>OY756254.1:7762259-9199639 GCA_963576845.1 Megachile leachella | reverse complement strand
TCACAAGATAATACAGTACACCACAAATTCCCAATTAAACATAAGAAATTTCAATCATAAATTAAAATGAGATTCATATCTTCATAACTATCAGTCTCTAATATTCCACATACATTACATGTACCATTACAAAACCTGCATGAAATGCAAATCGAACAATTACGCTTCTTCCCTTGTTACCAAGAAGACTAATAACGAAACTAACATACCAGTATCAACAGGAAATTAAAACTGTTGATTTATAATAGGAAATTAAAACCGGTGATTTATAATAGTCGATGCAATAAATCAAGAACGATATGTCACAAACGTGTCTATCCGGAGGTAAACACAAGACATAGGTTCGAACGTTGAAAATATGTATTCTGTATCGGGGATTACTCTTGTCAACGTAGTATACGATTCTGCTATCTTTTTGATTCTGTTAAATGCGTCGTTGCTCGTTCAGAAATGCACAATGAGATACAGATGGCGACGAAAAGGAAAACAGAGGCGAAGAAGAGCTACGACTCAGTGCAATACGGAAAAATATTATTCAACGCAGTTTATACTTCTTTGTTCGTTTTAAGGAATTTTGACGATACTTTTTGTGCCATTAATTTATTGTTATTCACTCTCTTAAATTTTAGTCTTAATTTAGGAATTGGTATGTAGTTTTGTATGGTACGTAATTTTTATGGGTTTGTAATACTGATAGGTACACAGTACTGATTGGTAGATAGTACTAATTGGTACATAATTCTGATTGGTTCATAATTTTATATGGTAAATAATTTTGCATGGTACACAGTTCTGATTAGCTCATAATTCTGAATTGTACATAACATATACATATGGTACGTAATTCTACATATGTAGTAAATTATTTTTGTATGGTACATAATACTAATCAGCTCATAATTCTCAATTGTACATAATTTTACATGATAAATAATTTTATATAGTTCATACATGTGATACATAAATCTTGCACCACATATGATACATAAATCTAACTGCACATATGATACACATAAATCTTGCTACACATATGATACACATATATCTTGCTACACATATGATACACATATACCTTGCAACACTTATGACACATAAATCTTGCTATACATAATTATGTACAATTTTGTCCAAAAAATAAAATCTCAAAAAAAATTAAACGTAATAAAAATTCAAAAATGAAAACAAACAAGTTTAACATAAATTTCGTTACGTCGATGTTGGCATGCTCTCAAATTTTGATCAACGCGCTCCAAAACGTGATTCACAGAAACAAAAGCGATTGTACGACACGACATTATGAATCGAAGATGAGTATCGAGGAACGTGTTCTTACGAAAAATTTCGTCACCCGTTATGCCCTATATTGAAGCGAGCTTTCCTACGTAGAACACCACGCGCGATGTGTAATCACGTACTATTTTTTCGTGTACCATAAATAAACGTTGCAAGAGCAACATCGGTAGCGTGCATCGACTACTAAATCACAACTAATAACTTTATTTACTTGCAACACCGGACGCAATTAAAGAAATAAGAACTGCAACATGCGAAAGAAGCAAAAAGCTCCACGTGGAGTTGCCGATACTCGATCTTCCTTTATTTTTATTCTGACAAATTTTTAACGAACAGATCAAAGTTTTAATAATGAGACAAAAGTATTTTAGAATTTTTTCACAGCTTTTAGTACAAAATTACAATGACCCATTTACATCAGTAACAGTTGTTACACAACGATATTTCCACAAAATGACTAATAATACAAAACGTACACTTTTGAGTGTACCCAGCTACTTTTTGTTAGAACAAAAATTAGCATCGAGAACGTAACTGAAAAGAATTAGCTGATCTATTACGTTGTTAACGAGGTTCTTTGAGAACCGTTAAAGGAAACTGATACGAATCGATCGAACCATATTTCCGGAAGATGTTGCATAAACACGATAAACAGTTACGAGGTAATGCAAAATTCGAATTGGTAATTGTACAGAATAGAGTAAACCGATTTTAATAACCTTGATAATACAAAGGTAAATGTCCTCGGCAATTCGACTGTATACAACCGTTTGGTTTTAAAGACATATGCAAATTTTGTTTTTCTTGGTAATGCTATTTTGAGTCGTGTTGTAATTACATTTTTAGTATCATTCAAATTTTTTTGCTTTTAGCGACAATGGTTGTTAAGTTTAATTTGAATTTTTTTTTATTTTTTGAGGTGGGGAAATGGAGGAGGTGGATTACATCGCTGGGGAGTGTATTGCAGAATGGTTGTATTGCTGTTTGGGTGTTGGGAAGGGGAGTTTGGAGATTTTGGAATTTGAGAATTTGGGGAATTGAGAGGTTGGGAAATTGAGAGGTTGAGGAATTGAGAGTTTGGGGAATTGAGAGTTTGGGAAATTGAGAGATTGGGGAATTGAGAGTTTGGGAAATTGAGAGAGTGGGAAATTGAGAGAGTGGGAAATTGAGAGAGTGGGAAATTGAGAGATTTGGAAATTGAGAGATTTGGAAATTGAGAGATTTGGAAATTGAGAGTTTGGGAAATTGAGAGATTTGGAAGTTGAGAGTTTTGGAAATTGAGAGTTTGGGAAATTGAGAGATTTGGAAATTGAGAATTTGGGAAATTGAGAGCTTGGGAAATTGTGAGTTTGGGAAATTGAGAGATTTGGAAATTGAGAGTTTGGGAAATTGAGAGATTTGGAAATTGAGAGTTTGGGAAATTGAGAGATTTGGAAATTGAGAATTTAGGAAATTGAGATTGTGGGAAATTGAGAGTTTGGAAAATGGAGAGTGTGGGAAATGGAAAATTTGATGAATTGAGAATTTAGGAAGTCCGAAATTTATAAATCTAGAAATTAGAAAATTAAGAAATTCAGAACCTCCTCCATTCCTCCACCACAACTAATACATTCTACACCCCCTCAACAACCTCCTCAACAACCCCATCTCCACATAACAATTCCCATCAAATGACATAAATAACTCACAACGATATTAAACCATGCAAACACACTTTGTAAACATTATTAAAAATATTTTCACGACTACTATAAAGAAACCCTGACCAACGATAATAAAAGCAAAACTACCGCCTATCACGAAACTGACCTTCATAACGAATATCAAGGTCAGTGAAATCGGCGATGTTTACCGTGTTCCATATAATTATGACCGACTGTAATCAGGAAGAGAAGTAGCCAGCGTACGAACGAACAAATCTACGACCCCGTGAACATTTCCCTCTTTGCCTTACGTCAATACGTTCTCCGTCGATATTTCTATCGACTTGTTTACGCAACGGAATAAATTACTGTTCGATCAAATATTCATTCGGAGGAGTACCGTCAACTTCGTTGATCCTGCAAATCTCTTGTTGACGCGGCAATACTATGCTCGTGAATCTTCCGCGTGATTCGAGTTCAATAACTACAAAACTACGGCGTTAAATGTAACATTGTACTAGCAATCGAAAAACGAAACATTTCTTCGTGTAGTGCCATGTAATTATATTATCTGGTCAGGTAAGAGTGTTTTAGTGTTTACTGTTGGTTTGAATCTGACATTAAACGTAACTAAAATAACAGTGTTTTGTTCGATGTTCATCGATAAAAGACCTAATGTTGTTAAACAATACAGAAGAAAATAAGATATTATATTTTTTTAAAACAAAAAAAGCGAACCTTATTACTCAGGTTTCATAGTTGAACTTCAAAATATTCCATATAATTAGTCATTACTTGCAACAGTTTTTGCCCGAACGAATAATACAAATCGACCTTTAAACTGAACACGTTGACCAGCTATACATAAACATTCGTACCTTTTTATCTAGAAGAAAAGAACAAAATCTAAATCGTCGACTGCCACAGTGAAAAGTGACGTATATGGTCAGACACTATACACCGACTACTTCATCTTTCAATTTCGGACATTTGATCGAACATTTCAAACTTTCAAACTTAAATAATAGTTTCGGTTATTAAAAATTAATTTTGTAATTCAAAGATTAAGTAAGCCATTCAAAAATTATATAATATGGTAAAATATTGAGACATTTAGAATGTAGACTATTTGAGTACGTTTAGAATTAAAACTGGAAGTACAGAAACTTCGCACTTTGAAATTGGAAAATTGTCCATCAATGATATTAAGAGCACGTCCGGTGCACCGATGCCCTTGCGAGCGCAATTGGTGCATATCATTAAATCAGTGTTAAGAGCACTTTCTTTTACGCAACTGAATTCGCGACCGGTAAGCAACATGGCAACTCGATAATGCGGTCGTTTGTAAACAAGTAAAACAAGGGCAAGCGATAAAACAAAATAGAAGACAAAAGGATAGTCTAACGTACTAACCTGGCCTTGCGTTCCAGCTTTCCGGTCAGCTCGTTCCTCTTCAACACGAACGGCAACCTGTTGCTCACGACGATCATGCTCCCGTTGGAGGTGAAGCTACCCGGTTCTGTAGACATTTTGACGTTTTCAGATCAGCTGTTCCGTGGAAAAAAAACCAGAGCCACACCGCGAACGTTAACGTCGCGCGACTCAACACGAGCGGTGTCTCTCCTCTTTCTCTCGCGTCTACGTCGAACACGGCCACCGGCTCGGCAGCGCCTGCTATCATCAACTAGTCGTATACGTAATCACGTGCGATCACGTGCACGCGAAACCGAAGTCGAAGGAGAACCTCGATCGGATCCGTTGGCTAGTAGTCTCTCTATCGTCGAGCGCCACGCGAATACGCTTCTCTCGTGATTCCTTTTTCGCACGCGAGCTTTCTCTGGTTCCGTGTCTCGTTTAGCCTCCTTGTTTTGGCCCGAGAGCGCGTCCTTCGTTCTACGGTGAACCCTGATTACCCGTCCGTTACGGGCCGTTTATCTGGTCGAGAGGATCGAACACGAAGGTAGGGGGAGCTAAGAGATCAAAATAGGGTTTGAAGAGAGAGTGAAAGAGGTCCCGTTGGCGGAATGGAAGAGAGTTGTTTGAGTGAGTGTGCCGCGGTGCGTGGCCGAAGTAGCACTGAAGTAATCACGCCGAGTACCCCTGGGTTTATTCGAGTTAGACGTCGCGAGGAATTGGTCCAAAGTGCGCTCTCTCCGCGACGGTATCAATGACGGGCCGCGACCTTTTGGCCACCCAGAGGCTGCCCCTCGTGTGCACACCACCACCGACACACAACGTCCTCGTCATCGCCACCACCATCATCCATCACCGTCCGTCATCGCATACGTAAACATACGTGCCATCTCCTCCTCCTCGTCTCCTTTCTCTGCGTCTCGCTCCATCTAACCGCTTCTCTTTCTCTCTTGCTCTGTCTCACGCAGCACGCAGCGTGTCGTCGCGTGTCGTGACAGACGATCAGGGTTATCTCTCGTTATCTTTTAATTCCCGGATAACACCGCTAATGGGACAGCACGTACGCTGTCGTCGGCAACGCGTCGCACAGCTGTGCGTGTTTTACCGGTGCATCGTTGTCAACATAGAGCGGGTGAGATAGCTGATCAAAAGGGTTACAGAGGTGTTACATTATCAATGTCTTCGTTATTGAAATTTAAAGCCAAATACTGACTGTCATTCCGGTTTTAATTATCGATAGATTAGGCTATCTTACTGACATTATGTGTGGACAAGATATCCTTTAGGATAATAGGAGTCACTGACGTGGAACGCGTAATTTCATCATTTCAATTTGTTTATTCTTGTTTATACTTCCAATCTAATCTTAAACTAACTTTGTCTGTAATTTCTTATACTTGTGCTCTTCCTTGCTTTTAATCTAAATACCTTAATCTGAACTACCCTCAGTTCTCATCTAATCTAAACTCAAGTTTGATATAAATCACCTAGTATAACATTAACCTAACCTAACTGCTTATGTTATTTAGGCTGCTTAACCTAAGCTAACCCAACCTTTACTTAATACTAATGTAGTGTATTTATGTAACTAATGCAATGTAGTTACTAAAATGTAACTTACTAATGTAACTGTAGTTACTAAAATGTAACTTACTAATGCATCTGTAGTTACTAAAATGTAACTTACTAATGTAATTGTAGTTCCTAAAATGTACCTTACTAATGCATCTGTAGTTACTAAAATGTAATTTACTAATGTAACTGTAGTTACTAAAATGTAACTTACTAATGTAACTGTGGTGACTAAAATGTAAGAAAAAACATTTTGTCTGAGATTAGGTTAGGTTTGAAGTTTAAACAAAATCTGCAGCATATAAAGTAAATATATTAAAACTTACTTTATTAACATACAATTTTAACTAATTTTACCTCCATTTACCCCTTTTTTCAGATACCTGAATTTTTAATGTTTAAAATAAAATTGTTCCAATAAAACTGTGATCAACTATTCCACCTTCTCCCAACGCAACAGATAGCCGCGATAAATACCAGACTAAGTTATCGATTCTGTTAGCATGTAATTAAAATTCCTGCAATTGCGAAACGGTACAATTGCGTACAATTCGATGACGACGAGCTGTCTAGCCATGGAGTCCGACGAATTTTCTCCTCTTTTCGTTTTCGTCAATGTGACAGAGATATCTTTTCCATTATCAAACGGTTAACGCAAAACAACTCTATAAAAACTGATGACTTGTCATTTTTGGAAAATAGAATTGACCTGGCTACTGACGCACTGCATCTGTTAAATTTCTTCCTGAGTTGACAGATGGTACAAGGAAAGACACCACTCGTTTATTGCAATGTAACAGTTTAACAAATTTTAATCAGAAAATATTTTTGCATACTTGAATCAAATAAACAAAAATTGATTTAAATCCGTAGAATCACATTTGTAACAATTTATTTTCAAAATCGAAAATATACATAGGAGTAAAAAGTAGAACTAGTATCGATTCAAAGATGGAAACCTTAAACTACAGGTATCTCCTCCATTACACAGCAGGGACACATGACCGATGTAACTATGATCTGAACACCCTTCTCTGTTTACGCATGCAGTTTCTATTCTTTTCCTTTCTTCGGGCACACAAATTGGAAAATTCTTATCGAGAATACACTGACAATGAATAATAACGTAAACGATCCATACACGTTGCAAAATATTTACTTTCACCGATTTCACTTTCTTTATCTCTCACCACGATAATCTAAATTTGGATGACCTTCTTGAAAAATGTAATCATGCAATTATTGTCGTTCAATTTATACAAATCGAACTTCGAAATGCTTATCCGGTACCACTGTTTAAATCTTGTGTTACAAATTGCGCATTATTCACGTTTTTGCGTTGCAGTGTTGGAACTGTGCCCCAGAAAATTTTTTTGTCCTTGACCAATTAAACATAATATAATTTCAAAACGAAAAGTTTTCGTGCATAGATAATATCTAAATTAGTATAGAATTTTAAAAGTAAAGATAGTAAATTCAAAATGACATGTGTATCGTTACGAAAATTTTGTTTTCATACGACACTATCGACACTTTAATGATAAAGTTACCGGCACCATCGAGTACGAATCTCTAAATTAAGAAACATATTTTGTTGGTAAATACAAGTCAAAACAATCTGTGACCGACTGTTCGAAGAATCCCGAAGATTCTTGTGCTGAAATATTGCCTCTGACGTATCCGGAGTGAGAAGGATAAAAAACGTTATCGTCACGTTATCGTCACGTGTTAATGTTAGCTAATAACGAGCTAGAGGATAACGAAGAAAATTGGCACGCGTCGCGCACGCGGCTCGTGTCTTACACACCATGAACAAAAATTTTTACCGGCTTTTAAAGCAGCGTAGACAAGTGTCAAAGATGAGAACAATACGTTGCGAGTTGTATGGAACGTGTATGCACGTCTTTTATCTGCGAGGAACTGGTAAAAATCAACGTCACGCAGCCGGAAATGAGAAACTGCATCATCGCCTAAAATCTATTTCAATACCGAGATAATTTTTCGCATACCGACACCCTGTTACGCAATATTTTACATGTTCCGTTCTGTAATTATTTTAACTTTTTATCAACGTGTTCTAACTATTGTCCTAAGATTGTTAAAATACTAATTCTAACCAATACATCAGCTATTAGTTGTGTTGTAATTTTGGACGTAATAATGACACGTGGAGATGACGTAAAATAAATGACGTTAACATGTCTAATTTAAGGAGAAATTGGTACAAGATAAAAATACGTACATATGTACATGTAAAAGTTAGGTGCTTTTGATGATGATTAATTCATATAACTTTTAATCTACTGCAAGTTGGAACTATTATAAGTTTCGGCTTTTGTCGTAGCACTTCGTGAAAATTCGACACACTTCGGTGTAATTCGGTCAACATGACATGTGCGTCAAAAATAAGCGCGAAACCGGTAAATACGTACTTTTTTCTTACGAAATTTGGAGTAGGTCAAGCTAATAAAACTTCAAATTTTTGCTGATCAAATTTTGCGTCAAATATGCAACTTTACAAACATTTACCATTTTAGAAATTCTTTATAACTTTGGACAGTACTTGACATGTTGTTGAACACTTGATATCGTTATCGATCGCAATTGAAGTTTTCATGTTTTGACGAATATGACAAGTTTTTAATTGATGGACAATATGAAATTAAATATCGAAACGAATCATTTACATCTCCAAAATAATCTATAAAAATCCGTAATATTAAAGATGTATTTAATAATGACGTACTACACACATAAATTTCTTACATCACCTTTGCAATACAAGCAAAGGTGTTGTGCTTTTGTACATGAATGTACTTGCTTGTATTAGCATGATAATCTTTTTGTAACGATATGCACATGTCTTAAACAAAAGCTTTCTTTTCACAAAGAAGAACACGCGAATATCCGAATGACAGAAAGAGAAATAAAAATAGAAACTGCACATGTTTTATTGAATTTATTTATTGTATTTACGACAATGCGAATGAAAAAGACACTTTTTCAGAGTTAAATAAGTTTTTCCATAAAAAGGAGACACCATAGAATTACTGTAAGATAAGAATCATTTAACCAACAAATGGCTGACATCTCGCATACGTCCAATGTTTCTACGCGAGAAAAGCCGGTGTAATGACAAGGATTTGCGTGCACACAATAATTACAAAAAGAAACAATAGGGCATATAGAATGACAGAATCAAGAAATTTGAAATATATCTAATTCAAATTGTTTGGTAGGTTGATGAGTTTGGTAAACTTTCATCCGGCATAAGGTGACATGGACACCCACCTGAAAGGACGAGCTTCTCTGTTTACTTTACGCGAACGCCGTTATTTAAATACACCGACGTAATAATTATTAGCAATAAGCTGAGAAAAAGCTTGATGCTAACTCGCGCACTCACATGTATACCGGCTAATCCTCCGGCACTTGCTAGTGTTTTTACCAGAGACGTTCTTTCGAGAAGGTACCACTGGTAACTGGTTCCTTCTTCGCGAAGTTTCGGCCAGCTAAAATTGCAGGCCGCGAATCGATTGTTACGGTCTACGATACTAACCGACAACTAAATAGGAAACTGTAGGAAATTCCCTAGATAACACCGTCAATTTTTGCACCTCTAGATAAATTCAATTAGACAATTAGTACCTGGATAAATTGGACGCTATTTTGACTGTATGTACTATCAATATTTTATCAATGTCAATTATCACTGTTGTTTACTTCCACGAATAAAATTACTAATAAATTTTCTTGAAATGTGTATTACCATTTTTTCCCCTCCTTACTAATTCAAAAATTTTCAGCAGAAACTAAACGAATAATCAGAAATTCCTCTTATTTTTAATTATAACATGAAAAGACAAATAATTATTTCAATTTTATTTTGAATGAACTATTTTGTAAATATAAAGATGCAAACATTATGTAAATTTTTATGACATCACTTCTAAGTTTGAAAATCAAAAACTTAACGTTAACTTTGATTAAATTTAATAATTTTTATATTTTTTTGAATTACTAATCTGAAAATGAAATATTTGTTTTATGAAAATGATAAATTTAAACTATATAGGAATGTCAGTGAGGTAAACTTAAACCTGCCACTGACATTCGGCTTTTCGTCTATGACGGCACATGCATAACCTTTTTGAAACTCGAACTGCTTCAAACAAGAAAACAAATCAGAATTCATTAGAGAAATTGTATCAGAAAATACGAAAGCGAATGATAATGTCAAATCATTTTTGAAAAATTGTATAATCGCTTTAAATTTATTCGTAGTGTCATTTTTACACTTATTGTTTACTACGTTTTCTGGTAAAATGAATGTTATATGCTCTATATGCAGTGATCCATTGATGCAATCAAATGATATTTTTTATACTCGATGTGGACACGTGTTTCATTTACAATGTTTGAGTCCCTGGCTTGAAAGGTAAATACCTGTTTATTAATAGTGCCACAAAGTATTGTACCTGATGACATAACTTATTCATTCATTGGTTACTTAATCTATAACAGTATTAATAACATTTTGATTTTAGATCAAAAAGTTGTCCACAATGTAGAGAAAAAGTTACACAAAGTAAAATACATAGACTGTATTTTACGTTTGGGAATAATGAAGTTGTCGAGTCTCAGGCTTCTACATTGCAGGAGAAAATAGATGGCTTAAAATTTCAAATTTTGTTGAAACAAAAAGATATCCAATATTATACCTCAAAAAATGTTACTTTAGAAAAACAAAGCGCTGGTTTAAGACAAGAAGTTTATAAATTGGAGGGCGAAATCAGTCAAAAGAATGCAGCAATGCATGCTTTGAAAGAGCAAATAGAATACTTTAAAAAACGAAGTTCACGTTGTGATGACTTAAAAAAAGAAATTGCTCAATTGAAAGACAAGATTGAAGATCTCAAACCGTATGTAATAGTTATACATAATTATTAAAGTTTTTAGATTTCTCTAATGTAAGTTTGCGATTAATTTTAGACTAGAAGCATTATTACATGGTCCTCTTAGTGATGTTAGTAGAATGATTGGAAATGATAGAGATCCTCAAACGCTTATTAAATTTATTTCTATTATGAAAAAGTAAGTAATTCTGTGATGAAAGGTAAGTGATATAAAAAGATGCCATATGTTAAATTATTAACTTAATAATAGTACTAACACAATTAAATTTATAGGGAATTAATTCAAAGCTTTAACAAGTGTAAACACTTACGCATGACTGTTAAAAGACTCAGGGAAGAGCTTAATACAGTTAATGTAAAATTAAATAGTTTATTAGATGAACAATCTAAGCAAATGTAAGAACTTTAATTGAAATGATTAATTTTTGTTATTGGTTTCATTATAATTATTATGACTATTATTTTAGAGATTCGGAAGGGCAGCTGGAATTTTCAAATAATAAAAATATTACTATACAAGATACAGATAATGAATTAGAAGAAATACATCCAATTGATGATAAATCTCCTAATGTGTCAGAGGTACAAAAAATAGAGAATAAGAATATTTCTAAGAAACCAGTAGATGCCAAGATAAGAAGGGATAAGAGTAATAAAGAGACATTAGAGAAAAATGTTGCCCCAGTTAAACGGAAAACAGTCAAGGTATGTAAATAAATTAAAATTAATAATATAAATGATAAGAAGCCATTAAAAAAAGAAATATTTATTTTATTTTTAGACATCCATATCCACAAGCAAAAGTGAAAATAAAGTCAAACATAAAGAACAAAATGTAGAAGTAAACAGTAATTCGGACACAGATACAACCAATAATTCTTCCAAAGATTCTCCAATAGTCCATAAGAAATTCAGATTATCAGATGATAATATAAATACATCAGATAAAAGTACTAATCAATCAAGCAGTTCTATATCAAAAAAGAAGAAAAATCATTCTTCAAAAGTAAAATTATCTGATAGTGAAGATGAAGATAATAATTCTGTGATTGATCTAACTTGAAAAATTCCTGTACTGTATTCATTTTTTCTGTTTTATAAATACTCGCCTATCTATTTTTAGAAATACATGTCGTATTTTGTCATTGTAATGTATGGTTCTACATTTTATCAGCAAATGAAGTGATCTCCTTCCATATTTTGCAACAAGTAATGATGTTCATCTTTTTCCTATGACAGGAAAGGCAGTTGCAATGGATCTCGTCTCGTTATTTTGCAATACATGTGTTTGAATACTAAATTTTACTTTACTAAAAGAAACATTACATCTTTTATTTGGTCTTGTAAAGAAACAAAGTGTATACAATGCTATTTCTAATTCTGGAGTTGTACCAATGAATATAGTCGACATTTTACGTTTCTTATTATAAGTAAAATATGTTTCTAAAATAGCCATTTGCTGAAAATATTTTATAATTATTCTTTTACATTATATATCGTGATTATGTTGTTATATGTTGTTATGTATACAAGTTTACTTACGTCAACGAATTCCATATAACGCGAAAACCCAAAATAATTGATCGCGTTTAATGATTCCCCGGAGGAAAAAGAAATCCAGTTATGAAGTCCTGTAATACCTTTACGCGGTTTTTTTTCTCCTATAAATACATGTTCAAAACCAGAACTACCATTTATTCCCTTACTTCGTGAATACAAATGAAACCAAATTTCTTTCAATGTATTCTTATAAGTTTCTAAATCATTTTTAAAGAAGCCTTTGAATGATAAAAAATTCATAACATGTAATATTACGTCCGTTTTTATTAAATTACTAATAAATTCATTCTCTTCCAGCTCTTCTTCTTTTGTTACAATTTCTGGCTTGTAAGTATCAAATTCATAATTATCAAGTAACTTCATAAAAGATTTTGTTGTTACTGTCCAAGGAATTCCAGGTGATATGTATAACAACCTAAATTTACATAATTGAAATTAAAATAGAAGAACATAATGAAAAATGTTTTTAAAAGTACCTTTCAGGAGCAACATCAGTAAAATTTTTTGAATCTGTCTGTCCTTGGTATTTAATAGTCAGATGTCTGTATAATTCATAGGAAGACTTGTTAAATAGTTCTTCTGATAAATTCACTAATTCTATATCTCTTATTAGTGATATATTTTGAGGGGTACTCGTCTCTATAAAATTAATAAATAAATTTAATACATAATTTGACTACCATATGTATAGACTTATATTTTTGTTTGTAATTACCCCCTATTTGAAAAGTCGGAGAAATGTATAAAAAAGTTGTACCTAAAATAACTAAAACATTGAGCGAAACGCAAATCATTTTATTTAACATTTTTGGATGTTACAATCTTTTAATACATGTATTATAGGTTATAGTCAGTACATTCCGTTAGATTTGTTACGCTCATAATAACTTACAGTCTCACTATCATACCTATGTACGCAGTGCTATAGTTAGCAGCATGTATGGGGACCTCTTCTTAATATTACGCTTAGGAATCTCCAAATTTTTGAAAAAATAATAAAACCAATAATTCGAATAGTAAATTTTAATGAATTTTCTTAATCTTTGTATTTTCAATTTTCAAAAAACCCGGGAACTGCAAACAGCTCTTAGTATCACATTGCCAAAGATACCGATTACAAATTTTGTTTACAAATGGTTGCCATTCATTTAAGCTTCATGTAGAATCATTGACATCTTTTACTTAAAAATGTCAAGTCGCATCGAATATATAATTTCGCCATGGGAAATCGAATCATATATACAAACTTTAAAAGTTTCCGATCTTCAAGATATTGGAACAACAGGGTCAATTTTCTTATAAATTTATTTAAATTTCTTCTTTAAATGTAGACATGAATGCTAAAATATTTCATACATATTAAATATATATAATTTTCAGATGGTTAGAATTTCACAAAAGATTAATGTTATTGAACCAACAAAGTGTTTTAGAAATTAACGCCTTGCGGGAAGAAAATGTAAAGGAATGGTTTGTTTCTTTGCAGAAGGTAAATTTACATTGAATCTATGTATATTGCAATTTTTTATTTCAATGACATTTTCATTTTATAGATACCAGTTCTTATATATGAAGCTATACAAATTGATATATGGAAACATAAAGTATTTCCAATTTTACTTGAAATTAATTCAGCTCCATCAAACACATTTATGCATTTTACTATATTTTATCATGAAGACATTGCAGTTTCTTTGTTAGAAAATGTCTTATTTCACAGCGAAAGCGCGGAATCTATGGATGATTCTAGTTTGGATCTTGTTGATTATGCTGTTAAATGTGTGTCTACACTTCTTGATGCAGGAGACATTGAAATTTATGAAAGCATAAAAGATCCAAAGTAAGCTGTGTTAAGACCAGCTATTTCCTTATTTCTGTTTTATATACTAAACAATAATTCAATTATGTTCAGCTCCTGTTTAGATGAAATATTAGAGAAGAAGAAAGAACTTGAATTTGACATCGGTATGCGCTGTATTTCTATTCTTCGTTATTTGGCCGAATACGCGGATAGTTTACCCATTTGCGTGTTATCGCGATTACTTGCAACTCATGATGTGCCTTACTTGCTTGTTCAATTAATTGAAAATCACCCGTGGAAGAAGGAGAATGCAGAAGGTAAACCATTTTGTAAGCAGTAAAATACGGGAAGAGTTGAAATTATCATTACAACTCTTCAGGTGAAAATATGTTGTACAATAGTGGTTGGAAAAAAAGTAAATCGAACGAAGAAGGAAAGATTTCGAAAGTAGAAGCACAAATATGGTTCGGCTTACGAGAACTGCTACTTAATCCGAAAAGTGCACCATACTATGAAATCACTGAACATAGATTATCTCAATTGATAAAGGTATATTAATATTATTCATTACTCTGTACAGTATCCAAAAACAACATATATGCACTAGTTACAGAAATATTTACATGAGAATGTATTGGATCAAATCTCTCCACTGATAGATTTAAAAAGATGGTTAAGTTATTTGACGGTATCATCGGGTCACTCTAGAGCACCTCGAGCAGTAAATGTAGAACTCATACCGCAGGTTACAAGTTCTTAATTAAAATCATTGCACGATTTTGTGTGTATAAAATATTAATTCTAATCAATGTCATTAGATAAAATCATCAATAATGGAAAAGTATCATAAGAAATGGAAAAAATTGGCGAAGCATCAGTCAAAGTTCTTGTATACAACAGATGCGGAATTAATTCAAAACGCGGCACAAATTTTAAGCGATGCATACGACTTAGATAAGTTAGAGTGGATTGATGTTAAAGAGTGTTTTTTATGTCATGAAGAAGCAAAAAATCGTTGTTCCAAGTGTAAAGAAGCTTGGTATTGTGGAAGGTAAAAAATTATTTTTTATAGCTTTAAAACGGAAGTATTGAATAGTAGCTTGAATCACATCCAGCTAATTTTTTTTGTGCGTAATTGTAGAGAATGTCAAGTAAAAGACTGGGAAAATCATAAACATATATGTGACAAAATAACAGAAAGTGTAAAGAATGAGCTACACGATTAACTTAAGTTACTCCTTGATAAAAAACAGAAGATTTATTTGTAATTATATACGAATAGTTTTAATTTAGCTTACTTATTATATAAAATACAAAAATATTAAAGGATTAAATAAAGTTACCTACGAAATTATGTCCAATATTTTATTAAAAGATGTTAATGTACAGAGCTCTGTTTGACGTATTCCATTACAACATCCTTTGCAGGAGTATCTTCACCAAAGTCCTAAAAAATGTATTACTTAATCCAAATGCAATTATTTAATAATTCTTATGTTGATAGTATATTATTAAAATCAGGCATGGACTGATTACAGCAGTTTTTTTAATAATTCGGGTTCTCTCAGCAGAGGGAGCCAAGATATCATCATATAATATCATAATTCATTATAAATATTTTAAACTTGTTTTACTATATTACATACCTTTATCACAACACACGAACACCCAACAACTTTTCTCGCTTTTCCGGCACTGTCAATTTTGCAAAGACCAGCCCATTCACCAAGTTTCTTATTATTATCTACCTTAACTAAAGGTATTTGATGTTCATTACACAAGGCTTGTACTAGTTTCTTATACATTGGTTCATCACAATTTTCAGCCAATATACATAACATAGCTTGTCTCCTGAAATGAATCATTTAAAGAAGTTAACATTTTGTAATACTAGAGATGTACAAAAGTATTCTCTTTTTCTTCTCTTTGTGAAATTTACTTGTCTAATGCTTTGGCTGCTTCGTGGAGGCCATGTACAACACCATCATGGATAAGAGCATTTTTAAGAACTTCTTGTAAGGCTGTGATTACGTCCATTGAGCCTCCTGTTGCCATCGCAGAAGGCACATCATCACTGTAAGTTAAAAAACAATTATTTTGTTTATTTCAATAATTTCTTGACATGCACAACTTGAGGTTAACTGGGTACATAGTTGTAACGAGTGATTTAATCAATAGTTTTCACAATAAATATATTAAATATGAGATGTAGTTAAATTAGATATATTGTATGAATTATTTAACAGTCTACAAATATATGAAAAGATTTATTTAATGATATATAAAACACACTTACTTTTCAACGTCTGACATGTTTTCTGTGTACCGGAATGCTGAAATAATAAGAAACTGTTAATGATTTTGATTCTTTCTTTACGTTTTGAAACATTTTCACAGAAAAAAGGCAACGATGGTATTATAATAAATAGATTTCTAGTACACCGCTCCACAGCGTGCTTCCATTTACCTTTTCTCACAACGAAAGAGAAATGGCGCTCATTTAACCGCGCGTTGGTTACGTCTACTCTGATTGTGATTGGTTAACGAAAGAACAGAAAGCGACATCTAAAAGCTTTAGAAGCGTTAACAGCGTTATTATCGACTATCAGTATGCACGAATAGAAGGATTCTAAGGTAGTTTTCTACTTTATTGACTGGCGCTGTCAAAGGGAGGAGCACTTAAATTTTTATGTATACGCACTTTTACAGATGCTTGAAATGTGATTCAAATTTTATTATCAGTACTCAATAAATAAGATTTAATTTGAGAAAGTGTAACTTTTATATTTTACAATATAAAATATTTTAGTTATGCAATTATGTTATAACTAAATTATTCTACTTGTTTCAATAAAATTCAACTACCACATACTTTACATCGCATAATAAATTTATTTATTTGCTCTTAAATATTCCATTTCACCATCCTTAAAAATAATTAAACTACAGTATACTTTATGAGGAATTTTATTTACTCTAAAGTACGTGTTAAATATCTTAATAATTTAAAAGTAAAAAACCTTACATTCAATCTGTACACCACTTTAAATAAAATACGCATACATAGTACCTCTAACACCATCGCTATTGTTTAAATACATCTTACCTATAAGATATTCATATTTACAATTATTCTTTTCTTACAGATAAGTATACAAACATTTTTCTTTACTCTGCTAAACTCTTCGTTGTATAGTGTACATTTTACACAAAAAAATTGTCACTTACATTTGAGTTAATAACTCAAGAAATTTTTCTATCAAAAAGAATTAATATACTTCATCACCGGTTAGTTAAATAATGAACACCTTTTAATGAGTAAAACGCACGAGTAAAAGCTTTCTACAGCTCTCTTCTTCTCTCAACCAAATTGTTCAAAGAAAAACAAGACTTTGCTCATTGTATCTATGTAAAGATGTTCCATATGTCAAGGAATTGGACACGTTGTCATAAAAGAAAAACAATGCTATGTCGGCGGGGAATATCTATAAGGCCAACAGTAATGTGGCGGAGGTGGTGGAGGCGGCGGTGGAGGATGCGACACCGACGAGTGCTGTGAACTTGATGCTCCTGTTGGATACAGATGATGTGTATGATGAGGATGACAATTTGCTCCTGTACCTCGTGATGGGGTTGTTTCCAACGTGACACCCGCTTGTGCTTGACAAGCCATCATCAGTCCATGAAAATCGAACTTGTACGCATAGCGCTTCCCGTGCACCTTTGTCATTATATTTTTATCGTAATAGTACCTGCCAATTGAAATGTACTATCAAGTAATAAAAAATATATTTGTGTGTTAGGGGATGTTGCATTTTATTTGAGCAAAAGTACAATTTATGATTCTTTTCTCAATTTGAGTTAGTAATTCTCAAGGTATACAATTTCTAAATTTTTCAATTTTCTAAATTCTAAGTTTGGGAATTTGCAAATTTCTCAGGTTCCAAATTTTCAGATTTCCTAATTTCCCAAATTCCGAATTTCCAGATTTCCTAATTTCCCAAATTCTCAACTTTTCGATTTGTTAATTTCCCAATTTCCCAAATTCCCAAATTCCCAATTTCCTAATCTCTCAAAATTCCAATCTCTCAAAGTCCCAATCTCTCAAAATTCCAATCTCTCAAAGTCCCAATCTCTCCAAGTACCAATCTCTCAAAGTCCCAATCTCTCAAAATTCCAATCTCTCAAAGTCCCAATCTCTCAAAATTCCAATCTCTCAAAGTCCCAATCTCTCAAAATTCCAATCTCTCAAAGTCCCAATCTCTCCAAGTACCAATCTCTCAAAGTCCCAATCTCTCAAAATTCCCAAATTCCCAATTTCCTAATCTCTCAAAATTCCAATCTCTCAAAGTCCCAATCTCTCAAAATTCCAATCTCTCAAAGTCCCAATCTCTCCAAGTACCAATCTCTCAAAGTCCCAATCTCTCAAAATTCCAATCTCTCAAAGTCCCAATCTCTCAAAATTCCAATCTCTCAAAGTCCCAATCTCTCAAAATTCCAATCTCTCAAAGTCCCAATCTCTCCAAGTACCAATCTCTCAAAGTCCCAATCTCTCAAAATTCCAATCTCTCAAAGTCCCAATCTCTCAAAATTCCAATCTCTCAAAGTCCCAATCTTTCAAAATTCCAATCTCTCAAAGTCCCAATCTCTCAGTGTCCCAATTTTCCAATTTCCCAATTTCCCAATTTCCCAATTTCCCAATTTCCCAATTTCCCAATTCCCAAATTCCCAAATTCCCTAAACTCCCAAACCTCAAACTCTCCATTTCCCAATTTCCAAATTTCCCGAATTTCCCTCACCATCAAAAACCCCAAAAATCCCCCAAAATTTTACCTGAGCGCCCTCGACAGTTTGTCGTAGTTCATGTTCGGTTTGCTCTTCCGTTCGCCCCATCTGCGTGCGACCTCATCCGGATCGGTAAGTTTGAACTCCCCGTTGGAACCTTCCCACGCGATGCAGGATGAATTCGACGAATCCGAGAGTAGCTCCAGCAGGAATTGCCAGAGTTGAACCTGTCCGCCTCCGACCGCCCCGGAACCGCTGGCTCCAGCTGTTGATCCAATCAACGAGCAAGAACGTTGTAGGAGGCTGAACCTTTCTGCGGGCAAGAAACAGAAGGGCGCATGCACCGGTGACCGTGCTCGATTCGAGGTCGATTCATTGAAACCTTGAGAAGAGCGATGGTCGCAACTATTCTTTGATCTTTCCTCTTTCTATCTTTATCTTTAGATTTCATTCGTTTTTACCGGTTCTTTATATGTAATGCGTTTGAATCGCCGGATTTCAAGGATAACTGCAAGTTTGGTATAATTTTATACTGTATGTTATTCTGAGCTGTTGAATTTTATGTTGATTGCGTGGCAATATATTGCATGGAGATACTATGCGTAGGAATGTAATGCGTGATGATGTTAATGCGTAGGAATTCAATGTGTGATGGTAGAATGCGTAGAAATTTATTTTGTGGCGATGCAATGCGTAGGAACTTATTTCATGGCGATATAATGCGTAGAAATTTATTTCGTAGCGATACAATGCGGAGGAATTCAACGCGTAGAAATTCAATATACATATAGGAACTCAGCGCGTAGGAATTCAAAGCATAGAAATTCAGTACATAGAAATTCAACGCGTAGGAATTCAACGTGAAGAAATTTAACGCGTAGAAATTCAACGCATAGGAATTCAATGCGTGGAAATTCAGTGCGTAGGAACACAACGCGTAGGAATTCAGTGCGTGAAAATTCAACGCGTAGGAATTTAATGCGTGGAAATTGAACGCGTAGGAATTCAACGCATAGAAATTGAACGCGTAGGAATTCAATGCATAGAAATTTAATGCGTGGAAATTCAACGCGTTGAAATTCAATGCGTGGAAATTCAACGCGTAGGAATTCAACGCGTAGGAATTCAATGCGTGGAAATTCAACGCCTAGGAATTCAACGCGTGGGAATTCAACGCGTAGGAATTTAATGCGTAGAAATTCAACGCGTAGGAATTCAACGCATAGAAATTGAACGCGTAGGAATTTAATGCATAAAAATTTAATGCGTGGAAATTCAACGCGTAGGAATTCAACGCGTAGGAATTCAACGCGTGGAAATTCAACGCCTAGGAATTCAACGCGTAGGAATTTAATGCGTGGAAATTCAACGTGTAGGAATTCCACGCGTAGAAATTCAATGCGTAGAAATTCAATGCGTGGAAATTCAACGCGTAGAAATTCAAAGCGTAGGATTTCAACGCGTAGAAATTCAATACATAAGAATTCAACGCGTAGCGATACAATGCGTGACCACACAACATGTAATGTTTATCAAGTACATTGTTCATGAAGTATAAAAAGTACCGTTGTAAAGAATGGCAGCTGCTGAAGGATGGAACCTGCTGTCCTGCTGAAGATGTAATGGATGCGTTTGAATCCTCCACATTACGTGTCGAACGATTTAAGCCTAATCTTTCACCGTGTGACTAACGGTGATTAATAGGCTTACTATCAATCTCATTGTGTTACTATGTTCCAACCAACACATACATGACATTACAATCATCTTAGTTTCTTATTTAATATATTCTTATCGTTCATTATGCATCAACTTTTCCCAAACTTTATGTCGCTTTTTGCAATTCAATTACATAATTCAGAAATTAGCAAATATATAATTATTACGAAAATAGACAATTAATTTTGTTGAAATGAAGCTTTAAAAAGTTCGTATCAATCATTATATGGACCATCTTTGCTACTGATTCATTTAATTAAAAAGCGATTGCTCGTTCACTTCACAAGTTCTTATATCAACATATACAAGCGACATTTGTAAATTTCATTTTAAAACATTCTCCGTAATAAGGAAGATCCTTGATCGATCGATAGGAGAGTCACGTGGCGAACATTTCACACCAGCACGAATACACAGCAGGTGTATAGGTACAAAGATACGACATGAAATTGTGATAACCCGTGCCGATAAAGAGCGAATACGCGCGGAATAAAACGTACCAGCCGGTGGACAGAGAGTAACTGAGCGACCTTTGCCCCAAAGTGATTTCAGCCCTTATCGCCCCCACTCTAACCCCTGGAATACCTTAACACCTTCAAACAGTCTGCGACTATACCTCCAGTTTCACCCACTCTCATTGTCACGAGGACCAATGCTACCCTGCACAACGGAATTACTCATTTTCTTCAGTTCTTAACATTCTCTAAAAGGTTATTTATCTACCTTTTACAGCTGCTGATTTTCTTTTCTTATGAGAGATATTATGAGCGTATTGAGTACTTCAATTTTTTTATTAGTGGCGTAATTGGAATTTTTTAGTGGATGTGCAAGATTTGGGTTGGTTAAGTGGATGGCATAGACGAGGGGTTGGTGAGGGACTTTAAGGGTGGGGGTGGGATTTGAGGATTTGGAGATTTGGGATTTTGAAGATTTGAGAATTTGGGGACTTGAGAATTTGGGGATTTGAGAATTTGGGGTCTTTGAGAATTCGGGGATTTGAGAATTTGGAGATTTGAAGATTTTGGATTTTTGAGAATTTGGGGATTTGAGAATTTGGGGTCTTTGAGAATTTGGAGTCTTTGAGGATTTGGGGACTTGAGAATTTGGGGTCTTTGAGAGTTCGGGGTCTTTGAGGATTTAGGGACTTGAGAATTTGGGGATTTGAGAATTTGGGGATTTGAGAATTTGGGGTCTTTGAGAATTCGAGGTCTTTGAAGATTTTGGAATTTGAGGATTTAGTGATTTGAGGACTTGAGGATCTGGGCATTTGAGAATTTGGAAACTTGGATATTTAGAAATATGAGGGTTTGAGAATTTGGCAATTTGACAATTTGACAATTTAACAATTTAACAATTTAACAATTTGACAATTTGACAATTTACAGATCTATAAATATTAAGATTAAGCAATTACAGTTCCAAATGTCCCCCTCCACTAAATCACTTATCCAAAGTAATTCTAAGCATTTCTCACCCCTAATCCCCACCCAAAAAACTAAAGACTACCACAAAATTTTTCCAAGAAGAATACTCAAACTCAGATTCAGAAGAATTGTATCATTCACGGATCGAAAGTTCGTCGGTCCAGGTTGACGCGCGAAATTATACCGTATAGGGCTGAGATTCGGGGGATGTTTCGCGCTCATCAGGAAAACAATATAGCCGCACCCCGTGGCGAGCTTACCACCCCAAGCCCGTTTGAGTTTGCTCTCCTCTCCGCCTAGCTTGCAAGGAGAAGGGTGGAAGTGGTTACTGCAAGGCCGTAACCCCTGGGTGCCACCACCTTTTCGCCGCCCTAAACACTCGATGGTTTATTCATGAGGGCTCTCTCACCGCGATAACACTGATTCGTTTAATAAACGGCCGCTGCTGCCGCGGAGTGGCTCCCCCGCCCCCTTCTGCACCCCTAACAGCACCTACAACGTTATTCAAACGGACAATATATCTACGAGGCTTACGTTGCCAAGACTGCTCTTCTTGCTTTTCGCATCGTCCAAAGGAGAATCGCTCTTTTCTTTGGTTCACCAAACAGAATAACTTTTGTTCCCGTTTACCAAATCCTGTTACACCCCCCCATTTTCTATGTTTGCAGGATTTCGTGTTTGGAAACGTAGGTTTTTTTAGCTTTATTCTTTTGTTACTCTTTGTTGAATATTTTGGGGGATTTTGGGGTGAGGGTCATAAAGTTTATTAATAGTTTCAAAGCTTTGTGTTAGGTATGATTTATGAACTTTAGGTAATTTAAAGATTTAGAAAGTTATGGATTTAGAAATTTTTTAAGATTTAAATTTTGTGAACTTGGGAAGAAGAGTAACTTAGAATTAGAATTTGAAAGAGTAACTCAGAGAGTAGGAAGATTAGAAATCTGCAACTTTGCTACTCGATTTACAAATTCGTTAATTTAGAAATGTATGAATGTAAAAATCAAAGATTTTGTGAATGCAGATAAATTTTAAAACTCAGTATTCCACATCCTGCATTCCTCACGCTAAATGAGGACCATATTTGGGGGGACAAGGTTAAGTATGTCAATGTCTACAAAAAACGAAAGAAGGCGATGAATCATATCCGCAAGTTCGGTACAAACGATCGACATCCTTGCATCGAATCGAACGATGGATGTGGATAAAAATGAACGTAGAGGGGAACGAAACTATTATCGTCTACGATATTTATTTTTCTGCTGGACCCTTCTTATCTGTAATAGATCGTGCCCTCGTTAAGGCCTTAGATAAGGCTGAAGTACGCGACTGGACCAGGATCGACCCTGGGGAACGGTTAGCCTTTTCCGGTCACTTTCAATCCACACCTAGACCCCTATTAACCTTTTCTAAGCTCCACGAATCCAGTTGTCGCTTGGATTTATTGCGAGAATCGTATGGGTACCTTTTACATCTATTTTTGTGCAATTGGAAATGTAGCTTGAGTTATAGTAGATATTATAAGGAATTATTCTATGCTACATCTAAAACAACTCACTCTTCACTAATTCATATGCGAACTCAAAAGTTCAATTTATAAATTTTAATGTTTCTAAATGTTCAAGTTTCTAAATTTATAAATTATGATGTTTCTAAATGTTCAAGTTTTTAAATTTATAAATTTTAATGATTCTAAATGTTCAAGTTTTTAAATTTATAAATTGTAATGGTTTTAAATGTTCAAGTTTTTAAATTTATAAGTTGTAGTGTTTCTAAATGTTCAAGTTATTAAATTCATAAAATTTAATGTTTCTAAATGTTCAAGTTTTTAAATTTATCAATTGTAATGATTCTAAATGTTCAAGTTTTTAAATTTATAAATTGTAATGATTCTAAATGTTCAAGTTTCTAAATTTATAAATTATAATGTTTCTAAATGTTCAAGTTTTTAAATTTATAAATTATAATGTTTCTAAATGTTCAAGTTTTTAAATTTATAAGTTGTAATGATTCTAAATGTTCAAGTTTTTAAATTTATAAATTGTAATGGTTTTAAATGTTCAAGTTTTTAAATTTATAAGTTGTAGTGTTTCTAAATGTTCAAGTTATTAAATTCATAAAATTTAATGTTTCTAAATGTTCAAGTTATTAAGTTTATAAATTGTAATGTTTCTAAATGTTCAAGTTTTTAAATTTATAAATTGTAATGATTCTAAATGTTCAAGTTTTTAAATTTATAAATTGTAATGATTCTAAATGTTCAAGTTATTAAATTTATAAATTGTAATGTTTCTAAATGTTCAAGTTCTTAAATTTATAAAATTTAATGTTTCTAAATGTTCAAGTTTTTAAATTTATAAATTTTCAAATTATCAAATTTTGTTCATAAAGTCTTTGCTTCGTGTTTATGTAACTTACCAGCAATGGTTTCCTCTTGCAACAAGTCTGGCGTTTCTACGCCGGTAGCTTGAAGCTGAAGATATCCGAGATGTCTGGCCAAAATTTTACCGCCAGAAATACCCCTCCAAAAGTCGGATGATAGTTTCAGCAATTCCTTTCCGGTCGATGGAAATTCTGCAGGATCCGGTGGTGGTTTTACGGTAAATACACGACTGCACCACGAAATCCACGACGCTATGTGGTTTGAATTCCATTCCGATGGATCTAGAGAACAATGTTTTTTGGCTCTTTTTTATTTATTTTATTCAAACATTTTTCAGTGTAAATATCTATCAATTCGAAAGAAAGACCTCTTATAAAAAATAGCACTTTTATAATTGCAAATGATATAATAGATTCTTGTACATAAATTCTTGCACTATCATGTAGTAATGTTCCATATAATTAATTTATAAAGAGACGACTTATAATTTATTTTCTATTTTTTCTTTCCGAAACCATATAAATTGAAGCAACTTTAGAATTCTAACAACCCTTAGAAATTCTTACTAATGTAAAAATTTATTGTTCAAACTAATAAACTTTGTCTAAAGCATTTGTATAAAGACATTTACCAGAAGGAACCATCACCTTCTCCGTCTCCATTTCAATCGATTCCTCTTCGTCAGCGCTCGATTCCAGATTTTTGTCCAATGGCATAAATTTCCAGTTTGCTCTCCAACATATCACCGGTTCATGCATGATTTCCGAAGTCTGTTCATTCGTCGCAGAATAGAAAGCAGAGAATCAGACTCTTCGTGTAATTTATACTAAGTCTCTCGTTGATTTGTTAAGGACGTGATTCTCGTTTAACGCGTCTTGGTCATCGATCTCCTCTTCGCGAGATGCAATTTATTTTTTTCAAGTAATTCAGGTTTGCGGTGAAAAATTCGTCGTATGATTTCTTGAGTAACCGAACATGATGCGGTTCGGAAAGTAACGATGATTCATCGACATGTGTAAGACACCGGTTCGTTTTCTAGCATGTAAAACTTATACTGCACGTGAAGAGATGTAAAATATTATCGGAACTTTTGCTTATAATTGCATATCAAGAAATATTCATACTTCTTCTAATTCTTCTTTTGAATTTATTAGTTCATGACAGCACAGAATTTTGGTACTTAATTAAAAATAGAAATTTGTCGAAGTTTCTTTGTTATGTTTTAATTTTTCCATATTTGTATCTTGTCGGTTAAAGTTTTTTTAACTCGCCCGCAGAATTTCTTCCTGAATGAGTCTTCAGACCGATGACTTTCGAACGTGACGCGTGCACCATGCGTTTCACGTGCTTCCATGAACAGCGTGCGTCATCGGAACTTACCGATTTCTCCGGTAAATCCTTGCTGCAGTGTTAGTTCCAACGAGAAAGCGGAAGCGAAAGGTTTCCCAGTTAACATCACTATATCAGACCAGAACACGTAATCGATGGAAATCCTGCGTAATCGTGCGTAAGTGCATCGAGGTATTATGTAAAACGTTGAACAACTTCCACAAATTTCATTCTTCACTTTGGTAAGTTACACACTTAGAAATAGACATCAATGACTTAATCCATTCTTCGTCAATATTCCATTTTTACAAATTTTTGTCAACGTAGCATGTATATTTCATTTCTCATATGGTAAGATTTTTAAATATAATGTGGAGTGGTATAACGTGGAATTATACCGGTAATACAACACGTGGTGATATAGTGAAAATATAACATGACCGCATGGTAAATATGTGATAACATGGTCAGTGATACCTCGCAGTGATATAATATACGGATGATACCACAAGTGATAAATTAACGCATGACGATACGTAGACAACACGTGATAAATCAACACAGGATGCAATTCTTGAATAATACAGTTATACAATATGTGATGATGTACATGCAGCAGGTGGTAAATGCAATATTGTGCAATAATATACTGATGAAGAGACGAATGCTATCTACTCCTCACACTGCTCTATATTAAATTTAATTCCATTGAAATAGTTCACAAGGTCCAACAAAATTCCTCACTTCTGATGTATACTACTCTGATGTATTCTACTCTAAGCAAACTCTAATACATAACAATACTAACTACCATCAGACAATGTTAATATATATCAAATACTCCAAAAATAATTTCAACCATCCTCAAATATCCACAAAAATAAAAAAATAAAAATTTCATCTCCCCAAATGTAAATTCATCCCCACACACAACTAACATTACAACATCGCGTATCGTACAAAACTAAAGGAAATCACGTTGCACCTCCGCTTTTAAACGAATTATTTTTCTGCGTATTTTCTAAACATTAGCGAAAATACCGACGATTCACGAAAAGAGCCCCGGTATTTTTTTTATGTTAATGAAGATGCACGAATTGCCGGGATATTTGCCAAGTATTGTCGTCACGGTCCAGCGGAACACTGTCCGTGAATGGAGTTGGTGCTGAAAGTCCCATTGGCGGAGTACGGATTTCCCGGAACCAAGAAGGAGACCGGTCTGTTTCGGGGCGTACATCGCCGACCGCTGAATCACGGTTTGATCGGCCATCTTTACCTATTTTTTTTTTCTTCCGATTTCAAGACGAGTCAGCCTGACCTCGTGCGATCTGCCTAACCTTACGAAATAACCGTCAACATAAGGACTTTTTTGCCCGTCGTGATGGACTCCCGTTTTACGATTTTCTAACTTTAGTATCGAATGCGTACTTTTTCGATTCTTAACTCATTAGCTGAAACAAACATGTTTGCTTGTCGAGGATGAGATACGATGTTGATTTGTTATTTATGCGGCTTCTGTCGTATTTTAGAATAATTTAACTGGACTTCGACTGAGATATTTTGACGAGTTCTTTGCTATGAAGGTTAAAAGTTTCCGTCAAATTTATCGCAGGATTTTTAGATTTTGAGTCACTTGGGTTTTGAATCTCAGAAGTATGGAATTTAAAAAATTTAGAGTTTTGGAACTTTGAGAGTTTGGAGTTTTGCAACTGTGTTTTTGAAGTTTGAGGAGATTTTTAACTTTGAGACTTTGAAATTTTAGAACTTTAACTCTTTGAAATATTGGACCTTTAAAATTTTGAACAATAAAAATTTCATTTTTAAAACTGACTCTCAGTCAATAAAAATTCGGTAATCGCTAATGTATGATATATAAATGATTTCTTGCTAAAAAATTATTTTAGCAATGCTAACATAAAGTTTCAATGATATTTTTCCCAAAACTTTGCCCACTTTTTTAAAGAGTATATTCGTATTTATTGTTCCTTCATGTCTCAGCGATATTAGTCATCTAACTGTAACAGTAACATAAGGTCCAGATGAGTTTAATGTACCTTATATTTGTCACAGACTTTTTGTCCATACCATTACTAATTTCTCGGAAGAGCAGATGATTTTTAGTCATCCAAAGGATGTATCATTTTACTTGCACCCACAAAGGAATATTATAAAAACATCAGTTTTATATTTAACAATTTATATTAAAAATTTTCATACTTCTAACAGTGACAATTTTTGAACTTTCAAATTTATAATTTGAAGTGCAATAAACAATTAATCGAAGCTGAGCATCGATTAACTTTGTCGCCTCCGGGCTTTCCCCACTCAAAAGTATGTTCTGTCCCTAGTTTCATGGTATACAGAATATCAGCTGATCGCTGTCAAATTATCGCCACAAATTTTTTGACGTTTATAGTTTATCTAGAATAAAATATTTTGGTAAGAAGTTTACTCACATAGCATTACCTTTTTCTATTTTGAGTACAAAGGGTTTCTTAAAATTTTACATTGGAAGTAAAGATAAATATAAGAGTGAGGTTAGGAGTTGTATACAGGGTGTACAGTGAGATGTTTCTTTAGATTAGAGGTAAAACTTGCTGTCAAAATAGGGAAACGAAAGTTATGCACCATGTCTCCTGATCCAACACAAGAACCTGCTGAGGCAACATTAAATGCGCCAAACTTGATACTCGAAACTGAGAGAATAAATGATTCAGATAGCGAAGATGATGTTGGAATGGCAGGCTATGTGCCTTTATCTCAAATTCCTGCAGATAGTGACCCATTGTATGAATATGAAGTATGATCATAATTCTATAGCATAATATCTATGGGTAATGCCTATTTCTCTCATTAAACATGTTTTATTCATTAGGATGAAGAGTGGATCTCTAATGCGGGTGAACCCAGTCAAGGATTACCAGCTATGTTAGAATCACAGCAGGTAAATATATAGCTACAGCAAATAGTACTATGATATTTATTATATAATAATGTTTCATATCATGTAGGATTATATATCAGAAACAGTAGAAGTTTGGTCATCTCCTTACAATCGATCAAACATTGATATGGATGCAGACAAAATTGATCAAGTAAAATCTATGATGGCATCCTTTACCTTACCAACTACGGCAATTCCAGAATGGGCAAAGACTATATCCGAAGATCAATGGAAGGAACAACTCATTGGACGTATTAAAGAGATGCAGAGTAGAGAAAAATAAATTTACATATTTTAATTGGTACCTTTACATGAAATTATTATGTATATAATTTGATACAAGTAAGAAATACAATTACTTTTTCATTTTTTCAGTTACAAATTTTATTACTGCATTAATCAAAATGTAGGCAAGTCTGATATTGTATAATGTATGATAAATAAAAGTATTTATTTTATTTTAATTACATTTTAATTGAATATCTACTTTTATGAAGTTTCGTCTTACATTCGTTTTTTACATTTCATTTGCCAATGTTTTTCATTTTATGTTTCAAACAATTGTTTACTGTTTATGATAAATGATTGTATGAGTATGGGATATGATATTGTTCAACGTATGAAGTCATGGTTCTCAGTCATACTTTGAAAGAACACACATGCAGCATTAACTGTTCTTAAACCAAAGTACATTGACACAATCATAGTTCGAGTTCTGTATTAATAGCAACAGCTTTGGTCGGATTTAATTTCATTCGTAAAGTGGCAACGTCATCGTCTATTCTCACTAATTTTCGGAATTTCTGAAAGAAACACATCATTTGAAGTTTAGAGAATTAATAATTATAGTATGTTGAATACATGATTTTTAAATTACACACTTCAGAGGTAGTTCCAGACGTTGTACACCAGATGTAAATCATGTACCCAGGAATACATAACATGGAGGAAAGACCACAAAGCCATCCTAACAAGTGACTCCACCATGGATATTCATATGTAAGGTATTTCACAGGGACAAATTTGATTATGTTAAAAATGAAGACTCCCTGATTTGAAATATTCTTGTTATACATTGAAGATTATAGTACATAATTTTGTACAAACATCTTACCACACAAATAGCAGGGGTAGTAACCGTCCAACATATCTTCCACCAGTAACATGGATAGTAACCAATCATGTCGCGAATGCCATCATAAAAACGATTAACGCCAAATGCCCAGGAAACAGAGATGCATTCAAAAAATATTAAAAAGAGGAGGCAAAATCCGCTTATCGCATACGAATCTAGGAGTTGAAATACATACATTCCTCCCTGAAAATATTATCAGAATATTATCTTACGTCATATTTTATCTTAGCAACAAAATTGTACTTACTTCTGTTACACAGCTAAGGCCAACAAGATACGAGATAAGGCACACAATTGCAACGAATATCTCTTTTCGTTTTCTGAGGAGTCGTGGCCACTCATCTACTGCGGCAGTTATAAAGCCTTCAACTGTACAAAACTATAAAACATATCATTTTCAACTATAAAACGGATCCAACACCTTCTCATTTCACTAAGACTTACTCAATTACCTGACTGTCCAAGCCGATAAGGATAAGCATGAAAAAGAATAAGCAAGACCAAATTGATGAACCTGGTAATTCCAGAACTGCAGAAGGATAAACCAGAAAAGCTAGTCCTGGACCTAATAAAAACGAAGGAGATTATAAAAGTTGATTCGTAATACAGCAGTAGAAATAATTACCAGAGGCAGCTACGTCCGCAACGGGTTTCTGTTGTTCATGAGCCATAAACCCAACCACAGAAAATATAACGACACCGCTAAGCATACTGGTACACGAATTTACTGTACAAACAATGAGTGCATCCCTGTCGCAGATGAATATTAATCAATAAATCGCTTGCAAATTAAGCAAAATATTTAACTTACTTGTAAACGTTGTTGTTAAATTTATTGTAACTTCCAAGGGCAACCAACGCACCCAAACCCAACGCGTAAGAAAAAAATATTTGCGTCACTGCATCTATCCATACCTGAGCACATAAGATTCTAATTAAATTAACGAAAGATTAATGAAGGAAATTAATAATTGTATACCTCAGGATCGCCAAGTTTAGAGAGGTTCGGTGTTGCATAATACCGTAAACCTTCCATTGCCCCTGGAAGCGTAAGTCCCCTTACCAATAAAATCGCTAACAACGCGTATGGGAATAACGACGTAAAGTAAACGACCTGCACAAAATTAATTATAAATATATTTCGTTTACAGTCAATTGTTTTTTAGGTGTGCATGTTTTACTTTTCCTGTCCATTTCACGCCTTTCCAGATACAAAAGTAACACAGGATCCACACGACAGCCAATGTACCCGCCAGTTCCCATCTTATCGAACCCACGTTTTCTATTCCGTCGGATATTTGAAGAGTACGTCGTCTTGAAAAGAAGGAGATTCACAGTGTAAAGGCTATTAATGCAATTTTAAATGATTAATGTTTTTCTTATCTAACACATTACACTTCAGATAATACATATTATCAATGTTTCGAGATTTCCAATATTTATCAGTAACGCACAATATATGAGGTGAAAGTTTTTAATAGTATCGACTTTACTTAGATGTAATTTATAAGATTATTTGTACATGGAAAAGTCATAGTGGTTTAAGTTAAATTAATTAAAATGCTGATTTGTATCTATATAATTTGTAGTATACATAGACAAATGTTTTGTCAAATAGTATATACATAAGCAAATGTTTTATCAAATAGTATGCATAAGCAAATGTTTTACCAATTTAATAAAACCATCGCTTTTCGAAACGGGAATTAGATGGCTTATGATTTACCCTTCATACATTAAATAAAAGAATTGATACTTACTCCCAAAATTCTTTTACCGGATCCTGCAGCAATGCATGACTTAAATTACCGATTGATGTAGAACATATAGTATCCCCATTTTCGGGCCAACACAACGCTTCTAAACGTTCCGTAGGGGTGAGACAGTAACGCGTGTTCCAGGGATTACCACATGTTCTCCACGGTACATCTATCCACATTATTTGATAAGTACTAAGTAAATTGTATTTGTCATGCAACGTTATTAATGTTTCATACCGAATCGTAAGGAAACTAAAAAGTAGAAAAGCGCCCATGCCAGGATAATAATGTAATAAACGTTCGTCCAACAAGAAATTACACAGGTAGCGTATCCAATACCTGTTTGTGAAAGATCGAAGGCTATAGTATCTGGTCATTTCAGTAAAATTTACAAATAGAGACCTTTGAAAATTGGAGCTATCTTAAATACACCCAGTCCACCTATCGTCATCATTTGTCCTAAAGACAACTCCATTAGGAACATGGGTACGCCGGCAAGTGCGAGAGCGATAAAGTAAGGCACCATGAAAGCACCGCCACCATTTTTGTAACAAAGGTAAGGAAATCGCCATAAGTTTCCTAATCCTATCGCCAGTCCTATTACGGATAGGATGAATTCAACCTTCAAATAGTTCAAACATTAGTCTTATTCTTCGATTATGAATAATTCGCTGTATTCACCTTGCTACTCCAGGTTCCTCGATCCGGTAACTGTTTGGTCTCTTTGACAGCGGAGGATTGTAAACATTGAATTGCCTCGAAACGAAAATCTTGTTCTTTGCTGCCATTTGACACTCTCGAGGGTGGTTCAGCGAAAAGAGCTTTTAATTCTTGGACAGGATTCACGGGCTTATGTGGCAGAGGACTTGTGGACCTGTCTACCTTGGGCACTTTTGCGGATCCGCTCGAAGGCATTATTTTTCTCCGGAATACAAAGTCGATTGAATTCACCTCATCCTCTCAGGTTTCGTTCGTATCTAAAAATATGGATAACGATGGTCGAAAGTATTTTATATTCGAAGAAATGATTTCTCAACGTATCAACACCTGGTCCAGGCACCCTGGCAGCGATTAAGTTATTTAATAATTCTTCGACGCAAAGTACAGTTTACGACGCGCAAAGTAGAGTTTACGAGTAAAAGGTGACTCAATCATTTCTGGAGAACTTTGAATATCCAGCGGTCATCGTCGTTACGTGAGACACTTTTGTAGAAGGGTCTTGATGATGATGGATGACGGACAATGAGCCACTTCCGGGAATCACGTTTGTCAAACGTTGTTCCCATCGGGCAACCTTGTCCCATTTTAGATTAACCATCAGTGAAAGAAACGATGTCATCGGAGATCATCGCGTGAAACAACATATCGATGGACGTCTCCATAATAAAATTTTACCGATTTAAATTTACCATGTGCGTTGCAATACGTCTGTAATTCTGTCCATCTTAAACGATTCACTCCCGATAATTTGTTACAAGACGGTAAATAGAAAATCTTAGAAAAAGCTCCTAAGTATAAACAAACTGTCACGATCATTAACGAATTCATGGGTGCAATGTCCTTTTAAAGACACTATTCCGGGTGTAAAACAATTTACAACTTCTACATATCAATTGTGTAATAAGCCCAATTGTGGCTGGCTTGAACCAATAAAGATAAATGAATCTGTCAAATATTAGACATATTGTTAATGTTCGGATACAATCATAAACATTTTGGTTACTTTTTTATATTGATAAACAGTAAGTACAAATGACCTCTAATACAAACTTAGTAATATTAGTTTACAAAATGATTCATCTTATAATACATTTAATAAGGTACTTTATTTTGAAATCTTTCAGAACTATGCATTTGTAACAAGTTTGCTTCGGAATTTACTGTATGTTAAATGTTATTTTTATATAACATAAAAAATAATGAATGTTTGTTGTAAAAATTGAAATTTCACAAAAAGTGGACTTACAATATTTATGTAGTAAATCATCAATATTATTATTATGCACACTATGCATCTCACGAAAGATAATTATTAATGACATATTTTAGCGATAGCACCTATTTATTTATAACATCCATTACTAAATTAGCGTAAAAATTACTTTCTGTATAAACAAACTTTCTTAGCAACGTCTTAAAATTTAACTTAAATTGTTTCAAAAACAGTGAACAACTTTTGTCGAATGTTTAGATAATTTTTCACATAGAATTACTTTTTTAAACTTGTATTAAGAGTGGTGAATCGGGCACTGTAGTAATCTGGCGGAAAAAGAAATGTTTCACCATGCAATTCAAAGTACGTACGTGCACAATTTTGCAGGTAGATATTTCCACTGGACCGATATATTGATAACAGCCGTCGAAAAAAAATATTTACCGATCGTGTCGTGTGTCGGCCCGCGTCGTTACGTTCACAAATCGCGCTCGCAAACGGCGAGTGATGGGATTTCTGCTGTGCCCCTGCGGATCTACCCCACAATGCCGTTCAGTTCCCCAAGCACCAACACACCTATCGTTTCATTCAATAAATTAGTGCCACAGTGTCACTCTATATTTAGGTGCACTATGCGAATGGTAAGAGGGCCCCGAGCTAATAACTGATTGACCACACCGATGCGATGGCCGCGAATTGCTCCCTTCTTTCGCGAACACATTTAAAATACAGTGAACCACACTTGATCTTGACTCTTATTATACGTACAAGTCCAAAAGCCTATTCGCTTAAATAGAATAACAAGATAGTAAGATAGTAAGATGGTTTCTATAGACTCCTACCTCTACTGTAGGAGAGGACAATACATCGAATGCATTTGAATCTAAATTGCGTTAATTGATACCGAAAGTTGTAGTATTTTGTTCTAAGATTTTCTTTCTTTTTCTACTTATTCAGTATTACAAGTAAATATTTACTGTATTATAATTACTTAATTGTGTCTAGTTTGCTGCGGACTTAGAAGTATATTGATCGCTATACATGTTGTTTTAGATTTGCATAAAGACACCTGGTGCTCAATAGCATAAAAAATATCAATTTTTTTAATCTCTCAAAATCTAACAGCGACTCTATTTTGAAAAAATTAATACAATAGTAAAATGACCGAAAACAATTGTATATTGATTGGAACTGAAAATAAAAAAAAATTTGAGAACAACTGGTTACATATATAAAAGTATTAAATTTGTTCTAATTTTTATTTAAAATGTAATAGAATTTGATAATCATATTTATATGCAATAATTAAATTGTATTAACTCTAATTAATTGTAATGTTGAGTAAATGTAATGTATTGCTACTAATGAAAATAAGAAAGTGGTTACTGTGATCTATACATTAAAATTTTTTTCTATGTTAAAAATTATATTCTTAAGAACTCATGATTGACTTATAAACTGGAATGATAATTTTTTAAGTTACAATTTACATGCTCATTGCATCTTTATTAAAGAAAAAAAAACACCAATTAGAAAGAGTATTGTTTTGCTTCATTCGGATTTGATACAAAGTATTAGCATGTGAAAGAAGAACTACAACGATAGTTTTAGCTCCTTTTATATTCAAGTTCTAGATGGCACTCGTATTATAGTACTGTGGGTTTACTACGTGGGGATTAACTACACACTTTCTTTACTGCAATAAATATAAATATATTTGCGACGATCTCTTTCTCCGTGCTATTACAATAACAATTGACGACTCATTAAACAACGCCGAAACGCGCGCCCAAACGCCAACGCTGCGCGACGCCAGCGCCGCGCGCCATAGACTATACAAAGTCTGCGAAGCGGTACTACTTCCGTTTCGCGCCAAAAGCCGGTAACACCATAAATTAGAAGAACGCTGTTAGTTTTGTACAGCGAAGAAAATTTGGCAAATTTTGTTGATTTAGAAAGATATCATCCAATAAAAATGGTTGGAAAGGGAAAGATGTTCGTAGTGAAACGTGGTAAGTTATTGTAGAATGTAATTTAATTATTGTCCTTTCAAGGAAAACAAATAAGTTACATCAGAAATATAATTGTTCTGGTGTTGTTAAAATGATGTTTATTGTTACTAGATGGGCGCAAAGAAGATGTTCATTTTGATAAAATAACATCTAGGATACAAAAATTATGTTACAATCTAGATATGGATTATGTGGATCCTGTAAGTCCAATTTAATTATTTACTCAATGATTTTACAATAATTTGATTAATGTTATAAATTTAAATCTTTATTGTTGTATAAAGATTGATATTTAAACATTAAAAACATATTTTTTTACTTTTTTATAGTCTGCAATTACTTTCCGTGTTATCAGTGGTTTATATTCTGGTGTTACCACTGTTGAATTAGATAATCTTGCAGCTGAAACTGCAGCTACTATGACTACTAAACATCCAGATTATGCTGTTTTAGCTGCACGCATTGCAGTTTCTAATCTTCATAAAGAAACAAAGAAAAGCTTCAGTGGTACGATAAAGTTTATATATAATTTATATTTTTAAGTAATGGATCACATTATTATATTTTTAATTATACTGTTTCATTTGCAGAAGTAATACATGATTTGTACCATGTACAGGAACAATATCTAAATAAGCCCAGGCCTGTTATCAGTGAGAAATATTATAATATCATTCAAAATAATGCTAGTAAATTAAATTCAGCAATAATTTATGACAGAGATTTTAGCTACAATTATTTTGGCTTTAAAACGCTTGAAAGGAGCTATCTGTTAAAAATACATGGGAAAGTTGTTGAAAGGCCGCAACATATGTTAATGAGAGTCGCAGTTGCTATTCATGGTGAAGATATTGAAAAAGCTATAGAAACTTATAATTTTCTGTCAGAACGATATTTTACACATGCATCTCCTACATTGTTTTCTGCATGTACTGTGACTCAGCAAATGTCCAGGTACCATTTTAACCGTTATTACAAGATATTCTTGGATTCTGGATTTGAAACATATATTTTTGTTACAGTTGTTTCCTTCTTTCAATGACTGAAGATAGCATTGAAGGAATTTATGACACATTGAAGAGATGTGCATTGATCAGCAAATCCGCTGGTGGTATTGGACTAAATGTACATTGCATACGAGCTAGAGGTACACCAATAGCTGGTACACTTGGTGTATCTAATGGCTTAGTACCGATGCTTAGGGTATACAATAACACAGCTAGATATGTTGATCAGGGAGGAAATAAACGGCCAGGAGCATTTGCTATATATCTAGAACCATGGCATGCAGATATTTTTGAATTTTTGGATCTCAGGAAAAATACTGGTATGTTATATATTATAACATTTTTAAATATTCTTTTAACATGTAATTATGATTAACAGGTAAAGAAGAAAATAGAGCAAGAGAATTATTTTATGCTTTGTGGATTCCTGATCTTTTTATGAAACGAGTTTTGGAAAATGGTGTTTGGACTTTGATGTGTCCTCATGAATCTCCTGGATTAGCTGATGTTTGGGGTGATGAATTCGAAACTTTGTATACGCGGTAAAATATGTTGTGATTAATTATGAACATATTTAAAATAACTTTGAATATTTTTTTATTTATTTCCAAATATTTTTTCAGGTATGAAAATGAGAAACGATATAAGCGCCAGATTCAAGCTAGAGATTTATGGACAGCTATTCTTATAGCTCAAGTAGAGACAGGAACCCCATACATGCTTTACAAAGATCACTGCAATCGAAAGTCAAATCAACAAAACATAGGAACGATTAAGAGTAGTAATTTATGTACGGAAGTTGTACAGTATTCCAGCGCGGATGAAGTTGCTGTATGCAATTTGGCTTCAATTGCTGTTAATATGTTTGTGAATTCCTCTAACAAAACATTCGATTTTGAAAAACTTAAAAAGGTGACAAAAATCGTTACTTGTAATTTGGATAAAGTTATTGATGTCAATTACTATCCGATTCCAGAAGCCAAAAAGTCCAATTTCAGACATAGACCTATAGGTATATTTTTAATTATTAGTTAGACTACAATGTATGAATATTAGGTGATATTGTTTATATATAAATATTATATATATTTCAGGTATTGGAATACAAGGACTTGCAGATGCGTTCCTTTTACTGCGATATCCATTTGAAAGCGAAGAAGCGCAAAAGCTAAATATCCAGATATTTGAAACATTGTATTATGGTGCCTTAGAAGCCAGCTGCGAACTTGCTGAAGAGAAGGGTACATATGAAACCTACGAAGGTAGTCCAGTCAGTAAAGGAGTAAGTAAATTTGAGAACAAATTAATATGCGGTAACTGAATATGCGGTAATGATATGAATTACATGCACGTATTCTTAGATTTTACAATATGATATGTGGAATGTTACACCAACTGATTTATGGGACTGGGCAGCGTTAAAAGAAAAAATTGCAAAACACGGTGTCAGAAATTCTTTGTTGATAGCGCCAATGCCAACAGCATCTACCGCTCAAATTTTGGGAAATAATGAATCTATAGAACCTTACACTAGTAACATTTATACACGACGAGTTTTGTCAGGAGAATTTCAGATAGTGAATCCTCATTTATTACGAGATTTAACTGAAAGAGATCTTTGGGACGAAAATATGAAAAATGAAATTATAGCAAACAATGGTTCTATTCAAGTTAGTATATTATATATCTTTCATTTGTATAATTCAACACTTATATAAAAAGTTACTATACAATTATAATTTTCATTGTAGAACATTGAACGTATACCATCTGATTTAAAAATGCTTTACAAAACAGTTTGGGAAATATCACAGAAGGTTGTTTTAAAAATGGCAGCAGATCGTGGTGCCTTTATTGATCAATCACAATCCTTAAATGTCCATATGGCTAAACCTACGACAGAAAAATTAACTTCAATGCACTTTTATGGATGGCAAATGGTATATTCGATTAATATTTTTTATTCAATATTGGTATACAGATATTGTGGAATATTACAATAATATTTTATCTACAGGGTTTGAAAACTGGTATGTATTATTTAAGAACAAAACCGGCCGCAAATGCTCTTCAGTTTACAGTTGATAAATCAAAACTACGAAGTGCCACCAGTACTCCAGCCAACCAATCTCTTAATTTAGAAAATGGAAATGATGAAGGATACATGAATTCATCAAAGAAATGGTTGCAAGATCGAAGTAGTGAAGACATAGAAGCTGTACTTGCCTGTTCACGCGAAAACGGCGATGCTTGCATGGCTTGTGGATCATAAATATTAACATGTTTTAGTAATATCTATTGTATTTAAATTATACTTTTAATTAGAAATATAAGTGTAAGATATTTTGTATTTTTATAAGTATATTTAAATTTAGTTTTTATAATAATGTGTGCGTTTTGAAAGATTTTGAAATAAAATAGTTTATCTTTAATGCTTTTGGTATCACTGTTATTGATTATGTGCATTATGAGTTCGTTAATTATTCTTGACAAAAGAAAGCTTGAAATATCTGTTATCACAAATTTTTTGATCCAGTAATCTTGATTCACTGATTACACGTGTAGAATTTCGCGCGAAACAAGATGGTCAACCAAATAGGGAAAACGCTGGTTATATTTTGTGCACTCTATAGTCAAATGTTCGAGAACGCGTCACTACGATAGTCAAGTGAAATGTCAAAATTATAAACGTGAGCACGTATCATAGTCCGACAGTATTAACTAACAAGTAAATTCTGTTACACGTCTAAACAGAATACGTTCATTTTAGATTAATTTGTGAGTGATTTGGCGTCATGTCCATTAAACATGTAACGGCTTTGTTTTCCAACTGAAGAAAAATAAGAAAATAGTACTAAGAAAGTTCTCTCCAGCAACAAATTTGGGCAGTGATGCCCAGCTGATGCGTTTTAACATATTTGACAGTTGAAATTGCGTAATTGTTGCTAGTACTTTCTTATGAGCGTTTTTACGCAATTTATCTGAATTGCCGTACAGGATGGCGGATTTGGATGACTTATTTCATTTAGATCAATACGTAGGTCCTGAATCTCTTGCTGAACTTTGTTTCCAAGTGATCTGCAAAAATTTAGACATCATCTCGACAAAGGACCGGCGTGGTTATCGAAATCTTTTAAAAGGATTAATTTTTCCAAGTGAAATATGTGATAAACTTATTAAATACGTTTTACGAAATGATCCACGAGAAGAGCATGATTATTTCATTACAATTTTTAAAAATGTATCTTTAACCAAACTTAAACGTGTTAGAATTGTGGGGTCTACTATTACTGATCATTCAGTACAGATTCTTACAAATCATAAGCTTGTTGAATTAGAACTTACTGACTGTCCTCACCTAACAGAGCGTTCTATCGAATATATCAATGCAAATGGAGAGTGTTTGCAAAGCTTGACGTGCCATGGAAATTCTACACTTTTGCAGAATGGACATAAAGGTACACGTAAAATTAGCTATCTGATGATTGATTTCTAACTAAATAAACTAACATTCTTGCAAGTTTAACACAAAGCTTTATCGGAAAGAGTCAGATAACACTCAATGTAATACTATTTTCATTTCTTATTAAATTTGCTTTTGCAATAGCAGTAAGTTAATGTTCAAGGTTTCATAAGATTATTATGATTAGAAAACACAGCTTAGGTAAAACATTAATTATTAATTTTATGTAAAAATAACTCATATCTTTCATATTAATTTTCAGTTTATCAGAAACGAGGATATGTATTTAAACTACCAAATTTACGTTCCTTGGCTTTAAAATGTGTTACACTTTCTACATCAGAATATAATATACTTCTGGCAGGATTAACAAATTTGAAAAATTTGGATTTATCTAATAGTATTAACGTAAATGATTTTGAATTTTATCACCTGGTACCTAATTTAGTATCTTTAATTTTATATAATGTTTATATTACGCCAGAAGGTTTAGCAAACATTTGTAATTTAAAAAATTTAAGGTAATTAATCATATTTTATCTATTTCTAGTTTGTAGTAAAATAAAGTAGCACATTGAACTCTAAACAAAATTTTTCATTTTTTTACAGGCATTTGGATATATCTAAATCTAATCCAGATCAACATATATATGAGAACCCAAATACAGTCTTAGCGGACCTTGTAAATGGGTTGCCACAGTTAACTTCTTTAGATATTAGTGGTACAAATTTAGCAGGAGTACAAATAATGAATCGTGGAATTCAAGCAGTTAAACATTCTTACTACTCTGAATTTGATGATGATCTTTGCGATATACCTGGACTTGCTTCTAGAATAAATAGACCTCTACAATTTTTAGGTCTTTATGGAACAAGTGATGGAGCTTGTAGGCGACGTAATATTCCAGCAAAATTGGTAACTAATAGAAGGCTACATAATGATTATAAATTTAAAACTTTCATTGTTCTAATTATATTATACTTTGAAATGGCAGATTGCAGGAAATGCAAATGAAGATCAAATACTACTTGCAGCTCATGTTTGTATGAATAATAAGCAAGACTTGTTAGAACAAGTATTGGATGATCTTTATCATGTGCATAGATATGAGAATTGCCATAGAATGGATCAAGCACTTTGTGCAATACTAGAAGCCATGGAGAAACATCCTCTTCAAAAATATATTCAAATATCTGGAAGGTATTTAATCATAGATAATATGATGGCTTACATGTGTAAAGAATGTGTTATATTTCAAAACCTTCTTCCTACAGTGCAGCACTATTTTACGTTGTGAAAATGAAAGAAAAAGGTGAACTTGAGCAACGCTTAAAAGAACGAATTGTTCGTACATTGCTTATTGGTATGAGTAATCATAGAAACGAAGAAACTATGATGCGCAACGGTTGCTTGACGCTATGTCAATTTCAGTTACCGCAGGACGTAGTATGTATTGCAGTTTTTTAATTATATTAATCGTGTTTTTATCTATACAGTATATATGCTATTATGATTATTTCTGTTCATATTTTATTAGATGTCAAATTATAAAGCTTTGGTCGAACTGCTTTTACATTCGGCTAAGCATGCGGAACAAGAAAGTTACGTGCAACGCATCGGTATATTTCTTTTAAATACTTTGGCATGCCGAGTAACAGGAAGGGAGAAACGTTTATTAGGCAATTTAGGTTGTATTAAGACAATGCTTGAATTAATAAAGTATAGGGTAGAATCTCGTACATTTGATGATGTTTTAGAAGTAGCTTGGTCCACTATGTGGAATGTAACTGATGAAACTCCTATAAATTGTCAAAGATTTTTTGATGAAAATGGTATGGTTCTGTTTCTTAGATGTGTAAAGGTGCGTACTTTCGTTTTTTATCCAGTTTATCAGTCAAGGTAGATAATCGACTTACGACTGATAAATGCTTTTGATGTTTACAGCAATATCCTCATAAAGAAGAATTGTTAAAAAATATGATGGGATTACTTGGTAACGTTGCTGAAGTAGAACATCTTAGAGTGCATTTAATGCAACAACAGTACATGAATGTCTTTGTAAATCTACTCCTTACTGTTAGCGATAGCATTGAGGTATTTGAATAAGTGTATATGTATAGTAAACATAGTTGATGCTTATATTTTTAAACAAATTGTTCCGTTGTTAGGTACCATATAACGCTGTTGGTATATTGGCTCATATAGCATCGGATGGTCCTGAAGCATGGACAATCGAAAAACCTAGTCGAAATGAGGTGCTTGAACTTATGGTTGAAGCTATTGAACGATGGGATATATCTTCAGAACGCAATATAAATTATCGCTCGTTTTTACCATTACTACGTTTGCTAGACATATATCATACACCTCAATGTCAGCATTGGGCAGTTTGGGCACTCGCTAACCTAACAACCGTTTATCGTAAGTATACGTTAAATAAGAGATTAAGTTTTATTTGTTAACGTTATAATTATTTGTTGACAGCTCATAAATATTGCATATTAGTTATGCGAGAAGATGGTCTTGAAAAATTGGATACTTTAACGTCAGATCCAAGACCATACGAGCGTATAAAGAAACTAGCCCACATTGTAGTTGAAAATTGCTGTCGTTATACACTAGACATTAGTAGTAACACTAGCGATATGAACGCTCGCTCACTTATAGATGGGGATTATAATTTGGACGATTGAAAATAATTGTTATTATGATTCAAACGTAACATCGTCAAAAGTAGGATATTTTATAAGTATAATAAAGTCTTCTAAGTAACAGTGTAAGTAAGATTATAACAATATTATAAAATGTGCGTTTATTTGCCAAATTGTAAATTTCAGGTTAAATGCTCAAAGAGTCTTACTGACATTTTCATATAAAAATTTCATTACATAGTTTGTTTGTTACATATTCTAAAATATTTCTAAAATCTGCGTCAAATTATTAATGTATTAATAATATTAATGAGAAAATATTGATTAACAAAATATTTTTGATGTTTATTATTAATCTTTATAAAAATAATATTTAAATTCATATATCTTTTCGTTTATGTAAATAGTTCTACTGTATTATAAACAAGAAAAACTAGAATTAGAATAAAATTATATTTCTGTATTTGACATAGCAATAATTGTTCAATTAAGGTTTGTTATTTTAAATTTATATTAAGTTTCATATATCTGTATGTATCTTGTGTAGATATTTGTACCATAAATAACTGTTTCAGTTGCCATTAAATTTTATTTAGTGGAAAGTTTTTAAATAATGGAATAAATTAAGCTGTTATGTAAATAGAATTAAAAATAACGAAATAAGCTGAATTAGGTTTACACGGTTGTACATCTCTATTAATTAAAAATTGAAATTCATTGAACTGATAACACTGTTATTAAATATAAGTGCTAAAATAAATATTATTATTTACTATAAATTTATAAGTATGAGTTATTGACTTCAAACTTCAACATGGTAATTGCATGAATTATTGTTTAAATGATTGTTATAATCATTATGTAACTTCAATGTAAATGTGTAATAAATTGCAAAAATTAACATAACTATTTAGTTTGTAACATAAACTTATACAAAAATTTATATTTAGTTGCTTTCTTATCCTTTCCAATTTCCTTTATCTTCAATACAAATTAGAATGCATTATTCCTAATTTAGAATAGACTTGATATCGATTAGTAATGAAATTTTATTGCGCACTTACCAAGGTATTTTACTGCGCACCTTGCAGTTTAGGAATCTAGCGGTTGATATAGAAAACAATAATTAATTTATGAAGTCGAAAGAATTTTATAAACACTGTTAGATTATTTGAAAATTTATAAAAAGACCTCGAGCGCCATCTAGTGTTGAAAGGGGGGAACTAAGCTCGTGTTTCAAACTAGTGTACAGCAGTTTAAAACCCTACTTTCATTAGTTCCATCCTTTCACCGCTAGATGGCGAGTCATTTTAACATCCATAAACAGCAATTTAAAAATTTTTTAATATAAAGCTTCAAGCGCATAAATCGTAGCCAGAAGAATCTGCAGAGTTAAATAAAATGTAAAATTGCCTCATATGAAAAAAAATTCTAATTTCATGTTTCGATAGTTTTGTCTTTCGGAATTTTTATAAAATCCATAAAACCACCCGTAAAATAATAAAATTGAAGATTTATTATTAATACGAACTATTATTAATAATTTTAGTCTTATCACCTTTCCCATTTATTTTAGTAAAAACCTTTGCGAGAAATTTGTTTCTCTCCCCGTTTTTCCGTGTCACTGCATTAGAAAAATAATCGAAAATTCCGAATTTCATGGAAGCAAATAGAACAAAAAATTTACAGGGTTCATTATAGGGGTTGTAGCAGGTACCGACCCTAAACGCTCGCTTCATTTTTCCCATCCGTTGTTTCCTCTACCTTTTATCGCTATGAAAAAGTAAAAACATCCACACGCTATTTATCGAAGTTGTAACAATTTGAAGTTATAAACGCCGCTTATTTACCGTGTAAAACTTCAGACGGTAACCGAAGCTATCAAACTGTGTTTCGCGGTTGGGGTCGATTTTATCTATGATTAGAGACTATATGCTAGTAACGTCTCTTTATAATTTAGATTTCGCGAGATTCAATAATGACGTATAACTCCCTGATACACGAGACACTGTACATAGACAGCCACAAATTAATGAAACCCGATATGAAAGGTTTCAACGTCGTGGAATCTAATACGATCATAGATTTACGTAACAGAATTATCGTTGATGACTTCTCGTCATTGTAGCGTCTACCCTTATGATAATTAATTGTCGCGGCGCTATTGAGGGCTTTGAAAACTTTGCTCTGCGATAATAAATTACTGTTGAAAGGATAAAAGATGTTGAAATTATCGCTCGTTAATATTGTTTAATTGCTTTTATTCTGTTTTGGGATTTTTCTAATTTTTTATTTTGAGGTCTTCAAGCTTTCAAACTTTCTTAGATTCTTAGGTTCTGAGATTCTGTGCTTCGAGATTTAGGAAGTTTAGAATTTTTAGAGCTACAACCCTTTAAATTTAAAAATATAGGAATTTCATATTAAATTTCATACTACACATAAACTTTCATGTTAAATATAAATTTTTAGGTCTTTAACCATAGACTTTAAGCTATTGACAATTGAACCTACGAACGGAGTTCTTCCATTTTCGTAATTTTCTTACAATTGTAATTTTCTTTGCTTCTACAGCCGTCAGGGTTATAGGTTGCATCTATATTTCAAAGCAATTTCCATTCATTTTCGCTGAAATACTTCGATGCAACACCTAACTCTTGAAAAGCACATATGGCAAAGAGAGTAAATTTTCAATGGAAATTATGAATTTCTCTGACGTCAGTAAGTAGTTTAAATTTATTTTTGAAACAGCCTAGCTCTTTAGAAGGTAAATTATTGAAAAACTATAAGGCAAATCTGATTAATTTTGAAGTGAGAGAATCGTAAATTGGATACCTTCGATTATATTCGATCTTTAGATAACGTTCTATTCTTAACCTTGACCTCCTATTCCAGTCGATGTCGATTTTAATTTAGATTCGACTTTTAGACGATGAAATAAGGATATTTTTAAAGAGAATAATTTAATCATTTATACTTATTATAGTATTTGTCATTTTGACAAAAATAGGAAATGAAAATTTGTGAATTTAAGGTGGAGATAAAACTGTTTCGTCTTCAGACGATATTTTAGACGTCGATTTTTAGTAAAAGACAGTACTGAAATAATACAATTTTTAATTCAGATGCAGCCTCAAGTCACCTTCGATTAAAAACAAATGAAAAATTCATAAAGTATATTGAAATTGAAATGAAAGAGTAAAAGGTATATATTATTTCGGATACATAATAATGAAGGATGAAGAGTTTTCAAATATGCATGATTTTTAAAAGGTATGAGGTGGTGAGAACTTCTTTCGGCAGAGGGCGCCAGTGCAATTCGATAAGGGAGCTTTGAATTATGAGAAATAATATCTTTAGTTATGCAAACTTTATTCAACAATTTTGCATTAGGATTTCATCTTAATAATTTAACAAATTCGATTTTATTAATATAATATCATTACTTTCAGTTTGCAAAATTCTTTATACTTGTAATAAGTGATGATACGATTTTCTTAACTTTGATGAGTTCATTATGTATTATGAATATTATTCGTGACATTAAGATTAATAATATTGAGATTTAATTTGACTGTAGATTTACTTTGAATGAGGACGATTTTTAAATTAGTTTATAGATAACCAAATTTTCACATTTCTAAATAAATTCGTGAATAAATAAATTCTAAATAAATTCATCAAGATTTTCTAGTTATCAAGGTTTCAAGTTCTTAAATCCTCAGATTTTTAATTTTTGGAATTCTCAAATTTGCATTCATTCAATTTCGTAGTTCCTACATTTGCTTAATTCCTAAATTTCCAAATTCTGCATACCTAAATTTCTAAATTTTCAAGTTCCACATACTCACATATCTAAATTTCCAAATTTCACATATCCATATTTCCATCTTTCCAATTTCCACGTACTTAAATTTCTAAATTCTCAATTCCCATACACCTTAATTTCTAAATTTCCAAATCCCACATACTCACATATCTAAATTTCCAAATTCCACATATCCATATTTCCATCTTCCCAAATTCCACATACTCAAATTTCTAAATTCTCAATTCCCACACACCGCAATTTTTAAATTTCCAAATCCCACATACTCACATATCTAAATTTCCAAATTCCACATATCCATATTTCCATCTTCCCAAATTCCACATACTCAAATTTCTAAATTCTCAATTCCCACACCCCCAATTTCTAAATTTCCAAATCCCACATACTCACATATCTAAATTCTCAAATTCCACATACCCATATTTCTATCTTCCCAAATCCCACACACTTCAATTCCTAAATTCCCAAATTCCACAGCCTCTTACTTCTAAATTCTCAAATTTCCACCCATCGAAATCTCCAAATTTCCAAATCCCACAACCTTCATCTCTAAATTCCCAAATCCCCCTCATCCTAATTTCTAAACGTTCAACCTCCACTCACCCATATTTCCAAACTTCCAACCTTCACACACCCCCATTTCTAAATTGCCAAATCTCGCATACCCCTAATTTCCGCCTTCCCAAATTCTCAAATTCCCAAACTCTCCAACATTTAAATTCACAAACCCCCAAATCAGCAATTATTAAACAGAGGGTGTACTCAGCCATACTAAATCTCCCCTACTAAAGCCATATCCTCCCAATTGCAATTATTCGGAAGGCGTTTTCGATGAAGATCGGCATCCCTTTTTTCTCAACGGTTATTCGGATGAGTTGGACGGGCAGGTCGTCGGTGGGCGTCGTCAGGAGCGTGGATGTCGTCGCGACGATGGTGCGTCATCATTGGAACGCGAGACGCCGTCGAGTGAGCGTCGAGCCCGCGCTCTTCGAATAATTCGATTGTTGTTGATTTTAAATCGCGTGTTGCGCGTCCATCTCCACGTGTCTAATTCTCTTCAAAATTAAATCATGCTAAAATTATCGTGAACACATCGATCGTTAACATTAAACTTTATAATTAAAAACTATATTTCACTCAATTTATATATAAGCTAAAACGGAAGACATCGTTACATATAATCGTATATTCACAATGCAAACATTTTGAACGTCTCAAAAATTTGGAAGGTGGAGTTTAAATTGTGTTATGCATTTTGTGATATTTTAGGGAATAAAACTGTGCAAGTTTGAATTTTTGCAAGTGACTTGAGAGTTTGAATTTTGCAAGTGACTTCTGCAAGTTTGACGTTTTGCAAGTGACTTTTGCAAGCTTGACTTTTTACAAGTGATTTTTGCAAGTGAACGTGGTTTCTAACAGATCAAAGTGTTTTTATGAAGACTTGCGAAAATTTTGATTATTATTAAACTCTCGATACTTAGTCCACTAGTAAGTGAACTTAGTCTACACTGTATTAATACAAAATATGATCAGTTACATATGTGCACACACTCGTACAATTGCAATGTAAATATCTTCAAGCACATCTCGAAAACTTGCAAGCTGACGAAGTTTATCTTCCGTGGCACTTCGTGATATTCACCTTGCAAATAAACCTTGATTTTCCAAACGAATTTGGAAACGTGATTTGTTAGATCTGATTTCATAGATCAAAGTGTCATCGAGAGTGTCCCACTTGTATTTTAATAACAAACGCAAGCTTCAAACGTAAGAATTTTAATCAAAACAAACCTGAGTTCTGACTAAAACTTGAGAGTCCATTAACATAAGATTTCTTAAAAGAGAATCTCCTTCAAAAAAGAATCGAAACTTACAGCTTTGAAGAATCAAATTCTGATTAAAGAATTTCGAAGAACTTTGTGTCTCAACTTTGTAAAAACCAGGAAGAATTTACACTTGGTACAATATTGTCCTCGCACCACCGAATTAGAAAGTCAGATATGATCCAAGAATCGTTCGAGTGAACTCAAATCAACACTCCCGTAAGCAGTGGTCCTCGTTAAAGGTATATCAGTGACGAATCGATTTGGATGATGGGTTTTTTGTTGAATTGTTTAACAGTTTCGTGCACGGCATGGAAACCGTTGCAAACAGCGTGTACGTTGTCAATCGATAAAGGAAAAGTGTCGAATGTTCGCGGTGAACGCGAGTGAGGAATTCAGTCCGTGTGTGATTTCTTGCGAGAGATGATCATCGACGATCTTGCGATAACGCTGGGAAGAATGGGAAACCCGTCGATGGGACCATGGGAACTGAGGGATTGTGTAAGTGAATTCTACTATCTTTTTGCCATTTCGATTTTATCATTTTATTTGGGTCGAACTTTTTTTGTTTGTGAAAGATTTTTATGGGGGATTTGATGAATATTTTTATGGAGGATTTGATGAATATTTTGATGGGTAATTTGATGAATATTTTTATGGAGAATTTGATGAATATCTTTACGGGTAATTTGATGAAAATCTTCAATGAAAATCTCTACCAGTAATTTTATGAATCATGAGAAATTTTTATAGGTAACTTTACGACTTAGTAATTGTGTCATGAAACTATGAATTTGGCGGGAGTCATCTAGGACACACGTAATATTTCTCATTTGGATTTCGTGGTTTGTGGAACTCCACAGAGGGAAGTTTCACCTTTGAAGGCTTTATTTCGAAGATTGTACTGTTTTCCATTGTTCGTTTGAAAGTCTTGTGTGATAGGATAGTTGCTTTGTTCAATAGCACGTGAAGATATCGCTCGATTAACTCGCTCTTGAAAAGAGTTCAAACATTTCGGTCGATGAAGATTGGAATGATTAGACTCAGTACCTGACTGGGTGATAATCAATTTTCTACCTTGAACTTTCTGATTCACAAAATTTTTAGATTTTTATGTTAAATTCTTATAACTTTAATTTCATATGCACAGGTTTATATTTTTGAATTTTGAGATTTTTTAATTTTTTAATTTCTGAGGTTTAAGCTTGATATTACTTTTGATCATATATTTTAATCTTGATATTACTTTTGATCACATATTTTAACCTTGATATTACTTTTGATCACATATTTTAACCTTGATATTACTTTTGATCACATATTTTAACCTTGATATTACTTTTGATCACATATTTTAACCTTGATATTACTTTTGATTATATAGTCACCTTGTTTGGTACATGAAGCATTATTTCCAATATAACTGTCACTGTTATTGAAAACAGTAACTATTAAAAACAGTATTGTTATTGAAACCAACAACAATAACACCAATGACAAAAAGAATGATAACATGAAAAAAACTCACAGTAGACACACCTAAAATTATTACAATAAAAATCATTATACATATACATTACATACAGTAGAAACCAACATCAACAACACCAACTAGAATATCAAAAGGTCACACGAGAAGTAAAACTGTTACACTAAAAAATCACAATAAACGCAATAAAAAATGATAACAAACCAAAACTATAAATAAGCAAATCAGAATAAAGCTGTGACAAAAGCTTCATATGCAACAAAAAATTAGTATCACACTCTATTATTCCTGTTCCATTACGTCACACAAAATGTTCACCAGCAATAATTTAAATGTAACATCCCTAGTTATAAGCAGAGTATTCTTAGAATTGGCTAATTAACGTGGAGCATTGATTAGACACACTCGTATGCAACGCCATTACGGTGCATAGTAGGCAAGTGGCTTTCAGTCTAGGGTACACCTAATACATCGGAGTGGAACAACGCGTAATTGCAAGGCAATAGTGTTCCGTTATTATTGACGTCTCACGTCCAATCAGTTACAGTCTCGATCGAACCATCTCTTTCGTTTTTTATTTATTCTCAGAGGCGTGCATTCTAGCTATTCTCGTTCGTGCAAGATGCACAATGCGCCGCTATGAAACCGATATACGAGAATAGGAAAGTAATCCGTGATATTTCGAGTTCATGGGTTGTATATGTACGTTTCAAATATTTACATATTCGTGGCATTATAACTACTGCATCAATTAACACAATTTGATTAACGCTTGAATTCAGGTTTTGAGGGCGAATAATTATGTTCAATGTGCATAATAATGATTTCTATGGTAATTTTGTTCTTGAAAGATAAAGATACGTTGATACTATAAATTGTAGTGTGAGACATTTTTTAGTATTTATATTTTCAGTTGTTAGAATAATTTTATGAATATACAGGTTTATGAAATTATCTTCATAGAAGAAAACATTTATTCAACATTTTAATCAAATTTCTTTTAAATTTTTATTTGAGCCATTTAACGCGAGGTTCTTTCTTCATGTACAAATATGTGTACATGTGTACATATGTACGAAGCAACGAGAACAGGTTTGAAGCATCAAAGAAAAATTATTGCAATTGAATTTATAGAAAGGTATGAATATCTGTTATCTTTATAACAATTTCTGTTTTCGTAATTGTTACAAAAATAATGTGAAGTTTAAGGAAATCTTCCTTGTACGAAAAGCGTCTTAATTCTTCTCCATAGATCTTCGATTTCCAAATATCCGTCCTCGTGAAGCTTCTAACATGGCAATTGCTTGGAGCCTTTCGATTGTGATCGAGCAAATAAATCTAATTTAGCAGTGTCCTGATCTAAACGTACCGATGGCATCTCTTATTTGAACATCGCCCGAAAGCTTTGTTTTGATCAGCTTTATCCGACATTTTGTCTTTAGGTCACAAACCTGATTTTGGGAAACCAAAATGGACACAATTTCTACTTCTTGCTTTTTCCCAAATTGTACAACTTTTTATTGGTTGACTTATTTCCTTATATTTTATAATATCATAGAGTGTTTGATAATCTATTATTAATAATTAATGGATTTTTTTCTGTATTTATGTTTACATTAAAACAAGGGGTCTGTAAATGTCATAATAAATGAAAACTTAAGTTTGAAGGAATTCATAGTTAGCACATATTCCGAGTTAGTATTTCGCAATGTATAATTGTCAGATCCATTTTATTCAACAACCACTAGAAGCTGTCGTTGATTTTGAACGATCTGTACGTTAAACGAACATGACGTCTGTCAACAACATTAAGAATTCCGTCAACTGCAGCTTTTTGAAGCTTGTTCAGGTTCATCATTACATTCTTGTAGTGGGTCACCTTCATCGATTGCTTAGTACGTTCAATTAATCGATCGCGAATTAATAACCCATGCCAATATCCTTACCTCGTCATTAGAAATATATTTCGTCAATGCCAAACTTTACCTTTAACAACCTCGTAATTGTCAATAAATTGTTAGATTAGTCTTTTAGGATTAATCGTTAGATTAGTCATTTACGAACTCTTGAAAAATTCGTAACATTAGAAGTTAATTAGTGAAATTTCATCAGTGTATTAATTGTTGAAAGAGTTGAAACCTGTGATCTTTCTAGCAGTAAATAAATTTTGTTATCAAGCTTGAAAACAAATTTTTAAATTTCATTTTACAGAAAATAAGGCTGTGTCAATATTATTTTCCATATTCGATTTATTTCGGTATGTAGAAATATCTTTCTGTAGTGTCAACATTGGAATAAATTACTTGAAATAACTTGTACAATAATTAAAAAAAAATCTTGTATAATTACTTAAAAATTTTCTTCTCCATTTCTTTAAAAAGTCATTTCTTTAAAACTCTCGAATATTCCTATTTCATTCAAAACAAAGTTCCTCAGTCAACCTCCCAATCAACAGTACAAAATATCTTCACACTTCCGATTACATTATTCATCGTATTAATATTATAATCACAGATTATCATAATAATTTAATCACCGATCGCACCAATTAAAATATAACACGATCGGTTCCGGAACTCAGCACCGTTAATTGATTACTTCAGTTCATTAAAACGAGCAACCATTTCGTTAATGCTTGAGCTTTACTACTCACGCGAATGGTTATGCCACGTATCAAATGTCTGCGTCTAATCGAATAATTAGCAGCTTCTATTTTCGTGCTGCTGCTGCCACAATAAGTCAAGACAGATAACGCGTAACACAGTACACCTACATTCTTCGTGACGTAATCTAATTGAACACTCACAAAAGGGACATGTACAGTTGTTGTTACTAATTTAATGCTTCCACTGTTTTGATATTACTTTTATCTTGTTCTGTAATCTTTGCATAATCTACGTGAAGGAAAATGAACAACATAATACACTTATCTATGTGTTATCTTCTGATGTAATCTAATTTGCTTTTAGATAGATGCGTGTAGTTACGGTAGTTAAATATCGATGCAATATTTCTGGTGTATCGTTTGAGTCGAAGACTGAAATTTTTAGATCAGTGTTTTACTAATTTAATATTTTCGAACTATAATATAAGAGTGACGTATAGATAATTATTGATAATTGTAGGGAATTTATAGATTAGTATTTTGTAGATAATTTTTACAGGTTCGTAGATGTATCTTCAAGTTTAACTTAACACTTGATGGCCGTTCTTTGGCCGCCATATTGAAAACATTCGAACTAACGATAATACGAATTATTAACAAGATTAACATTATCATAAATTATTAACGAATTACAACGAAAATATTTAATTTTTCAATTATTATATATCATTGTTGCAACAGTAGAACTTCTCCAACATCCCCTTTTGTTTGCTTTTCACGTAAATAATTAATTAAACTGAGTTTGCAGCGTCACATATGGACGCCACAGTAGCTCACGTCTGTAGTCAGACTACGTATGAATTATTAAGAACAAAGATGTGTAATCTTTCAGCTTCATCGTTCAATTTGTTAGAGTATATCATTGTCTCAGGATTAAGAGCCAAGTTTCCTTCATTTGTCCTTTTTATGAATAATATACCTGCATTTGCAGTGTTGATCAAATATGGCTACCATGGTCAATCTAAAATAACCAAGTTAAAATATTATTTCTCGTAAATGACCAATTATTATTAATGTATTAGTTGCATATTACAAAAATGAAGGAACTAAACTATTGAATTAACAGAAGGATTTTATCATTTTACAGATAACACGGTGATCGTCGAATTGTGAAGTGGAACAATGAATTGTGAATAGTAACAGTGGCATTTGCGAATAGTTTTGTTCGTGTCACCCTCGAAAGTGTCGGGGGGTACACGAAAGCAGTTGCCAAGAAACTGTCAACCTCTGGGAGCGCATTCTACACAATGAACGAACCAGATCCTTGTCTGCCATTAATCCTACCGCCCAGATATCGGCTTCGCGATCTCATCCTGGGAGATTACGCTTTTACCGACGACGGCGAACGGTGAGTAAATGTTTAACGACCTGTAATCTTTTACAAACGTTACGAATTGAACATTGTCGACAGTTCGAATAAAATATACTCTTCAAATAAAATTGATGATGTTCAACTTTTTTTGGTATTTTTGAGGGGTTTTAAAAATTTTAATAGGATTTGGAGGATTTTGGACTTTGACGTTTTTAGAGGATGTTTTTGAAGATTTTCACCCTTTGAAACATTCAGGTTTGGTGATTTTTACCTTTTGAAGTTTTAAAAATGTTTAAATTCAGAAGTTTTACAATTTTGAGATTTCGATATTCATTGATTTTATCACTCTGTAATTTTGATCTTTGAAGATTCGGTGATTCGAAATTTTTAAATGTGAAGAGTTTTCGCATTGCAGTGCAAAGTAACGCACATTACTCACTATCTAATTTTAAAACAGGGTAGTGCTTTAATCGCGATAAATATAATTAATTGCCTGGGACATAATGTCCACGCATTTCGTTTTTTGTATGCATTCCCTGATGCTCAGTAAATTTACCTCGTTAATTAAACAGCGCGTGACATACAGTATCATGCAACAATTGCACTCTTATTTGCTATATCCAAACATTAATTACTGCTATTATAAATAGTTATGAAATTTTAATTAATTTCTTCCATTCAACAACGGTTATAATAAATAGTCCCCGTTCGCGCCTCATTTGACGGATTCCAATTATTGTGAAAAGTTTTTCGTTCGATAACTACGTTCCTTCGTAAATACAGCAGTGTTGTATAAATATACAAGTAGACTACTTCCGAACTTTCTGAAACTTATTAACTGGCTTCCACTAAATGATTGTACAAGTCTTCGAGGGAAGTAAAAGTGCAGCTATCTTTTCTGCACAGTGATCGCGTAGGTGTGGTTCGAAGGAAACAAATTACGCTGTGAATTTCCTTCGCATCGGAAGGGAAGATTACGGGGCTCAAAAAGGAAATCTTGAGGTTTAAGAATACGATCTCCTGCTGCAATCGTGATGTATCGATTGGTGATGATTTGCGAGAAAATTTTGGTTAGATGTGATTTGTGAAGTCATAGGGAGAATTGCATTAGCATCTTTCAAATTTAGGGGTTGTCAGATTTATAGACTTTTAAAATTAGGGATTTTTAAGTTTGGGGATTTTTAGGTTTATGGATTCTCAAGTTTAGGAATTTTTAGGGTCATGGACTCTCAAGTTTGGGAATTTTTAAATTTAGGGATTTTAGTTTTGTGAGATTTTCAAATTTGGGGATTTTCAGGTTTATGGATTTTCAAGTTTGGGAATTTTCCACTTTAGGGATTTTTAGGTTTATGGACTTTCAAGTTTAGGAATTTTTAGGTTCATGGACTTTCAAGTTTAGGAATTTTCAAATTTAGGGATTTTAGTTTTGTGGATTTTCAAATTTAGGGATTTTTAGGTTCATGGACTTTCAAGTTTAGGAATTTTCAAATTTAGGGATTTTAGTTTTGTGGATTTTCAAATTTAGGGATTTTTAGGTTTATGGATTTTCAAGTTTGGGATTTTTCCACTTTAGGGATTTTTAGGTTTATGGACTTTCAAGTTTAGGAATTTTCAGGTTTATAGACTTTCGAATCTAGGGATTTTTAGGTTCAAATTTATAAATTATCTAGTATAAAATTTCGACATTTAGAGTCAACCCCTTTCAAATTTTGAGATGTTTAAATTTATCAACCTTAAAAATTACAAATTTTCAAGTTTATCTTCATAATTTGAACTTTTAGAATGTAAAAGTTATTGAATTTATATTTTATTATATTCTTCGTTATTTTCAATTAAGGGGTTATCGAACTTGCTATTTTTAAATTCACTAATTTCCAAATTTATTGATTTTCTAATATAGGAATTTGTCATTTATGAATTCACCCACTGTCAAGTTTGAGAATTTTTAAATTTAGCATGTCAATTCTAGATGCTCTTAAATAGTTGACTTTTTGAGGTTAAAAATATTCAAACTTGCATTTCTTTAAATCTTTGTATCAAAAAGTGTTTACATTTACAAATTTATATAATCTGTTTATTACAAAGTTTATTAAAAATTTATATAAAAAATAGTAGTTTGACAACCATATTCTGTAAGTCTATAAATCTATGTTTTCAAATTTTCAATTTTTACATTTGTTTGGTATAACCACATTAAAGGCCATATATCGAGACTGTAATAACAAAGCAATTTCACTTCACAATTCATATAATTCATACAGAATCTGCTTCCGCAATTTACATAATATCTCATATATTCGCAATCCTCCCCGAAGAGCGAATAACAGGCATCAAGGGGGATAAAGAACGAATCATGAACTGAATAGCATGGTGTCCATTATACGTCCGTCTTGGAATTTAAACCGATGAGGCAGCATTGACGGGGAAGTACACGGAAAGAGTCTTGAAATCAGGTCACATACGTCGTTGAATATTTAATTTAGCAATTATCTTGAATCGTTGTACAGAGGATAACTCTCGTTGAATAAATTGGTTGAAAGTTGGAAATTGAAACGAAAGTTGTATGCTTTTGTAGGCATTCGTGAAAAATAGGGGATCACCAGAAATCGAACCCTCGTCTTCCATGTTGTCCATTACGCAACCGTCAGCCCACTGACATTCCTATTCCCACGGTCCTTTTATTATTAAAGGAGAGTCAGACCTTGGATTGTGTAAACATTTTCGCTGTGAGAAAATAGACATTGTAAACGAACGTCGTAGACATTGATATCTTATCATACTTTTTTATATTTAACTTACATTTACTTTGTTTAACTTTCATTTTTATATTTAAATTATATTTAGCATGTTTGACTTTCATTTTTATATTTAAATTATATTTAGCATGTTTGACTTTCATTTTTATATTTAAATTATATTTAGCATGTTTGACTTCCATTTTTATATTTAAATTATATTTAGTATGTTTGACTTTCATTTTTATATTTAAATTACATTTAGTATGTTTAACTTTCATTTTTACATTTAAATTATATTTATTTTGTTTGCACTACAATTACATCACTACATCCACTATCTTCTTCCACAACTCCATTCTGAAAGTCCTTTCTGCTGTTCAATTTTAAAATAAAAAATGTACTATAAATTTTGCCAAAAGTACAATAAAATTAAATTGCAGTCCCACATATAACTTTCCTTCTAAATCGATTTCCTTCTAAATTTTAAAGTGTTCACATAACAAATGGTGCACTCCATTCTCCATCTCTCAAATATATTACACGAGCAAAGTAATATTTTTATGTAATTCAAATACAATTTACAGAGACCACAATTCAAACAAGGAACACATCTCCAGTACTACAGAGACAGATACGTTACTAAGGGTACAAGCTTATGGAGGGTAGTTCTTCTATGTCACTTGTCTTGATATAACATCACTATAATCTAGTTATTCTATATTTTATGTCACGTTTCGATATTACGTGACTGTAATCTCTTTCCGATAGAAGCAGAGACGCTGTTTACTCGTTTGATAAGTGCTACTCGTTAACACCTTTAATTAGCTTACCGATAGACGTTTCAATTATGCTAAAGTAAACCTGACGTTATATTGGACCATTTAGGGGCTCCATTTACCAGCACCAAACTGGAACTTATTAATATAATGCCATTTCGTGCTTAGGTGGCAGATATTAATGTATATTGTCACTTCGAGACAATGAACTTAATTGATCTGGTGCTAATATTGATTCGATAAGAATTAATCAATATTCCTATTTATAATGTAATATTCTTAGTGAATGAATTTCTGAGAAATTTCTGTTTGATTTACATTCAAGTCATTTAATAAATCAAACTTCATTTTTGAAGATTTTATTTCTGATTAAACAATGTAGTTTATTAAATATTGCAAAGGATGTAATATTATTTTATTGCGATATTATTATTTTAAACAGTGAAGTTTTACATTACTGATTTCTGTAATTATCTACAAACACGTATATGATTACATCTGCAGTTATTAATTGAACAAGTTAATTAGGTAATAAAATCTTTTCATCTCTGATATATCATTTCAAAGTTCGTGTAAACAGAAAGTAATTTCATACTCCGACAGAAATACTTGAGTTTGTTTTACAATGCCTTTGTTCCTGATATGATGAAATTTTTACGCCAGTTTTTAATCAATTCCGCTTTGAACTATGCATTTCCTTGGAGATTTTATAGAACTTTCATAAGTAGGTATTTTTCCAAGGTTACGGTACTTTGCTGCTTACTTTGAAGAATGTAATGAACCTATATTTCTTTCTAAACTTTCAATAATTCACATTTGTATATTTCGTTCGCGTACATGAGTATTAAATTACTTTTAAACATAATTTATTTTTGAACGTTTCAAATTTATATTCATCTTTGAGAACGTACCTTTATGTACAGAATATATTTCTGTACATAAATAATTTTCTTAAAATAAAAATTAGAATTAAAGTTAAAATATATTCATTAAAATTGATGAATTTATATACTTCTCACAAAGCTGATTTATTTAAACAAAAAAAAACTCACTGCAAATTAATATATTTGAAAAAAATTTGATACTTCTCAATTTCAACTTAAATCTCTATAATCTTCAGAAACTTTATTGGTAGTTTTTAAATAATAGTCTACGGTGTTTTCTTCTAATGCTCTGGTCATTTCCGAACAAAGTAATTACGTGTAACAGAAAGTTTTCTCGGACTTCAGAGTTGAGAGCAGTCTCGGAGATTCCTGTCCTCCCTGCAATCTTCTTAATGGAGTATCTTCTGCGACAGCCCAAGATTTGCTATTGACATTGCTTTATTATGTGTGACCATTGAAGAATTGGATGAAGAATGAAATGAATTGCGGTGACAAAGATTTTTTGTCAAGAAGAAGGGTGCATATATGTATAACATTACAATAAGTAATAGCTTTGGAGAATCATATATTAAATATTTTTAATTAATTCTTAGTTGGTGTGCTTGAGATTCATCAATTTTTTTTAAAGCTTCAAAGGTACAACTTCAGTACTGTTTAAATTTACGAATTCTGCAATTTTCAAATTTACAGTTTTTCAATTGGAAAAATAAAAATTTTCAAACCTTCAAAGGTACAACTTCAACACTGCAAATTTACATTTCCTTAAATTGGAAAATTTCAAATTTCCAAACTTTCCAATTTCCAAACTTTTCAATCTCCAAACTTTCCAATTTCCAAACTTTCCAATTTCCAATTTTTCCAATTTTCCAATTTTCCAATTTCTAAACTTTCCAATTTCTAAATTTTCCAAATTCCAAATTTTCCAAATTCCAAATTTTCCAATTTCTAAATTTACCCTTTCTCAAATTGAAAAATTTCAAATTTTTAACCCCCAAGGAGCCAATTTCAAAACTATTAAAATTCAACATAAGTTCCATAAGTTCTAATATTTACGCAGAATAAATTACATAACACAAGATACAAAATGTACCATAACACAATTACATAATACAAGGAAATACATAACTCCAACAACTCCATAAAGGAACAAATTACATAACGACATAATTACATAATTCCACCCACAAGTCATACAATGACACAACAAAAAAGAATGATACGAATTACAGGATAACAAGGTATAAATATTAAATTGCATAAAAGTATACAAATGATAATATTGCAAAAAAGGAACAAATACTTTTTTCATCAAAGGCGTTCGAATCGAAATCACGTTGAATTGCCTCCCTTAACGAGAAGCCTAGTTTTACGCTCCAGTATCAGAACATCTTTCAGATGAAAGTCGGTCAGAAGCGCGTAAATGAGAAAAAAAATGGTATTGGCTAGAATTACACGATGTGCGAGTTGAATTCAATAGGGAGTAACCTTTTGTGAAATCATACATGTGTGAAAGAAACTTTTTCATTCTATGGAGTTTTATTACACCTCTTTCTAATCATTCTTTTCTTCCACATATCAATCTCTTCCAAATATTTGAAATGAAACATGGTCATCAAATTTTTATTCTTTTAACGTGGATGTGCATTTTTACTTTTGCTTGCATCGATTTAATAACGACCGCGAGAAGTCTCAGCTTTGCGCCTTTAAATCCCTTTTTGTTCCTAATAAGGGGTAACTAATAGAATTATATTTGAACGTTTCATTTTACGTACGCCATAAGTGTCGCTAGGGGTGGTAGAAAGGGTTCTTTCGCTGTCCTTTGAGAAGGCGCCTTTGTCGTAACCGGAGAAAATTAAATTACAGTTATACACGGATACTTTTCATGAAAGAAAATCTGAAATTCGTTTATAATAATATAACGAAGTTTAAATTAAGATAAATTCTGCCTTTTGAGTAACACTTGGGGTACTCTCGGCCAGTTAAGTCATTAGGGTTTTAATTGTAATTGGCATTTTGTGGTGTAGGTAAAAATGGGGTAGATGGACTGAGATGAAAAGAAAAAATTTTAAAGGTTAATTTTTATGAAGTATAATGGTGAGAGACTATTATTTATTAATTTAGAAAATTTTTTAATTTATAAGGGATTATAATGAGTACCATAAAGGAATTTATATTGAAATTTAATTGTGACAAATATTGTGAATAAATACAATAATAGAATGAATTATAATGAGTGCCATAAAGGAATTTATATTGAAATTTCATTGTGACAGATGTTGTGAATAAATACAATAATAGAATTAATTATAATGAGTACCATAAAGGAATTTATTTTGAAATTTAATTGTGACAAATATTGTGAATAAATACAATAATAGAATGAATTATAATGAGTACCACAAAGGAATTTATATTGAAATTTAATTGTGACAAATATTGTGAATAAATACAATAATAGAATGAATTATAATGAGTACCACAAAGGAATTTATATTGAAATTAACTATGACAAATATTGTGAATAAATACAATAATAGAATGAATTATAATGAGTGCCATAAAGGAATTCATATTAAAATTTAATTGTGACAAATATTGTGAATAAATACAATAATAGAATGAACTATAACGAACACAGTAAATAAATATAATAATGTAGTAAATTGTAAATAAATTGTTTATAATAAAATTTGTTAAAGTAAGAATAAATATAAAAAGAACGAAAGGTAGATGACATGTTAATCCACGTTGCTTTTTCACCCGTCTGCTGGGGTACTTTTCACCCACCCTACTTACGCCTTTGCCAAGTTTATCTTATAGATATGTAAAATATATGAGCCTCTCAAATTTTCACTGAGTGTGTTATGAAGGTTGTGTGAATTCTGATAAAATATGCGGTGTTTGGTAAAAAATTGGGAATTTATGGGCTTCGATATTTAGAAAGTTCAAAGTGTAAAAATTTTTAGATTCAGAAACTTGCTGACATATAAATTTGTACATTTGTAGATTTAAAAATTTTTGGATTCAGAAACTTGCTGACTTATAAGTTTGTTCATATATAGATTTAGAAATTTAGAGATTTACAAACTTGTTCATTTATAAACTTGTTCATATGTAGATTTTAAAAATTTACAGATTTACAAACTTAAAAAATAAACCCTCAAAAATTTTAATATTTCAGAATTTAAAAGTTCTAAAATTTACAAGCCTTGAATTTTCATATTTTTCCTCAAAATTTACTAATCCCTCTGCATTTTTCCCACATCGAATTGCATCCTCACACCTTAAAAATGCAAATAAACTGTCGCCGCAAAAAATGTTCTCACTGTTCCACAAGAAGTATCATCACAATAAATTAACGAATAATGTTACAAAATGTTCTGGCTGAAGCTCCCAACACGTAACATACAACAGCACACACAGGAATTAAATTTTTACGATCCCTTTAGGTGCAAGGGTAAAAAGAATTTAAGTACGACGTAAAGGGTCAAAAGAACGCATCCACCGCAGAAACAAACAGTACCATTTTATTGCTGTTGTTTTTCCTCGAGGTTTTTTATTCTCACCAGGAACAAAATGTTAATACGAGTTTCTTGTTTCCATTAAACAACTGTTAGATCGAAGGAAATACAGTCGCAACGGGTGGTAACGTGCTCTTTCTAACATGTTGACTGTACTATTGTCACTTCGTTTAAATTTAGTGTGATTAATGATTCTGGTTCGTTAAAGATTTCAAGGTAACAAGAGAATGCTTTTATAGAAGTGAGGCGTTGTAGTTAACACGTTGATTGCGGGGGTCGTTGGTGACCGGCACTTTGTAACGTAATCAAGTAATCGATGGAAGATAATAGGAAAGATTTTCAGGAACGTTTGTTACGAGGGTTGCGTGAAACGTGATATCATTAATTTAAGGTTGTGACTTACAACTTTTATGGAGGTAAGCGAGTGCAATTTGTAAGCAGTTAAATTTTGATTGCAATTTTTGTGTGGTTGAAATTTTTAGTAGAATTCAATATTATTATTGCAATTTTTAGTTAGATAAAACTGGGAGTGCAATTTGTAAGCAGTTAACATTTTGATTGCAATTTTTGTGTGGTTGAAATTGTTGGTAGAATTCAATATTATTATTGCAATTTTTAGTTAGTTAAAACTGGGAGTACAATTTGTAAGCTTTTAACATTTTGATTGCAATTTTTGTGTAGTTGAAATTTTTAGTAGAATTCAATATTATTATTGCAATTTTTAGTTAGTTAAAACTGGGAGTACAATTTGTAAGCTTTTAACATTTTGATTGCAATTTTTGTGTAGTTAAAATTTTTAGTAGAATTCAATATTATTATTGCAATTTTTAGTTAGTTAAAACTGGGAGTACAATTTATAAGCATTTAACATTTTGATTGCAATTTTTAAAAATATAATTAAAATTGTTAGTGGAATTTTTAAAAATATAATTAAAATTGTTAGTGCAATTTTTAAGCAGTTAAAAATTTGATTGCAATTTTTGAAACTTGTGATTACAATTATTAGTACAATTTTTAAGCAGTTAAACTTATGAATACAGATTTTATAAATACATATACATATAGCCATAAAATAGTGACTTAACAATGTCGATAGTGTACTGACACATTTATAAATGATACCAAACTAATCGAAGACAGAAATCAATAATTACTGTAATAATAATTAATGTACGAACAGTAATAAATAACTAATATCATTGCTAAATGAATCATTACCATGAACAATAAATAATCAACAATACAGAGATCCATTGTTATAATCAAAGAATATCAAACTCAACAGCAATTATTATCAAATGATTACACTCCTTATCATGTTTGCAAATCCTCATAATTCAAAGGAAACCAGAATTGTTCGCACCACTTGACAACAAAATGGCTTCCCAACAGATATCTCTGCATAAAATCTTCGTTCATGTCCACCGAGGAATATTCAAGATAAAACTACAATAACTTCGTGATAATGCATATCCATAGTGGCGTGTTAACTATCAAGCAGCAGTTAACACGATTCTGGATTCATTAATGCAAATATATGCAAGACTCGCGGTGTCAACGGAACTCTCCGTTCTCCTAAGACGGTCATCGTCGCTTTCGACGCAAAGTTTCGTGCCATGGATACTATTTCTCTTTAACCTCTTGCACTACGATTTATATATCAGATGTGTCAGCACTCACAATATGTACATTGCTTCAATATGTTAATAATATTTAATATGTTGATATTTTAATATAACTCATTAAATTTAGTTAATGTAACTCATTAAACTGGGCTTAACCCACAAGTTTTTCGGTGGGTGCATCAGCTATTTATTATTGCAGATAATTATTACTGCAGCTTTAAAATAAATAAAGAATGTTGAAATCTTAAGTGTATTTTGGACTTAGCAAGGTTTATTTACGATAAGTTTACTAAATGAAAGAATATATGGTGATGAAAGATATAAAGGTAATGAACGAATATATTAAATCTTCATTTAAAAACCATGATAGCAAATGAGTTAACACAAACGAAGAAACCTAAAATGTTACATCAAACATAACAATGTTACATCAATTATATATTCAACGTCAACCCCATTTAATCTTCAATCTTAAACTTCCACAAATTACATGTATAACTTTAAACTTCAAAGCGAAACATTAAAAATTTCAATACAATTTCAGTAACAATTTATCTCATTAGAACCTCGAAGTACATCAAAAGATAGATTTGTCAAAGTATGCCAAGGGGTAACTTCGTATCAACACCAGCCGAATTCAGAAAGCCATTGTCTTATTTCGCGCAGAAGCTGAGGGCTGCACTTGACACAATTAATATCGACCGGTGTTTCTATTTTTACTAGTTTTACCGGCCTTTCCCTTTTGTCCACCGTTTGTGTACCTTCGGAAACCCTTCTTCGAATCATTTTTCGTTTCCTCTCCTTATTCCTTCGAATTCCAACGAGTTCTCGCGAAAGTTCCACTGAAGATTTCCCGCTGCTTTATGGCGCGGTTTCATGAACCAGTAAACTTTGGTACGGTCGCTGCTGAGGAGAACTCTTCTGAATTGTCGTAAAATTTGATTCTCAATGCGGTCAAGGAATTTCTCTTCCCTTTTTTTCATTTTTTTGCAATCAGGAACTTCTTTCTGGAGATTCAGTTTTAGTTATAGATTTGGGTGTTAGTGAACTTTTCGGATTTTTTTAGGTTTGTGACTTGAGATTGTTGAATTTTGGAATTTTGGAATGTTTAGATGATTGAAATTGGGAGATTTGGAATTTACAAATTTATGGATTCTTAAGTTTCTTAAATTCCAAATCTTCAAATTTCCAAATTTCCAAATTTCCAAATTTCCAAATTTCCAAATTTCCAAATTTTCAAGTTTCCAAGTTTCCAAATTTCCAAATTCCCAAATTCCCAAATTCCCAAATTTCCAACCCCTCAAATTCTCAAATTTTCAAATTCCCACCCTCCCAAATTTCCACCTTCCCAAATTCTCAAATTCTCAAATTCCCAAATTCACAAATTTCCACCCTTACAAGTTCCCAAAATCTCCAAGTCCTAGATTTCTAAATCTCTCAAACCTTTAAATTTCCAACCCCTCAAATTCCCAAATTCTCAAATTCCCACTCTCCCAAATTCCCAAATTCTTAAATTCTCAAATTCCCAAATTCCCAAATTCCCAAATTCCCAAATTCCCCAATTCCTAAATTCTCCAAATTCCAAATTTCCATTTCCTTAATTCCCAAAATTATAAAATCTCCAAATCCCCAAATCCCCAAATCTCCAAATCCCCAAATCTCCCAATCCCCAAATCCCCAAATTCCCAAATCCTTAAACTTTCAAATCCCCAAATCCCCAAATTCCCAAATTGTGAATAAATCAACTTAATCCACCCCACTCAATTAAATCCGTTCCTTACTTGAAACCCAAAATTCCGTTAGTAAAGTTAATCGAAGCCCAAACTCAAATACCCTATTGAACAAACGATTTTCTCGAGAGCCTATAAAGAGTCAATAACAATGAAAGGGTTAATTTTAAAATGGATAACGCTTACCATCCACTCGACCGCTTACAATACATTTATAGACCCAACCGCTGCAGGGTTAAATACAAAAGGGGTCACTGTAATGCCGACTCAAGCTTCCTAACCTATCTGACATATGTATCCGGCGGCTTTCACGATATATGAGGTTGTTAGTAAACATGTTGAACTACATTTTTTTAGACCACCGATTCTTTCTTCGTTTCTATATATTTTTATACTAATGCATAGTGTAATGATTTAGAAGACTAATTATTTCTTTTATTTTTGCGGTTAGTGTACATTGAAATTTGCACGAGATGAACGGATCATGTGATTGTTTAGTAAACTTGGATTTTAGGAATTACGTTATGTGTACTGTGCAGACTATAATTTATTATAAATGCATTTTTATTTGTAATTAATAAATGTTAAGTATAGTTTATAAACAGGTTGTGACAGAAATTACAAGATGTCTCGACTTCAGTTTCCAAAGTCTGAAAATATTAAAATTCTTTTTAAGTATTGTTAGAATTATGCAGTGATGGATGACGACAACTTTGAATTATTAAATGGATGTTAAGCCAAATATATAATCAATTTATTAAAATAATATTATAACAAACTTAACGACTGAACGATGGCAATTATGCGATAAGGAATGATATTCATGACGGTGTTCACGCTTTATATAAACTAGTATACCTAACCTACCTAACCTACCTAACACACATAACTTACCTAACCTAACATACCTAATACACCTAACTTACCTAACCTAACATTAGAAACTTGAGTGTTCAGAGATTTTTAAGTTTGACAATTTAGTTTATAAAAATATTTATATAATATAGTAGATATGGAGAGGCTTCACACAGACACACACTGAAATATGACTTTTGTATTTATGCATTGTAGTAGATTAACGCTCTAACAGTTTTTTGTCAATCGATTTATAATTAACGTGAGATAATTTGATATATTCTCACCAAATATAAATAGCAATATAAAGCAAAAATTTTGTAGATTTCATTTTCAAATTTTTTTAAATATAGTTCTACGAATAATTTCTTCGCATACATAAATTTTGATACAAAGTTGCAAACGTGAAAAATTGCGTAAAACATGTAGGTATCGGAATGTAAAAGTAGGACAATGGATGTCAATATCAATATCAAAAATCGCAAAACATTTTCAACGAATCTCCCTTCGGAACGTTCGATACCGTAAAAGAAAATGTTGTATCCAAGAATATCGATCCCATGGTGACCGTCTTGGTCGATTTATCATTCTTGTTCGACGATATGCAGGCAAATATAAAAACTCGTCCCAATTTCCTGGAAGCCGGAGATACGAAAGCAATTGCAGCCACGAAGGTGTGACTGTTTCACAAGAGACGTGTCGTTTTCGTCCATCTGCTTTAATCATGAATTTTCGTGCGAAAGAATGGGGAATAGAGGAGGAAGGAAATTAAAAAGTCACGGACGAATAATTCGTTCGATAGCCGAACGAAAAAATTTGAGAAACATTTCGAAAAGTCGAAATACCAAGATATTCTATGGAGAATTCTGCACGGAAAGTTTTGGCTGACTGATTTAACTTCTCGAATCGAATCGTACGTTTCTTTTATGTCGTTTCTGTTAGGAAGTCATATTTGCGGAATAAAGTATGACACGTTAACGTTTTTATAGGATGAGGTATGTTGTGTGTGGTCGAGTGTAAATGAATGATGATTTTTTAAGAGAATGGGGATTTTTAGATTTGGGACTGAGGGGTGAGAAATTTTAAATTTGGAAATTTGGTGATATGAATAGTTGAAAATTGAGAAATTGGAAATTTTAATTTGGGAATTTGGAGATTTGGAAATTTTATAATTTTGGGAATTAAGAAATTGGGGAATCGGGGAATTGGTGAATTGGGGAATTGGGGAATTGGGGAATTGGGGAATTGGGGAATTGGAGAATTGGGAAATTGGGGAATTGGGGAATTGGGGAATTGGGGAATTAGAGAATTGGGGTATTGGGAAATTGGGGAATTGAGGAATGAAAATTTAGAAATTTGGAACTTGGGAAATTTAGAAATTAGAAAATATGGAAATTTGGGAATTTGGGAATCTGAAAAGTTAGAAATTTGAGAAGTTGGAAATTTGAGAAATTGGAAATTTGAGAAGTTGGAAATTTGAGAATTTGGAAATTTGAGAATTTGGAAATTTGAGAAGTTGGAAATTTGAGAAGTTGGAAATTTGAGAAGTTGGAAATTTGAGAAGTTGAAAATTTGAGAAATTGGAAATTTGAGAAGTTGGAAATTTGAGAATTTGGAAATTTGAGCATTTGGAAATTTGAGAAGTTGGAAATTTAGAAATTTAGGAATTTATGAAATTAGAAATTTGGAAATTTGAAAATTTAGAAATTTGGGAATCTAGAAACTTGAAAACATGGAAATATGAAAGTTGAGAAATTAAAAGTTTTAAGCTCCCAAGACTTCAGCACCCATAAACCCAGAATCTCAGGAAGTTCGCAAGCACGGCAACACGAAAACAGTCGACGATTGGGTAAATTTACGTAGAGCACCCTCACAACTCAGATATGCGTTTGGCGTTGAGAGGAGAACATCAGAGTTAAGTAGATATGCCAGGAGTTGTTAGGGGATGGTACACTCAACATGGCTTGAGAACCATTACGTGTTCATACCCGACTTATTGTTGGAATATTGAACATCGTAAGCCAAAATAAAACGCTGTTAGCCTTTTCCGCTAACTATTCACAGCTAAAAGGGTCACTAAAGTAAGATTCATTCTACTTTGCAATATAAACATCTTTCTTGACGTTCTTAAAATCTTAAACACCTTCAAAGAGCATCTTACGTTAAACTCTCACGTTTTTAACAGAGACTGTTTACACTGTTACATAATGTGCTTCAATTAAACTCTTCCTGTGCCGTTTATTTCTTACATGCGCCAAAAATTAAATATTCAGGAATATAAAACATCGAAATGAACAAAGAAAATAAAAATATTTTGTGTATTTTACATTCAAGAATCCTTGATAATGCAACCTATAGTTAAATCTAAATTTCAAGTTGAGTTTTCGGAATTTAAGCAAGGTTTGTCACATGTGTGCTACAAGTGCGTCACGTGTGACTTGTCAAAGCACAGCTAAATTAAATTAGTAGTTAAATTAAGTAAATTAAATAATAAAATTAAATAAGCACACAGTTAACGAGGTAATTAATTTTGTACGTAACATGAAAATACCCATAAATTTACACAAATACATAAATTATATCACTGGTGTATAATTTACGAATGCACCGCAGAGGTTGCTATTACACTTTACGTTAAGGGATGAGCATGTTTGCGAGCTTCTTTTACCACCGTTTCGTTCGTATCTTCATTTTCTTGTTGGACAAGTTTAGTGAGCTTCTTCCCTATTAGTCCGGGACCCTATGTGAGAACTTGCAAAGTAATATGGATAAGTAGTGCAAGGGTAGGTGGAAACTGGATCAAAGAGCTTCGTAAATAAAACGAAGTACATAGAAAATGTTCGTAATTAGAAAATGTAACCGAGTAACAACGTTAAGTACGAATTCAATTAAATATCTCACTAATTACAAGTGGGATTTAAACCGTATACTATTTGTTAGTTTCATGTAGAGGACTTTAGTTAACACCGGTTTGGTTCTTCGGAGATTTATGCTGCAATTAACCGTATAATCTTCTGAATACTCGTGTTGCATTTAGTAAAGTAATTGTGGGCGTTAGACTATGATTTTCATTATTTATGTGTTTGTGGAAAGGATTATTTATGAAAATATTGTCAGATTTATTTTTTTGTTGTGTAATTGTATGTGGATTTTTTATTAGAAGAAGGGTAGGTGTTATGTGAAGAGTATTTATTTGGAAATATATAAAAATTGTCTTTGGGTAATTTATAAATTTATTTGAGTAGTTGTACAATTTATTTAACTAGAATAACATTTAATTATAAACAATTTATTCAAGAAAAAATTAAAAGCCTTTTTAATGCTTCCACAATTTAATTTACTTTGAAATCATCATTATTTTAAAGAATACATGTGCTTGAACATATATGTTTGAACACACGTGTGTAATTAAACTACACACTGCAAACTACATATAACCTAACCTAGCTTAACCTAACTTACCCTAAATTAACCTAATCTAATTAACCTAATCTTACCATGATATTTAATGTATTAAATATATTTTACATCCCACCAAAATAATCTTAATCAACAAACTAAAAAATTGCTCAAACACGAAAAATTTCAAGCAGTCCAGTTAAACAAAGTGTATATTTAATTGTACAGATCACGTGAGCTTGTAAACCCTTTGTTTCTGTCACTACCAAATAATGTTCAAGAAGGTGTTCTTATGTAGGTAAAGCAGGAACTGCTTGACCCTTGTGGAAAAGTAAATTTGATTTTCCTTATTTGCTTTTGTTTCAAGATCCTTTGACAAAGTGTTGAGTTTCTTGTATTTCAGCTTATGTTCTCTCTCAAAAGGGTTGTTTGTAGGTCAATGATGTTCGTACACTTTGAAACAGAGAACTGGATGGTCCTCTACATCTTTCTACTTTATCGACTGGAAAGTAGTGCTTGCAAGCTTTTAAACTCCTTCATGTTGCAGATACCTTCGAGTCAATATTTTCTTGCGACACATCTGTTTGTCTCCAGAGTGCGCTGCTCGGCTTTGGTTAATTTATACACTCGAATCTAATTATGCACTGTTTCATTTAATTCACTTAAACCGATGATAAATGTTCTGTATAATTTAATTGTACGGTTGAGCACTGAAATAGCTTTCATTGTTAAATAGATCTTGGTACTAGAATATGGTGCATTAACCTTCCATTCCACTCTGTTATAAATACATCACGTGAAATAACATTTGAAAGAAATTGCTTTGATAGAATATATTTATTGTCTTTTTATTATTAATGAGAGTTTAAGAATTTTTTTTCGAAACTCAACAATGCAATAAAAATTTAATACCAAACTCAATTAATAGTAACTCGAACATTTATATACGATAAGATTGTCATAAGATAATAGAACAACTAAAGCAACTAAACTAATATTTGACAAATTAATTTTTCTACAATTTCTTTGAAAGAAGTACCTTTGAAAAGTTATTCCTCTTTGGTCACAATTTAAAAAATATATCTAACATTACTTTGTACTCGACACCACCTTAATAAAAATAGCACATTTTATCACACAACAAAATAAATATTAGCATGCAATTTTCTCTCGATTCTCATACATAAATTAATCAAAAAAAAAATTATATTGACATTAGTTAACAAGTTATATTGACATTAGTTAACAAGTTGTATTACCTTAGTTATAAATTTCTTACTAAAGCCTGAAATTGCAAAATATTTTGTGACACCCTATACACAACCGCAACAAAAATAGTATTGAAAGTTCTCGACAGCGAAAATCGTAGCTATCGACATGCTTTTAATAATTCAGCAGTATAACCAGCAAACCACGTGGAGTATCGAAAGTTCGAGCTGTCCGCGCTTCGTTTGTTGTAAGAGCGCAAGCTCGTCACGCAAGTTTCGGTCTAACCCAGCTTGAATCGATGCTGTATTCTGGTTATCCATTCATTTCACCCCACTGTACCGAATTACTACACCGGTGACTCTCATTATCGTATAACCACCGCCATTAAACTAATCTAATCGTCGTATTAAGCAATATAATTCCTTTGGGTCGAGCAAAAAGAAGTCTTCCGAAATGACGCTTAACGAACCATTTACTTCGGCTATTTCTTACGGTAATTGGTATGGATTTTGCTGTAATTATCCTCTTTATACACTTCCATGTCTATCGATGGGGGTTCAGGTTTTTATTTGGAACTTTTGAAGATTTCTCATTTTAGAGATTTGAATTTTTGGAATTAGAAACGTTCAAATTTTTTAAATATGTGGATTAGTAAATTCTTAAATTTCAAGATAGAGTTCCACTTGTTTCAAATTCCAAGGTAGACAATTTTCATATATTTCAAATTCCAAGATAGAGAATTTGCACTTGTTTCAAATTCCAAGATAGACAATTTCCATTTATTTCAAATTCCAAGATAGGCAATTTCCATTTATTCCAAACTCTCCCAAGTCCCAAATTTTCAAATATTCCAAATTCACAAATTTCCAATACCACAATATTCCAAATTCTCAAATCCACAATATCCAAGTATTCCAAATTCTGAAACCCTCAACATCCCATCACTCCAAATCCCCAATTTTCAAACATTCCACCTTCTCAAATCCCCAATATCTCCCTAACCCATATTCTCAAATTTCCAATTTCCCATTACTTTACACTCTCAAATCCCCAATCTCCCATTCCAAATTCTCAAATCCCCAATTACCCAATATTTAAATTCTCAATCCCCAATTTCCCACCGATCCAATCTCCAATTTCAAAAACCCTCAACAAAATCTCCAACCCCTCCCAAACTTCAAATTCACCTCACACAAAAATTACCTAAATAAAAAGGTCCGCACCATTTTCTCAACCCTCGTCGTTAATCCAAGTATTGGAGAACCCGTACCCAAAAAAAAAACATTCTGTAAATCCCACAAGACCCCGTCGAGAAAAACGTTGTGGCTCAGCGTACACGTTGGTCCCGTGGGTGGCGGTGCTCAAATGTCACAACGAACGTGTAACGGTCTCAAAAAACGTACGATCGTCGTTTATCTCTGGATACTATGATCGTTTGTCACGATCACCTGATCTCGAAGCGGACATGAGGTATCCGACGCGGATAACGGGAACGACGAAAGCGGTGCGAAGCATCCGGTGGCGCAGTCGCCTTGACAACGGCGGCGCCACGTGCATGTGTGCGCCGTTTCGCCACGTATTCGCCCCGAAGCTGGATGGAGAGGAATCGAAGAAGGTTGGAGAGAGCCGACGATAGCCGGTTGACAGGACGAGAGGGAGAGGCAAGTAGAGGGAGAGAGGCACGGTGTAACGTCGAGGGAGCGAAAGAGAGGGGCGAATGTCGGAGAGGAGAGTGAGAAAGGGGTGGCAGAGCACGAGAGAAAACTGCTACGATGTACCGCAGTACGGGGTGGTGAGCTGCGAGCTGAGCGTAAAACCAGTGGGCAAGAGAGCAATCCGACAGAACCCTCAGTGACACGTTATCGCTACCGATCGTACTGTTCCCGATCCGCCATTCTCCTGCATTCTTCTATTTTTTTTCCGAGGTCGGTTCAAGGACAGCCTAACGTCCGCAGTCCTCTTCGTCGTGACGTGGGCCCGGGATCGCGATTCATGAAATGCCATGGGAATGTCATAGCACCCGCGTTATGTCAAGGCCGATGCGGCTAACGCGTCGATACGTTTCGCCGGTTTGACCCCACCGATGTACGGGAAAAATCGTCCGAGTTCCGCGACACACGGGCGAATCTGTCGGACGTTCAACGATCCGTGAAATTACCCGGAGATCAGCTGATTCCGTGCAAGTTGTTCGACGATGCCAACGTAACCGTGTCGGGATAGATAAAATGTTGGGATTCCTGCGTTCGTAACGGTGCATCGATTTACACGGACAATGAGAGCATCGAGACGATGAGCTCCGACTCGGACGAGGACGAAATAGACAATGTGTCGACGGACGTTCATCTGGACGATAGCTGTGTTAGGTTCCTCGTATCAGACCTTACCTCGTGTGTCGATCGAAGTGCGCGGTTAGTATGATTTTCTGTGAAGTATCTGACGTTAAGAAATACCCTCGCGCAGCACATAACCGTTTCGATGTATTTTAACGAGACGAGTTAACGAGATCACCGATGAAACAATAACGCAACCCTGACCTTCGACGCTCGACATCACGCGATTTTATCTGGGGTAATCGAAATTCCGCTGTAACGCGAAACTGCTACAAATTGTCGCCGTCTGGAAAGCCGGCCGTTACAACCGCAGCGATCCATTAAATCGCCTCTGGAAACGTCAAAGCGATCCATTTGTTTGTTTATTTACGTGTTTGCGGATGCTCTATCGACTCGGCGTTATGTGCACGATATCTGTGTGTTAATAACAGGAATCACGTTCATTGTGCTGCAAATAAAATAATCACCGCTGCGTTTGCTTCGAATTAACTGCGATCGAGGATGAAAGTAAATTGAGATGCAGAAATTTGTCGAGTGTCGCCGAAATATGTTTGTGGATGTCACGGCCATCGTCATGGGGGCCATCGTTATTTGACATCGATCGAAAGATATTTCGACATAAGACCTTCGGAGACCCAGAAACGCTAAGTTGTTACATTAACATAGATAATAGTATTCAGGGAGTAGATAATAATTTTCGGATTGTTGTACAACTGCTCACGTTTTATAGCTGCGCTAGATTCGTTGATAGCCGACACCGAGGTGTCAATTTTTGATATTTGTTGATGTTTGTGACCATAGAGAAACGTTATAGACCATGTTTTCGTTTTAACAGAGAATATATTGTTCAACGTTGCACTTGTTAACTGGAGTCACTAGATTTTATTAACTAGTTTTAAAGGAGAGTTTAGAGAAAATTTCATGCCTCACCGAATAGCGCCTCGAAGCCTTCAGCCGGAACAGCTTTCAAGAATAATTATTAATTTCGCACGTTTCGTTGCAATTAATTCACCTTCAATTAGCTTATTGTGTCCATAGTCGAGTAGAAACATTGCAATTGCTGCGTTTGCGAGAGACCCAGCTTGGATTCGTTAATTACTTCAGTTCGAGACGTCAACAGAGGTTCGTTTGAAGAGAGACGTTTCCGAGTAATGTTTGCGACGACTAAAAGACGATACTCGAAGTGCAATTCGTTTCCGAAGACGTAATACTCCACCATTAGAAAGGATAATCATCAAATTTATCACATCGATTGGGGATTACACTAATACTCCGAAACGAGTATAAAGTGGCGCAGAATCGATCAAGCCATCTCCACTTCCCATAGATGGATTCAAACTAAATCACGAGTTCGTAAGTCCGAGTTATCCCATGGATCTTGCAGACAGATTGGCTCGGACGTGTCAGGAGTTTTATTGAGCAAACTGGAAAATGGTCACTACAGAGAACTAGACCTATCGTATATTTACAGAGTGGAAGGATTAAGGATTTATCGCAGGAAAGCTTCTGTTATACGATACAGAAGCAAAGCCAGACCTAAAACGATCGTGGTTATCTAAAACTTTCACGAACATGGCTCGCACGTGGTTCGATTGGTTTCACCGTACCAAAATGGCCAGCAAGTTGTTGAAACGCGTCGTTCGGACGCACCGTGTGCCCACCACGTAGACACCGGGATGTGATCAAACGAGCTGATGATGTCATCGGAGGGACATCGTGGATCGATTCGTTCGCGACTAGCCGGTTAAACGATCGCGAATCAAACAAAGTGAGGTTCCCGTCGAGAAAGAAGGAACAGCGGGCAGACGAGTCGCGATTTCGTCACCTGCTCGCCCTGTTTCATCAGCGTAAGCCTCGGGATCCTCAGCGGGGTCAAAACGCAGCCTCGTCGGTGCCCCTGCTCGAAATGGGCGCCAGAGCATGGGACTACGAGGCACTGCCGGAACTTCACACCTCGACGGCTGTCACACCGTCCTCTACACCGCCAAATGCTCAACAAAAGGTCCATTCGCCGAGGGTCTACTTCCAGCCTGAGAATCTGGCATCCACCAGGAGACGAAGCAGCTCCAGGCTACTGGCACCTCAAACCTCGTGCAGGAGACGCAGCAGAAGCATGAGCGCCTGGAGCGACCTGTCAAGGTCCTCGTTCAAACTGGATGAAAGGTAGGTCGATGATCCTACCTCTCAGGCATGCACTTGTTTACTGCGGTTATTGCGTTAACCAAAGCTTTTAGAGGATGCCGTGTTTAATGGAGGTTTCAAAACGCTTCTTAACTGTTTTCAAGGAAATAGGTAATTGCTGAACTTGGATCATTAGGCTACTGGGATTGTTACGAATTTTGCTAGGATCAGATTAGACGGTTTCGATGGGTATTTGGGGTACGTGCAGCTCGGGGTAATTCGAGGAGTTTCGAGTAGCACGATTATGTTTAGATTGCAGAATCTCGATTATATTTTCTAATTTAGAAATGGAAGTTGGAAGTTACTTCTACATTTCTGTAATTACAAAATAACTGTTCACATTTGGTGTTTGTTTGTTGTCCATTAATTGAAAAGTAAATTGAATCCACTCATACTCTTTTCTTTAAAAGGTTACAATTAGGTCACATCAGCTTTCGTCATTTTTGATATTGATTGTTATTTTTAAATGTCGTTGGTTTTATATGCTTGAGAATGTACTCACTTTCTTCTTACAACTTCTTCATTGTTTGTTGAGATGAAATGAAGAACTTTGCTTAACAGCCTTGTACCACTAATGTACTTTGATATTTTCATTGAAACATTCTTTTTTTGTTGACGTATAAGATGTCGATATTTTAACGTTCTTTTAACTAAACGAACATATACTTCTTATAAATTAAATATTATTATATTATTATTTTTCATGGTGTTTGTTTAAAATTTATATGATCGTGGATATCAGAAAAATATTGTAAAGATACGAATTTTAGAAGAGATAAACATCTGGAAATTTTATTTAATGTCTCAAGAATTTTCAGTAGATTTTCTAAAATAATTTATAATAAAAGTTGTTCCTTTCCCACAAAACGTGTAATTCATCTTACTTACGTGGAATCCCTAGTTTCCTAATCGCATTAAATCTTCAGGGCATTGTGTTTTTGCTGGTACCCAGTCAGCTTTCCTACTATTTGATAAATTGAAGTTCAGTATTATTTTTGCACTGTTCTTTACTCGTATGGTTTCAATTTCGTTTCTTCAAGCAAGAAAGTGATATTTCAACGGAAAATCCTTTTATGGTCTACCATACTAAAAAAGATAATTTCTTAAATATAATTCGTAAAACATTTCCTAAATTATAACAACACATGTCTTTAAATATTACACGTTGTTTCTTTTTAAATATTACATATTTTAAGATTGAATTAAGAATAAATTTTTAATTCAAACGTATCTTTAAATATTACATTTTTTTCTTTTTAAACATCATACGTCTTCTCAAAATAGAATAAATTTTAATTACTTGAAAATTAATATCAAACATCAAGCGTAAAATGAAAGAGCAAACGAAGAGAAGCTCACGAGCCATTAACCGTAATAAACGTTTTTAAATCATTTAAAGGTAAACTGACATTATCTCGATGTTCATAAAACGAAAATAAAGTAGATATTACGATTGTCCTACGTATGCATTTATCTGTGTAAAACGAATCGCCTGTGTTTAACCCAGTTCCAACAAATCCACATAAATTGCGTCGCAGCTAGTGTATGTGAAATTTCGGTTTTATAGAATATATTATCAACGTTCATTTGCAGTGAACGACGTTACATCAAGATGTTGGCGATGTAACGCGATGAGAAAAAGCGGTCAGAGAAGACAGATAGCTTTTATACGTGTGCGATACAAAGCCAATGAACATTTATTGTTGAAACGTGTATAAATCCTTTACGGTGCTTGTACAAGATGTATGGGGTGAAGATATATTTCTGTTATTTCACATAACTGATAAATGATGCGGAAATATTGGGAAATCTATTTTAAATTTCTAATGTTTTTCTGGGAGGTGTAAGTCACATGTGGTATATGTATAATTTATTGTGGATGGGTTCAGAATTAATGGTCTCTGCTGTCCAATGTAGGGGTACTTTGAAAATTGTCTATACAAATGCTACATGTTTTGGTGCACTGCATGTGCGTCAGGGAGGAGTAAGATGGACGATGTAAGTGTCAGGAATAGGTTTAAGTGTAGCAAGAGTGATTGTTTGTTTTAGTATTTGCATTGTTTAGCATTTGAATGTTGGAGAATTTGGAAATTTTATATTTAAATTAAAAATATTAAAATTGAGAATACTATGACTTCTATATTTTCAGATTTGAAAACTTCTAGCTCCATACATTTCCAAATTTGAAAAATACCGAAGTTTTTGAACTCCTTAATTCCTGAATTTGAAGATTTATAAGGTGCAGAATTAGAAAATTTGAGATTTAAGAAATTGGAAAAGTAGGAAATTTGAGATTTGAGGAACTGGCTAATTATAAATTTGAATAGCTGAAAATTTGAAAAATAGAAAATTGGAAAATGAAAAAACGAACTTGGAAAAGTGGAAAATTGAAAAATGAAAAAAAAAACTTGGAAACGTGGAAAATTGGAAAACTTGAAATAGCAGAAAATTTTGAAAACTTGAAAAACTGGAAAAAGTGCAAAATTTGAGAAACTAGAAATAGTGAATAATATTGAAAACTGGAATAAGTAGATAATCTGAAAAACTGTAGAAAGTGAAAAATTTGAGAAACGAAAAATACAGAAGAATTATGAAACCTTGAAAAAGTAGAAATTTCGAAAAACTTGAAAAATTACATTGGAAAAGTTCCAAACTGCAAAACCCAAGAACCAGAAGAATAATAAATATAAGAATTTAAAACTTCGATATTTTACACGAGTACCACTTATCACACAAATCGTCCTTCTCTGCATTGATTTCACTTTTCCATGTCGTCAAAGGAAATTGCAAGAGAAAGTTATAGCCTTGAAGATTGTTGGAAGTCCATTTTGCGATAACCATAGCGGCTGAAATAAATTATCGCAGTAGTTTTCCATCATGCACCAACGATCACATCGTTTTCATTAAAACAATAAATCCTTCTCTTTACATCGTTTATCACTTCAACTTTTCAAATTATCCTCTTCAAAACACAATTGCAGTATTCCCCACTTGAATTTAAAGTAAATTCTCTGATAACGTACTTCTGAAAGTAGAAATGAAGCTTAACTCGTGAACAAGAAAAATAAAAGAAAATTCACCCTTCACCCTCACTCGTTTCAAAAATATCTTGTCTTTTGTGACTTTACTCAGCCAAGGTCACTGAGAAATAGTGTCTTGAATACTCCTTTTCTTACTATTCAACTCAGGATTCTTATCCTTATTTTGGTCGTATGTTATAACTACACAAAATAATCTTTCACCTCGAAAATTTTTAACTTCAAGTTTTTACTTCGTCAATGTTATGAAAACCATAAAAGAAACTTTGATCTATGTGTCACCCGTTTAGTGGCGATTTAAAAGTCTACTTTATGTACACCCAGCGTTTCGTGTATAAAAAGTTTCGTTATTATACTTTACACGAGGAACTACCGAATATTTCGTTTTACTGTGAACAGGAGAGTACGTTAAAGATTAAATCAACCGGATCGGATAATTCAACGTTATGGTGGTATGATGCTTCTACTTTGTTTTATTGAGTAGTAATACACTGTCTAAAAGCTTTTATGTGTGTACATTTTTCAATTGTATGAATTTATTGTATTAGTTTATTATAAGGTATTTGCATGCAGATTTATGGACGTATTATACAAAATTTATTTTGTTTAAATAGTAAGGAGAAAGTAGTAAGACTAGTATTATACTAAGACTAGTATTAGTGTAATATAATATACATTAATGTGTAGGAATAATAAAATCATTTTTTAGCCAGGTTAACCCCTTGCCATACTTTGACGAGTCTCACTCGTGACACACAGCTCAAATGTGACATAATCTTGTCTAAAATTTTGAATACTCTTCAACTTGAAATTTACTTCCAACTACAATTTGTATAGTCAAGGATCGCTGAATAGAAAATGCTCCAAACATTTTTATCTTCTTTGTGTTTTAATATTATAATTATGAATAGTTAGTTTTGACTGACGCATCTGGTAAATAAATTGTAAGGCAAGGTTAAGTAGTAAAGTCAACGTATAGGCTTCCTTACGCAGTGTCTTATCAGTGACTTATTCTACTTGTCTGACCAGTGTTTTACTCTACTTGTTTGATCAGTGACTTATTTTACTTGTCTGATTAGTGACTTATTCTACTTGTCTGACCAGTGTCTTACTCTACTTGTCTGATCAGTGACTTACTCTACCTGTCTGATCAGCGACTTATTTTACTTGTCTGATCAGTGACTTATTCTACTTGTCTGATCATTGACTTATTCTACTTGTCTGACCACCCTATTTTTACGGCTTCCAAATTTTTCTCATTATTAAAAATTATTACATATTAATTGTTTCATGTATTTAACTCTAATTTATGTGACTAATATATACATTCTCCCACACAAGTAATTCACTGAACTTTTCCTTTCATCGATAATACAAATGATATCAATTATACCTCCTTGTTGATGTTACGTACTTAAGTTTTACCTGGCTAATCATATTCTCCCACACAAGTTATTCATCGAACTTTTCCTTTCATCGATAATATAAATGTTATCAATTATCTCTTTGTTGAAGATATCTGTTTGCGTTATTACTCGTAATTATTGGTTTTTCGTGATGAAAGACTGAAATAATTTTCTGTCGAAACATTGAGCTACATCATCGATTATAACAGAACAAAAGAGATTTACATGCACAAAATTATTTCAGTAATTTCATTTCCAACATCAAATTTCCTGTAGCTCGGCAAAATTTCCTTTTTAACAATGTTGTTTATAATTAACATGGTTTACATCACAACGGGTATTAAACCCTAATGAAAATTCATACACGTCCTAAATATGACGTACCAAAATGTTAACATAAATTACATCCGATATTTCGCCATAATCCTTCCCCTGCTTTCACCGTTAGAAAAACACGGTTACCGAATAATAAATCTTTATGAAACTAAGTACAATCTATCATTCTTTTCCTTTTCTTTGAAATACAGTTGCGTTTACTAAGGAACTAGTTTGCGAGATTTTACGAGCAAAATTCTTGCTTCATAACAAAGGTAACAAGTTTAACAACATTTTTCTGACCAACTGTGCTACAAACTTTCGATACTGTTAGTTGAAACTTCAGCTATATTATTTTGCTGAACTATATTTTTGTATGGGACGTCTTCAATTGTTGGTCTATCATTAAACCACTCGTTATTTGAATAAACTTGGAAGTACAGAATGTCACAACGTGGTTAGATATTCTCTAACCTTCGGCGTTTAATTAGTACCGAACTCGGGTCGAGTAATCGAAGCGTACAATTGACAGTGCATCGAAAACCAATACTGCCTAGGGTTGTCAAATGTCAAGAAACAGTGATTAGGGCGGTTAAACTTTCTACGAAGTTCACGTATGAATAAAGGTATAGCTTATCCTTTATGAGAACCTTAGTAAACTATAACATGCATAGAAATGTGATAAAAATTCTTATTCTCATGAATTTACGAGCTCTTACAAGAAACGTTGCCCGACGTTTCATCTGAAGTTTGATGAAACTCTGCTGGCTTGTGAAACAGCCAAAAATAAAATACGTTCATTTTCTCGCCGGTGGAACAAGTTGAAGTGAAGTCATCTTGCGGAGATTTGTCGCTCGAGGTTATTTCGGAAATTACGAGACTAGAATTTTAGATTAAAAAGGTATATTGTCTTTTAAACTTTATATTTCTAGGTTTTTGAATTCTGGGTTGAAAATTTCTGAATTTTTTGGGTTGAAAATTTTTAGGGATTTAAGTTTTCAGGTTTTTAGGTTTTCAAGTTTTCAAGTTTTCAAGTTTCCAATTTTCCAATTTCCCAATTTCCCAATTTTTCAACTTTCCAATTTTCCCATTTTTCCATTTTTCCATTTTTCCAATTTTCCAATTTTCCAATTTCCCAATTTTTCAATTTCTCAAATTTCCACCTTCTTAAATTTCCAAATTCTCAAATTTCCAATTTCTCAATGTTCCAATTTTCCAATTTTCCAATTTACCCATTTACCAAAATTCAGTGTTCAAAAGCTCAAATTCCCAAATTATTAAATCCCCAAATCCCTAAATTCCCAAAACTCCCAAATGCCAAAATTCCCAAATTAATAAATCCCCAAACCCTAAATTTCCAAATCTCTAAATTCCCAAATACCTAGATCCCCAAATCTCTAAATTCCCCAATACCTAAATTCTCGAAACCCTAAATTCCCAAGACCCTAAATTCCCAAAACTCCGAAATTCCAAAATTCCCAAATTCCCAAATTTATAAATTTTTTTAATTTTTCACCTTTCATGCCTTTATTCCCAGGTACGTTCCATATTTCAATTCAGCTTTTTTTTACACCTATCTTTCTTTCATTCTCCCAAAATACATATAAATTCGACCATCGAGGGTTGGTTTAACCCTCTTTCAAGCATAATTGGCCATAAATGAAATATATTGTCTGGTTAGGGGTTGGTATACGTTTTTGTCATTCCTATATAAATTTACCGTTTTCAGGCATTAAGAAATGTCTGTCAAAATGAAAAAAATCCCATTTTTACCTTTCTACCAGTTTCATTGTATAACTCTTCATAACCGCAGAGATGAAACGTGATCGCAGAGGGAATAACTTTATATTTCAAACCGTAACTCCCGCTTCCTAAAAATAAAAATTCTAAAAAGAACAGAGGTGGAAAAATCAAGTTACAACGGATTTTAATATTTTTTGTCAAATTTAAAATAATAGTCACGAGATTAAAAACTGTCGGAAGTAAAGGTGTCAAATATTAAAATTATGTCAAAGTTGTGAATATGTGAGTTTAGTCTTCTAAATATGAAAACATACAAAGTACGTATGTATATAGTATGTATATGATTCATTTCTATGTACACATACAAAGAATATATGTATAAGAATATACATATGACAACATATGTGTAAAAATATACATGTGACAACATATGTGTAAGAATATACATGTGACAACATATGTACAAGAATATACATATGATAACATATGTGAAAAAATATGTAGCACACAATAAGAATAGTACAAGTATAATACCACAAGAATAGTATAAAAATATTGGTTATTATTAATAACATTAGAATATCGCAAAAAAATATTTCAAAGGTTACAGAATATCTAGTTTATTATTTAAAAACGAACTAGACCTCCCCTGCATAAAATACGTTACACCTCACTCGTTTCTCTTTATCCGCGCTTCCACTGAATTTTGATAAACGTTCCATGACATTCATATGCCGTAGTGTACGTAGTGCATAAAGCTTTCAGGATTTTTACACCAAAGAGCCGCATTCCGACGCAAAGCGTTCGGAGCATTCTTTGACATATTTTTCGAGACGAAACATTAGCAGTGCTTTTTCACGAATGGCCTGGTTGCCCACTTTGTATCTCGTGGCTAAACCACTGTAAAGTCGATAACTATCTCTGGAACAGAGAGTCTTTTTTTCTTGAAATTCCTATTGATATCCACTGGCAGTTTTACATTGTCCAAGAGACTCCATTTTCTTTGTCCAACCTGCCTGATGTATATCGCTGCGGCACCGAGCCAAAAATAGACGATTTATAGGTAATTACACTGTACGGGCAACTCGGTGGAAACTTGTAATTATAAACAACTTCATCACTAAAAATACACTGTACCACGTGCCCTCGTACGGAGAGAAGTTTCTGTATTAAAATAATAAACGTTTACACGGTATAATTGCAGACAAATAAATCTGCTTTCAAAGATTCCCAAACGCGACGGATTAATCTAATTTTTAAATTCGGAATAAATCGTTCCCATTTTCTGTGCCAACTTCTTGCGTACGTTTGTTCTGATTTATTAAACCGTTTCGCGCTTAAGCGAGCATAATCGATGCCAAAACTTTGATTCTCATTTCAATACCCAAGAGGTCAAATCGTTTTGCAAGACTTATTTTAAGTTACAAAATTTGAGGTGGTTTTATTTTTTTTTTATTTTCAATTTTAAGGTTAGCTTTGTCTGTCAGTAGGGTAGAGGTAAATTTTAGAAATGAATTCAAGTAGGTGGAAGGCAGAAGAGGTGTGGTTTGAAATAATTATAAAATCTGCTGTTAGAAATAATTTTTAATGGTAATTCTTATTTAGAGAAATTATTATATTGTAGCATGTAATTATTTACATTGTTTTTGTATGTTAATTATGTACATTATTTTGTTGTATTAATTATGTACATTATTTTGGTGTATTAATTATGTACATAATTTTTGTATATTAATTATGCACATTATTTTGTTTATATTAATTATGTATATTAGTTTTGTATATTAACTATGTACACTATTTTGGTACATTATGTATATTATTTTTAATTATGTATATTATTTTGTTGTATTAATTATGTACATTATTTTGGTGTATTAATTATGTACATTATTGTGGTACATTAATTATGTACGTTATTGTGGTATATTAATTATGTACATTATTTTTGTACATTAATTATGTACATCATTTTAGTACATTTATTAACCCACATTATTTTAGCACATTTATTATCCACATTACTTGAGTACATTTATTAACCCACGTTATTTTAGTACACTTATTATCCACATTATTATAGTACATTTATTATCAACATCATAGTGGTATGTTTATCTGCATCAAAGGTAGACCTTCACAAGCAAAATCAAAAGTATAAAAGTTAGTCAGAAGTAGGTATCCAAGTTCACTAGAATTGATTTGAATCAAGAGGATTAATATGACTGAATGCTTGCCATAGCCTAGTTCTCAAAAAGCAGAAAGTATTCGCACGTAAAGGTCATGTTTACTTTGACGCTATCCTATTTCACTTGGCTGACGTGCTATAGCGAGCGAATTCAACAGGAGGGTTCAATTTGCTGTCGGGACGAGTAGAAAGACTAAGGTGTCCTAGTTCGCCGCCGAAATTCGCCAATATGTATCTGTCGCTATATAATAACTGCGGATTGTCCGTGTCTGCTGGATATGTATTGGAAAATGGTGTTACAGAGTGTCCTGCATAATGTGGATTCTCATCGATAATACATTGTTTGGGAACGATGAAAAATGTTTGTAGTCCAAACGTGATCGGAATTTATATTATATTATTTGAAAAATTAGCTGTAAGTTTAATAAAATTTAATATGTTGAATTGTAAATAAATTGTAATGAAATTAAACAGTGCAATCTGAAGAATTTTTGCGTTAAGTGTTTGTTTAAACGTATATTCAAGAGTTTGAGTAGCTTGAATGTTCATTAATTAACTTGGAGAATCATCATAATATAGTCTTGCTATAAAAATACAAAGCTTCACAAATTTGTTTAGCAAGATCTACAAGTTTGTTTCACAACTCCTACTGTTTTGCAAATTCTACAAGTTTGATTTGCAAATTCTACAAGCTGATTCTGTAAATTCTAAAAGTTTACTTTGTAAATCGCACAAGTTTATTTTGTAAATCAGGTGGAATACAAACTTAACTGCACCGTTAACCGAGAGCATTTAAGTATAATAGAATGTTAAAGCAGCAAAAATAACGTGAAAAATGTGAAGGTATTTAAAATATTCCAACAGTACTCGTTCTTACGAGGTATAATAAGCAATTTCGATCTTTTGTTCGGGAAAATGGACCGCAGACCATGTGCACGAAACTATGGCCGCCATTTTATGGTACACTTAGACCATGTGCTGTTTATTACGCGCTTGCTTGCTTATAGACTTGAATATCGCATTGCACGTTCTCATAGTTACTACTTTTATAATTTTGTGTGCTCACAAATTCTTAAATTAATAGTATTTTATTTTTTAATTCACAGCATGAATGTTGAAGCTATACTAAAAGAATGAAATAAAGATTTTATAAATGTAATTCATGTAAAGAAAATTTATATAAATGTGTAAATGTTTAAATGTATAAATGTGTTTGTCTAAATTGAGTATAATAAATTTTGTATAAAAGCACATGTCTGTATAAATATTATATAATAAAGAATATCTAATTTTAACAATTAATTTAACACTGTTTACACCTAATTCTAGAATATTCAGATGACCACAAATTAAGTAAATTCAGAATACTACGAATTTTTATAAATATGCAGAGAACGTCCTCGTTAAAATTGCAATCTTCATAAAAATGTCCACTGCATTTACTTTTATTCCCCAGACTGCGAATGGGTACGAACAAAAAATTATATACCAATCAGAAGAACACTCCTTGCATATTCATAAAGCTTCACACTCTAGTCTGATTCTCTACAACTTCTTTTCGCGCTGATTGTCGATTTTGAAAGAACCACTAAAATCTGTACTTGCCTTTTTCTTCTGGCCTATTCAGCGTATACCAGCGCGACGTTATTGTGATTAACGACCGCACTCATTACTCCGAATGTTGTTCAGCTTGCTTTTCTCCGTGTATATATAAAAGATATTGACATGTTTGTACAGGTAGCGCAAAGAGACGACGCAACAGAATGGGAGAACAATAGAGGCGCTGTGCAGTAAATTCTCTTTTATTTAAACTTGTTCATACAGTACAATTTTGGATAATCAAATTATCGTTTTTTCTTGCGCTGTAGATTTTCGTTGTGAGATTGTAGATTGTGAGATTGGAAGCGTTGGTAGTGGTAGAATATGGGAATGTTGGTTTGGGGAAAAGATTGTTGGATTTGATTATTGTTGAAATTATTTATTTGGTGGTTTTTAAATTTTAAGGGTGGAAATTTTTAGGGGATGATTTTTGGAGGGAGTTTTTGAACGGCGGAAAGTTTTGTTCCGAGTTCAGAAATTCAGAAATTCAGAAATTCAGAAATTCAGAAATTCACGAATCCACGAATCCACGAATCCACGAATCTACAAATTCATTAATCTGCAAATCCATGAATCTGCAAATTTACACTTCTACAAATCCACGAATCTACAGATTCACAAATCTACAAATCCACGTATCTACAAATCCTCGAATCTACAAATCCACCAATCTGCAAATCGACAGTTCGATAAATCTACAAAACTCCACTACTACACAACTCCACTACTCCAGTAATCCATGAATTCCTAAATACTGAAATTCCTAACTTCCAACATTCTAAATGTATAAAACCCTCAAATCCTTAAATTCTCAAATTTCCAAATTCACACACTTTCCAACTCCTAAATTTCAAAATCTGAAAATTCCACATCCCTTGTATTTCCAATTTTTCACATCCCCGAATCCACAAATCTTGAAACACCTAAATTCCGAAATTAAAAAATTCTCAAATCCTAAATCCCCAAATCCATAGATCTTTCAATTCACTTCCATGACAAATAAAATTCACTTTTAACCCTCTCAAAGGGAATATCCTTAATCAAAAGAAGAGACGCAAGTGTCTCTCTATCCGGATAATAGGATATTCGAATAATGGGAGTTCGGATAAAAACGGATCTACCTTAATACATTAATTAACATGTATAATAAGAAACGCCTTAGACAATTTGTTAAGCGCCATGTTAGATCCATATCCGGCGAATAAGAGAATACCTAATCTAATTTGCAATTTAACTAGAGTGAAAGGTTCTATACACACAAGCGAATGTGATATAGCGAAAAATTGACTCATTTTCATTTGCAACTTGACCCAATATCTTCATAGTTTACTACGAGCATTCTACTGAAAATCGATATTTCTTTCATTTTTTTTCCTTCTTTTAACCCAGATGCCATTGTAGGTAAAGATAAAGTGGTGTAATACTTTGCAAGAAAATTGTTCGCCTTTCAGGTAATTTCGGTTTCAATTTATTTTGGGTGCAATCGAAAAAGGTCGCCACGAATTTATGTTCTACATAAAAATGGCAATACAACTGGGACTGAAGGTGTCATTTTTTGAATGGAAAATCGATTTTATTTAATTTGTTTGAAAAACTGAAATATTGGTATATTGCTGTTTTTAAGGAATTTATGTTCCATGTAAAAATTACAGGCAATACAACTACAACTGGAGAAGTCGTAATTTTTTTAACGAAAAATTAATTTAATTTAATTTGTTAAAAAAATAGCGATGTTAATACATCTTATTTTTTTTTAATAATTTCCTATTTTTTTTTTTATGTACTTTGTTACTTTTATTCTTTGATCAACTGACACTGATATTTTGTACTACTCGTATTTTCACAGAATTTTTATTTAATAATATTTGTAAAGTTTAAAAATGAAATTTCATATGATGTTATTCATCTGTAATGATACTTTATTATTAATCGTTATTTATGAGCTTCTTTGTTTGTTTCAGGTAAGTGACGTCCATCAGCCATGTCTTCATTAGAGTAAGTAATAGAATTTTAGTACTGAGAAGGGATATCATGTAAATGACACGAGATGTTAAAAATGTGATCTTGATAGACAAGTGAAGTAGAAGAGTTGCAGTAATCATCCCCTCGGGCAAAGATCGATGAACCGAGGTTGTAGCAAAATGTGAATGGTCACGAACAAGTTCAAGGTTTTCCCTAAAGAACTGACCTGAAAGGCACAACCAGTTTAATTTATCACATTCAGTGCTAGAGACATAGAAAAGAATGTAAAATTTAAAGTATTTAGATTTTATCTAAAGTACAATGAAAACATTATACATTTGGTTATCGAATTTCACCCTCTTTTACTTTAATATTATTCTTTACTACTATTTACTAGTATTACTAGTATTTTTTGATAGTTTTCTTTAATTTCTATTATTATATTTTGTCTTACAATTTGTTGCGCAAGTTTGTAATTTTTATTCAATTTTTGAGGAGGTTTAATTTATATTCAATTAGTCACAAACTCTTTTCATATTTTATTACTTTTCTTTTCAAGTTTTGTTTGAACAGTGTTCCTTGATTTATTTTGCACAATATATTTTGTAATTTTCCAAAGATAAATGGAAAATGTACAATGATAACTTTTTAAGGTAGTTTCATTTTTACAAGGGAAAAAGTTATGGCACATTTTTTGTTCGTGCCGTAAAAAATTGTGGCTTGATGAATTAATGAAGTTATAATTCGAAGATGGCGTACTTCAAGTATTCTTCAGGTGGCTTAATAACTCTTCACCATCGATTTTCTTGAAAACTTTGATACGAGCCTTCTTCCTACAACTACCAGTACACCTTCTCTAAAGCAGAATTAAATATTATTTGCACTATCTTAAAATACAAATATAATATAAAGCGTAAATGTTCGGTAATAAAAAATTATTCCACGAAAATATGTTCGAAAACTTTTTGATGAAAATTTCATATTAAACGAAGTTACTTTACAAGTTTTAATAACAGTAATTTTAACTCAACATTGTTTTAATAACTTTAATCATTTTAATTTAACATTTTATAATAACTTTAATAATTTTAATTTGACATTTTGTAATAACTTCAATAATTTTAGATTAACATTTTATAACAACCTTAATTTTAATTTCAAATATTAGTAACCTTAATATTTTCAATCAAAAATTCATTACATCTTTTCAATAATTTTAAAATGATTAACAATGTATAATTTAAATAAATTTTTATTGAAACGTTTTATTTTGGTGAAACACTGACAAAGAGCTTCTTATTTGCAGAAAAATGAATTTCATTATAATTTGAAATTTTTATTCGTAATACCTACATTTCTCTTCGAGAGAAAAATTATTTAACAAATTTTTTAACTAGAAAAAATTATTTAATTATTTAGAAGAAATTATTTGCAAATCTATATTTGAAGATTAATTGAACAATATTTTGTTGTACAACGATTTTGTGTGTATATGCAAGCTTTTGTACTAATCCTTGAGAAAAATGGACGTCCTAGGAAGCATGATTTGCTCAGTTGCGTGGAAGTTATACCACTCGTTACTTGTCTCAGTTCATAAGCTTTTATATCCACGCTTTTTATCTCGTCCAGTCAGCAGTACCAATTTTTTCGATTCAAGCTGTTGAAAGGCGAAAGATTTCATTTATGACAGTTCTATACATTTTTCTTCGAACGGTTCGCTGCGATTTGATAGCCGTAAAACCTATTTTATCTCAGGTTTTCTACATCTGCGTATAATAATTTCGATACAGCTGACGTGAAAATATTCGTGCAATAAATCAGAGTTTAAACATTAATTTCGTCGGAGGTATTACGTTAATATGGCAGATGAAATTTCACACCCGGTTTTCTCATTTTTACTGTTTTTCCTATTATCACAATGATGGTAATTTAACGTTGAACGGTTATTAATATTAAATGGAGAGTATTAACAGATATTTACTGTTGCTATAAATAATTTACGTGAAACTGTTGACATTTATTAAAGATTAATATAATTGTTTCTAATTTAACAACTACGTTATTTAATGACAACAATTGTCTGTAATTTAGTCTATTTTGAAGATATATTAAGAGATTTCATTTCACCACAGCAGTTAATAGATAAAGCCCCGCATTTCCAGACAATTGAAAACAGTGAAAGGGTGAGACACTCTAAAAAGTGAAACTTTCAGCACTGCTTGGAGGAGGGAAAATGACTCCATTAATGGATCGCATTTTATAGAAACTGCTTTGAGAGCTTGAAAGTGCAGCATGGAAGCACTTTTATAAGAATAGACTTGTGGGATAGATCGTTAATGTATCTGGAGATTTATTCATCGATACATCATAATTTGCAAGTTTATATTACAGTCAAGTTGTTGTAATGTATACATTACCTTCGTAAAATATAAAATACTTTATGCATCACTTAGGTAAAATATAAAATGTTTTATGCATTATTTAGGTAAAATATAAAATGCTTTATACATTATGTAGGTAAAATACAAAATGTTGTATACATTTTTTAGATAAATTATAAAATGCTTTATGCATTATGTAGGTAAAATAGGAAACGCTTTATACATCATTTAAGTTGAATACAAGATGGATGATTTTACACGATGTCCTATATTATGCAAGATATTTATTAACACAATCTATACTTTGCAACATATACATTAGTAAATACATCTTATACAAAGATATCGAAGATGAACAAAACTTGTAATTGTGGATACCATACAATAATTCTAAAAACACATACATAAATTTGGTCACATGCATAAATATATGAATATACACATATGAAACATGCGAGTGTATGCAACATATGCTAAAAATATTAATATGTACATTCAAAGATTTGCACCTTTTATTAATTACTGAATTAATCAAGTACTAAATTAATTACAAAATTTGATTATTTACTAAATTAATAAAATTATGATTTATTAAATCAATAAAATTATTGTTGAACTAACTTCATATATTTTTCGTGCAATTCTGCTAAATAATTTTCAAACATGATTAAAAAAAAAAACAGAGGAAAATACAGAAAAATATTCCAATAGCTGCATCTATTTTTGCATCCACAATTACCACTCGATTACTTGCATAACAGCTTCCGAACACATTAATACGGAAGCGGAATAATTATCTGCCCAGTTAAGTAAATTTCTTATTAAGTAAATTAGGTCACGATAATCCCGACCAAGTTGCGAATCGTACAAATCGTAAATTAACGAAAGACCTTTAATATAAAATAGATCTGCTATGATTTTCGTTGTATTTTAAAATCCCGCCACTTACATGTGCAGTAAGGTGAAAAGCTTGCGTAGCAAAAGTTAATATTGACACTCGAAGTTCGAGTGCGATATGTTACACGGTTAAACGCGGAGATATTTTGCAACTCACATACCGTAATTCAAGTTCCATTTAATTAACATTACCACCGCGATATACTGACTGCAATTTCGATGCAAAATTCATTACACTTGCAAGTTTTATCGTTCTCAGGCAACGTATAAATAAAGTTTCCCTATTCCCGAAGAATTTGACCTAAAAAGGTTCGGCGATAAAAAGGAAAATCGATCGGAGTAGCATAATTAGTGGCTCCCATTTTTCAATAGCGGATACCGAAAGAATGCGTTTCTTTCGCATTGTTTCATCCGCTATTGATTTTCTACGAAACAATAGATATTGTCGCTCGTATTTTTCGCTTCGGTTGAACTTCGAGCGCTACAGGATGCGATGATTTTCTTCTGTGTCTTTCGAGGGCGGATGTCATTTATCAACGGTTGGAAGGAAAACATTTTCTATCGTTTCCTGTGTTCTTCTTCTTCTTCGATCGATTTATCTCAGTTGGTAAGGTAGGTGCCTTGGAAGCTCTTAAAGCTTAGCTTTCTTCGATACTCTGCTTTACCGATAAATCTTGAACGTTGACGACGAACTTCCGGCCGTTTGGCGCGAGCTGACGGTGGAGCGAAACGTTCTGTGAATAGAAAAGGAAACTGGTTTAGGCAATTTTCAAATTTATTTATCGGTTTTATTTGGGTTTTAATGAGAGAAGTTAATTGTATTTTGGATTTTGAGTTGGAGGAGTGGCGATATAGAGACTATGCAATTTATGGGAAAGTGAGATTTAGGGATGTTGCGATATTTAATGCGTGGGGATACAACGCGTGGTAATGGAATATGTGGTGATATAACGAGTGGAAATGCAATACGTTGCGATACTCGATGTGTTGCGATACGACACATGGCGATATAACGCGTGGAAATGCAGTGTATTGCGATGCAACGCGTGGTGATATAACGCGTGGTAATTTCATCCATTGTAATACAACGCGTGGTAATTCCACCCATTGCGATACAACGCGTGGTAATTCCATCCATTGCGATACCACGCGTGGTGATATAACGCGTGATAATTCCACCCATTGCGATACCACGCGTGGTGATATAACGCGTGGTAGTTCCACCCATTGTAATACAACGCGTGGTAATTCCACCCATTGCAATACAACGCGTGGTGATACAACGCGTGGTAATTCCACCCATTGCGATACCACGCATGGTGATATAACGCGTGGTAATTCCACCCATTGCGATACCACGCATGGTGATATAACGCGTGGTAATTCCACCCATTGCGATACCACGCGTGGTAATTCCACCCATTGTAATATAACGCGTGGTAATTCCACCCATTGCAATACAACGCGTGATAATTCCACCCATTGCAATACAACGCGTGGTGATACAACGCGTGGTAATATAACGCGTGATAATACACCGCGCGATAATACTGCGCATAGCAATACATAACCCACTACAATATCCCACATCATAACATTTAACCCTTTGCACTCGAAGATAATTTTACTGTTTGCAAACAGCAATTTTAAAATATTAATTAAAATGTTAAATGACTTCCTTCGAAGTTATTATTTCTCTACTAATATAGAATTAATTAAATACTGCTTCTTTTAAATTATTGTATTAAATCGAATGGCGCCTAAGGGGCGCTTCTCGAGTGCAAAGGGTTAACACATTATATCGCGCATACGGCAATATAACAGTTATATGTTTCCTACATAAACAGTTATATGTAGCATAATAACACTTCATAACACCAATACAAGTTTATATCATCATAAAACGATTTAAAAGGAAAATCATCTTCAAAAGTTGAAACTGATTTATGTGTTCAGAGTGAAGTTTGCCTGCACTCTTTGAACGTTCGATTTTAGAAGAAATATTTCATCCACTTCAAGAAAACGAAGTAGAGTAATAAATAATAAAATCAATAACAAGGTCGTTCCGGATGCAATATATCAAGATACGGTTGTTAATGACACTTGACACCTCACGCGGGTATCGCGAAGATAGATCTCCATCCCTTATCTAGTTCCAAGTTCCTTATCCTCCCATTTCAACGAAAGAGGGGCTCTCGAGCAAGGTAGCTCTACTTATCTTCGAGAGGGATTATGAAAATCTTGAACGTTCACTTTGCTAAGATCCCGTGTAATAAAGATGGAGAATGGTGACATTGATTACCCTACAATTTCATTACCTTGAAAGCTGAAACGTGTACGTATTGCTTCAACGATTCTTGCGTTCTTTTCTAATTTCGAGTGAACTTAATTAAGACTAGGATAAGTTTCTAGATCTGCACTTTCATTTCAAGTCTCATATTGGATAGATTCTAAATCTAGTTTTTAATTCGAATCATAACTCTTTCAAATTGAACATCACAACAAATAAAGAGATTGCATAGCGATGAGAAAATGGGTCAGAACTGTCCATATATCAAAATCGTCCCAATATGAAATCACTATCTGTCGATTTCTTGTATCGTTAGTGACATTGCTATTCTTTCAGTTTTCCGATATTGTCCATATAAAATGAAATATATTCCGTATTTAAGGAACTGAGTATTGACAAATGTGTTTCACACATATGTTACTGCATGTGCTGTATATGACAATGAGTAATAATTATAATATTATCAGTGTAATAAAAATAATATAAAATATCTGATATGTTACTATATATCTTGTATGTTGTAAAGTTGAAATTTTTGTGGAATTTATGTGACGGAATATAATTTTGTTTATTTGCATTTCGTTCTCATTTCATTTTTAATATGTTCACGGTACATCACGATATTTACTTAACAGATTTACGTTTCTAAGGAATGGAAACAAAAATAATCTTCTAAATGTCTGCTGCAGTACCGGATAACTATTCTTGGACCTTTTCTAAGTTGCCAAGCTATACCCGCCGGATATAACTAGGGAAATGAGAACCAAGATCGCCTTTCTTTGTTACCCTTTGCATACTCCTGCTAAACCTCAAAGGTATACAGATCTTTCCTAGGAAGTTTTATCTACTTTCTTGAATCGTTTTCTCGATTATTTTTACGTTGAATCTTGTTTAATCTCACAACTGTTTCGCACGAATAATACTAGGAAATAGAACTGAAAATACAACATATATCTCGATGCTATCGTTGTTTTACACAATTCAGATGTTATCGTTGAAAGTTTTAACACTGTTATATCTGTAATCTCCATAAAAAAATTTTATTCGTGTAATATGCTTTTATTCATGAGACTTTTATCACCGGGTTTCGAGTATTAGTTATATCGTTACGGAAATAATATGTTTGCAACTGAATAATTTTTTTACATAACGATTTTGTATTAAATTCATTTCATTCTATTTTTAAATATTTTTTCTAAATTCTTGCAAAAAATTATTAACAATCTTTATTACGATTTTTGTCTAAAAATTATAATAAAATAATTTGAAGTTTATCAAATATTTTTACATAACGATTTTGTGCTAAAATAATTTAATTCTACTTTAAATGTTAAATTTTTCTACATTCTTGCAAAAAATTATTAACAATCTTTGTTACAATTTTTGTCTAAAAATTATAGTCAAGTAATATGTAATTTATCAAATTTTTTGTTTATCGAATTTTTTATTCAGTTGACATAAGAAAATTTATGTTGCAAATATTTGTGTTGCAGATTTACGTTAATTATAAAATCTCTTTCATACAATACACTCTCGTTATATTGCCGATTGTGAAAATTCGACAATTTTGCTATTATACCACGCAGAAATTCAGAGCTTTGCAGAATTTTCTCTAAAGCTAATTTCACGCATTCTTCCAGATCCGCCCACGTGGCAATATAAGAGGAATATGCATCATTAATGAATCCTTTCATAAAGTACAATGTGCATATTTTATATCGTTTTGCATTTTGCAATATTGCATTCCATTCTTTTCGAAGCGCTTTTGTTACATTTTTCATAACATTTCCGTATGGTTAAGGTTCGGTGTCGTTTATTGGCTAGTATACGGCTCCTTTGCATCTGGGAAACCTTATTATGCGGATACCATATTGAGAATAGAAATGCGTTCTCAAGAAGAATTTCTACGTTTAAGGTTTCGGGACTTCGATCGTATTATCATAAAGTTGAATTAATCAAAATCTGGGAACTTCTTCCTGTGAAATTTACGTATTCGGAAGGATAACTACAGTAATCTTCTGTAGTAACTTGCTGTAGTAATTTGTTATTTGCGGAGGTAAAATAATTTTGGCTAGCAAATGCCTGCTATGTTACTGTGTAATCAAGAAACTTGAGAAATTCTGGCAGGTATAATCAATTAATAGCTGAGACCAAAACATGCTTCTGCGATGATTGTGGTCCTTCGACCAAGTTATTGCGTTCCATACCTCGTTAATTATAGTTGCGAAACGGGTTAGAAATTTCGTGATTAACTATAATTATCCTTGTTGAACACTTTCTTTAAAATTGCAAATAAAGTACAAACATAAATATGTACTAAATTAAGCTAACCTTATTAACAAGATATGACAGACATTTTTATAAGGACAACGACAAATCATTTTTAAATAAGAATCTAACATAACCAGCCATTTTGACTGGCCAGCAGTTCTATATTAAAATATAACTACATAACAACAGAATGTTTTAATCAATAGATTACTTGTACTAATCTAACCTAACTTTTATATACTTTACATTAATAAAATATAACAAAAATTTCGATAAAAGACAACAAATTTTTGTGACATAAAAACCTAACATAACTACCAGCCATTTTGATCAGCCATTTGTAGTTCTGTATTAGAACATATTTAATTAACAAGAGAATGGTTTAACTAGCTAATTAATTGAACTAACCTAACCTAACTTTCATATTCTTTCCATCAACGAAACATGACAAAAATTTTAATAAAAGAGAACGAAACTTTGTGACATAAAATGTGGTATAAAAACCTAACCTAATTGGCAGTCATTTTGACTATATTAAATTAATAAATTAATAAATTAATTTTCTATATTAAAGTACAACCAATTAACAAGAGAATATTTCAATCAACTGCTTACATAATCTAACCTAACCTGACCTTCACATCCTTCACATCAACAACATATAAAAAAGATTTGTATAAAAGAGAAAACTTTGTAATTTAAAATGTGATATAAAAATTTAACCTAACCAGCCATTAAAACACCCATTCCTGTATTAAAATATACCCAATTAACAAGAGAAGTTTTTAATTAATTTAAAATACATTTAGATCACATGGATAAAAAGATAATAACGACATCGATGTACCAAAAGTTATCTCGTTCGAAAGGTTGATCTTCAATTTAAATTTCCCTTAGTGAACCTATAACGGAATGAACATGTCTGATGATTACAGTTAGCCATATGAAATCCCTCGATAATCCTCGGTTTCAAAATCGATAACATCATACGTGAAAGTTTAGTTTCATTACCCAGGGACGAGCCGAACTTCGGCTTGCTTCTCTCAAAACTTAATTCGTAAGGTAAATTCGCGAACTTTGCTTCTCAATTTCTCGATTAAATCTGTAGGCATATTTTCTGTGGCATTTAAATTAGGTTCGCGCCGTTTTACAAGGAATATCAGACCTTGTGGTCGCCCTCGATTGAAATGTCGTTCACGTCAGTGACATTGCGGAGATCGATTATGCTGAGGCTTTGCTGAGTTATGAAGAGTAAAATGTAAAAATATTATTTTGTGCTTGTTAATACTTTAAGTTATATTTCGTACTATTTTCTAAAAAATTGTACAATCTATGCTTGACTTTAAAAATAATTTCTACGTTTTTAATTTTGTAAATTTTCAACAGTATGCATTTTTGTAATTAACAGCAAGTAACAGAAACTTAAAATTTGTAAAATTCACTAATTAACTGTAAAATTATATAAAAGACATACATAAAGAAAATTGCAAGATCCAATATGAAAAAAGTAATAAAATCGGTCCAATTTCTCGCGAAAGTCAAAATTGGTTACTTTCATAAGTCGCAGCGGTTAAAGCATCAACTAAATTTGGAACCCGAGGGAAAACTTTTCAAGTCAATTTCAAAGTTCTGCAAAGACGTATCTATAATAAAATAAAACATCGAAATGTAATACAATTCTCTAAAAGATATCTTTTTTACACTCATCGCACAAAAAGTCCTCAATCTCCATTTTGTTCGAAAACTAATTTCTATCTGCGTCTGCATAATTCATAGTTCTCTCTCGTTGAAGCTAAAAAGCAAAAACAAGTTCATGTTTAAATATAGTTGCAGTCCCGCAAAACAATGAGAACTTACTTAACAATGTATACACGAGGGAGGAAAATTTTATCTTGTTTGAAAAATAATCCCTTGTGTAGAACAGAAAACGCGGTTATTTTACCCTTGTATGTACAATGTTTAATGATCTCACGCGCTGGAAATGCGTGGTTACTGTAAATGGAGAGCAACAGGACAGATAATGGCGCTTCGAGATTTTACGGAGGAACCTAAATCCGTGTTAACTTCTTAATATTGTTAAGGGTTGAATGACGGTAGTTGGGTGGAATTTGAAGCAGAACTGTGAAATGTTGATGCAAGGGTGCAAAATGGTAGTTGCATTATTAGGTTAGAAGGTGAACATTTTGTGGGCTTGGAAGGTGAGATTTTGAAATTTTGGGTTTTACAAGGTTTTCTATATTTTGATGTTTTTATGGGTTTAAATTCTCAAATTTCCAAGATCTCAAATTTCCAAATTCTTAAATTTCCAAACGCTCAAGTTTCCACACTCTCAAATTTCCAAATTCTCAAATTTCCAAATTCTTAAATATCCAAATTCTCAAATTTCCACCTTCTCAAATTTCCACTTTCTCAAATTTCCAAATTCTCAAATATCCACCTTCTCAAATTTCCACCTTCTCAAATTTCCACCTTCTCAAATTTCCAAATTCTCAAATTTCCACCTTCACAAATTTCCACCTTCTCAAATTTCCAAATTCTCAAATATCCACCTTCGCAAATTTCCACCTTCTCAAATTTCCACCTTCTCAAATGTCCAAATTCTCAAATATCCACCTTTTCAAATTTCCAAATTCTCAAATTTTCACCTTCTCAAATTTCCAATTTCTCAAATTTCCACTTTCTCAAATTTCCAAATTCTCAAGTTTCCAACTTCTCAAATTTTCAACCCCTCATATCCAAATTTTCTAATTTTCTAATTCTCAAATTTTCAACCCCTCACATCCAAATCCTTAAATTTCCACCTTCTCATAACCCAATTTTCACATCTCCAAATTCTCATAAATACAACTTCTCAAATTACCAAATTCTCACCTTCCAAAGTTTCTCAAGCTTCACACCTAACCCAACCTCAAATTCACCAAATTCCTAAAAATTGCTTCAAATCAGCAAATTTTGAAATATCTAAAAAATTCCAGATCTACAGAATGTTTCTAAATATTTCTAACCTATTACAAATATTCTATAAACTTATATATTTCAAGATACAACACCCACTCGTCTGCCAGTTGTCCAGACGTCCTCCACATGCATCAGCAACTCTAAACATACATAACACGATCCATTGAAAGAACAAACTGCGTTCAATACATCCCGTTAAATCGCGCAGATATCACAAACCAGACATAACCATAAAAATAACCTATCTTCACCCACGATCCTCCCACATCACAAACGAAATCAATCACAATGAAAAGTTTGAAAAATAAAGATCATCTTACGTGATTCCTTTCAACCATTTTCCCCAGCCTCAATTGACGTTTTCAAAGAGCGAATTCCAGATCGTGTTATCCGAGCACTAAAGCGGACTTCACCGAACAATGCAAGAATGCAGGTAAAAAAAGTTCATCGAAATGGAAGTTCGGAGATTGACAAAGACCGACACATATCCGCATGTATCTAGGATACTCGAAAGAAAGGTAAAACTAGGTCATAGACTAGGACACATTTTATCTGTGGAAATATGTGGCTTCGGCCGACAAATCGTGCTGCTTTATGGCGGTTATGACCCCGTTTGTAATGCACTGTTTTTGACAAATTATTCTGCTGTCCGGAAAGATGACTCTCCGTGCAAGGGAGTTAATTGGGGGAATAGTTCGGAAAGAACGTTTATGGGATAATTTATCTTGCTTCTAATCTTATCTTGTACGTTGGGAAATCTACTCTTTATGTCTGAACGGAAGGAGAGTTATGATGTATTATGTACGTGAAATAATTTAGTGGAAAATACTTTTGATGTTTGGAGAAATGTGGGAGGATGTCTGCATATGTGTTAGTGGAGACGGGTTCAAAATTAATAGATAACCTATATAGGTTTCTGTACAGTTTGTACCTCTGTGTACTTTCTTTTTAGTTTTAGATTTTTGTACTGGGGCTTTGTATTCTCAAATATTTACATTTTTAGAATTTTATTTATGGATCCATATATTGCTAGGTTATATTGCTTTGTAATTTGATGTTAAGAGATATCTGTTTTATCAAATTTTAATATTTTCAAATTTCCATATTCCCAAATTTCTACATTAGCAAGTTCCTATATCCCGCTTTCTACGCCCCTAAATTTCTACATTTCCAAATTTTTAAATTCTCAAATTTCTACATCTCCAAATTTCTACGTCCCCAAATTTCTACGTCCCCAAATTTCTACATCCTCCAAATTTCTACGCCCCCAAATTTCTACATCTACAAATTCTTACATCTCCAAATTTCTATATTCCCAAATTTCTACATCACCAAATTTCTACATCACTAAATTCCTACATCCCTCAAATTTCTACGCCTCCAAATTTCTACATTTCCAAATTTTTACATTTTCAAATTCTTACATTTTCCAATTTCTTATATTCCCAAATTACTATATCCTCTAAATTACTACGCCCCCAATTTTTTTCTCCTGTATTCTCTACTCCCCCAGATTCTTACATCCTGAGATCCCTGTATTCCCAAATTCCCATACATCCCTAAATTGCAATATCTCAAAATTTTTATGCATCCATATACCTTCATCTCCAAATTTCTACATCCCTAGACACCTACATCTCTAAATTCCTCTATCCTCAAATTACCATAGCTCTAAATTCTTACACTTCTAAATACCTCTATCCCCTAATTCTCACATCCCTAAATTTCTCTACATTCCAAAATGTCCATCTCCTCAAATCTCACTCCACCCAACGCCATGTTTATTGGAGATAAAAGCGATACACGAATTAACTTTTACATTCGTCTCTGTATTAATTATCATTTAATTATTTCTTCTTGCATTCGCATGTTTCGATTCAATTTTGTTCTCTAATTTTCCTCGCGTAATTTGACTGTGATTTTGTAATCGTTCTTGAATAAATAGTTTTTCTGTTCTGTATATAATTAATTACGACACTTAATTCAACCACGGATCTCCTCGCCTTCAATAATTTTACCCCAATCTCCCACAAAAATATCCAAAATAACTCTCATTAAGAATTACCTATTCTAAATATCACTGTACATCATCACTAAACTAGAACAGAAAAAGGTTACCCGTAAATGTTACCATTGAACATTTGCATCGACAGACTTGCTCGAGATTTAACCGAGTTAACAACCCAAGTTACTACACATGCATTTCCGGCGCGAACTCGAGAAGCTGTGACTGAAAATCTGTAAACGAGGAATATAAAGAAAGTGGCAATTTCGAATAGCAATAACCTGGTTCCATAAATATACCTTACACTTCCTCGTTCTTCTAAAAAAAGAGTACGAATGAAAAAGCTGGAACACCGAGACCTGCAACGCATTTACAATTCTAATTTCACTTATGTAATACTATGTAGATTTTTCGCGACGAATATGGAAGGTTTCCAGTTCGGTTGCAAAGGGAATGGTAATTAAAATTTGAGAGGTTGATTATTCATGAATTTGTGGAAATGGCGAAAAATTTATGTGCTTTAAGAGCTTTATTCTGCAGTTAATGACGTGGAAATGGTTGAAGTGTCTAATGAGAATTCAAGATGTTAGGTTAGGTTCTTGATGGAACAATGAATGTAGAAAAAATTAGAGTATGTGCCACATGAGTGAAATTTATAAATTCCAAATTAGCAAATTTAAAAATTTCTCAGTTTGCAAATTGACAACATTCTAAATTATAAAATTTAGAGATTTGCAAACTTCAACATTTTTAAATTTTATAAAATTGCATTTTTTGAATTTTAGTGTTTGTATACAAAAAATGTTGGAAGATTATATATTTTCAATTTTTATTATTCTAAAAGAATAAGATTGTCTAAAAAAATGTTTGTGATGCGATTTCACGCTCTTGCCAGACTTAATTATTTCGACGTCGCTGCATATATCGCCCTTGGCTCGTTTTCGACGGAGTAACGGCACTCCACCGGATTTTGGAGCATATCTGCCCTTTTGTCTGGATAACCTATACCACGACTACTTAATGAACCTGCGACCCAGGGGATGAAAATTGATTGTGAACCAGAGATTGTAATTTTATCACATTGTTCCACGTATGGAGATTAATTTCGTGATTTAAAATAAACACTAGATAATAGTTTTACAGTTCTCTGATTTCTCGATGAAAACACTTGTCCCCATGTTTCCATCTTCGAAATTACCCATCTAAATAAAACCAGATTGTGAAATTGTTGCAATCTTTTAATTTAGAAACTTATGAATTTATAAATTCTAAAATGTTTATACTTTCTTTAAACCTACATTTTGATTCACAAAATGGAGTAAAAATGTAAAAACTGACAATAGAAAGACTTCGAACAGAAAGGTACAAGAGGGTCCTTCGTTAGGAAGAAAAAATTGAAAGCTGCAAACACGAAGTTGTCGAAGTACAACAAAGATGAGACGTAGCTAACGATCATATCGTGTAACTAGGAATCGATGGGATAAAATCACGTGTGATCCGATACCTGACGCGGTTTCATCTTTAATATATGCAGCAAGGACGTCCACCGGTAACGACGACATTCGCAACTTCTCGTGAGCAAATTTAAAAAATTCTAACCGTGGAATGATGTAAATCGGCAAAAAGCTCATGCATAGATAATGCAATAATAAAAGTTACGAATATGAAGGTGAGCAGCTGGCGAAATAAATTCGAATGGGGAGCTAGTGAGCTGCGAACGATTTTGCAAAGGTCAAATGATATATGTGTAGCCGGTAAATTCCAGCTAAAGGATATGAACGGGTTGACACAAGTGGAATAATGAAGACACCGTGTGTCTCAGGTGGCATGCGTGGCAACATCAAATACCGGGAAAAGGGGTACGAGGGGTTGAAAAATTGATAAGGAAATTCTAAAGAAAAATTGCTGCCTCTATTATAGTACGAGACTGCATCAAAGCATCCTTAGAGGTAATGAGAGACGGTAACAATAAGGAAATGAGTTAGTGAATTTCTTCCTTTGACCTTTATATGGCACAGTTTCGTTTGAAGAATCTGACTTATTGCTCTGTTGTTTCAACCTTTAACTTTAATTTTGAATTTATCTTAGGTTAATTGCGGTGATCTTTAGTTAATCATAGGAAGGGTTGTCTGGTTATTCAGAGATGTGGATATTGGGGACTTAGGTATTTGTGATCAATTACGAACAAAGGTTCTGACATGCAGTAATATATTTAGAGACTTGTAAATTGATGTATACTGATCTACAAGTTTAATAAAATTGACAGAACTATATTTACAAACTTGTTAATGTATGACATTCAAAGTTGTCAAAATTAAAAGAGTCAAAAATCTACAGACTTAATAAAATTTGTAAACATGAAAAGTGAAGTTGACAAATCTTTGCACATGTCAAAAAAAGTAAACATTGCACCCAAGTGTAAACTTCGTTATTGATAAATTAGAACCTGTTGACGAGTCGAAGATCGAGAAGGGTGATCATAAGCGGGTACGCGGTAAAAACGGTCGAGAAACGTGTTCGATGTAAAGTAAGAATAACAGATCGTGGACGGTGATTGTTTTGGGGCGTCTGCGCCTGGTGGTGCGAGAGAGGACCACCGAGCGACCAACAGGAGGCGTCGAAGCCCTCGGGATGCCAGTCGACTCCGAGCCGTCGCGCGGTTGAGATGCGAGCCGCCATCGTGCTCCAAAAGCCGCCATATCACCGGAACCTCGTGCACTTCCTGTCTCTTCTCGATCGTCCCTTGTTCTCCAGTTCCCTCCCCTTCGAACGGAACCCGGTCCATACGTAGATCACATCGCGCGTGTATCGATGCTCCTCCTCGTCTCCTCGGTGAAAATCGTCGATCTCGGTGAATTTGGCTCTCGAGGAGTTTCTGGAGAGTCTCCTCGGTGTTCTGTGACAACCTTGTTTCACCCGGAAGAGTATCGTTCGAAGAGGATCAGACTGATGGCTCTCAACTCTGCTGGTCAGGTGTACTCCATGCTCAGGGGAGGATTCTTTAGACTCGGTTGGCATTGGCTACAAGGTATCACGAGAAACTAAAAAGTTAGGACCGAAATTAAACCACGACCCACCTGTTTGTCCAAGTAGTCAGCTTGTTAGCGGTGTTGACTTAGGATCGAAAAGAAGGGTCGGAAAGAAATTTCGGACTAGAATCGCTGGCCCCGAACGTGACACGGATGTTGACGACGATCTTTATTAGCGACGTGTCGCGTTGATTCGCCGCCAACAAGAAAGTTTTGACAGACAACCGAGAAAGAAGGCGAACGCTGGTAATCAGCGTTTCGAGTTTGTTATAAGGCGAAAGCAGCGCCATCTATCCCGCGCTATATACTTCTTATGTACAGCACCGTGTATGTGTTTTTTCGGGACATTCCTTGAACGATCGGTCCGTGATATTTCGAGCTGAAGCGTGCCAGGATTGAGATGCTGAGGCAAGAACGATTGTCAAGGTCAGAACGCGTAGGACGAAGGCTCGACTGTACATTCGTCATAATTATCGTCTTGTAATTGATATTGACACGGACAGTCCTTTGAGAGATGAAATTGACCGAACCCCCTAACACGCCTATTCATCAGTGAATTACTTGAAGACGCGTGCATATATGTGCATTTGTATGTCTGTACATGTCGACTGTGTGTATAGGAGTATAGTTTTCTATTTGTCCACGTTTAGCTGGTAACGATAGTCGTTAATTGTAATCAATTAAAACAGGGAGGGTGAGTCTGTCACCCCTTCAAGATTCTTATGGTAGCAAAGCTTTAATTGAAGGTAGCAGCCCCGTCACACGGGGTCTTAGATTGATTGAAATCAATTAGCCCGTATATAGCGATCGATTTCGTGCCAATAAACCGACAACGCCAGTTTTGTCTTGCAACGGCAGTCTGACTGGTAATGAAGGAACGTCATTGGCCGCTGCTGGTGCTGATTACGAATGCATCTGCCCAAGACGCAGCCAGTTTACGGGAGACCTAATACGGTAATTAATTCAGTTTGTTTCTGCCATGTAAACAATTCGTGGATTTCCTTTTGTCACTTTATTTACCGTGTTTTCGTACATTTTTTTTACATCGCTTCGACAATATTACAGATAGCTGTTCAATCTTATCGACAGGTTGATTAATGTTACGCGTTGGCAGTCATGGTAAAAATAGTCATGTGCATCGCTGGCTTTAAATCGAAAATTTTTGCGTATTCAAATTTTCATATTTTTTAATCTTTTCTTTTTCAAGTTTTAACTTGTGAATTTAAAAATTACGACCTTACATTTTAATTTAAATTTAAAAAATTGTATTCATTTCTTGTTAGTATTACAGTATTAATTAAAATAATTTTTTTTTAATTTTTTGAGGACGCTTCTTTGAATATTAAAGGCAAGGCAGCCAACGTGTAATTATCTTTCAAATTTCACGTACTTGAATTTTTGTATCGCGCTTTATAAATACGATGGAATTTTATTTAAAAAAGAAATGGCGTGGGAAGTACACTCCATAACGCTGTTTTCGCGCTCACAAGCCGGAATTAATGAAGATGGCGCGACAAATTTTCACAGAATCTCGGTTCAGTCCTCGGTAAACATTCCATTCGACGATATTCGTATGCGTACATGAATCTCGTTTCGTTTTTTTGTACTCGGAAGGTACATTGATACAACACTAAATTAGACTCTTGAAATAATATACCCGTTTCTCTAGCAAGGGTTAACTGAAAAAATAAAGATAAGTTTGAGTTCCATATTTTCAGGGTTGACAGTTGTATTTTAATTTATTGTCGATTATTTTTGATAAACAAAGTTTCACAAAGTTTTACAATAAACAAAGTTCCTGCTCATTTTTTAAAAGTTGTACTATAAAAATTTAATAGAATTTTATAAAGTTTAGGTGATACGGTTGAACGTTAATTTTGAACGAGAACAACAATTAAATAGCAACAAGGTTTTGTGAAAGTTCATGTTAATGAATGGACAGTAATAAAAGGTGTAATATGGGAAATTTATAATTTAGTAAAAGTTGTAGGTTAATTTAGGTTAAATTTGGTTACTGTTTTAATGATTCCACGTTAATAATTATTAGCAAAAGACATGTATATTAAATTTATGTTTCAGTAAAAATTGTAGGTTAAGTTAAATTAGAATTAATTTTTGTTCCAATAAGTTTATCTTAACAAACATGTAACAAAGAAATGTATAGTTTGAACAAATTATATTTCAGTGAAATTTATAGGTTAAGTTAAGTTAGGTTAGATACTGTCCTACTAAAATCTTCCTAAACATAAAAGTTTTTTTAGTAAAAGAAGTGTAATATAATAAAGTAGTAAAAATTACGAGAAGAAATCTCCCATAAAAATCAAAAGTTTTCTGCAACAAATATGAATTTATCGCAGTTTATCGTAAACGGTTTTTAACAAAGTTTGTTTAATAATTTCGCTTCACCCGTTCAGACCATAATCGCTATAAAAGAAGATAGACATCCGATAGATTTTTCGAAGCAATCAGCCCAGTAAACTGCATTACCAATTTCATTTCCTTCGGATTGCTCGGGGAAATCGACCATGGTCCCATAAGCAATTCAGCGACTCGCGATTCGCATGCATTCGCGAAACGAAGCACGTAGTAACGCATCAGGTTTACACACAGTTCATAATTGAGGTGAAGGCAATGTCTCGAATTATTTGACTATTAATGTTAATTCGATAATGAGTTCATTCCTTGAGACTCATTGAGCAAAATGTGGTTGTGTACTAATTTGAGTAAAATGTGCTTTTGTACAAATTTTATTTCAATTAATTTTAATAACTATTTTACACATATATTATTTTACTGGAATTATTTTTAATGGACTGCGGATTTTTCATATTACATATTCTACGTCAGGGATGAATGTATTATATATTTTGCAATTTTTTCTTTTTGAAATATATTTTATTTATGTACTGTACAGTGTCAGATTTATTGAGTTGCAGTGTTGTGGATGATTGTGTATTATATATTGAAGTATACGAATCATACCAATACTTTAACATACAAATGTTATCTCTTTTTTTTCTCTTATTGAATTTTTAAATTTTGACAAATTAAAATTTTGTGACTTTCAAAGCTTCAAATTACAAAATTTCTAAATTTGTAAATTTACTTACCTCACACCTATTCATCGATTTAAAATAATTTTTTTTTTACTCAGAACTCCACAATATATTTTGCAAGCATTACCCAAATAACTAAATTCCTTAAATTCCACAAAGAAGCCTCTAATTAATTAGCATATTTTTTGCGCAAGTAGCTGCATAAAGTCCGCAGTCTAATTATAAATAACATTTTCTTTCATGTCTCGACATTAATCTCTACTTTGACATAATCAGATATTTACAACAAATTCTTGTAAACTCAAAAGTGTACCATGACACGGCAATTTAAAAAAAATACATCTTAATTATTCGCCGTGATTTATTGTTCGTTTCTGTCAGAATATTTAGGTCGTTCGGACCTAATCGTGTGAAATGTTTACCGAGGAGAATCGAGAGGTTGAAAGATTTTTGTTTCATGCACGAGTAATGTTTCCGAATCCGTAGCTCCATTCTATTTTCCGCGATTTAACGTTCCCGTTGTCGAAGCGATGAACTATATTACCAGTTAGTATCGTGCAAGATTCAATTTATCGAAGTGATTTTTCCTCGGGCGTTTCTGATTTTTCTTCAGTTGATCGTGGTCATCGTTTTTCGCGGACTTTCGGTGAAAGATTGGTACCGTGCACTTATATTTCACGGTCGCAAAGTTTGAAACTACGGAAATTCTGCGAAAATTACTCCGGGAAACAAGTTTTCTTTGATTTATCGTTTTACATCGTGGATTTCTTGTTTTTAGTATGCGTGTGGGTGACAATGAATTCAACAGGTGGAACGAAGTATCAAAGTTATGGTAAACGACCCAAAGATTATTTAACTAAGTTGTTATATCTCTCGCTTGGTTAAACGCTATGTGCCCGAAAATCCGATTGAATATTCATACATTCGCATTTTCACTTTTAAACTCGCGTTGTGACAAGTTTCGATGATGAGTTTACTGTGACAATCAAGTTTACATTCAGGAACTTGAAGTTGTAATACCTTTATCTTAAAATATGTGAACTGAATTTCTACATTTGTAAGCTTGGGACTTTGAATACTTGAATATTTGAACACTTGAATACTTGAATATTTATGCACTTGAATATTTGAAGACATAAAGACTTGAATACTTGTGCACTTTAATACTTGAACACATAAAGACATGAACACTTAAACACTTGAACATCTTGAAGGCATAAAGATTTGAACGCATGAACACCTTGAAGACACAAAGACTTGAACATATGAATACTTGGTCACTTTAACACTTGAATACTTGAATACTTCAGTGCTTGAATATTTGAGTGGTTGAATAATTAAGTGCTTGAATACTTCAGTGCTTGAATACTTTAATGCTTGAATACTCGAGTGCTTGAAGACTTCAGTGCTTGAATATTTCAGTGCTTGAATATTTCAGTGCTTGAGTACTTCAGTGCTTGAATAATTCAGTACTTGAATACTTGAGTGCTTGAATATTTCAGTGCTTGAATACTTGAGTGCTTAAATATTTCAGTGCCTTGAATATTTGAATGCTTGAATACTTGAGTGCTTAGATAATTCAGTGCTTGAATATTTGAGTGCTTGAGTACCTCAGTGCTTGAATAATTCAGTACTCGAATACTTGAATGCTTGAATATTTCAGTGCTTGAATACTCGAGTGCTTGGATATTTCAGTGTCTTGAATATTTGAATGCTTGAATACTTCAGCGCTTGAGTACTTCAGTGCTTGTGTATTTCAGTGCTTGAATACTTGAATACTTGAACACTAAAAACCTCAGAACTTATAACTTTGGCAACCTACAAATTTCTAAATTGTCCAATTCCATAACTACTAGATTTGCCCTTCAAGAAGCATCTAAATTTCTAAACCTTGAAACTTGTAAGTCGATAAATTGAAAAATTGAAAACCTTTACCCTATTTCACTAATAATATTAATATCTTAATTGTTCCTGTACATCTTTCCCCAAAAGAAGTTAAACACGTTCTTCCGCGTATATTATACACCTACCCTCACACACTTTCCTCCGAGTCTGTATTTTTTCCGGAACGCCGGTCTAGACTCCTAATGAGAAGTTCTCCAACGCGAATTTATCCAGCAAGAAAATATCAAGTTTCTTGCCGCGAAAAGGTCAGACCAGCAGACGTATAATTCACTTTTAGCCTGAAGTGGGTATAACGCATAAAAGACGTGCTTTTCCCTCAAGTGGTTAAAAGAAATAGATACATGCAGAAGCCAAATGCAGTGTCTTTAAACGGGCACGAAAAGAAGGAGATAGGATTACGAAGCAAGTTTTGTACGGAGAGTGTATCTGTTTATGTCGAAACATTCACCGTGGAATGTAAAAAATAAATACTATGTCTTTAAAAAGAAGCCAAGAGTGGTAGGGGTAGAATCGTAACGCGAATCTCGTTTGCAAAATTCCGACACCATCTCCCAGTCACTCCCACGATCTTCTTGTTCCAGTTCTTTAGAGCGTGAAGTGCCTTCTCGAGTAAAAAACGACGTTTTTTTGCGGCAACAAAGCGTATTGAAATCGACGATTCGTTTCTACGATGGCTCTCCAACGGTGTGACGGAATTAAATGGATATAAAGGGATTCCTTTGCGATACCGCCATATTTCTCGCGATCGAGCTTGCAAACAGTAAATGTGTAGATTCGACGGGGAGGAAGATTCAATCAATAAGGTTGTCCATTTCGAAAATCCTCAAACAGAATTTTAACGCGTAGATTTGTAACTATTTGTAATTCATATTTCAACTGAATTTATTTTGTTACGCTAGCTGCACTATTTTTGAAAACTTCTTTCCGAATATTCTCTACTAGTATAAATAATTTTCTGAAAAGATTTGAATATGTTTCAACAATTTTTCTGGTACATCTGTAACATCTGTCTTTTAAAGTAAATTATTGAACTAAACAAATTTTGTTGTCATTCATTAAATTAATTTTATCTGAGAAATTTTATACATCCTATAGCTGTTAAACAACCTATTATACAGTGCATTTATATGTAATGAATGCATACAATGCAGTTATACAGTGCATATGCAGTCATATATACAGAGCATATATGTACGTATCAATATTAAAATATTTAAAGGCGAATAAAAAGATTAAATTAAAAATTCCGAGTAGACAGTTATGAATGAAACTCTGTATCATTGAAATGTGAAATTGAAACGTGAAATCTGAAACTGACGGGGATTGAAGTTGAATTGAAATTATATTCGACTGAAACGTAGCATGGTTATAAATGTTCTACTTTAAATATCAACGAGGACTCAAGTTTGAGCGCACATGACAGAGCTTGTTCGTGTTCTGTTCGTATCATCAAACTTTCAATTCCCTGTCTCTGAAGCAGATTTGTTTCATGACTGTTTCAAGTTCTTTCAGCGATATTAAACTTCACTTTGACTAGTTGATATTATCTGCTTTTGTGGAGCTGTTTTGTTATATGATTTTTGAATGCAAGTGAAGAGTGAGGTTAAAACGGCCATGTATGTGGAGATTGAGTGACGTTGTTTGTGGATTTTAAGGTTAGGTCAAGTCGAAGATTTCAAGGTTTTCAAATTTGGAAATTTTTCGAATTTCTAATTTTTCGAATTCTGAATTTTTCGAATTTCCAATTTTCTGAATTCTGAATTTTCTGAATTCCGAATTTTCCGAATTCTCAATTTCTCGATTTCTGAATTTTCCGAATTCTCAATTTCTCGATTTCTGAATTTTCCGAATTCCAAATTTCCCGAATTCCCAATCTTCCGAATTCCGAATTTTCCGAATTCCTAATCTTCCGAATTCCTAATCTTCTGAATTCCGAATTTTCCGAATTACTAATTTTCCGAGTTCCTAATCTTCCGAATTTCTAATTTGTCAAATTTCTAATTTTCTGAATTTTTAATTGATCGAATTTCTAATTTTTCCGAATTCCCAATTTTCCGAATTACTAATTTTCCAAATTGCTAAATTTTCTAATTCCTATATTTCAAAGAACAAGATATATAACCTAACCTAACCGTGCCATATAGTGAGACTATATCAAGACACTACATCTAACACACCCTCAAAACCTTCAAAATATACATTCTGAAACTTTGAAAAATTCCTAAAATTCTAAAAACAAAACTTTTCAGCGAATCTCTCCCCTAAAAATAAAATAGACGAGAATTAACGACGTTAAGCTTTTTCCACACCGATTCGATATATCGTCATAAAGGTAAATGTTCGAGGAACAACCTTCCTCGCTGCACACGCGCAGAATTCCGGTGAAGATTCAATTTTCACCGGAAGACCGATCAATCACTCGATTTATCAGTGTCAAATTCTCTGGAACCATGGGACCGATGAAAATTGAGAACACGCGACCTTTGGTTTCTTCTTTCCGGTTAAAAACGGGTCTCGTGTTGCTCAGATTCGATTAAACAGACAGGCCAGCAGCTGACAAATTGAAACGTACCGTTGGGGAATTAATTAACGACTGACAGAGTCTGTTTTGAAAGTCTCCCGTGGAAAATAATTAGCATAATTAAGGATTGACGGAGTTTCTGACTGCAGTTTACGATACTGCTACAATTATACGCTGTTTATGTAATTATGAAATTAGGTGAATATTTAATCTTCTGTTGCTGGGATGACATCTTAGGAACTTGGTCAAGTTTATTCAGTTTGTTATTTGTTCTTTATGTAATTAATAGCTGTGTTTTTGTTTGAAATTCATTTTTATGTTATACTATCTAAATATAGGTCAAACTTTGTCAAACCACCATTTTATAAAAAAGAATTTGAAATAAAAATACAGCTATTAATTTCATAAAGAACAAATAATAAACTGAATAAACTTGAGCAAATTTCTGAGATATCATCTCAGTATAATATATTATACTATTTATTAATTGATAAACTAACATTGAATAAAAGAAAGAAAAATAATTAAAATTAAATAATTCGACGAGAAGTATTTAACACTATTTAAATATTTTATTATCTAATTTTGAATGAAATATAATTGTTCAACAAGAAAGATCGAAATACATTCGGCAAAGCGATTAACACACCCCTATTTAATACCAATTATATAAAATACTTAGGAGGTACTCATAAATGATAAGATGCTAACGAATCATTTCCATAAACATCAAGAGAATTTCAGTCGTACAGCATAATCATTGCAGCAACGTTGAACATCAGCTACGTGCTGGCGCGTGTCAAGATGGTTGCCTAATGTGCAAACGAAAAACGAATCCTCTCGTTAGTATTCCGTTCACGAATCGCTTAACAGCGCGTAATTATTTCGCTGGCCTACTTAATGCCTCATTAGGACTGCCCTTCCGTTTTCTACGCGAACGAAATTCGTTTCTTACGGGCGATCATCAGGTGTGGCTGATTCGAAAGCGGGCGGTCTCACGGATTCGTTTCATAGTACACTCACGTTGTTCAGAAAGCTTTATATGGATTTTCAAGAGTGGCGATGGGGTTCGAGTTTCGATATTTTGGGAATTTTATATTTGGAGGTTTTAGGAATTTTAAATTCATAAATTTTGAGGTTTGTGAGGAATTAAATTTTCAAGTTGTCAAATTGTCAAATTTTCAAATTGTCAAATTGTCAAATTGTCAAATTGTCAAATTATCAAATTGTCAAATTGTCAAATTGTCAAATTGTCAAATTGTCAAATTGTCAAATTGTCAAATTGTCAAATTGTCAAATTGTCAAATTGTCAAAATTCCAAATTGTCAAATTGTCAAATTGCCAAATTGTCAAATTGTCAAATTGCCAAATTTTCAAAAATTCCAAATTGTCAAATTGTCAAAATTCCAAATTGTCAAATTGTCAAAATTCCAAATTGTCAAATTGTCAAATTTTCAAAAATTCCAAATTGTCAAATTGTCAAAATTCCAAATTGTCAAATTGTCAAAATTCCAAATTGTCAAATTGTCAAATTATCAAAATTCCAAATTGTCAAATTGCCAAAATTCCAAATTGTCAAATTGCCAAAATTCCAAATTCATAAATTGTCAAATGTCTTTATATCTATCAAACTTTGATATATATTACCACATATGTTGCTACTGACAAGAGTATACATATGAAACATGTCACTGTTACTACTTCAACTAGCTATAATGAAATGACATTAGCACAATTTCTTCTGTAACTTCACCTTTGAAGAGTAACAGTAATAATACATAATTGTCCACATGTGTATAAATTATTAATTTTATGTCCATCAAACTTTGATGTATATTACCATACATATGTTGCTACTGACAATGAGTATACATATGACACATGTCACTGTTACTACTTCAATCAGCTATAATGACATGACATTAGCACAATTTCTTCTGTAACTTCACCTTTGAAGAGTAACAGTAATAATACATAATTGTCCACATGTGTATAAATTATTAATTTAATGTCCATCAAGCTTTGATGTATATTAGCATAATATGTTGCTACTGAGTACACATATGAAACATGTTGCTGTTGATACTTCAATTAGCTAGTACTTAAATTGTAGTAATTATATGTTCATGATGTATGTATATCTTATGTGTAGTACGTGTAAGTATATACATGAGATCCTTCATTAGAAATTCAATTTTAGTTACATTTAATTACTCTTCATTTTCATGGAACGTTCAGTAAACGAAATTTTAGACGTCCTTTTTAAAGGACATTCAAGGGGTCATTTTAAGTGCTAAAATAAAATTTCCGACAGCAAAGGGTTAATGTACGCATAATTGAACCATGTACCTCCTATACAAATGTAACACTCGAAGCTATCAGAGGAAGCTGAAAGTTTTCAGTAGTTTGAAAGAATATCGCGAAAGAAGTTAGAGAAGTATTTGCATTCGATGCGAGTGAAGAAACCGGAAACCCAGTCGAACGCAAAGTAGGCCACTCAAATCGTCTTGTTACTCGCCGCATATATGGACTACTAATTAGACGTGTGATCGACTGAGTATCTAATTAACAACTCGAATCGTCTGAGCAGCCTTTTAAGCAGATTGCGCAGTCGGATTAATAAGAAAGGGGTATTTGGTCTGAATTAGTCATTACTTTTCAAGTTTTCTTCAATTTTCAATTTTTTAGTATTACTTCTTAGTATTTTAATTTTTAACGTTCCTTTCACATCTTCGAGCTTTTTATTTTTTTTTCATTGAAGTGATGTTAATAATTTAATTTATAATATAATTTTAATAATTTTCAAAGGGAAAAAATGAAGTAACATTAGTAATATGAGTAATTTTAATAATGTTCAAAGGGAAAAAGTTAATTAATTTTAATAATATTCTAAAGGAAAAAGTGAAGCAATATTAATAATATTCGAAGGGAAAAAGTGAAGTAATATTAATAACGTTAAAAAGAGCAAAAAATATTAGTAAGCTGGATTTTTTATAAATTTTTTTAAAAAAGGAATTCACTTCAGAATAAGTATATTTATAAATGATCGCACAAGGAGCAATTGAAGTAGAGAACGAGTCTATCGGAACGAGGTCGAAGAAAATTCCTCGATCAGACGATACACTTTCGCTAATTGGTGCTTAGACGATACTCGAGATACTTTGAGGCATTATGAAGACCTGTTATTTTAAGGATGCACTTTTATTTTCTTGAAGATGTTGCAAATAGATTTCGAAATTTTTAATGTTGAAGAGTGACGAATTTTTAAAGTAGCAAGATTTTAGATTTTTTAATTATTATGTTGTTAGATTTGGAATCTTTCAAAGGTGTGAATGTTTGAATTTTTAATTTATGGGCAATTCCTAACCTACAAATTTTTAAGCTTTTAAATTTCTAACCTATCAAATTTTTGAAGCTAACAAATTTCTACCTTTTCAAATTTCTAAGCTTCCAAATTTCTACCCTTTCAAATTTCTAAGCTAACAAATTTCTAAGCTCTCAAATTTCTACCTTTTCAAATTTCTAAGCTTCCAAATTTCTACCCTTTCAAATTTCTAAGCTCTCAAATTTCTACCCTTTCAAATTTCTAAGCTGCCAAATTTCTACCCTTTCAAATTTCTAAGTTACCAAATTTCTGCCCTTTCAAATTTCTAAGCTCCCAAATTTCTACCCTTTCAAATTTCTAAGCTTCCATATTTCTACCCTTTCAAATTCCTAAGCTATCAAATTTCTACCCTTCCAAATTTCTATCCTTTCAAATTTCTACCCTTCCAAATTTCTATCCTTTTAAATTCTTAACTCGTCAAACTTCTAACCTTCCAAAATCTTAATTTTCCAAAACTTAAAACACCCAAATTTCTAATCTTCTATCTTTCTAAATGTCCACATCTCTAAATCTTCAAACTCCTAAATTTTACAAATTTTAAGCTTTCAACCTTCTAAATTTTCAAATTTCTACGCTCTCAAAATTCCAAATTATCAAATTTCTAATTTACCAAATCTCTAAACTTGCAATACTCTAATCGTCCAATTTCTGCCTTCGCTAATTTCGGCCCTCACAAAGTCCAATCTGTCAAAACTGTTCCAGCTTCACAAATATAAAGTCCAGGTGTTGGAGTTTTGAATTTACGCGGTTTTTTAAAACTCTTAAATGCAGAAATTCGCGGTCCTTCGTGTTCTGTTTTTGGTTGCCGTGCAGCGTTTTGTGGTTTTTGTAAACGGTTGAGACTTCACGTTTTACTATATTTAGCGTCTTCTTGTTATAATTTATTTTGCGTGTTTTTCAATAAAATAACTCTGTTCACTATTAAAAATCCATCACCAGGTTATAAAACCTCCTCATCCGCATCCGTAATATCTAAACTACCAAACATCCCCATCTCTCCACTTCCGAATCTCATTAACCACAATTTGCTCATAAAAAAACCTTAAAAAACACTCTTCCAACCAAAGCACTAAATTTATTCGAGGAAAACATTTAGGTTCCGAATTTCATTTCGACGATACGTTTCGCTGATTCTTCTTTCACCCTACATTTTCGGTGCTCGTAAACCGGTATCTCCTACAAAATACCCTCCCGGTAAATTGATAAGAGATACACAGCCACGTGTTTATCGAAACTGATTAACGTCCCGTTTCTCTTCGATTTCGCTGAATAGAACACTCGATATAAAAGCAGCTAGCAACTTTGCGAATCTTCCGAAATGCTGAAAAGACTGGAAAAAATCAAAATCGACGATGGTAGCGTGTTTCGCTTCAGAAAGTGTTTCGCTTTGAAATCCGATATCGGGATAGAATTGAAAAATCCACTTAACTGATTTATTGGGTGGTGTTCGATCAAGAGTGTTGAAATACGATGTTTAGTATCGTAGAACGCAACTTTTTGATGTGTTTTTTTTGGGGGTGGAAAGTGGTTGTTGAGTCTCTCAAATAACTGTGGTTTGTTCGAAAGGAAGTTAGATACGATTTTATTGTTGATTTATTTATTTTTTTGATTGACACTTTTATGGGATGATGAGAAGGTTTTGGTTTTAAGTAACTTTTGGTTGTACTTAGGGGTTTCTTTTAGAGTTTATTTTATAGACAAAAATTGTAGAAAAAGATGTTTTGTTTGGGAAATTTGTGGACATGCAAGTAGTCATTTTAAGTTACTGAATTTTAGTAAAATAAAAATGTAAAAATCGTAGATGGACAAGTAATACAGTAATTTTAAATGATCAAATTTTGCATTGAAAAATTTAGAAGCTCAGCAAAATAAAAATATATGAAAATCGACAAGTTTCAACATTTTTCACTTTAGCATTCTCAAATTAAAATTTTTAGTAATAAAAAAATCCAGAAATAAAAAAGTTAAAAATCAATAATTTGTATGTGGAAAAATTTAGAACTACAACAACATAACCTAAAAATAAAAAAATTTCAAAGTAACCTCTTTTACAATAAAAAATTAACAAATTCAGTTCTAGCAAAATAAAAGAATTAATCAAACAAAATTTCTAAAATTCCTAAAATTCCTAAAGTTCCTAAAATCCTAAAATTCCTAAAATTCCTAAAATCCTAAAATTTGAAAGTATTAAATCTTCAAACCCTCAAATTTTAATATTTAAAAATTTTTTAAAAATCTTCACGTCAATAGAAGCTGAGTGTTTCAAAGAATTACCCTCATTTCTTCAACAAAGTTCTAAACTCCACAGAAGGTAAATATGGCGTAAGAAACGGCGTCATATTCGTTGAATACGAGTGCACGAGTAAAGTTTATTGAACATAACAAGTTTAAATACATGTTCAGTAGTGTTATTATGCCCGGTGTAAATGCAACGAAGCGAACGGTTGATATTCGACATTGCAACTTCGTATTTCTACGACCTTGAATCTGTGAACTCTCGTAGAAAGAAGACCTTCCATTTCGCTGACTTCGTCAATTCCAACTTCCTCCGTTACGCGTCCGGCCAGCCGTACAAGCACAATTATAATTTACAAGCGTAGCAAACTTAACTCGGCATAAGGTTCCTTCCGCTTCGTCGTCGACCTTTGAGAATTCGCAGTCGTTAAAACTTACTTAGAAATTTCACTTTGAATCTCGATTGCATAAATTATACTTCGTTCGATCGCGTGCTGCTGTAACCTTTTCTGATTCGACTTTATGGTAACGTGTGGAGGAACTTAGTTTTTACTTGGGGAACATTTAAAATTAGTTATTTAAGTGAGTGCAAATTTTGATGCTGACATGTTTTTAGAGTAGGAAGATTTCTCAAATTTTTGCAGTGATCTAATTTCTCAAATTTCCAATTTTTCAAATTCCCAATTTCTCAAATTTCCAATTTCTCAAATTCCCAATTTTTCAAATTTCCAATTTTTCAAATTCCCAATTTCTCAAATTTCCAATTTTTCAAATTCCCAATTTCTCAAATTTCCAATTTTTCAAATTCCCAATTTCTCAAATTTCCAATTTCTCAAATTCCCAATTTCTCAAATTCCCAATTTCTCAAATTCCCAATTTCTCAAATTTCCAATTTCTCAAATTCCCAATTTCTCAAATTCCCAATTTCTCAAATTCCCAATTTCTCAAATTTCCAATTTTTCAAATTCCTAATTTCTCAAGTCCCCACTCTCTCAAGATTCCACTCTTCCAAATCCCCACACTCTCAAATCCCCAGTCTCTCAAGATCCCACTGTCCCAAATCCCCACTCTCTCAAGTCTCCACTCTCTCAAGGTCCCACTCTCTCAAATCCCCACTCTCTCAAGGCCCCACTCTCTCAAATCCCTACTCTCTCAAATCCCCACTCTCTCAAGGCCCCACTCTCCTAAATCCCCACTCTACCAAATCCCCAAACTCTCTAATTTTCCTATTCCTCACATCCCCAAACTCTCAAACCTCCAATTTCTCAAATCCCAAATTTCTCAAACCCCCAAATCCTCAAATTCCAAAATTCCCAACTTCCCTACCCCCTAAATTCCCACACCCCAAATTGCAAAATTGACTTCATTCAAAAAACCTTTCCCTCTCATTCCTGTGCCGTTCACCACTTTTAAAGCTCATAATACTCGAACGGTTCTCATCAGCGAAGTTTCTTGCATAAAATATCCTGGGACGTTAAATAAACGGCAGTATAAGCCGAGCTCCTTCGACAAGGTTTCCTTTTCTGCGAAAAAATGATACACTTTCGTGGACTCAAGGCTGGTTAACCGTGCTTAATCCTTTTTCACTTCGGTTGCTTTCGTAATGGCGTCAGGTTAAGGCACATTAAATAAACTCTTCTCGGTAACGCAACCGAAGGACGTTTATGGCGTCTCAAGATGAAACGTTCCACTATCTCATTTTTCATCGATCGAATATTTAATCTAAACTTGTGACATTTTCTGCTTTGCAATTTTTGTATTAAACGTTAGATTTTTGGAAGGAAAATTCAATCTTCTCTCGGAGAGAAACGAGTCGGGTATCTTCAGGTGGATCGAGGGTACTTAATGCAAGCAGCGCAAGGATTACGGGTTAAGGTTTCTAATTATTGACGGATTTTCATGTAAACGCTTCGTTTTATACGTCAGTTTCGCTAGATTGAAAATTACAACGCGCTGATTACTTCGTTTTATGAAATTGTTATTTTATTCAATATTGCGAACGGTATTTTTCAAATAAATTAAGTTGGAACAATTGAATGCATTTTATTTAAGATTGAATAAACAGGAGCTCGGGATATTGAATAGAAATTGAATTGGATGAATTTAATATACCTTCATAATATTGGAGCAAGAATAAATAAAGGTTTCATAAAGGGAAATAGTAAAATTAATTAATTCAAATGAAACTGAATTGAGGTACATCAAATTTTAATTTGGAATGTCTTCGGTTAGACTGTTTTTAATTATTGGTACAATACTGACTATTATTTATTGCAATAAAAATATACATATATGATATTGCAAGAAGTAATACATGCTTTGAAAATTGGAATGATATTTTTATGTCCTAAAATTTTTTTAGCTACATATGATATGGAATGTGTGTATTAATTAGGTATTTAGTTAAGTATGTATAGAAAAGTTTGTCTTTAAAAATAGTCTTGTCTAATGTGTGTATGTGTGTTTAAACCACACATGTATGTCATATATGTATGTATGTGTGTTTAAACCACATATGTATTACACTTATGTATGTCACATATGTATGTATGTGTGTTTAAACCACATATGTATGTTACATATGTATGTATGTGTGTTTAAACCACACATGTATGTCGCATATGTGATTAAATCATATGTACATACATACACATATTTATGACTTGACCATACACACATACACACATGTATGACTCAGTCATACACACATATACACATATGCACATGTATAATTTAATCATACACACATACACACATATATACATATATGATTTAATCATACATACATGTACACATGTATACATACATGTACACATGTATACATACATACATCCATACACACATATGCACATGCATGATTTAATCATACACACATGCACATACATACATGTATGATTTAATCATAAACACATCGAAACATTGAGACACTAAAAGTTTTGTATTCAATAAATTTGAGAATATTAATTTAGAACCCTGACAAGTTCATGTTCAAAAATATAGTCTTCATTCGCAAATATATGAGAGTGGTTATAATTTAGAAAATGACAGCATCAGCTGTTCCCAAGTTTATCAGAAACTCTCGTCACAATTTTCTCGAATAAACCTCGTAAAAGATTAACGCGCTCTAAAAATTGATAATCCTCTTAATATCTATTCGCTTTGTACAATAAACAGCTTTATGTCTACAGCACGAGTGCTGTCTTTCCGTGTACGATACAATTAGACAAAAACGACGTACCGAGCTGAATAATCGTCGCCAGGTCTAATTATAACGTTAATATCCCTTGCTACGGATTTCCAGTGATTAACTCGTAACAAATAATGAATCGAACTAATTGCTCCCGTTGTGTAATTTTCTCGTTTATCGATGGAAATTGCGTTTTTATTTTTCTCGATACGTCGGAATATCGATAACCTTGGCTCCCTCGGCGTTCGCTATTATTTATTCGTACATAAATATCGAATCAGTGATGCGTACCACGTTTCGTTATCTAATGCGGCACAAGTGATTATTATCTTTGTAACGATCTAGAAATATCGATCGAACAGGGCTTACGTGGTTAAGATTTATTTATGAATATTTATGGAACTGGGAAATTATTACCGAAGCAATGTTGATCGTTCGATGATGAGGGTTTGTTTGCGTTGTTGCTGGTGTTGCCTTTATGCTTGATTTTCCAACTCGAGGATTCGAAAATATATTCGTCAGGAAGTTTTCGGTGCTATTATCGCTGGTTTCGTGCTGCGTAATGTTGTGGAAACAAGATGCCTCGGAGGAAGTTGGAAATCACTTCCACGACATTGATTTTGCTTTTTTTATAGGTTACTTTCGGAACTTTGGGAGTTTTCGAGATTTGGAGGTTGGGATTCTTGCAGTTTTTGGGTTTTTTGGAATTTTTGAGTTCTTTGGAGTTTTGGGATTTTTAGAGTTTTTGGGTTCTTTGGAGTTTCGGGATTTTTGGAGATTTGGAATTTTTGGAATTTTTGGGTTCTTTGGAGTTTTGGGATTTTTGGTTTCTTTGGAGTTTTGGGATTTTTCAATTTTAGAGTGTATCTTTTTTCGGATTTCAGGATTTTAGCATTTTGCAATTTTTCTCATTTACAATTTGTGGGTTTTGGACTTTTCAGGTTAGAATGTTGTAGATTTTTGCATTGAAGAGTTTCGAATATTCAGAACTTCGATACTTTGATACATTAATACTTTCAGAGCTTGAAATATTAAAATTTCGAAGATGTAGAATTTAGAGCTTCCAAAGACTTTTGAGGTTATGTTACATTGAAATCTTGAAACTTTGAAAATTTAAGACTCTGAAATTTTAGAGCAGTGTTAACTTTGAAATTATGAGGTGTCTACTGATTTTGAGGTTATATGGAGCTTTAAAGATTTATTACTCTGTACTCGAAATTGTGAGGTTTTTAACAATTTTAAGGTTATGTCATACTACCACTTTACGAGTTTGAAGATGTGGAGTTCTAAAATTTTAAAGCATTGTTAATTTTGAAATTATGAAGCTCCTAAAGATTTTGAGATTATATTATACCATAACTATAAAGATTTAGTATCTTGATATTAAAAAAAAATTGTTAATCTTGAAATTGTGAGCCTCCTACTTTGAGGTTATGTTAAACCAAAACTTTACAACTTGGAAGACGAACTCTGAAATTTTAAATCATTGTTAATTTTCAAACTGTGTAACTTCAAAACTTCCAAATACTGAAGTTTCAAGGATTTCAAACTTTGAATCTGTAATTTAAATATGTACTTTAATGCCCCAAACGATCAGAATTTTAAAGTATTAATATTTTGATACTCTACAATTTCAGAACTTTCGAACTCTTAAAATATTATGTAAGTTCTAATATTTATATTCAAAGAATTTGAAAATACTTTAAAATTCAAAAGAATCTCATTCAATTACAGTTATGAATAATCATCTCTATTACAGTTATGTTTAAATCATGTCTCTACAGATTACTCGTACAACTCTTTCAAGTTTCATTGAATTCTCTGAAGAGCAGCAAAAAAACGATGTACAACCGCTTTAACCTCGTTCTTGTTTCTGTTAAAAGTTCTCAAAAAAAAATTGAATTCCTTATGTACTTAATTAGATTTTCCACTATGAACAGAGGAGGGTCCTTTTACTTGCGTCGCATGAATGCTTCATATCGATTCGTTAATTAACATCGGTCAGTCACTTTAGCTATCACGCGAAATCGAGTTTAGAACTACGTTAAAGTAAGCTCTTCACGGAACGTGTTTAAGTTTCTGATATCACTTATCGATGTCAAGCAGAATTGTTCAGCTTTTAAAATTCATCTAGGAAGTTTGTAGCGAGTTATTCAATTATGATGAAATTGAAAAATGGGGTAAGTTAGAGGACATTTAGCTCTATGGAACTTTATTATTTTTCAAGTTTTTGTATTACACTGTAATTAATTTATAATGAACTTGGCATTGTCAGTAATAAAATGATTTTGTAGGAGACTTTATATATTTTTACAATAATCTATATTTTTATATTTATTGGTGTTGTAAAATGAAATAGATTATAGAGCGTTTTGAACAAAAAAACGATTTATGAATATATGAAATAAAATAGAATGAAGATCTTAATACATTATTTTCATTAAAGTCTGTATACATACATTCTTCTTATATTAATGTGCAATATATAATTGTTAATGAATGTCGTTTAATATGTAAACCTTGATTATGTTTTTATAAAAGAAAGTTTCTGTAAGTTTCGTAATAATGGTTATTGGTATCCAAAATAAAATTTAGGTCATCGATAATCGTTACCGGTAGCAAAAGAAATTCGGTCATTTAAATTAGTTAGTGGTAAAATTAAATTTCCATCATCATCGATGGCCACAAATACTTTACCAGTGGTTATTTGCAGACAGAACGATTAGAAACTAATATTTCACTCAGACAATTCCTCTGAAATTGGTCAATCTTTGAGCGTAAAAATAGTATTATTGGTATTGAATAATATTATTAGATATTATTCTTATTTGCTGAAATGTGATGGTGGAAGTATTCAGTATTGTGAGGAGGATAGGTGTAGCTTTTACTTTGGGTCCAGCAACTGGTGGATTGACGTGTGGTAATGCAACGCAAGGTAATGTAACGCGTACTAATACAGCGCGTGGATATCCAACGCGTAGTAATCTAGCGCGTGCATATTCTACGCATAGTAATCCAACGCGTAATAATGCAACGCGTAGTAATTCTAAACGCAGGAATCTAATGCGTAGTAATTTAATGCGTAGTAATCCAACATATGGATGTCTAACGCGTGGTAATCCAACGCGTGGATATTTGACACGTAGTAAGGCAACGCGTGGTATTCCAACGCGTGGATATTCGACACGTAGTAAGGTAACGCGTGGTATTCCTACGCGTGGATATTCGACGCATGGATATTCGACGCGTAGTAGTCCAACGCGTGGTAATCCAACGCGTGGATATCCAACGCATAGTAGTCCAACGCGTGGTAATCCAACGCGTGGATATTCGACGCGTAGTAGTCCAACGCGTGGTAATTCAACGCGTGGATATCCAACGCGTGGTAATCCAACGCGTGGATATCCAACGCATAGTAGTCCAACGCGTGGTAATCCAACGCGTGGATATTCGACGCGTAGTAGTCCAACGCGTGGTAATTCAACGCGTGGATATCCAACGCGTGGTAGTCCAACGCGTGGTAATCTAACGCGTGGATATTCGACGCGTTGTAATTCAACGCGTGGTAATTCAACGCGTACTAATCCAACGCGTGGATATCTAACGCGTAGTAATCCAACGCGTGGATATTTGACGCGTAATAATCCAACGCGTGCATATTCAACGCATAGTAATCCAACACGTAATAATCCTCGCGCTTTGATTATTCCACATTTCTCCTTAATAACTCAAAAACGAAGCTTCAAACCCCATTCTCGCAAAGAGAAATACTCTTCACAATCCCCTCCACCTACCCCTCATTTCACGTCCACCTACACTACTTATGAAACACCCTGTACATCAACATACGCCATATAATACACTTCACATCGCTAACCTTAATACAACTTCACCTAATTCCCCCAAGCTCCATAATTGGCACGTTTATGCGTATCGGTCTCCCAGCAATGTTATGACGCCAGTCAAAGACTGAAGGTATCCATCGAATCATCTCGCAAGGGAGACTATTCCAGAATCGGGGTCAAACTAGCACCGTAATTACGACATTCGATCTGTTTCGCACTTTCCACGCGGACTGATCGTTTCCTGTAATCACTGTTCGTCGCGGTGTGCCACAAACGACGTCTGTCTACTAATTTCACGTGGGACATGTCGTGGATAGAGAATATCCTGCTAATAGCACGGCTTTTCATTTGACACGCGCTTCGTGTCAATACGAAGGTCGTATACAGGCATCGAAACATGTTAGATCGAGGATTATAATCTGGTTTTTAACGAGGCAGAAAATTTCTTTAATTATCACCTTCATTCGATTATGCTTTTAATTGAACCTTTCCTTTAGAAGAAAGTTGTGGACGCAGGAAACTATTGATTTCCTTTTCATAATTGATAGGTTGATTACGGTGAAAAAGCTCTTCTTATCTTTTCAATGCGATTGATTCATGGCGGACATTTTAGATGATACAAAATGGACGGTTTTGTGGCGAATTATTGACTAACGATTTTTATAGAATATTTAGGTAGACCTTGTTGTTTGAGAGTTGCTGAATATTTGTTGTTCGAGGAACAAAATATTGGACATCGTATATTGTGATTAAAAATAAAAAATGTTAATTTTTAGTGCAATATGTGATGTGTCAAATTTTGTTCTTGGAAAGATACTTGTGTGTGAAACATATGTGAATGGATGTATCAAATATTGAAATATATTAACATAGATAAATGTATTAAAATACACAGCAATTTGTTGCAAACTAATTCAGTTAATAAATATTGAGAAAACTTATCTCCACGAATTCCCGCGGAGAGGTAAAAAAGACAGCTTGATTTATACCCCGCAATTTCGTGTCATGCGGCGTGGGAATATGAAAAGAACTTGATAAAAGTCATTTGAACCAACGATTTGCTTCGGTCTGACACAAGGAGAGGTTGATGGGACGAATCTTTATAAGTACTTGTAAATTTAAAAAGAAAATGATTCCAACAATTTGACACAATTTTGAGGAACATTCTGCGGTTGAATTGAGATCCACATGTGTAACGTGTACATCACGTATGCTATCTGTTAGATACATATTTCATGTGATTAAGTGAATCGTCTGCTATCAAACCTATGCAATTAATCATTCAACAATTAGTCCTTAAATTAGGAAGCGTTTGTATATTTGATCGCTGTAATGACATTCGGGGACCATCAAAAATTAACAGTAATACCTGCTAATTAAAGTGGAACATTTATGAACTGTTTGAAGGGAAAAGCTGAAGCTTGCTTTCAACATTAGTTGGAATTAGCTGCTTAAAATAACTCCAAACAACATTGTCGTTGCTTAAAATACTTGTGAGCAAGGTACAAATTAGACAAATGTTTTATTTATTATTTATAACGTTTTCTTAGACTTCTGTCAAGTACACTCACTGCTTGAAAACAATTACCAAATTAAAATTGATCCAAATGAAAATATAGCAAGTTTCAATACAAATGAAAATAAACTCTTAAAGGTTCGAATAAAATGCGTAGATATGCGCTTGGATATTCGACGCGTAGTAATCCAACGCGTGGTAATCCAACGCGTGGATATTGGACGCGTATTATTTCAACGCGTGGATATTCGACGCGTTGTAGTTCAACGCGTGGTAATCCAACGCGTGGTAATTCAACGCGTAGATATTTGACGCGTAGTAATCCAACGCGTGGATATTCGACGCGTAGTAGTTCAACGCGTGGTAATCCAACGCGTGGATATTTGACGCGTAGTAATCCAACGCGTGGTAATCCAACGCGTAGATATCTAACGCGTAGTAATCCAACGCGTGGTAATCCAACGCGTGGTAATCCAACGCGTGGATATCTAACGCGTAGTAATCCAACGCGTGAATATTCGACGCCCAGTAATGCAACGCGCAGTAATCCATCGCGTTAATTAAAATAAACCCTTAAAGTTTCAAATAAAATAAACTCCAAACATAACCAAAATAGTCTGAAAATTCTTAGAAATATTCGCAAATACAAAGCAGAGAAAGTTTTATGCTGCTGTCTACCAAGGTTTGTGTTTCATCAGTAAAGTAACATTTTATTCATGCCTTTGTCATGGAAACGCAAAGATACCGTCGAAATCGCCTTCAACCATTTTTCAGTTAGCTGGTGTACGTGGACAGAACGTTCTTAAGTAAAATGCTACGCCATTTGTCACTTTGTGGAACCGTTACCCTCTTCGCTTGGTAATTCGTCCAATTTACCGGAATTCCGTGAAAATAGCGATCGCTGAGGCTGTTGTCGGAAACATGAATTTTCGAGCGGAGAGTAATTTCCGTCGTTTCTGATAAATGCTTGTTGTAGATCAGAAGTGGCTTCATTGAAATAATTTGCGAATATGAGTTTTGGATTGTAGGAAAATATTCGAGGGTCATCAAGTATTATTTGTTGGGGTAAAAATATACATATTGCACTGTTATAATGTAGAGACGTTACTTGGGGTGACATATGTGTTGTTATAGTGTGTGGTATTTGTTTGTGTGGGTAGTACAACATATGACTATTTCCACATGTGATTAACACATTCATAATTCCATGCAAGAGTAATACAACGAATTCATAATTTCACGTGTGACTAATACAACGCATTCATAGTTTCACATATGACTAATACCACATGTGACTATCTCCACACGTAACTCATACAACGCATTCGTAGTTTCACACATGTGTGATACAACACATGACTATAAAACACGTAGAGATTCTATGTGTGATTATATAATGCGTGGATAATACCACATGTAACTAATATGACGATTTCCATATATGATTAATACAATGCGTTCATAATTCCATACGTGACTAATACAACACATTCATAGTTCCACGTGTGACTGATCAACTTATGACGAATACGATGCGTGACTGATCCACACGTGATGAATACGACGCGTGACTGATCCACATGTGACGAATATGACGCGTGACTGATCCACATGTGACGAATACAACGCGTGACTATACAACGTAGAGATTCAACAAGTGGCTATATAACGCGTGGATAACACTACATGTGACTGATACAACACATGATTATTACTACATATGACTAATACCATACGTGACTGAATACCATGTGGGGCTAATACCATATGCGTATAATACAACATATGATTATTACTACACATGACTAATATAATACATAACTGAATACCGTATGTGGCTAATAGAACATATGATTATTACTACACATGACTAATACAATACATGACTGAATACCATATGTGACAAATATCACATGTGTGTAATACAACACATGATTATTACTACACATGACTAATGTTATATGTGACTGAATACCACATGTGGTTAATACCATGTGTGTCTAAGAAAACACCTAACTAATATCACACATGCCAATCATAACGCGTGATTATACAATACATGGCAATTTCACACATGACGTGTACCAAACATAGTACACCAAAATTGCAAATTTCCCAAATAAATTCACATACACGAAAATGAACAATTTGCCTCCATCAAGAATTTATTTGAATCAGAAATTGTTTGACGAAAAGTAGCTCCCGAATTTTCAAGGATAATTTGCCGAAAACAAATCGAATAACGGAGCTCCGTTAGTAGCTGAAAAATATTTCAGAGAGAAATCACCGGGTTCCAACGATGCGAAGCGCAATACAAATTTACCATACGAAATTCAAATATCGTAGGTACGCCTTCTATTTCGCCTAGAATTTGTGCCGCTTTGGTACACACCGAAGTAAAAGGAAAAAAGTTGTCACAGGCAAAACCATGACGTTCAGCGCTTTTTTTTTAGAAGGTAAGCAATTTCGGTTGTTACATAACCGAGCGTATTGGATTCGCAGATTTCAAGCGCAATTTCTGGAATTTTCGATTTCAAAAAGTAATATTCGGTTTTTATTAACGATAGGGGAGAGAAATTTAGTCGAAACTTTGCGCGATTATGGAGGACCCCAATGGTAATAATATCGCAGAATCGTAACAGACCTTTCGCAAATAAGGAAGAAATTCTGCGTTCAAAGTTTTTTAATATCCACTTAAATGAGTTTCAGTTACATTAAATGCCGGAATCTGCGATAATCTAATAATAAGATGGCGTGTCGTAAACGTACAAACTTCTACGAATTTTAGTACTCATAACCGACACTTTGTCCCTGGGTTATTGTACGCTTTGTATTTAATATAATTCACTGGGCTGTAAAAACTTTCGACTGTAAAATCTCATGAATTCGCTTATGCTACATGTACTGGGATTTTGCATAATTATTAGGTCGTTGCATTTTAAATAAATTCCTTGTTATCGGACATCTGACATTTTGCGACAGGACAAGAAATATTTAAATATTAGCTTTTTATTAGGGACTATATTGTTGTTCCACAAATGTTTTATTTATGTTGTAATGTAGTCGAGAATTTTTTAAATTAGGTGTTTTAATAGAAAATATCGAAGTTTGTAAAGTTATTGTCAATAAATTTTAATTAAGAATTTTTTAGTTGTTTCGAATATTGAATTTAAGTAGTCATTGCAAAGTATGTATTTTAAGTATCAAATTTAATTTTTCTCAACAAAGTATACATCTTAAAAATATCAAATTTAATTTTTCACAATAAAGCATGTACTTTAAATATCAAAATTAATTTTTCAAAAACAAAGTGTCATTTTGTCGATACATGACACACACGTTTGATAGTTAAAGGGTTAATTAAAACTTGACAAGTTAAACTAAAAAATGTGAAGTTTGACTTCTTAGAAAAAATATTTAAAATCTTCATAAATTCTGATGGTATCTGAAACGTTTCATTTTTTCTGAAGCATGTGCAGCCAGAAAATATATCGAAAAATTATTCACAAAAAAAGGAATCCAAATTCTCTTCGTGCTTGTTTTAACTGGAGACCATATATCCTGCAAGTGCATACGTCATTCGTTTAACAGAGGAATGTTTGCCGACATCCCTTTGCGATTGCGACGTGTACACCCCCTTTGATCAGCGCTTGTATTCCCCCATAGACTCTCTTATGAGAGCCATAAAGCGTTTGTATTCCATAGAGTTTAGGCATCTTATCGTTCTTTACTAACAAAAGGTATGTTGCTAATTAACGTTCGTGACTACTGATTAATTAGCTTTAGCTGCTGATTAATGTTCATTGGGATTATTAAATTATTAGGTGCTAGTTAGTGTTCATTGCAATTATTAAATTATTTGGTGCTAGTTAATGTTCACTGCAATTATTAAATTATTGGTCGTTAGTTAATGTTCATAGCAATTATTAAATTATTCGGTGCTAGTTAATGTCCACTGCAATTATTAAATTATTAGTCGTTAGTTAATGTTCACAGCAATTATTAAATTATTACCCACCATTTAAGATTCACAGCAATTAACAATTTTAGCTATTAATATTTGTTAGAATTAGTGAATTAATATTTGTTGCAATTACATAACTGTTAGTTGCTACTTAATTTTCACTACAATCACTAAATTTTTAATTAGTAGCATTTATTGTAATTATTTAACTAGTAGCATTCATTGCAACCATTAAGCTGTCAATTAATGTTCACTGCAAGTACTAAATTATTAGCTGCTAAATAGTAGTATTCATTGCAATTATTTAACTGTTAGCAATTAGTTAGTTCCATTATTAACAAGTAATATTTCTTTTAATTACTCTTTTATTACTTATTAGTTACTAATATTTAAATATTTATAGCAATTATTTAACTAGTAGCTATTGCTTAATTTTTGTTGAAATCATTTAATTATTAACTGGAAATGTTCACTACAATTGTGTAACTATTAAGTAATTAATTTTCATTAGGATGTCTCACAATTAGTGTGTGTCCTTGAAATGGAGGGTAGTTGACATGATTTTGAATAAAATTTCCCTTTGTAAAAATGGGATCTGAAGCTTCGTATTTGAATTATGAAGGAAAAACACGGACCAATCAGGGCGCGAGGATTCGGCGCCAATCGCGGCGCGCAGTCGCGAGAGCGACGCCTTCGAGCATAATGGCCGACTGGGCGTAATCTTCGCGCTCTGATTGGTCCGTATTTTTCCTTAATAACTCAAAAATGAAGCTTCAAATCCACTTTTCGCAAAGGAAAATTTTATTCAAAATCACGTCAGCTACCCCCCATTTCAGGGACTTAGTGAGACACCCTGTAAAATTACTGTTAGCTAGCAATCTTTGCAATTACTCAACTATTAACTATGTAATTAATATCCATTACAACTGTTAACTAATTAATATCCATTACTAACATGAAACTATTGTAATTAAAATTAACAATACACGGTGTTGAAGAAAAAGTACTTCGTTCCATCTACGAATATAAACAATCCACCAAAAAACTGCCTACGAATATTTAACGAATTTAGGAAGAAAATGTTGTTCACAGCAGAAAGCCTAAATTTAACCGGAACCTAAGCTAGAAGATCTTCGTTTCACCGTATATCCGACCAAAGGTACAACACGCGGACCAACGAAAAGCAGAAACACTTGTTTCAAAGCGGAGAAACGGATCATAGTTTTTATCAAGACATATCTTGATTAGTATAGAACTGTGTTACCACTTATCCATGGGGCCATAATCGTAGAGGAACAATCAGTCAATTAACGTAGATACGTGACGAAAGAAACCATAGAGACCACAGAGATTCAGAGATTTGCCAATATTTTGTAAAAAAAATTATAAAAAACAAAACGGAAAGTATATTTTCTAAACTTCAGTCCCCATTTTGTGGCTATATTTCCGAGGTTTTCGAAAGATAACAGTGATTTTGGAGCTGCCACACGACACACCGAGCTGACTCTCCTGAACGTGAAAAGAGCGAACCGTTGAAAGTGTTAAGTGCGATACGATCGTCAGGTATTGTGCACAGCCACGTTCAGAAAGAAAAGTGTGTTATATACTTGTTGCACGAAATGTCTTGAGTGTAAGTTGGTGTATTCATGAATTAACATTCGCGTAGCTGCACTTGTGCATGTCGAAAGCGGTTCAGACTATTGCATGCGCTTTACGATTGAAGTTTCTAACTCTTTCGCACGTGAACTTCCATTATTTGTTGGAAGCTGTTTTTTTTGTGTTTCAACTGATTCGCGTGATCGATGTTCTGCAGTGGTTTCTTTGTTCTGAGTTGAAGGTTGGAGGATTTGAGATTTTTTAATTTTTAAATTGTGAAAATGTGTGAGTTTGGAAATTTGGTAATTGACAAACTAGATGTTTTTGTGTTTGTCTTTAAGTTCCCGAATTTCTAAATTTCCAAATTTCCCGATTTCCCGATTTCCCGATTTCCCGATTTCCCGATTTCCCAATTTCCAAATTTCCAAGTTTCCCAATTTCCCAATTTCCAAATTTCCAAGTTTCCCAATTTCCCAATTTCCAAATTTCCAAGTTTCCCAATTTCCCAATTTCCCAATTTCCCAATTTTCCAATTTTCTAATTTTCCAATTTCCCAATTTCCCAATTTCCCAATTTCCCAATTTTCCAATTTTCCAATTTCCAAATTTCCAAATTTCCCAACTTCTTAATTTCCTAACTTCCCAATTTCCCAAGTTTCCAATTTCCAAATTTTCAAATTACTAAGTTTCCAAATTTCTAAATCTCCAAATCCCTAAATCCCAAAATCCTAAAATTCCCAAATTCCCAAATTCTCAAATTCCCAAATTACAAAATTACAAAATCCCAAAATCCCTAAATACTCCAACCCTCAAATTTCAAAATTTCTAAATTTCCACACTTCTCAACCCCAAAACTTGAGCAATTAAAATCTCAATCAATCAAAATATAATTTTCTCCTATTATTAACAATGTAACGGTTGATGTACCTATTGTAAAAATTGGCACAAACCTGCATGCTGTATTTTTCGTTTAATTTATCAACTTTGTGTCAACATAAAATTCATTATGTCACACCAAAACCACGGTTTTCCAAAAGAGTAACATGTCCCTAAATTGTTGGTTCTTCAGTGGTTTTTCAACGTCGACAACTTATCGACTTTAAATATGGATGAAGATATACCGTAAAGTTTTGTGCAATGAAATCGTTGTTGACGTTGTGAAATTAGTTCGGTAATTGAATATCTAAGAAGTTGTTCCATGATTGAGTTTATTTCTTCCAGCGGAAGGAAAGACAAGGCATTCGCTTCAATACTTATTCATGTACCTTTGTGCTTATTATATTACAATACTTGGATTTCTACTTGCAGGTATTCGGTTATTCTATCATTAACGGGACCATGACAAATCTCGTTTAAATATTGTATTTCAGTTTCAGTGTAGCGTTTCACTTGTTGGTTGTGAGATTTGATGAGTAAAGGGAAAAGCTTCTCTTACTGAAGATACGATAATGATAGCTGGAAGAAATTTACCGTTTGATGATTTGTAGGAATTTTTCGAAATACTATAGAAATTTTTAAGCAATAAGAATTTGGGGAAATAGAAACTGATATTTTGAGAAAAAACATTGAAAGACTAAGTTGACGTATTTAGAATTCAGAAATTTCTAAAAAACTTCAAAATAATCAAATTAATAATTAAACTAATAATTTAAAAAAATTTGAGGAACTTGTAAATGTACAGACTTCAACATTTATAAATTCTTTAATTCATAAAATTTGCAAATTCAAAAATGTATATATTCAGACCTTTTGCCAATTTAAAAATAAAAAAACACCTTAAAAATTCCAACTTTGAAACGTTAATAAATTTGGGAATTAATTATCAATTATCTCCTCACCCAAAAGAATATTTCCCCACGCTTCACCCCTGATCAATACCCACCAGACAATTACACAACACGAATATTCCCCGATTACGAAATAAACCCCGTATCCATTTTCCCCAACTGCGTCAACTTGTATTTATACGTCCGTCCGACGCGCGTAAAACTTTTATTTACGTTCGAACGGCATTCGCAGAGGTTCTTTGACCCACGAAAATTGTTTCAACCGGCAATAATAGGCGCGCTACGAGGCGTAAATTGTAATCGTCATGCAAATTCAGGTACACGCGAGAACGTCGGTGTCGCGTGTACGTAGAATCGAATGTCCAGGAAGTTCAGCGGTCGAATGGGCCTCTGCATTGCGACAGAGGAAATGTCTGCACAACTTTTTCCCGGACGAAAATTCGTCGGCACTCGTTCGTTTCGACTTATTCGATCCCTAAATCGCCGCGGGGAATCACTGTGGCTCGTAAATCCCGACACACGATTCCCTGACGAACCAGCGATGGCTCAACGAAACTCCTCATTCGTGCTCTTTCACGGGAGAAAATAGGACGGTGGGCTACTGGAATATATGCGGTGTTTGGGGAATCGTTTGGGAATTTGGAATTTTTGAAATTGAGAAATTTTGGTAAGAGAGAAGTTGGGGATTTGAGGAGTTGAAGAGTTGAGGATTTGAGGATTTCAAAATTTGGGGATTTGAGGACTTGAAGGTTTGAGTAATTGAGTAATTGAGGATTTGAAGATTTCAAGATTTGGGGATTTGAGGACTTGAAGGTTTGAGTAATTAAGTAATTGAGGATTTGAGGATTTGAGGATTTGAGGATTTGAAGATTTGAGGATTTGGGGATTTGAGGGAGTGGGAGCTTCAGAGAGTGGGGATTTGAGAGAGTGGGACCTTGAGAGAGTGGGGATTTAGAAGAGTGGGGATTTGAGAGAGTGGGGCCTTGAGAGAGTGGGGATTTGGAAGAGTGGGGAGTTGAGAGAGTGAGAAGTTGAGAGAGTGGGAACTTGAGAGAGTGCGACCTTGAGAGAGTGGAGCCTTGAGAGAGTGGGGATTTGGAAGAGTGGGGCCTTGAGAGAGTGGAACTTTGAGAAAGTGGGGATTTGGGAGAGTTGGGCCTTGAGAGAGTGGGGATTTAGGAGAGTGGGGCTTTGATAGAGTGGAGATTTGGGAGAGTGGGACCTTGAGAGAGTGGGGATTTGGAAGAGTGGGACCTTGAGAGAGTGGGGATTTGAAAGAGTGGGGCCTTGAGAGAGTAGGGATTTGGGAAAGTAGGGATTTGGAAGAGTGGGAATTTTGAAGAGTGGGAATTTGGAAGAGTGGGAGTCTGGAAGAGTGAGAATCTGGAAGAGTGGGAATCTGGAAGAGTGAGAATCTGGAAGAGTGGGAATTTGGAAGAGTGGGAATTTGAAAGAGTGGGAATTTGGTAGAGTGCAAATTTGCTAACATCCCTATTTACCAACCCCAAAATCCAAAACCAAACACCTCTAATAACCCACTAACCCAATAACACACCCAAAATCATACAAAATATTACCTCACAAATTTTATCAAACAAAACCCCTGTTTTGATAAACTACCCCTCAGAAGCTTGAATATTCTGAAATCGAGTCACTTTCAAATCCTGAAACGTAAAAGCATTTCTTCATATGCCCATTCTCAGCCAGCGGAAGCTTATGTTGTACTCAAGTGTGCATAGCAGCTTCTTGTCGCTATAAAGCTATAACTTTTGCCATAAACTGCGGAGTACCTCTATAACTCTCGTGGCTGCGCCGGATCGTGTCTGGTGTGATTTACGAAATATCTGGAAAACGCTCGAATTTTCTCGAATTCGGGACAAGTTTGAAGACACCTTGTTCTCTGGAGTTTAAAGTTTAGAAATTTTATTGGTCCCCAGTTTGTGTTCCATGCATGCTGTTCGACGAGTTTGTTTTGTTCGGAAGTTGAAGAATGGACGACTTCTATTATTCTCGATTTTAAAAGAAAAATATGTCAAGTATGTTTGAGATGAAGTTTAGAAATTTCTGAAATTGAATATAGAAGTATTAATTCATATTAGAATTAATTAGACAAAAGTTATATTTGTTCCTCATTTTCAAAATTAAATTAAAACGTACTTTCAAATGCTTCTGGAAAACTGACACACATGGAACGCGTTAAACAGTTTCGGCAAGAGAAAATTGGAAAACCAGCAGGGCTCCAAAACTTGTGGCAGTTTAATTGAGCGACAATAACGTTACGTGAATATGGAATTGTCGCATTCACGATTACTTTGATGCTACCGCAAACGATTACTTCAAACCCGTCACAATTGGATTTTTCAAAGCGTTTAATCACTGAAATAACTGAAAACCCTTTTTAAGCCGAAGTAAGGTGTCTCATGCAGAAAATTACCGTTTCTCTTATAATTACAACCCCTCCGTGTTGAACTTTCCTCGTGAAACAAAAGGAGACTAAAAATGTTGTTTAACATAGCTTCAAAAGCTATCAGAAAATGTCGCAAGTTTTATTAAAAAGTTGTCAAAGCAACGGCGGGGAAATGTCACGAAATTTTCGACGCAGTTTTGTTCAGCAAGCTCATTGTGTTTCGTAACGATCCATCAGTTCATTCATTGAATGTCACTGCAACCTTATCATAATATCAAATGTTCCACATCGAAATGTTATTTTTTTTTGAAATTATACGAACTTGCAGACCTTGCAACATTGCACATTTATTCCAATATTTACATTTTGTGTTTGAGACATTTAGATGTTGAGATAGAGATTCATTTTGCTTGCAACACTGGTATATTTTATTTGTGTTAGTATTTTGTTGATGATTATTGCCATGTTTGACTATTTGGCAATAGTAATTTGATAATTTGTACAGATGTGGATGCAAATTTGAGTGGGACCTTGGAAGAAGCTTATATAATATTAAACTATTAAGTTTTTATTATACAAATAGAGTGGACCCTTGACACAGTGGGACCTTGGAAGAAGCTTATACAATATTAAACTATTAAGTTTTTATTATACAAATACAGTGGACCCTTGACAGAGTGGGGCCTTGGAAGAAGCTTATACAATATTAAATTATTAAGTTTTTATTATGCAAATAGAGTAGACCCTTGACAGAGTGGGACCTTGGAAGAAGCTTGTACAATGTTAAATTATTAAGTTTTTATTATACAAATAGAGTGGACCCTTGACAGAGTGGGACCTTGGAAGAAGCTTATACAATATTAAATTATTAAGTTTTTATTATACAAATAGAGTAGACCCCTGACACAGTGGGACCTTGGAAGAAGCTTATACAATATTAAATTATTAAGTTTTTATTATACAAATAGAGTGGACCCTTGACAGAGTGGGACCTTGAGAGAGTGGGGATTTAGAAGAATGGGACCTTGAGAGAGTGGAGATTTGGAAGAGTGGGGATTAGAGAGAGTAGGGCCTTGAGGAAGTAGGGATTTGAGAGAGTGGGGCCTTGAGAGAGTAGGACCTTGAGAGAGTGGGGATTAGGGAGAGTGGGGATTTGAGAGAGTAGGACCTTGAGAATGTGGGGATTTGGAAGAGTGGGGAGTTGAGAGAGTAGGGATTTCAGAGAGTGGGACCTTGAGAGAGTGGGGACTTGAGAGAGTGGAGCCTTGAGAGAGTGTAGATTTGGAAGAGTAGGGTCTTGAGAGAGTGAGAACTTGAGAGAGTGGGGATTTAGAAGAGTGGGGATTTGGGAGAGTAGGACCTTGAGAGAGTGGGGCCTTGAAAGAGTGGGGATTTGGAAGAGTGGGGACTTGGAAGAGTGGGGATTTGGAAGAGTGAGACCTTGAGAGAGTGGGGACTTGGAAGAGTGGGGATTTGGAAGAATGAGGACTTGAGAGAGTCGCAATTTGGAAGAGTGGAATTAAAACTATTAACTTTTACTATAATAATTAAAGATACATCGACTTTTCCTTCATGAACTCAATCACTTCAATAATAATTCAAATTCACTTACAAACGAATAAACTTCAAAAACAAAACGACTCCGTTAAAAACACAGAAAATGTCAGGTTATGTCGCATCTCACTAACGCAACCGCATTAAACATTTTCACAACAGCTTTATCGATCTGTTGATACATTCTACATATTTTATAGGCATTTCGCAGTAATCTCTTTCCAATAAACCATAAAAATGTGATGAAGATAATTTTTATTATCGTGCTACTGTCACAAAGCTTAACTATTTATACTCGGTAAAAATTCACAATACTTTTTTATCAGAAAAATAATGCAGTGAGGGTTGAATTAAACATATAATGCAGGGTAATAATTTTAGGAAATTATTTACAATAATTTAATATGAAATGCTTATCAGGAAGATATAATCAAATATCAGCATCAAGCGTTTTCGATTATCACGGAATTTCAAATAAATTAGAGGCATAATCGGAAAACTGTTTTACCGTAGAATCTCGATGTTTATCTGATTATCGTTCTATATTATCGCGTTGTGCTTCTGCCATCATTCTGCAGAGATTTAAACGCGTTTAAACCGGTTGAATGCATCCATGATGTCATTCAATTCACGTCAAGGGCAATTCTATGCATTCTTCGTTCCAATTTCGTACAATAAAAGCAGGGGACAGTCGTCTTATTATTGAATATTGTCGAAGACTAAAAATAGGCTTGTTAATAGTTTCTTGTATGCTATGATTCAATGATTATACAATGACTATCGAGTCTAAAAAAATTTAACGATTAACAAACTGAAGAATGTAAAGATCAAATTTTATAGTTTAATGAAATATAAAATTATAAATGAAGATAAAATGACAGATATTCATTTTCTGGTCGATCCAAAATAATTCATCAAACTCCTCACCTCGTTCGAGAACACGAAATTGCGGTTGGAATTGAATACATCAGATCATTCGAAGAAGAGGAGTAAGGTGTTGACGAAATTACACCGGTGGGACTAAAACTCGTTTACACGGAAACAGCAAACTTTTGTTAGGGATACACAAGAAACTTTTCGTTTTCATCGATGTTACAAAAGAGTATCGAATAAAGTTCGATAGGTTTTTCTTCAAATCATTTACGAAGTAAGAATTATCTCAGAGTAAAACGTCATTTGTGATGAAATCATCTATGCACGCAAAGTGCATTGCCTCCGAGTGCATAATAATAATACACCACCCACGCGATGTTGACTCACCTCGTGTATTGACTCCTCTTTCAGAGCACGCTTTAATGATTGTTTAACGTGAAACGTTGACCTAATTAATTTCTATAGTCCCCAGTGTTTATGCATGTACCGGAGATTCAATGGATTCCTTCAGATTTAGAAGCTTCTTGCAAGTTTAAGTGGACATCTCGTAAATACACAATTTTAGATTTGTATGTACTTTGAAATTTTTGGGGTTCAAAATTTTTGTGTAGATCCCCACTTACCTAAATCCCCAATCTCTCAAGTCCCCACTCTTCCAAATCCCCACTCTTTCAAGGTCTAACCCTCCCAAATCCCCACTCTCTCAAGATTCCACTCTCTCAAGATCCCCACTCTCTCAAGTCCTCACTCCCTCAAGGTCCCACTCTCTCAAGATCCCACTCTCTCAAATCCCCACTCTCTCAAGTTCCCACTCTCTCAAGGGCCCACTCTCTCAAGGTTCCACTCTCTCAAATCCCCACTCTCTCAAGTCCCCACTCCCTCAAGGTCCCACTCTCTCAAGATCCCACTCCCTCAAATCCCCACTCTCTCAAGGTTCCACTCTCTCAAGGCCCCACTCTCCTAAATCCCCACTCTCTCACGGTCCCACTCTCCCAAATCCCCACTCTCCCAAAGCCCCACTCTCTCAAATCCCCACTCTCTCAAGGTCCCACTCTCCCAAATCCCCACTCTCTCAAGTCCCCACTCTTCCAAATCCCTACTCTTTCAAATCCCCACTCTCCCGAATCACCACTCTACCAAATACCCACATCTACAGATCTCCATACCTTCAAAATTGTATGTCCTCAAAATTCTTAACATCCTAAATCCCCAAAAATCCTCATCTCTTCCTCCTCAATGCCACATTTCTCCTAAAATTCCACATGTCTCCCCCATACACTCTTAATCCTTTCCCGTACTTTGACGAATCTGACTTACAGTTCAAATATGACAAACCTTATTCAAACTTTGAACATACTCCAACTTGAAATTTAGGTTCAACTATGAATTTCATTACCAAGGATCCCTGAAAATAAAATATTTACAACATTTTAATTTTGTTTGTTCGTTTTAATGTTATAGCCCTTTATAGTTAGTCTTTACTGACGCATCTATTAAATAAATGTTACGGGAAGGCCATAATTGACGTAGAAGTATCCTAATCTTGAATCGTAAAAATTCTTAAAGGTCAAATACTTACAAAACTAACTTTTCTAAACGATTAAAATATCTCAAAAACTGCAAGTACTCTAATTTTGTAATAAACGACTACCGTTTCGGGTGACATAACTGAGCCGATCGAAGGATACCAAAAGCAGGGTCGAAGCGAAGTACAGTTTACCAGCGATAACCAGCTTAATTCTCTCTATCGTGTGTCGCTATCAGAGGCGATGCTATTACAACCAATACACCGACTATTGCATTAACGATTCCCGGCGCAATATCGCGCGAACGTAAGCCGCTCGAGCAACGAACTGGGACACGGAATCGAATACGTTTAGTCGCGGAATTCCACGAAGTGTTGTTGCGTACGAAAGGGCAAAGTTCGTGAGCCATAGGTGCCAAGGGTTGTGCAGCATCCACGAGTTGCAAGGAGGTCGTTAAATAGGTCGAATTGTCTGTTGGCCAAATTGGAACGGAAAGGGGATTAAACGGTACGAAACAGCCACGCTAATTTGGATGGCGCGTAGAGAAGATTGCCTCTGACAGGAACGTAAACGTCGTTGGATGGGCCAATTATTATAATGATATCTAGGAAAATGAAAACCGTGATTGGTTGTTTTAATACCTTCTTCATGGTAACGACTGCTATTTGAATACATCTGTTAGGAAGGGAAAGATCCTCTTTGTTATTCTCCGAGGACATCTTTGGTTTTATCTGCACGGGCTGTTTTCAGCCGGTTTATTTTGTCTGTGGGGGAAGATTGACTCGAGATACATTTGTTTCCGCTTCTTTTTTGTGAGACTTGGATAGGAAAGGAATGGTTAACGTTTTAATTACAGATTCTCACTTCTCTTGTTTGTTTGTATTTTTAAATATTTGGAACGTTCTTTGGGTTATTTCTTGAAGCATCAGAAATTAATTTCTTCAAGCATTTTTATGCACATGTGGATAATTTGTTAAATTCAATTAGCATTTGACATAAGAGCAAACAAAAATTATTTGCATTCCTAATTGAGACCTAATACATTTCCCAAATAAATCTATAAATTAACAAACGCTAAAAATGATAAATAAAATTATTCTTTTTTAAGAAACAGAATTTATGACTGATTTTCCCAGTGACATAAAAGTATCCTTAGAGGGTGAACTTTATAGAGTAATCTACAGTATATCTACGTGATCGCATACTATTTCACGGCGTATCTGTTTTCTGTGTCCTTATTTTCAACATTGTCACGTATCCTTCCTGGGTCGAATCACCCATGGTATGAACAAAATTAAATTCATTCGACAAACTTCAGTGAACGTGATACAAGTTTGTGATGAAAGTTAGAAATTGGACATGCCAGTGAAACTTTTCAAAGATCAACGAATAACTTTTATTCTATGTCCACCCGATTTCTGCCGAGGGTGTTTGTTGAATTAATTTGTCGAAGCGTTGAGTTATTCTTCATAGTGGTTCGTTTATGGGGAAGAGGGATGAAGCAAATAGTTTGCTGAATTTTTTTCTTTAGTGAAGAGGATCTCTTTGAGAGATGTTTAGGATGCTTATATTTTGACAAACTTTGAAATGTTCATAAAATAGACAAACTTTAAAATGATCATAAATGTAGGTAAATTTTAAAATGTTCATAAAATAGAGAAATTTTTAAATGTTCATAAAATAGACGAACTTTAAAATGTTCATAAAATAGGCAAATTTAAAAATGTTCATAAAATAGAGAAATTTTAAAATGTTCATAAAATAGACAAACTTTAAAATGATCATAAATGTAGATAAATTTTTAAATGTTCATAAAATAGAGAAATTTTAAAATGTTCATAAAAAAGACAAACTTTAAAATGTTCATACAGATAGGCAAATTTTAAAATGTTCATAATATAGACAAACTGTAAAATTTGTATAATGGCAGACAAGCTTGTAAATTTTTATTAAGGTAAACAACCTCTTTTGAAAGATATTGAGAATACTTATATCTTGACAAACTTAATGTCTTTATAAAAATAGCAAACTTAAAAGTTTGTATAAGTGCTGAGAAACTTGTAAATCTTTATAAAGACAGACAACCCCTTTGAAAGATATTGAGAATGCTTACATCTGGACTAACTTTTTTATAAAAATAGACAAACTTATATCTTGATAGTCGTATCTTGACAAATTTAACATCTTTATAAAAATAGACAAACTTTACAATCTTTGTAAAGATAGGCAAACTTTGAATCTACATAAAAGTACCAGATATTGTCTAATTTTTATAATGACCATAAAATTCCATATGAGTCCATAAATACTTTCTGCAAATTTAAATTAATAACTTGCTATCCATATCAAATAATTTCAGTAATTTTCCCATTGACTATTAACGTCATATAACAATTGTCCTCCACCTCCATTTGATAAGCGTATTGTGACGCAAGCCATTCACCGTCACATAATTACCATGACGCAGTCGAAAGGCACATCTTGAATCCAACTTACGAATAAAGGAACTTCATAGCGCAGGAAATCGGTCCACAAGAACAGACAACAAGACAGAAACATCTCCTGTTGTCCCATTTCAGCAATAAACCCGAGAAATGTTAAGTCGAATAGCGTTTCAGCTTTTGTCGGTGATTTCTTACCAGGAGTTAATCGCTCTTCCCAAAGACAAAGTAACCGCGAAATAGTGGTTGGCAGGAGATACTAAATAAACCGTTACGCCTGCAGACCCAGTGGAATTGACCTTTTATGGTTTATCGCTGTTTATTATCCGACTGTGTTCCAGATGGAATGCTTTCGGTAAATCTTAGCAAAAACGAATTCCATGCGTGTCGTGTCACTCCATCTTCTCTGACGCTATCCATCCCTTGCAGCAATATAGCTGTTTTTAGGAATATTTTATCCTTGCGCGGTTATTTTTTTTGGAGGCTATTTGCATTTTAAATCATTCACTTTAGGTTATTTTATTTCTTTAAATTATTCACTTTAGAGGTTATTTTCACTTTAAATTATTCACTTTAGGGGTTATTTTATTCCTTCAAATTATTTCGTTATTTACACTCTGTTTTGAGTTCTGTTGTTAAGAGTGGATGAATTTGGAAGACTTTCTCAAGTTTATTATTTTTAACCCTTTCCCGTGCTTTGACGAGTCTCACTCGTGACGCACTTACAGCTCAAATGTGACAAACCATACTCAAACTTTGAACATTCTTCAACTTGAAATTTAGGTCCAACTATAAGTTGCATTATCAAGGATTCCTGAATATAAAATACTCACATCATTTTAATTTTCTTTGTTTGTTTTAATGTTGTGGCCTTTATAGTTAGTCTTGACTGACGCATCTGTTAAATAAATGGCACGGGAAGGGGTTAAGACTTTTTAGAAATTTTTGTTCGAATTTACGAATTTATAAATTTGAAGGTAGAAGTCTAAATAATATGAAAATTCTTGAATTTGCAAATTGATTTGGAAGTTTTCTTCCAAATGTTCTATTATGAAATTTGTGAGTTTACAGAAGCTTGAATACTCAAATCAAAATTTCGAAAGTTACAAATACCAATACCCTAAATATCTGAAGTTAGAAATTCATCGAACATAACCTATAAAGCTTGAAACATAGATTTCCAAATTCAGAACTCACCCAAATTCAAATCTCCTTAAACTTGCAAACCCATTCAAATTACAATACGAATACATTTTCTAAAAATTCCTACTACTAACGTAAAATATAGAATTAACCTAAACTACCTAAAATAACATTCCGATGCATCCCTCCATCTCCGTTTACTTCAAAACGTAAAAAAGAAATATAATAAAATTCGAGAGGTAGAAAATCCTTCGGTTGCACCAGTTCGATATTAGCCACTCGAATATAAATTTATGCGAATGCTCGACGGTACTCGAGGTATCTCGAAGTTTCCTTCGTCGAGAATCCCATTCTGTTCGAGTTGGCATTCGTATGCTTGAAGGATCGAATACGAGTAACTTCCGTCACAGCATCAACGTTGGCGATACATAATGGAACCCTCTCGGAACGTGTACTTCGCAATGACCTCGACAAGTTTGTGACTGAGGCAATTTAATTAAGGGTTGTATAATGGGGGCTGCGATGATTGCCGGCAGGCATCTCTGCTTACTCTTACGAGGGCTTTACCAGTCGGTGCCTTCATGTCGCGCTTCGTGATTAGGGTGAATCATTGATCGACTTGGATCACTTGTATGGGGCGTTTGAAAAGGTCACACATGTATTTCTCATTCCTATTAATTTTAATTTTGTAGAAGGAATATTTATATTTTTGAGAGATTTCGATATTTGGGAAATATGGATTTGAGAAATTGAAGATTCAGGAATTTGAACGTTTAGGAACTTGAAAATTGATGCAATTGTAAGTTGATACATTTTGGCATTTGAAAATTGATACATTTTGGCATTTGAAAATTGATACATTTAATAACTTGAGAATTTTTTAATTTTGTTACGTGCGAAACTTTAGGTATTTGGGAAATATGGATTTGAGAAATTGAAGATCTAGGAATTTGAACGTTTAGGAACTTGAAAATTGATGCAATTGTAAGTTGATACATTTTGGCATTTGAAAGTTGATACATTTAATAACTTGAGAATTTTTTAATTTTGTTACGTGCGAAACTTTAGGTATTTGGGAAATATGGATTTGAGAAATTGAAGATCTAGGAATTTGAACGTTTAGGAACTTGAAAATTGATGCAATTGTAAGTTGATACATTTTGGCATTTGAAAGTTGATACATTTAATAACTTGAGAATTCTTTAATTTTGTTACGTTCGAAAGAGATTGAAAAATTTAATTAGACCGAAACTCGAGGGGGTAAAAATTTGAATACCTAGGAAACTAGAGATTTGAAAATTTAAGGAATTAAACTCGAGGACTTGAAAACTCTATATCTTGGAAACAGGGATTTGAAAATTTTAGCACGTGAAACTTGCAGATTTGATAATTTTAGCGTGGACTAATTTAGCATACTTGAAACACTACACACTCAAAACCTTCAAAATTCGAAAATAACAACACTTGAAACCTTCACTACCTAAAAACATACCTTCAGACATCTTCACCCTAATTTCAACGTTGTTCAAAACAAAATTACATTTGAAGAAAGCACAGGGTTCCACAAACTGCATATTACTTGTTGCAAAAATTCTCCAACAAGAAAATAAATCAAAGAACTTTACGATTCCTGCGGGTCATCCTCAAATTTCCCCGGTGTGAAACTATTGCAATCTTCACGCCCATTAACCGGTCCGATAAATTGCAAGTTTCTCTGAAGCAATAAAAGAAACTGAGTGTGCGAATATTTTACGACTCGTTAAAGTTCGGTCTTCAATTTTAATGCTGACGTTTGACCGATAAACAACGAACGGAAGGAAACTAGGGAAACTTGTTTAGGTAGCTTGTTTAGCTAGCGAAAGTTTATATGTTGGTCTTCGAAAATTTATAAATCAGATAGAATTTATTTTTGTGCATGGCCGGCTGCCAGCTAAATATTTACACCTGAAATTAAAAAGGTTTCCGCTGATCAAACTTGATGTGCTTTGTGTTTGCTCCGAGTTAACGGACGTTGACGTGTCCTGGAAACGCCTTACATCGAGTTTACCTATAAGATGAGAAAAAGGGATAAAATAGGACTTGATATATGGGGAAATTGTAGATTCAACTGGGTGTGTTAGAAAAAAAATGAACATTGACGAATTTCGATCGATGGATTTAAATATTGAGGAGTCGATTGATTAGTTTACTTTAGTTTTTATAATATTGATCTATTAGTCAACTTATTTTGTAATGTAATGATGATATACTGTATGCGGAACTTAACATGTGTGGTAACGTGACATGTGATGATATAATGCGTGGTTAATACACGTCGTGATATAACGCGTCAATAATATAACTTGTGATCATATAACGCATCGATAATATAACTTGTGATCATATAAGGCGACGACAATATAATTTGTGATGATATAACGCGTTGTTCATATAACATCTATATAATACAATGTGTAGATAATTGAAACGTGTAGTTATACAACATAACAACGTTACTAATACAACATGTAGGGTTTTAATATATGCAGTAATTAACGTATGGTGATCTAATGCGTGTAGTAACTTAATGTGTGGAGATTTAACGCGTGGAGATTCATCGCGTGTAGTAACCTAATGTGTGGAGGTACGACGCGTGTAGTAATTTAACGCGTGGAGATTTGACACATGTAGTAATTTAACATATAGAGATCTAACGCGTGGAGATTTGACACATGTAGAAATTTAACTTATGGAGATCTAACGTGTGGAGATCTGACACATGTAGAAATTTCACATATGGATATCTAAGGCGTGGAAATTTGACACACGTAGAAATTCCACATGTGGAGATCTAACGCGTGTAGTCATTTAACGTGTAGATCATATGCAGTGACTAATGCATGACGATCTACCATACGTAGTAACTTAATGTGTGATCTAACACATGCAATAACTTCACACACGTATTGAACTAATATGCAGCACTCAACATGTAACACATAACAAATAACACATGTAATATAATATGGATCATAACATATGACACAAAATTTTGTAATGAAATGTTAATGTACATTAAAAACGTTTCATGTTTTTGACCCGTTTTAGGGCATTTTTCGTAAACCTTAAATCTCGGGCGACACTTAAGATGTGAACAATTACGTGACACGTCGAAAAAAGAGCAAATCGAATGCACAAAGAAAGAGAAATGAAAGATTAAATGCTGTAACGTGCTGGACAAGTTGGAAACAAAGAAACGAGGTCATCCTGTGTTTGGTCCTCCTCGTCGTCGACGACAAAATGGACATGAATTTATAATTCAAGAGAGTTAGAACGTTTCTGTTACTGTAGTTTTTTGGATCAATTTGTAAATGGATTTGTTTCTGTGAGATTTCGCACTTGTACATCTTTTAATATATGGGGAATTATTGAACTTATAGTTTGAGTTTATGTTTGAAAGTTCAGAAATTTTCGAGATTGCAAGTTCTTTAAATTTTTACATTTTCAACTTTTCATATTATTTAATTTGCAAGTTTTGGGATTTTTTAGTTTTCAGATTTTCAAATTTTTTAATTTCTGTGTTTTTAAATTTTTTAGTTTGCAAATATTTTAGTTTTTCAAATTTTGTTTAAAATGTGACGTGTTTAAAAAATATCCAAACGCGATTCACAAATGTGTAAATATGAAATAAATTCGTTCTCTTAGTATCTTGCCAATTTCCAATGGCAGTTCGATATCTTTCACACCGTATTGAAATGGCGTAAACAACATGAAGCGTTTCAAGAAATAAGAAGTAACTTTGCAGAAGCGATTGACACAAAAGCATTTTTCAAGAAAATATGTACCGGAATTTCAGTGCGCGCATAAATCGTTTTGCGAATACTGTTAAAGTTCCTGTGAAAGGAAAGTGCTGAGTTGATGTGAATTTATCAACACAATAATAGCTTTTAAAATTGTATTAAATTTTTTAATTTTCCAATCTTTCAATTTTTTTACTTGTTAAATTCTAAATTTCTCAATCTTCTAATTTCATAACTTCTACATTTTTAACTCTCTAATTTCTTCATTTTCTCAATTCCCTAATTACCGTATTAAAAATCTCCAAATTTGCATGGACAAACCCTTTCTCCATAAAAACCTCCACTTCAACCCTCGCTTGAAACCATTAAAACCCTTAAAATCTCATGCAAAAAATATATAAAGCAAATAAATTAATCTGCCTCCACCCACACGCGAAATACATAAAACACTCGAACTTTCGTTCGAGTACAAAAGGTCAAACGTGAAGAAAGTTATATAGAACATTTTATCTAAGAAGGGCAGTATCGTACTGATAGCCTCTTACATTTTTTTGTTCTTCCGTAAATGTTCGCTTCTGTCCGATCCATAACGAGCGAGACTACACGAGGGATGCGCAGATGCAGTATTTTTAGGACGTATTTAGGGGTTCCACCCCGATATGCTCGACTTTTATCATCGACACCGTAGACAGAAAGACAGGGCGGTATCGAGAGACGCAGGAGAGCCCTCAATTTATAGCGGTGCACTATAAGGCAAGAAAGTTGCCATGGGAAACGACCAAGAAAGCCTTAGGGAACCGAGGTAAAGGATACCTTATTCTCCTGGAATTTCATCGTCAAATTGACTTCGCTTTCGATATTAGTATTCCGTAACCATTAATATTAGCTACCCCATCGAAACACGATTTATTACCGTGTGTGTTCGTGATGACTCAATCATTTCTGGCAAAATGTGGACGGAGATTAATTTTATTTCGAAAAGAAATTACTTTTTCATTTATTTAGTAGCAGACATGTTATTTATTATTTATTTAGTACAATTTGGTAGATTGTAGCAAATATATTTTGTATATTTATTTTTTACATATGTGTACACATATGCTGAGACATTTATTTAGATTTATTTTTATTAGATGTTTATTTGGTAGTTATACGTGGACTTAAACATTTATTTGATACATATAGTAAGACATTTACTTCATACATGTACTTGAACACATACGTGATGAATATACTTACACATATGTGTACTTGAGACATGAAGTATGGACATAATTTTACATCAAACTAATTTTACATTAGAAGTTTATTTTGTAGTTATATATGTACTTAAACATTTATTTGATACATGTAGTTAGACATTTACTTCAGACATACACTTGAACATATGTAATAAATACACATATACATGAACTCTATAAATGTACTTTATAAAAAGCACTTGAATATTTCTTTCACATATGTACACATACATGAACTGTATAAATATACTCATACACATATTTTATAAAAAATATTCATACATTTTATTGATCAATATACACTCATTCGATAAATGTCCTCACATACTCACATATGTATATGTACTTATGAACATACTTATACCTTACTAAATAAATTCAAATAATTATTTTATGAAACCTACGCATTTCTTTAATAAATAAACAAACTTGTTTAACTTGTACAATAAATCTGAATCAAATATCGCAAATGTCAATACTACACAATAAAATATTGTATCGTTTTATTCCACCTTGTTTGCTCACCATATATCTCATACGTGTATTTGTTAGTTGACTGTTTTTTCAAAAAGTGTCGTCAAAGGTTTAATAACGAATATGTGATTTGGGGATTAAATCGTGCATTGTTCATTTCATTTGTTCCATAAAAGTGATCTCTCTCAACAATTACATGAAAGGTTATTTAACATTCTGAATTTAATATACTTTTCAATTTATTCCCGTTTCATCCATAATTGGAATTCTAGTAATTAATTTTCCTCGAAATTGATTATATAAATTAATAACAGCGAAAGGCGAAGTTCATTATAGGATGAGCCGGATTAGAATCAATTAGGAACAGGGAAAAGTTCATAAATGAAGTAAAGAAAATTTCATCCAATATCTGTCGAGCTTGTATCTCGTAATGACGATTGTCTCAGAGATAAATGACTTACAGTTTCGAAGCTAATCTCAAGAAGCGTCGATTACGAGGGGAATAAAAAGAAGAGAAACAAGTTCGTTGAACGATCCCGAGAGGATTTTAACTCGGTATTTGAAACTCCTCTGTTAGCAAAAAGATTGTATTACGTTCAATCGATTCAATCGTGGCGAGCAAATACAATCAAATATTTTCGCTCGACGGAGTTGTACACAGAACGATCCTCATATTTTCTACAACATTGCGAATATATCGGATGTGCAATCGATAGCAAATATCGCTCGCTTGAAAAATATGGTAACGGACAGTGGGAGGATTATACTCAATAATATTTAGATGTTTCTGAAAATGGTAAAAATTGAGAGGCTGAAAATTTAAGAGTATAGGAATGAAGACCTTTTTTTAATATCAAAAATTAAGACTGTGAATTTGAGTCCAGGAAGACATTTTTTCAATATAAAAAATTAATAGTCTACAAATTTAAGAGTATAGGAATGAAGACCTTTTTTTCAGGAATTTGAAGATTTTTTAATTTTAAAAATTTTGAAAATTGGGGTTTATAAATGTTTGCATGTGACAAATGTGAGAAATTAAAAATTTAGGAAGATATAAATTAGGAAAGAGATTTAACAATTTTAGAATGAACAATTTAGAAATATGGAGAGTTGAGAAATTTAAATACTTGACAAACTGGAAATTGTATACATTTGAAAAGTTAGAATCTTGGGACTTTGGTAACTTGAATACATAGAACCTTGAAAAGAAGAGATTTGTGTATTTGTGAAAATATTCAATTTTCAATTTTTATATTCACAATTAAATATTCATAGTTCCTCATGTCCATATCAATAGATTAGATACAAGGTTCCTTAAGCCACAAAGTTTGCAAATTTTAGGACTTCTAAACTTGAAGGTTTAAAACCTCAAGACTACCAAACTTCAAAGTCTCCAAACATTATTGACCTTAAGTTTGAAGGTTCCCAAACTTCAAGAAATCAAGATCTCAAGGTTGTAAAAGAGCAAAGTCCCCAAAGTGCAAGGTCCACAAACCTCAAGGACTCCAAATCTCAAGGTTTTCAAGCTTCAAGATTCTCAAATCTCAAAATTCCTAATCCTCAAGATTTCTAAATCTCAAGGATTCCAAATCTCAAGATCTCCAAATCTCAAGGTTCCCAAATCTCAAAGATTCTAAATCTCAAGGTTCCCAAATCGCAAGGTCTCCAATTCTCAAGGTTCCCAAACCTCACAATCCCCAAATCTCAAGAACCCCAAATCTCACGGTTTCCAATTTTCAAAGTTTGAAAATCTCAAGGGTCCAAAATCTTAAGATTTCAATCCTCAAGGGTCCAAAATCTCAAGATTCCAATCCTCAAGGGTTCAAAATCTCAAGATTCCAATTTTCAAGCTCCCCAATCCTCAAAGTTCCAAAATCTCAAGATTCCCAAACTCGAAGACCTCCAAACCTCAATAAACCCAAATCACTCCAAATATCCCCAAATCGCAAGATCTCCACATTACTCCAAATCTCAAGCTTCCCAACCCTCAAGGTCCCCAAATTCTGAACCTGTCCCTCCTTATATCCCCAAATATCCCCCACAATAAATAAACGATACATCTCTTATCTGCCAAATTGAATTTAGCCATACGATCTTTCTAATTCGCTCCAGAACAATTCCCCAAAGTTGTTAACAGATTTGACCTGACCCTGCATAATTCCCACCGCGCAAAATGTTACCCGCTACACAAGATCGTGTTAAACTGGTAACGTTAGAGTTTACCTCAGCATCAAGGATTCCGAGCGAATCGTTGCCGGTGGACGAACAAGTTAGTCCCGGTTCGATTCTGATTTCGACGGGGTGCCAACAGGAAACGCCGACTCTCGGTTGCCACTGTCAAACTTCGAATTTCGAACTTCGGATTTTGGTGAGCCGTGGTTAACGTCCCCTACACTTGCATGTTCTGCATGTTAACAGAGAATGTCGCGTTTGCTGTGTATCTTCGGGGTCTTGTTCATTGAAATATCAAGTCCCGCTGCGTCAACGAACTGTGCGTTGTTTGTACGCGTGCCCTTAATTAGTATGGTAATATTCTATGCTGTTAGATCACGGCCTTTGTTATCGTTAGTCCGTTTTACGGTCTGGGTACGTGTTAATAATTGAACGGTGATTTGTCATTTTGTGAGGTGGAGGGTGAACTTTACCTTTTTGGAATTGTGATAGGAGATGAAATTTGAAGGAAATATTTGTTAAAACTAGTAGTAGTATTTTTATATTGTAGATAATAATGTGTATTAGAAATTGGGTAAAGTTGGTGGATATGTGGAGAAAATTAAATTTTGAGGTCAGGTTTTGAGAATATTAAAATTTAAGGGTGTAGAGGTTTGAGAGTATGCCATCTCTTATAGTTGAAGCTTGAGAGTATTGATATTTAAAGGTGTAGATGTTTAAAGTTATACATTCACTTCTAATTTAAGCTTGAAAATATTAAAATTTAGGGATGTGGATATCTGGAGTATACCTTCACATAACCTAACCTTCACTTACAACTATGGCTTGAGAATATTGAAATTTAGAGATGTAGATATTTAGAAGTGTGCCTTCCCTTCCAAATGAAGCTATACAATATTAAAATTTGAGGCTCTATTTAAAAACACCTCTGCTTGCTTAAAAATATTTATCAAGAAATACAAATAGCTCAACCTTTCCTTAAACTAAGTTTGAAACTTGACCACATCTCAACTTTCCACCGCACCACAAAATGATATCTCACTCTGTACCGTTGCTCTGACCCTCGAAAATCAATTACGATAGTAACAGAAATCTCCAGACACGTACCCTGAATCCTCCAGGATAACGCACTGCATGACCGCACGAGTGGCTCATATTCACGAGGGATGATCGATGCGAACGAATCTTCGATGCATTATTCAATTGATTCTCGTGTTTCGAGTGAACATGCAAGCAGATACGAGGGCAATCGTTTCTGCGTATAGCTGGATGTTTTGATGTGGTAGAAATGTTGCTTATCGAAGCGGCGATTACTCGAGTCTGCGATGGTTCCATGTTAACCGTTCTCGATTATCGGGATGCGTAATCAGAAATTCTTGCATTGGAGATGCGGAAACATGGCGCTGTCGAAGTAATCACGAAATAGCGCCACAATTAACGATTTACCGAAACGAATTGTTTTCTCTCCACTTCAATGTTTGCTCGACGTTCTGTGTCTGCATTTGATTAAACGTCGATAAAATATCGGACAAAGAAATATATTATTGCGCTGTCATCATTTCAGTTATATTATAGAGATTTATGTTTAATAACTGATAAAGTAAATTTTAGTGCTGAAGTTTGTCTTTTAATTATCATGAATTCAGACGTGTTAGCTGATAGATGATGTATTTTATATTGGCTTTTAATGTACATGTTAGATTGAATTATAATTTTGTTTTTATATATTCTATTTATGTGTATGTATATAGTTAGAAGTTTAGGGTTAGAGAAAGTGGATATCATTTGTTATTTATCAAGCAGAATTTAATTTTAATAAAAATGTAGAATATTCTGTTGTTGAACATAAACTCAATATGTATACCCTCAAACATAAAATCATTAGACAAGGCACTAATTTAACAAAAGCTAACTTGACTTGAATTTATATATTTATAATAAACTTTGTTAATTTATGTTTTACTGAAATCCACCTTCTTTGTGCTTACATCTTTCGATTGCCATTTAAACAAAAACTTTCTCCGTCATTTCTATATACTTACATCTTAACAAACTTCAAAAACAACCCCTTTCAAAATTGCTTCATAATATCCACATCTCATCTCTGCAATTTAAATACATATCTAAAAAAAATACATAAAACACAAATTTAGTTTTGAAAAACTCAAGTCAAGTGTAACTATCATGCTTAAGGGTTGATTTTCGATGCTCACACAAAACAATGAATGTCAAATTGAAAATAGTAGTCAAAGATTCGTTCGCATATTCAAATTTGCGTCGAAAAAATGTCGCGTTTGTTACTTGATACTATGATGAGTATCCTGACCGAATATCCTCGTCCCCGGAACAGAGATGTCAATGTACTTCTTCCGGTTGCACAACCTACGCCGCCAGGCGGAGGAGGTACGGAAAAGGCGTCAAAAAGGAAGATCGAAGCAAAGTGGACAACGTGGGACCAATTGTACCGACCAATCGCAGCCAACAGCCGAATCCATGCACTGTTGCAACAGGGTCCATCGGGGTCCGAGCAGGCTCTTTGAACGGGCCCCTTTGCAGCCCAGTGATTCGCTCGACGAGATTGCCTTTCAGATACCCAGGTAATGCACGATATTCTTTTTTAATTTTGCCTTCAACATTCTTCACGATTTTGTGGAACTTTTTTCGTGTGTAATTTTTAACTGAAAGATAATGGATGAAGCGAGGGGTGGTTTTCCATTAAAATATGAACTACTGGTTTACTTATTAAAATAAGAAATACTGGTTTACATATTAAAATATGATCTATTGGTTTATATATTAAAATAAGAAATACTGGTTTACATATTAAAATATGAACTACTGGTTTACTTATTAAAATAAGAAATACTGGTTTACATATTAATATATGAAATACTGGTCTACATATTAAAATATGAACTACTTTATTTTAACGCTGAGTACAAAATATTGTTATCATTTAAAAGCTGCAATATTCATCTGAAAAATACTGGAAGGTTTATTTCTTTTATACATTGTTATCATAAAAATAATTGTTTCGGAAATTTATGTCATGTAAACCTCTTTTAATCTCATCCCCATGTTCTTCTGTCTCCACTCTTTTATGAAATAATCTCGTATCGAAATGTTTTATTAGAATTTTACGGAGGGTGTTGTGACTCTTTTATCGATGACGGTTGTCCTTCAGATACTAAACTGTTTTAGTAGAACTTCGGTAAATCGTTTTTATCTCCCATAACCTGAAGTAAGAAGTATATTGGAATATATCTGAAATGTCAGCTGGTCAAAATCTGAAATAATAATGCAGAAACACTTTCTGCTTTCAAAAGCGTGTCAATCTTTATTGCGTCGTATGTTTTTGTACTTTCAATAGCGGGCCAACGAGAGTTTCTAAGTTCCTTCTGCGAAGTTTCCTTTGGTCGCGCTCAATTTTCATGTCAAAGGGATATAAAGTAGGATATAAAATTGATAAGGAATAGAAAATCGAAAATGGTAGAAAGGTTCTAAAATTGAAAAAAGCGTCCGTAACTTCGGGGTTTATTTTTGAAAGATTCTAAATTTGGGAACTGCGCGTTGAAATACAGATGGTCTGCTTGGAAATCTTCAGACCTGCACTGTTCATAAATACGTACAGTCTCATGCAATTAAAATTGTTTACTCAAAGGAAGATCTTGACTTCATATTTTCTAACAGTTTCTTGTAAATATTGCAAATTTCAATAATTTACTTGAGACTACTTCCAGTAAAAGCAACTTTTGCTGAACAGAAAATTCACTGAAAAAAATTGGGGTCGAATGTTGTTTGAGACCCAAAGGATGTTTTCTGATAAAACAAAGTCGCGTGGAATGAATCGACTCTAATAGCTTTTCAGTCGAAGGGAAGCGTTTGAAGAAATATTATTCTCTAAAATATTTTTTATTCAATCAAAGCCACTTATTCAATTTAGGTGTTTAAACATTTTGAAGGCACTTTATATTCAATCTTGAAATGAAGCGAGTCAAATGCTTAAGAGGAGTACTTAGAGTACTTCAACAGTTGTCATGTAATTTTGACTTTACTGTATGTATTTTCATATTATTATTCTTTATATGTAGTATCATGACTGATGCGTTCAAAGGCAGAAATTTAAGGTTACAATTGCACCAAACTCTATTTGCAGATAAATGAAAACAAATTCTGTTGGCAAGAAGGTGTAAAACGAAATAAACTATGGTTTGCACATGTGATACTTGCAGATGGCGACTCTAAAACTTTCTGTTTCAGGAATTTTATATTTACCACAATTTTGTAAATAATTTAAATCTATTTTTGTATGAACTTTTGTTAAAATTTGAATCATATCAATCTCCATAAAAAAATTTTACTTAACTTTGCACCAAATAAAATACTTTTGAACTGTGATATATTGATATGTGATATAAATTGTTGATAAGTGACAGAGTATAAATTTGCAACAAAGATGCAGTCATAAACGTATCAAATATTTAACAGCCAGAAAATATAAACTCACAATACTTAAATCTCACAATTATTACAAATTTTAACTACATCCATCAAACGCATAAAAGACAATAATTCTCAAGTCAAGTCTCCCTTCATAAACTATAAATATTCCTCCCCTCGTACTCGAGGCAGCTTTTATAGAATTTATAGAGAAGAAGGGATGCAATTTTCAAGCTTGCATTTTTATGGAAGAATCCGAGACACTTACCGTCCAGATTTTATATCTGTGTCCCGACGTTGGCTGAAAAGTTTAAGGCGATATGGGAATGCTCCTTCGTTGCTTTAAAAGGGTCAAAGGTCGGGGGATGAAACAACTTGGAAAGGCAAACTCGTTTTCGTCGGAGCTCCCTCGTATGGCGAAACGACTTTCTGAAACGAGCGAAGGTTTCGTTAATTGTCGAGTGTGGCTGCGAGTTTGCTCTTTTACCTCGATTTCTTCGTGAAAAACTACCCGGAAAATGGGGATTTTGCTTAATGACCGATCGAGTACGTGGAATTCCTCAATTCCGGAATTTACGAGTACCTTCACTTTTCAGTTGTTTCTTTAATAAATAAAGGGAACATATTCACTTTTTGGGAATATGAATTTTTGTGTTTTCAGTAGGGTGTTTTTTTAGATTTTTTTTTTATTAATATGTGGTTTTGAGGGAGTTATGTGTCTTTTTAAATATTGAGATTTTAGAAATTTATATGATGGAATGTTGTATGCATTTATATGGTATTTATACTGGTCACACTTCTAACCTCAAATTTAATATAAATGTAATGATATGGAAATTTTGTAATTTAATTACTCAGAGATGAGAATAGAAAATTTAATTTGGCAAATTAAAAAATTTAGAGGTGTAGAAATGTTGGAACTTGGGAATTGTGAAATTTGGAACTTTGATAATTTAGAGATGCTATTAACTTGAAAATTTGGAAGTTTAGGGGTTGGAAATGTAGATGTTTGCATATTTGACAATTAGGAAATTTAGTCAGTGGGAAAGTTGTAAATTTGGACACCTGAAAATTTGGAAATTTGAATATCTAGAAATTAATAAATTTGGAGCTTTGAAAATTTGAAAATTCGAAAATCTAGAAATTAAGAAATTAGGAAATTAAGAAATTAAGAAGTTAAGAAGTTAAGAAATTAAGAAATTAAGAAATTAAGAAATTAAGAAATTAAGAAATTAAAAAATTTGGAAATCTAGAAATGAATAAATTTGAAAATTTAGACAAGAAAAAATTTGAAAATTTGAAACTTTAAGAAATAGAAAAACTTCAAACACAATTTCATCACTAATATAATTTTCAAAAACCACCCCATAAACTCGCAACGTCTCAAAATGCACCCCCTCATTACTATTCCTCACAACAAACAAAAAAAGTAGATTAAGTTCGAAATGAAGCGAATATTGTAACAGTTTGTTATGAAACTTTGAATCCCAAGGGCTGTTCGTCGTTGACATCTGAGTTTGCTCGTACACAGTTGAATGTGCTTGAACTTCGTAAAAGTTAGTATTCTCGGTGGATTAATCGCGCTTCCGTGACTTCGACAAGTAAAAGAACTGTTCTAATTAAATAGCATCTTACAGCGAACAAAAGGGCAGGGCAACCGTGGTTTGTCATGATTTAGCATCGAAAAGGGAAGTGGTTGGTGAAAGAAGATATTGGATTTTATCCACGGATGACAGCCCTTTCATGTTGCTCTGATCAAACAGACCGACGAATAATGTTTTAATTCTGGATTATCCCCTTTTTTGTGATCCGTTTTAAAGGGTTCTTAATTTTCTGGCTGAAATTATTCCCTCAAATACGAGAGTCGTGGATAAAATTTGCACTTTCATCTTGCTTTTGCAGAAATGGAACCTCCAAATGGTCGTATGGGTTATATTACAGATTACTTAAATTAATATATTTTAATACCATAGACGTATGATTATATGATCAAATTTTGTAGGTGCATATAAGGGAACAACTGAAGGTACAATTTTTTGAACTCATTAAATAATATTTTTCAAAATATAAATTCAACAATGTTAGCAGTGGTAGAGGATATTATTCTGAACAATTTTCAGTTTGATTTTTCGAAGCTGAATAAACAAAAATTCGATTCTGGTGAAATAGTTTTACCTACATGGTCGTAAACTTTTGCTTTATTTATCTGAGGATAAAAATGTACCTCTGAATTTTTATTACTGAATGAAGTCTTCTGAAATCGTGAGAAGTCTTCCACCAAAATAGTCCAATGATTCACTTCGATCCATGATGCACAAAATAAAGAATTTTTAAACAAATTTCCTAAAAGAAACAATCCAATGATTCACTTCGATGCACAAAATATAAAATTGTTAAACAAATTTTCCAGAAGGAACTAAAATAATCGTCCAAATATCAGAACATTTTTCGGAAATGTAAAAGCATATTGGAGAACTGATATTAGCTCAATAAAGTTATCAAACATTTGTACGTTCACGTCATATCCTGTGTTTGGAGAAGCCGACGTAACGGCAGAATTGCTCTCTAATGAGGATCATAAAAATAAGAAGAAGAAAAGAAGGCATTGGTAAAGCTCTCGGGTAAACCGATCGTTCACACACCCCTTTAGCAAAGCGGCTCCACATTCCACGTCAAACTGATATCCTTCGAGGATGCTTCGATCGGAAGCTCCCATCAATCTTTGTCATTATAAAGATCTGAAAACGTATGGACCGGGGAATAAAATTTATTCCAATTCCAATTAATATCTTCAGGAGAACTTTTTATTCAATGAAGGATGGGGTATTGGAGAAATATTAGTTTAATTAATACGAGTGTTATGTAGAAAATTTGGGGAAGGTGTTCTGAAAACTTTTAATTGGAATTTTTATTATTTTTAGTTATGGAATGTTTTATTCTATTTTATTTTATTTCATTTCAATCAATTTCATTTTATTCACTTTTATTCAATTTTATTCAATTTTATTTTATTCAATTTTATTTTGTTCAATTTTGTCGAAGAAGTGCAAGATTAAGATTCTGTGCATTCGATTTTGTTGCACATGTATGAAATTATATTGATGTATTCAATTTTGTTACATGAGTGTAAAATTATACTGTTCCATTTAAATTTTGTTACAGAAGTGCAAAATTATATTATTGAATTCAATTTTGTTACACAAGTATAAAATTATATTTTGACATTTAATTTTGTTACACAAGTATAAAAGTATATTATTGTATTCATTTTTGTTGTACAAGTATAAAATTATATTATTATATTCAATTTTGTTATACAACTGCAAAATTATATTATTATGTTCAATTTTGTTACACAACTATAAAATTGTATTAATATATTCAGTCTTGTTACACAAAAGCAAAATTACATCCTAGCAGTCATTTTTGAGGTACAACTATGAAATTATAGTGTGCCACCCGATTTTGTCACGCAATTGCGAAATTATACTATTGCATTAGATTTAGTCACACTCGTGCAAAATTATACAGTTCCATTCGATTGTGTTACACGACCATAGAATTATACTGTAATTAACGGTTCCGATAATAGGGGTAATAAAGTTATACTACAATTAACGGTACTGGTAATGGAGTTATGCCTTTAACTCTTTTCCAAGATAAAATCTCGATATTTATGAATTATTCAAGATAAAGGTATTACATTATTATCGTTAAAAAATTGTTCTACATTTATCAGTAATCGTATCTCCAATATGTGTACATACATTTTTCTTTCTTAATTTTATGCATTATTCAAGATAAAGGTACAACATTATTACTGTTTAATAATTGTTCCATATTAATAATTATATGTTCCACATGTGTACATGCATTTTTCTTTCTTAATTTTATGAATTATTCAAGATAAAGGTAATACATTATTATTGTTTGAAAATTTCATATTAACAATTAATTCCATATAATCTTTCATATGTGTATATACATTTTTCTTTCTTAATTTTATGAATCATAATAGAATATGAAGAAATCATTAAAAGCAGCGAGGAACCATTGGATCCGTTCTTCTCTGCCAAACGATAAACCAGAATAGATGGCTGGGCTGTCAGTGAAAAATAATGAGTTTTCGAGTGGTTAAGCGACAGACGACGAGAATGATCCTTCGTTGATGTCACGAGGACATTTCGTTCACGTATGACACGCTTGACGATCCGAAATAACGGGGTCGTGTACACCTGCAAGCATCGTTGCCCTCTCTGGGGAAAATAACGATATATAAGATGGAGGGTCCATCGCTCGTTGATTCTGAAATTTATCAACTTTCTTATTCTGAGGATTCGATATTTAATTTTTTACGAACTTTTTGATTTATGGATATGGGAATTTTGGGATTCAGGGATTTGAGGATTCAAGGATTTGAGAATACAAGGTTTTTGGAATTTAAGGATTTGGAAGTTCGAGGATTTGGGGATTCAAAGATTTGGGAATGCAAGGTTTTTGGAATTTAAGAATTTGGAAGTTTGAAGATTTGGGGATTCAAGGATTTGGGAGTTTGAGGAATTAAGGATTTAAGGATTTGTGGATTTATGAATTTAAGGATTTGGGGATTCAAGAATTTGAGAATTTAAGGATTCGGAGATTTGAATATTTGGCAAATTAGAAATCGGAAATTTGGAGATTCTATCATTTAGAAATATAAAGATTTAGGATTTGGAAATTTCACCACTTAGGAATTTAGAATTAGGATGATTGGGAATTTAGAACTTAGAGTTTGAAAATTAAGGGACTTTGAAATTTAGAATTCAGAGTTTGGAGACTGAGGGACTTTGAAAATTAGAATTCAAAAATTCAAAGACTTGAGCATTTAGGATTTGGAAAGTTGAGAGGTTAGGATTTTCTATTCTAAAATTTAAGAATTTCAATGTTTGTATGTGAGAATTTAGGATTTAGTCATTTGGAGGTTCAAAGAATATATTATTCATAAATTTGTGTATTTAGGAATTCAACATTAAAAAGTTTGAAAATACAATAATTTAGAATTTAACAATTTACAAATTTCATATTCTAAAAATGTAGAAACTGAACATTTAGAAATTTGAGAACCTGAGAATCTATAAATATATGATTTCGCCAATTTACTTTCAAAATGTGCTGACGTAACAATTTCTACCTCTACATATTTTTCCCAAAATCTCCCCGAAAACCACCCTTCGCCACACTCGTCCTTAATCAAAGGAATCCTACAGCTAGCCATACATAGCCCCGAAAATAGCATCTGTTCAATGTTCAGTCGAAATACGTTTGTTCCACGACACCGGAGATTCGGTGATCTCTGAGCCACTTATCACGCCCTCGCGACAGTTCACCACCTCACCCTTAGAGCCACCGTAATGAAGCAGGCATCGAAGATAAGGTCGGTAGATAAAATTGTCGCGAAGATTTATATCAGATGAAAAAGCTCTTTGTTATTTATCGATTCCAATTAGGTTTGAATTTACGTGTTATATGTTATGTATAGAAGTGTTCTCGGGTGAATAGCGAATATATTTAATAGCCTCTTCAAATTAATGATGCTGATAGGATTCAATTATTTAAACGACTAATTAGCGGTGAGACTGTCTGAAATATTCTTGCAAAAAGTATTATGAGAACAGAACCGAATGAATGAAAAATATTTTTGTAAGATATAATTTATTATAAAATTTATTATAATGTAGTTTGTTTTATGGATCAATGAATGACTTAAACAATATTGAGAGAAATTTAAGTAATTTCAGTTTAAGTAGAGCTTTGAATATTTTGAAACATTTTTATATTTTAGAAGTTTCAGAAAGATTGCAGTATAAATTTTTAAACATTTTTACACTTTTATATTTTAGAAGCTTCGAAAAGACTGCAGTGTAAATGAAACATTTTTATGTTTTAGAAGTTTGAGAAAGAATACAGTGTAAATTTTGAAACATTTTATATTTTAGAAGTTTCGAATAGTGTTTAATTAATTTAATTAACTAATAATATCTAAAGCCAGAAATATACTAGCAACACAAATGTCGCAGTGTATTTGAGAATGAAGTTATTACATTTATTTATGTTGACATATTTCAATAACAGCTCCGAGGAACACTTGGCAACAGAAACGGTCGTAACATAAGGGTTAATAATTCTCATTAAAGTGCGTCGCGCCATATGTGCTCGTTTTCACTACAATAACGGACCTGTTAAGACCCTTAACTGCAGCGATGAAAATGGTCGCTGTAGCAAGGTACATTATTGTATCTTTCGGTGAACAGATGATTATTTAATTTTTCAATTTGAACTTTCAGCTTGTAACTGGTAATGCACAAATATACTTGTGTTTAAGTTTCAGCTGGAAAATTTAATGGTTAGTAAATTTTTAATTGTTTAACTTTGTAGGTTTTTAAATTTTTAGAGCTTCAAATTTCTAGATTTCTAAATTTTTAGGGTTTCAAATTTCTAGATTTCTAAATTTTTAGGGTTCCAAATCTCTAAGTTACTAAATTTTTGGGGTTCCAAATCTCTAGGTTACTAAATTTTTAGGGTTCCAAATTTCTAGGTTTCTAAACCTTTAGGGTTCCACATTTTTATTTTACTTGGTATTCAAATTTTCAAATATGTGAATTTCTAAATTTCTAGGTTTTCAAATTTTCAGGTTTCCAAATTTTTAGGGTACCAAATTTCAAGATTTCTAAATTTTTAGGGTTCCAAATCTCTAAGTTACTAAATTTTTAGGGTTCCAAATCTCTAGGACACTAAATGTTTGGGGTTCCAAATTTCTAGATTTTTAAATTTCTAGGTTTCTAAATTTCTAGATTTCTAAATTTTTAGGGTTCCAAATCTCTAAGTTACTAAATTTTTAGGGTTCCAAATCTCTAGGACACTAAATGTTTGGGGTTCCAAATTTCTAGATTTCTAAATTTCTATGATTCTAAATTTCTAGATTTCTAAATTTTTAGGCTTCCAAATCTCTAGGTTACTAAATGTTTAGAGTTCCAAATTTCTAGGTTACTAAATTTTTAGAGTTCCAAATTTCTAGGTTTCTAAACCTTTAGGGTTCCACATTTTTATTTTACTTGGTATTCAAATTTTCAAATATGTGAATTTCTAAATTTCTAGGTTTTCAAATTTTCAGGTTTCCAAATTTGTAGGGTTCCAAATTTCTAAATTTCTAGGTCTTCAAATTTTTAAATCTAGGTTTCCAAATTTCCAAATTTCCAAATTTCCAAATTTCCAAATTTCCAAATTTCCAAATTTCCAAATTTGCAAGTTTCTAAATTTCTAGGCTTCTAATACATATAGCACATGTAGAACATTGTTTAGTGCATATAGTATGTATAATATATGTAGAAAATATAGTACATACAGTAGAATATATAGAACATATAGTATATATAGTGCGTACAGTACATTATAGTACATATGGTAAACATAGTAAACACAGTACACACACCGTATCACGCAACTGCGTGTCGATTTTGCCGTACAGGGGGCAGCTGCTTACAATTTCGGAGCTTCGAAGCGTGCAGTGCTGCCTTTATCGAGTAAAACGGTGGCGATTCGTCGAACTAAAGGCTACCCTTCACCGCGAGACAAGTTGAACCGTTAGAGCGCTGCCTCTCCAAGGATTGGCAGGGTAGTTCGTCGAATCACTCCCAACGAAGAAACGAACAGAGAATATGCATACAAAAAAGAAGAAGAAGATCAGCCCAATAAAAAAAAAAATGTTAAAGGAAGGGAACAGATTGTTGCCTTCCTCTAATGCTTCCTTCTACGTTAACGAAAGTCTCCCGCTCTCTCGTTCTCTTTTAGATACTGCAGCAGCCATCGCTTCAAAAGCTAATGCAGCGGAAGTAGACTTTCAACTATATTACCTCCTAATCGCATCGACGTTCCGCTTTGCACGTCGCTGCGCGTAATTTCGGACTGGATTCTCGGTTTACGGGCTAACCTTACTCCATTGCATCTGAAGATCGTACAGTCGGGGGCAAATCTGATGTCTCTAGGGGAAATATGTCGAGGAAGATTGAGAACGTCCACTTGTTGAATTTTAGGGACTGGGGTATTAAGTTATGGGGTTTCGAGAGGAAGATCTAAGGTTAAGGAGGATGTGAGGGTTGGAGGGTGTCGGTGTGTGGGGAGTTTGCAAGTTGGAAAGTTGGGATTGGCAGATGTAGAGAGTTGAGGCTCTAGGGATGTTGGGATTTAGAGACTTGGGTTTAGGTCTGGGAGTGTGGAGATCTGGGAATTTGAGGATTTAGGGATTTGAGGGTGTAGGAATTTAGAGAGATGGAAATTTGAGGGTCTAGGAATTTGGAGATGTGGAGATTTGAGAGTTTAGGAATTTGTGGATTTAGGGATTTGAGAGTTTCGGAAATTGTAGATTTAAGGATTTGAGAGTTTCGAAATTTGGAGGTCTAGGGATTTGAGGATCCATGAATTTGCAGATCTAGGGATTTGAGAGTTTCGGAATTTCGAGATTTAGGGATTTGAAGATTTAGAAATTTGGAGATCTAGGGATTTCAAAACCTAGGAATTTAGATATGTGAGATATTTGAGAGTTTAGGAATTTGGAGATTTAGGGATCTCAGAGTGTTGGAATTTGGAGATCTAAGGATTTGAAGGTTTAGGAATTTGGAGACCTAGGGATTTGGATGTTTAGGAATTTGGAGATCTAAGGATTTGAGGGTCTAGGTTTCTTGGAGATCGAGGGATTTTAGGAATTTGGAAATTTACAAATTTGAAGACATAGGAATTTGACAATCTTGGAGTATGATCTAGAAATTTGAAAATTGAAAAATTTGAGAATATAAATATTTAAGAACTTTAATATATAGAAATCTAGGTATTTAAGTGTCTATTTACTACTCTCTACTACTGTACTACTATACTACTATGCTACTATACTGCTGTAGTACTATACTACTATGCTACTATACTACTATATTCTTGTACTGCTATATTATTGTACTACTATACTACTATACTACTATACTACTATACTACTATACTACTATACTACTATACTACTATACTACTATACTACTATACTACTATACTGCTATACTACTATACTACTATACAACTATACAACTATACTACTATACTACTATACTACTATACTACTATACTACTATTCTAATATTCTACTATATTATTATACATGTACGTCCATATTTCACTATATTACTATTACTACATTACTGCTCTTCCTATTACTACTTTATTATATTTCATTTTATCATCATACCACTACTATACTACACAATAGTAAATCATGTAAATCTTGAATACTCTATAAAACTTAAAAAATTTTTAAATTTGATAATTTTCAATGTACATATATACAATGAGCATTTACATTATAGTGAATTTTGTAAATTTTCCATATTTTATAAAACTTAAAAAATGTGTAAATTTGATAAATTTCAATGTGTACATATAGAATATAATATAATTCAAAATTGTACACCTATATTAATTCATGAACTCAGAGATTTGAAGTAGCCATTTGTAGACACAGATATTTGAAGACATTAAGGTTTCAAGACATTGGGATTTAGGGATCTGGGGATTTGGGGACCTCGAAATTGATAAACTTACGAATGTAGAGAAGGAATTAAAAAACTTTCCATAAGCATACTAATCCGAAGGAAGTCGTCTCGCTGCTTCCGAGTGTACCGTTGGACTTTCTTGCCCTTTCGAAGTCACTCGATGAACTTCATTCCACAGAGATTTCCGCACTGGCTCGATGCCAACAAACGCTCCTCGACGAGTCGTTAAAAACACATGTTCCTTCGAGATTGTCCTTTTGAATGTTGCGATCCTTGTACGAGAGACCATTAACCCAGCTGTCAGGTGAAATTGTCGACGGCAAAGTGTCTAATGGGATTCGACGTACCACGTCGTTTTAATCGCTTAAATAATACAGCGAGGTGAAATTTGAGGAACAAGTTTGTTTGAGGGAATAAAAAGATTTCAGGAAAAATGTGGAATAAGTGAATGTACAAATTTTTGAAGTGTAAAGTTTAGAATTCAGATCGAACTATCAGATTTCGCTGAACATCGCATGCAATAAATTGAACTAGAAACTAAACTGACCTGTTCCACGCCGCAACAATTAAACATTTGCTATCAATATGCAAATTGGATTGCATATTTATAAAGCATTTTACGACGATCGTAAAGTTATCATACACCGAGGCTGATATTTCATGCCATCAAACTGTTATTGGATATAGAAGTCATTTATCACTTCTGCGTTTATGGAAAATAAATCAGAGTAACCACAATTTCATTTTCAACAAATTTACGATATCTGACAACTGCTGTCTCTATGACTGAATTGATTAATATATAAAATGTTATCGTTTTAAACCTGTACATTAATTAATTTCGATGGTAAATACATTTTGACAGCTGGTCAATATTTAAATACAAATAAATTTAAATTTAAATACATTTGACAGATAGTTAATTGGTGTATACTTAAAAATAAAATAGTATGTACATATTATTGCTGTATGTACTTAAAGTATTCTTAGACTGAAAGTTACGTGTTTGTGTCACGCAATAAGACGTCAGAAAATATGACCTCTTATCATATGCTTAACACTACGTTGAACCATATGTGAACACTCTTTAGGAATGAGTTATGTCAGTTGTCGATTATGAGTCCGTAGCATCGAAGGGTTAGGTTAAGGGTTAAGGACCTCCTGTCCCTAACCCATTAAAGTCAATGAGACAGCAGAAAGTATACTTACAGGTTGTTCACCCAGGAATACACGTGTTGAGGTCGAAATTATCATAGGTACATCACCTTCATATTTAATTTCTAGACATTTATCAACAAATTCATTGGATTTTACAAATTGTAATAATACGTATTGGGGATTTTAGAAAATGGGAATTTGAGAGATTGGGAATTTGAGAGATGGGGTATTTGAGAGATTGGGAATTTGAGGGAATGGAGACATGAGAGATTGGGGATTTGAGAAATTGGGGATTTGAGAGATTGGAAATTTGAGAGATTGGGAATTTGAGAGATTGGGAATTTGAGAGATTGGGGACTTGAGAGATTTGGAATTTGAGAGATTGGGGACTTGATAGATTGGAAATTTGAGAGATTGGGAATTTGAGAGATTGGGGACTTGAGAGATTTGGAATTTGAGAGATTGGGGACTTGAGAGATTTGGAATTTGAGAGATTGGGGACTTGATAGATTGGAAATTTGAGAGATTGGGGACTTGAGAGATTGGAAATTTGAGAGATTGGGAATTTGAGAGATTGGAAATTTGAGAGATTGGGAATTTGAGAGATTAGAAATTTGAGAAATTGGGAATTTGAGAGCTTGGGAACTTGATAAATTTGAAATTTGAGAGATTGGAAATTTGAAAGATTGGAAATTTGAGAGATTGGAAATTTGAGAGATTGGAAATTTGAGAGATTGGAAATTTGAGAGATTGGGAATTTGAGAGATTGGGAATTTGAGAAATTGGGAATTTGAGAGCTTGGGGACTTGATAAATTTGAAATTTGAGAGATTGGAAATTTGAAAGATTGGGAATTTGAGAGATTGGGAATTTGAGAAATTGGGAATTTGAGAGCTTAGGAATTTGAGAAATTGGGAATTTGAGAGCTCGGGGACTTGAGAAATTTGAAATTTGAGAAATTGGGAATTTGAAAGATTGTGTACTTAGGAGATTTCCAAACTTTAATACTTCCAAATTCACAAGTGTCACATTTGAAATATGTGATCATCTACTTTGTGTCGACCTCGCGCGCCAACTCATGCGTTGTCATCAGTACCGTCCTCTCACATACTATATGTTAACAGCAAACAGCATATTAAAACGAAATTGGTCGTCACTACATTCAACTTGAAACATTCTCTTCTACAATTTCACCACCTTAATTCTCGAACTAATACAGTTCTTTAATTCTTCAACCTTACAACTCTAATATTACAATATAAAGTAACTAATACTCAGTCCCATTTAATTTTTCCTACACTTTGTACTGTACTCTATTTTACCTACAAGATAGGTCTCATTCATGGTTCTTCGTTCTCGTTAAAGATCATCCTCTTGAACAAAATTATCCTCTAACTATTAACTATTCCTCAGATAAAGCGATTTACAAGCTAGAAACAGTCCGCGCTATTATTACAAGTCGTGAAACAGACGGATCCTCATTTGTTACCAAGAATAACAGTAGACATAAACTGTTCGCGTTAAAGTGGTAGTAGAACTTACTACCTCCCATTTCTCTGTGATTTGTTCTCGTTTCACTATGTTTTGACATTTCTTCTCCTTGTTACTTCAATCTGATTTGCGTGGAAAAATTGTTAGAAACGATGGAAGGATCGTATTCTTTGAAACGAGCGGAGGCTTTGAACTCTTGGGGGTAGTTAGCGTAGAAGGGCAGATATTGCGTGATAAAGGGAGATATTGTTGCGGAGAGACATTGTGGCTAACGTTGCAACGGTATTCTGCTGTTTTTATTATTCATATTTCGCCGTCGTGCGAATCGTAAAAACGTTTTTGTGATTTAATTGCTTGGTTTATGTTCTTTTAGAAATGCGAGTATGTTAATTATTGGCTCTTGTAACTTCGGGAAGAAATATGGAGAGTTTTATGGCAAATGGTTCTATTTATTCAGTTTTTAATTTATACTATTATTTAAATTATTCCAATTTAGTTGGAAATTTATTTGATTCCTTGTATTTTATTGTTGACATGCATAATTTAATTTGCTATGAAATTTTTGAATTTTGTAGAACGATAATGCAAATATAATTTACGTCGAAATGTTACAGAACAGTGTAACACTTAATAATTATAGCTCCACTTTATTTTACTTCATCTGCTTCTTCTAACTCCACAAGTAAAAAAATTAATCAGAGGAACTTCTGTTAAATCAACTGTCCGAAATCAATATTTAACGCGAAGCTTATTTTACGATTACGAAAATCTGCAAGAGAAAAACAAATGTCAGAGTGGAAAGAATACCAGAACATTTGGTATATTTTTATCGTATCCAGCATAATCTAAACTCGAAGTGGTAAAAGCAAACAGAGAACGCAATCGTGATGGAACCGAAAAGGTATGAAAAGGGTAACATTCTGCAGGAATAGGTTCACCGAAATAGAAAGGCTCGAAAACCTAATCTGAATGCATACTCAAATGTTCCATTACAATAATACCTCAATTAACCCGATCGCCATTATCCGAATTCTGAGAATTAGGGACCTTTGCTCTTCCATTTGCAAATTGAAATATTTATTTGCTAATTTAAGACGAATATATCTCCAACCTTCTTCACAAGACTTAAAACATTTACAATTTGTATTATTTATTATAAAATTGTAATTTGAATTCACAAAATTTATTTATTAGTTTATTTACAAATTCATAAATTCATAAATTCATAAATTCACAAATTCACAAATTCACAAATTCACAAATTCACAAAATTTGTGAAAGAAGAAACCTTTTAGTTAACTCAATAAGATGTGAGAAGCTTTCTGCAACCCCTTTCAGCAATATAACGAGAGTCTACAGACTACCATACAATTTTACATCAACTAATGCTCTATGCAAAAATTCCCCAACAAAAAAAACTATGACAAGGAGGAAATAAATAAGGGTTGTAACATCTTCATACTTCCTCATAGACTTCAAAAAGCACCATAAAGAAGCACATCAACTAAATCATAATTTACAAAAGATTATAGTGGAACTTGTTTCACTAAACTTTGCAAAACAATTTTTTTATCCCGCTCTTTGATCAAAGATATTATTCCACAATATCCATAGTTCGGTATAGAATACTTGTAAAGGAGAACACGTTGTGCTTTTCTCATTTCCATATTTCAAGGAACGTCTCTTCCCGTTCGTTTTCGTTCCTTTGGAGGCTAGATATAATACATGTATGTATGCATATGTGTAGAAGTGAATAGTTAAGCAAAGACTTATGAGAATGCAAGTGTTTAAAATTCTAGCGATCAAACGCTGGAGTTACTAAACCTTGATGAATTTAAATATTGCATTTTTTGGAATTATTAAAAAAGACCATTAAAAAGAATTAACACAAAATTGATATACACTGTTGAAGTATGTGTAAGTCTGTATACAGCATGTGTACACGTTGAATGATCTATCTAATGATTCAGCTCACGGGTCAGATAAAAATATCGGAGCCAATGTACATATTTGAAATAAGTCAGCCCTGTTTTTCGTATTTTCTGTCTAAATACAAAAATGGGGGAGAAAGTTTGTAGAGCTGTCTTATCCTAGAGCAGCCAGCAAAGGTCACAGATAAGCCCTCTTTTAAGAAACTTAACGCATAAGAACCAATCTTTGGAAGTTCGGAGAATATTCTTCTGATCCTTCTCTACAAGTATCCATCCGAAGTATTTTCAAAACGAAAATATATTTGCAATTTTACAAATGGGTCTCTTGTTTTTGGGATCCCAACGATTACAGATAAACTGAAATTCAAACATGCAATACACAAAAAAATATTTTCCTATTATTATTTTATTTCACATCGCCAAGAAGCAAGTCCACAAAAGTTTAAGGTCATTAGAGAAACCTCCGCGCTAATGGTACGCATTCTCCGTTTATCCAGCAGTTCGATAAAGCAAATTTGCTATGATATGACAGGCCGCACGAGTAACGGGGGGTTAAATCGGTGTCCCATGACTTATGAACGGTACGTGTGCACCTTTGATCCACACCCCAGCGATCACGGGTATCACGAGGGTATAGAATTACGATATCACGAGAGTAACGCGTGGCACAGTCGGTGGTCCCGCGATTTATTATTTTTCATCTGATTTTCGTTGGTCGGTGGGTTGTTTATTAGGCGCGTTGACGAGCTAGTTTGTAGCCGGTCACGCAGGAGAAGCTCGCCTCCTCCCGCGAAGGCGGTGGAACAGGAGTGGATGACAGGGTAGGGAATAGAACGGTGGGAGATAGTTTGAGCTTGCGCGTACGTTTTCAGCTCGGCGTCGGAGCGGAAAGCTTGAGGCTGAACCCGCTAGTCGGCGCTAGGCCAGGCCACGCGAAGCGCCTTGTGCTTGCGGAGCTTGCTGAGAGGAGCTGCCAGCGCGGCAACCTCTCGATGCCTCTACGGCGGGCTAATGAAACCTCGAGAGCACCGCGATTCCGCTTGAAACTGCCCGCAGACTCGCGACACGCCAGACGTTCCAAAAGATGCGGTACCTCAAGAGAAAATGCCGTTGTCTCTATCTGAAGAGGAAGCAACCGGGGCCGTGATCGACACTCGACGTTCCGGCCAAACTTTTCGAACGCTCGAAGCATCCTTCCTTTTCAGAGAAGAGAGTTCACCTGACGATCGGTACTCGAGAGAAGACAGTGCGACGAACAAGTGAAGTTTCGGATTACGAGCTTGCGGCGGGACCAAGACCGAAGGACGCGTCCTCGAATCGGCCGGTGAACGAGTTAATTAGATTAATCTATACTGGTACTACAGAAATCGACATATCAAGTAGCGGAGCAACCAAACGATCCCTCCTCTCGGTTTTTTCCCCAAGTAATCCGTGGCCTTGCAACGGGAGCATGCGACAGATCGACTGTTTTATTTTTCACGGTGTACGACGTCTTTCTTCCAGAAACGGTCTTCGCGGTTCCCTAACCTCGTTAGGATCATCTCCTGGGGCACGCTAACACGAGAGATTCGATTAGAGGAAAGGGAACAATAGGGAGAGGAACAAAGGATTGTCGATGTTTAACTAACTTAACGGGCGAAGAAGAGGGGGCGGATAGAGACGTCGGAAGAAGAGGATTCCTGAAGGCGGTGGGCGCGATGAAATAAAATCGCCACCGTTTTCCCTTCTATTTAACGATATTATCGCTGGTTGGCGGGTCCAAAAACGTAGAGTATTTTTAATACGTGTACAGACGCACGGGCACACCATGTATCTGCGTGTACGTACGTACCGTGTCCAGGTGGCTGGTAATTAAGTGTAGGGTTATAATCGACGTTTAATCGTTTATCGCTGCGGAAGGTGTGAAAGTTGAAACGTGGTCCAATTAACAAACGATTCAACGTCGCGGTCCAACTAATAGTGACTTAGATCTCATCCTATCGGTGCCGCGTTATTTTTTATGAGAGTTCCGCGGTCGCGCCAGGTATACCGATCGTTAACCATAAGTGTTTTGACTGTAAGTTCCGCGAACAAAGTGTAATTTGTACCTCGTCGCGAGACACGCGAGACAATCGTGTTCAACGTGTTTTCAGAACGATACTAAAGTTTTAACGTTATTCCGAACGTAGGTTATATCGAGGTTGAACGAAACGTTGGTGAGACAAAGTGTGATCCATAGGAAGATACTCAGGATGTGTACAAGATACTAGCTATGACGACTTCGAGCAGATACAGCAGTTATAACTGTCTTACTAGCTGGGACAGCTACGACAGAATACCAAGGTAGAACCATAAATTATATGGAACGGAGTTTTCCATTATGGGATTAGCCGCTTTTAAGCTGGCCTCGCTTTTAAGCATGATTCATGATTCACGGTTGCGGCATTCTATCCTTCGATACTTCACCGTATCGATCAATTATTAGGTATACAAGATGCAGAAACAGGGGATTATCACAGATTTTTTTTATAGGAATTTATATTTTTTTAATGTGTAGTTTTTTTGCACGAGACGATCTTGCAATCACGATAGTATTATGCTAATGTGTATAATCAAGTTAATATCCCATGGTTGATACGTGATTTTCTGACTATCAACCAGTGTATGTTTTACACCGTTTGATTTACTTGAATGGGGATACAGCGATTTGCAACGCTTCGGGCCCCTTGAAGGCTAAATTCATTAGTGACTGACGTGGAAATATTGTCACTTTAGCACGAACTTTAGCACCACGAGTGCTGTGTTCACTTTTGATCGTCATTTTATGGTTTGTAGAAATAGTATATAACTTTGATGTAGTGATGTTTGCAGCGTTATTTGGTCCTGATAATTATTTAGTGACGTGTTTCAAATTTTTTTGTTTCTTTTGTGGACATGTTTACATTCATGCAATGCAATTTTTGGAGGACTTATTGCAAATGATTTACATGAGATTAAATCTAAAACTTTATGTACTTGGTATTAGTATAATTAAATTTATAAATCTATGTATTCAGAAATCTAAAAATTTACGAAGCTAAAAATCTAAAAATCTAAAAATCTAAAAATCTAAAAATCTAAAAATCTAAAAATCTAAAAATCTAAAAATCTAAAAATCTAAAAATCTAAAAATCTAAAAATCTAAAAATCTAAAAATCTAAAAATCTAAAAATCTAAAAATCTAAAAATTTAAAAACCTAAAAATCTAAAAATCTGTAAACCTAGCAATCTATATCAGAAATTTAAAAATATAAAAATTGCAAATTCTTCAGAACAAGTTAACATTCTTAGCCTTCTTATCTTTCTCCAATTCTCCAAGCAACAAATTCATTCTATTTTCATACCGAAAAAAATAAAAATACCGAAGGTAATGTTTAAAAAAAGAACCCCCGAATCTCGTAGCAAAATTTCTGAATGAAGCAATCATCCGAAATGGAGATGTCGGTACGGAGTAGTTTCCAATTTATTTTTATGGACAGGTATACTTTTATTAGCAAGCTCATCAGTTTTTTTTCACGCTGAGCCCTAATTTCTTATTGTCGGGCACACCTGATCCGAACGTATTCCTTTAATCTTTTCGACTGGACAAAATATGTAAATTTGTTATATTCTGTCACATTATACAGTTTTTATCAGTTATAGAACATTTTTCCAGTATTGTTTTATGTCATGGAAACAACGACAATGCAGTTGTAAAACAATCTCTGTTTCTGTGGTAGGATAAGTACGTCTGAAACGTGTATCCACGTTTCTTTCGATCCCAGGAACATTGTTCTTGCTCGTCCGTTTATTTAATATCGTGATATTATATTTTGATGTGCATGCGTTGGGGCAACATTTGCGAAGCGATCGTTGAAGAATGGAGCCTCAAATGAAATGCCACGTATGTAAATGTCGCTTGCAAATTAGCTCTGCTCCTTTATAATCCTTCGGAGTTTCAATGGAGAAGATTTCATGATACTGCAAAATATAGGAAACAGAAATATTTTTATGTTGTGTATTAATTTTGTGAAGAGTTTCGTGTATTAATTTTACGACATTATTTTACATATTTTATTATATATTTTATTGTATTTAATTTGATATTAATTTCGTTCTATTATGCATGAACTTTACGTTCTTTGAAATGGTTTAATAGGTGTTAGGTCTGTTTGGTTAACAATAAATAAAATATTTTTTATAGTCAAGTAAAACTATAGGAAGTCAATTTTTAAAAATAAAGCTGACTTCGTTGGATATTATTTTTTAGATAGAAAATATTATTTGGCAAAATTTAAGAATGTGTAATGAAAAAGATATTTTGCAATTTTTTATATAATACAATTTGCTGACATCTTAAACGTAATTCACTTTTTATATATTTTCAACTCACTGAAATTAATTTAATAAATCGTTTAACGTCCCATAAACATCACAGAATCTTCTACAACCACCATCAAACTCCACCAACTTCACAGAATTAAATAAAAAAAATTGTCCATCCAGAAAGTATGAACTGTTCATATTTAATTGATGAATTTTTGTAATAACTTCACGCCAGAATTAGAATAATTAAAAGAAGTTGAAGGTGGAATACATTCATCTAGAACCGGTTGATTACTTTTCCCTGTTCCATCGCGTTCGATGCAAGTTGAATTTAAAACAATCCCTGCACCGCGAAACAATTAATCACCACGCCATCCTCAAACGTTGCGTTTCTCTTTATCTGAGAAATAGGAAACTTTTTCTTACTACTATTTCGAACTAAGAATAACGTCATACTTTTCTTTCGCTTACGTCAACGATAATTGCTTCGTAACAGTTATTATTTTTGTGTATAATTATTATTTTTGTGTTTATAAAATTGTTACTGTTTTTTGTTTAATGTAAGGTGTTTCATATGAGTGTCATATACATACATGTTATTATACACATGTGATATTACATATACGTGTCATATACATATATGATGTTTGACAATTATTTACATTTATTTATTTGTATAATTTATGTGTATAATTTATATATGTTTACATATATAATTTGTGTATATAATTTAGACATATTTATACGTATAATTTATATATATAATTTGTGTACATAGTCCACATACATTCACATATGTAGTTTGTCTACATGAGTTACATATATTTATACATATCTTTCATATATGTTAATGTACAAAAATTTAGCATATTTATATATCTAATTTATGTATATTTATTTAACTTCCAAAATACGCATCAGCAAAAGTAAAAAATTGCCACAAAATCTATTACAGTATCTCCATAATGAAATAACTCTGAAACTAAAAAGCGATATAACGCCCAAAAGTGTGTCATATCAAGCATGTCATGGCTCAGTTACAAATTTCGATATGCGATCACTCGATCGACGAACTCGATTACCAGTAATCCACTTTTTACTGACAGTTCTGTTTCATTCGAAGTGATGCGGTTTACTCGTCCAATTTTCACAGTGTGTTCCTCTGCCTAACCTAACAAACTCGAGTTTCAGCAACTTCCAGGAATCATCTAAATCGGAAAATTCTACGGATTCGTTCCTATCGGTGGATTTGTTAAACTCGCTCCTCAGAGGCTCGATAAAATAAGCCGAAGTTATCGAGCAGGTTTCTCGTTGTACTGAATATCTGGGTTGTTCGCGGGATCGTTGGAAATGTTATGGGGTTAGGATGAATTAATAAACGTCGCGTGCTATCGTGGCAAAAGTACCGAATCGGTTGATCTATCCTCGCTTTTGTAACAGCTGTCGGAATTAAACAGTTGAATTTTTGAATATTTTCTGCTCCATTTCTCTTAGAATTTATTATGAGACTCGTGGAATTAACCTGTATGTTACAAATAACTGTTCCACGGTTGAGCTTTAATTATTTAATATCTCCTTATTGCCACTGTTGAAATGACCACGTGGCACAATTTCGAGGGAATTATTTATGAATTGCCAGAATGAAACTGCCTGTGCGTGGATAAATTAATTATTTGGTTACTTAACGTTTCCTGGTTTCAATTTGTTAAGACTGGTGTAATATTACAGCAATTTTTATGATGACTTTGATGGAGAGAAATTCTTTTAATGAAGAATTTTTTCTAATATCATTTTGATTTAAGTGAACCTTGTATTAATTCACGATGACTCTTATTATATTTAATTATGGTAATCATTGTAGTTATTGTGTTGTCACTGGTAATTTATATTGACAGAAAATTAAAAATTAAATATGTCTGTGGTTATAAATATTATTATTTTTATCTTCAAGTTATTAATTACTAATATTAATGTATTGTTGTGTTATTGATTTATTAATTTTATCTCTACAACTCATTTTAATATCACCATAATGTATAACTTCTTTCATTTACATAAGCATCTTCAAACCATAAAGCGTTTAAATATCAAAGTTCACAAAATTCCACCTTAAATTTCCAAATCCCAAAAATCCATAAAAATCACGTCTTTCTCCTTCAACAATATTTTCCTAGGAACATCAGATTTACCTGTAACCTTTCGCCCAAAAGTATCACATTTCAAGAGATCTTAAAGGTCGATTTTAAGACTTCACTCCCAAAGAAAAGCCACAAAAATTGAACAGAGAAACTCTACACTAATTGCTTTCTCAATTATGAAACTCCAAAAGAGAGAAGAATTTTTTTTGTTTAGATTTCACTCTCAACTTCATTCTTTAAACCCAAACAATTCATAAAACAAGATTTCACGCAGGTCAATTTTCTATTAAAAATACTGTCTTACGGATTTACGCGTGGAACTAAAAGCTTTTACGATATCCCTTTATTCCGGACGGTTCAAGCGAAATACTTTCTTCGAAAAACAGAAGCTTTGAGAAACCCTTTTCGCGAAATTAAACGGTGGAGCGACAGTTGTTTATCCTTCCGTCAGTCCCTTCGTTCTTCACTGGTAATTCGCATTATCGCGGCAAGTTTATTAATTACTAGTCGCGGCAGCCTTGTCCCCGTTCCCCGAACATCGAGCACAAAGCACGAGCCAACGATTCTCATGTTACCGCTGACAATCCTGTAGTAGTAGGTAAATATTTGATGTATGATCCTAATTTTCAATCCGCGTGTACGATTAAGGGATGTCTGCGTAAAACGTTCCATTCGTCAATATCATATTTTATGTCAGTCAGTATGTGGATTATATTACATGGAACATTAAATGTGCCGTCTTATGATGCTTTAACCCTCTGTTGCATTCTATTGTTAATGAACTATGTATATTATGAAATTCTTGCGTACTGTCTACCGATGTTAAGCCATGAGTTGGCGCGTGAGAGGCGGAGGTGTTTAATGGAGTGATATTTAACATATGAATATCCTACACATGAAGATATAATAAGCAAAACAGTTTAGCAATTTGACATATAGAACTATAATATGTGGTAATCTAATATGTAGAATTATAGTACATAATTTAATGCGTGAACTATATCATGTAGCACTTTTAATTTTCTGTTAATATAAATTACCAGTGACAACACAATGACTACAGTTAAACATCATAATTACTAAGATTAAATATCATGACACTCCCTATAAATTAATAAAACGTTAAATCGAAAGAATCCAGAAAAAACTTCTCTATCAAAAGAACTTAAAGTCATCATCAAAATTGCTATATCATGTAGAAATTTGCGTGTAACGATATAACCCATGAAAATTGAACGCGTAGCAAACTGCGTGGCGATCTCGCGTGTAAAATTCCTGCTCGTGGAAATCTGACGCGATGGAACCCAACTCGTAGTCGAACTCGAAGCGTGAAAATTTATTGTATTGAAATTTGGTGTGTGGCGATGTAACGCGTGCAAATTTAATGCGTTGAAATTTGACGCGTGGTGATCCAATACATTGAAATTTAACGCGTGGCGATGTGGCGCGTGAAAATTTAATTCATTGAAATTTGAGGGGTGGAAATCTAATTCGTGGAAAGATAATGCGTGGAAATCCAATGCGTGGAAATTTAATGCGTTGAAATTTGATGCGTAGAGACCCAACGCGTTGAATTTCCACGAGTTGGATTTCCATGCGTCAAAACGCGTTGAAATTTGACGCGTGGAGATCCAACGCGTTGAAATTTAACGCGTGGCGATGTAATGGGTGGAAATTTAATGCGTGGAAGTCCAACGCGTTGAAATTTAATGCGTGGAAATCCAACGCATGGAAAATCAACGCGTTGAAATTTGACGCATGGAAATCCAACTCGTGGAAATTCAACGCGTTGAAATTTAACGCGTGGTGATGTACTGGATGGAAATTTTAACGCGTGAAAATTTAATGCGTAGAAATCCAACGCGTGGAAATTCAACGCGTTGAAATTTGACGCATGGAAATTCAACGCGTTGAAATTTGGCGCGTGGAAATTCAACGCATGGTGATCTAACACGATAAAATCCATCGCGTGACGATCTGACGCGTTGAAATCTACTACATCTCGACCTAACGCATTGAAATCTACCACGTGGTGACCAACGCGTTGAAATCCATCATATGATCTTCCGTATGGCAATCTAACTCACATCCAACTCAATAATCCCCCAACCACCGACATTTCCCATCTACCACTATCGCCAGCAAAAAATAATTCCACCTCGGTATCACAAGTTTTAAACCAAAGTTACACAGATTTAATACTTAATAAATTATTAAACATTTCGTCCACAATAAACGCTACGTGGTTTTCGCCCGATTTAACGATTCATCCTTTCGCGAAGTAATCAAAATAGCTTTTCATTATCTTACGGCTTTTAAGCGCAATTAGGAGTAGATTAAAGCTGCATGCCACAAATTACACGCGGACAGCTTGATAATAAAGATAAACGAAAGAAAATAATGAGGATCTTGTTTGAAAACGCGGCAACCCGGTACTGGGGTAATTATTCTCACACCGTGTCTCAATTTCCACGGTAAAAATTGCCCTGTTACGAACCTGCGTCGACATATTACTTGTCCAAATCCTATTATCCGACTTTCTTCTCTCGTTCAGCTTCTCAGGTTTATCGCGATTTAATCGTGTCGCTTTTAATAGTTGCAATTACCGGTAATAACCGTGAGAGACGGTAATGTAATCAGTGTTTGGCGATACGATGACTGATAATGAAAATTGACACAGTCGTTCTCGGACTGCCAAGTGCAAATATTTTCTTTCGTATCGGTTGGTGATTAATGAAAAGAACTGACGTGTTTGCTGTCTCGAGAGCTGCAGATCACGATATTCGATCTTCTGTGATTATTGCCAGATCTACACATTTCTGATAAAATACAAATACTAAACAATTTCTATACAGACGATTTTAATACAGATTGTGTTTTTATTTATTTAAGATGGTAATTAATAATTGTGACGAGGTATTATTTTTACAAGAACGTTTTACTGTTGTCATCAAGTAGGATGATAGATGTCTTTTATTGTCACACTTCAAAATTAATTTTTCATTTGCAGAGCAGTATTTATATAAAGTAACATTTGTAGTATAATACTAAATGAAGAATTATATGTACAAAAGGTAGAAATATAAAATAAAATTAGTTCATGTGCAGCTTTCTTTTCAGATAAACTGAATTTGAAAATTTCATACAAACAAACTTATTCATGGTAAAAATAATTTAATGTACCTGACGTTAAAAATGAATATATTAAATTATTAACAACTCTGCAGCAGTACGTTATTATTAATAATATGTACATGTAATTAATTTCGAAATGTTCGCATCAAGCTCTTCATTTATTACAGCATAACAAACCACAATAAAAATTTGTTCTGATTGTGAAAAATTTTTAATTGACCCATATTAAACGTGGCAGTGTATTGCAACCGATATAATAATTGGAATACGTCAATAATAGGAAAATAATTCATAATATCGTAATTAACAGCGTAACCATCGAGCAAGAGATCAATTATTAGTGCTCCAATCAAGCTTTCCGTGTTCAATTATTCGATTAGCCTATCTACGACATAAGATGATCAACGTAATTTCGATGCTGCCTTAACGAAGCAATAGTTTCTCGTCTCGTGACGAATTATTAAGTGGCTGGATGTATCTGGCGTTGATCGAATCATATTTTAAGAACACTGCCGTACGACATAGTTCTTTGACGATCGGCAAGACACGAGTCTTCTCGTTAATGAAATTTTCATAGGTTCGAGTGCATGTTGATGTTCGAACCTGTTACGAACTACGGACAAAGTATAATGTAGTTATAAAGTTAGAATTTGGCTATTGACGAGAATTTGGAGCGATGAAGTCGGGGACACTTCGAGCCAATCAACAATCTCAACTTCTTGAAAGCTTGATGTACGAAATTTTCAATCGGAATAGACATTTTGGGGTTTATTTATTAATATAGGAATTGAAATAAATATTCTTTCATTTTGTCGCGGTTGTGGAAGGTTTAAAAGTACGTAAAAGAGAATGAAACTTCGAAACTAACATGGCGCTGGGAGGAGAGGGAGTGTACTGCGCATTCTACTGCGCACGCGGAAATTGCCGCGAAATTTAAATGATCGAAACTTGTAGTTTTGCGTTTATAAGCAGTTCGTTATTAAAAATGATAAAAAATAACTACAGTTATACAAGTATAACAACCATATTAGTACTTTGTAGGTAAAAAGAGTAGAATTAAATTATTTCAGTAAATAAAAATAAGTGCAAGTTTCACTTAAAAGGTTGATTAGTACATAATGAAGATTGTTATATTCCTTGTGATATAGTGATATTTTCTTAGTTATATAATCTTTTAAATCACTTAAGATTCACAGAGATTCACAAGTAGATTCACAAAGTAATTAATTTTTGAATTATTTGCAAAATTATCTTCATAACTACACATGTCAATGTAATTAAAATTAATAGCAAATAAATTATCACAGTACATTTACACTCAATAAATAAATCCCATCTAATCTAAATATAAACCATGAAAAAAGAAAGAAATGTAAAGTGGAATAAAAATAAACGCTAGTTCCCACATTGCCACAATGAACGTACTATTAATTGCAATCTGATTGCCAGGAGTGAAGGACCCTTAATTGGATATTAATAGTTCTAAAGGTATAATAAATAGCAGAACCGAGTGAAGTTTCCTTACCTTTGAATTAATCATCAATTAAGGTCCTTGTAAAGAAAATACTGTACTAGAGGTTTATAAAGAACTTTCGTTCTGAATGCAAACAACGTAGAAATATTATTCCAGTAATAATCAGTGCAAGCAGATTCGCCTTCTTCCAAGTGGAACGTCAATAAGATTTTTCACTCGCGATATTTAAATTGCATTTTAATTACTCAAGATGTCACTGAACTTATTAGATTCAACATCTTATTAGATTTGTTATTCTTAATTAACTTGAATTATCACGTTTTAAGTTATTATCATATTCTTAATTTTTCGTATTTTAAAATTTTTGCAAGTTGACAAATTGTTGAATTTTCTCAAGGTGTCAAATTCTTGAATTTCCTCAAGGTGTTAAATTATCAAATTTCCTCAAGTTGCCAAATTCTTGAATTTCCTCAAGATGCCAAATTTTCAAATTTCTTCATGTTGCAAAATTCTCGAATTTCTAAAATTGCAAGTTGTCAAACTCTAAAGCTTGAAATTTAGTAATTTAAAATTTCTCAGGAGTGAAATCCAATAATTTCTAAATTCTAAGCTTGGAATTCAATAATTTCTAAATTCTAAGCTTGGAATTCAATAATTTTTAAATTCTCAAGCTTCGAATTCGTCAATTTCCAAATTCTCAAGTTTGGTATACAATAATTTCCAAACTCTCAAGCTTGGAATTCTCTTATTTCCAAATTCTCAAGCTTGGAATTCAATAATTTTTAAATTCTCAAGCTTCGAATTCGTCAATTTCCAAATTCTCAAGCTTGGAATCCATCAATTTCCAAATTCTCAAGCTAGGTATTCACTAATTTCCAAATTCTCAAGCTTGGAATTCGCCAATTTTCCAAATTCTCAAGCTTGGAATTCTCTAATTTCCAAATTCTCAAGCTAGGTATTCACTAATTTCCAAATTCTCAAGCTTGGAATTCGCCAATTTTCCAAATTCTCAAGCTTGGAATTCGCCAATTTTCCAAATTTTCAAGCTTGGAATTCTCTAATTTTCAAATTCTCAAGCTAGGTATTCACTAATTTCCAAATTCTCAAGCTTGGAATTCGCCAATTTTCCAAATTCTCAAGCTTGGAATCCATCAATTTCCAAATTCTCAAGCTTGGAATTCGCCAATTTTTCAAATTCTCAAGCTTGGAATCCATCAATTTCCAAATTCTCAAGCTTGGAATTCGCCAATTTTCCAAATTCTCAAGCTTGGAATTCGTCAATTTCCAAATTCTCAAGCTTGGAATTCTCTAATTTCCAAATTCTCAAGCTTGGAATTCACAAATTCTCAAATTCCAAAATTTCTCAAGTAACCTCAAGTATTCTCAACTACTCCAATATCTTAAAATACCCTCATATGTCTCCAAATGCTCCCTGATACCTTCAAACAACCCCAGATATCTCCAAATATCCCCTAATATCTCCAAATATTCCCAAATATCCCCTAATATCATCAAATCTCCTCAGATATCTCCAAACATCCCCTAATACCTTCAAATACCCCAAAAGTCCCAATCTCAAAATGTCTTTCCACTCATCCCCAAAATTGTCCCAATTAATAACTCCCAACCCTTCCAAATCCCCAATTTCTAAAGATTCCTAGAACATACTAAGGTCTCCACATAACCCCGTCCGAAAGGTTAACCAAAACAATGATATTCCCACTCTCTTTTTGTAAGTCTAAAATCTCTCTCGCTCGACATTTACTATTCCATTCAATTCAATTCTCATCATTTATCCTGACCTTTCAAAGAAGCTTCGATCACGCACAGATAATCCGAACGGCGACAAAGCACACTTTTTAGTCGCGACACTCGTTCTGAGAGTGCAGGGAAGAGTTAATTATACCACAAGAAAAAGTGCTCGTTATTGACATTTGTCTGGTGTGTAACGAACCGTCCGAAAGAAACTTTATAAATTTCTCCGTCACGATGTCAAGATCATCGATCGGGAACTTTTTCTTCCGGATTCGATCGTCTTCGGAGAGATTGCGTTGTTCGGTAACTGTTCCAATAGATTTTCCGACTTCTTCTTCACCGTGAAATGTCTCGAACTGCTTTTTTCCGGCTGCGAGATTTCCCGAATCGAGTTAAGAGAACGTTTCATTTAAATCCATTTGATCGCGTTACTAGATTCATTAGAACAAAGAAGTGAATTGAATAGGTATGCAAATTTAAGAAAATGATATGCATATGGTGTTCTATTGTTTATTGTTAGTATTTTCTGTTATAATGCAATTTATAATTCTGAGAGTAACAATAGTAATACCTTCGTGTATGAAGTTCTTGTTTTTAGGTTAAGTACGGGAATTTATTATGTAGCTGGTGCTTTCTCTCACAAATTTTTACTACTTTATAAATATAATACGTTTTATAAAAATATTAACCTCTTTATACGCAGTACAGTCTGAAAATATTTACTGCTTTATAAATTGTACACTTTTTAAATATTTACACCCTTACAGTACGTTCTGAAAATATTTACCATTTCATAAATAATACATTTCTTTTTCAATATCTACCATTTTATACGTGGTACATTTTATAAAAATATTTACAATTTTATGAATGGTAAATGTTTGAACAAAATGAAATACAGATAAGTTATTCTATAGCCAACTGGAGAGATCTACATTTTCATATTTGTGCACAAAATAACCTGTTTTAAAGGAATAAAAATAATTTTGAAACTTCTAAATTTGAGTTGTAATTAAAAATATATTTCGAAGACAAAGTTTAAGAAATTAAAAAATAAAAATATCACAATTAAATTAATATGTCATATGTAACATATGTGACATTATACTCCATACGAAATTCACATCTTCTTTTAAAACGAAGATGAAATTATTCTTTGCCAAATGTGGTAATTACATCAACTTTAGACACTTAAAGAGTTAACAAAGTTAGTGAGTTCAATATATGGAAATCTTTCGGAAATCAAATCCTCGTCACTTTTATAGGTCGTTGAATCGGGAGAGCGAGCAAGGGGCGCTATGTGATCGTGCGAAGTAATCAAATTGATGTGGGCAGGACTGGCCATGGACGAATTTGGTTCGATAGGATCTGTTTGTGGCAGAAGGCACTCGAAATGACGTTGAAGGACTAGCACTGATCGAAATGCCTTGTTCTCAGGAATAGTTGATGTAACAGACCGCTGTTTCGTCGGAAGTTGTGCCATCAACATTTTCCTGCTCTTGATGGTCCTATTTCCTAAAACTTTAAGTGTAGTACTCCTAAATGCAACTTGTACAATTATATGTATATACAAATTACTTAAATTATCAAGCTGGAAGTGTTAGATACATTGGTATAGTCTACAATCAACTCTTATTAGTTCAAAAATATTTGCAATTCGCGCTACCCTATGTTTGGTGATTTTAAAGGACGAATAAAGGTTAGATTTTTGCATACGCCGGTAGAACGCTTCATGAATTATTTATGAATGCTTTGGAAAAATTCTTGAATATAGCTGGAATATTAATTCCACTGTTAAATAAAAAATAAAAATTTGCAGAATGTCGGAGTAGGAAATATTGCAACGTTTCACTTACATATTTTAATGTAAATTTTTTGTTTTATTACTGAAAAATACACATTGCAACTTTTCATATTTAATTTTCTTCATGTAAATTTTCTTGTAACTTAAAATTAATTAATTGAATAATTTTTTTCTTTCAAATTATTTAATACAGTATATTACAATATATGTACAATTTGTGCACACAAAATTATTTTTCTGATGGCAATTTAAAACTCTGAGACTGTTTGGTAATTCATGATTGTTCAGTACACAATTAAACGTGTATCATTCACAAATATTTATGCAAGCGTTTGTTGATTGCGTACGTCAACGTTAAAGCGTATTAATATATTTCTAACAAAATTGCAGTAGAGATGAAAATTCCTATTATTTTTTAAATCATTCTATATAAATTCAAAGTTTGACGTCAGGTAAAATAACTTTTCCGTGTTGCTGGTGACAGACAAATTTCGGAGTTAAAAAACAGCGGCCGTAAGTTTGGAACCTACAAATTACGGTATCCATTTCCAACAAATTTTTTATCTAAAAATACTGCGTAACCGGTCGTTAAAGTCATGAAAACTGTATACAGAAATTGTCACAAAAATACCATCAATTTATAAACAATTTATTTTTATATTATTACATATGTTGACACGTATGTGTATTGATGGATATATGTAATGAAACGTATAATTTTATGAAATGCATTCTATAATTTCACGTGTCATATTCTATTATTTAAAAAGAATATAAATTCAGCAAACATTTTTCATAATTTAATAAAACATATAAATTCACGTAACATGTGCTACAATTTAACAAAACATAATTCGAACATATTTTATGATTTTAGAAAAACGTGATCTTTTCTTGCAAGAATCACTAAAAATTAATGACTGTACTCTCAACGTCCATGGCAGTTCTTGAAAAACTGCACTATGTTCCCTCCACCGTAAAAGCTCTAAAATTTTAAGAACAGGTCCGCAAGAAAAAAGAATGCAAACAAGCATTACATATGTATAGATTATACCCCCATTCGCTACCAGAGAAAAACACAGGAAAAAGCATAGAAGGCGATCGAATCGTGTTCCAAAGCTTTGATCAGTCCACGGTAAACATGTTCGTAGTTACAACCTCGAAAAACATTGTTCGAGATACTTGAATCGAGCATCGAAACAGCTTCGTTGCCTCGAAACACGCTCAATCGACTTTCGCCAGAGAATGCGTTCCACGCGGCAAACGTTTGTTTGTGCGGCGCAATTTTCATCTCGTTCACAAACAGTGTTCCTCGACATTTCAATTAATTTTATCTAAGAGGATTTATCCCCTCGTTACAGTTAGCGTCGATAACGAGCACTCGAAATTATGATCGATCGATGATAATCGCGTTCCGTTGTTGCTTTTGCTTCGAGCTACGAAAAGCCCTATTTTCCGCGACGATCTCTTGGCTCACCCTCCTCGATTTGATACTGGGGAAAACGAAAGCTCGACTTTTTCCTCGCACCTGCGGACCGGGGGGCTATCGATCAACTTAATTGTCGAGGTCTATCCTATTGAAGCGAGGGGCCAGCTATTGTGATTAAGGGGTTGCAAGAAATGGGCTGCAAGAAAAACAGGGACTGTTAATGTATTCGTGTTTGGGTGAACCCTTTTGTAATTTCAAAACTGACATTTGGGTTTATAAATGTTTTTTACATATGATAACACATGGTCACACACGATAGTAGCACGTAATAACAATATTCGACAACAATGGTTTCAAACAAATACTTTTTATATATGATAACATATGGTCACATATGATAACATCACATCTTAACAACATACGACAACAACAGTTAGAAACAAATAATTTTTACATATGATAACACATGGTCACACCTGATAACAGCATGTAATAACAACATTTGACAACAATGGTTTCAAACAAATACTTTTTACATATGACAATATATGGACACACATGATAACATCACATATTAACAACATATGACAACAATATTTTAAAAGAAATAATTTCTACATATGATAACACATGATAACATATAACAACAACATATGACAAGAACATTTTGAAGAAATCTTTTTTATTTAAATCTCTAAAGTTACACATGTGATGTATGAATATAGTGAAACAGACAATAAATTAAGCTTATGTATTATATACGTAATTGCATGTTACACACATGTTACATATGTTACACACACATGTACTGTCTTCCTGTAAGTAAGCAAAAATTGTAGGTTACATAGAACACATATGTTACATACAACAAACAGACAAAACACATACAATCTCTTATACTTGCATATTAAAAGAACATGCGAGTCAAAATCCTTTCCCTCCATTATTTAACAAAATCTCCATAATTGTAACATATATGATTATTCTCGCGTGAACATCTCAGTTATTCAAATGCCCCGCTTCACCATAAAAACGTTCTCCCATAAAAGATTATCCCATACACTCATAAACGATTTATCTCAGCACATGCGAGAATTTTCACACACATGAATGAAACGGACGGTCCTACATGAAAATTCGTCGAAATCGAATTATTCTTGGTGTTACATCGAAACAGATGGATTCTACAGTTGTCCCCGAAGCACGAATTGGCTAGCATGTATTATTTAAGCGCGTGCATAAGTGTGCGACTCTCTGTACTGGGATTGCAGCTTGATTCATGGACTTCGTTAGGCGAACAAAGCCATTGCACTTCTTGTTTGTCAAGCCATTTCCTTTTCAGAGATCCACTCAAGTGTTACCTCTGTCCCTTGCGAGCTCGTACCGTGTCCCAGAAATACTTTTGTTCCGTGGTTGGGACGGAACTCATTAATTAGAAGCCGAAACTATTTCCCATCGCTGGATATTAAATTCCGTAACTGCTACTATTAGTGTGCTGAATGTTGCGAAGGTCAGCGGATGAGCTTGCGAAGTGTAATCGAGATGGATGAGGATAGATAGCTTCTTTGCTGGGTTGCTGAAGCTTTTGGATGGTTTTGTATTTCCTACATTTTTGATTTTTGGGGTTCTAGAGTTGTTGACTTTTGGAACGGTGGATTTCTAGGGTTGTAGATTTTTAGGTTTCAAATTTGCAAATTTTTGAACTTGCAAGTTACCAAGGTCTGTAAGTCCCAAATTCTCAAATTTCCAAATTTGCAAATTTCCACCCTTGCAAGTTTCCAAACTCTCCAAGTCCCAAATTCTCTAATTTCTAAATTTGCAAATTTCCACACTCGCAAGTTTCCAAACTCTCCAAGTCCCAAATTCTCAAATTTCTAAATTTGTAAATTTCCACACTCGCAAGTTTCCAAACTCTCCAAATCCCAAATTCTCAAATTTCCAAACTCGCAAGTTTCCAAACTCTCCAAGTCCCAAATTTGCAAATTTCCACCCTTGCAAGTTTCCACACTCTCCAAATCCCAAATTCTCAAATTTCCACACTCGCAAGTTTCCACATTCTCCAAGTTCCAAATTTGCAAATTTCCACCTTCGCAAGTTTCCAAACTCTCCAAGTCCCAAATTTGCAAATTTCCACCCTTGCAAGTGTCTGAACTCCCCAAGCCCCAAATTTCTAAACTCTCAAATCCCTAAAACTTCTATATTTCCACCTCCTCAAATGCTCAAACTTCCAAATCCCCAAAACCCTTATTCTCAATCCCTTCTATCCCTAACCCCTCAAATATCTCCAAATCCTCACATTTCAAAACTAAAAATACACATCCATCTCTGCCACCTTCATTTCAATTACCGTCCCAAAAATTCGTTGATGAGTCTCCCAACACTCTGCACCTATTACAGGGTTTATGCGTCGACCTTTGTACGTTTTAAGAGCAAAATGATTCGACCGTTTGTTGGAGGACAATGCATCTGGGAAACGGTCTCTCGTCGCAGATTGTTAATTAAAAGTTCAAAAGCCGTCGTCACCGGGGTGGGGGGAGATATTTAATTGTTCGCGATTTTCAGTGCACGCAATCGAAAGCTTGGAAACAAACACGTCCATTCGCACATCTTTTTTCGTTTTCGTGCGAATAAAAAAATTCTGCAACGCTTTTATATTTTTGCGATTGCACACCTTATTGACCGACACCGGAAGATTTTTGATGAAAATTTATTTCCAGCGACTGTATCTGATAGAAAACATTGGAGACCGTATCGTGACCTCTTTTCGTCGATTACTGTGTGTCAAGCGATCTAACGGTTCATGAAGCAGCGATTGATTCGTGAAATAGTTTGTAATTTCCGGTCGGTGTCGCAAAACACGAAAGTGAACAGTGGAAATATTTCGAGAGTTTCAAATGTCGATATTTGATTTAGAGGAAAATTTTAATTCGATTAATTTACGGGATAAGTACTTACTAATTATGAAACACCCTATTAAGGTATTATAGTGTAGACACCCTACTTATGTGTATTATAGTGTAGGTTCTTGAAATGGGTAGCTGACGTGATTTTGAACAGTTTTTCTCTTTGCAGAAATGAGGTGTGAAGCTTCGTTTTCGAATTATTAAGGAAAAACACGGACCAATCAGGGCGCGAGGATTCGGCGCCAATCGCGGCGCGCAGTCGCGAGAGCGACGCCTTCGAGCGTAATGGCCGACTGGGCGTAACCATCGCGCTCTGATTGGTCCGTGTTTTTCCTTAATAACTCAAAAACGAAGCTTCATTCGCCATTTTTGCAAAGGGAAATTTTATTCAGAATCACGTCAGCTACCCCCCATTTCAAGGACCTACACTAATTGTGAAGCGTCCTGTATAAATGTCACTAAATTTTGCAGAATATATCTAAATATGTCTAAACATTACAGAATTATTATTCATCTCTGATTTAATTATTTTTTATTAATGAATGAATAGTAGAGTATTTTTCCTTTGAAATATATTTTAAAAAAATGTTTGTAAACGTCGAAGTGAGAAAATAACGCTATTTTTTGCAACGAGATTGGAAATCTTTCGAGGTCATAAAAATTCGATTAAACTTTATGTACAAGCGGAACGCGACGATTTTATTGTTCGATGAAATGAGAGGATCTGCTAAGCCAGAGTTTAATTTTGCATTTATACGTTCAGTTCGATCGAACGAAAACGCTTTGAAATTGACGTGAATCGACTTAACCGTTTCACTCAAGGAGTCGATATCATCCCTTTTGAATCGGGCTCCTTAAACGGGGAATTTCAAGCTCCCCCTTCTCAACGTGAAAGACTTCTAAAAGAATCATAACGAATCGGTTATTTAAGAACCCGAGTAATTTATGCGAGGTCGTCGGCGTATCGAATGCAAAACTCGTCGTGTTAAGCCCTGTGGTATTTCACTCGATAAATAAACAACTTTTAAATTTGTCACTTTTGATACTCGAGCGTTGTACAATGAATAACTAAAATATTCCCGTGTGTCAAACAATCGAAAACAACAGATTTATTGATGCAATTTAAATGTCTGCTCAAATAATTGCTCGAATAAATAATTTGCTAAATGTTAATGTGTTTGGGTTGAATTTATTTCACAGAATAGAAAATGTTAATCAGCAGTATTTTGGAGATAATTCACACATTGAAAAATAGCGGTTTTTATAAACAAAACTTGCAAAATAGAAAATATTGATTAGCAATGTTTTAAATGAATTTATTTCACAAAATGGAAAATGTTAATCAACAGTGTTTTTATAAAAACAATTCACAGAATGGAAAATAGTAATCAGTAATACGTTGTGTAAATACAATTCACGTATTGAAAAATAATTGTCTGAATAAATAAAATTTACAAAATGGAAAATGTCGATTAGCAATGTTTTAAATAAATTCATTTCACAAAATGGAAAATGTTAATCAACAGTATTTTTTATAAAAACGATTGACATAATAGAAAATATTAATCAATGATACGTTATATAAACACAAATCACATATTGAAAAATAGTTGCCTGAATAAATAAAATTTGTAAAATAAAAAATGTCTATTAGCAATATTTTCAATGAATTCATTTCACAAGATATAAAATGTTAATCACCAATTTTTTTAATAAATATAATTTCATAAACTAAATGAATTAATGTACTTCATTTTTTCAATGTCCTAATCGAGTAGAATTGTCCAAAAAAAAGTTAACTTCAGACAACTCCATACTCGAATTTATTATTCAAACACGAAGCTTTAGAAGCAAATGTGTCCCCAAGAGCAACGACAAGAAAAATGAATCCCGACAACAGGGAGATACTTGAAGATACACGATAAAGAAATCCTTGATTTAACCCGGGATTCCCTCCTGCGAGTGTTGGCAGCGGGAGTTTATCTCAACAAGATTTTTAAGCTTCAGATATTTTCATAGCGTGCGATATTGCTGGCTCGACGATGGGACATCGCGAAGCATTTCCCGATTTACGGCGTCTTACAGCGAGCGACCTCGCGAGCAAACGTAGTTTCCATCGGAAACTTGTTAAAACAGCTTCAGGCGAAAGCGATTTTAGCGGAAAAGGAACGCGATGAAATTTGATGTTCCCACCTCGTCGTTCACCACGCCATTGCAGATTTAGTTTCCAACCCTTTCGTTCTGCTCGTTCATCCGAAAGCTTGAGACATTGATGGCAAACTTTTCTTGAAAATGTGTAACATTTTTTTTTATATTTTTGTGGTGTTGGAGTTGGGAGATTTGAGATTTTTTATTTTTAAGTTAACGTGGTAATTCGACGCATAGTAATTCCACGCGTGGTAATTCGACGCGTCGTACTTCTACGCGTGGTAATTCCATGCGTAATAATTCCAAGCGTGGTAATTCCATGCATAGTAATTCCATGCGTGGTAATTCGACGCATAGTAATTCCACTTGTGGTAATTCCATGCATAGTAATTCCAAGCGTGGTAATTCCATGCGTAGTAATTCCATGCGTGGTAATTCGACGCATGGTACCTCCACGGGTGGTACATCCATGCGTAGTAATTCCAAGCGTAGTAATTCCATGCGTAGTAATTCCATGCGTGGTAATTGGACGCGTGGTAATTCCATACGTAGTAATTCCAAGCGTAGTAATTCCATGCGTAGTAATTCAGGGGTTGGGAGTGAGGGTATTTTATATTTTTAAATTGTTAGACTTGGGAGTAGGGGTTATTCCTATTTTCAAATTGGTAGACTTGGGAGGGAGGATATTTCATATTTTTACATTGTTGGAGTCTGGAGAAGGGGTGTTTTATATTTTCAAATTGTTAAACTTGAGAGTGTGAATATTTCACATTTTCAAATTGTTAGGGGTAGCAGAATAGGTGTCTCACATTTTCAAATTGTTAGACTTCAGAGTGTGGATATTTCAAATTTCCTAATCACCAAATTTCAGTCGCATATTATTTGTCCATCAATTAGGATTAAATCAGTCACCACAACATGTGTATCTATATCTACCACATTACCTCATATGTATTTTTCAAATTTCTAAAAATTTCATTACTAGCACTCATATCAAAAAACCATCACAAGAACAAATATCCTCCCACAAAATTTTGATGCGAAAAAAAAATTCATCCCCAAAAGAATCATCATAAGAAGCACTCCAATATACCATCACAAGCTACCTAAAAAGCATTCAGAATGAAATTTCCATAAAACGTCACAATCAATAAATTCAAATAAGAAATTTAAACTTCTTGTCGAACACAATTTATATGAAAATGAATTGATCACCTTACTCGATTTCTAAAAACTTTTAGGCAATCACGATGGTATTGGCTCTAGGAATAACCTGGATCAGTGTGGGCGGTGACCTAATCAATGTGCGCAATAGTTTTCCGGGAAAGATTTTCCAAAATGAAATCTTCCACCCACCTTGTTACGTGGGATGAAGAGTTGTCACAGCCAAGGAGTCAGGATCTTCCTAATATAGCGAGAATTAGGGCAACAACGGGTACGAGGGCAATCGCTAGGGGCAATGTCTTGTATCGTAACCCAAACAAACAAATACGGTATGTGGGTTCCCTTCGTTGGATACACGGTTCTGACTGGTTTACAGAATCTCTTTATTTTTAGAAACTTTCCTATGCGTCTGGTTTGTATCTCCGATATTTTGCCTTTGTGAAATGCAAGGGTAAATAAAAATAAGGTTTTGTTGTCCCCTTTGTTTCGTGTTTTGGCCTCAATTCTTTATTTGGAGGTATAGAGGAACTATGAACAAGAATCTGCTGTTTGAATTTTTATAATCTACAATTCTTTCTCGATTTCTACTTTTACAAATGTTGAAGTTTATCACAAAAATTATTTTGTAAATTTAAAACTCTTGCAAGATGAACACTTGAAATTTTTTTTTTTAATTTCTCAGTTGAGTAAAGAATTTCGAAAAATTACAAGTTATAATTTTGCTAAATTATTATTTTCATGATCCTCGATATTTAAGCCAAGTTTGAGCCACTTCAGTGTCCAATACCAAACCCTCAACAATTCGCAATAAATAATTAATGCAGATTATAATATCAGCAGTGATAATATCAGTAATATAATAATACGTCAGTAACGTAGTAAATACAGTAATAGTAGTATAGAAAAGATATGAAGAAACATTGTGAATGAACAAAAGAAAGTTGAAGTGTACCGAGAGTTACAGAAGAGTTTAAAAAATGTTCCTCAAAAATAACATTTCCTTGGAGCGTGTTATAAACCCAACATAAATTCCGACTTAACGAACGCTTTGCTGGGGAATATTAATAATCTTGTTGGTTCTAACGTGTTCAGGGTACGCTTTCATTCGACTTTAAATTATTTTAGACCCTCAGGTGAAATGAGGTACGCGAGTATACGTGCTGGTAAACCTGGTATATCGCATCTGAGGGGTTTTGAGAACATCATAAGCTCGGAAAAAAATGACTATACTTTATTAATCGCAGTCGTAAACTAGATATTGGTTTTTACAAGAATTAGATGCTTTCGGTTTTATTTAATACAGCCATAATCTTTCGAATATCTCTTCTGGGAATGTGGTGATGATAAAAGTCTATGCTTAAATAAAATGAAATTTAATTTAAAATTGGTTTACTCTTTAATTGTTCTCAAACTTTACCTCTTGCAAAGTAAAAAATGTAATAAAATATAGAATATAATAAAAAATATAAAATGGATCCTTAAATGGATCTAAAATGACAACAAAATAATATGGAAGTTCAAGTTATAAATCGATTATCATATTTGCTAACGATCGATTTAACGTTGTACACCCATTCAGAAGTAGTCACGATTAGCATCTAATGTTTCCCGTACAAAGTAACCCGTAAGCAATTTGATATTAATGAAGATAGAGTTTGAAGATCGAACAGAGACAAGGAGCGAAAAGCGCTTCCTCGTTATTGCGGTCGTAAATGCGGGGTGTAAATGGAGAGGGAGATCATTTACTTTATAGCAAGCTATAGTCTCTTTCGGTTCAGTGAATTGGGTATTTTTTTTCAATATTGTACAACATGCCAGGCGCCAGACACCTTAAGTGTCTCAGATTTTGCCACAATTTACATAATATTACTTTCACGAGTTTTTATTAAGTATTCTATAAGTAGATTCGCATAGAAAATTTTTTGCTCTATAAATCTTGAAATTTTATCTTCTTCAATGATACTTGAAATTTTTTCTTCTTCAATGAAACTTAAAATTGCTTCTTTTTCAATGAAACTTTAAATTTCTTCTTTTTCAATGAAATTTTAAATTGTTTCTTTTTCAATGAAATTTAAAATTTGTTCTTCTTCATTGAAACTTGATATTTTATCTTCTTTAATGAAACTTGAAATTTTTTCTTCTTCAATGAAACTTAAAATTGCTTCTTCTTCAATGAAACTTAAAATTGCTTCTTTTTCAATGAAACTTAAAATTTCTTCTTTTTCAATGAAATTTTAAATTGTTTCTTTTTCAATGAAATTTAAAATTTGTTCTTCTTCAATGAAACTTGAAAGTTTATCTTCTTTAATGAAACTTGAAATTTTGTCTTTTTCAATGAAACTTGAAGTTTTATCTTTTTTAATGAAACTTGAATTTTTATTTTCTTCGATGAAGCTTGAAATTTTTTCTTCTTTAATGAAACTTGATATTTTATCTTCTTCAATGAAACTTGAAATTTTATCTGCTTTAAAGTAACTTGAAATTTTGTCTTGTTAACATAAACTCTAGATCTTGTCTCATTGAGTAAAATAAACTTGAAATTTATTTAATGAAATTTAAGTCCATTTTACTTAAATTTAATGAAACTCTCCTCCCAATAGCACCGCAATATAAATACAGTATATATAAAGTAAAATTTAATGTGCATAACAAACTAAAAAATATCCCAAAAGAATTACAAAATTTCAAAAACAATTTACCAAAACGCTATCGTGAACTTATGGTAACACACGAGTGATCCAAGAAACGATATACATACAGCTTGAAACTCTGTCATGCGTTTCTGCAAACGCATCCACTCGGTTCTCTCGCGAGACTTACACGGACTTTTCCAGATCGATGCTTCCAGATACGAGAAAATGCCAAGAGGGTGAAAGAACGAGGGTAGAAAGGGGGGAAAAAGAGGCAGCGTGGAGAAAAAGCGAGTGGTAGGTTGCTTGCTACTCGAATCGAATCGAATCACGGCACCCGTGGGAAATAAGTTTTGGACGATCATACACCGACTTGTGGCTGTCTGATCGAACAGTGCTGGAACTACTTCGACAACCCAGTAGACAATTGACACTTTCGGTCAAGACACTTTGGCCAGACTTTCCTCTTAACGGGAGTTTACTTCCCGTTTCCCTTAGACATTGATACAATATCCGGATATGCCACGGTGGGGCATTTGTATCAAAGTGCTGATCGAAATTGCGTTTCCGGAGGAAAACTCTACACTCTCACATCGAAAGTTGTTTTTTGGAGACGGTTGTTAAAGGAGTTTGAAAATCTTTCTGATTAGTTTGGAAGTTTTTTAATTTTGAAGTCGTTAGATTGTTTTTATAAATTTGAAATTTGAGGAACTTTCAAATTTTTCAATTTAGTTGGAGGTTAAGATATGTGTTTTAGTAATTACGTACGTGTATAGGTGATCAAACAGATACTCATATATGCCTTAATAATTACATATGTGTACGTATGCAAACATATGTCAATATGTATTTTAATAATCACATATGAAGACATATATGAATATGTATGTCGATATATATTTTAATAATTACATATGTAGACATATGTTAATATGTACGTCATTAATTACATATGGATGTGTGTACATATGCAAGGACATTAATACGTATTTTAATAATTGCATATGTATGCCTATACACATATTCACATATATTGATCTTCAGAGATTTTGAAACCAAACTAAATATTCCACAAACTGTTAAAAATTGTTATTAATTTATTATTAATGTTGACACATCATATAACAATATTATATTTAACAATTGCATATGTACATATCCATATGTGAACATATGTTGATCTTCAGACGTTTTTAAACTAAACTAATTATTGCACAAACTGTTAAAAATTGTTATAAATTTATTATTAATATTGACACATTATATAATAATATTATATTTAACAAATGCATATGTATACATATGTGAACATATGTCGATATCTTCAGACATTTTGAAATCAAACTAAATATTTCACAAACTGAATTATTATTAATAAAAATTATTATTAATTTATTATTAATATTGACACATTACATAATAATATTATAATTAATAATAATTTTTGCAAGTAGAAGTATAACCATAATCCAAAATTCAAGCAAATGTCTGCAAAAGTGAAGATCATAAAAGATAAGTGTAGAACTGCCGGACAGCTACGTGAAACTGAAAGGAGCACATTTTCACTAAAGTTTATGCGATGACAGGGAACGCATAAACGTCAGGAGCAACAGTAGAGCAGAACAGTTAAATCTCTGGAAGAGTCTGGTTGCTTTTGTTTCCTGTATTCTAGGCCGTAAGTTTATTTTCTTACCAGAGAGGAAAAAAGAACCGGACGCCACGTTAACTCGTGCTATTTGGTTCCTACTCGATCGTATGGACGAACTTTTCGTTTGAGAAAGTTCAACAAACTTGGAAGACATAACCTTTGGCCGGGGTTGTACAAACAAAAAATTGGAGAAAAAGGTGAAGAGGTGATCTCGTTTCTTTTGGGCGTAATGGAGACCGTGTTAAATTGTGATGTTGGTAATTGGGAAATAAATGGTGTATTCATTTTAAGGAGTTTGGGAATTGTAGCAGAGATTTTGAGGATTTGGAAATTTTGGAAATTGGGAATTTTGGAATTTGGGAATTTGGGAATTTGGGAATTTTGAAATTTGGAAAATTTGGAATTTGGAAATTTTGGAATTTGCAAAGTATGGAATTTGGAAATTTTAGAATTTGGAGAATGTGGGATTTGGAACTTGGGGACTTTGGAAATTTTGGAATTTGCAAAGTATGGAATTTGGAAATTTTAGAATTTGGAGAATGTGGGATTTGGAACTTGGGGACTTTGGAAATTTTGGAATTTGCAAAGTATGGAATTTGGAAATTTTAGAATTTGGAAAATTTGGAAAATTTGGAAAATTTGGAATTTGGAAAATTTGGAATTTGGAAATTTTGGAATTTGGAAAATTTGGGATTTGGAAATTTTGGAATTTGCAAAGTATGGAATTTGCAAAGGTTGGAATTTGGAAATTTTGGAATTTGGAAAATTTGGAATTTGGAAAATTTGGAATTTGGAAATTTTAGAATTTGGAAAATTTGGAATTCTGGAATTTAGAACTCCCAAAGCACAAACCCCCAAATTTTCAAATTTTCCCGCCTCTCAAATTTGAAAACTCAGACCTTTCTAATTCATAAACACCCCATCATAATTTACTACGATATCGATCACACCATTCACGTTTTAATTATTTTCCACTTGTTACCCCGTCTCCAGTACATCTCGATCTCCCGTATTTCAATTGAATCACTTGCGTGCAAAAGGTATACCATTCAAAAGGAAATATTTTTCGTTGTTGAATCGACTCGCGTTTCATCGAGTGCAAAAGCGAGGACCCTTTATGTTGTCCCGTCGACGTGCACAAAGATGAGATCCATGAGTGCATAAAAGCGCGAGAAAAACGAAAAGAAAACACACTGTTGAAGCTGCATACGATTATAAACGATCCTATCGTGGATTCGAGTATAAGCACACGTGAATGCATTAAGGATATCGATAGGAAATAGGTGACATGAAAGTGGTCTTTCATAAATAGGGGATGATTCGTGTGGTTCTTGTTACGGTTTATTTAAATCGTACTACGCTGACATATGTAGTATATGTTTTAATGTGTTATGATTTTGGCGTGAGACATTATGCGAATGCGGTGCTGAAATAAAATATTTTGAGTGGATTGTAGGAAAGGAAGGTTTCATTTTATTAATAATGGATTTATTTTAGTTCATGCGATATGGGGTGCTTTTAGGGGTTGACAATGTTGTAGGTACATTTTGAAGGTGTATGGAAATATATTGCTCTGTAGTGGCAGAATAATTTATAATATAGGTTAGTTTTATGACTTTTAGATTTGTAGATTTGTGGATGTTCAAATTTTTAGATTTTTAAGTCTGTTGATCCTGGGATTTGCAGATCTATACATTTTTAGATTTCTATATTTTTGGGTTTCTGGATTTCTGGATTTCTAGATTTCTGGATTTCTAGATTTCTAGATTTCTAGTTTTCTGGATTTCTAGATTTCAAGATTTCTGGATTTCAAGATTTCTGGATTTCTGAATTTCTAGATTTCTGGATTTCTAGATTTCTAGATTTCTAGATTTCTGGATTTCTAGATTTCTGGATTTCTAGATTTCTGGATTTCTAGATTTCTAGATTTCTAGATTTCTAGATGTCTAGATTTCTAGATTACTGGATACCTAGATCGTTAAATTCCTATCTGCCACCTTTCTATTTCCATATCTTCCTATTTTCCATCTTTTTATCTCCCTATCTTCCTATCTCCCATCTTCCTATTTCCCTATCTTCCTATCTCCCTATCTTTCTATCTTCCACCTTTCTATTTCCTTATCTTCCTATCTTCCTATCTACCTATCTTGCTATCTCCCATCTTTCTATCTCCCTATCTCCCTATCTCCCTATCTCTCTATCTCCCTATCTCTCTATCTTCCTATCTCTCTATCTACCTATCTCTCCACCTCCATATCTCCCTATTTACACACCTAATAATTTCCTAACACAAACCATCATTCCACTTCACATGTAATTTCCATCAGAATTATAAATTTTAAAAAATTGCTCTACACCCCCTTCCTCACAACTTTTGCTAACGAAATAAATTTAAAGCTATAACATTTGTAATTTGTTCCACTAATTGATTCCCAGTATCCAGGATTTCCCTCCATAATTCATTCGTAACGTGATCTCTCCCGAGCATTTTAATATCTAAAACAGGAGATAAAGTTCGTCTGACTTTTTTCCTATATCACTTGCTTTGAGTTATAGCTTTTATTATTCTCGAGGCATATAGTGCAGCGATAAATTTGTCGCAGAACTAAAAATACGGGAAATACTTTTACGACGTTACGTTGTACACTCTGTCAGTTAGTAACTCAAAGAATTTGCCCTTTGCTTTTAAACTTTAATGTTGCAATCGTATGACCACTCGTAACGCACATACACTCTTATCTATAATATAAAGAGGTAGCATAGTTATTAGTTTTAACTTTATGTTTAAATTCCTAATATTAAAAACAATTTTCTTTGTTGTTTCTAATCTTGAAATTATTAATTTCTCTTATAAGATCCCCAAATACTCATGTCCTCAAATTTCTATATTTTCATAAACACAAATAAATTGCAAAATTCCCACATCCACAATTTCAATATTCTTCACAAAGATTCTCCAACCCTCTTGCATAATTCAGAAAATCCCAAGATCCCCAAATTCTGCGCAAATCCCAAATTGCCCAAATCTCAAAAAGGTTCCAAACAGCAACGAGCATGAACCGTCAGTTACATTTTCCCTAGGGAGTCCCGATTCGCTCTCGACTGAACAGCGGAGCGTCGAGCGCGTCGAAGCGTTCGAAACCCCAGCGAAACAGCATGAATATCAACGGAAGGGATGTTCCTAGACCGCGGTGTCTTTCAGGGAAGTTATCCGTCCGATGGACCGACGTCGATACAGGGGAAACGAGAGTCTCGACAGCCACTCGAACGATCAAACGTCCTTTCAACGTGCCCCACGAGCTGCGAAAGAGAAACTTTCTCGTCTGCCTTGGGGTGTGCTAGTGACGTGTGACGTCTAAATTTCTTCACTAAATTACCGAAGCCACCACTGTCGAGCTTTCTCTTCCTCCCTTTTACCGTTTTTCCTTTTTTTCACCTTTTTTCTCTCCCTCGTCAGAGGAATCCTCGCCATGGGAGCGGGAACAGCCACTTTGAGGAAGTCGATCCGTCACGTCGACTTTACGGGACCCGAGCTACGTAACTGAAACGCGGTTAATCTGTTGGAAAAGCAATTCTCAGGAGCGTGTGGTGCATCGGCTCGTGAACTTCTTTTCTTCGTTCGATGGTCCGGTGTGGATTACTAAATCTGCCCGGAAATCTACACGATTCTTGACCTCCCTTTTTTTTTACCTGGTTGTTTCTAAGGGGCAACTTTTTTAACGATTTTCTGCTTTTCTAACCTTGTGGATGATGTAAGGAACTTTTATCGAATGTCTCTGACTTTTATATGTCAACTTTTACCTTGGTGGTTAAAGCACTTACGTCAATGTACCTCTGTTTAACAATTTAAATCGAAGAGGAAGTAAAAGATGAGTCACTTTACGAATACAGTGTACATCCCCTATTAAAGACATATACATACAACTGTGTGACACATGTGTAATATGTATACAATAATTATAACGTGAATTGTACGATTTAATTGTACAATAAATCTGTACAATTAAACTACACAATAATGGTGTGTAATAAATTGTACGATAATGGTGTACAATTAATCTGCACAATAATGGCGAACAATAAATTGTACAACACTGTACAATTTAATAACTTTAGTATTAATGAACTTTTTTATTTAATCTTTAACTTGTACCTTCTTTACATTTTCAATAAATATAATTTTAATATTGGAGCCACCCTCTTTTGGTTCAAACAGGTATCCCTCTGTATACATTATGATTAAAAGGAAAGTACATCATTGAACTCTCAAAAATAAAAATACCAATAAAATAAACCTACACAATTAATATATATTTTGCTCAATATTAAAAAGTACTAAAATTTTTACAAGATAAAAAAGTAAAATTTTTAGAATATTACATTGGAAAATTCTAAAAAGGTAAAATTGTAAAATTTTGAAACCATTAAATCATAAAATTTGAAAAACATGAAATCATAAAATTTAAAAAACATAAAATCGTAAAATTGTAAAAACATAAAATTGCAGATAATTATAGTAATAATCCCAAATTAAAAATCCTTTCTCTGCAAGTCAAAAAATGAAAATGATTAAAAAAGGGGTTCATTAGCGCGTGAAAACAGATTTTTGTTGGAATTAAAACGTCACATTCGATACGTTTCGTTCCAGATTCGCCCCCGTCGAGATATATTTCAATGGTCTCCAAAAAAAAGTGGGTTGTTACTCATGTTAACTGGTTGCCTAATGGTAACGAGCATTTTCACCTGAAAATCTCGGTTTACGAGTGCAACACTGATACACACGTACGCGTGGAGGCATAAAGAAATTCCTGGTTTCATATATTGTTCGGCTAAGAGCTCTCGAGGTGATGAGAGTCATTACAAAAGATAAGGCGGCCGTCTAATTTTAGAATGAACCTATGTCGCATTTCTGTGCCGTATATGGCCGGTTGGGAGCTAAACAGATGCGACCTCAAATTAACATTTTATCTGAAAATCAGACTTCTCTAATTTCATTTCATATTACTCTATGATCAAATTACTTCTTAATTTTCTGAAATTTTTCTGTTAAATATATCTGTTTATGTCGCTGGGGAGTGTCCATTAAAACATTTTCGTTTAATTAACTCCTTGCTGGGGCAGTTGCGCACGGAACCAATATGTGTACTGAAATGTTTACCACTGTAAAATATTGAAACACTTGCCGATGTTTAGCTATTTGCTACAGATTATACGGAATGATAGATTGTATGTTGATCAGTTCAACAGTAACGTCTACCTTCAGTAACTGTTCAAAATTTATTGTGTTGCAGCGATATAAATTTTGTATACATTCGGTGTAGAAAAATGCAGATGTATATTTATGTCCTTCACCACAGAATTAAGTAGTTAAATTAATGTGATGGTGTTAAAATATAAATTGAACAGACCACATTTTGTTTACGTGACAATACATAGCTATAATCATATGTCCCATCAGAAAAGATATCAGATTTGCAAGAATTTATTCGACAAAATAATCAAAACAAAAATAGTAAGGTTAAGTATCATTCGCACGATATAAAATCGATGAAAAGTATTTCAATAGTGTGTGATTGAATTTGAAGCAAACAGAGGACACCGTTATCATCTATAGAGGTTGAAAGGTGTAACAAGTTAACTAGAAGTGTTTAACTCGGTTATCTGCCGATGTGTCTGGTTCTAGTTCCCACTATCATTTGTTTCCTCTTTGCTGGTAACATTCGTGACTACCGTATCACCAGGCTGCGGTTACGAATCGATATTGTCGACCTCCATCGCATTGTCACCGCGTGTCTTTTGTAATCGGTTGCTCGTTTTAAGCTGACCGCTTTTACAACTTTACAACTTTATAACGCATTATCACCGTCATGCTCCAGCTACCGAAACGATCAATCTCAATTTTCCGTAACCACAGGTCGTAAATTACAAACAACTACTGCCTCGTTTCGATAACCATAATTTTATAAATGGAATGATGTGTTTCGCTCAGGGAAATGAAACTTTTTCGGTGAAATTCATTTTTCTTTTAATTTGTTTCGTTTTGTATTTCAAAATATTTAATTTTATATTTTTTAGCAAACGAGGTTAATTAAATTAGAGATTTTTTGTGTAATTTTAAGGTGGAATTAAATGAAGATTAATTCGTAATTTGTGTAATTTGTACAGTTAGTTAGAGGCGCAGGTTAGGTTAGAGGAAATTGTACGGAGGATTCTAACCTCACTTTATGCTCAGTCAGTCATCCTCCATTTTGGTATTTCTTCAGGTTATTGAACGATCAATGCATGTATGATAACATTTAAAAAATGTATGAATAGTTCTACATGATTGCTATTAATTATATAGCATCAAGCATGCACACAAACTACGTATACAAAATAGAAAATAAAATTATAAAAATAATAAAGTAAAGTAAGAGAAAATATAGGAAAAAGTTATGACAGGTCTTCATAATATTAACCAAAGTCTTGCTAATAAAATATAAACAATCCCCCCAAAAATAAACAATAGTAATAAAAATATGAGTACTTCATTCAACTTATGTGAAATATGCAAATACTCCTGCACGGTTCAGGAAAATACTAACGAATTCAATAACTCTACCAGACCATAGTTTATGAATGCACCTTATTAAAACCGGCATTGAAAGAATTGCCAGTGTTTGCGAAACCGCAATGTTTACTCGCTATCCGGTTTATGAGACACAGTCTCGTAAATCGAAATTCTACGATCCACATCAGGTCCAGATATCAGTCCAGCCAATAATAAACGCGACCGTATCATCGTCTGATGATTTCATAAAATTCTAACGTCTCTCTTTATTACGTTTACCTATGAATCATTATAACGTGTCTTTTCGACGATCGTCTCGATTCAGCTTCATCGCGCCTTCCACTTCGAAAATTTCATTCAATTATACAGGAAACGTTGTCGAGTATTAACGAACGAAACTCGCTAAACATGTTTTGTCAAGCTCAGAACCATTTTACACGGCATACTCTTCATTAAAATACGAGTGTATTGTGTTCCTCGAAAATGTCTTCCAAGTATTTTCACGAAATAAGCTCCCTTTCTGCCTGAATTTGCTTCACGGAAACCTTGTTCGCGATATGATGTTCTTATTAATAATAACTACGGTCTATTCTCTGTTTCGATGGAAATTCGTGACACCAATTTAAATTTCAAGCGCTTTGGACTTTGAAACGAGAACCGATAGCTCGACGATTTTTAAAGGAGATGTTTTATGTGAATACAAAGTTAAAAATATTTCATTGTCAGATACAGTGAATCTAGTCGTTTAACTTTCAACTTGGATTTTTTTTTAAGGGTAAACTTTGGGAGGTGAAAGAAGTTTCTTGACGGATTCTATCCTCTTAGTATTTCAATTTTCAGGTTTATAAATACTTTAAAATAAGACGGAAATGTGGGAAGTGATTTTAAAATGTAAGTCTTGATTTTATTTACAGAAACAACCCCTTACGTAGTTTAATACTTTGTAGAAGTATCTTGTACAATTTTTATGTAATTCTTTGTAGAATTATTTTGTACAATTTTCGTGTAATTTTGTGTATTGCAGTTTTAATATAAATATGCTTTATTATTGGTTTGTAAGGGTAGATAGTCTAACCTAACCAGACATCGAGTTTATTAGGTCCGAATATTAATTATTCTGATTATACATTTATCATCGTGCTGTTTATACTAATTTAACTAAATATGGACTGATTTTGCAATATCTAAACATGACTACATTATATTTATTCATAGAAGTAGCTAACATAACCTAATTAAACTTACATCAAGCTTGTTACGTCTGTATACGAATTATTTTGTTTATTCATGTGTCATCATACTGTCTATACTATATTTAACTAAATATGTACTGCTCTTATCTGAATATGAATGCATTATACTACTTTCTCACAACTAACCTAAACACATAGCCTAAAATAAATCGAGACTTATTACATTCGAATACATACTGAATCGTACTGTTCATAACTAAAAAAAAAAACAAAATAAAGATGAAAGTTTTCAAAATGACAATGTGTTATTTAGAAAAAAGGGTTGTGTATGTCTTATGAACCGTGTTCTTCATTTTGTCGTAGGTTCGTGTTACGTGGTCGTCGATACACATGTAGTCTCTGTGGGTTCACGTAACCCGGCACAATTATTTTAAAATTAATCGCATGGGAGCGGCTCGCGTTATATTCTGTATTAGATGTATCGTGACAGTTTCGTGCTTCGGTTTACTGGGTCGCTCGTTTTGTTCGAGTCAACAGTCTTCAATTGGGTTTTCATAAAGCTGTCCGTACATCGGTATCGTCGTCACGTTCCGCGACCATGCTTCGTATTCACTGTACGAAGTATCACCAAATCGATTACATTACCTCGGAACACGTTGTTTCTGCTTACACGAAAGCTCCATTTAAGGAAGGTCTGCGGTACGAATATGTCAAAGACCGTTATTATTCCAATTTCCCTTCGCTGTTATTTCTCCGCGAGATTTTCCCTCGAGCTTCGATAATCCGCCCCATTGTAACTCGTCCATGGTTAACACGAAGGGATTTATTAGCGATGAAAAATTTTGATTGGTATATTGTCGTTAAAATTCCGATTTTATTAGCTCTGCGAAAACACTGCTTTCTGATTCTTTTATTTCGATTCGAACTGATCCTGTTATTCCGTTCTGTTTGACACGAAACGTGTTTAACTAAAAATTTTTGATGTGTATAAACTGCCTCACGCCGTTTAATTTCGTTTTTAAATATTTCTGTTTAACTTGACCAATGGAACGCGAAAATTTAAGAGAAACTTGTCAGTAGATTTTCATTTTGTTCACTGCAATTTTTAAATATTAAATGTGCTTGAAATTGTTGCTGAATATTTACAAATGTGTTGCTGGTTTTTAATAACCGAATTCGTGACGAGCTTTTAAGTAAATAAATTTGTAATGCAATTTATATTTTATGTACTTCATAAATACATTATGTAATGCATATTTAAAATGTAATATTTTTAGTAAGGCGTATCTAGAAAGGTTGCTCTTAAGAAATAGGAGTATTTCAGTGATGTTTAATATTGTCACTCTAAACCACCTCAAGGTGTATAAAAATTTTTAGGTAGCCCATGTAGGTCAGTAAATATGTTTGATGAGTTTAATATCGTATGACACGGGTCTGGGAAATCTGTTTCTATCCAGAGTCCACTTTATTGCATCAAGTAGCAATAGGTCCCAAGAGTGAGTAACAAAGTACTTTCTCTGATATGCACTCGCGAACACTATACGGATTTCAACTTACCTAAGTTTTAATCGATGTATATACGCTGCTTATCTTCCTCTTTCATTTTGTAACGCAACTTTGTGAATTATATACTTTGTAAGAACCTTCTGTCTTTAAATATTTTAATATTAATATTTAATTAGAGATGATATTATGTGAAAGACAGAACGATCATTTTTATGAGGAAATTTTATGGAGGATACACAAAATGGATGTAATGTGGGTGTAACATACATTCAAACTGCTATTCTTTTTAATAAAATTGAAGTGCAATTAACTTTATGTAATATTCGTATAATAACTTCATATATGTCTCAGAATTATAATAGGTGCAATTTTGAAAATTCATTTAAATATTCAATTATTATAAAAAGCACTCTGATACATGTTCTATTATTTTCGTAAACCATTACAAAATTGTAGTCATTTATATTAATAGACTACAATAAATTATTTACAAAATGTTCATAAAATTTGTACTAGAATATGTAGACAATGTTTTAACAATAAATTTTGCTGCAGATTAAATTCATATAATAACTACATATATATCTCAGAATTATAATAGGTGCAATTTTGAAAATTCATTTAAATATTCAATTATTATAAAAAGCACTCTGATACATGTTCTATTATTTTCATAAACCATTACAAAATTGTAGTCATTTATATTAATAGACTACAATAAATTATTTACAAAATGTTCATAAAATTTGTACTAAAATATGTAGACAATGTTTTAACAATAAATTTTGCTGCAGATTAAATTCATATAATAACTACATATATGTCTCAGAATTATAATAGGTGCAATTTTAAAAATTCATTCAAAAAACACCCTAATACATGTTTTATTATTTTCATAAGCAATTACAAATAAAATAGTCATTTATATTAATAGACTATAATAAATCATTCGCAAAATGTTCACAAAACTTGTACCAAAAATTGTCTCCAATAAATTATCTTAACAATAAATGTTTCTACAGATTAAATGAAGAAGATTGAAAATTAGAAGATAAATATTTGAAGCAGCAGTATTAACAGATTTCGCCGTGACATAGCTCAGAAACGTATTATCTTAATTACAACGAGGCATTAGCATCATTGTGTAACACTATGACATCCTCTCTGAGTCATCCCTTCTCTTTAATTTATTTATGCACGCTATAGAGAAACGGGTCTTGAACACGCAAGTGCACGCAACCTGCGAGCACGCATGATATCAACCGGCGATGTTTCATATTTTTTTTTCGCTGCTTTTTCTTTGTGTAATCGTCGCGTAGATGGCACGATGAAGATAACACGCTGCTATTTCCGTAATTGGGTCTGCACGGGAATGCGACGCGACCCGGTTGTAAGTTCGCGAGATGACGTGGTGCAAGAAACAACGGTTGAAAAAGAAAAAAATGCGGAAAAAAACGATAGCGAGGAAGAAATTATTAAAATAGGAATTAACAGCGTTCGTTTCGAGAATATTAATCGTAGGAATACCTTGAGCTGAGGAATGTAAGGGCGACTTACATACATTGCATATTCCAGTATGTGTGCTTTGTTTCTAAATTTAGATTTTTAATTCAAATGTAATTATAGAATGATGTAATTAAATTTACAATTTTAATATAAATTTAAGTACATCTATATTAATATGTTAGTATATTTTCATATATATTGTATTTATAGTAAATGAAAAATTAACATAATTTAAATTTTTAAATACAGAAATTTGAAACTGTAAAATTTTTTTAATTTAATGATGTAAAAATGTAGAATTTCAGACAGCTAGAAATCTTGAAGTTTGAAAACAAAGAAAAATTACATACAAAAAAAATTTAGAGGTCCTCATTTATAAATTGAAAAATTAAGTAATTCTCTAATTTTTTAATTTAAGTATAAATACTTGTAAAAATATAGAAATTACATAAGCTTGAAGGTTCTTGAACCTCAAAATTTACTATGTATATAATTTTCAAATTTTTAGACAATTCTGTCTGTTTCAACCCCTCCATGGCCATATAGCGAGACTCCACCGAATACGCATTGCGAGAATATAAATAAAATACGTAGATATTTGTAGCTCACTTTCCCTTTCAGATTACCATAAAACTACTATTTAACGACACCGTTATATCTCAAAATCTTGTTACTAATTTTAACATCATAAAACAAATATGTAACATTCCATAATCACACTCAGCAGTTTATAGCTTAGTAAATAACACTACACATCTGATAGAAAGATGTTCAGTAAAAAAGACATTATGGATCTTTATCATAATAAGATCGACACGTTGCACTGAATATTCTCCTCAATGAAAAACATCCCCTATATTCATATAAAAATACCTGAAGCAATTCTCTATATTTTTCCGAAATATTTTGCAAAAATAACAGAACGATTACGAATGCTTTTTGCTCTCTTTTATCCACGTTCCCACTATGAAAAGCAACTCGTCACGAAAACCACTCGCGGTTATTAAAAATTCACAAATTGCGATGTCGTTTATAATTTTTTGCTCCGCCAGCTCACGGTAATTCAGAAGAGTGCCGTAAAATATTACCGAGAAACGTATTAACATAATTTACAAATAAATTACAATCTGATTTTGATGCCGCATATTTAAGGATCGCGAGTTAATTTTAATATTGAACGTGTTATGGGGTGCAGACTTTTTGTTACTTTTAGGACCGAACATGATCGATAATATGGAAGGTAATTTCGAGGATACTATTCTTTTATGGAGCATTACTCGATCTCATTTTATGAATCCAAACGATAGATTTTTATACTACGTTATATTTTATAGAACGTAAAATATGTGGGTGGGAAATGAAAGTGTCTTCTGAGCACTGTATTGCTTTTTGCAATTGATTTACTGTGACTAGGGACGAATCAAGGCCTCACTCAAAACTTTTTGGTTTATTCATATTTCAATTATTTTATTTTTTACTGATATTTTACTTACTTAAGATTTTTTTAATTTAAAAAAAATTGAAAGTTTAAAAAGTTTGAAGTATCAGATTGTTTCTTAAAAATTCGAAGACTGATGCAAAGAAGAACTACAAATAAATTAGTCAAAATATTAAATTTAACTGTAAATTCTTTGATAATTCTTCATAGTTATTATTCGATAAAAAATGTCATTTTTTAATATGAAAAAAAATTGTGTCTTTACATATTTTACTACGTATATCTTTACATATTATTCTTATAATAAAGAGTTCTTTACCTACAAATTTAGCTCCTGAATTTTTATCACACCTCAAAAAGTATCTCCACGGGTTACAGTCGACTCAGACCAAGTTAATCGATTTTCAGAGAAGTTTAAATTTTACGAGTTCTTAAATATTGATTCGTGGAGCTCCATTATACTCTCAATAAAGCGTGGAACACGTTATTTTCCATATTTTGTGAAAGGTCTTGACTCTATCCGAGAGATCGAAGTCACCGAATATCCTCTACCGAGGGGAATCGAGAAAAAGGGGTAGAAAAGTTTTGTTACGCGCGGTACAACATCGAAAACCCTTGACATTTGAATACTGAATCCCAGTTTCTACAGAGATGATCTCTCCAGTGAAATTGGTCCGTCGAGCTTTTATCTCTTTATCTCATTGCGTTATTCAACTCTATCCATTTCAATTAACAGTTACAACAAAACTTTTCTTCCCTTCATTTGTAAACCGCTATTTACATCGGATAAATGTTACGTTTAATTGTTACTAAACTTTGCATATAGTTGTGAGACTTAATTTAACATTTTACTTGTTAATTATTCTTTGTCTTAATTATTTTATTTTATGGAGAAGATTAATTTAGGGGAGGACAAAAATTAATTTTATTACAGGAGTTTCATATTTGTCATATTTTCATTATTTTTCTATTCATGAAAGACTAAAAATTAATTATTCTGTGCATTAATATTATTTATTATTTGCAAGTTATGTTCACAGAGAAATATTTCATATTCTGCTAATTTTTATACACTGCTAAAATTATTTCAATTAATGCAAGATCCAAAAATAATTAATTTTGTATATCAATATTTACTGACAAATTATTATAAATTCATAAGTCAGAAATATAGTGAAACCTCAGAATTAATGTCCACCTTTATGTTTCCTCTAACTTATGTGATTCAGACGTTAGCTTACGAAAGGGTTAAAACAAACCCGATATCGACCGAGTAAATAATTAAGAACCCAGACTTTGAGTCGATTTGTAAGCACAACCTATACAGTATTCTAAATTACGACAAAAATAAATACGTTGCAAAAAAAGGAATATGTGTTAGGTCTCGCACCAAGAAACTATAAATCGGTCAATGCGGTGCAAGGTTGCTAGGTTTTATGTATTTGCATCGATTCGTCGTGAACTTCTATTCATAGCACAGAAAGACACACAGGGTATAATCAGCTGTATGAAGTACAGGTCATGATTGTGCGACCATAAGGAAAAATAACCTCGTTGAATTGAAAAATTAACTTCCACTGTGACGAATCGAAACGTGTCTTCGACTCTGCACTTCGTGGACGTGCATGAATTGTTTAAGAACTTCTTTGAGGACTCTTTCTAAACTCCAGTGTTCTATCAAACTTTCTGTGCTGAATATTGTTACAAACTTTTAGTTATATTATTTGTTGTATTATGTGTTTTATTTTAATTATATGTAAATTGTAGAATTAGACAAATATGTAGCATTTAAATTTTATTTGAATTGGTTTAAAAATACGTAGCTACTCAAATAATTTGTACTGTAAAAATTAATGAAAATTTTAATAAAAAACAAATATTCAGTGAAAATGCTAAAACTCGGACAATGTGAATTAAACTGGAAGCCGTAATTTTTGTCAATATTTAAAAAAAAAATATTAAAATAAAATTGAGAAATTTTGCAGTGATAATTGAAATTTAACTGCAGAGTTCAAGTAACTTGATTTCGAAAGGAAATAAACAAAGTCGACAGAACACAGCCTCTAATTTACCTAACAGAAATATTCGAGCGAGAATATTTCTGGTGAAAAATCTTCAAACGAACCGTGACTCGTTGTTCCTTGATTTCCACCCTCCTTTGAAACACCTCGCTGTATCTCGCCACTCGTTCGCGAATTCTCCGCGTGAATAAAAAATTTGACGGATGCAATTTGACGGTCGACTGCGAATTGTTTCCGCCAGAGAATTGAACAATCGTTTATCCACGAACGACGCGAGCGGGGCACATTCGGTCCATGGTTTAATTTAATCATCGGAAACGCGTGGATATCGGAACACGATATTTCACGCTGGATGAAACGTCTCTTTGTGTATCCGCCGTTTAATTGCGTAACTGGATCTTGCGTAGTGTATGTTCAGCGAGCGTTGATTTCCGCCGATTAACAGCCGTGTTCGTTTATCTGTATTTACTCAGGATCGCCGGGCGAAAAACCGTTTTTCGCGATGTTTTTTGGGAGGCCTGATGTCTTGTTTTCAAGCCAACTGCCCCAAACTAACAACTATTTTTTAACCGACTTCGAAAAAGGAGAAGGTTACTCAATTCGTTCAGTATATTTTTTGTAATGTACTGTTGAACTTGTATTTTTACGGTGAAAACATTGTTTCTCCTTCTGGAAATAATGCGAATGTTAAAACGATTAGCATCGGTAGAGCAGATTTATGGTTCGAGTTGTTATCGAATTTATGTTTTTACCTCGTTAGTCAAACTCATGTTTTTATATTCTTTGCTAAATTTTTATGTCGTTAGTTAAATTTATATTTTTAGCCAAATTTATATTTTTATGTTATCAGCCAAATTTATATTTTTATGTTGTTAACCAAATTTTTGTTTTTATGTTCTTAGCTAAATTTACGTTTTTGTGTTGTCAGTTAAATTTGTATTTTATAACAAAATTTATGTACTTACGTTGACAGTCAAGTCTGTATAAATTGTTCTACAATGGAACATTGATAACTTCTATATAATTATATGTGCTAGGTTATAAATCATTTTTCTTTAACATACCACAAACATTTTACACTGAATTAACATCATAAAACAACTTTCAACAAAACTGATATGCTTTTGAAGAACATATTATTGGTCTTTTGTAACATTCATTTCCTCTGGAGCTCCCAGCGCAGGGAAATATCGAGATACTATATCATAAAAGCATAATAGACTTGAATGTTTCTATGTTGGAGTTTTCCCATGTAACTTAATAATTTAAACTAAACTTGTTTCACACCCTTCTATCGTTTACTACAATTTATAATATCCAAAATTTTTCAAAGCAGAAACAGAATTAATATTGTTACCTGTAAATGTTTGTTTAACAGAACGATAGAGCAATCGATCCGCTGTCGAGGGGATGTCAGTCAAATAGAAACACGTTCCAAATATTTGGAAAGTTCTGAAAGATGAAAACGTCGAGTAATTGACAAGTAAATTGACGTTTTATTAATAATACTCTATCTGTTAATTTACTAGAAACATAGTTGGACAATATTGAACGACGTTTACCGATCTTACTCGTCAATTTGATTCCATTTGAAGAATTTCATACTGTTACGGAAAACACGAAATAAATTCGTGGAATATGTATTTAAATCCGACAGAATCACAGATATAAAATCTCCTTTCAGTTCGTGTGTATTAAAATTCATATGGTAATCCACTTGTTGCTTTGTTTGCTGTAATTTTAGGGAACACTGAAAGTTAACAAACCATGAATTAGATAACGATTGCAGAGAGGTAAATAAATTGAAAGTATTTGAGAGAAATTGATGCGGATTGCTGTTGTTGATACAATTATAAAAAAATATCAGTTTTGGAGTTAGGTTTGTTATGTTATATAGTGATTTAATTATTGATGTACTGTTACTAATGGATGAACTATGCTGCTAATTCTGATTATGCATATGTGCCTTTATGCTACGCACCACACACATGGAGGTCGGGTTATGAAAATTGCACTAGTCTCAAAATTATACATATATTTCATGATATAATAATACAGTTATTCATACATAATTACTAACGTAGTAGCTGCAAATAAATTTTAAGATAATTACTAGTAACAGCAATTATTAATATATTGCATATGGACACCTTGAGTCTAAAAGACAAAATGGCCGCCTATTAAGAACAACCACACATCACCAAAATAACAAAATTAGAACATAGTACACAAAACAAATAAATTCATATATAATTACTAGTAACAACAATTAATAAATTACTCCTAAACACCCCAAGTCCAAAAGACAAAATGGCCGCCGATTAAGAACCCCACATCCCTAAAATAACGAAACTAGAACATACTGCACAAACATTATAACTCATTCCTTCTTGACCAGCAATTCAATGAGTGAATCGATAGATTGCGGTGCAGAAATCGATACGTCATACCAGACAACGATATTTACGAGCCACCTGACGATCGTAAACGCTTTCATACCGGCGGGAAATTCGAGCGAGCACCGTTTTGCGGCCACATTGTCGGAGCTGCATGAATTATACAAGCTGCAACCACAGACCAGCATTTCGACTACGGTAGCTTGTTTAGCAGCCAATGATCGCCTATACCTGCAGTAACATCGATCGACCGAGAATGACTCAGTATGCGACAACGCTCCGTTCGCTCTGTACCGTTTCGATTGAGTAACAACGTTAGCTTCTGATATCGTTGCATGCCCGCGGCGATGCTCGTAGGTTTCTCGGGCAAACAGGAATTCGAACGTTCTTCGAGGATCAATGATCAATTTGCTATCGTTGCTTTATGGCAGATACGAGATTTGGGAAACCGCAGTTTGAATTGTGCAGTGAGACGTTGGGTCGTTTGAGATATCAAAGATGTGGATGATGAGATAAATAGGATAATAGTTCTTTTGAATACAAGGTTTTATTTGAATACTGGGTATTGTTTGAATTCCCAAGGTTCCAATTTTGTACACACAAGGCTTTCGTACACATATGGCATGTGGATGAGTACAGTTTTCGTATCCACGTCTGGGACTAGCCTAAAGGTACCTAAAGGTACATGTGCGTTGTCAGCACCCAAGATTGGTCTCACAGGATTCTCCAAATGTCAAGAAGAGCCTTTGAAATGCCTACAAATGTCAAGCTAACGCAAAATTCTGGAAGTATCAAAAACGATGCTGCACACAAAGTTTAACGAGATTCATCAGCAGAGTCATGAAAGCACACTCGGCACTAATCCACGATCAAGCATCGACGTGAACAGTCGATACTTGAGTGCTCATAATTCCCCGGTTAGTCGGAACGGTAAACGTTCCGATTGTTCCCGGAACGACGGGTTTAATTCCCATCGGCCCAGAAACGTAACCTGGAGGCAACAATCCGCTGTACGATTGAACGCGGCGCCGATGGTTTACGTTGTAGGTCCTGCATACGTATCGGTCCCATCCGGATTTCAGTGTCGTCCGCGGTTAAACATAATCCACGATACACGCAGTAAAGCAGGAAACAGATCCTGACCGACCTTTCGAGGGAAGACGTACGTCGAGCGGTAGTTTTCGAGCCTTGATATCCCATCCATCTGACGGCGTAGCTTATGCAGCAGTTCGCGTGACGTTCAGAAACGGCGTTCCTTTACCTCGAGGGCATTAGCAACCGTTAGTGCGACGGCTTTACGGGTCGTTAATACACGGCGAATCTTACGTGCACGAGGGAAAGCCGCGTTATTACCGTCGAAACACGGTGCACGGAACCTCCACCATCTTTTCCTTCCGTAGGGCTGACATACCTGAAAGCACTGCGGAACGAGCCACGCACCGTATCAGGGATCTTGTGTTTGATTCCGCCTTTTTTGATATTACGTCTTTCTCTGATTTCTCGATTGCAACTGAAAACGTAGGTATATGTCATTGTAGCAATATTTCACAGGAAAAAATTGAATGTTTACTTGAGGTTTAAGATTAGATATTTTCTGTAAGGTTTCACCGTGATGGTGCATAGTTCTAAAGCACCTAATTAGCTTCTAAAAATAAAAATTTCTAAATCCTTGAATCTTCATATCTGAATCCTCACATCTCCAAATCCCTGCATGTCTATATCTTCAACTCATAGAGTCTCAACAACAAAAGAAATAATGCATAATAAATACATTACGATGTCAAACTTGTTGAAAGTGTAACAAATTGTGGGTTCCCTTCATAAGTCATGCGATGGAGTAATTTTTCATTGCTACCTTCAAAACGATCGAAATTTAATGGCGTATGGTAAGTTCCAATTTTGGTAAATCCCAGTAATTTCCTTGCTTTAATATCAAAGTTCGTCACGGCAACGCGATAGCTAAAGTGTCTGGTTATGACAGCTTTTGATGCAGGGCGCGATCTCGACTTGATGCACGAAAATTCGGATTTTCAATTGGAAACGATGTGATGAACGTAGAGATGAATTTATACAATGAAAAATAATTTTCATTTAACTCTTCGGGTTTTGATACTCTTTCAGAAAGAGTTTGATACTCTTTAAATTATGCGTACCTAGTTCAAATCGAGTAGCAATTATATAAAAATAAATGACAAAACTTAAATTCCTTAATAATTATCGTACTAATATATTAACATACAATGAACAATTAAAAGTCATCCAAAAAAATCATCAGAAAATAAAAATTATGAATTTAGTATTTTTTGAACAAAATTACAAAGCCACAAAATAAAAAGAATTTCATTAGTGAAAGTAACAGAAATGTTTCCTTAAACGTTCTTAACAAATCGACGGATTTGAATTCAAGTATCCTTTCGAGCAATCGTCTCGAAATGTCGCGAGATGAATCAGAGGATGTTCCTCTCCGAGGATGACAGAGACAAGCAAGTAGCGACACAAAGGTAAAACGGAGGTGGAATACCGGAAGACGAAGAGGAGCGTACGAGGGTGGAGAGTGTTCCCCTCAATTTATATAGATTGCTCCGAGTGGTATTTCGAGTTCAAGTAACGAGCTGCAATTCTGCGGCCGGACGAGTATTTCCTTCCTGAAGTAGAAAATCCATTATGTGGCCAGCCATAGAGCCGGACGAAGGCAAACTGGATGATGGGCGTATGTACGCATTATCTCGCTAGATATTGTTCTGATGCTGATAAAGATGGACAGGTACGACTACTGCTTTTCGTTACTTCGGGAGTAGTGAAACTCCATTTACGATGAGTAATGTTTGCGGTATAATTAAACGAGATAAATTTAGCTGTGATTCGTTCTGTTGTTTTGATATACTTTTGGGGTATTTATTAGGAGCGGTATGGAAATTTGAGGATGCGGGAATTTAGGATTTAGGAATTTAGGAATGTAGGGATTTAGGGATCTATAGATTTAGAGATCGATAAGGATGTATAAATGTATAGGTATCTAAAGATGTAGAGATCTACCTGGTGATGTGGTTATTTAGAGATGTTGTTATTTATGGATTCAGATATCTGATTAAATCTATTTAATCTATTTAATATTAAACCACTAAGTACCAGTCAAATGACCGCTCCACAAGTTTCTTATTATAAGACCCACATTTTGTTAAAATACATTCCTTGAAATCAGAATTGATTTTCATCAAGATAAAAAATAAATGCCTGTACTAATTTATGTTTCGTTTGTTTATTTATTTTTTAACTTCAATTTTAATTTCAAATTAAATACACATTATATGCCAGCAGTGTTAATAATTTTCATTTGATGGTGCAGTGTATGTTATGCTGTAATATTTTGGTATATTTTGCACGAACTCCGCGATAAATGTCAGCAGTCCAGTAACGAGATATAAGTTCTGAATATTTGAACTTAAGGTAGAAATCATAGTCGGTGATTGAATCAAGCATTCGAATTCACCGGTACGTACAGATTGGTCCTATCGGATGCGCTCCGAATCAGTTCGGAACTCTCCAATTAAACCAGAAATGTCAACGCTCTAAATTCTGTAGCCGCATTTTAATTAAATATCAACGGACAGACGCCACTTTGGGACCACTCTCTACTTAATTATCGTGAAATAAGCCTGCCATGGCTAATGCACAGCGTGCTATTTCCGGTTGTACGGGCGCTATTATCATTTACATCGATAATTCACGTACAACGGAAGTGTAGCAAACACGTCCATTCCAATTCAACTTTGTGCCACTGTTTATTGCATCGATTTTCACGTTTTGTTGCGTTGGATCGCTACTCCTTTTGTACATTCACTCTTTATTACATTCTGTCGTCAAGCACTGTAGTACTTCGATAAATATGTACGAATAACTTCAATGGTTAATTTTTCGAAAATATCTCGTCTTTCAATGTATTGAGTTTCCACGAATGTGATACAATTTGTCGAGTTTTATGAAAATACTGCAAATTTGTAATATTTGCAATCAGGAGGAAAATTGCAAACATGAGAGCAAGATAGTAAAATTTGTTAAAATGCTTCCTTTGAAATCTATGCTGCTATGAAGACAAAGAATTAACCTGCAATATTCAATTATATTTTATCCTTCCATTTTCAATTTCAAACTATTATTCATTCCAACAATCAAATAAAACCTGTAAATTATGCAAGCACCAATCTGCATAATAAAGTGCAGTAAAATCTACAAAATAAAATGCATTAAACTATAGAAACGCATGACCAGCCATTTTGGAAAGCCAAACATGCACGAATGTAAAGCGCGTTTGCGCCAAAAGTTTCCGTCAGTTTGCACAGCGCATCGAGCATACGAACGAAACTCGATTAGTCAGTCATGAGTAATATCGGCCGAGAAGTCGATTTAATGCGTGTCAACGGATCCGTGATCGATCCGTGTATTCGTTCTTTGGAATCGATGCCGTATTCCTGGTTCGCGGGATTTTTCACCTCGTCCTGGTTGATTTATCGCGCCTCCGGTGGTGTCGCGATTTTTCAGCCCCTCGACGAATAAGGAGCGATGGAGATAACGTTTCAACGTTGACGGCGTGAAACTACGAATAAATCGTTCGTCGGTTGTATCGCTCGTTTCTTTTCGTTCACGTGAAGTATGAATAATGAGAAACGTTTGCCTGCAGTCGGTATTGAATACTCGTACGCGACAGTGAATTATTTGCTCGTCAGGTTCCCGTTACTTAACCCTTTGAATGCCTTTTTGGCTGAAGTGGAATATTCAGGTATAAGAACAATTTTATCGGGAAGCGAAAATGATGAACGGGGTTAACCGATTGACTCATAGTTTGAGGATAGTTAAGAAGATATGATAGGAAAATATGGTAATGGGAGGAGGAATCACTGTTGTTCGTTTCTGGGAACTTTTGAGTAGTGATGGGTTAGAGCGGTTTGTGGACAGAGTATGAATAAATATGGAAATATGAATATTCGGATTTATTATTTTGATGTTGAAAATATGTAAAAATTTGTTCGAACATACAGACGTTTATAAACAGAAAATAGAGAATACACTCTATGTTACATACATGTGAGTGATATACATAAATTATAAGTACATGTATATCTATTATCACATATCTATTACACATCTATGTAGAGCTATATTATCACATATCTACAAGAGAATAAAAACTACCCATTATATCACATTCTTAATCTAATTAAAACCAATGTCCACTTAAATAACAAAAGACAAACTCTTCATGTTCCTCACTCACCTCGACATTTGCGTCTACCAACAAAAAACTCATCGACCAAACTAAAAGCAACTAAAACGTGTCAAAAGACCACGAATCATGTAGCTGATCAATAACGATTGCCGTGTGTACAACGTGCAAACAGGTACGACGGTACACCAACTGCGATACAAACTTTCCGCACGCCATCTTTCATCGAACTGCGACGTGCATCCCTTTCGCGGATTCTTTCGAAAATGGTTCTGCTATCAGGAACGTATTTCATTCAATGACTATGTCCAGCATAGGTCTCGTGATGTTATCTGGGTCAAAGAACCAGTTCAACAACGTAAAAGGATCACGTACGACAGACTGTCTGTCAACGCTGACCCGATGACGTCACGCCATGCTATTTTTGTCGGAGTCGACGTCTTTTCCGACGATAAAAATAGCGATTAATCCGATTCGCGGTTACTCGCGATAGCATTCCATAATAGAATCGATTTAGCGGCATCGGTGATGCGAGAGCACTTAGGAAATTTTCATGACGCTACGCAATCTTTAGTTCTCTGTTACGAATCGGGATCTTCTGACTTAAAAATTAAGCTTATTGACTTGAAAATTAATAATGTTAAGCATACGGTATGATGGGTTGTTCAACCCCTTGCTGTAAAACTTATTTCTCAGATGCCTTAGTCAAAACTTTATTTATTCGATAACTTCAACATTCATTCGATAACGCAAATTATAGTTGGACCTTAATTTTAAGTTGAAGAGTATTAACAATTTTAGTAAAAGTTATATTTGAGGTGTGAGTGTGTCACGAGACTCGTCAAAGTACGACAAGAAGTTAATACAAGTTGACTTTTGTTTTATTGCAAGAGTTATAGGGTGGACATCTCTCGAAATAAGAATTGCACAATTTTTCATTTGAACACAAATTATATTTTATTTAATTGTAAATTTATTGTTAATAAAATATTGAATTTACAAGAATGGTGCTGATGAGAATAATTCCGCGATTGTAGCACCGGATGTATTGCTGTTGAAAACATTTCAATCCTAGTAATGCGAACATCAGACTTTTTCCAATAATTGGAATCATTTGATCTGCCAAGCATCAAGTAATAACTATGGTGTTTTATTTCTGATTACAGAGTTCGTGTCGAGTATTACGTGAACGAAAACACGTTCAAGGAACGACTTCAGCTGTACTTCATCAAGAATCAACGCTCGAGTAAGTACGTTTATTGTGCAGCTAAGGACGTAGATTTATTTTCTACAAGTTTTTTCTGCTGTTTCTTTGTTATATGAGTATTGGATCATTTCATAAGTTCGTGTGTATTTAGATATTTTGAGAGGAGGGTAAATGGCGGTGTGAGAAATTTAGGGGATGGAAAATTTAGGTATTTGGAAGTTTAGGGGTGGAAAATTTAGGTATTTGGAAATTTAGGGGTTGGAAAATTTAGGTATTGGGAAATTTAGGGGTTGAAAAATTTAGGTATTTGGAAATATAGGGGTGGAAAATTTAGGTATTTGGAAATTTAGGGGTTGGAAAATTTAGGTATTGGGAAATTTAGAGACTGGAAAATTTGGATATTTTGAAATTTAGGAGTTGGAAAATTTCGAAGTTGGAAAATTTAGGTTTTTAGAAATTTAGGGGTTGGCAAATTTCGAAGTTGGAAAATTTAGGGGTTGAAAAATTTAGGTGTTTGGAAATTTAGGGGTTGAAAGATTGAGATATTTGGAAATTTAGAGATAGAAAAATTGAGAATTAACAATACGGAATTTGAAAAATTTTTAAATTCAACAAATTGGAATCTCAGTATAATTATCTAAAAATTTGTGAATATTAAAATTAAAATAGTTCACTCATTCCCTAAATCGAAACCAGATAACTTCTCCTATATTAACCCACACAACCCCGCGTCGCATTGGTTCTGAATTAAAATTTTGACAACGTAATCTCAATTCGAGATCAAATGATTTTCCGTATCAAAAAGTGCAGCCGTGACCAAGGTAATGCAGTCAAGTCCTTAAATTAGTTCCATTCTTCCGGAAATTCCGTCACGTTATTTCCGGCACGACACAATAAACGTTGAATGGCCGTCACGAGAGATCGTTTTCCCTCGAAAGCGTCGTTCGAGCTTTTGATCGCGAAAGAGTTCACGGCGCCGGAAATTCCTTTCGAAGACACGCATGCCAGAAATGTAATTTTGGGAACGACGTGTTAGCGTGACACGAACAACCATGCGATGTCTACTGGCAAGACATAAGCTTTTGAAGTAGCTGGCAGCAGCCGATAACGGATATCGTGCCGATACCAGCTTCGATCGTTGCGTATCGACCTTTCGCATCTGCATGTCGAGCGGAGGAGAGATCGATGCCTCGCAACGTTTTGTAACGTTACAAGCCATTAAAACTCTGACCATTTTAGATCGTCGGGTATCGATAAACCTTCGATTCACGTATTTTCCTCCGTGACAAATTTATTTCTACCGATTTTCTCGTAACTTTACTCCAAGCTCGGATTCTTCGGTTTTGTCCACGTGACATCCAGTCTTTTATAGGTTGTTTCCTGAATATATTTTTATAATATGTGTAACTATATTTTGTAGTTTATATTCATAAAATTAGTTTACAACTGTGGTGCAATTTTGCTAAATTGTTGGGTATAATTTCTTCTTTCATATGCATATGTATGTATACACATGTACAGACATATAACATATGTGGATTTATTTATTAGATTTATTGGATGTGTGACTCCATTTTGTGTTTAATACATATAAAGTGTATTATACAAGCTTGTGTTTTATTATAGACACATGTGCACATATTATATTTGAATGCATTCTGTATTTTATGTACATATGTGTAAATGTATTTTTCACATGTGTGTAAATATGTACATCTACTTTGTACATGTGCATAATATACAAATATAAATTTTATTTATATGCTCATGTATATTATATGTAACTTGCATTTTTTATTTTATGTACATATGTGTAAATGTATTTGCACATACATGTAATACAATTTTTTTAAGTGTATTCTTTAAATATTATCTTACATAATATCTTCAGTATAAGTAGAATTTTAGAGTACATTTACTGTCCACGTTATTTTAAACGACCTGAAGTTTTTTTTTAATATCCACCACAAATTATATATTTTATTACTTCCCTTTTCATTTCTGTTCACACATGTCCAATGGGGTTGACGTCAGTACTTTGCGAAGGTGTTATCAGTAAAAGCGGAGTGTTATATAATAACTAGGCTGCGGATATTTATGCATTTATGACATATGGAAATATACAAAATACACGCAAATCCTACACGTAACATGTTTGAAATCAATATGTGACATTTATAATACGTAGAATGGAGGAAATGTGGAAAATAAAGTGATACTGATGAACAGGTAGCAATAAATATTGTGGAAACATATGTATATTTGCATTAATATTTGCAATCTAATAGCGTTGCTTTACAATGTAAGTCATTTAGATGACTATCTGAAATACTATTTGTTGCTAAAAGTGGGGAATATATGGGCAATTTGACTGCGATTGTGTGATAAGCTAATATCGATTCTTTGTATATATTATTTGTGAAGTCTAAATAAATAAATACGTTCTTATGAAATGATCTAATGCACTGGTGGTTAGATCAAATGCACATATTATAATTGGAGAACTCAGAAGTAGAAATATAGAAGTGTTCTTATAGAAGTGTTCTAATTTTGTATACAGTAATAATTTAAAAAAAAATTGTTTTTGTTTCAGGTCTGAGGATACGATTGGCTAACCTATTTTTCAAGCTACTAACATGCTTCTTATACATATTCAGGGTCATCACCGACACGGATCCAACTTATGCAGCATGGTAAGTCATATAATGCTTATCTAATGTTATAAACTTAAGTAATTTATAGCTTTCTCTTTTGTGGAGTACTATTTGAACGGTTCTAATTTACTAATTCAACCTCTTTCGCCTACGCATTTTATATTTAACAAAATATTTTTTGGTACACGTTATCAAGTTTTCTGTTTTTAAAGTCTTCAAACCCTATCGTATTATTTTTTACAATTAACATCATGATATCTTTGTTATTACGGATTTGTCCTCTATATGTAAATTCATTTAAAACTTCTCAAAAATGAAATCATTTCTATAATAATACTTCAATTGTTTATGATGGATTAAACAATTCTTAAATGTAGCTCTAGTATTCTTTATTGCATTGATTTACTTGATATCGTTAACTTGATATCGGGAAATAAATTAATTTAAGAAAGGTATGAATGAGGGTTTAAAACCCTTTCAACCCCTTCAATGCTATCGGTGCTTATAAAGAAGAGGACAGAAAAAGAAAAAATCTCTGAAGAGGCTTATAATTAATTTTACTTATCCTGAAATATCTTCTTAACTCCTTAACAAAGATCACTTATTATATGTATCATTTTTTTTCATTTTTCTAAAAATACATTTTTTGTTTATTCTATAGACAACAAGTTATATAATAATGTAATATTATGTCACAAGTTATATAATATATTATTGTAACGTTTATAATTTCTTAAAAAGTCACTATTTTAACAAAAGAAACCGATAATTGCAAATGTAACGAAGCAAATAGCTTTGTAACGCCATTGAAGTTCTACAACAATTTTCCGAGAAAATCTTTCCGGAGACATAAGAAACGGAAAATTTCTTTATCCAGGGTTGAAGAACCCATCTTGACTCGCGATTTAACCATTCACGCAAGATTACGATATTTTGTAGAACGAGCATCGCGGCTGAGAATAAAACCGAGATAAGACTTCGAAGCTGAAATGGTATCGCGTTTCCTTGCCGCGAGTCTTTAACAGCCTCGATACTTCTTAAGAATTCCTGGAGGACTGCACTTTGCCTTCTCTGCTATCTCCTATCTTTTATATTTTCTAAATTACTGCCTCTCCGTGCGTAATATTTGTCTGTTTCCCTTATTTACTTTTTCTTCTTGTTTCTTCGCTTTCTCTTATTATCTCTCCACACTTCTTTTGTTTGCATTTTTACATAGATAGAACACTTTTATTTTTTAATTTTGGTTACAATTTTTATTTGTACTTTAAGCTTCAAGTTTTATTTATTTTACTTAACTGCAATTTTTAGTTTTTTTTTTATTTTAGTTACAATTTTTATTTATTTTATTTAGATACAAGTTTTATCTATTTTATTTTTACTTTTTTTTAGTTACAACATTTATTTATTTTATTCAGCTACAATTTTTACCTACTTTATTTAGCTACAATTTTTAATTATTTTATTCGATTTAATTTGCGATAGACATCCCGAAATACATAATATGTTATTGCATCAAATTAACACTTTAAAATGATGACAAATTTGTAAATTCTTTATATTACATTCAGAAAACAGGACTCATTTTTTTCAAAATCAGAAATGTAGCACAAGTGCAAATTAGAACACATTTGACACAAAGAGTTACATCAACAGAAAACTAAATATCAAAATGTAAAGTGCATAATACGAAATTAAAGCGTTAATGGCGTCTAGTTGGAACTATAATCACGAAACCCTACGATCGTAATTACAAGTTCCATTAGCCGTCTATCTGATTTTCAGAACTTTATCCCTGTCGCTTTAAAAAATGCCCCCTCTGAAACTCGATCATGTGCTTTTAAAAAATTTGCTTTGTCTCCGGTTTCCTGGACTTCGATCTCGTTAAAAAATACCCCTCTTTCCAGTTATGGCTGCACGCCCGGCAACAAAACCGAGTTCCTGGTATCCCAGAACCTCACCGAGGAAGAATTTCAGGAGCACCCGACCATCAACTGGGATGCAATTTTATGGGTGAGGAGACCCTTGGAATTGTGGGTGGTCCAGGTGATCCTGGCAATGGTATCACTAACGGAAGCTCTGCTACTCGCCTATTTAGGTTACAAGGTACGCATCCTTTAACTCAGGAAATTCGATTTTATGCATAACTCTGTGACATTCGGCTATTTAGGTATTCTCTCGTTATATCCACATCTTCACTTTCGTATAATACATAAGGTGGTCTTACTATGTTATATCACAGATTATCGTGTTAGAGACTTTTTGTCTTACACTTTTTGTTAGAGAAACTTGGTTAGAGTTGTGAAGTGGACAGTAAACTGGTGGAATTTTCTGAGTATACTGTTTGCTGTCTTAATATAACGAGAGTCTACTGTATCTGCAAATATTTCGTACTTCTACTGCTGCATAGAGCTGACACCTACACTACGATTAAGTGTAAAATTACTTAAATTAACTAGTTTGATTTATTTATATAATTGATCGCTTTATATATGATACCATAACGGTGTCACTTTGTAATACCATGTTACTAGGCTGAAATGTCACATTTAATATTTGAAGGTTAGACTTACAGAAAACTACTTGTTATTGTAACAGAAAGAACGTATGATATTCACAAAATATATTTGTCGAAATTAGTACTTGTAGAATTTTAAAAATTGGTTCAGGTTTTTTGAGTTGACTCATCTTGTGATTCTAATGAATTTCATAATGAATTTGCTAGTGATGATAGTGAGTAATGAATATTATTTTGATGACTGAACAGCTAATGTTTGAACCTCAAACTTAAATTAGCTGTAACAAGAACACTTAAGATATTCATATATGTACATTTCAAGCTTGAAACTCGAAGCTCATATATACATTTCAAGTCATTTGAAGTTCAAAAGTACGACACCCTTCAAATCACATTACATCAAACAAAGAAGTACAACACTTACCTAAAAATGTCAATAAAATTAACTTCTATATTTCACTCTACATGTATGCAGCAGTAAAGTATCGAACTATTTCACCCAAGAATTTTTCTCATTTCTCAATGTACTCCACGATTTTGATCTTCTGCACGAATATCTGCTCGCCTACTCGTTCAACAGTATTAATAACTTAAGTATGTAAAACAAGCAGACGCTGAACGTTCCTAGTGACTACTTTGTGGCAAGTTTCTTCGTGCATGGTACCAAAAATTTCCATAGGCAATTTTCTGTCGCTGTAACATCCATCAAAGAGCAACTCGACTTCGAGGATTGTAATTTTTTTAGTGCACCGATAGGAAGTTTGTAAAAAGCATGCACCATGGTAGACTGCTTTCTGACGGAATTTTTGCTGAAAGTACGAAAAGTTATCTTGTGTTCTTTATATATATTTTGTAAAATGCTTTCGAGATTCTCTGCTAGCCTCATACACGGGGTTTCATTTAAACCGCTTAAAATGCTGAAGGTACTTTTTTGTGATGTAATATTCTCTTTTCTTAGAAATATTCTTACGGCAGTGAAATTTCCTTGAAACCTTTGAATATCGTTTAGTGGTTCGTTGTTTAGGTGTCGCTTTAGATCGATCGCTTTTTAGTCGATTTCGAGAATTTTATTTCAGATGTATTTTAGTGTGATATAAGGTATTGTAAATTTGTAAAAAAATGTAAAATGAGATATATCTGAGTCACAGTAGAGTCATAATATAAGATATACATATCCACATGTTTATGATATAAAATTATAAAAAATTTGATAAAACAAAGTCACTGTATATTACATAACTAAATCAAATTAACATATGTGACAGTAACTTCTACATATGACAAGTATCATTCAATAGACTTGCTCAATTTTATTTTCTTGTTATATAAATTTTCCAATAGAAAGTTGAACAAAGTGTTCTAATAAAAAAGACAGTTCTATAAGTCCAATAAAAATCAAAAATATTTTAAATTATATTTATTAAAATAAATTACATAAAGTACAAAAATAATACAAAAGTTTGACGTCGATCTTCAACTAATTTCTTAACTCCATTTTAAATAAAATTACTACCATTTTCATTGTAGTAACCTAACCTAAAAATAGTGATCGATTTGAAGCAAAATTCCTTGCATTTCAATGTGAATTTAATTTCCCGTTATACTTTGATTTTAATGTTTTAGATCCTTTGTTTTAAGTGTTTTTGTGTGTTAGCATTCACCAGCTTCTTGCCGAGCTTCGTTCTGCAGTTTCATTTGAAACTAAACACAGCAAGGAAATGAATTTCGCAATGAAAACGGTTCTCAGGTGCACAATGCGTGAAGCCAGTTACAAATCGAGTATAAAAACTTTGCAAAGGTCCCCGCGAAATATAAAACCAATGCAATTTCGTCGGCGTAACAGAAGAAAAATTTCGCTAACTTTCGATCGATTCGCGGGTAATCACAAAACACGGCTTCCATTTGAAAGTTTCGCTCATTTCGCTGGGAAAAGTGCACCGAAAAATGTGAGGAAGTCTTACGATGGGGTACGCGAAAGTTTCACCTAAATTCTAGCAGCGAGTTTTCTGTTGAAGGAAAATGGTGTTCATTTGACATTTTCGAGGGTTTATTAAACAGAAATGCTGCTCTGTTAGGTGTTCATGTGACTGATTGTGATTAATCATTTTTATCAACTGCACATTCTGTAAGAGAACATTAATCGTTGCGCCATGGAAGGAATGCATGTTACGAAATTGTAGAAAGAGATATATTTCACTTTGATCTGAAGGATAAGATAAATAAATAACCACAGTCACGCAATTGATATGACTGATATTTTCTGGTGATTCGAACAGATTGATGAAGGAGTTATAATTTTATTTTTTTCTTAAACGTTATTGTTTTTTGGATAGGTGTTACGTAAATGTTTAATAAATGTTACTAATATGAATCTTTGCATTGTTCTCAATTTTTAATTACATACATACATTGACATATACATATGTTGTTATCAATGTATAATCACATACATATGCTGTTATGAATTTACAACTGCATACATGCTTTGCTATACATACATATGCATACATTATAATGTTATACATATACAAGTACATATATATATTAATTATAAATTTACAACTACATACATTGTTCTCAATGTACAATTACATACATACGTTGTTATGAATTTATAACTACGTACTTGCTTTGTTATACATACATATGCATACATTACAATGTTACACATATAGAAATACATACATATATTAGTTGTCAATGTACAACTACATACACACTGAAATAATTAATCATGTGCTTGTATTTATAATAATGCAATATTAAAAAATATAAACTTGAAACAACTACTTAAAAAAATAATAACCTAAAAGTCTGATTAAACAGGATTGAGTTACAAGTTAAATTTCGATTCGTAAGTAGAAGAGTTTCAATTAGCGACAGAAAGTTAATCGTTAATTAAAGAACTCTTCGGTTGAAGTAAACTTTCGATCTTCAATTTAGCAAGCTTGAAAAATTAAACTTCAATCAGAGAATTTAGCTAAGAATTTTATTACAAAAGTATTGATCGCAGCATTGTGCGATGATCTGACGTGGGCGATGATTATAACCTTAATACTAATCTAACCTCTAATACCAACATCAATATTAACAATGATAATACATCAATATTGACACTAATTATGGTACGTTGCAATTAATAATAGGAGATGTTAGTATTAATAATAGCAATGTTAGGTTATTAGCAAAGGTAACAGTAATATTTGTATTGAATATTAAAATTAAATCTAACGTAGCTAATGTAAAATGGCATCTACAATGGTGGCATAATTTGAAGTTGAATTTTGAAAGTTCCACAGATTCGTAATATCGTAATATCCTGATATTTGATACCTTAAAAATATTCAATACCTTGAGCATCCAATTTCCAAATCAAAATCCTTTATTCCAAATTATTGAAGTCGAAAATCGAACCAGATTCCAATTCCAAGAATACCGTATTTCGAATCATAAATATCGTTATTAAATTATACGGAAACCCGTATAAATTCTGAATTTTCACTTAGCTAAAGTACATAGAAGGTAAAGTCTCGAAGCTTTCGAAGTTGCAGCGGTATGAAAGTCACTTAGCGAACACGCTGCGAGCGCAGACACGATCGGTGGATGTAAAATTATTATTCCAAGCTGTGTCAGAATTTAACGAACCGGTTGCTTTGCACGTACAGTATCGCCGATACGATCTGTAACTACGTGTAGCCATTGTAACACGCTATTCACTAATCGAGCATTCCGGAGACCCGATTGGCCACGTTGTAACAACCGACTAACTCGATAACGTTGCGTTGATAAAACATGAGCATGATAATCGACCCTGCTCATATTGGCTGTTGCGAAATTTCGATGGACATTGTTAACCCTTCAACTTTGAAAACATTCTTACGTTATTATTATTAATTATTTTCATTTGTAATGTTAATGATGGTTACTTTGCTTGTGAATCAAATAAGAGGTATTTTAAAAATGTTGATCTTAGTGCGAAATATAGGTCAGTATAAAAATACAAGTTTGAGGAAAATTGATGCAATAAAAATTTCGTCATTTTTTTGTCATTGTTGATAATCATGTAATAAGGTAACTTTTTGTCCTTTTGTAAAAAGTACATAGATGATACTTTATATAATACGTAGATAACATATGTATGTCACACAGATGACATACTTACAAAATACATCACATAACTGTTTTGAAATTTAATAAAAAATGTAACAAACTTCACAGCAATTATATTTCTAAAATAAAAAATTCTATTCGTTCAATCTAATCTCAACTAACCAACCCACTCAATAAATACAATAATACTGCAAACCTTGCAACAAGAAATAAATATCAAGTATCTCCTCTACATCTTCCTCAACCCCAAAAATCATCAATTTATATTTGACAACCCATAAATAATAATTTAAAATACTAAATAATATACTACATTTGCAGAAGAAAGCACAAGAAGATTAATCCCCGTCCGAAAACCCCTGCAATATATAAAATACATAGTGCTCGTCGATGCGCAAAAGCATTTCACGAGATTAAGGAAGTAGTCGCTTTTGATGGGATTTCTTCGTTTCCTTATAGCTTTTTCCCGCGTTTCTTATCGCTGGTAACCTCTTCTTTCGTTTCATGGTTTAGAAATGTCGTGAATGGTATCGTGGATGTAGCTGTTATCGCCATTATTGTTGCCATAGTTATTGTTATCGTTATTACTATCGTCGGAGTATCGGGTTTATTTTCCCGGAAGCGTTTAGCACACGTTGAACACGGACTTTTCCCGTTTTGTTTTATCAATATCTTCCGATGGCTTTTTTATTGGAATTCGTTTATTTTGTGGGAATCTTATTTGAGATGTTTAGCAATCGGATCAATGTGGGTCATAAGTATTTCGATTATTTAAGATATTAGATTAGTATGACGTTATTATGATGTTTAAGAGGAAGTTAAATTTTAGGTGAACTCTAATGGGGAATTTGGAATTTGGCAAATTGGGAATTTTGTGGTGGGTGATTTGGTAATTTAGTGGTTTGAAAGTTTGAGAGATTGAGAGTTTGAGAGGTTGAGAGTTTGAGGGGTTGAGAATTTGAGGGGTTAAGAATTTGAAGGGTTGAGAGTTTGAGAGTTTGACGATTTGAAGGGTTAAGAGTTTGAGAGCTTGAGAGTTTGAAAGCTTGAGAATTTGAAGGGTTGAGAGTTTGAGAGCTTGAGAGTTTGAGAGCTTGAGAGTTTTAGGGGTTGAGAGTTTGAGAGCTTGAAGATTTGAAGGGTTGAGAGTTTGAGAGCTTGAGAGTTTGACAGCTTGAGGATTTGAAAGGTTAAGAGTTTGAGAGCTTGAGAGTTTGATGGGTTGAGAGTTTGAAAGCTTGAGAATTTGAAGGGTTGAGAGTTTGAGAGCTTGAGAGTTTGAAAGCTTGCGTGTTTGAGAGCTTGAGAGTTTGAGAGCTTGAGAGTTTTAGGGGTTGAGAGTTTGAGAGCTTGAGGATTTGAAGGGTTGAGAGTTTGAGAGCTTGAAAGTTTGAGGGGTTGATAGTTTGAAAGCTTGAGATAATGTTACTTGCATTAAACATTTATTAATATCATTATTATTCTTATTTTCCGAAATGTACCGCAAGAAATGTTCACGATATATCTTCTTTTACATGGTGCCACCCTGTGATTGACATCTGTAGAACTCCCATTTTCCCTCGAATCTCGATTGATCCCCAATCTGCTAACGATCGAATTAAAATCAGCTTCTTCCGAGAGAACAAAGAGCAAGTCATTTCTCAAGTTCAGCCCGCTTCAAAATCTGAAATCACGGAGTCAAGCAAATCCTCCGGAGCGTCCCATTTATTTTTCCACTCAATCACCGTATTCACCGTACCGGCAACTTTCCCCTTCGTGAGAGGAATCTCCTTAAAGCCTACTAGACGACCAATCCTCCGACGGTGAACTACGTAAATCGAGAATGACGGATGAAGACATAATAGCGGAGGCAAAGGAATCACGGGTGTACACGTTGCTTCACGTGACTGTAATCCATTCAACGGTCATTAGTCGTGAGTTGAGATTGGATTTGCCTCACTGACTTCGCCAAATATACTCGATTACTCACCGTGAGAATCGTCTGTCTATTTTACTCGCTGGAGGAATTTGAGACGATGGATTTGAGACGGTTTGGTGTTGTTCTCAATTACGATCGAATACGATCAGATTAACATTGCTACAAACAATTATTAAATAATCTATACAATTAATAATAATTTCTGCGTGTAAAATTTCCCATTTTATGCAAGAAAACTAATTAGGACCGAAGCGGTCAAATTACCGTATTCAGAAACTTTAGAATCGCTTTTCATTAATTTTCGCCTGGCCAAAGATGAAGCAGCTGTAAGCAAACGATTCTTAGAAAGCCAGCAGCGATTTTCGTGAAAAATTCACGAATTCTTTGTCGGCGGGATTCTTTAAAAATGCATTCCTTCACCGCGACAGCATTTAATGAAATGAAATTCGTGGCTCGACAAGGCAGCTTTTTAAAAAGGCACTCGTTTTTTTGCCCCCTCTACAAATTGCATTCGTCTGCTATTCGTAAATCTCCCGGGATATTAATAATAGCAGAATCCTCGAAAAGGTTTATCCAGTTATCGTGTGGTAGCGCTTTCGGTATATTTTAAGCTTGCTTTGACGAGATTTCGAAGATAAATGATTTGGTAGTAGATAGATGGAACTTAATTTGTTCATTTTATCTTTGTCAAAGGTTTATGTATGGTGAGATATAATTTCCTGGTTAATTGATTTTCAGGGGCTTGAATTTTCAAGTTCCTGAATTTCCAAATTTCCAAATTTTCAAATTTCCATACTCTCAAATTTCCACACTCTCCCAAATTCTCAAATTTCCAAATTTTCAAATTTTCACACTCTCTCAAATTTCCACACTCTCAAATTTCCAAATTTTCAAATTTCTACACTCTCAAATTTCCAAATTCTCAAATTTCCAAATTTTTAAATTTCTACACTCTCAAATTTCCAAATTCTCAAATTTTCACACTCTCAAATTTCCAAATTCTCAAATTTTCATACTCTCTCAAATTTCCACACTCTCAAGTTTTCACACTCTCTCAAATTTCCACACTCTCAAATTTCCAAATTCTCAAGTTTCCACACTCTCAGGTTTCCACACTCTCAAATTTCCACACACTCAGGTTTTCACACTCTCAAATTTCCAAATTTCCAAATTCCCAAATCTCCAAATCCCCAATTTCACAAATTCCACCTTCCAACTTCCACATTCTCCACTTCCAAATCATTACACCCCAAATATTGAAACCGCAAAATATGAAATTTCTCAAAAGCAAAGTTTCAAACCCACATCTGACATTACATTATACATTATCATCTCCCTCGTCCTTCATCTCCTCAAATCTAATATTACTGTCACATTCCACTCGATATCCCAGAATAATAATTCGAAAGTAAAATAGGAACGAAATAAGATATCAAACTACACGAGAAAACATTAATATGCATTAAAAGGCATAGATTTAAAGTTTACTTATTCCCGTTTGTTTCTGTAATCTTTCCGAGAGCCCTCGCTTTGAATGTTGATCGAATTCAAAGAAACTTTTCCGAAGCGGATGAGAAAAATTTGAACGGTTGACAGCTCGACAGAAACGAACAGAAGTAGAAAATGTATGCCAAGGAATATTAGTCGACATTGAAGTGTGACACAGATTTTGAGAAAGCTTCTATCGATAAAAGAAGAAATACGTACATACATATTTAAGTGGCATCTGAATGCTAATGCAAACGTTCCACTTTTCTGAATTCATTGACAGAGAACGAGTGAATGATTTGTAATGACAGGTTTTGTCAAATTTGTTCTTGGACTTTGAATTTTTTATGAGTTAATAAGAAATATGTATATATAAAACTATTACAGTTATTAACTTAAAGTTTGATAATATTCAAAAGAAGCTTAATAATTCTTAGAACTTTCTTCTAGCTCTTTTTGTTTAGGAAATTATACAATTTATTTGTAATTTCAATTGGAAGGTTTAGTTTTGAAATATTTAACAAGTTGGAAGTCATTTTTTAAATTCATTGCCAAACTCATCAAATCAAACTAAACTTTATATTCAGTATGTTTATGCAGTCATCTACCCATCAAGGAAAATTGCAATTAAATGCAAATTATTTATTTCTCATAACCTCAAATTTAATAACAGCTTCTACGTAATTATATTTAGTGGAAACTCGAAATGGTTGCAAACACAGAAGCCACCAATTTCCTGCAATGCTCCGCCATTTTGTGTCGCAGGATCACACAGCAAGAAAGAATTTAAAGAAAAATACGAATTTAAAAGAAAATATCAGTAAATTTAAAAATTGCCACAAACAACATTTTAAAATAACAGTAAATTATTTTTCACTGCAACCGTGTAACAGCAGAATATTATTAACCGATGGATAAACATGAATCACCGATGTATTTCGCAAGCAAACTCGCATCCAATGCCCCCGTAATTATAGCGTTCGCATAATAGTTTAATTAATATTTACTTATACGAGCCAGCTTGCCGGTTTCCAAATCCGTAGAGAACATTAAATTAATTTTCGGCAATTAACGCAGCACCTGTTGATTTTGAATTCGATGCATTTTAGGAACGTTAGTTAACACGCACGTTGCATTGAAATTGCAGAACGATCGCTGTTTTATGTGGAACGTTTTTCTACTGCATTTTGCACTTTTTTTTAATTGTCGCTGGGTTTGTTGAGCTGTCTTCGTCATGTTCACAGGGAAACGTCTGGCAGCAGCTTCTCTCTTTCCACTTCATCCTCGAGCTGGTCAACACTATACCCTTCACGATCACGGTGAGTTATTATTCAATTCTTTTTACGATTACACGATTTTTTAATTTTACTCGCACTTTGGATTTCAAGCTGATACTTAAGATTGAACTTAAAATTCGTATTAAAGGCTCTTTTTAGAATTCAGTTTGTGAGGATTCATTTATGTTGAGATGGTCGCTTTGTAGGAGTTGTAACTTTCAGTCTATGTATTAAGTCTATTAATACTTGCACATATTTTTCTTTTTCATTTATTTATTTATAGTCGCATCAACCACTCACGCATTATTAGCAACTCAGTGTACACATATTTACAGATTGTTGAATAGTTTAGACACTTTAAGGTACTGCAGCAAGTTTTGAATCGATTTGTTATCCTTCACGTTGTTCATTTAGTACACGGTATTTCACAACTTTTGTAACTCCCGGAAAGGGGTGATAGAGGACGTAATTCTGAATAATATTTTCCTTTGCAAAAATTGGGTGTGAAGCTTCGTTTTTGAATTATTAAGCAAAAACACGGACCAATCAGAGCGCGAGGACTACGCCCAGTCGGCCATTATGCTCGAAGGCGTCGCTCTCGCGACTGCGCGCTGCGATTGGCGCCGAATCCTCGCGCTCTGATTGGTCCGTGTTTTTCTTTAATAACTCAAAAACGAAGCTTCGCACTCCATTTTTGCAAAGGGAAATCTTGCTTAGAATCACGTCCTCTACCACCCCTTTCCAAAAGCTACACGAGTTGTGAGACATCCTGTATGATTAAATTATATGAAGAAAGTCTGTGTACCTCTGAGGTAGTCAGTGTAGAATGAACTTGTACCTTGTCTATTTTATTTAATTACATTTTATGACAATGAAGTTTATGTACTTCTGAAGTAGTTCATATAGTATGAACATAAACCTTGTCTATCTTATTTAAATTCATTTTGTGACAATGAAGTCTATGTACATCTAAGGTAGTTAATATAGTATGAACATAAACCTTGTCCATTTTATTTAAATACATTCTGTGACAATGAAGTCTATGTACTTCTAAGGTAGTCCATATAATATGAACATGAACCTTGTCTATTTTATTTAAACACATTTTGTGACAATGAAATTTATGTATTTTTGAGGTAGTCCATATAATATGAACATGAACCTTGTCTATTTTATTCAATTACATTTTATGACAATGAAATTTATGTATTTCTGAGGTAGTCCATATATTATGAACATAAACCTTGTCTATTTTATTTCTTACATTTTTTGACAATGAAGTTCATTAATCTTTTAAGACATATCTTATATTACATCATGTTGTTATACCACGTTATAAAAAAGAATTCCCGTAATCGCAATAATAGAAAGGAAGAAAAGCTTGTTTATTACACGCACGAAGAATGAAGCCCGGAAATATAAGGAGTCATAAAACGGTTCGTTAAGGGGACGATACGCAAGAAAAGATCTGCTGATTTGTTCGTAGCTCGGCAATAAAACGAATCGTATCCCTTGATTCCTTCTGAATTCCATTTCACCAGCGAGCGATAGAAATCTTTAGGTTTTACGTTCCTCTGGCACGCAACATCAGACGCTTCCAATGGGACTTTATTTCGTCGAACCACTAACCACACGGTATAACCAGTCTTCATTCCGTTAACAGCCACCATGATGAAAGTGTAAAGAACTTGTTGCTTTGCATCGATTCGGTTGAACATCGATATATGAGCACGGAGTTCCAATTCTCCGGGCTATGTCAATCTGAATAGCGTTTTGTTCCTCCGACAGGGATGAACTTGTTGCTTTTATTGTTGGGTTATAAACTTTCGCGGCTTGATTGATTAATATCGAGAGGTGACGCGATATTTTTGCTGTGAGCGATCGTATAAAGTGGTTTCGTACAGGTGATACGAGTAAGCCAAGTAGTGAAAGTCAATGATTCTGTAGACTGAAATTTATTTCGGTAGATTCACGTTTTAATTTTTAAGTAGGGGACTCTGTAACATTTTTACAATTTTTATGGACATAAATTACAATATTTTTGAGTAGATTTGTAGAAAAAATTTGTATGATTGCTGACTGATGAATAATTGTACTTATAATGTATGTATGTTAGCTCATATGTGGTTACACATATGTACTTCAATCGGTGATAGCTTTCATATGAGACACAAGTAATTTGAAATTTAAAATGTGAATAGATTATAATAATAATTTAAAAGAAAATGGTGGTTATCGAGGTTCACGATAAATTACACATGGTATCGATCCCAAGCTACCTTCAGCACCCTTGATCCGAACGAAAATGGGATTTAACATTATCAGAGGGTTATGCCTCGAAATTTAATTGGCTTAGTGTCATTAGTTTTGTGTCACTTCTCCAACGTCTGAGATCCCTAAATCCAAGCTATCCTACATTGTTTGCTCACCATTTGCCTTACGATACGCAAACTGCATTTTGAAGACAAACGTCATCTATACTGACAGAATATTTGCATCCTTATTTTCTAGCAGATATCAAATCATATGCCCATTAAAAATCTCCTAGACATTGATTTCTTATTTTTAAATTTAAATATTTATAAATTTGAAGAATGTACAAAATTTCAATTTAACTTCATAGGTTATTAAAAGCGAGCGTTGCTAAAATTATTTTTTTGTTATTAAGTAATCATTTGAGCGATGACAAATTGTGATTTCAGTTACTTTATCCACCAATGCGAAATCTGTTCATTCCGGTGTTCCTAAATTGCTGGTTGGCAAAGCATTCCTTGGAGAATATGTTCGTAAGTAATTTATTTTTGCTTTCTGTTATTGAACTGTTGTTTTTATTGTTAATGTGTTTTTGCAGAATGACCTACACAGGGCTATGCAGAAATCTCAATCAGCTTTAAGTCAACAATTGATGATCCTCAGCGCTACGTTACTGTGCCTTGTCTTTACTAGGTGAGTTTCATCAATTTTTTATTCGAAATCCTTATTACAACTTCAAAGTTTCATAATTTACAATCGTAGTAATTTACAGAAGCTTGCAAGTTACTAGCTTTTGTAATTCAATATAAAAATTTGGGAATTTGAAAATGTGAAAATGTGAAATCATAAAAACTTTCAAGATTAAAATAATTTGACTGAATAATTAAAACTCAAGTCGAAACTGAACCTTAAATTTAAAATCAAGGAATATAAGTTTCTTAAATTTAATTAAATAAGAAGTAACCTTCCCAATTAATAAAACATCGTGAAAATAAAGGAAAGTAAGCACAAACGCAATCGACCGTACACAAACGCTAAAAATACGATTTCAACTGCAGCTGGAAGTAGTTCATGTCCAACCTCTTTATTACCCGATCGTTTTTTCTATATATGGAACAAAGTTTGTAATAATGATACAGCGAAACAAAAAATAGCAAACAATCAATACACATACGTCTTTTAAGTGCATTATGCTGCGGGAATGTTTGAAAGTCATATTTGCTGCGTATGAATATTTGACAAGGTCTGCAACTTCACTCATTTGTAACTCGTGATTGATATACGTAGTGATTTAAATAAAAGATAATTATTGATTCACATAAATAAACTTAACGATTGAAACGTAAAATTATTTATTCACACTAAATCTGTTCAGAAGGAGAATTTCGTTTACCTTGATCAAGACGCAAAATATTACGCGCACGTAATTACTCTTCTGCAAACGAAAGGCAATTTCAACCGAACCTCATTACGCGATCTATTATTCGTTCGACAGGTTACATGTTGCATTCGATCGAGCATAGTGTTCCTGGAAATTACAAAATCATACATCGAAACCAAAGAGTAAGCGCGACGCAGCTTATTAACATGTTGATTGTGTCGGAATCGAATGCGTTCCAAGTTCTCGATGAACAATTCAAAATTTGAAGAAGTCAAGAAATGGATTTATTATCGAATTTAGTTTAAGACAAAATTAATTTTCGTTATGAAGAAAGTGGTTTTTGTCATGAATATCATAATTTTATAGCTATTGAAGTATCATTGTAGGTATCTGTTTATCCTCCATTTTAAGACGCTGGCCGCCATATTGGTTAACAGTGCTCGCAACTCAAATTAAATTAATTTTTATTTAGGAGAATAACGAAAGAAAAAGACGTTTGAATGTTCTTAATATTTCATTTACAACATATATTAGAAAATTAAAAGATTAAATTGAAAAATTAATTGTCTTTTTCCTTGATAACTCATATTGCGTCTGACAAACATCGTAACGTGTTATTCATAAATATTGAAAATAAAACATCTCTTGTACTTTAAACACAAATGATCTTCAAATTAATTTCATACAAAAATATCTCCTACTCCTAACATCTAATTATTAATAACTCGAAAAGAATCTAAAGTTTGACAATTTTAAGTAACAATCTTACCATGTAAACCGTTGATTTATACAAAAGAAGAGCAATTTTTCCTATCAGTTCCTCCCTTAAAGCTTTGAACCTCCGAACGAATGTCGGTAAAGGCAGTAAAACGGTCGATATATTAATCCAATTTTCCCGGGGAATTGCTGCTCGAACGTGACATTTTGAAGGGTTCACACGAACTCGGGTAACAACCCCTTTTTGAAAAGTTCTCGTGGCCTTTCGATAAAGGTGGAGGGAAAGTTTCGTTAACGAAGGAGACAGTAGGTGGTCAGGTCGTTACTTTTCTTCGCGATATCGGACACCTACGCGAATTGTTGTCGCTCGGTCAGATTGTTCCGTGACACTAACGCAATATTGTACGACAGAGATCACGATCACTCGATGAAAGCGTGAAACTCGGCTGATTGACCCAGATGCAATGTGGGACAGATGTTAATAAGTAATCGTGGCGGTTCGTGTAGATGGATTGGTATCACCATCGATCGTACGTGATTCATTATTTACCGTGTAATTCTAGAACGACGTACTTGTAAGCTTGCCCTTGTCGTCGTGCACAAAGCGACAAGGGTGGCCGGATGTCGCCTATCTTCGTAGCCGATCTTCAAATTATTCGGAAGTCGTTCTTCAAACGATAGATACTGTTCTTGGCTCGGTGTCAATGTTTGTTCTGTTGCTAAGCTCGATTATGGTCAAACTACCCTCCTCCCAACCTAAAGAAAAATTTCAGACCCAACAATTTTTTTACAGTCACAAAAATTTTGTCGAATACGAAACTTTCTGTATGTTCAAACTTTTAAGTGGCCAGATTTCTTAATCTGAGAATTTGAGATTTTTATACGTGTAAATGTTTGAATTCTTAAACTTAAATTTGAACATATCTACCTTACTTAACATACAATAAATATCAAACGAATTTGTTGAATTTATTCTCCATATTCATTCTTATTCTTCATTATATTATACATACGTGTATATGTTTTTACAATGTGAATATTCAATGATAAAATGAAAGCAACATGTAAGACCTAATGAGCGACATACATTGTCTACAAGTTACAACTGTGAACCAGACACTATCTATTTCACTGTTTCCGAGAAAGTCAGCAAACGTCCACTTTACGAATGGCATGTCAAGTTTGAAGATGTATAGTTAACGAACACGCTTACTTACAACGATTACTAAGGTTTACAGCAAACGGAGTAATCTACGTTTTCTCGACGTGAAACATAGTACGAGCAGGATACTTGTACAATCGATAATGATAACGTTGTTATAATGGAGCTACAGACTTCATTTGTACAGTAACAAATTTCTATTGTTTTTTTATATAATTATTTCATGATATTTGATTTTTGATGTTTAGTATGTTATCATGTACATTTTTGTTATTTACAGAGATTAATATGTTGAATGTCATCATCACTGTATATAATAAATACATGTGTGCATTTATTATCTTTATTATCCATATATCCCAATTCCCACATATTCTAATTTCCACACATCCCAAATTCCACACATCCCAATTCCCACATATCCCAAGTCCCACATGTGCCAAATCTCACATATGTCAATTTCTACATATCTCAAATTCTACGTATCCCAAATCTCACACATCCCAATTCTCACATATGCCAAATCTCACACATCCCAATTCTCACATATGTCAATTTCCACATATCTCAAATTCCACGTATCCCAAATCCCACATATCCCAATTCTCACATATCCTAATTCCCACATATCCCAATTCTCACATATCCCAAATTCCATATATCTCAAATCCCACATTTCGCAATTCGTACATATCCAATTCCCAAAAATTCCCAAAATTCTGAAACCCCTGAAAATTCATCCAATTCCCAAAATTCCCAAAAATCCTAAAATTCCAATATTCCCAAAAAGTATGTGTGTGAAAATACACATGTATTGCATACGTCTATACTCTAGTACATACGTGATAAATATACATATAATGCGTGTATAAGTATAAATATATGTATATGGTGTTTATAATTAATTTGAATAATGCTTAGTTAAATTTGTAAGTCGCAAAAATATGGAATAAGTAAGTGAAATTACTTTATCGTTCATTTCATCGCCATGAGCTCGACAAAAATATTAATCGGAAGCTTAAATGAAATCGTAAACTCAACTTCGTATCTCTCATAAAATTTTACAGACTCTCCAGCGAGCATTGCCAGTATAAATCAAAGAAATCGTTTTACGACGAATTAGGAAAGGAAAGAAATACGCGCTCATTTAATCCGCTGAAAGCTTCCTCTTTAAATATATCGTTGACACTGTTGAAATAACATTTTCAATTTCATCTCGTAATGTCGCTTACTTTAATGTAGATACATATAATCAATTCTTTCGACTTTTCTTTGGAATAATAAACAAGCATTTAGAAGAGGATTTCAAATTTTTATTAAATGAGTATGGGTGTGGGTGTGGGGCTTTTAAAATTTATCGTTTGAATTTTCAAGTATAAAAATTTTAAATTTGTAGATATTCAGAATATTACATTTTTAAACTCTCAAATTTCTAAATTTTCAAGCTTTCCAATTTTGCACGTTTTTCAATTCCTACTTTTTCCAATTTCCACATTTTTCAATTTCCATATTTCTCAATTTCCATATTTTCTAATTCCCACATTTCCCAAATCTCACATATCCCAATTCCCACATATTCCAATTCCCACATATTCCAATTCCCACATATTCCAATTCCCACATTTCCCAAATCTCACATATTCCAATTCTCACATATGTCAATTCCCATATTTACCAAATCCCACATATTCCAATTCCCACATATCCCAAATCTCACACATCCTAATTCCCACATATCCCAAAATCCCACACATCCCAATTCCTACATTTCCCAATTCTCACATTTGCCAATTCCCACATATTCCAATTCTCACATATGCCAATTCCCACATATCCCAATTCTCACATATGCCAATTCCCACATATTCAAATTTCCCAAAATTCCCAAATTCACACAAACTCTTAAAATTCCTCAAATTCCTCAAATTCCACAAATTCTTCAAATTCCTCAAATTCCCTAAATTTCCAAAATTTCCAAAATTTCCAAAATTTCCCAAAATCCCAAAACTCCCAAAATTCTAAAAATTCCAAAAAATCCTAAGTTTCCAAAAATTCCAAAAATTCACCATCCCTGTATTATGTTAATCAGTCTTTGATACGCGACTCACAGTATCGAAATGAATGCATCAATAACTCGTAACAAACGTAAACACAATTTTGAAAAAGGATACGAGATATATAGGTACGTTTTTCAGCGCACGTCGAAGCAGTCGTTCGCGAAACGAAAAGCGTCCAATTAAAAAAGCAATATTGCTCTCCATCTCATGCTGTTCGATTCTTTTTTTGTCAATTCGTTCGACTTATTGCCGATATGCAGGCATCGAATAAAATCGTTGCGTCAAATTCACGAGGTAACAGTTAAAAGATCCTTGCTAGCAATCAGAAGAGAATTTTATATGTTTGTATGTTGGGTACAAATTAAATATTGTAATATTTCATTCATTATTTTTGTGATTTTATAAATTAATTACGTTAAATTGAAAAATATTTCTTTTTATATTTGCGATGATTTTTAGTGCTCTTCGGTACGATATTTTCAATATTAAAAAATATTCTGGGTAAGAAATTTGTGTTAGACTAAAATGTAGAGTGAAACTAGAAATTTTTGTTAAATTAGCAATTTTATAAAAAGAATTGAAACAAGGTTATATTAAAATTGTTTAAGAATCGATTTTGTAATGATACATAATTTTCTAACCTTAAACTACCCTAAGAATGTAATAAATGATGGATCTCGAAGCTTTTTTTACTCCTTCTGTTTTAAAAATTGAAAGAGTGAAATGAGAGACCCGTGCGTTTAAAAAAGCTCTGTTCCAAGGCCATAAATACATCAAGAAACAAGAAGCAACAAGCTGGACAAATATAAACTCGATACAAATATAAAATTGAGGTCGTATGCATAATGCAAATGAATCGTTTGCAAATGTTCTTTGTTAGGCTAACTATTACGAATGCTCTTTAAAACAGTCGTTTGATCTTAAGGAGAAGTAGAAACTACTTACTCTAGTTCTAAAATATACATGCATTCTTAAATGCTACGTAAGTTTCATTCGAGTGGGATCATAAGATAATCTGGGTTTCATTATATTACGGTTAAGGTTATTCTTGGTTAAGCAGTCATATTTAAGGATGTTGGCAATTTGAAAATTAATGAATTTTCTTAACTTTCATATTTTGCAAATTTTTTTATTTTGAAATTTTTTGAGTTTTTGGATTTCTCAATTTTCTAATTTTCAAATTTTTCAGATTACTACATTTCCTAATTTATACATTTTCCAATTCGTACTTTTCCCAATTCTCACATTTCACAATTCCCACACATTCCAATTACTACATATCCCAAATCCCACACATCCTAATTCCCATATATGCCAATTCCCACATATCCCAATTCCCACATATTCCAATTCTCACATATGCCAATTCCCACACATTCCAGTTCTCACATATGCCAATTCCCACATATCCCAATTCCCACATATCCCAATTCCCACATATCCCAATTCCCACATATTCCAATTCTCACATATGCCAATTCCCACACATTCCAGTTCTCACATATGCCAATTCCCACACATCCCAAATCCCACATATCCCTATTCCCACATATCCCAATTCTCACATATCCTAATTCTCATATACCCCAACTCTCACATGTACCAATTCTCATATATCCTAATTCCCACATATTCTAACACCCATATATCCCAAATCCCACATATCCCAAATCTCACATATGTCAATTGCCACATATCCCAAATCTCACACATCTCAATTCCCACATTTCCCAATTTTTCAATTGTCAACTTTCTAAATCCCTAATCCACAAATTCCCTAATTCCCCAATTCCCAAATTCCCAAATTCCCAAATTTCCAAAGAATTTACGAAATATAAGGTTTAATAGAATTTTCCAAAAATCGATCACTATGGGAAAAAGCACTTTTCAACGAATGTTTCAGCGTATGCGGGATCCAGCACTTCCAAAGAGCAGGGCACAGGCATCTGAATCTGTTCCAAAGCACATACTACGTTGTGGTCACATTTTCTACGGTTGGCTATGGGGACTTTGTACCTGACATTTGGCCCTCTCAACTCTACATGGTTATAATGATCTGCGTTGCTCTTATTGTTCTACCCACCCAGGTACCTGCAGTATTATTTCTTCTCGTAATAATATTTCATAGATGGCTGACTTTTGATTAACTTAAACAGACGCGTGCATTTACTATTTGGCGAAATACAAAATTAAACAAATTAAAATGTGCACAGATAAATAGAATATTATTTATGAGCAAAGAAAAATTTGAATGTTATTATATAAAGTCATCATTAATTTTTAAATAAGTTTCTTAAAAAGTTCAGATTTCATGAAAGTATTGTAACAGGAATTTTTAGTATGATATTTGTTATTGATGTTTAATATTAATTTGATTTCTTAACCTGTAATTTGTTTGATAGTCAGTCAGAGTTAATTAATTACTGTTGGAGTATTAAAATAAAAAGAGAAAGTAGAAATATTAGACGTGCTTGAAATTCAGTGACTTTTAATTATAAAAATTATAACTGGTATTGAACTCAAAACTCAGTCGTAAAGCATATGCGTCACAATATTATAAACGAAAGAATTAAAAGTTAGCAGAATATTAATAAAGGTTACTTTCCACCCACTGCATATCGATTACAATATTTTCCGATTACAAAAAAAAATAATTCAAGATACCATAAATGAAGAATAACGTCCATGTATATACATGAATTCCCAACCTTATCTCCTCATTATATGTAGATTTACTTTTACCGCAGTAAAAGCGATAGCACGTGCAAAACCCTGTTATTTGATTGAGATTTATAAGACAGTGTTTGTGTATGTATCCACGTATCTAATTAATACACGCCAGCAACAAACACAGAATTAAATCCCCTGTGGTAGAATTTAACCCAAATACGCTATTGTGCTTGTTGACCGAGATCATTAACTAATGACGAAGGATAGTGTCAAAGGGCAGACGTCAGTCGATTGCTGATCGTGATGACTGTAATTAGCGTTCAATTGATCTGTCAAATCTGTCAGTCGCACATATCGCGAGAGATATTCCGATAAACAGGAATACCTTAGAACATATCCGACAATGGTTCAGAAACAGAATCCGTTTCTCCTCGATCAGTTGATTGATTGTTTGATTTAGTGTTCACTTTGGGAAATTGAAAGGAGAAACAATTATGTTGAGTATGTCTTGGGCAAAATTCTTTATTATTGCACTAAAACATTTTTTGTTGAAATATTAATTCGATCAAATATTTGTTCTTTGAGGTTAAAGTTATGAGGTGAGGTTATAGCCATCACTAGCATCATATTGGGGATTTGAGGGATTTGTTATTTAGGCAGAAGTTATTCATTGAAATTATAATTTTAATATGTCTATCAAGTCATTTGTAGTATTTTCAAAAGTAGACGAATGTTCAGTCAAACGTTTGTCAAATCATTCTTTGGAATCGCAAAGTGAGGTTATACCTATCACTAGAATTATATTTGATGCCAGTAGACTTGTCACTTATCCACAAGTTATTCATTGGAATTGTAATTTTATTAATTCTACTAGTCATAAGTAGAAATCGAATATTCCTATAACTATATTTATAATTTTGTATACAAGATATAATTGATAATGTAATATATTAATATTAAGGTACATAAAGTATGTTCAAAACATATTTAACTCAACACTCAGAACAAAATATGTTCCCTCACATATGTTACGAGAGTACCAAACATATTATACGTGCAATATATTTTAACAAAAAAACTAGTTCAAATCTCATCTTGTTTTTTATAAGAACAAACTTGACAAAATTTACAAATTTCAAAATTACAAAATGTGATTAATTATTTATTAATAATAAATGAATGGAATAGTCATGTGGTTTACTGTTCCAATAGTTCGAACAACTAGCATTCACGTGGATGGAAAGACAAAAGCTTGGTGGATCGTATTCATCACACAGAGCACAGAGTGAGAAACACGTGGTGGTCTGCAGCACAACGCTACAAGCCGACACCATCATGGATTTTCTAAACGAATTTTATGCTCATCCATTACTGCAGGTGAGAAATTTTATTGATCAATTATTACTTTAATATCCTTTATCGCTGCCTCGTCGTCTATCGCTTTAAAATCACTTTAACATTTCATTATCTGAACATCGTATACAAGATTCATACATTTTTTTTATTTTTTTATGCACTAATTGTCAAACTTTCAAATTTCATTTTTTGATTTTTTGAGTTCTTAAATTTCAAATTTGTCAAATTTCCAAATTACCAACCCCTCAAAATTCCAAATTATTAAATTTCCAACCCCTCAAATTTCCAACCCCTCAAAATTCCAAATTATTAAATTTCCAACCCCTCAAATTTCCAACCCCTCAAAATTCCAAATTCGCAAATTTCCAACCTTTCAAAATTCCAAATTCTCAAATTTCCAACTCCTCAAAATTCCAAATTTGCCAAATTTCCAAATTCTCAAATTTCCAACCCCTCAAAATTCCAAATTTGCCAAATTTCCAAATTCTTAAATTTCCAACCCCTCAAAATTCCAAATTCTCAAATTTCCAACCCCTCAAAATTCCAAATTTGCCAAATTTCCAAATTCTCAAATGTCCAACCCCGAAAAATTCCAAATTCTCAAATTTCCAACCCCTCAAAATTCCAAATTTGCCAAATTTCCAAATTCTTAAATTTCCAACCCCTCAAAATTCCAAATTCTCAAATTTCCAACCCCTCAAAATTCCAAATTTGCCAAATTTCCAAATTCTCAAATGTCCAACCCCTCAAAATTCCAAATTCTCAAATTTCCAACCCCTCAAAATTCTAAATTATCAAATTTCCAACCCCTCAAATTTCCAAATTCTCAAATTTCCAAAATTCTCAAATTTCCAAAATTCTCAAATTACCAAATTCTCAAATTTTCTAATTTCCAAATCCCTAAATTCTCATATTCCCAACCTCCCAAAACACAAAACTCCCAAAATCCCCAACTTCATAAAATCCCCAAATCCCCAAATCCCCAAATCCCCAAATTCACAAATTCCCAAATACCCAAAAGCCAAGAATTAAAATTTCGTAAATGTCTGAACATCATAGGGATGTTCGCGTATATTTTATTGTATGTAGGACTACTACGTGGTGCTGCTGTCGCCCATGGAATTGGATACCACCATGAGAATGATTCTGCAAGTACCCATTTGGGCACAGAGGGTAATTTATATTCAGGGATCGTGTTTGAAAGACAGCGATCTCACCAGGGCCAGAATGAACGAGGCTGAAGCCTGCTTTATCCTTGCTGCCAGGAATTATGCCGACAAAACAGCTGCTGATGAACACACGATACTCAGGTCAGCTTATTCTCATAGCATACTAATGACTGAACATCTTAATCTTGTGTAATCTAACATATTTGAAAAACATTTTAATGTAAACTTGTCGCACATTAATTTCGAATATATACTTCTTGCAACAATATTTCATTTCATGGTGTATTACTTTTCTGTTGTGTATTTTGAACAGAGTGCAACAGAGAGATAAGCAATTTAATTATTGCAAATTATGTTCTTTTAAAATTTGTTTACCTTCACCTGTATTATTATATTTCTTTATTTAACTTTCCTTCTTTTTATATTAATTTTGTGTAGTTTGATCCTAGATTATTGAAATGAATATGTAGCATAAATTCAAGTAAAATAAATTCACATCTTGCTTTGTCTACATACGTCAATAAATTTATACTCCTCATTTGTTTCTCTACTGTCATTATTTGTTGACGTTCATTTTTATATTTACAAGTTTTGTCACTTTTTTAATATTTTTTTTTGTAATCGCAAGTTTTATAATTTTTCGAATTTCTCGGTAGGAGATTTCCCTGCGTGAGAATTGCAAACAGTGTCAGCAAGCCAGTGAGTTGCAACGCTAATAGGATTGCTATGATTAATTTCAGGTCGTGGGCGGTAAAGGATTTTGCACCAAATGTTCCTCAGTACGTTCAAATTTTCCGTCCGGAGAACAAACTTCACGTGAAGTTCGCGGAACACGTGGTTTGCGAAGATGAGTTCAAATATGCCCTGTTGGCGAACAATTGTACGTGTCCTGGTGCCTCGACTTTGGTCACGCTATTGTTGCACACTTCCAGAGGACAGTAAGTCAAAATAAAATTCATCGACATCGATTAAAAAAATTAAGAAAGTTAACCTTACTATTATATTATTTACCTTATGAAATATTTATCTGCCTCTCTGTTAATTTAGGTGGCAAAATTATCAAACTGAAGAGAGTTATTGCAATATAAATTAAAGCAAGCTTTCGTATTAACGTTCTCTTTTATTTTTCAGAGAAGGCCAACAGTCGCAGGAAGAATGGCACAGACTTTATGGGAAATGCTCAGGCAACGAGATTTATCACATCATTCTCGGAGATTCACGGTTTTTCGGCGAGTACGAGGGTAAATCCTTCACCTACGCGTCATTTCATAGTCATCGTAAATATGGGGTGGCGTTGGTTGCTGTAAAACCTGCGGAACTTCCGGAATTTTATGAAGACAGTATCCTTCTTAATCCTGGTAATTTTACTCTATATTACTCACTTTATTCTAAGTATCTTCATTTACATGCTGTATCGATGACAACCCTCAAGTTAGCGCGTGAAGAGGTTAACCTAGGTGTTTATAGGTAGGACACAATTGGTCAGAATGAGAAAATGGATGCCTCATATGTATTTGTTAGATAGTGCAAATTGTGTCCAACAGCTATGACTGTCATTATTATTTTTATTTGTTAAAATGTAACTGAAAGTGTGTTATAACATAGCTTCTTTTAATTTGGGTCCTCACATAGCAAGCCAAGAGTTGACATCTGTATGCTTTTATATACGATAGGATATACATATGAGTACACTTATGTGTATACGGTAAATTGTCTTTAAGGAAAGTAACAATAAAAATGAAGTAGGCTCTTCATTAATCAGGTGAACTGCATATTAACAATTTAAAAATGTTCAAAACTATAAATTGAAGAGTTCCAAACTTCTTAACTACTACAATAAACAAACTTCTAAATTTGAAAAGTTTTTATCAAAATCTGTGTCAACCTTGATCAAAATGATCTCAGTATAAGCCGATTTATATGTAATCATTTATTTATGAATTTTTACAATATTGTTTCAATTTGAAATGATCAGTGAACCTTCACTAATGCTTATCCTTCAAGGTCCCCGTCACATAATGAAGAAAACGGACATCTGCTACTACATGAGCATCACAAAAGAGGAAAACTCCGCGTTCGTCGTGGCGAACAACCAAACGGGAGCAGCGGAGGGTACCCAGGTGGTGATCGAAACGAAAAGCGACGGAATGGGCAACGCGAACAGCGGTTCCACGAGTAACACGACCACCAACAACACAACGACGACCATGAACTCCGGATCTGGGGCTGGGACCACGACGACGACCACCACGATCTCGACCAGCTGCACGATCGGCGGTGGTGATGGGAACGGTACAGCAAACAAGTCCGGTGCCAACGAGCACCATCGTTATTCCAACAGTTGTAACAATGCTCTGAACGAAACAGCTTGCTGCAGGCAGGAGACGACCTGCACGGGGCCCCGTGGACAGAGCGTACATGGTACACCGGCACACAGGGCCCCACAGGTTATATTGCAGGTCCTCCCTAGCACGCCCACACCACTCGAACACCACAACATACTCGCATCCGATGTCCACCGTGAGTGTCGCATGCGCTTGCTCCTATTTTCTTCTTTCTTTTTATATGTGGAATTATTTATTCTCTTATTGTATTCTTTGTGGTTCGGGTTCCTGAAGTAACCGTCTGTTTGGCGATGGGAACAGGTTTGGTGGGGACAGGTTTTGATTATCCCAGTTTAGGGATTAGGATTTAGAGTTTAGAGGATATGTGGATCGGGTTTATGGAAAATATTTTTGAGAAGATTTTAAATATCTAGAAGTTATAATAATTTATAATACTGTACTTTTGGAGGAATAGGGCAAGGTTTAAGAATTTTTTGGATTGTTTGAGGACCATAGATAGTGGATCGTATGTATAAAAAATATTTTTGTATAAAGGTTTGAATTATTTAAAAATGATAATAATTTGAAAGCTTACTGCAAGTGATACCTTAAACTTCTCTATAAATTTCTATTATATAGAAATTCAACGCGTGGTACTTCCACGCGTGGTAATTCAACGCGTGGTACTTTCACGCATGGTAATTCAACGCGTGGTACTTCCACGCGTGGTAATTTAACGCGTAGCACTTCCACGCATGGTAATTCAACGCGTGGCACTTCCATGCGTAGTAATTCCACGCGTGGTAATTTAACGCGTAGCACTTCCACGCATGGTAATTCAACGCGTGGCACTTCCATGCGTAGTAATTCCATGCGTGGTAATTTAACGCGTAGTAATTCCACGCGTGGTAATTCAATGCGTAGTAATTCCACGCGTGGTAATTCAACGCGTGGTAATTCAACGCGTGGTACTTCCACGCGTGCTAATTCAACGCGTGGTACTTCCACGCGTGATAATTCAACGCGTGGCACTTCCATGCGTAATAATTCCACGCGTGGTAATTTAACGCGTAGTAATTCCACGCGTAGTAATTCAATGCGTAGTAATTCCACGCGTGGTAATTTAACGCGTAGTAATTCCACGCGTGGTAATTCAATGCGTAGTAATTCCACGCGTGGTAATTTAACGCGTAGTAATTCCACGCGTGGTAATTCAACGCGTGGCAATTCAACGCGTGGTAATTCCACGCGTGATAATTTGAGAATACTAATACCTATTTCTAATACCTATCAGTTTTTAATGGCGAAGCTGATTTGCTTTATTCCCACATGTGGCGCTACTAATTACTGATGTAACCTAACCATGTGTTAACGATGTTTAAGTAAAGCAGTGTCTATTAAATATTCTATTAAATGCACGTTGTACTTACTAATTTTAGAATTGTAATACATTAAACTAATCGAGAAAGGAGATAAGAGGAATGATGTAAAATAGATGGTTATTTTAGGAACTCCTTGTATAACTATGTTTTGATGTACAATATTTGTCCTTTTATTACCGTCAAGTATAAACTTGAAGAATTTTGAGAAAAGCTACATTATTATAATTTGTAGTAACAATTCGAAAATGATGTAATAACATTGATAGCTTTATTCAAAATAAATTATTTCTATTTACTAATTAATTATTGCTTTTGAATTTTATATTTTAGATTTGAAAAATTGTACCGATTAATTTGTAGTAAATATTTCATCTTTTGTAATATTTTAGGTGGGATTTTTTTAAATAAATCATTTTTTTTTTCAAACAAAAATTTTGAAGTTTTAAAAAACTTGGGTAGTTTCTCAAATTTTTAAATTTTCATAGAAAATTATGTATTTTAACATAATATAAAAAACAAGTGAAAGAACAACAAGTTTTTATGACTTTAACTGGTACTGTGTTTACATATTTATCTGATTTGCTATTTCGCATGCGATAGATAAAAATGCACGAATATAGTAATCGCTTTAAACGTTTTCTAATCTTATTGACATTTTTGTTAGAATAATTAGTTCAAGATAATTCTTTTGTTTGATTCATCAGAACTAAAAAAGTACGCTTTAAAATGCCTCCATAATTTCAAATAAAAGTTCCTGTTCGTTTTAATTACTGTTGTATTCGTTACTAGTGCAAAATCGTGCTCACAGTGAGTTGTATAAATGAATGTTCGCTTTCGTCAAAGTAATTAGTCCTAAAAACACTTCACTTATTTTGCGTAACCCATTTATTTTCATATCACGATTTACAGTACCATATTTTGAAAAGAAAAACTTCATTAAATTACGAGTATATATTACAGAAAGCTATTATTTTTATTGAATAAACTTTTATTCAGTAACTTGTTCTATAATTGTAATTAGTTATTAATAAATGGGTTAAAACAGCACATACACCATAGCTTAGAACAATCAAGTTCAAAGAGGGAAGGACCTCCACTTGCAGTGATCTGAAACAGATAAATAAAGCTTCTTTTACTTTGCATTCATTGTTGGAATCTAATCTTATACTAACTAAAATTAAAATGTTCTAGTGGACCCCATAATTCTACATTACTACACCAAATTTAAGTTTACATATTATAAATTCAATATTAACAAACGTACAAGGATTATATACATCACTACCTCATTATACACATCACTACTTCAAATTCCTAACACTCTGAACAATTTTATAAACTATTAATAAAATTTCAATGAGAAACAATTTAGTTTTGAACAAACTTCACTTACTTACATTTAACAATACAGTCTTTCATTTGCAAATGCACTAAAGTTTTAATCAGAAACAATTTTACTTCCAACAAATCATGTATCACTTTAACTATTCATTCACTCATGAAGAACATTTCGTTCTCTAATATTTATTCAACTCATTCTTAGGTAAGTAACATCCCTAATAAATGACTCCTCTTTATGTATCAAACTATAGAATCTACCAAACCTAATTCATTTTGAATGCAAATTAATGTCTTTCAAAATTCGACCAAAATATGTTTCTCAATTATAATTCTTCCGTTACAATTTTACTCTTCTTTGCTGCACGTCAAGAATATACAACTTTTATTGATAAATCTCTAATTTTGTAGCCACTTATTTAGATCCCGGAGGATTCGACGACTCCCGTCAGTGTCTAAAAGATGGCGGCTCCACGCCTCAGACACCGATCACAGGAAACCATTTGGACGTTCCCAGGTCCATGGATCCAAACCCAAATTTGCTCAGTCCCGAAATTCTCACGCAAAGAAGGGGTAAATCAAAATCACACAAAACCACGAATATCTACCAATATCACGAATTCAAGCTTTTCACGTGAAGTTTCGGAATTGAATGATTTACAGGAAGTAGAAGACCAAGTATACTACCAGTGCCAGACATGTTGACGAGTTCAGCCTTGAATCTTCCCGGACAAGAATCCTTGGATAACGAAGCTGACGAGTCCGAGGACGAAATGGACGACGACGTTTCATGGAAATCGCCCAGTGAAAAAATAGCGTGAGTGTAACCAATTCACTTTCGTTATTTATATCATCGTGTTACGTTTAAGATCGCAAGGATTTAAGGTACAAGGTCTTTTAGTACATGTAATATCATGAGCGTGAAGAAACGGACTTAGATTGTCACATAAACTTCATAGATATTTTAGATTGGAGAGTAGGCATTAATGTTCTGATGATTTGTAGTAAGGAGGTTGTTGTTGATGGTTTACTGAGAGGTTGTTTAAATTAAATTAAATTGAGAAACTGAGAAATTCAGAAATTAAAAAATTGAATAATTGAGAAATTGAAGAATTGAAAAATTGAAGAGTTGTTTTATAAATATCAATGGACCTTTCTGCCTATTCTCATAGATAAAAGAGCCTCATTTCCTTTTTCCATTCGGTCTTTTTTAATACTGAAGCACGATCGTTAGGTCTTTAAGAATCGAAACGATCTTGCACTGTCTCATGCACTTGCATGGCACGGTCTCTTGTGCATCGGACGTATTTGATGTAAATTATTTATACGCATACATATCTATTTATCAGATTGTTGCAGATGAAATAAGCGAATTCTTAACCAAACTATTATATCAATAACTACAATACTTCTCAAATTTATTACATTCCTAATAAATCAATTCTTTGAAAACATTTAACAAAACTAAATCATTGCTTCTTTTACAAAACTTTGTTATTAAACAGTGATCCAATTGTTCATAATAAACTTTATTAATAATAAATTCATCAGTCATCTGTACTTTACATGCTGAATAAATTTCGTGAGTATGGTGGATCGGCAAAAACTTCACACTCTAATGCTCAAAGTTTCTGAACTGTTAATTAATTGAGAAATACGAGCTCCGGCAGATAATGCGATATTCATCTTATTTTTCTTACCTTATCTTCTTTAAATATTATACATCAAAGCAGTCGTACAACTCATATTTATATTTCGTGTAACATTTCACAATTTCAGTATTTATTAGGATGTCTTTGTAAATAATAGTTATGTTGGAATTCATTTTAAATTCTCTTTAAAAAATCATTCTATCTTGATGCTGTTCAATTATTCATTAGTCTCAATTAATTGTTACAAAGATTTATTATATATTATTTTTTTGTAAACTTCAAGTTTCATATCCACATGTAATACCTCACATGTAAAAATCTCACAATACTTTATTTATTAATATTTATTATTGTATTTGTTGTTACTTATTATTACTCACAATATTACATTTAGATACACATAAAAGTTTCAGTAAATACTTAAATCGTATCAGATATTATAACAAAATACTTGAAGAAACTTAAACAGATATGAAACTTAAAAACCTCGCATAAAACCGAAATCGCCAATTTCATCCGTAACAACCTAATATATCCGATGAATGTATCTCCTTTGACACTTAATTTTCATTTTGAATATTGTACATTATCGATATTAGCTTTAGGAAGAAGATACTGGCCAACATCGACAAATATTGATTCTCATTCCGAGAAGTATTCCAAGTAGACATTAGACACCTACCGCTTGTAGACTTCTACTACATACTTCGAGTTCGCCAGTAGTTTCTTATAATCGTATCAGAAATCCGCCATAAGATCGTACAACTCGAATTTCCCTTCTCAATGTTTACTTTAAATAAGATTAAAACTCAATTAACTGAGCTCCGTACGATCTTATCGATCAGCATCGTCGGGAACAAAGTTCTACAGCCACACTGAAGGAACTTATGTGCACCATGCTCCTGTTTCTGCACTTCTTCTCTTAGATGTTACTTCCCCTGTGATTGTCAACTCGACGTAATCGCGTCCTTTCCTTTCTTCTTTTCTGGTAACGTTTCGAAAACCGAATCTCATCATCGGTTTTTTAATAATCAACATTTTATTTAGATTCACTTTCTGCAATCTTTTTAGATGCCTTCAGTATACAAATTTTGTATATTGTAATAATTCATTGTAGAAATTTTATGTGACTCTGTAATTTATTATAAAAATTTTGCGAGACGTAATAATTCGTTATAAAAATTTTCTGTAATGCAATAGTTTATTGTACTGATTTTGTACAGTGCAATAATTCTTGAAAGCAGTTGCAAAAGTTTAGCTTCAGTTAACTAGCGTAGTAATTCCACGCATGGTAATTCAACGCGTAATAATTCTACGCGTGGTAATTCAACGCGTGGTAATTCGGCGCGTAGTAATTCCACGCATGGTAATTCAACGCGTGGTAATTCAACGCGTCGTAATTCCAACGCGTAGTAACTCCACGCGTGGTAACTCCATGCGTGGTAATTCAACGCGTGGTAATTCCAAAGCATAGTAACTCCACGCGTGGTAATTCAATGCGTGGTAATTCGGCGCGTAGTAACTCCACGCGTGGTAATTCAATGCGTGGTAATTCAACGCGTAGTAACTCGACGCGTGGTAATTCAATGCGTGGTAATTCAACGCGTGGTAATTCAACGCGTAGTAATTCCACGCGCAGTAATTCAAAGCGTAGTAAAGAGTCAAAATTTTCCCCTAAAAAGTTGATTACTAAAAAACCAGTGTGGAAGAGAAAACTCCGACTGGTTTTGAAACGTAGAGAATCAATGTCCGAGAAATAGATTCGAAACGCGTATTTGAATGCAAGTAACGTCGAGTGGTCGGAATATCACGGTGACAAGAAACAGACAGGGCAAAAAACGGTAGAAAATTTCGAAACATAGAAGATCAATGCCAGACTCGTCCGTCATTCACTACCCGAAATACAATTAAACGCAAGTTTACGTTGATGGTCGATCTGTCCTGTCTGAATGTCTTTCGATGCCTGTGCCACTAATCGGCGTCGATGGTATTGAATCCGCTGCTCGATGCTGTCCTGCCTGACACCCTATATGTCCTCGTGGATGTTTTCGATGTCTTCTTTCCTGCATCATCTTTATGCACTGCCGTCTTGACGCACGACCTTTGCCCAGCAGTTTCAAGGGGTGAGTTTACGTTTCTACGCTTTCATATTTAATTATCCTGTCGTTGCGCCTGCCATTTCGAACGTTTGGAATCTAAAAACGAAGTCATTATTAAACTTTTATGATTTGGGGTCTGGAGATTTTTAACGAGATGTCTAGAATTTTCTGACGAAAGTATCATAATTCTGACTAGAATTAAGATGAGAAATATTGTTAACGTTCTTTCTTTTTATAATTGTCTTTTTAGTGTAAGATTATGTGAAGACAAGTGTTAGGTGAATTTGAATGAAAATGTTTTGGTAATTGTTTATAACTTTTTGTGGAATATTTAGTTAACTAGTTTTGTAAATTAGAGTTGTGAGGCGAACTAGTAGAGTAAGGCGTAACAATATCATGTGGGTATGGTTAGTTAACGGTATTACAAAAGATAATGTAATTATTATATGGGAATTCAATATGTAGGAGTATGTTATATATGTAGGTATTCGACGCGTGATAGGTCAATGTGAAATAATCCAACGCGTAGTAATTCCACGTGTGGTAATTCAACGCATAGTAATTCCACACGTGGTAATTCAATGCGTGGTACTTCCACGCGTGGTAATTCAACGCGTAGTAATTCTACGCATGGTAATTCAACGCGTGGCACTTCCATGCGTGGTAATTCAACGCGTGGCACTTCCATGCGTGGTAATTCAACGCGTAGTAATTCAACGCGTGGTAATTCAACGCGTGGTAATTCCACGCGTGGTAGTTGAACGCGTAGTAATTCCATGCGTGGTAATTCAAAGCGTGGCACTTCCATGCGTAATAATTCCACGCGTGGTAATTTAACGCGTAGTAATTCCACGCATGGTAATTCAATGCGTAGTAATTCCACGCGTGGTAATTTAACGCGTAGTAATTCCACGCGTGGTAATTCAATGCGTAATAATTCCACGCGTGGTAATTCAACGCGTGGTAATTCAACGCGTAATAATTCCACGCGTGGTAATTCAACGCGTGGTAATTCACCGCGTAATAATTCAACGCGTGGTAATTCAACGCGTAATAATTCCACGCGTGGTAATTCAACGCGTGGTAATTCACCGCGTGGTAATTCAACGCGTGGTAATTCCACCTAACCCAACTAAAAATCTTAAAATTGTAAAAATAGGAAAAGCAACTAATTCGATTGTTAGGTTCTAATATTAATTGAAAAGCGACAATTTATCTGACAATATGAAAGACACGTGAAGTAACCTGTATCCTCTACTGATCAATAAAACGCTTCCTGTAGCATGCACACCTTAGCCAATTTTCCAATTCGAAAAGGTGTGGAGCAAAGAGGGGATGAAATTGATGAAGAGATCGCATGAATTCGTAGCTTCGAAATTTGGAAACTGATCGAAATTTAATCCAGTACGCTATTCAAGTTCGTTATTTAATTATATTCGAATCACCTATGAAACAGTTTATTGATATGAAAAGCAGGATTTAATGTTTCGAGAATATTACTTGACATGGTTACATATAAACGAAGCGAATGCGATTAAATACCTTTGCAATTCTATTTTTCGATATTTCAGATATTCATATGTCATGTATGCTTCATTTTTTCACGTTTTCATTATTATTCACTTTTATCAATTTTTCACTTCTCTGCACTTTTCAATATTTATTTTATCATATTTTAGAAATTTATCTTTCTGTAATAAAACATTATTTCTTTATCAAATTTGTTATACAAATACGATATTTCCTTAGATGTTTATTAATATTCTTAGAGAATTATAATTTTTATGAGAGAAGTAATTTTTCTGAAGGTCGCAGATCACAGTTTTTAGTGTTTTACAGTTGCCGTTGAAATTTTTGCAGGATCGTCAAAGGATTTCCTCCAGTTTCACCGTACATAGGCGTCTCACCGACATTTTGTTATTTACTTAAAGAAAAGAAATCCCTCTGTTGCCTTCAATTGGCAAAGGTATTAATGGTCTTATAATCTCAGTATTTCATTTAAAAAATTCTGATTGTTACCATAATCAGAATGTTATCTTGAATTACCAGGTCTGCGAACACTGCAGCTACAGGAACGCTAAGGAGTACAATTGGCAAAACAAAACTATAATTCTGGCTGCCGATTATGCTAGCAATGGGATCTACAATTTTATAATTCCGTTAAGGGCTCATTTTAGGTATAATTTTATGCTTTATTTAAAATTCAATCAACTTTTATGGATTCACAACAAGACTGTCTAACGTAATGCACTACTTAAAAAAAAAATAATAAATTGTTGTATATCTTGCAGAAAAAATATAATAGTTACAGAAAATATATAAACATGAAGAGAAATATATAATCTCGTATTTTGAAAGGAATTTTGTACTTAAACTTTTGTTCTTTTTTTGAGAATGATCTTAAGTTCCATTTGATATAAATAATTTTAACACTACTTATAACATCTTCTAATTCGTACATGTTTAAAAAATTACGTCATTTAGAACATATTTTAGACTCAGTATAAAGAAGCCAAACTCAATAAACAAATAAAGTCGATTTAACGTTGATGAATGATTGCCAGATCGAAAACTTCGCTGAATCCAATCATTCTTTTACTGGAGCGACCACCGGAAATTGCGTTCCTTGACGCTGTGTCCTACTTCCCGTTGGTATACTGGATGCGAGGAACCATTGACTGTTTGGATGATCTCCTTCGGGCTGGTATCACTCTAGCAGAAAATGTCGTCGTCGTAAACAAGGAACTCAGCAATTCCGCGGAAGAGGATACTTTAGCTGACTGTAATACAATCGTTGCGGTACAAACTATGTTCAAGTAAGCGTTTACATTTTTTCCTATTGCAAACTATGGATCCATGGAGATTTTTTTTATTTTTTTCTTTTTATCTATTTAGGAATTTTTATATTTGGAGAGAGGGTTTAGGGGTTGGGGAAATTTTGATATTTTGGAATTTGGGAAATTAGTTGAGATTTAGAAATTTTGGGAAATTTGAGAGTTTGAAAAATTTGGGAAATTTAAGGAATTTGGGGAATTTGGGGAACTTAGGGAATTTAGGGAATTTAGGGAATTTAGGGAATTTAGGAGATTTAGGGAATTTAGGGAATTTAGGGAATTTTGGAAATTTTGAGAATTTGGGGCATTTCGGGAATTTTAGGAATTTTAGAAATTTGGGAAATACGGGATTTGGGGAATTTGGGGAATTTAGGGAATTTAGGGATTCGGAAATTTTAGAATTTGGAATCATAGAAATTTGAAAATTTGGAAATTGGGGAATTTGGAAATTAGGAAATTAGGAAATTTGGGAATTTGGAAATTTGGAAATTTGATAATTTGGGATTTTGAAGGGTTGGAAATTTGAAAATTTGGAATTTTGGGAATTTGGAACTTTGGAAATTTGGAAATTTGGAAATTTGGAAATTTGAGAATTTGGAAATTAGGAAATTTGGGAATTTGGGAATTTGGAATTTTGAGGGGTTGGAAATTTTAAAATTTGGAATTTCGTGGGGTTGGACATTTGTAAAATTTGGAATTTTGAAAGGTTGGAAATTTGGAAATTTAGAGATTTCTAAATTTCTAAAATTCTACATTCCAAAACTCATAACCTTGAAAATTCCCTCAAGAGCTATAAAAAATATAAATCCCTGACCTCAAAACTTAACCATACAAAAACATATCCACCTCAAATCTTAATAATGTAAATTACAAATAGCAAACCCTCTGTTCACAGATTTTTCCCCAGCATAAAAAGCATAACAGAGTTATCGCAATCGAGCAATATGCGTTTCATGCAATTCCGAGCACACGATAAGTATGCTCTTCACCTCAGCAAAATGGAGAAGGTACTTGTTAATACTATTACCACCTTAAAATATGCGCTTTTATGTGCTTACAAATTTTAATTTCGCTTGTATCGATCTTTCAATGATTCATCGATTGATTCTTGTTTTGTTAAAAAAAAAAAGTTAAAAACGTAGATTAAATGTAATATTAAAAATTAGTTGCTTTGAATACTGTCGTTCTGTCGCAATACAGCTTGTCAACATTATAAGCGCGTATACTTTGACCTTTACTTTATTACCTTATACGTATAAAGAAAATTTTATTGCAGTATGGGAGGCAACTCGAAGCGTACTTTCTTGTAAGAAAGCTAATCATCTTTGAAGCTTTCCTTCCACAGCACCTTTTTTTCCAAATATAACACCGTACTGCTTTTCGACACTTTTCAAATTTAGAAGCCTTATTTCCGTTTGTATCTTTTGTTCGATGTTATGTTACTGTTTTTTACCATAGTCATGTAAATTCACAGATATGCAAATTTAGTTTTATGACAATTACTATAACAGCTTGTTAGAGCAAAATGTCGTACTCGGATTAATGATAAGATAATAGCGTACGAGTTCAGCAAGAATGAAATATAAAAGGGAAGGAGATTAATAGATGTTGTATGAACGTTTTAACAGAGAGAAAAGGAAAGAGGCTCGCACATATCGTACATGTTTCGGCTGCCATTTGCTGCTGGCAGCGTGTTCAGCGCCTCCATGTTGGACACGCTGCTTTATCAAGCGTTCGTTAAGGATTATATGATCACTTTTGTGAGGTTGCTACTGGGTGTCGATCAAGCACCTGGATCTGGTTTTCTAACATCGGTAAGATAAACTGTGTTTTTTATAATTTTTTGAGAGTTTTCCAAGTTTTCACTTTTCAAGTTCTCAGATTTCCATATTTTTAGATTTTCGAATTTTTAATTTTGTTGGTTGTCAAATTTCCGAATTTTTGCATTTCCCGAATTCCATATATCCCACATGTCCCAATTTCCACGCATCCCAATTCTCACATATGTCAATTCCCACATATCTCAAATCCCACGCATCCCAAGTCTCACATATGTGAATTTCCACATTTCCCAAATCCCACGCATCCCAATTCTCACATATGACAATTCCCACGTGTCCCAATTCCCATGCATCCCAATTCTCACATATGTGAATTTCCACATTCCCTAAATCCCACGCATCCCAATTCTCACATATGACAATTCCCACATGTCCCAATTTCCACATATCCCAAATCCCACATGTCCCAATTCCCATATATCCCAAATCCCACACATCCCAATTTCCACATTCCCCAAATCCCACGCATCCCAATTCTCACATGTCCCAATTCCCACATAACCTAATTCCCACATATCCCAATTCCCACATATCCCAATTCCGATATATCCCAAATCCCACACAGCCCAATTCTTAAATTCCAAAATTCCCAAATCCCACAAATTCCCAAAATTCTCTAAATTCTCCAAATTCTCCAAATTCTCCAAATTCTCCGAATTCTTCAAATTCTCCAAATTCTCCAAATTCTCCAAATCCTCCAAATTCTCCAGATTCTCCAAATTCTCCAAATTCTCCAAATCCCAAATTCCTAAATTCCCGACTTCGCAAATGGCTCATACATCAAACGCAGAATTACAGTACACGTATAATTGCCCTTCAGTTTGACGAAGTTAATTAGACTCCCAACTAGCACTAATTACACCCGTAATTAGTCACATTTTCCAATTCCATGTAACTTTCTAATTAGATAATAATATCTCAATCATCGTTAGAGTCCGCACGCACCATTCATCAAATTACACTGCATAAATTAAATATTAATTATCGTTTCAATTTTGCGTTTATATTGTAGATGAGGATAACAAAAGACGATATGTGGATACGAACCTACGGCAGATTGTATCAGAAACTTTGTTCGACCACGTGTGAAATTCCGATTGGGATTTATAGGACGCAGGATACTACTGTGTCGGACACGTCTCACGTGAGTATAATCGGTTTTTATATACTTTTTTTTTTTTATTTGAAAGCTGAAAGATTTCGTAAGGGCAGGAAACAACTTTGAATGGCGGCTGTGAGTAGCGCATGGTTGTACCCGCTCTACATATCGCTCTTTACAGTAGACTTTCGATATATTGCCGTGAGAGGACTATACAAATTTCGGAATTAACAAGTTTTTAATTTTGACGTTGGCAAATTTCAAAATTTCCGATTTCTTAAATTCCCAATTTCTCAAATTTCCAATTTCTCAAATTTCCAATTTCTCAAATTTCCAATTTCTCAAATTTCCAATTTCTCAAATTTCCGATTTTTCAAATTTCCAAATTCGCAAATTTCCACACTCTCAAATTTCCACACTCTCAAATTTCCAAATTTGCAAATTTCCACACTCTCAAATTTCCAATTTTTCAAATTCCCAAATTCTCAAATCTCCACACTCTCAAATTTCCAAATTCTCAAATTTCCAAACTCTCAAAAATCAAATCTCCGAAAAGTGAAATTTCTTGAATTCAAACCTAACCTAAGTTCTAAATCACCAAGTTTGAAAGTTCACTATTTCCGGCAATATAACAAGAGTCTACTGTATTAGTCCCCCGTGTGCAACATTTGAAATACTAACTCTTACAATAAGAATCAGAAGAATAGGGCTCTTGCATCTTGTTGAAACGATGCTTGTAGCACGTCCTTCAATCCCGAATATGTATCCAAACCTGCATCGTGTTAAACGTGGTCTACTTCAAAAGTAATAAGGCTATTTTTTCAAGTTTTACATTATTTCATTAATAATCAAAATGATCACCTTCAAAATGGTCCTCTTAGAAAATGGCGTCGATGGATATACATATGGGTACACATATGGTCTCCACTCCTCTTGATGTAAAAAATAATTAATTATTTTATTGCCAATAGGCAATATTTTTGTATAAATTTCATTCATCGAACACGAGAAATTGTACATTCATTTCATTTTTTAATCATCATTGGTAATCATCATTTTTTAATCACCAGATGATCATAGTCTATATCCAGAAAATTGCAATTTGCTACTAAATATTAGAAATCATAGATGAATACAATGATTTATACCTTTGTTCATATTCACGGAAATTTAGAAAACTATTCAAATTTGATTATGTACACGAATTTTTTATTTGTTACGAACAAATGTATGAGTCATCATGGATATTAAATAGAGTAACACAATGATATGATTTGCTACGATTAGATTATAGTTTGTAGATGACATAGCTCATAGACGAAGTAGAAAAGCATATTGCAATGTTCATTTTGAGTAAAAGATCATCATACTTTTGTGTACATTATACAAGAGGAAAAATCAAAGATCAAAGATCACTGAAAGATGAAAGAGGAAAATTGCAAGAATTATGACCGATGGCGTGTAAAATCGCGATAACGGCAGGCTGTGTTTAGTAAGGGTAGAAATGCTTGTCGTTTTGACAGGGCGACTCAGACGCGGAGAGCGACGCCGGCGTCGGCGTGACGTACAAGGTGCGTCATTCGGCGGCAGCCTCATGTCTTGCGAATTGCGCCACCCGTGACAAGGGTGCCTCAGCCGTGAGTACAGAGTCGACGTTGTTTGGCTGCCGTTTCTTGCTCGATTGACCCCATATGTGTTATTATAAGACTCACTATTTTCTCTATATGTGTCACGTCGTCTCTATTGTCTCTTTCATCCATCTCGTCCACATATCAACACGTTGCAACTCGCATGCTCGATGTACCACACAGTGGCACACAGTCTGATGCTCACCCTCAGGACTCTAAATGCTCGACGCCGTCTTGGCGATCGACACTACACGCTCGTGCGATTTCACGTTTTACTGCGTTGATGTTTCGACAGACTGTTCTTGATAAAACGGGGGATATACCCTTCTTTACGCTTTTTACATTAAGCTGCATTTACATCTGCAGACACGTTTATAACATACATTTACAATACATTTATTCTGTGCATTTTTAATATGCATTTTTAATATGCATTTATAACATATGTGTACTTATGCATTTGTAATATGTAGTCATAATATGCGTTTTTAATATACATTCATAATATGCGTTTATAATATGCAGTTTCAATGTGCAGTTATAATATGCATTTATAATATGCAGTTGAAAGGTGCAGTTATAATATGCATTTATAATATGCAGTTGAAAGGTGCTGTTATAATGTGCATTTATAGTATGCACTTATAATATGCGTTTATAATATGCAGTTATAATATGCATTTATAATATGCATTTATAATATGCAGTTATTATATGCAGTTATAATGTGCATTTATAATATGCAGTTGAAAGGTGCTGTTATAATGTGCATTTATAGTATGCACTTATAATATGCGTTTATAATATGCAGTTATAATGTGCATTTATAATATGCATTTATAATATGCAGTTGTTATATGCAGTTATAATGTGCATTTATAATATGCACTTATAATATGCAGTTGTAATATGCAGTTATTATATGCAGTTATAATATGCATTTATAATATCTACTTATAATATACGTTTATAGAATGCAGCCACAATATGTGTTCATAATATTAATTTATAAAATGCACTTATAATATGCAGTTGTAGCATGCATTTGTAATGTGCATTTATAAGATGCATTTATAATGTGTGTTAATAATATGCATTCATAAAATGCATTTATAATGTGCAATTGTAACATGCATTTATAATGTGTGTTAATAATATGCATTCATAAAATGCATTTATAATATGCAATTGTAACATGCATTTATAATGTGTGTTAATAATATGCATTCATAAAATGCATTTATAATATGCAATTGTAACATGCATTTATAATGTGCGTTTATAAGATGCATTTATAATGTGCGTTTATAAGATGCATTTATAATGTGCATTTATAAGATGCATTTATAATGTGTGTTAATAATATGCATTTACAAGATGCATATATAATGTGCATTTATAAAATACATTTATAAGGTACATTTATAAGATACATTTATAATGTACACTTATGAAGTTCATTAATAATATACATTTATAATAAACATTTGTAGTAAGTAGTCTGAAACAAAATCAAGTTCGTAAACATTTATCAACCCGTCTGTCCAAAACATCAACCGCGAATACTCCGTCGAGAGAATCAGCCACGACCAAAATTGAAATCAGTATTTTTTCAAACAGTACTCCGTAAGCCTGGGGGACGAGGCGCGCGACAACCACGCGCAGAAGATCGAGAGGGCAGAGATAGCCAGCCTGGTGCGATCCCGTATGGAGTCGTTGAACCTCCCGGTAGCAGACTACGACGTGGTGTCCGAGAAGCGTAACAGCCTGTCGTACGTGATCATCAATCCCAGCTGCGACCTGAAGCTGGAGGAGGGCGACATCGTATACCTGGTGCGGCCGAGTCCGTTTTCTGCGCAGAAGACGTTCGAGCGGCACAACTCGAGGCGGAAGAGCAACATCAGTTTCTGTTCGGCTCAGCTGGTCTCTCAGATGAGTGGCCAGCTAGCGTCGGCTGGTCTGCCTGGTACTGGGGCGGGAAGTCGTCGAGGGTCCGGAATAGGTCTGCCGAGAGCTCCTCCGTTGGGCACTACGAAATCGAACTCTCTGTCCTTGCCAGATAGTCCAACGGTGGCCGGAACGCTGCGAGGTCGTTCGAACTCCCTGAGGGTGATGGACGACATCTTGTCGAGGCGCAGCAACTCTTTGAAGCAGGGGTTGATGAGCAAGCGGAAGAGCAGTCTGGAGGATATAGGTCTGGGTGCACTGTCAGATCCCTCTAATCACAACACCATCAAAATAACGCTTAACGAGTCCATCGGTCTGGAGGTGACTCCGCCTGAAGAGGGCTCCCTGACGGGCGGAGCCAGCAACACGGGCATCTTGGACGTCGGTCTGCCCTCGATGCCCGAACTGAGCGCAGCCCTGGGCTCCAACATCGGACCCGGTCTGGGTGGATCGCTGGGCGGACTGTACGACCCTCCGAGTCTTCAGGGTCCACTAGGACCGCAGTCCCCACAGATCCAGGGCGTCACACAGGATCCTCAGCATATACAAGGGACAATCGTATGATATAACCTTGTGTGGGGACGCAGGCTCTCCGGCGTGGGTCGAAACAAATGGCTGTAGCGTTCCCACATGACACGTCATGATTACTAGATGGGATGCCTCCGCATCCTGACTGTCGGCGAATTGGTGGGACTGGACGGTTACGATCTTTAGGAGGTGAGACGGCCGGAGAGCAAGGTGTTTCAGTGACACATCGAAACGGATACTGTGTGACTGGGCACGGACGATGAACTGTTCAAATCATTTTTCTACTCCATTCCTTTCACGGTTTCGGTTTAGCTTAGCGAATTGATGCTTCGCGAGAACCATCGGGGACCTAAGGCGTCGCGAATGAGCGACATCGTACGCCAAACGCTAAATTTTGTTTGTACGCTTCTGCGGAGTTGGGCTGTTTTGGGATCATTTTTGCATTCGGAAGTTCAGTGGGTTATAGTTAGGGGGATACGTTAGTGACTGGGCAAATGGAGTGCACTAGGATGAGTTGATATAATATTATTATATTGCCTCTCAGGTGAAATCTGTCTGGTGGCTGCAAGAAGGACTCTGTATGATGGCTGCAAGAGAAAAGCCTCTGAATAAGAATTTTTAATTAAGCATTCATACTTTTAGAATTTGTGAATTTCTCAATTTGAAAATTGTCTCAAACATTTTCAGATTTGGGCATCTGAAAATTTCTCGATTAAAAAAATGTTCAGATTTAGAAATTTATGAAATTTTGAAAGTGTGAACATTTGTAAATTTGTACAACAACTAAATTACAGAGATTGCTTTTGAAAATTTGTAAATTCTCATCTATTATTCCCATGGACACTTAATTTGCCCATTCATGCTGTAACCAATTAAGATTAATTCAATAATTCTGCCCACTATAAAATAATCAGACTGTTCAAATTTGCCAAATTGTTGATTAAAATGACGAAGAAAATCAAAACCGTAATTGAATATTCGACAACTAGTTTTATTAAAGCCCAACTCTGCGGACATACTACGGTTGTTTCATCGAAGTTACAATACTATTTTAGTATTTAATAATTCTCTCTTTGTAGGAAAAGCTGATACACGTTTGCGAACAAGTTGATTTCAAAAGAGTTATCTGGTATTGCGAGTTTTATTTGAAAATAATCTCTCGTGGTGTGCGTAGTGGGCTACGTTCTTAAAACGTTTTGCTCTCTAGTCGCCTCTGGCGTCTCCTTCGTAAATCCGATCGGAATTTTCAGCGAATTAGCTGATCACGTAATCGGATTGAATTATGAAACGCGTGTGCGTGCCAGAGGTCATTCGGTACCTCGAGATGATTAAATTATTATGATAATTGAGAGGAAATTCAAATGAACAAGAGCTTAACATTCTTTATGTGTTATAGCTGTTTTGTATTTTTATTATTTGTATTATTTATTGACTGTAGTTTATATATTTATTTTATGTTTTTAAACTGAACAAACATATGAAGCAACATATGCAATACTCCTTTTGTTATTTTTCTTCAGTGAAATTAAAATTGGTACTTTTCTGAGAACCATTGAAGTGATGCAAAAATGAGTCAAATGGAAATGATAATGAAAATACTGAAAAATTCGATGTTGATTTTTGAATAAATAAAGTGTGACACATTTAACTATGTCTATTATGGTTCAACACCTATTTTTGAAATTTTCTGTGAAAAATAAATATGTAATGTTTGTATGTAAATTTCTATCCAAATGATAAAAGATGAATCCAAAACAAAATCTCTCAAGTTAGAGATGAAACAATATTGAAGTATTGAATTGTTTAAAAAATTATATAATTATGTGAATGAAGCTCTTGTTCCTTGCCAGATTTCCAAGAGTAGGTGAAAGAGTAGGTAAGAAAAGAGTCTCCCTAGCAAGCCCAAATCCTACGTAGGACACGTTCCAGTGGACGAACTAATTTTATACTAGAACCAATTTACGACGACATGTATGATTTATAATTATAAATACGCGACCATTTTAATCATATCACGCGAGAGAGAGGCACCGCGAGGTGTACGTGTGTAGAAAATGGCGGATTTTAATCGTGCGACAGAATCGAGAATTCGGGACTAAGAAAATAAGAAATTAGAATCCGAATACTCGATTCGTAAAGTGTGAGAGGTAATCGAGAATCTGATTGATACTCTTTCGTGGATTTTTCTTCTTTTCTATATTAGTTCAAAGGGCAATCTTGGTACATTTTATCGAACCTTTCGAACATGTTACTCTGAAAAATTGATTCTTAGTTAGCGGAAATTGAAGAACGAGGATTTTCGACAATCTGTTTCAATCGGTTAGTCAGACATAGACGTCGTTAGGAACGATTTAAATGTATCTCTATATTTCTCGACTCGGTATTTCGAGCCAGTTGCAATCGTTTGTCGACCAATTTACACGTTTTACCGACCAAACGTCGTCTTATCGAGTACCTGCTTTGATGCTGCTTCCACTACGCCGATTTCAATTAATCAGAGATCTGATTGGCTTCACTTCCTGGTTGTAGGTGAAAATTGCTATGAGTATACGAAACGATAGTCCAATTTTTAATTAAACGATTGATTGCATGATCAATAACGAGCTGTGATCCACTATTCTGTTTACGTATTCAAATCTTTTGGGAACTGTTACTCTCTCGATAATTACGATTACGGAGATCGAATTTGATTGGAGTTTAATTGAAAATTAAATCAGTCGGTCAGCTGTATGGAACGAATTTGTAGATCTGATTTGATTTGAAATTGAAACAAAACTGGGCTGAAATATGGAACTTGGAGTCTATTTCTTTTTGATGCGTGGATTACTATTTGCATGGAGTTTATTCAGGGGTGAATTCAGAATTGAAATTTTAAGAAAATTAATTTGTCGGTTAAACTAAAGGTGTCTTATTTTATATCTTCTTTTTATCAACACATTTTATGTAAATCTTTTATTCATTTTCTATAATCAATTAATAATATGTAGCACTTTAATTATTTAAACTAGTGCTGACAAAATTAAGTAATGATAATAAGATAACAAGATTAAGTGACATGACAGAGAGTTCAAGTTTAATGATTTAGAAATTTGATAATTTGAAAACTTGAAACTTTAAAAAATTGCAAATGTGACAATTTGAAAATGTGGAAATATAAATTAAAAATTTGAAAATGTGGACATTTAAAAAATTGTAATCTCTGAAGAGTAGAAACTTGATAACTTGGAAATTTGAAAATTTGAAAAATTGCAAATATGGAAATTAAAAAATTTGGAAATTCTGAAGTGTAAAAATTTGTAAATGCAAAAATTACAAAATTTGATAACCCATAACAATAAAATATAAAATTTTCAAATTGTAAAAATACAACTACATTTCATCCCCTATTCCCAACAAATAAAATTCTAAATTCGCCCCTGAATAAAAATAAAACTTCAATTTTATCATAGAACAAATTCAAACAGTCTTCTTCGATTTACACATTATTCCACACATTGTTAAACCAGATGCAAATGAATTTTTCGTAGCGACGAGTCATTGATCTGACCATGTGTATTTTACACTTTCTTCGATATATTTCTCTAGCCTGTTTTCTGCTGCTTCTACTTTTTCTCCTCTCATTAACTCTCTGTCTTTCTTACCTTGATTAATTTACAGTCTGTTTAAAATAAATTTATACATTCTACTTTTTTGATTATTACTTTTCTCTATATAAAGACTTTCTTGAATATTTAACTAAATTGTTGAAACTATTAAATATTTATCAATTCTTCTATTAATTTATTAAATTGATATATAAATAATAATATTAGAAATTTATTAAATGACATAAACTTTCTTCTATATTACTTATTAAAGTATATCTGCACCCTTATGTTAGATTCATAAATATATAAATTTTCATTCTCTAAATTTAGATATATTATGTGTACATTAAATGTTTTCTTTCTTTTTCAAACTTTATAACAAAACGATGCATGTGGTAAATATATTACATTGCAACAGTTTTATATATTCTAATAGTAAATTAGAGTTATGAATATATCTTACGTGTAAACATAATATCATATGTTACATGTTGTCATGTGACATATGACTTTGTTATATACACTGTTATAACATGTTATGACATATTGTTTACACATGTTATTACGATATATTATCATGACATGGTGTTACGTTAAAATTTATTATAGCACGTTATTATGTCAAAATTTATTATAGCACGTTATTATATCAAAATTTATTATAACACGTTATTATATCAAAATTTATTATAGCACATTATTATATCAAAATATGGCTACAAACACTTATTTGTAAAAACGTCTCATATATATTCCATTTAAAAAATTTAACCATTTAGTACGTAAAAGTGTTTAGTATTTATTTTAAACAGGCTGTAAAACAAACCCGTCCTAAATACGAATCCATCTTCGTAAACACTGGTGATTCACAAAAAGATTTTCTACATATTCAACATAAAATATGGCCATGATGTTTTTTACGGGAATAAGATGACTCTTTCTGTGCCCTAATACGGAAACACTCCGTCTGATCCGAGCGGAACATCTGTGTACCTTTCAGAACGATACAAGAATTATGACAAAATTTTTGGATATTTTCGAACGACATATACGTGTGATCGAGTTAAAGAAAATTAAATTGAATAGGAAACAAAATCAGCTTTCGAGTGAGGTTTAATGTAATGGATATTATAAATTTTGCGCAGCCATTATTGCCGTGCGTTGCGAGGCTGTAATGGTTATTTAATTCTCTATAGCGTGTCATTGGCTGAAAAAATTTTAGAATTTTTGCAATTTTGGTTGTTGGAAATTTTACGGTTTGAGGATTTGGGGATTTGGGAGTTTGGAAGTTTCGGGGGTTGAGGAGTTGGGGAATTAGGGATTTGGGGGTTTGGGAATTTGGGAATTTTTAGAGTTGGGGAGTTAGGGATTTGGGTGCTTGGGAATTTGGGGATTTTTAGAGTTGGGGAGTTAGGGATTTGGGTGCTTGGAAATTTGGGGAATTTTAGAGTTGGGGAGTTAGAGATTTGCGTGCTTGGGAATTTGGGGAATTTTAGAATTGGAGATTTAGGGATTTGGGTGCTTGGGAATTTGGGAATTTTAGAATTGGAGATTTAGGGATTTGGGTGCTTGGGAATTTGGGGAATTTTAGAATTGGAGATTTAGGGATTTGGGTGCTTGGAAATTTGGGGAGCTTTAGAGTTGGGGAGTTAGGGATTTGGGTGCTTGAGAATTTGGGGATTTTTAGAGTTGGGGACTTATGGATTTGGGTGCTTGGGAATTTGGGGATTTTTAGAGTTGGGGACTTATGGATTTGAGTGCTTGGGAATTTGGAGATTTGGAAAATTGAAACTTGTAGATTTGCAAATTTACAAACTTGATTTGGGTATTCGAAAACTTTAAATTTAAGATTCACTGATCTGAAAATTAGGAAAGTCGAAAGTTGTTGATTCTGAGGTATATTAATGTAGAGTTTTAAACTTGAAAACTTGTTAATTTGAAATTAGAAATCTGTAACACTAAAAATTTGTCATTTCAAACATTTCTTTCCATACAAAATGTATGCTCCACATATAACCGTCTCTTCAGCTTCTCCACACTATAACTCAATTTCACCAAAGATTGCACTATAGAGAATTAAATAAAGCCATCCAGGATAGAAAAATAAGCTAACGAAACGTAATGTACAAATAAGCTTAAAAGAAGAAGATTGTATAAATTGACGTATACTGTTAACCCTAGCAGATTCGAACCGAATCTCGCATTTTCGATGGTTAAAAAAAGTTATACGACCTGTCCACCGATTCAACGATCGAAGATAAAACGAAAAATCCAAGAACAATAAAAGCAACGCGGCAACTGTAGTTAAAATACGAGGAATTATAAAGATGCTAAACAAGGACATTTCAACGGTGTACATAGTTTAATCGCCATAGGGATCGGAAACCAATGTGACCTGAAATATCAAGCGAGTAGCGTGTTATTATGCGTTGTCGTTTACCAATGTGAAAGTAAACTGTTTTCGAGTGTATGTGAAATATTCCCAATGAAGCCCTAAATAAATAAATTTAAAAATTTATGGAAACATAAGAGCAAATTGTCTGTTCGCATTTGTATAAACGTTAGTGACATGATAAATCGCGAAATCGACGTCAAAGAAATTTTCTATGAAAACAAAAGTGCACGAGAAAAATGACACGAGAGATGATGAAGAAGAGTGGAACGAATGATAGGGTAAACGTAAGAATAAGAACTAAAGAGAACGCGATATATCACTATGTTAATAAAGGAGATTAATATACGGTAATATTAAGAAACCTCAGATGAGTATAATGTCAGAACAAAAAGTATCATTGTGTCTTCATAGAGAAATAATAAGGACGTCGAGTCGAAGAGTCGTGGAATTCTTCGAGTCGATGGTACTCTGCAAGTTCCTAACGATATGTGTCCATCGAAGGAATATGGAGGAATGTTATTGGTGATGAATTTATTGGAAATTTGCGCAGAATTTATTGGGAAAATTTATTTTGATGAACATTTGTGGTAGAGGGGGTTAGAGATTTATGGAGATTATGGATGTTTGCATTTCCGTATTATAAGTGAAGAAATTTGGGAGGTCGGTAAGTTGAAAATTTGGGAATTTGGAAATTTTTTAATTTGAGTATTTAGTAGTATAATGAGATCTAGGAAATTTGGGAAATGTGGAGAGTTGCAAAATTTGGATTTTTGAGAATTTGGAAATTTGAGAATTTGGAAACTGGAGAGTTTGGTACTTTTAGAATTAGGAAATTTGAGAACTTGGAAATTTGAGAATTTAAAATTTTGAGAACTTGGAAATTTGAGAATTTGGAAATTTGAGAGGTTGAAAATTTGAGAATTTGGAAATTTGAGAGTTTGGAAATTTGAGAATTTGGAAATTTGTGAATTTAGAAATTTGAGAGTTTGGAAATTTGAGAATTTGGAAATTTGAGAAATGGGAAATTTGAAAATTCAGAAATTTGAGTAATGGGAAATTTGAAAATTCAGAAATTTGAGGATTTGGAAATATGAGAATTTGAAACTTTGAGATTTAAAGAATTTACAAATTTACATATTTAAAAAATAAATCTTAAAATTTCTATCTCTATATTCTTTACAATATTCCCAATTAACAATATTACCAAATTCGTATTATTTCTCCAAGCACCGAAAAACTACATTAAAATTATTTTCTCTAAAAACAAATGATAGTATCAAAAATGTTTCTATTTGGTCTTTCGATGGACACGTAAATTTAGGGTTCAGAGAATTCAATTGTATCGCAAACTGCCGAGCTTGCGACATCGAGGCGATGCATTTTCTCGTTTTGAATACAGAATTGTCCTTTGCTGAAAAATGAGTTGCTGTACAAATAAACGAAAACGATCTGAAGATTCAATAACTGCAGTCATCAGCAATTTTGTTCTTAATTTGATGACTAACACAATATTTTCAATAACTATGAGTATTTCTTCTTTGAAATGCATTGCAACTTTTGATAAAATTCAATTTTTTACAGTTTTAGTTACTTTTCTCTTTTGAGTCTATTAAGGTGGTTAAAATTGCAAGAAATTTCAGCTTTAATTAATACAGATTTTATCTATATTATTCTATGATACAATTTACAATCTCCAGTAATGGAGTTACAGAGACTTGAAATTTAATTCTCATCGTTTTCGTCTGAACTGAGAATTATACAAAACTGATGCTTTTCACATATCATTTTTTCACAGAGCTCCGCCAATTTTACCTCTGTAAAATATAATTATTTGACAAATGTAATCAATGTCGTGCAACAAATTCAATTCTAACAATGTATGAAGCAATTAAATATTGTTGTAACAAATCGTTCAAATGTGGAATAATTTTATAAACAAAAATTTTGAATTCTGTTTTGTATTTTAGATTTCAATTGAAATCGCTGAAATTGGATTAATAAGTTGCAAACACTCTCTGCTATCTAAGACTTTGTTACCTCAAGCTTTGTCTCAAGGCTCGGCTTCTTTAATGTTGTCGAGCTCCATTTTAACACTTTGACAAACGATATATTATGTCTACAAATTAAATATACTAACCCCAACAAAAAAGAAAACAGTAACTGACATATGTTATAATTATTTTCCCTAAAAAAGAGTATTTTGTTCAATACAGTACAATTACAGCTCTTGCTACAGCTCTTAATTATAATTTCTTCAAAATTATTTAAAAAAGAAATATATATTACAAAATGACAAGATCGAAAGCATAAAATATACGATTGTCAAAGTGTTAACAAGAGTTTAAAATAAGAATTGAAGGATAAACTCGACCACGAAAGGAACTACGAACGGCTGTACGTAATGTAAAATAATAAGAGCAGAAAAACAGAGAGAGAATGTACGTATTATCTATTATACACGTGACACGTTGTCACGCGACGCGTGCATGTAAATTTATTATAAATAAATTATTATAAAGCAGCGACCCCTTTTCTTAACACACCGTTGCTATTTTATTCCGTGAAATTGATGAATAATAAAATTTTCGCAAGCATGTTTTCTTTTAAATGCAAGATACTTTTTGTATTTTATCTCAGAAGAATGATTCTGAAGAACTTCTTCAGAATTTAACATAACATTCTTCATGATCAAAGTTTATATTGTAATTTATGTTTGTAATATTGTGACAATTGAATATGTAATAAGATGTATAAAAAACAATGGAATGTTGTAAAATAATTGGTGTAGAAAATTAAAAGCATTTTGCAAGTCTTAATTTAAGATGTAGCTTGAAATTTGTTTTTTTATTTGCGAGATCTGAAAACTGTGCTACAGCCGCCATCTTGCAATGAAGACTCAAGTTACTGGATCGAAAAATTGCGATTCTTTGAAAAATAAGACATTTCTATATTTTTTTAATTATTGAAAATTGTTGTACAGTTCAGATAAAATCAGAAAAATAATTTAGCAATGAATATGGAGGTTTATATCTGAAAATTAAACAAATTGAATCTTCTGGACAAATTCTGAGCCATCTAACAGTGAATGGTTGAAGCAGATGGAACTAAATTTCGCATACAATTTTACAATTTATTGACTCTTTCAAGTTATTAACTATTTCGAAATATTCTGAAGGTAATTAGTATTGCTTTTAGAAGTAAATTGACTCATATTATTGTCTATTTAGTAGAAAAGAACCGACATTGACTTCGATCGAAAATAGTGCTGCTAACGCCATTTCTCCTGAAGAATGATTAAAAATTTACAACAATTTGATAAAGTAAATTCGAAATTGATTAGTCTTGCTCTCCAACGTAATTCGATTCATATTATAGTCAATTAAACTAATAAAATCAACTATGTTATTTAAACTTTCAAGAAAATGGCGCAGACAACGCCACCTAACCACAGCATGTGGAATTACAGTAGTGAAATAACTGCAGTGAAATTACAGTTTCAAAAGTGTAGTTTACCCTGTTCACTAGAGAGATGACGCCAATTGTTCCATTTTTATAAAAAATTAATTAACATTGCTTTTATTAATTAATAAGGTATGCATTGATATTTATTTAATATTGAAGATGTATTAGGTGTATAAGATCTATTTATTTAACGTTGAAGATGTGGATTATACCTTCAGAACTATTTGAAGTTTACTTAAAAGTATCTTGGGAAAGTTTGAATTAAAACACAAAGTCGATTGAAATCTCTCATAATTTATTTCGTTCGTCCGACGTAAAAACAAAATGTTACATGTGTTTATAAATTATAAGAATATTTTCGTTCTATTCTACATGCTACGCGTACTTGTATTGTCATCTGAAAAATTACAAGTGTGTCTTATTACGCGATATTTTGAGGTACAGGGCAAAGGAACGATCAGTCACTGACCAATTTTATTTACCATTTTTCTGTTAATACTATTTTCCCGTTACATGTCGCGTCACAATTCTTTGACATCCGACCTAGAAGAATCCCTCTCTTTCCTCACTCATACAAAAGAATGTCTTAAAAAAATTTCAATCATCGTCTCTAATCATTTACTAAATATTTACCATGAATATTTCACGCGAGTCATTTACTTATATAAAACTAGAATAAAAAACTTATTTCCAGAAATTAACCTTCAACACGTTCCATGCAATATAACAAAAGTATGAAAATAAAAGCAAAGAAATATTTTTTCCCATTTCAAACAAAAAATTGTGCTTTTCGTCACAGAACGTGTCGAATTTCTAAAACCGCAAATAAAAATTTTTACAAAAAAGTAGCCGGTTCTCAAAAAAAGTCGCACCCACACGTTAAATTTAACACTACCCAGTGTCACGTTATCGACGACTAATTTCAGAGAGACGAGGTTCTTTCTATTACGGTGTAATACGTGGAATGTTATTTTATTCTACGTGTATGCACATCTTGTGTTATATACATATATTATGCGTATCGTCGTCTATGCACGATATATAAATACAGCGTTTTAAATACATTATCGACAGGTGTGTGGGTGGTGAACGTTAGCGGACTAAGATGGTATTTTCAGCGGTTTCAGAACGTTTTCCGTGAACTGACCGACGATGTTACCCCTCGGGTGGTAACACGCGACAATTACGCAGGTGCCGTCCCTCTTCGCCATCGCTATTCCCATTTCGGTGGTATTTTTCCAAACAATTTGGGTGAAATGACCTGAACAAAATAAAATAGTTGTTAAAAATAAGATTTGAGTAATGTTGTATAATTATTATTGTGATGGGTATATTTTAGATTTATTATAAAGGGTAACAGTTGTTTTTTGGTGCAATTTGGGGAGGGAGGAATTTTGGCATGTGGGGATTTGGAGAGGTTGGAATTTCGGGACGTAAAAATTTTGGGGATGTAGGAATTTGGGGATGTGGGAATTTGCGGATATAGAGATTTGGAGATATAGGAATTTCGGAGCGTAGGAATTTGAGTGTAGAAATTCGGGAGCATAGAAATTTGGGAACGTAGAAATTTCGGAAATGTAGGAATTTGAAGATGTAGGAATTTGAGAGCATAGAGATTAGAGAGCATAGGAATTTGGTGACGTAGGAATTTGGGAGCGTAGAAATTTGGGAGCGTAGAAATTTGAGAACGTAGAAATTTAGGAGCGTGGAAATTTCAAATCGTAAGAATCTGAAAGCGTAGTAATTTGAGAGCATAGGAATTTGAGAGCGTAGGAATTTGGGAGCGTAAGAATTTGAGAGCGTAGAAATTGGAGAGCATAGGAATTTGGGAGCGTAAGAATTTGAGAGCGTAGAAAATAGAGAGCATAGGAATTTGAGAGCGTAGGAATTTGGTGACGTAGGAATTTGAGAGCGTAGGAATTTGAGAGCGTAGAAATTTGAGAACGTAAAAATTTGGGAGCTTAGAAATTTGGAAGCGTAGGAATTTGAAAGCGTAGGAATTTGGGAGCATAGAAATTTGGGAGCGTAGGAATTTGAGAGCGTAGAAATTATGGGAATGTAGAAATTTGTAGAGAAAGAATATGGTAACGTGAGAAATTTAGAGATCTAGAAATTTGTAAAAATAAAAATTCCCATCATAACTCCCACCACATCGTATTTCTACCACCTCCACTACAAAACCTCTCCCACACCCCAAAAACTGCCCCACCTACATTTTCCTCCAATTCTCAAATCCCCACCCTCAAACCTCCCTCAACCCCAATTTATCTCACATACCACTCTAAAACAATTCATGTCCAACAATTTACAAGGTCCAAAAAAAGAAAAGTTTCATCAAAGGGTTAATCAACAGATTCTGTTTAACAACCCCGTTTTACGTACACGTGTTCAAGACCTTTGGCTCCGTTCCAAACTTGTGATCCTTCTTTTCGGAATACCACTTCGAGACAACCTCGCGTGCCGGTACAATCAGCTTCGGATCAGAACACTGCATCGAGTAGATGTTCTCCCCGTACGGCGAAGATGACTGTGGGATCAGCTTGTTCGTATTCAGCAACGTGTTCGCCCACGCCTGTTGACAGTTAAAAATTTGTAATCGAGCATTACTCTTGCAGAGGGAATACTAGCTAAGCTGGGTTCGCGTGGGATCGACGATAAATTGTAATTATGTAAATTGCAGGCACTGTTTATCAACTGGTTGAGTGGTGAAAAAATATGGCTTCACGAGATCATCGCTGGAATTGAACATTCTTGTTAGGTGAAGGTTATGGATATTTAAATGGAGGCTGATACAAGGGGTTTTTGATGGACTTTTGAGGATAATGAAGGTTTTGGGGAAGGGGTAGGAATTTAGAGATGTAGAAGGTGAAGTTTGGAATGGGATGATAGAGATTTGGGGGTATGAGAATTTAGGAACGTAGGGATTTGAGGATGTAGAAATTTAAGGATATGTGGAATTGGAGACATGTGGATTTGGAGACATGTGGATTTGGGGACATGTGGATTTGGGGACATGTGGATTTGGGAAGGTAGAGATTTGAGGACGTACCGATTTGGCGAAGTAGGAACTCAAGAACATGTGGAATTGGGAATATGTGGAATTGGGGACATGTGGATTTGAGGACATGTGGATTTGGAGAGGTAGAAATTTGGGAACGTACCGATTTGGCGACGTAAGAATTTCAGGATATGTGAAATTGGGGACATGTGGATTTGAGGACATGTGGAATTGGGGACATGTGGAACTGGAGACATGTGAAGTTGAGGACATGTCTTATACCTCTAAACAATACTTCAAAAGAAAATATTAGTACCCTACAAATTCCCTCACATGTACTCTCATATGTACCCTCATATGTTCCTTCATATGTACTCTCATGTGTATGTACCCTCATAAGTCTATACCTTCATATGCATCCTCATATGTTTATACCTTCATATGTGACCTAGTCATTTTTCAATAAACAAATATAATTAAAGTGATAAATAATTTACCTTAGCAGCAGCCGTGAGATCAGCACTCAATGTTAAATCAGGAACACGATGTCTCCTCCTGTACTCATTGTGAACAAGTAAAGCTTCCTGTTGCCACGACTGTTCATCCATCGCATAGTGTTTGGGATCCAAGAAGGAGATCTTTTTGGTTGGACTCGAACTTCCAGGTGGGAGTACATTTTCCGTGAAGCTACCCAAGAAATTTCCAGCTGGATTATAATTACAGACTACGTAGACTTCTCCGTTCCTATTCCTAGCCATTCCGACACCTAACTCCGTGCTGTCTCTCCATACTACTTGGGTGAAGTGACCGGTTTTTAGGGTTGTGGGCTCTTTGCCGTACTGATGTTGCGCTTCTTCAGCATACCTGTGGAAGAATGGTGTATTGATTGGTAAATGGGTGGTAAATTTTGGAAGTTTGTGGGGAAAAGAGTGTGGGGTTGTGAAGGGAAAGAAGAGAAAAGGTAGTGGTGGGTGAATGATGAGATATTTAGAGATTTTTGAAGATAGTTATTTTTTTAGGTTCAAGGTTTCAAGTTTAATTTTATAGATTTCCAAATTTTCCAATTCCTAAATTTCCCAATTCTCAAATCTTCCAACTCTCAAATCTCTCAACTTCCAAATCTTCCAACTCTCAAATCTTCCAACTTCCAAATCTCCCAACTCCCAAATTTCTCCGATTCCCAAATCCCCCAATTCCCAAATTTCCCAAATTCCCAAGAGTACCAAATTCCCAAAAATCCCGAATTCCCAAAAATTCCGAATTCCTAAAAATCCCAAATTCCTAAATCCCCCAAATTCCCAAGAATCCCGAATTTCCAAAAATCCCAAATTCCCAAAAATCCTAAATTTTCCAAAAATCCCAAATTCCTAAAAGTCTCAAATTTCCACGCACGTTTTCTTTAGCCACTCAATCTTGTCACAACTGACATAAATCATAAATAATCATGTTACGTTAAACGTCGACGATTATAGTCTCTTAAGGAAACTAGCACTCAACAGTCACATTAACAGTTACGAGAACTATGCGCAAAAAATTTAAAGGATTTTAGGTTACGTAATAAAAAGTAACTAGGTCAAGTGACGCATGCGGGGTTTCTAGTGTTAATTACTCACCATTCATTCACCGGCTCGTCGCCACTCACAACAGTCTTCGGATTAGAGCTCCACATACAGTAAAGGTTCTCACCGTAGTCGATGTTTGCTCTGTGTTCTAACCTACCTCTGGCAGCCAGTATGTTCGCCCAGTCCTGGCTTGTTTTACATAACTAGAAATAGACAATTCATTGTATTAACTAAAAGACGAAGGAAGCTTATTGTTTTCAATTTATTGTGTGTTGAATATTGTAGCTTTGTTGCAAATTTAGGTAATCTTTAAATTTTCTAAACCCCGAATCTTTATTTTTTATCGCTAATTGTTTTGCTAAATTATTAAATTTTAGAATTACTGGTTAGATTTCTAAATTTTTAAATTTTGAAGTTATCAAGTTTTCAAATACCAAAATTTGTAAGTTTCTAAAATTGTCACATTTCCTAATTTTCAAATATTTTAGTGCTCAATCTTCTGAATCATCAACCCTTCAAATTTCCAAATTTTCTAAATTTTCTTGTGGTGTAATAATAATAATAATTATAACACATATATTGACCCAATATACTTTTATTAGAATAATGATTAAAAGTAATAAATTACCTGCTTACTGAGACGTAGAGGTGGCACCCCATGCCTCGCGCGGTAGAAATTGTGCGTTTCAAGGCAAACGCTGACAAATTCTCTAGGAGGTCCGAATCTGCGCACAGACGGTTTACGTGTGTCAGTCTTTGTGATCTACAACACACAGAGAGAGAATGACTAATGACAGATAAAACTTATATGTATCTTACACATCCAAGACATACCTCATCTACATCAACTATTATATTTTTTTTTTTCATAGAATTTTTGCGAAATTTTATGGAATAATTTTTGGTGAAGATTATGGAATTTTGAAATGTCATTATAGAATTAATATGGATCTCATTGATGTCATTATGGATATCATTGTTATTATAGGATCTCAATCATAACCAAAGGTCAGCCACATACACACATGTTTAGTTTGAAGATCATGTATGTCTTTCGTCTAAACCTGTGTCACAAAAAAATTTTCTAATGAATCAATTGACCAATTGATGCATCAATTAATTTTCTAATGAATCAACTAATTCAATCAACTGATAAATCAATCAACTTCCTTCAGTCCAACTCTCTAAAAGTACACATATTAAAATCTAAACCTGTGTCACAAAAGTATTTTCTAATGAATAAATCAATCAATCAATTTTGTAACGAGCCAATTTCCTCCAACCCAATTCGCAAAAGCATAAAAATCATATACCCTAAAAATAGCACCCCCGCATTTCAAAACCTTCACCCGCTAACATTCTCCAACCTAATAGCATCCGAACTGCATAGCCTCCCACGTATTTTCCCAAACGGAAATCGGGGAAAGCTAACAAGAAGGCACGCTTCGCGATGATAATTTCACTCACACGTACTGCAATAAGAGCACGTGCACGAATGTCGTGCACGTGTTCGCGTCACGGTTCGAGCAGAATCACGCGATCGTGCGAGCATAGGCGGCAATAAAGCCGGTGACGTCCTTAATAACCTAGATGCGAAATACTCAATGGGGAGTAGACTGACTGGCAGCAACGATTTCCCATCATCCTATCGCGACGTGATCATTTCCAGGACGGCAGCCAAGAGGAAACGGGCTATCGTGAAATCACCGCGTTCTTCTTCTTCGTCGCCGGCCTTTCCGGTCACGCGTTTCTCTTCGATGCCTGTGAAACCAATTAACGCATCGATCCCGTGTAATTTACAGTTTCCCTCGCGTCTGAACGCGGTCGGATTTCGTCATCCTGACGGATGAACAATGAAGACGTTACCAACTTCAGATATTTCTGTCGACGAAGCGGTATCGACCGGTCGACGCGTATTTTTAATTTCCTTGCAAATGTCAGACGTCGATTCGGTCGATTACTGCTGCCAGATGTTGCTGAGTTCGGTTACTGGATTTGACAGGGAGAACGTTTGATAAGGTTATTGTTACTGTCAGGTTTTATTGACCTGTGTACTGTATCGTTCTATATTTTTCTTTATCGGTCTACATGGTTCGATAGCACTTTATTCTACTTCATACTATACTACATATAGAATACGTATATGTATATACATCATTACGTACTAGTCTACATGTATCGTCATATATGGTCACATAATAGCTCATATTATTCTACTTCATACTATACATATATAAGACATATATGTATATACGTCATTATATATTAGTCTATATGTATCGTCACATATGGTCACATAGTAGCTTATGTCATTCTATGTTTATCTACCTATATCATCCCATATCGTCACATAGTAGCTAGATCATCCTATGTCAACCTTCATCCTCCTCTTTCATCCCATATCGTCACATAGTAGCTGTATCATCCTATGTCAACCTTCATCCTCCTCTTTCATCCCATATCGTCACATAGTAGCTATATCATCCTATGTTAGCGAACATACTCATATATCGTCCCATATCGTCCCATATCGTTTTTTATCGTCCCATGACGTCCCTACATCGTCCCCACACATACCGTCCCATGACGTTTCTATATCATCTCTAGGTATATCGTCCCATTTCGTTCTTATATCGTCTCCACATAGGTCCCATATCATCTCATCCTATACTAACCTATATCGCCCCATAAATTATGTATCTATGACTTTAACATTAGCTTTACAGACATTTCATGACCACTTATTTTCACATTCAAAGTAAAGTAGAATAATAAATAAATAAATGGTGATACATAAACTAGCTTATACAATGATTTTTCACATCAATAAAATTTATTATCTTTAGCCAAAGAATTTCTAATAATTTTTGTGAATTAAAATAAAGGATCTAACATCCGCCATTTTTATTAGCACCATAAGCCTAATATTAACGTACCTTTGTCCTAGAACATCCATTTTTCCATTGCTATCAAGAGCAAAAAAAAACTATTCAGATAAAAAATTAATATTAAAAAATTCAAAAATTATACGAGCTTGAAATTGCTATAAATAGCAAAAAAAAAATAATAACTAATAATTCTGTAATTTCGAACAGTAAGTTCAGAAAAAAAATAAATATTAAAAAAAATAGCGATAGAGATAAGTTAAATGTTCATTTAATATCCTGCATATATAATAGTATTATAATTGAAGTTCTTGTGAAACCATCATCTTTAAGATACTGATTAAAAAATTATTATGATTGAAGACCGTAAACGTGCATCAACAACTTTCATTAATTTCTCGTCCACAAGTTGCTAAATCACCTCAAACGATCATCAATAAGAAGATTCTGACCCAAATTACACTTTAACCCCCGTTAAGCGTCCGAGGTGCGAAGAAGCGCGAGGTTCTCGGTAATTTACGAGTCTATTTATAATCTTCTCTCTTTAGCGCCGGTGCAGCTCATTGTCGTAAGCGCGGGTTCGTCGTACGGCGAAATAGAAAGCGTTGGGTAACAATGAGTGCAATTTCGGAATGGAAGAATTTAAAAATTCTTGGAAATCTATTAGGGAATTTGGAGATGGGGAATTTGAGATTTTGGAAATATGAGAGTTTGGAAATTTGAGAGGTTGGAAATTTGAGTGGGTGGAAATTTGAGTGGGTGGAAATTTGAGAGATTAGAAATTTGAGAGTTTGGAATTTTGAGAGGTTGGAAATTTGAGTGGGTGGAAATTTGAGAGGTTGGAAATTTGAGAGGTTGGAAATTTGAGAGGTTGGAAATTTGAGAGTTTGGAAATTTGAGAAGATGAAAATTTGAGAATTTTGGAAATTTGAGAATTTGGAAATTTGAGAAGATGAAAATTTGAGAATTTTGGAAATTTGAGAATTTGGAAATTTGAGAATTTTGGAAATTTGAGAATTTGGAAATTTGAGAATTTGGAAATTTAAGAATTTGGAAATTTGAGAGTTTAGAAACTTGAGAATTCAGAAATTGAATAATCTAAAAATTCAAAGAACTCAGAAGAAACTATAACATTCGAGCGCACATTTCATTAACGATGAAGCAGTAAATCACTCCATTAAACCAAAAAGAAAGAAGAGTTAATGCGAATGCATCGAAGACTGCGCCGCTGAGCGAAGCTCAAAGCGGGTAGAGAAAAATCGGCAGCACGCGAAGCAGACTCTCGAAGCCGATTAGTCATCGTTGCGAGAGTAACGATTTCCCGAGGCGGTGCACGAACTGTTCGGTCGTGTGTCTCTCGAAAAGGGAACGATCCTGAGTCATCGACGGATGCCAACGTACCCCGATGAAGCTCGTTGGCTGCCAGGTAAACGTCGAAGAGGTGTCACGTGCGAACGTGGATGCGCGACGATGATTTACTTCGGTGTTTAATCCTTTAAACGGTAACCGGTTACGAAACTTGTTCTGCTCCTCTTCTCGTTGGTTTAGAGACGTTAGTGACGATGAGCAATGAGGATGAAAACGTTGGGTTTTATGATGTTTTGGCGATGATGATTAATATCTGTTGCGCGTCGGGTCAAATATTAACTTTTATAGTTCTTATCGAAGGTTGTAAATCTTCGTTGACCCTATGGCGTTTCCATAACCTGTTACAGTACTGGAATAGTTTGTAATATTATTATTGAAATAGAATCTATAGAGTGGTTCAGAGTCCTCCACACTGGTGTGACCAAGTTGATGAAGGTTGTAGTTCATCATCCCACTAGTTGAAATGGTTGTTGTGTGTTGTTGCAGTTGATAATTATCGCGATTTGTAAAACTAAGTATACTTCAACCAAAGGTAGTTTAAGACTGTTTAGTTGTGTTTCAACGGAAGGTAATCTAAGACTGACTAGTCGCCTCTGAACAGCCAGAAAAGAAAGCAGTGGAGGAAACTCAAAACGTGAAGGCGTTACCAAAAAAGGCCAATCAGAACATACTGTCATTTAGAAAACTACTGATTGGTGGAATGGTTCAGCGAATGAGATTGTTTGACTTTTAGCATTCGTTCTGAAGTTGTAAATAACGTGTTGTTAGTAAGGTGACCCAAACAGTCAAGGGATTTGGGTCCTTGAAAAGAACTAAGTAATGGGACAGACTGCGAGACTGCTGAATGACTGCGTTAAAGTGTCTTGACCCGTCAGATATACAAGGACTTTCCTAAACGTTGCATGCCGCAGGGATGCACAGCTGAAGACCATGGAAACAACTTCTTTAAAGAATGATATATTGGCGTTATAAAACATGTGCTTTTCTGGCCTGTTAGAAAGCTGTTGTCAATAGCTAATAACGTCAAATTATGGAAACGTTCATGTGGTCTAAAAGATCCGTTTGAAACTGCAAGAATGAAAGGTTTGACAAAATACCTATAAATATTACTTTGATTACGAGCATCTCGTAACATACTCCCCCCGTTGAGAGGGCACCGATCAATAAAACAAATCTGTGCACTTAGCTTTGAACTGTAGAGTGTTGACTGGTATCGCTTACGATTATCTTGATGTTACTGGGTGTACCTGTTTTACTTGATTGCCACCAAATGTCTTGTACGAAACGGTTGTACCGTTTTAAATGTAGATCATCTGTTTGATGGTTTGACTTCCGCTTGTGTAGTACTCGTTAACGAATCGCCAATAATAACTTGTTCAAAATATAGAATAATAAATCATTACGTCTGATGTGACAAACATGAATGAACGTGGTACGTAATGATCTTGTCCGAATGATTAACATGTTGTAATTTGTTAAATGAATAATTTAGTTCTTGCGACACATTTAAATAGAATGTTGATTGCTTTGCTTTTAGTTGCGAATTCCTGATGATAGCAGTTTGGTAAAAATTGAGAATGAAATCTGTTGCATGTTTAGATTTGACTCATCAATCTTCAAAGAATATCAAAATTGTAAATTTATATGAAAGGCAGTTTGAAGCACCAGTGTATTCAGTGTAATTCATGACTTATAAACTGTTTTGAAATTGATCAGATCAATGGAAGTTGGGTTTTTCGTCTCACTTAGCATTCTAGAATTATCATAATGGACACTTTACATGTATGTCAGTTGTCCTTACAGAAACCTTCGGTCATATCCATCTCGAATTGTGATTAGCGTCAGGGTTGGTCTAACGTGGGCGTCACCAAAGGTTACCACTTTTTTAACCTGTGACAGGGGGCTAGCCTAGTCTAGCCCCTTAACCAGCACGATAGACACTTCCCACGTCGGCTATCTGATCTTACAGAAATCTCCTTCCTTGCATCTTATAACAAATCAACTCTCTGTTCGTGTCTATCTTGCGTTGTGATTAGCGTCAGGGTTGGTCTAACGTGGGCGTCACCAAGGTTACCACTTTTTAACCTGTGACAGGGGGCTAGCCTAGTCTAACCCCTTAACCAGCACGAGAGACACTTCCCACGTCGGCTATCCGAAAAACCTGCAGCTGAGGTGCACGTGGGCAGCCGTTGTTTGGCTAAGACCCGTCGACTTGGGACCCTGTCCTTGAAGTACGCATACTTCGCGGACCGTGACACCACAGGAGGTATGTTCTAGTAATCCCGAAACAGAGAGTGATGCATTCAGAAACAGTCAGTTCTATGTTGTCCGTTTAGCTTTTTCCAAAAGTTGAATGAGAGGATGAAAGTGTCTGTAAATCATAAGTTGATTTTCCTACGGTAGGTAGACAATATGTGATGGAAAGCAAAGTTCCGACTATATGAGAATCTCTTTCAGAAAGGTTCTGTTCAACGTTAGATAAGCTTTAAACCTAAAAGGTTATTGCTTTCATATGTGCTGGTTACTTAAATAAATCGAAACTAAAAAAGTTGCCTCAAACTGCCAGGAAAAATCAAAAAAGGATGAGTCCCAAGTTTGAAATGTTTGACTAACACTGAGTTGTGATAGTTTGAAATCTCTTAGTTGAATACCATATATCTATAAATTGTCTTAGCGTTGCATAGAATCTTCAATTCAAGAAGGTCGTAAATCTTCAGAATTGAACTATTCCATGAAATTCTGATCATATCCAATGATCCAAAATCATTCTATAGTATAGGTTCCAGAAACAATACTTTTAATTGTGGTTTTGATATTTTGTTCCGTAAAAATAAACGACAGTAATTTTCGTGACAAAAGAATGTACAAATGATGGACTATAACAATCTGTGCTCTTCCAAAACAACAGGGCTTTATCAGGTAATATACTAATCGAAGGTCAAAACCTGACGACAATGGTGTGCTGTTGACGACCATGTTCTGTAATTGACTTAAGTTAACAATTAGTCGGCATCGAGTTCCATTGAGCAAAATTGTGTTTATGATCATATATATACCTAGAATCGGGGTTCTTTTTTATTAGCATGAACAGGTGTTCCACGTGTTGTGAAAAGGAACTGTTGAATTTTCTTGAAAGAAAACCGAAAATGTCCGGGGAAATGAGTTTTCAAAAACCGGCAAAAGGGGTTTTTCAATCGAACTAGTAATTGAGAATCTCTAATAAACTGAGAAATAATATAATAATTAAATATTATTTTGAATCGAATCACAACTTTAAATTATAACCTAAATGGAAATTCATGGAACCTGAGATATAGAGCAACAACGTAAACATTTTCGTTAATGTTGAACTTGTAGTTCATTATTTACCGTTCAAATTGATATATGATTCATTACAAACTGAAGTGAATTAAATTACAGGTGGTACGATATATTTTGTGTGAACTAGGGAGCTGACAAGCTCCCCCCGATGAACCAATTCAGATTAGATGTTTGAAATATGAATCTCGATCAACGTAAGATGAAATTTTAAATATTTAAGATTAATGAGAATTGAATAGTTGATATACCAAATCTGAATGATTAAAGAAAACCTTAGAAAGTTCAAAGAGTTTAACGTGTGCTGAGATTCACTGTGGTTTGTTTAATAGTATATAAATTGAACATATTGATGTCATGCAAATTGAGCTTGAAAACTCCAATAAAAAACTGAAATGATACTAAACTAAAATTCCATGAAATGCAATTGAAATAGAACACTTGCTTTGCTGAAAGATAACATCCTTGATATTAAAATTACATTATATTGTCTCTCAACGCACAATTGTCAAACAAAGTCTAAGAATAAAAGAGCCTCTGGTCCTGCTGCATTCACACTTCTGAACAATCGTGTCAGACCAATCTGAATTATTTGAACCACCAACGGAAGAAAGGAACTGATACCATGTATAGCTATTTATAGTTTGACACCAAGTGTGTAACTTTATTACTGCACAAGGATATTGACTTATAAAGCTAAGGGAAATTGAGTATTTCTTTAAACTCGGCTTGAAATTGAGAATCCTGATTAATGCTTCAAAATGTTTTAAGAGAATATGACCAAAATTGCACAAGTATAGTGTAAATGCTCTGGCGTAATTTGTGCCAATAATGTCTTAATTCGAATGTATGCGACAGTTATACAGTTAAAAGGAACTAATTCCAGAAATTATGATTTTCAAACTGAAGACCAATTTTTAACTGTGTGTAATTGTTTAAGAAAGAAAATGGATAATAAATCCATCTTACAGAAAAAACACGTGTAAACGTTATGACGATGGTTTTATGACCATTAGGGTAGGTAAGCGCGAGACAGGTAATGCGCTAAAACCACGTATTGAAGGACCCGACGGACACTTCTTTCGAACAACAATATAAGCTTGAGTATGACAGTATAACAATTAACCTGAAATTTGAAACTACGTGTCTGTTTAGATCTACGGAACAATCAGAATTAACTTTTGTTGAATTGATTGAACATTAAAGTCAGGCAGTTGTGTTTGCATGAGAGAAATTATACATCGTACTTATATGTATTTTTGTAATTGTTCAAATTGCTCGTGTATAAAGAAACCTGTCTGATGTTGTTACTTCATTTGTGTCGCAAGCTAACAATGTTAAATTCTTGTACTTGATAATTGCCCTTCTTCTGAGCTGACTGAATTTGACATGACTATCTGACGTCATAAAATTATGTAACCCAAATATCAAAAGAATTGGCGAAACGATTAAACGAGTTTATTTTAGAAAAGCGGAATCATATACTGATCGTTGACTTATCTTGTTGAAGCCTCTGGAATATCCTTAGATCGTCCTTTGATTTATATGTTTTCAAGTTGTTTACACTTAATAATCCGATTGACGTACATGGGAACACACCAGTGTGGTCATTCACTATGATTTTTCAAACACTTGTAATACACAATGTAACACTTAATCCGGATGATTGCACTGTCAACTGAGTTTATGCACTAAGCAAGTTCGTGATATCCGGCTCGAAGGACCAAATGTTGCGCGTCGGGTCAAATATTAACTTTTATAGTTCTTATCGAAGGTTGTAAATCTTCGTTGACCCTATGGCGTTTCCATAACCTGTTACAGTACTGGAATAGTTTGTAATATTATTATTGAAATAGAATCTATAGAGTGGTTCAGAGTCCTCCACACTGGTGTGACCAAGTTGATGAAGGTTGTAGTTCATCATCCCACTAGTTGAAATGGTTGTTGTGTGTTGTTGCAGTTGATAATTATCGCGATTTGTAAAACTAAGTATACTTCAACCAAAGGTAGTTTAAGACTGTTTAGTTGTGTTTCAACGGAAGGTAATCTAAGACTGACTAGTCGCCTCTGAACAGCCAGAAAAGAAAGCAGTGGAGGAAACTCAAAACGTGAAGGCGTTACCAAAAAAGGCCAATCAGAACATACTGTCATTTAGAAAACTACTGATTGGTGGAATGGTTCAGCGAATGAGATTGTTTGACTTTTAGCATTCATTCTGAAGTTGTAAATAACGTGTTGTTAGTAAGGTGACCCAAACAGTCAAGGGATTTGGGTCCTTGAAAAGAACTAAGTAATGGGACAGACTGCGAGACTGCTGAATGACTGCGTTAAAGTGTCTTGACCCGTCAGATATACAAGGACTTTCCTAAACGTTGCATGCCGCAGGGATGCACAGCTGAAGACCATGGAAACAACTTCTTTAAAGAATGATATATTGGCGTTATAAAACATGTGCTTTTCTGGCCTGTTAGAAAGCTGTTGTCAATAGCTAATAACGTCAAATTATGGAAACGTTCATGTGGTCTAAAAGATCCGTTTGAAACTGCAAGAATGAAAGGTTTGACAAAATACCTATAAATATTACTTTGATTACGAGCATCTCGTAACAATATCTTTATGATTAGTTTGATTCCAAGTGGAGCAAAGTCTTGTTTGCGTGTGGAGAAATTTGGGAATTTGGGGATTTAGGTATTGGGTGGTTTTTGGAATTTTGGGATTTGAGATTTTAGGGGTTTGGGGTTTGAAGTTTGGAGAGGGTTGGAATTTGGTCAGTTAGAAATTAGGACACTTGCAAGTATAGGGAATTTGGAAATTTAGACACTGGGTGAGTTTTGGAATTTTAGGATTTGAGGTTTTAGGGATTTGGGAATATTGGAATTTGGTCATTTTAGAAATTAGGACACTTGTAAGTATAGGGATTTTGGGAATTTAGAAACTTTTGGAAAATGAAGATTTGGAAATTTAGGGATTTGGAGATTTGTAGAATCTCCAAATGTGGAGATTTGGAGAACTTGGAGATTTGTAATGTGGTGATTTGCAAATATTAGAATTTGCTTATATAGAAGTTTGGAGACACTGGAATTAGGTTATTTAGGATTTATGGGACATTGGAGTTTGGTTATTACATTATCAAGCTTACAATAAAATACTGTCACTGAACAGTAACCTAAGTGCCAGTCGTCACACATCGCAGAGGACAAAATGGCGGACTAAAAGTGTTCATACCTAAGTTTGTTATAAAAGAAGTATAATATATATACTAGTATAGTGTGTTAATTAAGTATATTTCCTCTGAGTATATTAAATATATATCTACTAAGCATAATACATATAACAGTATAACATATGTAATATATGTAACATACATATGCATGTACTAGTAATACTGGTAGCTTGTTACAAAAATCAAAATATCCTAAAATCCCACTCTGACCGTTCATTCACGTATACATACAAACCAAATACACCTTTTTCTCACAGAATTAAATTTTCTCAAAATGAAACAATCCCCAGAAAAATAGTTAAAAGTGCCAAGAGGTTAATAGATTGTCGAGTTGCCCAGAAGAGCATGTATGTAAAATCGATAAAAAACATGTATTTACCGGCGTCGACGAGTATCTCGCAGAATCTGGAGAGGCTGATGATGACCTGGCACTACTGCAAGACATGCCATCGCTGCCTAAGCTACCGTGAAAACTGCCGTGCAAGGAATTCGACAATGGCCCTGGAGAGGCTGGTGACGCTGTCAAAGGGGATTTCGATCTCACTGAATCCGTCCTCGACCTGTAAATCAGTAAATCGATTATGTACTGGATGCAGAAACACAAAGTATCCATTCAGTTTCGAGACAGTGAGACAGCGGTGCGTGTTCAAACAAGCTGCTTCTATGAGAACTGTTTTCTCGGAAACAACGAGACTATGGTTGTTCTGTTGCATTCAAAGCTGCTACGAGTGGTAACCCTTTCGTTCCTATTGTAAGGTTGCGTACAAGTGCTTTGCATTGAGAAGTAAATAGTTTCTTCGTATTCGTGTGTCACTGTGACTTTTTATTTTTTGGAATACTGTTGTTTTTTCTTGTGTGATAATTTTGGAAAGGACATGTGTGTAATGTCCATTTGAGAAATGTACATTGTATTTAATTTTTAGGCATTGTGAAAGAAATTTTATTAGTAAATAAATTCTCAAATTTTTTTATTCAAAATTTGTGTGTAAGAATTATTCAAATATTGATCTCTGATAATTCAAGAATTATTCAATTGTATGTATGCGTATTACAATTGTATTTATATTATTTTAAAAAGTGAATGTTACCAACACAAAATGGCGACGAATGCTTTTAATTATTTGAAGTGTTAAAATGTTTTTACACACATAATTTATATATTCTACAGAGAAGATAAAAGTGAAAAGAAGTTATTTTGTTTACAACTGTTGTAATTTAGGAATGAAAGGGTTCAACAAGAATCGAACTGTGAACGTGAATGAAAAGCAGTGTGATTGAATTCTAAATTTACGATAAAATACAGGGTAATAAGATGCTGGAGATAAGCTATAACTATTTACAAAATCATTCTTTCAAGGAGTACAGTTTCATCTAATCTAATAGAAAGATGTTAAACCAAGAGTTTCAAAGATATTCATCATATGAAAAGAAATGATAACTATCTTTTAATTCAAAGATTTAATGACTTGTCCAACTGTGGAAATTGTAATAATTGTTTGCCTTATCTTTGTGAGATGTAATTGCATATATTTCACACGTTGAACATCACGAGGGTCATGGTAACTTAATCAAATGAATTTGATCAAATGAAGTTGTATAAATTTAACATAAATAGAAAGAAGAAGAATCTTGAATAACATTAATGTTATAATAATTATTTAAAGTTGTAAGAGAAAGTTTGAAGTGAAAGGATTATAATCTCTCACTATATTGCCGAGAAGATTGCACTTGAAGTTCGAAAGAAGTGAAGACGTAAGAGAAAGTTAAAAGTTAACGTGAGAGGTTTATAATTTACTCTCACTATATTGCCACGAAGACCACACTTGAAGTTACATAAAGAGATTACGCAACGAAGATCACTATATTATTTAAGTAGAAAACATATGTTTATTATAATATACTTATTAATATATATGAGATATATTAAGTTGATTAAAATATTTTCTACTTAAATATTATAGTGATCTTCATGACTGTATAGGAGATTTCCTACTGTGTAATAAAAGTTGCAATATAACAAGAGTCCTCTGCAATCACAATAGCAATGTGTTATAACACAGACCTCTTACAGAGGTATGTAAGACATTAAGTACAGTTGGAATTCTAGTTTCAATAAAAGTAGCAAATTTGTAACAGAAGATTATTTTTTGAACAATTTTAAAAATGCTCGACTTTATTAAGCAATGTAAGTATAAATATAAATATGTATTAGACAATACAAGATCTAATTGACAATTTTGCTTCATGTTATACCTTCAATGAACAACTTCAGAAGTCAGTTTACAGTTGCAATGAACAATTTTATAATTCACATTATAAATACATTGAACAACTTTATAATTGATGCTATAGATATAATGAACAACTTTACAATTCATTTTATAGCTACATTGAGCAACTTTGTTATTCATGTCACATCTACAATGAACAACTTTATAATTCACTTTAAAACTACACTGAATAAGTTTATAATTCGTGTCACATCTACAATGAACAACTTTATAATCCACATTAAAGCTACATTGAAAAACTTTATAATTCATGTCACATCTACAATAAACAACTTTATAATCCACATTAAAGCTACACTGAACAAGTTTATAATTCGTGTCACATTTACAATGAACAACTTTATAATTCACTTTAAAGCTACATCGAGCAACTTCATAATTGATGTCACATCTAAAATGAACAACTTTATAATTCGCTTTAAAGCTACGTTAAACAACTTCATAATTGATGTCACATCTACAATGAACAATTTCACAATTCACTTTAAAGCTACATTGAACAGCTTCATAATTAAATATCACATTCCAATGAACAACTTTACAATTCACATTATAGTTACAATGAAAAACTTCACAATATCTTCACAAAATTATAAGATAAAGATCGATAGATATTCAGCAGCCTCCAAAGCAAGAAACTCAGGTTCACATCCCCGAAACTCATCCTAAAGATTGTCGGAATCCCCGACTTCAGGAAAGCAAACTAAAAGAACGGTCGTTCGAGGAACGTGTTAAATTAACGTCCGTTTCTCTTCAGCCTCGTTTCTCGCTCATCGGGATGCTGAATCAAAGCAAATTAAACGGAGTGAGCGGCATTAAAGTCAGCGCGAACCAGGACGAGCATTCTAGCCTTTTCGAGTGAACGATCAAAAGCTGAAAGGTCGAGGAAAGCGTGCACCGGCCGACCAATCATGATCTTTTCTCGGGATCAGAATGATCGTTAGTCAACGATGCATGCAGAATAGATGGAAGATCGAAAAGTGCTCTGAGAAATTGGACCGGTGCCTCTAATCTATTTCTAACGGGTTCTACACCGTGGGCTGAATACTGTATCCCAAGGAATAATCAGTTCTGACGGGTATTAAGGAAGTTATTAATATTCGTATATGTCTGTGATGAGTATAGAAAAATAGAAGAGAGGCTTGAAAAGGAATAAGGTCCTTTTTATTTAAATTTTTGTTTGAAGGAGTTGCAAGACGACTCTGAGGTTGCTATGGATTATACGGAGACTATGAGAGTTCAGTGTACAATTTTTTTATTGGTACAAGATTCTAGTGTACTAGGTTTTATTTTCATGTGGACCAGGTAGTGTTAAGGGACAGTAAAAATAATATTGACAATCAGATTTACTTTTTATGATGATTAGAATATTAATACATATACTCTCTGAACTAGAATATCAGAAATGGTGAAATATCACAGACACTTCATTCTTCAACTCTGAAAACTTGTAACAATTTCAAAGCTCTTTGACAAACAACATTCTTATATGCATCTGTTATACTTTGTTTTGACGTCACTTTTTTTCCGCCAAAATTCAAGTGAAATCATTAGGATGATTTTTGTAATATTTCAACAAAACCTGTCTTAAGTCTACAACATCAGATTTCCCACAACTCTAAAATGAAAAAATATTTCACAATTTTTGCATGATAACATAAAAGTGATTTATATAAGATTCATAATTTCGTAGTCGAATAAAGTTTCCAACGCACAAAATCCAGGATCGAGATGAGATGGTTTACTTAATGAACGGCAATCTCCCTCGGGCGTAGCCGGCTTCGTCTCGCGCGAGATAAACGACCGTGAGTAAAGCAAAAACGAGGATCGAGGCGGGTAATTGTATCTGACACGGGCCGGCTTCGCTGCAAACGCGATTCGCCGCCGTGACGGATTTATACGATTCGTCTCTGTGGGAACTCGTATGCGATCTATTACACGGGATTCCCGTAAATCTATCGCGATCGACTTCTGTGCCTAGCGAGCAGAGCTTGTCTTATAAGGAAACGAGCTGGAGAGTCGATGTTAAAAAAATTTGGGGGTGAAAGATTTTTGTGAGGCAAAAATTTTGAAGGTGGAAGAGAGTAATGATGTGATAATTTCATAAACAGAATTGCAGGATAAAATTTCAAAATTGGAAGTTTCAGCTTTACTAGGTAAAAGTTACGAGATTTTAGAGATTTATACACTCAAATTCAAGTTATTTCTATATGTAGCTACATGTAGCTTTCTGCGTTTACTAATCATCAAGGTTAAATGGTCTCAAATCCCCAAATTACCATGTGTTAGAATTTCTATATTTCTAAATATTACTAAATTTCCACATCCCCGAATTCTGACACCCCAAAATTCTAATATTCCCAAATTCTCATATCCCTAAATTTCCAAATTCCCGAATTCTCACATATCAAAATTTCAATATTCACAAATTCACATATGCCTGAGTTTCCACATTCCCGAATTCTCACATCCCAAAATTCCAATATTCCCAAATTCACATATCCTTAATCCACACCTTCGAATTCTCATATCCCAAAATTTTCACATCCCATTTCCACATGTCCAATTTTCTATATCCCAAAATTTCACATCCCCACTTCTCATTTGCCTAACTTTCCACATCCCCAAATCCACGTATCCTCAAATCCACATATCCTCAAATTCACATATCCTAAAATTCTCACATTCTCAAATCCCTACATCTCTAAATTCCCACATCCCCAAATTCTCACGTGCCAAATTTCCCACATCCCCCGAATTCTCCTATTTCCCAATTTTACAATTCCCAGTTCCCACAGTTCCAAACTACAAAACTTCCAATATTCATGAATTTCAAAATTACGTTCCAAGTATAATTCAATCATCATCACCAATCTCATTTTCCTCTTAAATTCATTAATAGCTTCATAGACTCTCCATCAATCATGAATACAATCGACTGTAAAGTTGCAGCAAGACCTGTTATTCAACCACTTTTATTCAAACCAGCTCGTTATAAGGCTGCTCATCTAAATTCTGATACAATCGCCTATTCTTGCAATCTTTCGTCGGCTCAATTTTTGGTGCAATTATATATCGAGCTTCCAATGGTAATATTATAATTATTGATAATACTTGAATACATATATACATTTTTATATTTGAACATATTTGTTTTATTGTAACAATTATATGTACATTGCTATATTTTAATATATTTGTTATATTGTAACAATTATTATGTTTGTCATGTTTTAATATACTTGTGATATTGTGACAATTATATGTTTGTTATATTTTAATATACTTGTTTTATTGTAATAATTATTATATTTGTTATACTTTAATATACTTGTGATATTGTAACAATTATTATATTTGGCATATTTTAATAACAATTAAACACTGACAATGAATTATGTTTCTTGCAACACAATTTTCCTTATAAGACAATATTTATCATTGTCTTGCATGATTAACATTGTGAATCTTTTATGAAAAGTCTTCCTACCTTTCATAAAATTTACAAAATCTCCAAAGCATCGACAAACCACAATTACCAAAGAATTCAAACGAACTTATATAAGGAATACGTTAACAAGGGATTTAACGATCGTCATTTATATAACGCACATTAAAATTTCCTTTGTAATGCAAATAAGTAGCTCTTTGAAAGTTTACGTTATCCTGTTTTACGCTTCGTAGTAGACACTTTACAAAATTTCGTCTCGAAGTTACACAGAGCGTGTATTGTAAAATGTAACAAAGAGTAGCATTCATCTCTCAACTAAAACGAAGTTTGAGGCACATGTTTATTATACGCTTTTTGCTTTCTTAATGACTATCGTCTGCCACGAAGTGCGCGATTCTAGTTAACACGTTGGCCACAGAGAAAATGGACGTATGATAGAAGGAGAAAATGGACGTAAGACAAGTTCAAGAGATAGTCTAATTATTGTTAAAGACTATTATTCTCTAATTTTTAATGTAGACTTTGTTAATTAGATCTGATTGTTATAGTCTAATTATTATGCACTGTGTAATTAGATTTAATTATGAATACTATAATACACAAATTATTAGTTACTGATTAATCATTAAATTTAATTATGTTTTCACTTTCTTTAAAAATTGGTTTTGGTATTTTATCTCTTTTGGGACATTTTTGGAGATGAACAAAGTAGGGAAGTTATAGATTTGGAAATTTGGAAGTTTGAGAATTTTGGATCTGAAAATTGAGGATCATGCTTTAGAAATTTAAAAATCCTGAATAGTGAACTTAGATCTTTCACAACTTGCAAACTTGAGATTTTGCAAATTGGAAATTTAAAAATTAAAGCACTTGATGATTAAAAAACTCAGAAATTGACTGAATGCAAAGACTACATGATTTATTCAGAAATATTTAGAAACAGTGAAAATTAAAAATTCATCAATTGTGACAAGTTCAGAAATTTAAAGACAGAGGTAGCTGAGGTAACTGAGGTAACCTCAGCCATATAAAAGATAATAATACTAGGTGGCCAAGATAAAAGTGACGCAATATGAATACAAAAGTACAATCACAAAAAAATAAATTGACCTCTTATCTTGTCCACCCCTAATTCAGTGACTCAAAAACGAAACCGAGTGATTGAAGCTAAAACACACGCAAGGTGGTTAAGCGTTATCGTGGAAGGGTTAAGCCGCCGAAACGTATAAACGCGACGGGCCATTGAATGTCTGTTCCATTGAAAAGACCGGGGGCCAAGCGAAGCTCAACAGTTTCAAGGTGGCTGCCGGTCCGTTTGTCACGCAACGGCTCAGCGTATTTACAGTATCAGCATTCAGGCGGTGAAGTAACGACGAAGAAGCCGAGAGAAAGCTGTAGATGAGAGCTCGAGAAGCACGCGACGCTCTCTGTGGAATTACGCGTTCGTCCGCTTCCAAGCGAATCGTCGCGCACACGTTTCCATCGCGTCGTTCCCGTGTGTACACGCTTTTACTTCCTTCTTCCTACGAGTCGCCTCGACCACGGCCACGGTCGACCAGAAGAAAGGTCGCTTCCTCTGCGTTTGCCTTTGTAATTCGTTATCCCTTTGCGATGGAGTATTTATCTTGTGAGGAAAGGAGATTGAAAGTGTGTTGCAATTTTAGGGATTTTTGGGAGGAGTGATTTTGGAGGGAACTGACTTTAGGGAGGACTGAGTTTAGGGGGAAGTGACTTTAGGGAGATTCATTATTAGTTCATTTCAATGTGATTTAAACCCGATGAGCTGTAGTCACTTTTTTCTAGGTGATAATTCTCAAATTTCTGGATACTCAAATTGATGGAGTTCCTAATTCTTAGATTCTCACGTTTTTAAAGCTTGTAATACCTACATCCCCAAATTTGGAGATTTGAGAATCCCTGCGTCCCCGAATTTCTACGTTTCCAAATCTCAACATTCTCAAATTTCAGCTCCCCAAAATTTCCACGTCCCTAAATCACGACATTCCCAAATTCCAGCCCTTCAAAATTTCTACGTCCCGAAATTCCAACATTCCCAAATTCCAGCTCCACCAAATTTCTACATCCCCAAAATTCCCAAGCCCCCAAATTTCGACGTCCCCGAATCCCTACGTTTCCAAATCCCTACGTCCCCAAATTCCAGCTCAGCCAAATTTCTACATCCCCAAAATTCCCAAGCCCTCAAATTTCAACGTCCCCGAATCCCTACATTCCCAAATCCCTACGTCCTCAAATTCCAGCTCCACCAAATTTCTACATTCCCAAAATTCCCAAGCCCCCAAATTCCAACGTCCCCAAATCCCTATTTCCCAAAATCTCTACATCCCTAAATCCCTATTCCTCGAAATCCGTACATCCTCATATCCCTCCATCCCCAAATCCCTAATCCTCCAATATCTCTACATCCCTCAAATCCCTACATCCTCAAAAATATAAATGAAGAAATCTTGTGAAAGTCCAGAAAAATAAAATTTCTTCGAAAAAATGGCCGGAAGACATTAGAAAGGAAATTTTGCGAGATTTTAAGCATGCAAGGAGAAACACAAATAATTATTAGGCGAACGTGGAAGTTGTGCATGATCATTAGATTGTATACCAGAATTACCTTTCTATTCTGAACTCAATGCTAATAAATACGATTCTTCCCATTGTTCGAGCAACTCTTTGATTTCTTCATGAAATTCGACTGCTATTCTTCAGGTTAATAAGTTCCTATCTTTCATTTCATCTGTATTATACTGATCTGTTGTACTCGATACTTCACTTTTTCTAATTTTTTAATTGGATGGCTGTTTTGTTTGTATTGAATGAAATTTAAGTTTTGTTGATAGAATGAAAGTTTTGATAGAATGAAATGAAGTTTGAGAATGAGATCAAGTTTCATTGAAAAATAATGACATCAATGTTTTGTTTTAAAAAGTTAAATTAGTGCAATGATATTGTAGTGAAATAAGTAGTGATGGAAAGAAACTGTGTTCGAGTAAATAAATCATATGAACAAGAATACTGTATTTTAAAAAGGAAATTCATCTGTTATTTTTTATTTCAAGTCTTCTAACAATTATTTCTAAGTGCTTTTACATTTATTTTTAACTATAAATCCATAAAGTGTATTTTTAATAAAATCACACATTTTACAAATCTCATTTACAGACAATTTTCAATATTGTCATTTATTCAATATTCCGTTTATATCTTTCAAATGGAATGAATTATGAATTGAGTGAATTATATGAACAATTATGTCTTAAATATCTTCACTACTAAAAAAACAATTAAATTCCTCAAGCACTCTGAATCAAATAAGCAAAGCAAGAAAGAAGAACATCAAATACATGTGTATGAATAATTGTAGGGATGTCTAAAGCATATACTGAAAGCGAAAGTACATCACGGAATAAAATCACGCTGGGAACTAATCTCCTAATTACTTCAACCAGTACTTCCACGTTCACCTAAGTATAAGACTCCCAGTATTCCTGCAATTTCAGTTTCCTCTGCACCACCTACTCGATGTACCATTCTTTCCCACAAAGTACCACAGGAACGAAGTAACATAGGAACAATGCGTACATTTTTATTTCGGCATTCTGATCGATAAGTGAACTTTCTCTCGGCTTCGTGCTCGCCACCTACGTCATTTACTACCAAAAACTAACCATTCGCCGATCCTAACGATGCTCAAAAAGCTTCGAGTATAATTCGCTTTTCTTCGAGTCTAGCATTGTTAGGCTTCGTTAGAATCGACACTTGGCTTGGGTAACAAGTCTGCACCATAGGTGAATACCTTTCAGGCGACAGCTGGTCGACAAAGCCGACCACCTTCTTTTTCGTTCCATTTACGCTGAGCGAGGGCATACTACAAGGGGTAACGATTTACGATGTACACAAGGCGATATACTGATTTTTACTTAGACTTAAATCGTGCTCAAGATGTCCCGAGAGAGATTAATAACCAGACGGAATCAGATAGCATTCATAACACGTTTTAAGACATTTTTGGTCATCATGAATCATAAAGTACTTGGGAGATTTAAGACTTACATGTATTTAATATAGTCTGCCACTATACGTATGTGGAATTTTGATTTTCTTTGATGTGCAAAGAGGTGTTTTAGTAAATTATGTAGTTGGGAGGATTTTCTCCAATGTATTTCTACATTCGTTTATTCTCAAAGATCTATGGATTTAAATTTTAATATTTTTAAATTTTTGTAGCCTCAAATTAGATACCTAAATTGATATGTTAGTAAGTAGTTGAATCTAAAAAGTTTTAAGTCTTCAGGTTTCAAATCCACAAATTGAAATGTTCACAAATTTAGACACCTACCCTTAAATAGCTAAACTCTTACATCCACAAACTATCAAATTCCCAAATTTCTATATCCATAAACTCTCAGATCCCCAAAAACTTATATCCACAAACTCTCAAATCCCCAAATTTCTCCATTAACATAACCTCAAATGACCAAACTCTCAAATCCCCAAATTCAATAGCATCAAACTCTCAGATCCCCAAATTTCTATAGCATCAAACTCTCAAATCCCCAAATTCAATAGCATCAAACTCTCAAATCCCCAAATTCAATAGCATCAAACTCTCAAATCCCTAAATTCCTATATTCACATACCCTCAAATGTCCAAACTCTCAAATCCCCAAACTCCATAATCCACAAACTCTCACACCCCTAAATCCCCACATTCCTAAATTCCCACCTTCCCAAACTTCTACCTCCCTAAATTCTCTAAAAATTCTAATTCCCCAAATTTTCAACTGTAAATATTTCCAACTCTCCAAATTCTCAATCCTCAAATTCCCCAATATCCCAAACTCGACAATTTCCAACCCAATATTCTCCCAATAAACCTAATCCACCAAACAATATTTTATCTACTGAACCAAAAAAAGAATAGTTAAAAATAAATATCGTAAATCAAACAACGATAAAAAACATGACTCGTAAAATTATTCAGTTACGTAAACAAGGACGGTTTAATTCGAGTACAAAAGTAACAGGTCAGTCTCGGACAGATTGGACTCGGTCGTCAGTCAATCTCGATTAAAAAACTTGTTTTCTCCTTAAGGCTTAAGGATTTGTATTGTCTGTATATGTTACCAGCGAAGTGTTAAATATGGCAATGTATAGATACTCTTATGCCTCGACTAGTTCTGTATACATTGCCAATTCACAATCAGACAAAGTATCAACACGTTTATTGCTAATTGAAGTTTTATTACCTCAGTTATATAGTTTTTGCAAATAAACGTTTTGACGTAAACGTTTTTTACTAATTGCTGTGTATATTGTTGATATATTAAAAGCGAAAATGGTTATTTATGGAAACCTAACCTGACTTTACTAGTCTTATATAATTTGTAAGCTTTTTTTGTGAATTTTTTGAAAGATGAATTGACATGATATGTTATATAATTTTTGTCTGATTGTAATTTTAATTGAAGTTTTGTGATTAGTTTAATTATTTCAACATTTCAATTTTTATTGCAAATTTTGTTAATTCTATGTACAAAATGTGATCACTGGACACATTCTAAATTTTCTTACAAATATAAAATTAAAAAAATACTGTATTTAAAGCAAGTACAAAACAATTTGTAATTATTATAATTTATAAAATTATCAAATCTTTGCAGAAAAGTATGCATAAACGTTTAATATAATATTAAATTTAAGTGAAAGTAAAATATTTTCTTTTAATTATAAACATTAAAGAACAACAAAAGAATTGTTCTCAACCCATAATAAAATTCCCATATCACACAGAAAACACTCTGAAAATATTTGTTCCTGTCTCCATGTTTGCCAGGGTTTCAAACCAACAGAAGTCCCAAGTAAACGAGTCCCACCCTTAACCCTCATCCTTATGGCTCTGACATGTTTTTAATTCTCTCTCGGGATAACTTGCACTAACATTTATGTACACATCTATGTATATTTTTACGTGTAAGGAGTCTGTATAACTAATTTCTAGATCAACTCTGAAATACTAAGTAAACTGTTCTACGACAAATCAAACATTTATGAAACTTTGAACGACTGTATGGACAAATTCATCTCGTGCATTTTTCTTGTTATTGGTATTTAATAATTCTTTTGTTAAAACCAGTGTGGAACCATCTGTAATTATTATATTTTATAACCTGAACTTTGCAAGAATTAATCACATATGATTTTTAATAGCTTTTCGTATTTTTATAAATATTTATGTAAATTTATTTTGATATGTATAATGTATGTATCATCATATGTATATTTTCTCATTAGTGCAATTAATATATATAAATAATCTTTTCTATGATCTCCACAATCTTCCACAAAAATCTCTCTAATTTATTATTGAATTGAAATCATAAACTCTATCTCTAAAATCTCAAAACTATTTCAAATCCCCCTAGTAATTCACGCGTACAGTTTCCACCATTTCCGTGCACGCAACATTTATCTATTTCCATCTAAACAAACGAGATGTCATAAATTACCGTTTTTATTGCAAGAATGATTTCCAAGTAATAAATGATAACAGGAAGTATAAAAATCCTTTCCGTTTTCACTAAATATTTCAAGAATTTCACTTCGCACATTAATCGATAGATGGTCCCACACTATGCGACCGGTAATATAATATATACCCGCGTCGAACGTACCGCATCGTTTACATTCCAGGAAGTAAATTTCTCTTGCTTTTCCCTTTCGATAGCGTAATTAAGAGAAAATAATACCTGTTTGATTTTGGCGTAACGATGTCTCTGGTTTCAGACGTGTATTTCCTCTCTGCTCTCCCGCCATTGAAAAGCTCCACCGTTTCCCTGGTAACCGTTTCCAGGAGAGGCTCTCCGCCCCGTCTGCCCTTGCTGAAAGTCCTTTGATCCGTTTTACGGACCATAACCACCCTCGACAGGGGTTGATTAAATTCGTGGCCGTGCATCGTTGGCGGAATCATTGCTAACGATTGCGAGAGAGGCCCTCCGACACGCGGAGACCTGAAACAGGTTTAAATTGCGAAAATGATGAATGTTGTCTGTTAAAATTGGAGTTATGGTAATTTTATGTTGAATATGAGGTTTCTATGTCAAATTGTGAGGGACAGTTCTTTATGTACTCTAGAGCAGTATGTGGAGTTACGAATTTTTTAATAATGCAGTTTTGCAAGTTTTTGGGTCAATTTTCACATCTCACAATTTCCAAATTCTCAAATTTCCAAACTCTCAAGTGCCTAAAATTCTCAAATTTCCAAACTCTCGAGTTTCCAAACTATCAAGTTTCCAAGCTCTCAAAATTCCAAACTCTCAAATTTCCAAACTCTCAAGTTTCCAAACTCTCAAATTTCCAAACTCTCAAATTTCCAAACTCTCAAATTTCCAAACCTTCAAATTTCCAAACTCTCAAGTGCCCAAAATTCTCAAATTTCCAAACTCTCAAATTTCCAACCTCTCAAAATTCCAAACTCTCAAAATTCCAAGCTCTCAAATTTCCAAACTCTCAAAATTCCAACCTCTCAAATTTCCCAAATCCCCAAATTCCAAAATTCTCAAACTCCTCTCAACATCTCCAAATTGCACAGTTTCGTAATTTAGTGCAAAATTACGAATCTAGTGATAAGAAGACTATTACAGAAGTAGGGATTTCAATGAACTCTACTACAACTGCAACGATCGAAGATATTTCCAAACAATGGAGAGATTACATTTCTCAGTAAAGTTCGTATCTTAAAAAATTTTTATCAATAACATACACCATGTCCTAAGTCACTCCATTGTATCTGATAGCTTATCTCCATTGTATTCTTGTAACAATATTTATTTCTGCACTTCGTCTTCAATTTCGAAGCAAGATTACACCTACAGTTCAGAGTAAGTGTTAAAACTAACAAAATGAAATTCTGCTAACAATATTACAGCATCTCGAAAGTTCAAACAACATATAACATTTTCAATTTCATTCTAGACTCGCTAACCAAACACTCCAATAGAAACTACTTTCACAGTTTTCATTTTCAAGATTTGTACAGGCAACGTAACGAGTCGAAAACTTTTAATTCGTAGGATATTTACAGACAGCCCGATCCAACGTTGGGCAATAAAGTTCAATTAAATTCCCCTTTTACGGAAGTTCCTGGAATTCTTATCTCCTCGAATATTCTTACAGCTACAACTCTTGCAACAGAGCTTCCACTGTAACGGGAAACACGTTTCTGTGGCCTGCGTGTCTGCAATGATAGTTAGGTGGACATGTCTAATTAACACGTATGTGGTAATAACATTTTCTCGGACTATGAGCGAGGTATTCATAGAGATGAACAACCTGACGCGAGTGATGTATGCAGAATGGGACAATTGGAACAGAGGCAAGTGTAATTGTTCCAAATTCGTGGTTGGTTGTTACGTAACACTACTTCTAATGTCGTTAAATTCTGATGTTTCTAGATCTTAACGTTCTTAAGTCCCGACGTTCCTAGATTGCAAAGTTTTGAAATCCTATCGTCCACAAATTCCAACGTTCTCAAATTCCAACGTCCCCAAATTTTAACGTTCTCAAATCCCAGAGTCCTCAAATTCCAAAGTTCTCAGATTCCAACGTCTCCAAATCCCAACACTCTCAAATCCTAAAGTCTCCAGATTCCAACGTCCCCAAATTCCAACGTTCTCAAATACCAAGGTCCCCAGATCCCAAAGTTCTCAAATTCCAACGCTCTCAAATCCCAAGGACCCCAAAAATCCCAACGTCCCCAAATTCCAACGCTCTCAAAATTCCAACGCTCTCAAATTTTAACGTTCTCAAATCCCAGAGTCCTCAAATTCCAAGGTCCTCAGATTTCAACGTCTCCAAATCACAACGCTCTCAAATCCCAACGTCTCCAGATTCCAACGTCTCCAAATTCCAACGTTCTCAAATACCAAGGTCCCCAGATCCCAAAGTTCTCAAATCCCAAGGACCCCAAATTCCAACGTCCCCAAAAATTTTAACGTTCTCAAATCCCAGAATCCTCAAATTCCAAGGTCCTCAGATTCCAACGTCTCCAAATCCCAACGCTCTCAAATCCCAACACGTCCCCAGATTCCAACGTCCCCAAATTCCAACGTTCTCAAATACCAAGATCCCCAGATTCCAAAAGTTCTTAAATTCCAACGCTCTCAAATCCCAAGGACCCCAAATCCCAACGTCCCCAAATTCCAACGCTCTCAAAATCCCAACGTCCCAAGATCTCAACAACATTCTCAGATTTCAACGATCCCCAAATCCCAACGTCTCCAAATCCCAACGTTCTCAAATCCCAACGTCCCCAGATCCCAACCGTCCTCAGATCCAAGGGTTGTGAAATCCCAACGTCCCCAAATCCCAACGTCCCCAAATCCTAACGTCCCAGGATTCCAACGTCCTCAGATCCAAGGGTTGTGAAATCCAAACGTCCCCAAATTCTATTATTCCCAAATTTCTATATCCCCAAATACCTACACGTCTTGAGGGCCCTCTATTGCAAAATCCCTCTATTCCCAAATCTGATTTTGACGGTTCGGCTAGCTATGGTAGGGAGGCTAGGAAAATTAAAGGAGAGGGAGAACGTTTCGTCCGGGACCTGTTACTGGACTCATCAGTAAGGCGTTCTAGCAGGCCCTTGTCTTAGACGCGGGGATGTAAGGAAGGGATGGACAGGAACTATATATATGAATAGGAAGGCTCTTTGAGTACTTGCGAGAAAGTCAAGTCTTGATCCTATGCGCTGTCTAGTGGCGATGAGTGTAGGAGTGAAACCGTCACACCACTATCCCCAAATCCCTCTGTCCCTCGATCCCTATATCCCCAAATTCACATTTTCCCAAACCTTCATAGTTTCAAATCTCTATATTCCCAAATTCCCAAATTCTCATACCTTCAATCCTAAAGTGGATTTCTAATTGAATATATGTTCTTTTAGTTTGGGTAATTAGAAATTTGATATTATTAATTAGAAATCCAATTTGGGATTGAGGGTATGAGAGTAATGAGTCATTGGATATATGTTCTTTTAGTTTGAGTAATTACAAATTTGATATTATTAATTAGAAATCCAATTTAGGATTGAGGGTATGAGAGTAATGAGTCATTGGATATATGTTCTTTTAGTTTGAGTAATTACAAATTTGATATTATTAATTAGAAATCCAATTTGGGATTGAGGGTATGAGAGTAATGAGTCATTGTATATTTGTTCTTTTAGTTTGAGTAATTACAAATTTGATATTATTAATTAGAAATCCAATTTAGGATTGAGGGTACGAGAGTAATGAGTCATTGGATATATGTTCTTTTAGTTTGAGTAATAACAAATTTGATATTATTAATTAGAAATCCAATTTAGGATTGAGGGTATGAGAACTTAGGAATTTGGGAATATAGAAATTTGGAACTATGAAGGTTTGGGAAAATATATATATATGAAACGAACGTCTAAAACGTGTCTAAAATATGACATAAGCGCATCCTATAAAATGGCGCGAAAGTCTGAAGTTGTTACAATGTCACGACAACGCAAGCCATGACTTTGAGCGTCACGTGAAAACATACCTTTAGCTACCCCCACGCGACGACCGCTAATTCTTTACTTTTCCTTCGTGGTTGGATCCAATTACCCGAGGGGGATTCCCTCCACGCACACGATCCTACCCGCTAAACAATTTATTATCCAACGAAGCACCAACGTGTACCTTTCGTGACCGAAGGACGACTCGAGTTTTCATGCTATTTGCATCGCGCTACAATGCAGCCCGCAGCTCGCGCGGAATTTCCTTTCGACAAAACGGTTGTTCGCGCGCGAAACCGCTTGTTACTCCGAAATTATACGCTCGATTAAGCTGTCCGTACACAGAGACCTCGTTACTTTTTAACTTGCCTCTGCTCGTTCCTCGTTAACTTACTCATTAACCGGTTCGACGGTAATATGGAGTATGTGGACCAAAAAGAGAATGTTAAACATGACGGTGAATAATATTAGGGATATCGTCGCTAATATTCTTTTTGGATAATATTTTATTACGATGATACTCGTATTTTAGTAATCGGACGAGTTAAAAGATTTTTTTTTTAGCTTGTTGGGACACTTTCTTGTTTACTACTCTTTTACATCTCAACTGTGTTTATTATGTGTATAAATATCAGTTAAAATTCATTTTACTGTTCGTTAAAATTGTAAATGTTATAAGGTGTTTGATGGTTAGGTTAGGTTCCTTTAGGTCTTTGTTAAGAGACTTTCTTCCTTATCACTCTTTTACATATCAACTGTATTGTTTTTTGTGTGTATAAATATCAATAAAAATTCATTTTACAATTCGTTCAAATTGAACATATTAAAAAATTAATGATTAGGTTGGAATTTTTTTAGTTGTCTGTTAAGAGACTTTTCTTATTTATTATCTTTTTACATTTCAACTATATTGTTTTTTACATATATAAGTGTCAGTTAAAATTCATTTTATAATTCAATAAAATTGTACTTATTAAAAAATGAATAGTTAGGTTAAATTTTTTTTAGTTGTTTGTTAAGAGACTATTTTTATATATTATCTTTTTACATTTCAACTACATGATTTTTTATGTATATAAATATCAGATAAAATTCATTCTATGTTTCATTAAAATTGTACATATTAAAAAATCAATAGTTAGGTTAATTTTTTTTAAATTATTTATTAATAGACTTTTTTATTTATTGTCCTTTTGCATTTCAACTACATCATTTCTTAAATATATAAACATAAGATAAAATTCATTTAACAATTCATTAAAATTGCACATTATACAAAATGTTTGCTGGTAATTAGCAAAGTAAGAAACATTTTTATTCATCTGTTGCAAGATCTGTTGCAAGAAAAGCATGAACACATGCAAAAAATTAAAATTTCTTGAAATATCTCACTTTTTGTAGATTTTCGAAAAAGTTCATTATCGAACTAATTAACAGTCAGTCCGTTCCGTATCCAATTAAGCCTCCCATTTGCACAGAGGATTTTGCAAAATCCACTCGTAAAACGAAAGTAACGAGTGCAGAGGATCGTGAAAAAGTTCGAGGACGATTTTACGATCACGATGGAATCGGTGAAATTGCGAATTGTCGATTGGAAAGGAAAGAATTATGTTCGGTTCGCCTGTAAGCGGAAAAAGTAAAGCTTGTTGCGAACAGGGTTACCATCTTATTACGTATAATATAAAATCTGCAGTGTCATAAAGTACTGTCAGAGACGGTAAAAGGAAAAAAGTATCACATTCGTGCTTCTCAAAAACTTTTTTTCCTTTAGAAACTTCAGGGGAGATATAATCGACGTTCGAATTCCTGGGTCATTCCCGTTAGGAATGTTACACACATAAATTCATTAGACAGATAACGATGGATAGTCTTTAAAAGTTTTAATTAAATGCGTTCTTGGAGTAGGTCAAAATTTTTCTATCTAGTTAAGATTCTATTATTGTTTTGAGATTCTTCTATTTTAGTGGTAGTTTGTACGATAGAAAATATTTCTTTGGAGTACTGTTAAATAGACTATAGTACATTGTAGCTATTTTTTTCAAACTCACTCAAATTTTTTTTCAGTGTTGCAAAATTCCAACGTTACAAAATTTCAATCTTACAAAATTTCAATCTTTCAAAGTTTCAATCTTACAAAGTTTCCATCTTACATAATTTCAATCTCACAAAATTTCAATCTGTCAAAGTTTCAATCTTACTAAATTTCAATATTACCAAATTTCAATCTTGGAAAATTTCAATCTTTCAAAGTTTCAATCTTACAAAATTTCAATATTACCAAATTTCAATCTTGCAAAATTTCAATCACACAAAATTTCAATCTTTCAAAGTTTCCATCTTACAAAATTTCAATCTCACAAAATTTCAATCTGTCAAAGTTTCAATATTACCAAATTTCAATCTTGCAAAATTTCAATCTCACAAAATTTCAATCTTTCAAAGTTTCAATCTTACAAAGTTTCAATCTCACAAAACTTCAATGTTACAAAATTCCACTGTTACTAAATTTCAATCTTACAAAGTTTCAATCTCACAAAACTTCAATGTTACAAAATTCCACTGTTACTAAATTTCAATCTTACAAAGTTTCAATCTCACAAAACTTCAATGTTACAAAATTCCACTGTTACTAAATTTCAATCTTACAAAATTTCAATCTTACAAAATTTCTAAAGATTTTCTTGAAATCTATGCTCCATCCATATGAAGTGCACACAAATTCACCTTTTACAGTTTATTAATGTATTCCTCCACATTAGTTTCAATTTCAAATCAACTATGCACTCTACATCGATAAATTCAGTATTCAGCATGTAACTACCAGAACATAGATACTAATTCTCTCAAATTGTTCCCCTATACCATTCGATCTTATCTTGAAAGAAAAGTACTGGAACTTATAAAATCTGATAAGAACCGTGAACGAACCAATCTTACAGGTGGCACATTAAAACACACAGAACGTCAAACTTTAAACTTGATTCACAAAAAATAAATTGCTACCGATAATTACACTGTTACAACGCTTTGAAAAGATTGCAATCAGGAACTGAAAATTCGCTCTAGACAGAAGCAAAAATCACGATCGTGTTACGTAAAACGGAATTGTTTCGATTCGACTTGCATATTCTGTCGAGAAAAAAACAATTGCGGTCAGTCAGTTTTTCTTTAGGATTTATGATGTGAATTAGAGTGTTCTACGAGCTTCTTGCTTTATGGTTTCCGTGCTTTTATGGTTTATTGTATTATCTCCTAATTATGTTAAATATAAAACTGTGGGTATTTTTTTTGTGAAACAATTGTGGATAAAATTAACGTTGGAAAAAGTTCGAGATGTTACTCTTAGATGATCTTTATTTTTCTGTAGTTCTTTTATCGCATGAGGAAGGAGTAAATATAACCTCTGCCGTCATGCAAATGATAATGATTTTAATATGTAATCGGTGGACGCAGTAAATGAGAGAATATTTATGAGAGAATAAGTTATACTTATAGATATTATGAGTAGTACTTTTATATTTCATGGTAAATTGTTATAAATATTTCTGATGTTGTAATTACTGTTAGCTGTATTCCTAAGAATGGTTAGTTGCAGTATTTGTTTCGTTATTTAATAATTTACTGGGTGTTATTGCATTTATAGATATTATTATTACTACTTTTATGTTTTATGGTAAATTGCTACAAATATTTCTGATATTATGTTTTAGCTAATTACTATTAACTGTATTTCTAAAAAATGTTTAATTGCAGTATTTGTTTCGTTATTTAAAAATTTATTTGATGTGATGTACATTTTGTAGTGGTTCATAGTGTGAATGAAACTTTCGAATGTTAGTAATAGTTTGTTACCTCAACGTTACATAAGTTTAGGAATTCGTGTGAAGTTCTATGCAAATTCTAGAAAACCTCATTCCAGAAAACCTTCATCCCTGAAAATCATTCTTGCACAAGATTAATAAAAGTAATTAAAATGTAACGTACTAGTAAATGAATACACGTAGAATATGTGAACATCGTACATGTATTTCGCTTTAATTATAAGATTACATAATTAATTACAACTCCACCCTTTAACCACCCTTTTATTCACCCCTATACTTGTGACGTGACTGCATAAAGTTTCCACACAAAGAACGACATCCCCACACACCCTAACCACATTTCATTCAAAAAGAACTTGCCTTCCATTCAATTTTCAACTCTTTCATCAAGCTCCACTCTACAAACATTATAATGAAATTATAAACCATTATAATAAAAACTTGTATATTAAAATTAAAAACTGTTCTTGAACATTGCTTGATTAATAGTTCCACAATATGCACATACTTGTGCAGTGTAATATTATGCCTAGATACGCGTTTAAATAATAATAAACACGTTTAAGAAAAAATTAGTGGACATATATTCACGTCATATTTCTTTCGAGTATATTAACATGCATACGTATGAAAGCGTATGCATACGTCTTTCGTGCATAGTAACCTTGATATACTTCTCACTTATGCTTTCATTTCAAGACATTTGAAACACGTTGTGTGGACTTGTCACATCTTTTTGAAGTTTATAACTGTTTCTGGGAACATGAAGATGTCCTTCAATTTTTTAAATTATTTCTGGGAACATGTTACATTCTTTTTAAATTTTTAATTATTTCTGATAACATGTTACCATCTTCTACAATTTTTTAAGTTATTTCTGAGAACATGCTACATTCTTTTCAAATTTAAAAATTATTTCTAAGGACATACTACATTTCTACAATTTTTAAAATAATTTCTGAGAAAAAGTTACGACCTTTTGAATTTTTTACATAATTTCTAGGAACATGATACAACGTCAAGTTGCTGAAGCAGTAAACGTATAATTTTGATACACCGAATAGTAAAAATAAATACAATCAAAAATATAGTATTAATGGAGTCGTAATTTTATGTTAGATACAAAAGAAAACAACAGGACTAATAATTATATAAGAACCTATACGTTTTTTACAGACCGAAGTTTTTGCATTCGGAAGTGCATTTTTGTGCAAATATTGCATTTTTCTAGAAAGACAACTCCGAAGGATTTTTGTAAAAAAGTCGACGATATTTATGCAAATTATTTTTCTGTATTCTGACCTACCACTACATTTAGACACTTCATTTGTAGAATTATGTATATTTATTCCGAGTGTTTGTATTAACCCTGGACTTCTGCACATTGAACTTGAAATTAAAAGTAAAAGAAGACTAATAGACAGTTCTCTATTCAATCATCACAGATTTCAAGAATCCTCAATTTCATAACATAAACTAAAGTTAAACTTGAGAAACATGTGAACCATTCCGAACCATTTCAATAACTCCATTGTTAAACCCAACAGCAGACATAAATTTCGAAGTATAAATAAAATCTGAATTCTCAACTAAACAAACTCAGCAACATTTCAAACACCATTCCAAGTAAATGAATATTTTTCTAATAAACACCTCGAAAGAAAAAGTTGAAATTCGCAACAAACCTCAGTTGTATCTCCAAAATCCAGAACAATCAGAAAGCCACCGGGAAATCTCACGTTTCGCGTGTACCGATTTCACGGAACAATGGTAAAACAGCAGAAAACGGCCACGAACGTTGGGACTTCAGAGAGAAATAAAGAAAAAAGGAACGTCGTTGTCGCGGTCAAAGGAAGCGTCCTCGTTTCGAAGCGGCGCGCGTACAAGGCTCCATGGTTTGCCCGCTCGTGACAGAGCTCTAGATGCTCTCGAAGCCGCTCTAACTCGGCTCGATACAAACCGCACGACAGAACGAACAAAACTGGCACGAGTCGGGCCACGAGAAAGAGAGACGGGCCTCCACTGTCGGAGAGGAAAGGTGGCCAATTAGCCGTTACTCGGCGCACATGCCTTAACCAACTATCCGGCGCAGCTGCAGCGCCATTGCCCGCTGCACGCAGCATCGTGCACGCTGCACGCTTCTCCGGAATCGCATTCATAAACGCGCCGCGCCGGCAGCGTCGCGTCGCCGCGCGTCGTTGCGCTTCCAGAAGCTTCAACGCGATTTTCTTTTATTGCCTGCTCCCTTTTCTTCGTCTCCCCTTCTTCTCTTTTCTGCACATTCGCGGATTTGTCTGGATCAGACGGTTCTGTGGGCGCTGGCGTGAGGGATCGATACGAGCAAATATGTGCAGATGTTCTGGGAATTGAATGTGGATTTGTTTTTTTTGGGGAGAGTAGGTGGGAGATTTGGGGTAGATTTTTGGGGGAATCGAGAGGTGGATGTTTGGGTATTAGTGATGGAGAGATTAGTGGGGAGGGAGGGAGATTGGTGGTGAAATCTTGGGATTGAGGGACTTTGGAATTTGGAGAGTGATGTGGGAGTTTGGGATTTGGTGAGTTAGGAATTTGGGTATCTAAGAGTGTTTTGAATCTACAAATTTGGGAATATGAGGATTTGGGGATATAGGTATTTGGGAATAGTAGAATTGGGGATCGTTTGGATTTCAGAACGTTTGGATCTGGGGACGTTGGGATTTGAGAGCGTTGGGATCTGGGAACGTTGGGATTTTAGAACGCTTGGATCTGGAGACGTTGAGATTTGAGAGCGTTGAGATTTGATGACGTTGAGATTTGAGAACGTTGGGATCTGGGGACGTTGGGGTTTGAGAACGCTGGGATCTGGAGATGTTGAGATTTCAGAACGCTTGGATCTGAAGACGTTGAGATTTCAGAACGCTTGGATCTAGGGACGTTGGGATTTTAGAACGCTTGGATCTGGGGACGTTGAGATTTCAGAACGCTTGGATCTAGGGACGTTGGGATTTTAGAACGCTTGGATTTGGGGACGTTGAGATCTCAGAACGCTTGGATTTGGGGATGTTGGGATTTTAGAACGCTTGGATCTGGGGACCTTTGGATTTCAGAACGTTTGGATCTGGAGACGTTAAAATTTGAGAGCGTTGGAATCTGGGGACGTTGAGATCTGAGAACGTTGGAATCTGAAGACGTTGGGATTTAACAACGTTGCAATTTAGGGACGTTGGAAGTTCAGCACGTTAGAACTTCCAGACGGTAGAATTTCGGAATATCAAAATTAGTGGACGTTGGAATTCGCAAATGTTGAGACTTGCAGATCTTACAACTGTGAAATGTAGGGATTTGAAGATGTGTTTGAAGATTTTAGGATTTACAGATGCATTTGGATGGGATTTAGAGATGTTGCAATTCGGAAGTACAGAAACATTGAAATCTATGACTTTGAGAGTCTGCAAACTTAAGAATTTACGTATTTGAGAACCTACTATATATTCAAGAATCTCACAATTCAAGAATCTAAGATTCTACACATGTAGAAACTTGAATATGTAAATTTGAAAGTCTAACAATCTGAAGATCTACAGATTTGTACAACCTGGAAGTTTGAAGAAATTGTTTTAGATCTGTGCTAAAGGTTTTCTGACCTAAAGGTTCCACGGTTGGAGTGTCTGATAATGTTCCAAAAATCGACCCTAACGCCTTCCTCGATTAAAAAGGAAGCATTTATCCGTTGGAGCAGGTGTTCGCGAGTCGCACGTGTTCTTTAGGAGTACAGTTTGAGTACCAAAGAAAGAGAAGGGTACAGTCTGGAGCAAATCTGGTGTTCCTAATGGAAAGAAGCTTTTTACTACTTAATTCTTGTAGAATTTTAACAATTTGAAGATCTGAAGATTGATGAAGGATTTGGAGATGTAGGAAGTTAGGGATGTGGACATCTGCAGATGTGGAGATATAGAGAACGGTCAGATATCAAGATTTGGGGATATAGGGAGTTGGACATGTGGATTTTTGTGAATATACAGATGTGGAGATATCAGAGATCTGGAGATATAGAGATGTAGACATAAATATTGTAGATTTGGTGTAATGATTTAGGGATGTACATAGATATCTAGTATATAGAAATCTGCTTTATGAATTTGGAGACATAAGAATCTGGTAATACTCTCAATACAGAAATCTGCAATTATAAATACTTGAAGATACAGAAATTGAGTGTCTTGAGTTTGGAAAATCCAAAAATTAGTATATTAGTATATTGCTGCAATTGGAGGAGTTTTAAAGCTTGAAAATTGAAAATTTCGAAAACTTGAAGATGGATAAATTCGAAATCTTGAAAATACAAAAATTCGAAACCTTGAAGATGCATAAATTCGAAACCTCGAAGATGAATAAATTCGAGACCTTGAAGATGAATAAATTCTAAACCTTGAAAATACAAAAATTCGAAACCTTGAAGATCTAAAAATTCGAAACCTTGAAAACACATAAATTCGAAACCTTGCACCTTTATACAAAAAATCTAAAAATCGGAAAAGGACGATATTTATATATGTCTCGTTATCGAAAGGAAGCCTACGTTGCAGCTCAGTGTACCAGTACCGTGTTGTTCCAGAGCAGTGATTCCGGTCAGCCGGAATAGCGGTACTCGCTCGGCAGCACATCTTCGTTCTCCAATTATTACGCTGCTTTCCGCGGCGCAAACCGTACTTACACGTTGTCGCGAAAGCGGAAGAAACCGCGCGCAAGACGCGTTTCGATAAAATCGTTTCGGTTTTTATTTTTCTCGTTGTCTTTCCTTTCTCTCTTCGCGCTGCCATTTAGTTCAACTCATTGCCGCGTCTCGACTCCTTTCCTCGTCGCCATGTGAACTTCCGAGAGAGACGGTTCAATGCCATACTTTTATTTGTTTTGAAGTTTTGACAATTTAGGAATTTTGGAATTTGCAAATTATTTAATTTAGTCATTTAGGGATTTGAGAATTTATGGATGGAGGATTTTAACAAGTTTAAAAATTTGGAAACTTAATTATTCAGTGAAGTAGTAAATAAAGGTTTAATGTTTGTTGTTTGATGAACTCGATGGACTCTTTGTCTTTGTAGAGATAAATGCTGTGCACAAATGATGATATTCATTTGACTTTAAGATTATTTTTGGCACCTTTAAAGGATTATTTGGTGAGTGAATCATGCTGTTATTGTTGTCTTGAGTCACTGTAGCAATATAGCTTCATTCAAATCGATGAGTAAGGGTTAACCAACTTCTTTTGTTAGAGATGTTTTACAGCCGAAGTACCCTATTTATCTTGTTTATGAAGAAATATGTATCATTTGGTAAGAATTGGACCTTAATAATTTTCGAAACTTCTAATGTCCTAAGTTCTTACATTTTTAACTTTCCATCGTTTGTAAGTTCTCGAATTTGCAAATTTTTGACGCACTGAATTTTCAAATTATCAGAGTTACAATGTCCTGAATTCTCGACGTCCCAGATCTTCAAATATCTAAACCTTTATCATCCCGAATCCTCAATTCCCCAAATCCCTAAATTCCAAATCTCCCAAGTTCCAAAGCTCCCAAGTTACAAAGCTTCCAAGTTCCAAATCTCCCAAGTTCCAAATCTCCCAAGTTCCAAAGCTCCCAAGTTCCAGATCTCTCAAGTTCCAAATCTCCCAAGTATCAAATCTCCCAAGTACTAAATCTCCCAAGTTCCCAATCTTGCAAGTTTCAAATCTCTCAAGTTCCAGATCTCCCAAGTTCCAAATCTCCCAAGTTCCAAATCTCCCAAGTTCCAAATCTCCCAAGTTCCAAATCTCCCAAGTTCCAAATCTCCCAAGTTCCATATCTCCCAAGTTTCAAATCTCTCAAGTTCCAAATCTCCCAAGTTCCAAATCTCCCAAGTTCCCAATCTTTCAAGTTCCAGATCTCCCAAGTTCCAAATCTCCGAAGTTCCAAATCTCCCAAGTTTCAAATCTCCCAAGTTCCCAATCTTTCAAGTTCCAGATCTCCCAAGTTCCAAATCTCTCAAATTCCAAATTCCCCAAATCCCAAAACTTCACATTTCAACAGAGAAGTTGTCCACCCTAAATTACAGTCCACACTACAAATTTACAACACATCATCCACAAATTGAATATAAATCATGCAGTTCATGCGTACCTCTGAATCTACACACCTCACAAGTTTCAATAAATGCTACCACAAATACTACCACAACCCAACCTAATCTAACCACTTCCACACCATACAAATTGAATAAAATTTACCTGCAAAATGTAATGCAATTAATTAACGAGCAACTTCACCCTGCGTGTCTTGGTCGCCTTTAACGATTACCTTTTCTCCATTCAACGTTTGAGTAAAAAGAAAACACTCTCACGGAACGAGACCATCCAGCAAACATTTCTCCACAGCTCGCGTGCATTTTTTCTTATCTGCATGATTTATCGGCGAATTCAATTCACTAACAGCACGTGGTCATCGTTCACCAGCACAGTCGTGTAACGAGCGATGCTCGCCATTGTGAAAAACACTGAGGCGCAGAATGGCCAGTTTACGAAGAGGACAACGGAAACCTTACGAGATGCTACGCAGAAAGGAAGGGCTTCGAAGAAGAAATTTTGACGGTATTTTATATGCTTCTTAAGGAATTTCTTGTTCAGGGACGGAGTCAATAGTTGTTCCGTTGTGAACTCAGGTGTTTGATGAGCACACCCTTTTAAAGCACATTAAGTGCACACCTGACGGTATGGAAATGTTTGACCGTAAGAGAAGTCTGTTCTGCTTGTGTTTTTTGAAAGATGGATGATTAAGTTTGTTGAGTATAGTGGTGGTGCACTAGTGGATGCATACGAAATGTGAAATGAAAGGTGATGTTAAATTGTACATGTAGACAAATGTTGAAGTATGAAGTGATGTATACATTGATTCTTTATTTTGATGAAAAGCAATATAGACTTTGAGAGAATTACTTAAGTAAATTTTTGTAAATTAAAGTAAGAAACTTATAGTACTGTTACGTGACTGCTTTGGTAATTTTAGTATTAACCTAACTGAGAGTCAGTTTTCAGTAACAGCTCAAACATAGTCAGTAACATAGTCAGTTTCAGAGTCAGTAACAGCTCAAACATAATTTATACCACTTTTATAATTTGGATCAAACTTCATATTTTGTTCCTGGTTATTTTGTTTTTTTTCAGTATGAGGTTCGGTATAAAATGTAAGTAGTTTATACTTAAAATGGGACTTTAACTGTGAGGTTTAACTGCAACGAACTAATCATTCATTCTGGGATGAAAATCTTTGTTACTTGAATTAGTAGACTGTTTTTTTAAATACTTTGAAGCATTTCTGATAAAACTTGTCGGTTCTCATATGTATAATTAGCGACCGTTTTCAGACGATGAATATGTAACGTGAATGACATGAATAACGAATATTGTGTTAACAGAAATTAATGCAAATGACATGTAACGTGAATAATAAAGAGAAAGGAACAATGCGATCAGAGAGCGAAAATAAAATTTTGTTTGAACTTTGGCCTAGAGATATTTACCTGAAATGACGCCCAGTTCTGGAGTATTAAACATTTAGGATTGAAATATTGTGGTTCAGTGGAGTTTATTATTTATATTTGTGATACTTGATGTTGTAGAAATGTCGATAATCGATTTAGAATTTTAGAATTTTGGGCTTTTGTTATTTTCAAGCTTGGAATTGCAGAATTTTAGAATTTTGGGTTTTTGTCATTCTTGAGCTTTGAAGTGTCAGAATTTTAGAATTTTAGAATTTTAGAGTCTTAGAGTTTTAGAGTTTTAGAGTTTTAGAGTTTTAGAATTTTAGAATTTTAGAATTTTAGAATTTTAGAATTTTAGAATTTTAGAATTTTAGAATTTTAGAATTTTAGAATTTTAGAATTTTAGAATTTTAGAATTTTAGAATTTTAGAATTTTAGAATTTTAGAATTTTAGAATTTTAGAATTTTAGAATTTTAGAATTTTAGAATTTTAGAATTTTAGAATTTTAGAATTTTAGAATTTTAGAATTTTAGAATTTTAGAATTTTAGGATTTTAGGATTTTAGGATTTTAGGATTTTAGGATTTTAGAATTTTAGAATTTTAGAATTTTAGAATTTTAGAATTTTAGAATTTTACAATTCTACAATTTTACATTTTTTAAACTTCATAATTTTGATATCTAGAAATTTTTTAACTTAAGACCTTTAATGCTTCATAACTTTCTAAATGTTTATCACAACAGCCCTAACTTTCTAAATATTTGCAAACCACCATAAAAATAATATAAAAAAAAAATCGTCAGTATTTAATTATCTATAAAATGACAATCTAAAAAATTGCCCATAATTGACAATAATAAACTACACAAAGTCATCGATTAGAGAACATTCACACGACAAATTGTTGCACACAAGATTACGATTATTGCAGCTTGAGAACAGCTGAGAGTTGATAAATGAAACGTTGCATAACAGCCTTCTGGAGAACGCGACACTCTATATCGCCGGTAGTTCAAGGTCGAGTGAGCTTACTATACGTAGAACCGCAGTCTGCATCATAATGTCACTCATTGCTAGTCGGAGCACGAACGAAAACGTAGGATAACCGTTCGTTGCTGTTATCGAATGGTTCAAATCTATTTCTCCCCGAAAAGTCAAGAAACGGGACAAAAACAGTTATCCAATTTATCTGATAATTTGAGAAGATGTAAATTAAGGATTTGGGAATTTGGGAATTGCAAAATTGTAGAATTGAAATTTTGAAGATTAAGAATTGGTAATAAGTTATTAGAGATTTGAGAAATTTGTAAATTTGAAATTCCAAAAAGTGGAGGATTCATAAATTAAAAAATTTAACAACTCAAAAATTAAAAAATGAAGATTTGTAAATTTTGAAATTTCTATATTTAGAAATAAAAACTTGCAGATCAAATAGTTCAGAAATATGAGCCATTATCTATAAATACAATGGTACATATTACTTCCTATACTTTCATGTTTCGTGCCGACCTGGGACAACATATCGTTTCAAATAGCGCGCGACGGAAGTCGAATATCCGATTGCAAGTTGTACATACGTCTTTCAAACCAACAGTAAATCCATAATATTAATCAAAACAATCACATCATTCTAATCAGAACAATCTTCTCTACCATACTAAATTATACAATTTAGCTAAAAAAGAAAAAATCAACGAAAAAAAGAATCAATGAAAAAGTCAATCAACTTATTAAATTATCAACTTATTGGAAGAATTTGTGCATCCACGTATACAAAGTCGTAGTTGATGTAACGAAGCATCATTATCTGTCACAACTAGACGCAATTACAGTGCATAGAGAAGCTTCAACATGGCGTTATCAAGATCTCCGATTGGACTTCCGGTGCGCGGATCGTTACGAGAACACCGCAATTCGATCCGCGAGGTCGTCAAGCAAAACTAATAGCAAAAGGTGGGATAACATTGACGCAAGGAAGATCGAGACATCGGAGAAACATAGTAAGTTAAAAAGTCGTACAACGGTGGTAGACGGTGTTATGCAACCGCAGTTCGGTTACGTTGGTCTAAAGAGCAACGTAATGAAACAGCATTAATTAAAAAGATTGATTTACTGCTACGGGAGAAATGTGGATGGAAGTAATTCGATCGAGCGAAACTTAAGGCGGTTGCTTTTTCTTGGTGGAAAAAATGGAGGGTGGAATTCGGAGAATGTAGGAATAATGGGTTGCAAGGGGAAAATAGTTTGTTGTTGTTGTTTTTTCAGTTTTGGGAGTTTGGAAAATTATGGAGTTTTCAAGGTTTCAAGGTTTTAAGGTTTTAAGGTTTCGAGTTTTCAAGATTTCAAGATTTCAAGTTTTCAATTTTTCAAGGTTTCAAGATTTCAAGTTTTGGAGTTTTTAAATTTTCAAGGTTTCAAGATTTCAAGTTTTGGAATTTTTAAATTTTCAAGGTTTCGAGGTTCCAAGGTTTCGAGGTTCCAAGGTTTCGAGGTTCCAAGGTTTCAAGGTTTCAAGGTTTCAAGATTTCAAGATTTCAAGATTTCAAGTTTTTGAGTTTTCAAGGTTTCAAGGTTTCAAGGGTTCAAGATTTCAAGTTTAGGAGGTTTCAAATTTTCAAGGTTTCAAGGTTTTAAGTTTTGGAGTTTTTTAAGTTTTCAAGTCTTCAAGGATCCAAGGTTTCAAGTTATTGAGTTATGATATTTTGGAGTTTTCATGTTTTCCAACTCTCAAGTTCTCAAATTTTTAACCCTTTATATTTCTAAATTTTCAAGTTATCCAACTTGTAAACCTTCAAATCTCAAATTTCTAATCCAGCAAGGTTCTAAGTAATCAAATTTCCATATTACCAAATTGTTAACTAATTAAAATTCTCAATAATCAAATGTTTAACAAATTAAATTTCTAGATAACCTAATTTCTCACTGACCAAATTTCTAGCTAACCAAGTTTCATTTAGAACAAAATATTTGATAAGGTACATTTACTAGTGTAAAACACTCAACATTTGTTAAATTAACCAAAAAATTGTTAGAACAACCCTTCTTCTTATGAACAAAGTTTCTTATAATGAATTTTGATGAAACAAACTACTGTATAATGATTTCAATAAAACTTAACCCAACCCACCTAGGTTATGTTATACACATTTTGTTATATTGATCCATGTTATATTATATTAACCTTACCTAACCTAACTTGACTAGATTGTGTTATATTAATCTATGTTATATTATATTAACCTTACCTAACCTAACTCGACTAGATTATTCTATATTAACTAGGTTATACTACATACATGTTATATTATATTAAGCTAACCTAACCTAAGTCAACTAGGTTATGTTACATTACTTTAGAATACACAGATAAAATATTATTCGAAAAGATAGAATCTCAAACACTCTATAATAATCTCCACATTGCAATCTTAAGACCACAACTTTATAAACCTCATTAATAAAAAACAAATGGATAGCACATCCAATTTATTACTCAAAGAGAATAAATGAATCGCCATAAACGAATTGCGGAAACACATCGTCAAGTAAGAAACTAATAAAAATCGTATTATTAGATAAAGTAAAGAGAAACCATAAAACCTGAGCGTGTTTACAACGAGGAATTCAGTGATCGGATGAATTTACAACGTGCAAAAAGAGCAGTGGGCATCGATGCCCCGGAGCCATCGATTCTACGAGAATTTCCCTCTTAATTACGTTTCCGCTAACGTAAATTAATTTACGACGTTCTAACGCTTTGATTGCGCGTATTAATATTCAAACGATCGTTCCACGAATAGTTAATACCTACATGAAAATATTTAAAAAACTTTAGAACCTTGTTAAATGGAGTTAGTAGATCGAAGAGGAGCAGATTATGGTTTCCATAAAATTTATGGAATTTTGCTGATTAAATGCAAATTACTTGTTAATGCATGACATAGGTGTTTAAAATTGTGTTGTAAATTTATTACACTGTTTAAGGGTTATTAAATTGTTACAAGGGATATTAAATTGTAGTAAGTACATTTATAGACAATAATAAAATTAGGTGTTAGAGAAGTTAAGAGTTTATAGTGGATTTAAGAATTAGAGCTGAGAATTATCTGAGTTGAGAATTAATTGAGCTGAGAATTAGGTTTAGTGGTCGAATATTTTGTATTTAGTAGTAGTTAATATCGAGTCGATTTAAAACTTTGCTGAGCCACCTTTAACCTCTCATGCATTCGTTACATTCACTCGATTGCGTAATCCTTGAATATTCATCGAATATTTCATACATTTTATAAATGTTACGTTGATAATTCATTAGCATTTCATTTTCGACAAAGAACATTCACACAAAAAGTCTTAAAAATGTCTCAAGGAAAAATGTTATATCTTAAAAACGTAATCTTATAATAACAAAAATATAACTAATGTCCACAGCATTATAAATAAAATTATTACAATGATTAATAAGATTTTACTTCACACCGTTTTTGCCATCCAACTATATTGAAATACTCAGGTAATTTCACAGTTAAGATTTATTGAATTACAAGGCTTGTTAACTTCGTTCTTTAATTTTATTTCCAATCTATCCATTATGTTGGTAGACCCCGTGTAACGCCTGTTACGAGTTACCTTCACGGTCACGATTTCGATGCCGTGAAATCGTTCGTCACGTCAGCATTTGCATCGATTATTTTCCTAACAGCCTCTTCTTTCCTGTCTAGAAATTATTGTTTCTTGTGTGGCCTCGAAACAGCGTCTTTCATCGTCAAAATTTCTCTTTTATTCGACGCGAGCCACCGTGCAAACGGGTTACTGACGCAACTGAGAATGCGCCATCGGTATCGCGTAATGACCGATAATTAGTCGATTGCATAACTATCGCTATTGTCGGATAACACGTACAAATGAACCATTAGGAGAAGATACGTTTCGCGAACACGAATTACTTGCGGGCAGTCTTTCGATTCGTTCGCGAAAAATTGAAAGTCAAGAGTGTGAAGATACGCTTTCATATTTTTTGGTAAAACTTACTTAAAGAGATTTATGCAAAATTATCTACACTTTCAAAAATTTAATTTTTAACATTATTTTACTGTTATTCACAAGTTTATATGTATAATTTATTTATATTCTAGATATTTATTAAATATACACTTGGGAACCTAACCTAATCATTCGGCGCCATCTTTGAATTTTAATGTCTAAAGAATTTTGAAATATATTTCTGATGTTATTCAAATATTCTCCACAGTATATTAATTTTATAAAAATACTAAGTTGTGAGCAAATATAATTTTATTCCAGCTATAAATCTTCCTATGAATTTTCGTGCAAGTCACAATAAAAAAAAAATAAATAATTACGAAACTCAATATATTGTACTTTTCAATCCTGCAACGTTAGATATAACGGGAGTCTACAGTGCCATCAACACAAAACACAGTCACGTCATTTAAGTATTTGTTTTGCATTCTATAATCTCTCCATTCGAAACTGTTTAAACTGAGGAATACATGTGCTGCGAACGTTGTATACAAGCTTCTTGAATATAATTACACGTCAACATAAAGGTGCACCTTGAAATATTAATAACAGAAAGTTGTGTCACAAGCAGGAACATTAGCGTCAATAAGAGACAGCTTGTAATTTATTAGACAGATAAAGAATAGGGAAAAGCTACTGTGAAATTGCGGAATTATTATTAATACGGAAAGTAATTTTGTTGTGAATAATTTTTATACTTGAAGATTCACACCATCTACACTTCAAATTTTTATTCAAATAGTAAAAATTAGCAAATGAGTAGAACTCTAAATATTCTGTATTTAAACATTCAGAAATTGTAAAAGTTATTTTGTTAATTATTTAAATATTCATATGGAGTTATTAGAAGTACACAAATCTGCTGTATAAAATAAAAACTGCTAAGTAACACGTGTTCTCATAAACTCAATTATTAATTAATAAACAACATAAATCATAAACCATAATTTTATATGTAAGAATTTAAAAATAATGTAATGAGTCATCGAAACGAATCAAAACAAGTAAAAGTCAATTTTTCCCCAGAAGGAAGTAGTAGAAGGAAAGTAGAAAACGGTGTTAAACAAAAGCTAAGTAGTCAGAAGAAAGTTTCCACCTTTTAATTTGAGCGATCGTTAGACCGATGCATCATCGATCATATAGAGACAGTTGTTATGAACACTCGATGAAGTTCCAGATACGTGCAAATGAAGATTAATTTTTTCGATAAAGTGCTGTTCCATTAACCCACGTGGCAAGTCAATTTCAAGATCTAGGATTTTCACTTCCGTGTGTGTATTCATTATGGCAGAAATTGTTCGAAGACATTCACCTATCAATACCCGTCATTTGATGTCGAAGAGGTCAGCTATTCGTGTTAGAACGAACGGTATTCCTCAGAACCTCATTGTATCAATTCATTTGTATTCTATAGAAAACGTTCCTTACGTAAGGAACGTACAAATTCACGTTTCGAAAAATGAGAGAGTGAGTCACTTACGAGGTGTTAGGTTCTTCGTGGAGCATCACTGAACTGCACGATTTTAAGTTCATGAAATTCTGGGTCACTGTTAAACATTGTCAGTGCATTTTTTAGTTGGTCACAAGTTCTTAATCTGAACTGAATCTCAATGAGTTCTTCACTTTTGATTTGTTTTGAAGCTTTGTTAGTTATTAGATCTTTCAATGTAATATCAGAAAATGATTTCGTTAAAAGCAAATGGCGTCCGTTCCGCAAATGGAGCGACGATATCAACTTTAAATCTTGAGAAACCGTTTCAATTATTCCATACGAAGTATACAGTTCAACAAATTTATTCCTAGAAGAATTACGTGGAATAAAAGAGTACCGAAACAACCGAATCGCACGTTTTGTTAGCAAAATGAAAACTGACAGCCACCTCCCCAGTAACCGCTCGAATGACAGATAAGATTAGGACTCGAACTGAATATCCCAGAATAAACGTCACGCGAGTCATATAGCTTCCCACTTTTTTTCTTATCAATAAAGAATTCATTATTTCCGTTGTTTAGTAACATGCGAGGGCAGGGACGATCGAAGTCGCGGTTTTTACGACGCGTAGTGTGTAATAACAGTTGTATAACCTTGCTATAATAGCTGGAAAGATAAACTTGGATATTAACTATGCGGTCTATTTGATCGATTATTCCGAATTTCTACCTGCTTATCGCTTGGGTAATATTTGTTGGAGATAAAAGTGAACTAGTGTGTACATAGAGACTGTACCCTTCCAGAAGAATTTGAAATTCAAATAGTATCTTGATACAAGATATCTTTATATCTAGTTTGACCTTATTGTTAGAGTTGAATTGTAAGATGGAGTTCAAAATTCAATTTCTACATGAAATTCAAAATTCAACTTGTACATGAAATTCAAAATTCAACTTGTACATGAAATTCAAAATTCAACTTCTACATGAAATTCAAAATTCAACTCAATTTCTACATGAAATTCAAAATTCAAGTCAAATGGTTCATATCAACATTTACTTTGTAATTGAATCATTTTACATGAAGACAATAAAGACATATCCTATACTTTAGTTTCGAGGGATAATAGTTTTGTTTAAGATAAAATGGAGTCATTTATATAATATAATTTTTTTAGTTTAGATTTAAATAAACAGTTATATATGTATATATTAAGAAGGTGAGTTAGCTTCATATCTTCAATGACATGACACTAAAGAAATTATTGTTGAATCTTAAAACTGAGCTACAAAATTGAGTTCCATATTTTCAGACAATTTTGAGAAGAAAATAAAATGATTTTTTACAGTAATATTTATTTGAAGAAACTTCTTATTTTGTATTTTATCGAGAACTGCAAAATAATCGTCCAAACATACAAAATTAAATAATAAATTAAAATTGAACTAGTAATACATAAAACGAATAGATATAAATTTGAACTATAATGTAAAAGCTACTGTGATTTATACTATCAGACAAGTCTGCAAATAATGTAACGAGAACAGTGGCAGAAAATCTATGAGAATCGGCAGACTGTTACAGAAGCCCGTTAGCAAAGTAGAAGTCGAACGCAGATAACATCTACTAGCAAACAAACGTTTACATAATAAGTTTATATTGAACTATGACGTGCTTTTGAAGCTAGCGGAAATCGCGTGTACGGTGTAGAATTCACACGGCGAGGCAGAAACGCGTGACGAAACCGTCGCACTTTACGCTTCAAGATGGTGTTTTTGGGTCAAGTGAAACAGTTAAATGGTCGATGCCTTGTTTTTGACCTGGCATATACAGGAATCCCTGCTTCTTGTTTTAAAAGCAGGCTACCGAAACAGGACTTCATTTTCCACCTTTTGAAAGGACTTCTGATATGGTTTTCTTTTGAAAGTTTACTTTTCTTCTTTGTATAATTATTCAATAAGTGTACACATTTTACATGGTAATTTTGTTTTAACAGATGTGTTTGTGCAGGTTTGTTTTAACAGTTTTGATTTGCAGATCTGTTTGACACAAGTAAAGTGTGCAGATAAGTTCATATTATTTTTGTATCATGTATGTATACTTGTATAATATGTAGTTACATATTGTTATATTAAATGATACTGTATATTCAAGTACCATAGGATTTATATTATGATGGTTAAATTACAATTATTATAATAAGACATAACTTGTTTATTGTTTAGAACATGTTAACCCAAATTGTAAGTAATACAACTTACAATTGTAGTAATTACAAATAAAAATACAAATTGTAAGTAATAAGAATGCATAGATGTAAAATTAAAAGTTTGTCATACTAGAAAGACTATTTAAAAACTAACAATAATTTTTAACTAATTTTATTTATCACTTTAACAAACTTAGTAAAGGTCATTTACTTCTTCATCTATCATCAGTTAAATACTAAGTTTACCTATCGATATAATTTCTTCATATTCTCACTTGCGTCTACGACACATCAATACACTTCATCTGTCATTAAATATTTCATCAGAACAATCAATAATTCAATTATAAAATATTGCATCAATATCATCTGTCTTACAAAAACCCATAAGTGACTCATTTCAATAAACGTACCATTGTACACATATTAAGGTTATATCGAAATAAATCACGCACCGTCATCCAAGGGTTAAGTTCCTTGTCATCCATGAAACGTTCGACCTCAAAAATTATTCTGTTTCTCGATGTTTCAACAGCTTCTTTCATCGTACAAACCACGTTAGAAGCAATACGTTAATAGTGGTTTGTTCTTACGATAATTAACCTTGTCATCGTTGAAGAGTGATTATTCTTACGCAAGACGCATCATCGGAACCAAGGGCTTCTCGCAACAGCCGCGGTTGATTTACGATTTCATATATCCGCTAAGTTATTCGAAATATACTCTTAATTACCGTGAAACGATCATTAAAGTAACACCGCACTTGATACTAATCTATTTGCTGCAGTGTTTGTAAACGTTTAAAAGGAAACACACGTAACAACAAACTAGATAAATCACCCGAATTTTCTGTTTGAACGTTCGACGTCGAATCGATTTAATCTGCGAATTCATTTCGTGCACTGGTTTTAGGATTGCGGATAATTAATTGACTTTGGGACTTTATTTAACTGGTGAACGTGTTTGCATCATAAAATGGATATCTCCATTCATTTCACCGGAAGTGAACGGAACTGCGATGGAGATTAGATAGGCGTTTATGTGCATAACATGAGTTATAGGCAGATTAGGTACCTGCCGAAAGAGGGGAATGAGTTTGAAAATTTATTGAGTTTGAAGCTTGGAAGGTTTGGGAGGAATTTTGAAATTTCGGGTTTGACAATTTGAGGTTTTGGGAATTTGGGGATTTTGGAATTTGGGGAGTGAGGAATTTGGGGGGATGTGGAATTTGAGGATTGTGAAATTTGGGAGATTTGGAATTTGGGGATTGTGGAATTTGGGGAATTTGGAATTTGGGGATTGTGGAATTTGGGGGTCTTGGAATTTGAGGGTTTTGAAATTTTGGGAATGTGGAATTTGGGAATTATGGAATTTGGGGAATTTGGAATTTGAGAAATGTAGAATTTGGGAAATGTGGAATTTGGGAAATTTGGAATTTGGGGATTGCGGAATTTGGGGATTGTGGAATTTGGGGATTGTGGAATTTGGGGATCTTAGAATTTGGGGAATTTGGAATTTGGGGGTCTTGGAATTTGAGGGTTTTGAAATTTGGGGAACGTGGAATTCGGGAATTATGGAATTTGGGAAATGTGGAATTTGGGAAATGTGAAATTTGGGGAATTTGGAATTTAAGAAATGTGAAATTTATGGAATTTGGAATTTAGAAATTTAGGAATTCGATAATTTCGGAATTGGAAAAATCAAGAATTCGCTAATTCAGAAATTCAATGACTTAGAAATTCACAAATTTAGAACTCCGAAAACACGAAAATTTGCAGATTCAAGAACCTGAAAATTTGCAAATTCAACAACCTAAAAATTCCTAAATTCAATAATTCAAAGATGCAAACCCCTCTCATTTCCAAAACCCCAAAACATCAACTTGTCAAACTTCCCCACAATGGCAACCTTCACGTCAATCTCCCGGAAACAAAAAATACACAATTTGATTCGATCGCCCAAATTTGATCACTTACGGTTATTGTGTCCGTTCCAACCTTATACAACCTCGTAAAAAAAAGGTAGCGAAAAACTTGATTGCCTCTGCTCTGATTCCCAAACAGACCATTTGGCTGTCTCCACATTTGGCACGTGTAGCTTATAATCGATCGATAAACTCTCTTCCCAAAATTGCCAGAATCCCTGTAGGTATAAATGGAGCAGGTCTTCGACATGCTGTTGACCCGGATATATTTTTTCCGTTTAAACGGGGCTACACACCCTCCACGAAAATAGGCTTGGTCGATCAGATGACCAACTGCTGTATATTTATAGACATTTTCCCCTATCTGTAGTAGAGCTGTGTAAGTACATAGATAACGATATCTACCGCATCCTTGCATCTGAAGGAAGGTCCGATATATCAAAGGTTCAATAGTTAATCACGAAGGGTGTGGTTCTTGAACGTAATCGCTTAGCTGATATCTCACAACCTCTTTATCTGACCATAAACGAACATGGAAAAATAATTGGGGCAATAAAGATCTGATAGACCAACCATTATCTAACCGAACTTTTTGCGGCAGTATTTGAAGATAATTATAGATAACGAAGCGATTAAAATTCTGTCAAATCTTTGAGGAGTGATCGATGCTTAAGCTTCACGAGATAAGTGCTATTTGCATATTAATTGCGTGCTTATATATAATTTGAGCGGTATGTAATTACTGCTCGATGTGTATGGTAGAATTAATTGAAGAATAACGTTGGAAAAATTTATGTGAAAGAACGTGCTGTAGAATGTTCTTGTAGCTCAAGTTGCAGATTTATGTTCTTGCAGGTTTATTCCACATTGAAAAATTGTGGCTTTTAAGGAGTTCTTGTTAAGGTAGCAGTCTTTAAGCATTTTCGTGAATCATTATTTTAAAATATCAGGTTTCGTTGTTTTAAAAAAGTACTTAATGATTCAAAGTTAAAATTTAATACTGAAGTAATATATGGGTACAGAGAATTGTTAAAGAATAGTAGGTAATTTAATAAATTTGCTAACAAAATTTATTTCAATTATTTACTATTGAAATTCTAGAGTAGATTAGTCATTTGTAAATTTAGTAGGATTGTTTCTAGTTTGTATATCTTTATTAATACTCTAATTTTTTGAAGACGAGTTTTGAAGTTAGGAAACCAATTCACATTTTTTCTTCAATTTCTCTTCAGCGATGAAAATCTGTTCGCTTTTCTAATTTTATTAAATTTATTAAAATGAATAACCACTACATGATTTTATTAACATTTATGGTTTTATTGACATTAATGATTTTATTAACATTTACGGTTTTATTGGTATTTATGGTTTTACTTCGAATTCGCACGATCTCCAAAAATCACAAACAGCCAACAACGTGTAAAACGGAGTATAATGCTTTGTTCTGGTGAAATTTAAGTTGAAACGATGAACACTCACGATATAAATTTTTCATTCATAAGAAATATTTTCTCACGTGGCAAGCTGTTACGTGTACCTAGAAACGGTATTTTCGAAACGTTCCACGGTGTACTGTAAGAAAACGTTCCGTCGCTCTTGACGCGCGAACAATAAGCTTATTGATGGGCGTTCTTGCTTTTACTGCAATTGCTTTTATTGCAATCTCGTATTCAGAGAAAGGCACGGCATGGGAATGGTAACTCGCGCATCATTCGCTCGTGATTCCCTCTCTATTTACTTATTCATAAGTTGCTGTATTGATCCGCTCAAATCCGTCATTTTAATTAACCTTTTTCTCAACAGCACTCTCGTTTATGAGTTATGGAACTGTTACCGGTTTCACTTTTACCATTAAATCGATAGTATTGTATATAAGAGGTATTCTTGTATTATGTTAAGCAGTTGGATACATCTGATCTTAGTCGCCATTTTATTCATTTTATGTGCATGCTAGACATGGTATCTTACAGTCGTTTCATATAAAAATTACATTCAGATGAATTTAGTTTATTTCATGCATTTTGATTGATTTACAAAATTTGGAAGTAAAAATGGAGTATAAGGTATATATATGTTTATGTACAATACGTACGTACATACATTTTGATCATTAAAAACTTGGAAGTAAAAATAGAGTATAATGTATGCATACGCTTATGTAGAATATCTACATGTATACATTTTGAACATTAAAAAATTGGAAAGTAAAAATAGAGCATAATGTATACATATGTTTATGTGCATTACCTACATACATACGTTTTGAACATTAAAAAATTTGGAAGTAAAAATAGAGTATAATGTATACATGTGTTTATGTAGAATACCCACATATGTACATACATGAACATGATCCCTATGTCCTTATATTCTCATGTATCTAGATCTCTATTGTATACCAACGTTCCTATTTATTTAGATTCCTATATGTTTACATTCCTACCTGTCTAGATCTCTGTATGTACATTTAGATACCTATATCACCAATTCTCACAATATCAAATAAAAACTTAAAATTCCAGATAAAAATGTTAAAAATATCCAAATATTAAATATTAAAATATCAATATGTTAAAAATATCCAAATATTAAATATTAAAATATCAATGTGTTAAAAATATCCTAATATTAAATATTAAAATATCAATATGTTAAAAATATCCTAATATTAAATATTAAAATATCAATATGTTAAAAAGTATCCAAATGTTAAATACATTAAAATATCCATGTCTCTAATAACTGAACCTCCACAACGTCAACATTTAATTTTTCCCTAGCACCAACTTTACCAAACAAAAACATCAATACCTTTAAAGCTTCTAAAACTCCTCAAAAATAGGAATAACACTAAGATGGAAGGTTTACGAGTCACGTTCTGTTCGATGTATCGCGTGAACGAGGGTGAAATAGGGAACGGAAACGAGTTGTTTACGGTCAGAACGTGGTCGATGTAAGACTCCCAGTGAAGGTCTCGAAAAGTAGGTGATTCGACGTAAGAACTCGATAGAAAAAAAACACCAAGAGATCACTGAAACGAGAAGATAGTGACTTGTAACGAAGTTCTCGGTTCCTATTCGATCTTTCGATTTATACGGTAACGCTCTAACGATTTTTGTTTTTGTGGCGGATGTTTTACCGAGTCATTGAATTCCGGAAATACGTATTCCGAGGAATTAAGTGGGAATCTGAGTAAAAAAGGGAACGGAGACTTGTCGGGTGTAGCTGCGACTATTCGTCAATGGTAGCTGGTGAAAGTACCGGATACGTTGGGAAAAAGGAGCAGAAATAGTGAAATAACTCCATGGTGTACGACGATAACTTCTATTCGTAAAGTTGAGACCGTTCGAGTAAGAGAACTGAAGATATTATTTTTACAAGGTTTTTTAAAAGTTTTATTATTTCTTCGAATCTTAATTTTTAGGTTATTTTATGTCTATTTGGTGAATTCATTGTTTTTTGATAATAATTTGTATTTACACATATTTACAATGTTTTAAAGAGGTACATTAAAAGGCACATAAAATGTATAGTTTTCAATAAAAACTTTATTTATTTTAAAATGTTATTTAAAATAAATTAAGTATAATTTCTAGATTATAAATTAGTATGATTTCTAAAAGCAGTGAAAATCAAAATTTCATGGATGAAATGAACAAAGAATTCTGTATAATATTAATTCACACAGACATTGGATTTTCACAATTATTTTTTTCAGTTGTACCAAGAAGTGAATTAACTGTAATACAGCAAGTTAACATTTCGCAGTTTGAAATCAAGATATACCTCCATAAAACATAATTAACGAGAACGAATCGATTTTGTAATTATCTGCTGGCAATTACGGGAATTGAAGTTTTAATGTCAGACGATCAGCTTAGACATTAATATCAGAAGTTTCTTCTTGACGAGGAGCACCGTCATAAAATTATAATTAGCTTGGGTATACTTTATTTCCGTAGTAAGTTCCTGTCAGTAGAATGCAGAGATTATTTCTTCGATATGAGAACAACTTTTGAAGATTTAAAAATTTCACAATCTCTAGATTTTCAAATTTTTAACTTTGAATGCAATATCGAATCATATACTATATTTGCACGATCAATATCCTACTAGTATCAGCATCTCACCGAATATCAATAAATAATATAGGACATTGATTACTAAAGTCAGACAGGATAGTCAATAATCAATAATCTCGTCTTCAACTCGAATCTCAAATCCAACAAGTTCTTCAACGAATACCCCACAAAATCCCATAACATAAAAATCCAGTGTTACAGTAAAGCAAAACGCGCGATGAAGGGTAAGCGTATCATCACCGTCGTTTCATCTACATCTCGCCCTACACCGGGCAGTTTCCGACGCTCCGACCGGAAAGGGGTTCGAAACGATCGTTTCCCCATAAACGTCAGCATCGTAAATTCCGTGCGGGCACCGAAGCTCGATGGAACCTTAAGTCGGTTCAACTTTAGACGGGCCGGTTTAAAATGCAGCCGCGGAAAGACGGGGCCGGAAGTGAAATAGAGAAAAACGTCGAAACGAAAGCCGTAGACGCCGGAACGTATGGCGAAAGGGAGACGGTTATTTTCTCCGTCTGTCTCCCCCGCTGAAATTTTTTTTCTTTATTTTTCCTCTTACCTCACGCTGTAGGACCTTCCCGGTTTGGAGGTCATTGCACTGTTCGGAGCCGGGTGGTTGCAACGGGGTGGCCAACGCGGATCGATTTTCCACAACGACGTTGAGGCGCCGGGAAAAATCCCCTCGTCGCTTTCTGTCCCCACCCTCCCTTCGATCTGCGGAATCCCACAGGTCTCCCACCGCCGCTCAACTACGCTTCTTGGCACGTGACTGCGACGTAAAAACTCGTATTTGCTACGTCGCGAAGCGGAGCATCCTCTTCAACGGTAAAATCGATCGGGCAACCCTGCTCTGGCGCCAGACCGCCCACCGATCCTTCCAGAATCGCCGCCAGGATTATTCCGTAACGACGAGATATACGTCCTTTTATTTCGAATGACGCAGCCGAAGTTTATTTACTTATCAAGGTCTTTTGAAGTTCGTAATCGAACGACGCAGATTCCTAGCTGATCCGAATGTGATCGATGGGTCGACAAGTTACGTCAAGGACGGGGATCCCTCGTGGCACGAATCGCGCGCAAACAGATTCCACGTAGTCCAATGTCACGGCTCTCCACGCGGCCCTCGATCGTCTCTGTTTGCACGATCAGTTATACTTCGGCCGTGCCACCGGCAGCACGCTTTCGACTATAATCGCCGGTATTTCGCACTTCCCTCTCCTTCCGGTTCCCTCGTGATTGCGACGTGGCTTCTGGAACGATCGACCATCTTCCGATCTTTAATCTATCCCGCCCTCACGAACCCTCTTCTCACTTCAATATCCATTCACAGATAATCTCCATAAATTAAAAACTTATTAATTTCCGAAAACACTTTGGTCGATAAATAAATCATAAGGTATACATCGATAATGTGAAACAGATGGAATGTCCGTTACGCAATCCCGGTTATCGGGACCGAATCACCAGGAACCAAAACACGGAGATCACGAGCGATAACAACCCCTCAGTTCCCACAAATTAACCCTTTAAATTTGCGTGACCTTCCGCGAGACATCCCGGAGCGAAATGAGTCGTGCACGACTGGCGACCCTACTGTCCGTTCCCGAAGGGTGGAAAGTTGACGATCCGGTGATTCCGGGAAATTGATGACGTCGCGGAGGGAACGAACGTCGCGACGGTGTGTGTGGCAGCTGCAACCACCGGAGACTGTCAGCCACGTTTTCTTCTATCGACCGTATCGCACTGCGGCGACGAATAGCACTGGCGGCTTTACCTCGTGGCGCGCAGGTTTCATACGGGCGCGCGCGCGGGCAAGAGCGCACCCTTTGTGTACGAGAGTACACACAGGTGGCGGATGCGAAACTGAATGTCTGATACGACAGAAATGCTAATTATGGAATTCGATGCTTGGGTATTTTGTTTTTCGGGAAATTTTTGGTGGAAATGTTTGGAGTAGGGGGAGGTGTTTATGTAATGGGTGTAATATGATGCTCGGTACACAGGAATTGGTGATGGAATGCGAATGCGTAATTTGGAATTTGAGGGTGGGACCTGTGTTTTGTAATGGAATATGTATGGTAGTGGACAGGTGACTTTTGAGAACACGGAGAAAATAATAATGAGGTACGACAAGGAGATGGACTCTGAATATTTCAAATTTCTGTATTCGAATAATATTTTTTAAGTTTTCAAATTTTTAAGGTTAAGAATTTTCATGTAAAAAATTTGGAGACTTTGAAAATTGATAGAATTATTAATTTTATGATTTAGACAGAAATCTGGGAATATAGAAATATAGAAGTTAGAGACTTAAGCAATTCAAAAATTTAGAAATGTAGATATGTACAAATTTTGGAATGTAGGAATTTAGAAATGTAAGAATGTGGAAATATAGGAATTTAGAAATACGACAATTTGGAAATGTAGGAACTTGGGAACGTAGGAATTTAGAAATGTAGGAACCCAGACATGACAGACCGTACAAATGTAGCGATTTGGAAATGTAGGAAGCTACAAATGTAGAAAGCTAGAAATGTAGAAAGTTAAGAGTGTAGGAATTCGAAAACATAGAAATTAAAAAATACAAAACTTCACAAACATTAAAACTCCTAAATACAAAAATTCAAAAATATAATAGTACCGAAATATAAAAATATAAAAATGTAGGAATTCAAAAATATATAAATCTAAAATTTCAGAATACAATAAATTAGCAATCTAAAAAATGTAGAATAGCATAAATTTTTAAATTCGCAATTTTTCAAGTGTAGCATACCTTCTCTACGACCACCTTAAAAAATCCGTCACGTCCAAAGTAAAACGTGGGAAAACAGAACGAGGGTGAAAACGTGGCTGCCATGCAATGCATACATAGTGATATCTCATTTGGTGCATCCGAACATTTTTAGGCTCAAAACTATTTTCCTTGATTATCGAACAATTTATTGCTTCAATGTTTGCGTGCTTAATTTATATTCTCCCTGTAGAGACCTACATCTCATTATTCTTCGTAATCGTTATTTGCCCGCTTCCGTTCGTGATTAATGAACCCATAATTAATATCCCCGGCATTGTACGTGGAGTTTAATCAAGGTTTAAGGGCGTTTAACCTTTTCTGCCCCTAATTTGTTTTTACAAGTGAGAAAAGTGTTTTTATATCTCGTGAATCATCGAAGTACTCAACCTGTAATATATGGCCTGCGTGAAGCTTTCGATTGTATCGATAGATTATAGGCAAAGGTTGATGATTGTGAGATAGATAAAATTGAATGTTAGTCATTTTTGTATATTTATTAATCTGTGGAATATGAAGGTCAGGTTTTCTAAATTAAATGTAGAGTAATTTTATAGACATTCGCTACGAGCAAATAAATATTGATTCATAAGGTAGTTTTATCAATACATACAAATATAATAATTGTGCTCTATATACTATGTACATTTGTCTATCTGACGATCAATACATTAAATTATCCTCCGTTTGAGACCGTTTAACTTTAATCTGAAATGTTCTGTATAATCAATAACTTCGGAGATATAGGTTATGTTTGTATCATCGAGACTTCAAGAATAAACTCCTGAACAAAACAATATTTTCACCGAAAAGTGTTCTCCTATGATATACCAATCCTTGTATTTCTTTCACTCCTAAATTCCCCACAATTAATAAAAAAAAAATACTAATGCGTATAAAAGCCTATGAGATGGCAATATATCGAGAGTCCACTGTATTTTAATTTAAAATCTAAAATAACTCAACCTACACATGTCTAATCGCTAAACGTTATATGATATAACACGTGGCATCTCTGAATTAATAACATGACTTTAAAACGTCAAGAAAATTAATGATTTCATTCGAAATCGCACGGGGAGAAAGTGTTCGAAGAGGATGCTCGAAGATGCGACGTGATTAGCTCGCGATATAAATTTTCATTTGATTTTTTAACGAAGCAAAACTCGCATGTCGGAAACTATGCAGAGTGCGTCTGCGCGATCGTTATGGGAGCAATTAGCAAGCTTGCAAAATATTCGCGAGCTGGCAGCCGGCCATGTTATCTGCACAATAAACTTACAGATAATTCCAAGGTCCGCGACTGCACATAACAAGCAATTCATAGGAATGCTACTTACGAAACTATAACTCGGAGAGATTATGTTAGAAAATTAATTACGGAAATGCTTCGCCTATTAATAATATGGCTGAACATTGTATTCAGAGGAATGGCGCACTTTTTGCGACTTATGGAGAGTTATAGGCACGTGCTGTTGCGTATTTCAAATAACTTTATAAATTTCAATTCTGAGGGTTCAAATATTATAATAAATTTTCGAGTTTTATTAGTTACGGGTGATATTGGTAATTCATCAATTTTTCAATTTTTCAATTTTTCAATTTCTCGATTTTTCGATTTTTTTATTTTTTGATTTTTTGATTTTTCAAGTTTTCAAATTTTCAAGTTTTCAAGGTTACAGATTTTCAATTTTTTAATTCTTCAACTCTTCAATTTCTTAACTTTTCAATTTTTCAACTCTTCAATTTCTCAACTCTTTAATTTTTCAGCTCTTCAATTCTTCAACTCTTCAACTCTTCAGCTCTTCAATTTTTCAACTTATCAATTTTTCAATTTTTCAACTCTTCAATTTCTCAACTCTTCAATTTCCCAACTCTTCAATTTCTCAGCTCTTCAATTCTTCAATTCTTCAATTCTTCAATTCTTCAATTCTCCAATTTTTCAATCTTTCAATTCTTTAATTTTTCAGTCTTCCAATTCCTCAACTTGCAAAATTTTAGATTCCAATCTCAATTACAGCAATTTCTAGACAAATCGTTGTTCCAACATCATGATATTCATATTCCCTTCAATCATCATCTATCATTAATCAAAACCAACTACAACAAATTAATTCACAAGTGAACGATAAAAATAAAATTCCCCAGACATGACAAATAATTTCGTCACAATGTTATAGACTTTTAAGGAGTAGAATACTGAAAGGAAAGTTACTAATTACTCAAGCAAGAAATGTTCACCCACATAATAAATCAAATCCTGATGTTTATTGGCTTCAGAACAACAGACATGCAAGCACATTTGCGAGGAACGTGGCAGAGTTCTTATTTAGAAAAAGTTGGGTGTGTCGCATAACTGAGTTGGGCTAAATGGGGTCTGCTAAATCCGTTCTGAAATGCATAAAGAAGAATAAAATAACCTTTCGTCATCGATGCGTACGATATTTATTACCAATACGTTTTCCATAATATTTCTAAACAGTTCATATTTATCCGCGTACCAGAAAATTATCTTCTCTATTGGACGCTGAAATAGCTCGTATAAATAGATCTCCGGGTTTCATCCAGAAACGATTAATTCGCGTTTAATCAAAGCTAGCGTAACATCGGTTGAACGTCCGGCAAAAGGAAGCTGAAGACTAGTTGCCAAGATTAATCGTTCATAGGTGAAGTCGAATTCTCGAGGGGTTCAGCCACCGCCCAGTATCGCTTAATTACCTTCGTAATGAACCATCGACCTCGATAACGATCAATTAAATCAGATGGTAAACGATTGAGTGACTGTTGTCTTGCGTTCTCTGTGATGCTCTCTTTTGCTTCACTTGTTATATGTTAGGTGAAATGGACTTTGGATTAGTTATATAGGTCATGTTGTATAGGTTAAATTATGTAGATTATGTGGATTGTGCAGATCATATGTGTAGGTTATGTAGATCATACAGATTATGTGGATTGTGTAGGTTATGTGGATTGTATAGGTTATATGGATTGTAGAGGTTATACCAAATAGCTAGACTCTAAACTTCTGAATTCTTCAATTGTTAAATTCTTCAACTTCTTAATTACCAAACATCCAAACCAGAAATTCAAAAATGTTTAAAATTAGAATTGAACGTTTGAAAACTCCCTTTGCCAGTTCTTCAAATGACCAAAACCACAAAATTCTTAACTACCCCTATCAAAAATCCCCATAAGGTGGTGAAACACTCTTCATACAAGCTCAACAACCGTTCTCAAAATTTAATATCAAATCTACCAATCTGAATGAAATTCCACGTACATTGCATAAATTCCAGATTGATCAAACACCGACCTACATAACAAAAGGTCAGCGAACAGAACGGACCTGACTTTTATCCGCAGCTCCGATAAAAAGCGAACCTTAGGACAATCTTGACCCTAGGTTAAATATGTCGTGTTAATTATCAAAGCAATCTGTAACCAGGCTGCAGACTGGCGATTAATTAGCAACGTTCAGAAGGTTGGCGTTTTGCGCTTCGATTTCGTTGAACAGTGAACGTTAACGAGCGATTCGACGCTTACGATGAACGAGATACGAAGTCGGTGCTTATGATGCACGCAAGCTTATTACTATTAGGTGATGAGAACGGAGACGGTAAACGAATACCGCATTTATAACGTCTCGCGAGCACCGGCACACGAGAATCTGGCCAACGGCCACATAACTCGGCTTTCGCTGGAAACGCGAGCAAATCGAGGAACAAGAAGAAGAATCAATCCGAGCGGTGGCCTACGTACGAACGCGAACTATGCAGAATGCGTAGAAGGGGAGAAAAAATCACGCGTGACGTTCGCGTGAATTATAACCGCGATCAGTTTCAGTTCTTGGATACATTTCACTCTGAAAGGGGATGTGGGTTTTTGGTAAGAGCGGATCGCTTCTTTGCATTGTCATGGGAGTAGTGATAGTGATGCTGATGATGTTCGAGTATGAGCAATTATCGATTTCATGGTATATTACATTATTTTATATTTTTGTGTCAGTGATGGGTCGAGTGTCAGGTGAAGAGTTAATGAGTTGGTGGACACAGTGAGTAATATTGGAGGTTATTTTCCATCTGGAGATTTGAGGGGATTTCGTGCTTTGTAGTGTTTAAACATAGGGGTGTCAATGGGATGGACATTGCGGAATTTTAATATTTTCATTTTGAGTGGTTTGGAACTTTTGGATTTGAAAATTTAGGAATTTGGGAATTTGCGAACTTGGAAATTTATGTGTACAGGAATTAAGGTTTGTAGGATCTTAGAAACTTTGGACTTGACTGTGTGAGAATTTGCGAACTTGGAAATTTAAGTGTATAACAATTTAGGTATGTAGGATCTTAGAAGCTTTGAATTTGACTGTATGAGAATTTGCGAATTTGGACCTTGAGAATTTGCGAATTTGTATCTTGAGATTTTTCAAACCTAGACGAACTTAAGAATTTGCAAAATTGGACCTCGAAAATTTAGAAACTTCAGATCTTACAAATTTCAGGGTCATCCTCCTCATCATATAACCCTCTAATTCCCTTTGATTCTATCTTTAACACTGAACTAATTTTCTTACTGAATCTCCACAAAATAGCACCTAACAGACGTAACAGCTTCCACCTCATTAGCCACAATCCTCTCCAGAGAAATACCAAATTGGCTACAATTGATTCGTTACGTTCGTCCTCAGCGTTTCGTGTGAACTAAATTAGTGCTTCCAACACAGGGTACTAAAAATTGAAATATTGCAATTTTCACTTGTTATCAAATATGAGAATAGGACAATTTAAGGAGTTAGATATTTATAACGTGAAAATTTAATATCCTTCAAATTTTCGAATATATGGACTCTCATATAGATATTAAAATATTAACCTTAACTTATGATTTCTTTAATAGTTATATAGGTAATTAATATTGCAATGTTAAAATAAATAAGAACAATTGAAGTGTCAGGTATATCTTGAATTTAGAGTAGGTTGACCATGCAAATTATAATCGATATCAACGAAATTCAATTGATGATAGTATAACAGTCACAGTATAATAGTCAATACTGTGTATAATTTAGATTTACTGTATCTAAAATATAATGTGCCTTACGAGTGAGTTAAATCATTGTAAATCAAAGGATTGAACACTTCAGCTAACTTGCAAACTCAAAATGGCGGAGTGAATTTTAAATCTCCATCCACAAATATATTATAGTGTTTACCACCTTCCGAAGTTGGAAATCTCAAAACCTAGACCTTCCAAATCATAAAATTTCAAGATCGCCAATTTCCCAGCACTCGAATTAAGTTTTCCAGCGTAGTACCGGACTTACTGAATTGCGTTCGCGCGGGAAATTTAAATGGGTGGCATAAATTCACGGTCGGTGGCGTCGCAAGATCAAACGCCGATCGCGGTGTTTCGATGCGCGACATAAACAGGATTCCAGGACGGCGCGTGGCGTCCGCGTCTATCGGGAATTCACGGGTCGCGGACACAAAGAAAGTCGCAGCGGAATGCTGGGAGTTCCAGACGCGTAAATCGTTCAGCGCCTCTCCTGCGCATAGGTGTGGACCACCGCAGGCCAAATATAGAACCCGTCCAGAAATATGTCTTTCGGGCCGCACTTAAAATCGTCGCTTCCGCCGTGGTTGTTGGGGACTTCGTTACCTTTAGGGCCATTTTCGCCGCCTTGTCCTCCGCGTTTTTACGCTCGGCTTCTCGGCCCGAACCGTTCTTCTCGCGGCTCAACAGAATCTGACCACCCAGATAGGCTCGAGGGTTACGATGATGGATTCTCGCGAGAACAGAGCTTTTTGTGACGAGATGTTTGCATGATTATTCGTGTGGGGAAATGTCTTCGTTACCCATTTTGATGTAGGTGTTTCTGATAAAGGGAGGAGTTGGAGAGGACGTATGTTTGGTCCTTTTTGTCGTTATTTTGGAAGATTTTTAATATTTAATTTTTCGATTATAGGAAATAGAAATTTAGTGGAGAATATTGTTATAGATATAGGTAGAGCGGAGTAAAGATGGTAGAGTGGTAGGCTCTTGAATTTATGTTGTGGGAGTTCAACTCCCTTAATGATCAATAACGTTTCGTTTCTACCTTCATGTATTATTTCTCTTCCTTCTTCTTTCACGTTATTCAAATTCTTTTCTTGAAAGAAACAATACTTATTCCCTAATGGTCTTCCTCATATTTTAGCTTCACTGTAATTGTCTTACACTACTTACAATACATATAAGGTCGCAGGACCAATGTTACACTATACATACTCCCCCATACCTTGTACATGTACTCCCCCATATCATCACACGTACGTTAACTAAAATAGCAAAATAAATAAAATTAAAATAGGAATTGATCTTAAAGTCTAAAAGAAGGTATGAACATATCTACATGTACATCCACTTGTAATTTTGTGAACTACATGTATATCCAACTCTTAAAAAAGTCAAATTTTTATCAAGATGATTACCAAACAATTTTGTAATCTATCAACGAAGGGAATGTAAATTTTTGTTCTTTGGGAGTTTCCTCGTAAATGTCGAAGGAGAATAGTATTCTTTGGAAAAAGAGATTTTTGTTACGTGATTCGGGTAGTAAAAAAAGTTTGAGATTTTATAGAGGCTCGTTTGTAAACAGAAGCAGCAGGCGGAGTAATTTAAGGGTGAACGTGTTCTGGAGGCCAATGACATAGGGCGTGACTGATTCTTTCAACAGATTTAGATCAGCTTCCTTGTTATACTTTGTTCGGAGACCTCCGACATTCTTGTAGCACGTGTTCTTCACATTATAATACGTTTCTTAATATATAATCTTCCATGGAAATATATTTGAGTTAGTTAGAAGATATTTGAGATAGAATCAGTAATATGAAATGAAAAATTGAAATTTTTATTCAAAAATGAAGTAATCGTATTTTCAATAATTACAATTATGATCTGTCTATTTAGGGTTCTTTTTGTGACATTATACTTTAAATTTTAGGTTAATATTTATATAAAAGAAGTGGTGCTTCATTTTATTAAATTCTAGATTGATATCTGTTTTACAAATTCATAAATTTCTTTATTAAAAGAAATGTAAATAGTTTAGATATTGGGAGTAAATTTAATGTGCGACACTGACGGTCAACGTACGAGCTAACAAAGATGGCCGACGTGTACTTTTAACATTGTAAAGAAACGTGTTCCACTTTCACAATAAAACTGTAACAATAAAAGAAATAAATATATTTTCCTATTTTATAACTTCAAATTATACATCACACACTGGTATTATTAAAAGTACTCTAACATTTTTTCCCACCATAACTATTTTCCACTCCAAAAGAAACACGTATCAAAGCTATAAAATAAATTAGATACATTACAAACGCAATTAATCCAATGAGCGTAAAAGAGAATTACGATACTTGATCTAACATTTCCTCTTTCGCCCGAATGATCTCGAAGACGTTCAATTTACAGATGGAAATCGATGGATTCAAATGGCAATGGGAATCGAATAAATTGAAACTCCGTGTGCCGTTATCTCTAACCTGTCTCCATGATCAACCAAGTGAATCCAATTTACTCATCGAACGAGCGATTCACGGCGCATCAACGATCTATGGGATCGATAGATCTTCTCTCAACTGAGAAGACTTCCACCAGAGCGAACAGAGAACGGTCCGTGACGACCAATTTCACGGTGAAACCTTCTCGAGGTGGTCGACGAAACTCGATCAGTGCTACGTAATGCAATTTGTCCGGTGGTTCTGAACTTTCAGCGAACTTGCGAACTGTTGCTTCTGCAAACCGATGGGGAACACGTATTCGCCGTTACTCTTACGTCTGCGGTTTGTCGTTGAAATGCAACCGTTGTACGGGCTGGACAAATGTTGATTTTGTACCGAATCGCTTTTACATTAATTTGGTTGGATTTTGCAGTTATGGCAAACTGCTTGTGTTAATATGGTTTTATCGATGATATTTGATTTAATAATGTAATAGGTGAGGTCACATGTGAAGATCACATATGAGTTAATAATTTAATATGTAGGGTCACATGTGAGGATCATATGTGATTTAATAATGTGTGTAGTTTTGATCATATATGACTAACAGTACATGTAGTTCTAGTCATAAGTGATTTGATAGTACATATATGTAGATCTAATCATATGTGACTTAATAACATGTGCAGTTTTGATCATAAGTGACTTAATAGCACATGTAGTTCTGGTCATAAGTAATAGTACAATATGTAATTTTTTTCGTATGTGATTTATTACAGTATGTAGATTTAATCTTGTGTGATTTAATAGTACGATACGTAGATTTAATCATATGTGGTTTGATATTATAATATGTACTTTCGATCTCATGTAGCTTGGTATAATATATGTAGTTTTGATCATACGTGGTTTAATATTACAATGTGCAGATTTTGTCATATGTGGTTTGCAATTATAATATGTAAACCTGTGTAGTTTATAATTATAATATTAAGTGCTCATCATGTGTTTAATACAATTATAATTTTCCTCATATATGATTTACTATTACTATATGCAGTTTCAATCATATGTGATATTTCTAACACTTTATCTTCTTATTCGATTGTATATTAAGATCGATTTCAAACATCAAGATTTGATTTAAATAGCAATTAGTGTCGTTACAAATTGTAATAAGCAAAGTTACCAAACAGTCTACACCATCGATCCCCTATTTTTAGTCGTTCCATATTACACTGCAGTAACGAGAAACTTTTTGCTGAGATATCAGTATAACTCTCGTAACGATGCTACTTTCGCGGTAGGTACTCGCGTGACACTGGCTATCGGCCGTGTCAGCTTCGAAACTACAAACGGTTTTCTGCAGCTGCAATTGTATTCCTTATCGTGGCTCGTTATGGTGTACGAGCACGCTTGCGCGTACTTAATTTCGGCTAATGTTAATTAGTATCTCGTTAGAGGAAATTTCGTGGTACCGTGCATTCGAAGAGACAACAATCAGTTTCTGTAACTTTCTTTCTTGCTTTATTGCTTTCAATCCTGACGTGAACGAACTTCAAATTCAACAGAGGATTGAATTCAATTGAGAGTAATATTCAATTTTTCAATGCATTTAAAATTTGTGGACCTGTTAGATTTTTTGGTTAAATCAAGTTATCATTTAATGTTAATGGTATGTAAAAAATTGTAAATTAAGAATGAATCATGTTGATCAAAAGTTAATAACTTCGCTAATAAAAATCCCTACACATCATATAAATAGTTGCACGTACAATAAGTTCCAAGCTCCACAGCTTCGAATCCCACACGATCGATTATCTGTCTGTCACCGTTACGGTTAATTCCAGTCAGTAAACACTAATTAAATGAGACTCTATGGAATCGAAGGTTAATTGGAAGTGACCGAGGTTGGATCCTTGTGTAGGTTGCGTTAATTACGGCCCAATGCATTTACAATATAGGCACGATATAACTGTTCCTACCTTTGTTTGCTGCTTTGTACGAACGAACAATAGATTTCAATAAAGAGGAAATTTCTATTTGGGATTAACTGTTCGTATGTTACAATAGTTGACCATCTGCCGCGATGGTCTATGGGGAAACCCATAAGCTCCGTGATACTTACGCCGGCTGCAATAAATCACTGCTCACGAATCAGGGTATTTTCTTGAAAGCGTGAAATGAAGATTAATCGTTCACGGAATGAAAGTAACAATGAGGACGCTCAATTGCGCATTTCGGATTTGGTTAATGACAGGCTGTGTTACGAATTCACTTTATGCAACTAATTTAATATTTGCATTTGTCATCGATTTTTATCTGACAATGAGTGAAATTTGACAATTTAGTTCTTTAGACGTATTTTGATATATTGATGTGTTGCGTGATGTGTGACATGTGACATGATGTGCATATGTGAATATACATATACATACACCTATGCACATATGTATGTACATGTATGTGTACATGTGTATGTACATTCACATATGTATCTATATTCACATATGAACGTTATGTCACATATCATATATATACATACATATGTAAATACATATATACATATATGTACAGGTATACATGCATACATGTAGATATAGATACACATATGTAGATATATGTATATGCATCCACATGTGTGATTACGTACATTTACATAAGAATATCATATGTTTGAATGTCTATATAAAGTAATACTATAAATTACATAATGCAATTATACAAATCAAATAGCAAAAAGTGCTCTCAATACAGAAGGTTAAAAAAATTAATAAAAAGGTAAAATCATTGCACGTACTTCCAGCAAGGTATCAAGATAAATATCACAGCACCGAGGAAAAAAAAGTGACACTTTTACACGAAGGCAATAATAATGGTTATTTTATCGCAGTCAAGGTGTTAACCGTCAATTCTCTTTCCACTTGCCAGCCGAAAGATACAAATCTATAAGAAGAACAAGTTCTCGACGAATTAAAGCGTTCGATTTCACCAGCATTGACCACAATATCGAGACACCCGAATCGCTGCAGGCGCCAAAGTGTTTAACAGGTACATAATTACGTGAGTATTATGTACAGTCAACGGCAAGTGGTGCCTACCGAGCAATATATCACTATTCAGTATGGGAGACCATATTGATTTAAATTGATTCGTATTGTGGATTTGAAAATTTTGGGAAGTTGATTTTTATAGGGGTTGACTTGACTTGGGATTTGAGGAGTTAGTGATTGAAAGTTTGGGGGCTTCAAGATTTGTGGATTTTAGAATTCGAGAATTAATGGATATTTAGAGATTTAGAAATTTGATAGACTTATTGTTAGAGATTTGATGGACAAAGGACTTAGGCAATTTGGAACGAGGAGATATAGGTATTTGCGAACGTAGGACTTGAAGATTAAGGAATTTGGGGACCTAGACATTTGATGATGTGGATTCTTGCAAGCTTAGAAATTTGAGGACCTAGAAATTTGATGATGTAGACTCCTGCAAGCTTAATTTGTGGATGTAGGTACTTGTGGACGTTGAAACTTGAGAGTCTAGGAATGTAGGGATCTAACAATTCGGTCATCTATTAATTTGTCAAAATAGGTATTTCTGAACGTTATTCTCTTGAAACCCAAAAATATAGAAATCCAGAGTTCAATCCAGAAATCCAGAAATAATTCCGTCAATTTAGTAAATTTGAGAATTCATCTAATTGCAAAGGCAAAAATTGTTAAAATTAAGTCCAGGTCCAGAATCCTTCCTTGCACCCGACTGTACCCGAGATCGTGTTTCATTTCTTTTCGATAGCCTGTATTGCGACAGATGTACCGTATAGAACGCGAGTTATTGTCCTCTAACGCTTGCAAATACCTTCGGCAACACCGTCGACATAAACCAGCTCGTATTACCATAGAACGGATTCTAATTCTATCTGTAACGTCGTTACGACATTAACGCCTGTCTTAATGCCAGCTGACGCAATATTTCTGTAAATGGATGCTTGTTAGAGCTGAGAAAACGTGAACGAGAAAAGGTCTTCCTCGAGAGGTAGAGAACGCTTCATCTTCGGGTACATCTTCGAAAAGGTCGCGCGACTTGTCGATCCTCGCTGGAGATTAGAACTCGCGTTAAGATTAATTGTCGTTCTCTTTTAGCGTTATTATTAGACTACAGGATGTTTGCGAAGTGGAGAAACGTCGAAATATTTCATCTATGCAAATTTATCTGTGACCTTTATGGATGAGGAGTGTGACGTGGTGGGTGACAGTAAATTGTAACAATGGCATGTGCTGTTGAGGGTATGTGGATGAAATATTTTACTTTCGAATATAAAGACTTTGGGCTGTTCATTTGATATTAATTAATGGCTAGGTTATAATTTATTTTACCTAAGTGGTCATGTAGCTATGTACTCATGTAGAGAGATGCAGAGACATACAGATAGAAAAATGTAAGAATCTTAGAAAGATATGTCTAGAGATAAATTTAAAGCTCCAGAAATTCAAGAATCTAAAGATCAACAGACCTAAGAATTTAGAGATCTAAGAATGTAAAGAAGATGCAGTGATGTAAATCTCACCGATCCATAATAACCTATAGCCTATAACAATGTAAGGATCTAGGGTTTCAGAGAATGAGTGATTTTGGGATCAAGTTTTGATATCAGAAATACAGAGACCTAAACCTGATAACACTGACTATTATATGAGAAAATCGTCGCTCGCAAGGGATAAGAAAGATTTGACTACAGCAGGCAACCCGATAGAGTCGAATCGACAAGTGGATTGAATGACATTTTGTATGTCTTCAAGGAGATCCAGAGATCTTTTCATAGTGTCCTATTATTCCTTTCAATTATCTCTTGATCGACATCGGAGTATACAAAATTTTTACAAACACAACTTATATTTTCAAATTTCTACATTTTTATGTTCTGAAAATTGTACAGACCCAACTTTTATGAAAAACTTCTCTTTATCGATATTCAAATTTTGAGAAGTTCAAACTGTCGCATCCTCAAATCCTTACCCAGACGGCTCTTCAAAGCTGCTCCTTGAACATTATCAAATGTTCTGCAGTTCATCAACAATGTTCCGCAGCTACATTAGCATCGATGTCGATAAATATCCACCGTAATTTGAATGCAACGATGCAGCTCGCTAAAATCCGACACCATCGCGGCCTGATGGAATGTTCGCTTCACTCTCGAGGCAAACCGGCAGGTTACATCTAATACCACTTTGAAAGTTATCAGCGGGCCTCCACATGTAGGTCAGCGGTGCTCGCAAAGCTTGGCGGATTTTTCTGGGATCTCCGACCGGCTTGCAGCTGTGACTTTCCCCGATTGACCTCGCAACTTCGTTCTCCAGACACCTTGTCGCCGTGGTAGCAAAAATAACGGGATATCGTTGAAAAAATACGCGAAGACTTACGACCTTGTACTCGGACCAGCGACTGACTCACAGCTCTCGCCGTGAAATCGGTTCGGGTTCGAGGAAGCTGCGTTTTATACAGTGACGGATTAACTCCTTCACGAACCCTTTACTTTAATAGACGGGTCTGTCTATTAGTGACAATATATTCTTTTTTCTGTTTTTGATCATTTTTATTAAAATTGGTTGGTGAGTGATAGATATTGTTTTGGTGAGTTCTTTTGTGATCTTCAAGTTTTTTAATATTTATTGATGGAGATGTTATGGTTCATTCAGTGAGTGGTTCATTCTGTTCATTTTTAATAAAGATGATTGATGTAGAATTTAAAAAGTTGTATTCTCTTCTTAGTGAATTTTAAATAACATAATTGGAAGATCATAAAAGATTGTACCTAGTTGTTATTTGTCGTTGCAGAAATATTTTGATGAAAATTATTAAAACATGATATACATAAAATTGTGAGGTTTCTTCTATGTATATTTCAAAGAATGTTGTAACTTATTTTGTCAATAATGAAACATGTTTACCACTGATTGTGTTGAGAATTTATTAAGATAACTGCAATGTCTGTCTTCATATGTCTGTATTTATATGTCTGATTCTCATCCTCATAATTCTCGTTCAATAATAAATTAATACAATAAATCATTTAACAAACAGTACACACTGAACACATCCATAAATCCACAATTCGTAACCTGACTTCAGAAAATTTCTGTCAGGATGAAAAGTCTTTCCTCATCCCGATACCGTTATCGTATCTTTATCTGAAGCATAACTTTCTCGTGATATCGTCTTAAGCTTATCACGATATCGTAAGCTCGTGTTTTGCTTGTTAGTTAACATAGCACTGGGTGTACGTTTCGCTGAAATACGACAACCAATAACCATCGTTTACCGTGCGAACGATCGGCTGGTGTTCTGGATACACGCTGCGAGAAAGAAGAGCGGTAAACAGACTGTAAATATGCACATAAAATGGAAATGGAGAGAGCGAATTGGATTCGACTGCAATGGAAACTAGGCACGTGACTCGTGCTTGCTAGCTGCGAATGAATACACTGTTTCACAGCTAATTACGGGGATTCTACTAATTAATTGTGTCTTAATTATCCTAGAACGTTCTAATTCCCTTAGTGTGTGGAGTTTTTACTTTGATTTTTGTTTGGTTGGGTTGAGGTGATTTGTAGGCGTCGATGACTACATCTGACAATTAGCAGTCAGTGTACTTCAGTGTTAAGTAGATTACACTAACAAAATTAGAGTTATATGTGGTGAAATGTGGTTGAATGAGTTCTATGCAAGTTCGACTAAATGAGTTTTTTGCAAGTTTGACTGAACCTATGCAAGTTTAGTTTGAGATTTAGTTTGAGATTTATAGTTTCAAATACAGTTACCTACATTGTAATCTGTGGTTCAGATCTTTAATTCGATTAAATTGTAAATGCAGAGATCTTGGAATGTGGGGATCTAGGAATCTGGGGTATGGAGATGTGGATGTGGATGGGTCGAAAGATATGTAGAAATAGGGGGCTCGTATGATCTGGGGATGTGAAGTACAGGCATATGTGGATTTGAGGATGTGGAGATGTGAGAGTAGGAGCATATGGAGTGCATGGATTCGGGAATGCAAGGATATAGGGTATAAGGTTTGGGAGTGCAAGGATGTGGGGTGTAGGGATCTGATAGGGTAGGCATATGGTCACATAGGAATACTGAAGGTATAGGGACCTAGAAATCAAAAGATCTGCATATGTGGGGATCTGGAGATGTAGGAATATGGGTCTACAGAGATTTAGAAATGTAGGTACCCAAAAATCCTGAGATCTGAAAATATACGAATTTGGGAATGCAGGTGTCTGCTGACAGAGATATGGAAATCGAAAGATCTGGTATACATATAGGAATTCGAAGGTATCCCTACAGATAGGGACCTATCGCAATCTAATTGAAGTCTGAGGGTTTATCCTTAATGCAAAGATCCAAGAATCCAAATATCTACATCTACGAGTCTAAAAAGCTTGTAATCCATAAACCTTCCATAAATCTCGAAATTACTCAATACACAACTAAGGAAGTTAATGTCTGATTGCACTATTAAGAGAAACGCGCAACAGCAAAATTCCATCTTGAATTGTTTCATCGCAGAATTACAGGTAAAGAACAACGCGATGCAACTTATGTCATAGAACGTAATTTCAAGTAAGCGTACGTCAGAAAAATACAGCGAATTACTATAAAAGTGTAATGACAGCATTACGCAAGGCATCGCATTACGTAAGATGTGCCTGGAGGCAGTTCAGGTGCGGCACGTGCGGCATAGGTCGACGAAAAGGGTTACGAGAAAGGTTGCCAGGGGAAAGGAGAGGGTTGGGTCAACGTTGGATAAGATCGTGAGAGAAAAGAGCTGATGTGTACGAGAAAAGTTGCCGGAACAAAAGAGGAGAATGCACTGCTACGTGACCGGCTTTCGAGAGCGAATCGAACTCCGAGGAACCTGACTCGGTATCTCAATGGACTTGCACGACCGCCTTACCACGCATTCCTCGTTTCGTCCGTTTTTCCTTTTTCTTTCGTTCTGACATTTATTCGGGCATTTGTTTACACGATTTAGACCATCATACTTCAGGTTCTTTCTATTTCTTCCATTGCTGCAGATATCAAAAACTTTCGCGTGAAAGTTGTTTGTTTTTTTTAGTAGAAATTTTCTCGCTGGTTTGATGTTATGTTTTAGTTAACTTGTGTGCAATTGTCCCACATATGTAAGTACAGATACTTATGTATGTTATTATATATAAATATAGGTAGGAACTATATGTAGTTCATATGGTTCATATGTATAAATATATGCATGTAAATATATGAATATATATGAACATATGTGTAGACATGACACATGTATATTAACACGTATGAACTTAGATGATCTATGAGTACACGTGTAAATTATATTAGTATGTACATGTACTACATGTGTGCAAAATATACATATGGTACATGTGAAACATGTGTGTAAATGTACATATGATACATGTGTGTAAATGTACACAAGTATGTACATATGCTACATGTGTGCAAATGTCCACAAGTATGTACATATGCTACATGTGTGTAAACGTACATACGTATGTACATATGCTACATGTGTGTAAATGTACATAAGTATGAAAATATACATATACATCATTATACATATAAATCTGCATGAACATACGCATATATTGCACATATGTAAATTAGTATCAATATGTATATTCATATGTTCACAGATCCTTACACACATAAGCACCATATGAATATGCATATCTTTAAGATTACATATAACCATATTCACTACATGTACATATATTCCAATAGCACAAAATAATATGTAATTAATTCCACGGTTATAAAAAACTCCACTGTTCTGTGCGTATACTAAATATCTTTTCTCCATAAATTACCATAATTAACATTACGTTCCGTTACCAAACGCTCAAGAACAGTACACAATTTTTGCAGCATCAAATTTTCATATTCAATTCTTCAAACGATTTTATCTGCAACATGAAAATCTGTATACGTTTGATTCTCATTAATGTCAAGTTTAATTAAACTGCATTCATTTGGCAAATTCAAGTTTTTAATAATAACTCTCTTACCTATAAAACACATACCTCTTTGAGTTATGGGTGATAGAATTATAAATTTGGCCATGTTTTTTTCTTAATCAATTTTTCTATCTCGTTGAGAGGATATTTAATGCACGCCCGTAACATTCGTTTGTTGCATTCGGAATACATTCGATACGCATGGGAAAATCGAACAATCGTTTCAATGTAACATCACCGTAGAGGTAGAAAGTTTTTTTTATCAAACCATAGATAAACGATTTCGATAATTATCTTCGTTAGATAGAATGTTTGCACTCAAATATTTCTCGAACGTTCGAATGATCGAGTTGAATCACGCTGTACCATCATGAATTCCGATGATTACTAATAACATATAATTCCCCGTGAATTTACTCTTACGGGATTTTATTTCTCCTACGAGAACCTGCGCGTTAAGGCCCCATTCCTAACGAGATCTTGTGAACTTAATGAGCGGACAAGCGGAAATAACTATGCCAGCATTGATTTCAGCCTGGTGCGTGCACCATAGTGAAACTTTTTATTAATCCGCCTGAATTTGAACTTTATGATATCGTGAAGAAGGAGCATTAAAGTTTTTCTGGTCTTTTAACTCGTTGATGGAACGAAACTCCCATTCGTGCTCTGGGCTCGATAAAAGGAACGTCGTTAATTGCGATTGAGGAAATTAGATCCATTAAAAATGAAGATTGATTGCGAATTTAATTAGAAGTTAAATGAGATGTAGTACGATTTATGAGGCGAAATAGGGGAAGTAAGAGGTTAGTGCGAATTGGAGGTTAGGAGATTTGGGGGTTTGGAGGTTTGAGGGTTTGCAGGTTTTGAGATTTGGGAATTAGGAGAGTTGGGAATTTGGAGAGTTGGGAATTTGGAGAGTTGGGAATTTGAGAGAATTGGGATTTGAGAGACTTGGGAATTTGGAAAGTTGGAATTTGAGAGAGTTGGAATTTGAAAGATTTGGAATTTGAGAGAGATGGGAATTTGGTGATTTGGGAATTTGGAGGGTTGGGAATTTGAAGAGTTTGGAATTTGAAAGAGTTGGAATTTGAGAGAGATGGGAAATTGGAGGGTTGGGAATTTGGAGAGTTTGGAATTTGGAGGGTTGGGAATTTGAGGGGGTTGGAATTTGAAAGAGATGGGAATTTAGAGAGTTTGGAATTTGGAAGGGTGGAAATTTGCAAAGTTGGGAATTTGAGGAGTTGGGATTTGAGAGAGTTGGAAATTTGGAGTGTGGAGATTTGAGAGAGTTGGGAATTTGAAAAATTGCGCATTTGGATATTTGAAAATTCCAAAATTTGAAAACTCAAAAAACTAATAATTCCAACCCCTGCAAATTTCTACCAACCTATCCTCCCTATTATCCCAAAGTCGTTAGCAACAAGTATTAAAATAAATAAAAGCAGTGACCACAAAAGGTAAATCGACCATCCACGTCCCGTAATTTCTACAAACGATCAAAAACATCGAAACACGAAACGAGTTCTTTTTGCCACGAACCAAAGGTTTTCTTAGCTTAATGATACATCTCATTTCACGTGAAGTTACACACGGTAGTAAAAAGATGTTATAAGGTTCTTAGCAAGTTTCTTATTTATATTCGAGGAACGTTTGACAGGGTTGAGCTCGATATTTATGCGCCTTGCGGTTTACACGAAGAAGGCACGCAGAAAAAGAAGTGAAAGAAGCTTTTTTATTTTCCTCGAGAAATCCTCAAGCGCCGGAGAAAGTATCTCTCATCTTGCAGAAACGATTAATAGTAAATGCGTATCTTTTAGAGTTTTTTAAATGAAACGTTTTTTTGTTGAATAAGTCTTTTCGGTGTTATGTGATCAGGTTATGAATTGGAAGTTTGTGATGTATTTTAGTGAGGACTGAAATTATGAATCGTGAAGAAGTGGTATTTATAAGATAATTAAATTGAAAAATTGCTGTTTCGAAAATACAGTTAACAGTATTGAAGTGTAAGTTACATAAAATAATTCAAGACAATTTACAATGATTTAAAATTAAAAAATGTAGTAGTTATTTAAAAATGTTTAAACTGATTCTACATTATTGAAAAATTAAATATTACAAAATAAAAATGTATATTTTATTTTACTAAATATTGTATTAAATTTTGTCTTCCTTACAGACAATTTAAAAATCATGATCTAAAACTGCAATTGTTATTTTTTTGATGAAATCTTAAAGGATATAAAAATAATAATTTTTAGAAGAATTGCAAAGAGGGTTAGCAGTCTTGAAATTCTATATTTGATGAAACTAGAGTAATTTTTGACGAGAATTCAGAATATTAATTGCTCTTCATTTACTTTCATGAAAACGAAATTGATATTTGAGACTTTCTAAAAATTTCTTCTCGATCTAATAATAAAATAGAAAGCCGTTCTACTTTAATTTTAGTGTTTGCTGCATTTCATTCTGTCACGAAAATTCCAGAAAAAATTTTGTACAAAAGATTTCCATCGAAGAAGGGTTGAAATCAATAAGGATGCATCATTTTTTGTCAAGAAATTAAAAAATGTAAAACCTTCGGAATTTAAAGATTTAAATATTTAGAAATTTCACAATGTTAACATTTGTCAATTTGAATATTTAGATAATAAAGGATTTTGTGTTTCGAATATTTAAAAGTTTAGTCATTTTAGAAATATGGAAGTTTTCAAATGTATAAACTTGCAACTGTAGAAAACGAGAAAGTAAAAGAAAACGTTTCAGACCTCAGTGATATAGAAATTCATGTCTCTAATTTTCAAAATCAACTTTCAAATTTTTCTTTCGTTATTACTCTTACAACTGACTTACTTTCAAACTCATGTGAAAATGCTATGAATTTTATATAATCTCATATACGTACAAAATTGAAAGCTCGAATTTAAACGAATACTAAAACAAATAATAAAACGAATAGTGAAAAGAATAGTAAAAAAATTAAAGAAAGATGTGTTTGTTCAATGGTATCCTCTTGCATGGTCAATTTCACGGCCACCCAAGGGCATCATAGAAAAACCATAGCTCAGTCGAAGGAAACATTGTGATAAACGGGTTCGAGTATAATCCTATTAATTATTACCGTCCGATTCCGATAAGCTTTAATTACGAAGGAACGCTGATACACGTATCGCGTAGGCGTGTTACTAGCGATATGATCGAGCGGACGGAAATCGCGATGGGGAGCTGAATTAACGAGCGCTTTGAATTCGTCCGCAACCACGCGGTAAAATATCGCGATACGTGCTGAGAAACATTGCACCATTTCTTTCTATCCTCTCATCTTCCACTTAGAAAGATGTCTCTCACTTGTAATAATACACAAAACAAACAAAACTATACAACATGACATAAGAGATTATTACTAAAATGATAAATAATTGCTTCTTGTGTAACAGATTTATAGTAACAATATATACTAATACATAAGACAAACAAAATTATACAACAACATAACATAACAGATTATTACTGAAATAATAAATAATTGCTTCTTGTATAACAGATCTACCTAACAGATTTATACTAATAAAAATTATAGAGGAACATAATACTGAATTTGTAGAAAATGATATACCTTAGACACTTTATTTTAAATTATAAAAACTGTTGAATGTATGTTAATATTTATTGAGGTGAAGGATTACTTTGTATTTCCTCCCTCACATATTTATCGTGGTTTCATCCCATATGTATGTTTGTCGCTTATTTTTAAACTAATTGTAAGAGTAACACATGATGTCTTTACATTTGTTGTTGAACAAATATAAATATACAGTTCAATAAATATAAAATGAAATATAAAACGAAGTAGAGGTGATTATTATATGAAATAGGTACAAGATGTTTGCAATTTCAATAATAACAAAATGTGCATTATTTATTTATATTTGACAATGTACAAATTTCATGTAGCACCATAGTAGAACACAGTACGACTTGTTCAGAGAAATTAAACCTTAGTAGATTCAAACGTAATTTAAATAAATTAAATTATATTATGTTAGGTTACACTAAACTAGACGAACTAAGAGTAGATTAACTAAATGAAGTAGCTGAACATATTACTAATTCTTAATTACGTCTTTCATATTAAACTTTCGTATTAAACCCTGAATATATCATTTAACTCCAATATTACAATAAATTATTTATATAATTATGTTCTCAATGTGATCTAAGCTCCAGCTTTCACATGACCCTGGAAACTTGACCCACGAAGTGAAACTGTAAAGAAACGATCTAGCTTGCTCGAGAGCGTTTAATTCGATTTCCACGTGGTCCTCGCAAATTGCGATACAGCACAGAATCGCAGCGGGTTTCACGGTGGTTGAGATAAACCGCATACAACGAACGGCACATTGATATTCCAAGCTGGCAGAGACAATGACCTGGTTAACCGCCGATAGCAAAATCGGTGTCAATATCGGCGCCACGAGCTGCATTCAACGAAGACCGGAAGTCGAGGTTACAATGGAGGAGCACGTGGGCGACGATCGACGAATGAATAACGCGTGGTACGTTGCATCTCACGATGTATCAATTGAAGAGTAATGGAATTTAATGACTATAGGTTTTCGTTTAGAAGAACAAAAGAGAACAAGATTTTTTGGTAATGTTAATTCAATTGTGGTGGTGCAAATATTATTTAATTACTATTTCAAGATTTAATGGATAGGATAGTTTTGTTTATGTGTTAAGTTAGGTTGGGTCATACTGATCAAAAGAGATGCAAATTAGGTTAAGTTAGGTTAGGTTAGGTCATATGGATTAAATGTGGAGCAAATTATGTCATTGCTGCTTCAAGGTTTGACTGATAGAATAGTTTTGTTTATGTGTTAAGTTACGTTAGGTTGGGTCATACTAAACGTGACCCAAATTAGGTTAGGGTTAGTAAGGTCATACTGAATAAATGTGGCGCAAATTAGGTTAGGTTAGGAGGTCACATTGACTAAATGTGGCACAAATTGTCTAATCGCTATTTGTCTCACATGACAGTTTTGTTTATGTGTTATAAACTAAAAACATACCAGTTTGCATTAATAAATTATCAAATCTACTGAATGGTGAAGTATGAATACCATTTGTCCTAATTCTTCAGTAAGCAAAGGAATATCAATTACATCGACACATTAAATAATTTATTACAGTATTTCCCCTCTAATCTTATCACACCGACAAATAGTTAATGCTCGCACTACTTCTAATGATATATATAAATTACATCTGCATGAATCAATATTTTGTACAACTTAATTTATTACAACCTTTTCACTGTGCTTTATCAATTATTTGTAATAAAATCGTTCATTATGGTTTATAAAGTATGCTTCTTCCTCCATCTTCTGGAGGAGTGAAAGCTTTCGTACCGCTCATTTATTTTACCATTGCGCTCTAACAATGATCTAACAGTTTCTAACGTTCTAACAATGATATCGTTGTTTCATAATTGAAAATAAGAATGATGTCAAACAATTTTGCTTGATATCTATTATGCAAATTCAGTTCTTATGGTTTCAAAGGAATAAGTGCTTAACCGACAGGTTAGAAACAGTTTCATCTCTGACAAGCAACGTTTGCAAATCGCATTACGGATACATTATTAAGGTTTCATTTCGCAATCCCATTTAATACAGACATCAAAAGATAGAAGCTCTAGGCATTGTTAAATAATTTCTTTACCTTTGATTCTTTTCGTAACTTTCAGAGTTCCAATAGTAACAGAGCTCCAATAGTAAATTAATTATGAAATACTGTATTTAGGTAAACATTACAAGCATATCAAAAATATTCAAGTTACAATATAATGTAATATTTAACGAGATCGTCAAAAAATGTACAATAAATTCTCTTTGGTTGTTGAAACATAATAACATGATGGTATAATTTTTTCGTAAAATATTTCAGTTGACATTCCAGAAGATACTTTCACATATTATACTTTTTGATGAGCTCTACTGAACTTTCTATATTTTATATCCGTAGCTGTATGAAATCTTGCAATCATATCAAACTTGACATCTTCATCTTCACTTGAGAATTTTTTATTTATATTAACCTTTTATTGAATTTTATTATTTGCTACATTTCTGTTATCACATCATCATAACATAAAAATTTAAACAGTTTGACTGAATCTCCCATTTAACTTCATATTAGTTTAACATTAAATTAATGAAAAATAAAATTCTCAAGAAACATCGATAAAATAAAAACTACATCAAAGATCTCACAAATGTCGCGCAAAAGGATAAACACTTAGAAGAATAACACCTCGATTCCACGAAGTAAATTTATCTCGTTTCGAATAAAACAGGAGATCAACAACATCCGATATCCATTACACAACGTACAAGTAACTTGAACGCGAGAAAAACAGATTCACCATTTCCGTCGTTCAAGAAAAACACTTCAAAGCAACGTTTTAATACTACCATCGCTAATGCCAATTTTCCACTCGACTAAATGATCCTTGTGCTCTTATACAGAGCCACGAAAACGTGTTTTTACGAGCGTGAAATCGTGATCGGTCGCGGAGAACCTGTCGTCTCCCGCAGATGGGTTTCACTTTCGCGAAAAAGTTTCAGGGAAACAAGTTCGTCTTCGGGAAATCGATCACGAGCCCTTGTACGCTCTTACTTTCTTACGGAATCTCGAACTCGAATCGGGAACCGGTTTCGAACAGAAGATCGTAGATCCTGAAGGCCATTAACGACCGCCATTTTCCATGAAAATGGCATAGACTGTTTCGCGCTTATAGTGAGGTATCACTGATGGTGTTGGGCGCTTTATGTGGTGTTTCAGTTTTAATTTTTTAGGTTATTTAGTTGCAAATCTTCTAATTTACGAATTTACAAATTTACAACTCTTCAAATTTCAAATTTACAAATTTCCACACCCACAAATCTGAAATATCGAAATATCCAAGTTTTAAAATACCCACACCCCGAATTCGAAATTTCCAAATTCCCACACTCCCAAATCCGAAATATCGAAATATCCAAGTTTCCAAATTCCCTCGCCCCGAATTCGAAATTTCCAAACCCCCAAATCTTCCAATTCGACATTCCCAAATTCCCACACCCCCAAATCCGAAATATCGAAATATCCAAGTTTCCAAATTCCCACGCCCCGAATTCGAAATTTCCAAACCTCCAAATCTTCAAATTCGACATTTCCAAATTCCCACACCCCTAAATCCGAAATATCAAAATATCCAAGTTTTCAAATTCGAATTTTCCAAGGTCTCAAATCTCCGAATTCTACTTTTCCAAATTTCCGCGCTCCCAAATCAAAAACCTTTCAATTTCTAAATTCTAAAATCTCTAAATCCCCAAATCCTCAAATCCCTATTGAAAGCAATCTTAAATACACCTAAAAAGAATGCGAAAGTAAACACCATATAACCTAAAAGAAGTTAAACGTGATCTCAAGCTTAAATAAGCAATTCACATTCCATGATGTCCAAACTGTGAGTTCTTGCAAAACAATCTCACCCCAAAAAACTCCTCACATTATACAATGCTCCTCAGACATTAACCACAATTGAGCTGTGCAAAGAAACACCTCCAAAAAAGTACATCTTATATAACCCAATCAACAATGGCTTCCCTTAACATCCTTCCATTAACATTCCTCAATTAATCCACATAGTTCAAATATTCGCTTTCGTCAATGAACATTCTGCAGACGTAACAATGTACTGTACATAATTTGTCCAATTCCTCAGTTCTCAATGAACATTCTTCTAACAATGTACACTGCATACAATATGCGAGAAAGAAGCGAGGGTTCAAAGACCCGAGGTATCCGGACGAATTTCATTCCTGGGAAATACTCGCGAAAGTAGCGTGACAATCGATCGAGCACAGAGCGTAGGCAGTTTCGTTCCACCGTTTTCGTTTCATCGAGGTAATCGAGCTAGCAACTGGTTCAACGAGGTTCAAACGAATACGTCGTTTCATCGAATTAATAACTGCCTTATAACGCGATGACATCGAGGGAAGAGGAACAACGAGACGTCGGTCGTTGGGACGAATTCTGATGACCGTATGCCGTTTCCACTCGCTAGGATATTTAGGGAGACTGATGATAAGCCTACTTGTCAGCCCGATGACATCGGTCACGCTAGAACCGGGTTAATGTGTATGTGGAGCGTTGCGCTTTACTCTTAATAGTAACGTGACGCACTGACTGCTGGTGTACTGCTACTCCGTATATTCATAACGTATTCATAGTTTTATACAAATTTTTATTGAAGAAGTTTATGTGGATTTTTTCGGGAGTTGTTAAAATGTGGAAATGTAGGAATGGTGAGGCATTGAGGAATTTAGGGACTTTTGGACTTTTGGGATTTGGGAATTTGGGAATTTGGGAATTTGGGAATTTGGGAATTTGGGGATTTAAGGATTTGGGAATTTGGGAATTTGGGAATTTAGAGATTTGGGGATTTGTGGATTTGAGGATTTGGGAATTTGGGAATTTGGGGATTTGGGGATTTGGAGATTTAGGGATTTAGGGATCTAGGGGTCTAAGGATCTAGGGATCTAGGAATCTAGGGATATAGAGATCTAGGGGTCTAAAGATTTTGGGATTTTGAGATCAAGGGACATAGTGATCTAGAGATTTTGGGATCTAAGGACGTAGTGATCTAGGGATTTTGGGATCTATAGACGTAGTGATCTAGGGATTTAGGGATCTTTGGATGTAGTGATCTAGGGATTTTAGTATTTAAGGACGTAGTGATCTAGGGATTTTGCAATCTATAGACGTAGTGATCTAGGGATTTAGGGATCTAGAGATGTAGTAATCTAGGAATTTAGGGATCTTTGGATGTAGTAATCTAGGGATTTTTAAATATATGAACATAATGATCTAGGAATTTTGGAATCTATGGACGTAATGATCTAAGGATTTTAGGATCTATGAATGTAGTGATCTAGCAAAATAGGGATTTAGAAATAAAGAAATTTATTAAAATTGACATCTGACATTTTAGAAATCAAACAATTGTAATTGTCATTCTTGAAATTTCAAATTTAAGAAATTCAATAATCTAAAAGTCCACAAATCCACAAACTTACAAATTCATAACTTAGAAACTTCCCAAGTAACTTAATTCAGAATTCGGAAGTATCCTCTAACTTGAAAATCATCGCAGATCATAATAATAATCGCCATACACATCTCACACTGCATATATCGCTCTCCATCACTCAAGGATATCGACTTCATTAAAAACCGACTCTTTCGACCAATTACCGGTACCAAACCCCATATTATCATTCCGAGCCAGCGCGCCACACAGGTTAAACACGTAAAAAAGAAAAAGCAGAAAAGACTCACAGCTTGACAATATCCTATTTGAATCGAGCTCCTTTGTTCGTCAGACACTGGCGCGAAAAGTGCATTACACCGTGGAATATAGCGTACTGGAGTCCTCTTAATTATTCGGAGCGCGTGACAGAGCACGTGTCAAAAGGAGTCGTTAAAATTGTGCATGTCACCGGCAAAAGCTGACGAGAAAAACGAGAGCGTCGCTTCTGCGAACACGCAGGACGATCCGTTCGCGAGACTGTTTGGATACGAGACTCCGTTGGCAGAGGCTGAAACCTCTAAATATTCAGAAGACACAGTTACCGTGGAATGTTGCTCTCGTTATCAGTGAAAGTTTTGTAACACATACGAGTATGCGAAACGTGTAGCGGTTAAACGTCACCGGTCACGTTCGATGAATGCCAGGTGATCGACTGGTAGCTACTTTCGTACGCGGAGTACGTAGATCGTGGCTAATTCGATTCCTATTTAGTCGAGGGGAATAGTGTGGGTCAGTGGTGATAACTCTTTCGTGGCCGAATTGACGTTTTTGCGATAGGAGTTTGTTGCGTTGATTTAAGAGTTTAGAGAATATAGAAACGTAAGGATCTAGGAACGTAGCGATCTAGGGATGTAGAGATGTAGAGACATAGAAATTTAACCCTTTAGACTCCCTAATTTTTATAACCTACCAACTCCATCATTTACAAAATAAATAAAAGAAAGGGTTCACAATAAAATGTATTATAACAGTGTAGAGTATGTAACAAATACATTTTTGATTTATTATAAATAGTAAATAAATGATAATGTATATATTCAACCAATCAATTTATTTAAATTTTTTATATGGTTCGTGAGATATGTGATGTCGAGCCACACTCGACATAGGAGTGCAAAGGGTTAACAGTTTAGAAATTTAGTAAAATTAACATCATAAAATATAGAAATCAAAGAGTTATCCTCCTTGAAATTTCAAATTTTAGAAATTTAGAAATTTAATAATCTTGAAATTAGCTAAAAGTTTTTATTATTGCGTTTATAATGAATGATACGAAGCATCATCGTAGCTATTAAAAAAAAAATTGACATATGAAAATTTCGAAGTGAAAGTTCTTTTCAAAATCAACAACGAAATTAATTTGGCAATTAAAAATAAAAACGTAAAAAAATCTTGTATAACAAAACTCACTCTAAACTGAGATCTTCCAGTTCTTCCCAGAAATACTCGATACTATCGTCCGAGTCAAAACAGCTCCATACTTCTTCATCTGGTACTCCTTCCTTCTTTCTGTAAAATACAAACACACAAAATACATTGTAATTGTGCCTTTTACGAGTAGATTCAGACAAACGTTCTTCGCATTCTTTCATCGTTTCAGACGCATCACTTTTATTCCACACAATGACACACGCTGCAAAAATGGCTGGCACACTATTCATGGAGCACAATGAAAACAGCCACCCTTCGTCTGCTCTTACATAATACCCGTCTAGAGCTTAAACGAGTTTAATTGGCTGTGGCATTGTTCTTCGAGCGGATGAGCTAATGAAAGGGTTCACGCGAAAGCTTCATTCTACGCGTGTCAAAAATGATAGAATGCGGCTACAGTTTTTGTTATCTTCTTCAGGAAAGTTGAAAATTTTAGTGAAATGTATGTGTTTGTAAATTTGGAGATTTTGGAATTTTGGGGATTTGAGGGTCGGGGATTTGGGGATTTAGGGAATTAAGGAATTAGGGATTCAATTTGGAGATTTGGAGATTTGGAGATTTGAGAATTTGGAAATTTAGTAATTTGGAGATTTGAGAATTTGGGAATTTGAGAATTTGGAAATTTGAGAATTCGGGAATTTGAGAATTCGGGAATTTGAGAATTCGGAAATTTGAGAATTCGGGAATTTGAGAATTCGGAGATTTGAGAATTCAGAAATTTAAGAATTCGGAAATTTGAGAATTCGGGAATTTGAGAATTTGGAAATTTGAGAATTCGGAAATTTGAGAATTCGGAAATTTGAGAATTCGAAAATTTGAGAATTCGGAAATTTGAGAATTTAGAAATTTGAGAATTTAGAAATTTGAGAATTTAGAAATTTGAGAATTTGAAGATTTCACAATTTGGAGATATCTGGAAATTCCATAATCTCAAAACTCCTAAATTCCAAATTGAAAAATTAAAAAATTAGAAGCTCCAATTACTTTCATCTACCTATTGTACCTCAACTATGAACAATCAAACCGATTACAAATAACTCTTCCCATCTTACATCTTCCTCCCACAACATCTGTCTCAACACAGCATAAGTCTACTACAACCGCAAACTATGCAAGTCGAAGCATAAATAATTTAGACTAGTATTTTACTATGCACTCGGGTCACACGGCGACGAGGTCAGTGTAGCATAATGTCCTTGTACCATATTGCGCTTATGTTCTCTTGTCTAGAGTCAATTGAAAGGAAAGCAGCGTCGGCTGAAACGAAACCAGGTCCTAGCGCTTATAGACGAAATTTCGATCGTCGATTATGGTTAAGCGAATTCGACTCGCGATTATGCGGTAAACGTCTCAGAGACACGAAGAGAGAGCGCATTCGCGATTACGACAAAGGCCGTTGCACTCAAGTGCATCGAGCCTATCGCTGTTCGTGGTTCGATGAACAGGTGCATATTTTTCGTTGAATATCGATATTCTGTGAATTATTTGTGCGAAAGTAAGGTTAGTTTGGGAGAAGGTGAGGTTGATTCGAGAGAAGGGGTAAGGTTAGTTTGAAGGAAAAAGGTTAGGTTAGCTTGAAAGAATAAGATGAGGTTAGTTTGAGAGAAAAATTGTTTGAGAAAAGAAAGTAAGGTTAGTTTAGAAGAAGAAGTTGAAGTTAGTTTTGAGAGAAGGAGGTGAGGTTAGTTTTGAAAGAAGAAGGTTAGGTTAGTTTGGAAGAAGAAGGTAAAGAAATGATAATCTGGTAAGAACAATCGGCTAATTAATTTTATTTAGGAATGAACATTTTTATAATAACAAAGATGTTCAATATACAATATTACAACTGAACATATGTACACATATTCTATATAATATAAATGAGCACACACGTGGTCAATTACCAATAAACATATACCACGTTATGTTTTAATATAATTACTATTTATAGATCAAATGATTTGAATGAAGTTTTAATTAATTAATTATATAAAATTTACTCAAATAAAATTATTCAATATGCTCATTACATTACAACTAAACATATTTACTATTTTAACTAAATAATTCTCCTTTCCTCTTCCTAATTTAATTTTACATAAATTAAAAACCTCCACTCCCTCAAAACCTCTTTCATTATTAACACAAAACTTCGAAGTTCGAAAGCTCCCAAGTGCCCCACCCAAACTTTAACCGCTCTAGTTTCCCCTTAATAAATAATACCGCTATTTAAAATTTATCGAGTGTGAGAAAGTATGTCATTAAACACAAAAGGTCTCTGCTTCCGCCATTTCCTTGATGTTTTTATTCAAGGTGTTCAGACCATAGACTCAGTAAATTTAATTACATACTAACTGATTAATTTATACTGTCAATCATGTCCGCGTTTAATAGCGACCAGTATGTGATAATAAACGAACAAACTAAACCTTGCAATCATGGACTACTTTTCAAACGCCGAGTCTCGCAGATTTAATTAATCACTTTACGAGGAAATAATAAAACATATTTGCGCAATGACACTGATACAATAGATAAATTAATCCTTTCGACCTACTTTTACTTTTTTGACGAGGAATCGTTATCTGTGTCAATAAGAAGAATTCCTTGCAGCTTGCTTTGTTTTGTCGTTACTCATCTATTTGAGTTAGAATTTCAATTTTAATCTCTTTTTTCAGGAGTATCATTAGAGTGAGATAAAAAGGCACGAAGTAAAATCAGAGGAATGAACTTTCAATCTTTATTTTATCATATTTTAAGATTTAAGTTACGACAAATTGTATTAAGGACCTATAGGTAATATAACTTGTCATATAATTTACTAGTCATTAACCATAACCAATCATGAACAATTAATATCACAAGCGATCAATAGATGTACTTGTAAAGATTTACGAGAGTTTGAAAATTTAGAAATTTGGGGATTTGAGAATTTGGAGATTTGGAGATTTGGAGATTTGGAAAGTTGGAGATTTGGAAAGTTGGAGATTTGGAGAGTTGGAGATTTGGAGATTTGGAAAGTTGGAGATTTGGAGATTTGAGAGTTTGGAAATTTAGAAATTTGGGGATTTGAGAATTTGGAAATTTGAAAATTTAGAAATTTGAGAATTTGGAAATTTGAGAATTTGGAAATTTGAGAATTTGGAAATTTGAGAATTTAGAAATTTGAGAATTTGGAAATTTGAGAATTTGGAAATTTGAGAATTTGGGAATTTGGGAATTTGGAAATTTGAGAATTTGGAAATTTGAGAATTTAGAAATTTGAGAATTTGGAAATTTGAGAATTTAGAAATTTGAGAATTTGGAAATTTGAGAATTTGGGAATTTGGGAATTTGGAAATTTGAGAAGTCGGGAATTTGAGAATTTGAGAATTTGGGAATTTGAGAATTTGGAAATTTGAGAATTTGGGAATTTGAGAATTTAGAAATTTGAGAATTTGAAAATTTGAGGATTTGAAGATTCAACAATAGCTATACTCCTAAAGATTTACAACTCCAATTTGTTGCAATATAAATACGTCAGTAAAGCTTAAACGATCAAGTTTAAACGACGATTTGCTCGATAAACGAAAACGCGAAGAGGGAATCAAACGGGCGAAACCTACGACAATTTGTATTACGGAAGTTGTTTCGGGGTGGGTCGCTTAGAGAGATCGTAAGTATTACTTACTCCTCGTTAAGCTCAGAAGATGACATCGCTGACGTCCGCCGTTAACAAACTACTTGTCCCGACAATGCGAAAAAACAGAGTGCTCTCTCTGCCCACGTAACACCACGACACAGTACACTGTTGCTTTGGGCTATTACTGCATTAACGAGTCGCTACTTCGTACGTTTATACGGCACCGCCACTCGCTGATAAGAGGCCCGATGATAATACGCTTTGATGCCCCTCGACGTGCCAACTAACTATTGCAGCCCACTGCAATTTTTTTACTCGATTATAAAACACGTACTTATCAGAGATATCTCGGAAGATACTTCGACATCACGCAAACACGATGTTTGATTTCTGGAAATTAACGATGATTGTATTTTTAGGAAAACATTGTTAAATCTTCTTTTATTATTACTGTTATATTGCTTTTATTGGTAGAGATTCGTTTAATTAGTTACAGACTGATGATTTGATTCATTTTAGACTTTTTAAAAGAGTCATTAAAGTGAGAAAGTGCAGATTAAATCAAAGTGTAATTGCATGTAAGAATACTGATAATGAAAAAATTTTTTATTATTCAAGATGTGTTTGTATTGTTCAGTGTATTGTAATACAGTTTATGTAAATTCTGACTTGATAGTTTAAAATAATTATTTACTAGACGACTTGCATTGCCAGCTCTATAAATTGCCGTTGATCATTTAACCTCTAGATAAGTGGCCGCTAAGTAAATACTGACTTCATACGTTTCGCAACCAATCTTGTCAGAAATATTTCAAACCTCAATCGTGAAGAATAAACACACCAATTCTGCACATTAAATAATTTTTAACAAGTACAATTCTTAAGAATAATCTTTAAAAAGAATCTTCAAGAAGAATAATTTTTCCAAAGAATTTCTGAGAAATAAAATTTTTCCAAAGAATCTTCAGGAAACATAATATTTGAGTTCCTCAAGAAAATGTAATATGTGAGTGTTACAAATAAATTCTATAGCAGAAATAAGAAAATTGACCATGTAATCTAAATGTCATTTTCCGACAAATTCCGTAACAAAATTTCGACCGAAGAAAGTATCCCAAGATTCTATAAGAGAAATTTTCTCGATGAGCATTCAGTTGCGTGACATCAATTTGCCCGGTTAATTGCCGTCGCAAATCAAGCTTCTACAGCTCGCAGACAGCGAACGTACAAAATGATAATAAGGATACGGGACTGGATGGTGTTTATAGCATCACCGCAAGAAAAGTGGACGCGCATAAATGTTACGATCGGAGTGAAAAGTGGATCAGAACGTTTAAATGCCGGCAGTGGACGACTTAGAAAGTGTTAATCGCGAAATTGAACGACGTTTCCGTTTTAGCGTGACGTTCTTGGGGAAACAGGTTTGTCGTGACGTGTGTTCGTAAATGTTTACGACTGATACGGAGATTTAATAAACACACGAGTGAATAGTACCGGCTACCGAAATCGCGATAACGATAAGGTAAAAATGCGTAAACATTTTTGCTGCGGGAAAATGAAATGAAACCGGAACGTGTCACGGATTTGTAGGTGGAATTTTTTATACGTGTTTTAGTATACTATTTTCAAATTTTGTGTCATGTTTCACTTTACTCGTACAGTGTTATATGTTTGCAAATTTATTTATTTATTACAAGTTTTGTAATGTAGTTTATCTTAGTTCTGCATGTATGCTTTCTTCATGTTACAAAATCATAAAAGCTTGTTTGATAAATGTTGAAAGAAAGTATATCGTCTTCTGACGAAAGCAGCTAATCATCAATTTCTGAGATGCGTTGAGTAAGCAGTGATATAAGTCAGCGATCGGTGAGTCGCATGCTTTACGATTCCTCCAGTTCCATGTCATAGGACGAAATTTGCAAAGAACAAAACAATCCATAGACATAAATTTTTCCAAAGTATTCTTTCATTTTTATTTTGAAATATAAATTAAATTTTTTTACTTTCAATTTTTAATTTTGACTTTAAATTTTAAATCTTAAAACTTGTTTTCTATTATTTTATCTTGAAGGAATATTAACTTCTGAGAAAAAAAAATTGTACAGGATGAAGTTGTCTGTTACTGCAGATAATTGGTAGAATCAAGTTTACGAAGTATTTAGAAAAATTATAAAAGAAAATTTGTTGATCCAGATTCTTCAGATATCTCCTATATCTTAGATCTATTTTACACTTCAACTATTTGATACTTTTATAATTGAAACGAGTATATTTCTACGTTTCAGTATAATGAATAATTCAAGATTTTAGATATCGAAGTTTCCAGTAATCGTTTATTAAACCCGCGGGGATTAAACAGGCATATAATCCCAGAATTCAGTGGTGGGAATCATAGAGGGCGTAACAAACCTCTCATCTTTTTGCTCGATCGGTATTTCAGTGAATGGAACACAAGCCACACCACAAAATAAATTATTCATTTCTCATCTTGTGCACAGTAAAAGAAATATATCCCAAATCTATATCCTTATATACCTCACAATTTTGTTTCAATTTTTATAATTAGTATAGAGCTCAACTATCATTTCGTTCTGCAATATCGACTGAACAAATATTTCTTTTAACAACTCCAGAGACCACTACCTACCACTATCATCAAAGAGGAGATACAAAAGTTTTGAGGTTAGGTTCCCTATTGTTAGTAGACAGCATTGTTTAGCAACACGTGTTTATTTTTACTAGTGACAGAATAATAAAATATTTTCTAAAAATATATCTAGAAACGCAGTCTTAAGGTGAGTGAAAAGTCATTTATGATTTAGTGTGATTTTAAACTATCAGACAGATTGATCAAACTTTAAATTCTTATACATGTGAGGTTATGTTCTGATTTTAACAATGCTTCCAGTGTTTATTGCATGGTTTTATAAAATATAGCAGTTTACAGAAATATATATTTATTACAGAATAAAATTTGGTATTTTTAATATTTGCAGATACAAATAAAATGGCAAAATCGTTGCGCAGTAAATGGAAGAGGAAATGTAGAGCAGTCAAAAGAGAACGCTATGGAGCAAAAGAATTAGACAGGTTAAAGAAAACATTAGGTATAAATGAGAATGGGTCACAGGATGTGGAGATGTCAGAGATATCGGAAATTGCTACAGGTAAATTATAACAGTATTTGGTATATGCTTTTATTTCTTGTACCAAGTTTTAACTGGTGTTTGTTTAGTCGTTGATGCGAAGAAGATAAAGGAAAATACAAAGACAAAACAAGATGCTGAGGCAGATGATACAGATATGATGGAAGTAGACGGCAGAGTATTCAACAAAAAGACAATGAGGGACCAGTATGGAAATTATCCAGTATGGATGAACAGAAGAAAGATTGCTAAACATAAAAAGGGCAGAGCAAAATCGCAAAAAGGAAATACAAGATCGCACAAAAGGCTAACCAGGAAACAGAAAAAATCAACGACGCAAACATAATCACTTTATAATCTATGCTTTGTTGAATTTGTAAAGTGTACTATTACTGTAATAAAATATAAGAACCTATCTTTAGTATACCAATAAGAGCAACATACATTTGTTCCTTTTCTTTAATACAAAGCTGAGTATAAATGATCACAAAGGTTAAGTTATAATTTTACTACAAATCTAACACATAAAAGCTATGAAGATGGCAGTGATAGTATGATGTATTATAAAAGTATTCGTACATAAATATTACATTTATGGGCAATGCCCTATAGAATTTTGATCTTATAATTAAAAATTTATTGTGCCACTGTTTATCGGCATCGTTGCTCTGCAACGTAGTCTCAGACGATTTTCCAGTTCCATCACTCGATTCGTCAAATGCTGCATTTTCCTCGTTTCCAATTCGTATTCTCTCAGCTTGTTTCGCATCTCGTATATTTCTCGTTGCATGTGGTGCTGTAAAAATTATAATTTTTAATTACAGTAATATGTTTTATTAAATGTACAACTCACCATGTTTTCCACGGCTCTTTTCATCTCGTTTATGCTTTCAACGACGGAGGCAACTTTGACGCTCATTTCTGTGGTGTCTGTCTCCCTCTTTCTTCCTTTTGCAAATTGCTAGGAAATAAGGAAAGGATATTTTTATGTGAGGGTTCTGTGATTCTATAATTTTTGTTCCTTTCACCACTTACAGTTCCTTTCATTTACTATTTTTATTTTATCATTAACTATTTACTATTTTATCATTTCTACTACATTAATGTTATTACTACTTCAGAATGTATTAAAATTTAATAAATAAATATTTTGAGTCAAAATGAACTACATTTGAATTAATAAACTTCTACAAACTTTGTCATTATTATTGTCATTTTTAAATTTTAATCAAGTTTGAAGAAGATAACATATTTTCCAAGCTAATATATTTTGAGAACTATTTTTAATACAGTATTAAAATCAGGTAAACGAAAGTCGTGTGAACTTTCAGAGTGACCCAGTACAATGCTAGAAGCTGAATGATAGTTTTGGTCAAGATAGAAGAAAATCCTGCAGTGTGCTGTATTCGCATTTCAAGCGACCAACAAACGTATCTCTCCTTTACAAGTCAAATAACATACAGCGAGCCATTGTCCAACATACCTTTTCGAGCTTGGTGAGCCTTTTCAGGATAATCTCGTAGTCCTGATCGAGGTCACCGTCGGCCACCTCGTTCTCAGTATCTACGAACAGGGTTATTTGATATTACCCTTTGTGTTGGTCATTTTTTCGCTTAAATAGGAAGCTTAATTTAATAGACGTTTAATTGGAACTTACCTTGCGAGGAAATCGATGGCCGCCTCGTTGTTGTCGATTCGTGAAAATCATCTTCTAAATCTCGAGCCTCAAAGGCGGTATCTTCGGTTTCTGTAAAGAAATATTTAGTAGGAGAATGAACAAGAACAAATTTATAAATTCTATATTTTAGTTCTTTGTAATCAATCAGAAATTTACAGTTATTCTATTTCCAAGGTTTTCTGAACCACCATTTTGTAGTTCTACATTTTTTAATTTCTACATTATTGATTTTCTATATAAGACATTACAAGTCTACATATAAGACATTACAGATATTACAATGTATCCTTTTGTAATCTTGCACGAAGTCTGAATTCTCATTCATAGATTCTGTATAAGACAAATTCATCCAACTGTAATCTTGAACTTGCACGAAGTCCAAATTCTCATTCACAGAGTCTGACACAAACAGAAGTTCAAGTTCACTGCAAGTGACGAAACGAGATATCTGTTTATTCGACAAACACCGCGTGGGTGTTGTTTCTCGCAGGAAAATCGAAAAACAGAGATCATGACACGAAGCGTGGAAACTGGAAGCCGTTCAAAAAGTTGTTGTTCATCGATGATACTCTGCGTGGGGTTTCCAAGACACGTTCGGAGGCTGAACTGTACTTTATATAATTTATCTACACTCAATATCAAAAAATATAAAAAATCGTCAACATACAACCTTCGGTGCATTCAAACTTTATATAATATTAGCAAACATCAGGAATAATAATTCTGTAAATTTATGTGCAACTTAAGAGACAAAATGGAAGTCGATAAATTGTGTGTTTTACTGTTATTAAAATTGCTGAATATATTTCTTGTCTTCCACAATTATTTTCTATTTCAGTATGAAGTTACTTATTAAATTGTGTGAGCTTTTCTGTGTAATAAATTTATAATACAGAAAATCTGAAAATATGGAAAATGTACTTTTAGAAAATTGTGATTGTACTTCTATACAAAATTAAGTAAGTCATCTAGCAAAATAAGCTATAATTGAAATAATAAAATTGAATCACCAAATTAAAAATTAAGAATCCATGTAAATGTCTTCATCACGATTCGACAATAATTAACTTTAATTTCCACATAATTAAGCACAGTTTGAGTTCCAAAGGCCATGCACCTGTCGCACATTTTTTACAATGGTAACTTACCATTTTTTCGACAGGACTGGCCGTCTTTCTGCAATTGAAAACCGGGTCTGCAGTGGCACTCGTAAGTTCCCGGTAGGTTTCTGCAGAGCTGATCGCAGGGCTTCTCTGTCACGCACTCGTCGACGTCTGTAACGTTGGTGGACAAGTTATGCTAATTCGTGAAAAATTAATTGCATCAGCTCGCCAGCTGCGACAGATCCATCGCGAAATATCCTTCGAGTTCCGGACATTGAGAATACGTGCACATACATCATAAAGCAATGATTTCCGCTGGTCCAATGAATTCGTTCGAATGGCCACGATTTTAATGAATAAATTACTGGGGAATTTAAATTAGTTATTAAGCGTTGAGGTGTTCGATTGAGGATAAGCAGGAAGGAGTGGGAGAGTAAGTACCATTTCGAGTAACTTGCTCGTGATTAAGGCTACGGGTGAACCGGAGAAAATGAAATATTTCTCTTGATTAACTCTTTGATTAGTTAAATGTTTATTTAGGTAGTAGACTCGTTATTGGTAAATCGGAAAGGATTTTATCATTCTTTTTCGTACTTAATTTGCAAGTTTTACTTAGCTTTAAAATTTTTTAGTTTCGCAAATTTTTAAGTGTTCAAATTACTATAGTTCTAAGACTCTCAATTTTCATATTTATGAATTTTTAATTCTCCCTATGTTAGTTTCCTTAACTTCCAGAATTCCAAATTACAAGTTTCAAAATTAAATTTCAATGTAAATTTCCAAGTTTTAAAATGACTAAATCCCATCTCTAAATTTTAACCTAAACCTATTTGCAAATATCCAGATATTCAAATTCCTAAATTCTTATATCTTCAAAAGTACCAACGTTCAAAATCTGTACTTCTCCAACGTCCTCAATTACTCTTAAACACAAAAAAGGGTACAAGTATCCTGAGGTAATTTTCGCATTCAGCGATGCAATTACAGCTCCAATAAGACAGAATACTAATTCAGAAGCATATCACTGGCACACGAAAGCCTTGAACGATATAAACTGCAAGAATGTGACTCATGAAGGCTTCAAGGATTTCTCTATAAGGAGTGTCGAAACCCCCTCCCTTGTATCGAAGGATCTTTTTTTATTGCATCGAATCGGCTGCAGCTTACATCGGCCCGGTAATTAGAACGTCCGCATAGCTTAATGAAATCGCTCGTAAATCTATCGAAAGCAGCCGGTTGCTGGACACCACAATACGTTCGAGCAACTCACGGTATTCGAGTTACGATATCGACTCCCTTATCGATCTGCGTCAATTTAATTACGCTTAACGATCTACGCTACCTGCCTTCTAATCATCGGTAACAACAGATTTTACGATTTAATTTTGCATCCCTATCTGTGTTGGACAGATCTCATAATTTTAGAGAAGATACAATTTGTTATTTTATGAGTTTTATTGAATTAACGTAAGATGAATATTGCAATCTCACTCGCGGATGAGACTGCAATGGTGGACATTTTAATTCTACTATTAAATTTGAACATTTAGTAAAAAAATCTTTTATGCAGCATTTGAGAGTTTGCAGGTTAAAAAAAATAAAAATGATGACTTTCTATAGTTTTTAATTAGAGAATACATAATCTTGAAAATATTTAAATGTCCAAAAATCATTTAAGAAAGAAAGAAATTTTTAAATTTGTATATATACAGATTTATGTATTTAAACATTTTTTAATATAAGCATTTGCAGATATGTGTGTTTAAAAATTTTTACACACAAGAATTTTGTAAATTTTGTGTTAAAAAATGTATACATAAGAAAATTGCAAAGTTATGTTTTCAATAATTCTTATATATGAGACTTTGCAGACTTTTGTAATTAAAAATGTTTTAACACAAGAGTTTGCATATTTATGCATTCAAAAATTTTTACATGTAACACTTCTTCTCCTCTTTCCGATTTGTGTCGTAAAAAATTTCTAAATCAAAGAATTTGAGAAGTCTGAGTCAAAAGTCTAAACATCAGAAACTTGTTACAATGTAACCCTAAGCCGACAGTCGTTAACTGAAATTGAATAATAAGACTCATCGTTGAATATTAATACTCTAAATCATAGAGAAATGAAGGAGTTCCTGCAGCAATGTTATACGTGTAACATTGATCAGCGCTTGAAATGATAATTTAGAATTGATTTGCATTCGTGTTAGATATTACCTGTCTGGCACTGGTTGCCTGTAAATCCTTTAGGACACGTGCACCTGCCGGGGGAGGTACATATTCCTCCGTTTAAGCATGTTACTGGGCAGGTAGCTGAAAAGCAATTAAATTAAGCTGCAGATTACATATCACGTATTACTAACTAGTAAATATCATACATGGTTCGTGAAAGAATTCGTTTCTATATGTAATTGAAAATTTATTAAGGCGTATATATCATGTATACGTGTTTCAACTATAATTGAAGTTTCACTCGTGATTAAGGGGGGAATATACAATGTTACTTCGGGAAACGAGTTTCATTAGTTTTAACTTGATATCTGGGTAAGTGAAAATAGTTATAAAGCGGAGTTATTTAAATGTTTGAAATAGTTATAAGTAGGAGTTATTTAAATGGGTGGAATACTTAGAAAATATTGAATAAGGGTGGATTGTTAGGTTATGTTTTACATATTACGTGATTGAACTATATAATTCATAAAGTACTGTATAATTTTATTTGAGGAAGCTTTGTATGTTCTTTTAACATCATATTTATTTTAAACTTACGTTTATTGCATCCAAAACTCAAGTGAGTTGCCTGCGTCCATCCTGGGCAGCACAAGAAAACGGAAGGCGAGTCAGTCTTAATATTAAGAATATTAAGATACCTAAAAATTGTAGAAATATATTCAAAGGAAGCTATGTATTGTTCCTCGACATATAAGATCAAGTTTGAACTAATTCAACAATTTTTCAGTCAAGTGTGCACTTGATACTTATAACAAAATATAATACATTTCATAAATAACAAATTTAGTTCACTTAACAAATTTAAATTACATTTATATTAATCAATATTTTTCACGTAGAAAGAAATGTGAAATTCGTTTAGAGTCACATAAAGAAACTTACTTTATAGACAAAATACACCCTTCCTCAAGATTGTCTAGATCCATATCTTTTTAATCTTTTTAAAGACAATTTTATGTAACTTAACTATATTTAACAAATGACATTATAATTACTAATAATTTATAAAAATACTACCTCTTTGGGAACCAAATAAAATAAACTAAAATTCAATTTTGTAGTCTAACTTTATCGAAAATGAAATCTCAAAGAATTCACCCTGTGACTATATGTTACATAAAAATTTCTATAAATACTTGAAAATATTTTATAAATATAAACTTGTGAAATTTTACAATAATAAACTTGTAACCAAAATATCTTTTGTATTTAATTAAAAGAACATTTTATACCTAATTTGTCCGTTTCGATGATGATGAACTGTGGAGCTGGGAACCGATCTGGTACAGACGCGTCTCCTGCAACGAAGAAAGAGAAAACTTTGTACATGGACGATACAAGAGACACATCTTGAATGGAACAATAAATAATATTGATATTTATCGCCGTGCAGCATCCTCTAGAAAGTATTTCGAGCCACGCAACTTGGCTCTTGGCTTTACATCCGTTATTGAAATTTATGCCGCTTCTAGCGATTGTCAAGCGGTGACAGGATGAAATTAAATTAATGAATCGATTGTTTTGATAGTGATCAAGACCAATCCGACACGGTACGCGCCTTCATTTGCATCGATGAATCGATATGGATATGGAAATTGTTAAATATAGAGGGAATTGCGAATGAGCTTCGGATTCAATAATGGGACGCGTCAAATATCTCAGCAAGGGGATGAGTTAAGATTTTTTTAGGAACCTGAAGGGTTTAAGATTGACTTTGGGATTTTTTAAAAGGCTTTGGAATTTTTAGAATTTTTAAGATTTTTGACTTTTTAGGATTTTGAAATTTTAGGGTTTTGGGATTCTAGACTTTTGGGATTTTAGGGTTTTGGGATTTTAGAGTTTTGGGATTTTAGGGTTTTGGGATTTTAAGGTTTTGGGATTTCAGGGTTTTGAGGTTTTAGTGTTTTGGAATTTTTAGGATTTTAGGGTTTTTAGGGCTTTGGGATTTTTAGGATTTTGAGATTCTTCGAATTTTTGGATTCTTAGAATTTTTGAATTTTTAGGTTTTTTAGAATTTTTAGAATTTTTAGAATTTTTAGAATTTTTAGGATTTTGGGATTTTAAGGGCTTTTAGGATTTTAGAATGTATAGCATTTTTAGGATTGTTAGATTTTGGGATTTTCAAGTTTAGTAATTTTTTACTCTTATTGTTAGTACAATTAGATTTTATAATTTTGTAATTTTATAATTATAAAAAAGATTGATCGAAGAATATTAAAAATTCAAAACTTGTTTCTAAACTTCTTAATTTTAGAACTTCTTAATTTAGAACTTTGTCCCTTCATAACTCAACAATTTCAAAAATATAACCCACAGTGAACACGACAACAAAAACTCCCTATAATACCTCTCACATTTTGCTTATTGGTTAATTCCTAGCTTCGCCCAATCACAAAAAGGAATACTGAATGATTACTGTCAAGTCCTTTAAGGATTACAGCTTTCATTGCAGCTGATCTCCCTTGACAACTTTTGTTGCCTGTATTATAATTGGATTGATTCGATCGCAATCGAATCGGTTGAGCTGATCGATCAGCGCATTTGAAATTCGTTTTGTAATCGCCTTTGAATAAATTCAACGTTCAGCATTTTGAACCTCCTGCATTGAATTCTTGCAACTTCAAAATTACTTCTTCTTTACAATTCAAATTTAATCATTTCATTGCAGTCAAATATTATGGAGAAATAATTTTGAACCTTTTTAACGAATTTAGTATGAAATATTTAATGAAATTTTATTATTTGATCAGGGTGCAAAATTCATTTAATAAACTCACATCATAAACAATTTTCTTAATTATCAATTTTTTACATTTTTTAATCTTGAATTAAATTTTCAAATTCTCAGCTTTGCAAATTGTTAGATTGTTAAGTGTCTGCATTTAAAAAAGAATCTCTCTGTAAAAGAATACAACCCTCTAAGCCCCTGCTACGAAGCTCTAAGTTTTTATTCTAGAAGAAAAATATTTTAATGAAATGAAATAGTTAATTCATTTTCTCATTCAATATTCTTAAGTGAATATTAAACAAGTAACAAAGTCGATAAATTACCAAAAATATAAAAGATCATCAATTTCCATCTTGCTACAATAAAAAAATGTTCTCCATTAAGTTCCACCAAACATCTCTAAAAAAACAAGAAATACTCATCGCAAATTTACTTGCCAACAAAGTATCGTTACAAGACTAATAAAAACGATCCCCGCAATAAAACCATTACATCTTTCCCTCTTGCAAAACTTGAAAAGTCCATTATCTCAATTTGCCGTGACCGATTCGATTATAGTCAAAATTTTTTAATGGTACTCTACAGGTCGTGAATCTCAAAACCAGCATAGTGATTTCTATCGAATTAACACTTTGCTAACGATTACGATGTCCATTACCAAGATTGCTGTTCTCCCTGAAAGATCGAGAATTTCACGCAGAAATTACGCAAACGAGTTAGCACACGACTGGTACAGGCAAAGGATCGCGCATAATTGGGCGACGAGAGGCAATCTCTTGAAACAACCTCGTCATCGTTGGTTCGCGAGAAAATTGCATCTCGTTGTGTCGCTGTCATGTTCGTTGAAACTCGACACGACGTTTACTGTCGCAACACCAGGACCCGTCCACGTGGTTCGCATCGAGGAACGTCCGATTTTCTTGCTCGGACGCCATCTTGATCGCGAGATGTGCCACGATCGTTGAGATATCAAACTTTAAATATGCTACACTGAACTAAATACTGCTTTTTTCTTTTTCATGTTTGCGAAATTTAGAAATTTTCTATTTGGTAAATATGCAAAGATTAGAATTTTTAGATTTTTGGAATTACAAGTCCTTAAGTTTCGAGTTTCAATTTCCAGAAATAATCAAACTTAGAAATTTAGAAATCTGTAAATGTATCAATCTAGAAATCCAGAAATTTGCTAATCTGAAAATCCAGAAATTTACCAACCTAGAAATCCAGAAATTTACTAATCGGAAAATCTGGAAATTTACCACCATGTACCAACCTAGAAATTTAGAAATCTAGAAATGTACCAATCTACAAATTTACAAATTTGCAAAGTGGCCAATCCTCAAATATAAAAAATTATAAATTTAAAAGTCTGTAAAGTCCCGAATTAAAAAATGTAGAAATTTGCTATTAAACACTGAAATTACCAAACCTTAAAATTTGATAAATGTAAACTTCATGAAACGTAATTAAGTCGAACAAAAGATGAGTCTAACGAAAGTGGGTATGTGGTATCTCAGACAAATACCCTAGTTACGCCAATGGTTGATCCACAATCTACGACGAACAGTTGCCCAATTAAAACGCCACCCTCGGCTTGGCTTCGAGCATACACGTCATCGTTCATCCTCAACTTTCGTTCTCCATGGACGTAATTTCTGCACGAAGAATGATGATGCACGCACTTCGGCTCCGTGTGCATTAATCCTTCGAAGAGGAAACGATCTTTTGCTACGATGCTGTAGGAAGATGTATTCATAGAAGCCGTGGTTGCTCGGAGAAAGTGATTCTGATTTATAGAATGAGATACTTCAAGTGATCGTATGTGTTCGTGAATAGTGTCTTGGGTTTAACAAAATTATTGGCGATTGTGTAACTGAGATTAGAGTGTAAGGAATAGTAGTGGTGTTAAGAGTTGATGAGTTTATATGTTAGTCTTGTTGGGAATTTGGATATGTGGAAGTTTTTATGAATTTTTATATTTGGAAATTTGGAAATTTGTACATTTAAAAGTTTGGGAATATGTGAATATATGAATGTGTGAATGTGTGAACATGTGAATATATGAGTATGTGAATGTGTGAATGTATGAATATATGAATGTGTGAATTTGTAAATATGTGATTGTGTGAATACGTGAATATATCAGTATATGAATATGTGAATATGTGAATATGTGAGAATGTGAATATGTGAATATGTGAATATGTGAATATGTTAATATATGAATATGTCAATATATGAATATGTCAATATATGAATATGTCAATATATGAATATGTCAATATGTCAATATGTCAATATGTTAATATGACAATATGTCAATATGTGAATATGTTAATATGTGAATATGTCAATATGTGAATATGTCAATACGTAAATATGTCAATATGTGAATGTGTGAATTTGTGAATGTGTGAATATGTGAATGTGTGAATCTGTGAATTTATGAATCTGTGAATTTATGAATCTGTGAATCTGTAAATCTATAAGTCTATAAATTTCTAAAACTATGAACCAGAAACCTTATAAACCTATAAATTTATAAACTCCTCAAATACCCACATCCTACAACAGTGTGGGAGTGCCATTGCATGAAAGTCTCTTCAAAGGTAGCACCATAATAACAGTTCTCTACTTACAATCCTGTGCATACATTTTATACCTTCAAAGTACACTTTTCTCTACTATGTTAACATACCTATGCAACATACATTCACTTTTCTACAACAGCCCCCAAACAATAAAATCTTGTACTCAACCCAACAATGATACCAAAAACGTTTGTTCCTTTCTTCCCAAAAATGATACCAAAAACGTTTGTTCCTTTCTTCCCAAAAATGATACCAAAAACGTCTGTTCCTTTCTTCCCAAAAATGATACCAAAAACGTCTGTTCCTCTTTTCCCAAAAATGATACCAAAAACGTCTGTTTCTTTCTTCCGGAAATGTTCCTCCTTTGTTCCTTTCTCACGGTCTTCAGATGCGGCAGGTGTAGAAAATAAAATGAGGGTCTTTAACGACGTCAAGGATGCTCGCCAAATCTGCCTGTTAAGGACGAGCCACGATTTGCTTATGGATTATCTGTGCCAGAAAGGATCAAAGGGATTAGCTCGGCAGGTGATCCAGGTTAGTGAATCGTGTAGATTCTGTCAGGCAGGTAGTTTGTCTGACATTATCTCATTCCCCTTGAGCATATTTCATGGAATTAAATTGAATTCGATCTTTGCTACTGTCGTAAACATTGTTTCTACCGTCGTCATAATTTCTGTCATGTAAATGCATAATAGTGGAGAACAATTTTTATTTGTTCATAAATTACATTTTATATTGTATTAATATATTTTATATACTGTACTGTTTAATAGCTTCTTTATGTGCAATTTAGGATATTTTATTAGGCACTGCAATTTAATTATAATGTTATTTAAGATATATAATTGTTGTACAATTTCAGATGCTTTTTGTTTGCAATATTTGATAGTTTCTCAATTTTATTATTAGAGATATTATTCTTAGTGTGCAATGTAGTTTAAGAGATTCAGTTATTAGAATTATTATTTAGAAAATTTTATATTTTATAATTTATTAAAGTATTTTATAATTCACAAGTTCAAGAAATTTTGCTAAACAAATTTTCTTATTTAAAATATTTTATAATTGTAAAATTGTAATACTGAAGTTCTACTGTTTAAAAACCTTGCAATTAAAGTAAATAAATAAAATTTCATAGACTATGTTCTATCGAATAGATTTTCAATCTTCCACCAATTTTGTCAATGTTCAATAAATTTAAAAAAATATTTTCAAACATAAAAATTCTGTCATAACCAAATAAAATAAAAAACCCTTAATACCTGTTTATAGATGAGTGATAAACAAATCCAAACAACACGCACGAACAGGGATCCGTTTAAGTTTATCACGAGGCAAGTTTGCAGGATCGTTTCAATTTATAAAAACGAATGTTTCCGCTGTCATGGAGCACACGCATCAAATCGTTGTCAGAGCGTATTCCATTCGCAGAAAAATCTGGTGAAACACGTTGGGACCGAGGTTCAGATACGGTTCGGGGAATATTCGCGTGGGAATACTGGTTCGGGTGCTTTGGTGCCCATACTGAACACTGCACGTTGATAACGTCCAACATGGTTGGTCCACGACATTGAACGAGGAAATCGAAGAAGTTGGACGTACTTTCGAACGATTCCAGAAAATTACTGCCAGCAAATGTACGGTGTACAGATTATGTTCATTTGCTATTTAATAAAACAACTCTTTTTGAATATCGCAATAAATTAGACTTAACGACACTTTATTAATACTTGCGATTTAAGAGAAAATTTATGAGAATTAGGTAAAGATGTAGATATAAATTATTTCTTTAAAATGTTCATATTTTTGTTTTATTAAAAAATATACATTTGGAAGGTTAAGAATTTTTTCAATTTTTTTTAAACATTTTTTATGGTAATGATACTCGTTTTAATATTAATAAAAATTTTTTAGGTTTTAAGCTTGTATTTTTATAAATTAATAGACACACGACAAGAACTAAATTTAATACATGTTTGACATATATTATTTTTTAAATGAATTTTGTGAAAATTTTATAAATTTTTACATTTTTACCTTGTCAAATCTGTAAACTACGATTGCAAATTATCTAAATTAGTACACATCTAAGTTAAAATATTTTTAAATACCTCAGCTATCAAATTTTTAATCAGTCAAATTTAAAAATGACTAAATTGCTAATTTACTGTACTTGATCCTTTCAAATCTCTAAATCTCAAAGTTTAAAAATATAAAAATTTATAAAGAATCTCTGACACCTATTAATTGCAGTAACGATACACCCCAGTGCCCACGGACACCATATTTGCCAACTGCCCTATAACATAAACCTCCGCGTTGAACGCTCCTACAGCGAAAGGGTTAGAAAGAAAATTCTCTAATGCTATCAATTATAGTACGTGACAAAACGTGAAGTATCCAACAGCTAGTTAATCCAGATGATAAATCATTCTGTGTTATTTATATACGATATACGAGACGTATCTGGAGATATCTAATGCAATCACGGCTTGTTCTCGAAGCGTTACTACAAAGATTTAAATTTAACCAGAGCAATGTCTACACCGTGTTCTTGCTTAATGCGTTTGAAGGACTTTCTTTGTTGAAATCAATCATTATTGTGAAATGAGTAAAAGTGTACGATGTTTCTCAATTTCCCAATTTCACAGTTTTCCAAATTCTCAACTCCTCAAATTTCCAACTCTCCCAATTCCCAACTCTCCAAATTCCCAACTCTCACAATTTCCAACTCTCTCTATTTCCAACTCTCCCAATTCCCAACTCTCCAAATTTCCAACTCTCCAAATTCCCATCTCTCACAATTTCCAACTCTCTCTATTTCCAACTCTCTCAATTCCCAACTCTCCAAATTCCCATCTCTCGCAATTCCCAATTCTATCAACTCCCAACTCTCCAAATTCCCATCTCTCACAATTCCCAACTCTCCAAATTTCCAACCCTTCAAATTCCCAACTCTCCAAATTCCCAACTCTCCAAATTCCTAACTCTCCAAATTCCCAAATCTCCCAATCCCCAAATCTTCAACTTGCCACCCAGTTTCCCAGATTTCTCTTTTCTCACCTAAATTTCCCCAACACACCAAGAACCATGTATCTTCTACCAAGAATCCACTCGTTCCATCCTACACGTCTACCCTATCCATACCTAATGCATCCAAGGAACTTTCTCCATAGCCTCGAAACCGGCCATCTTAGAAAAAAAGCGCGGGAAATATACGAAGACGTCGGTGGCAATAAAATTACCGTCGATTAGCGATGTGGAGCGGGTGAAGGCAGCTTCGCGTGATACTGCTCGCAAGTTTCTCGAAGGTGATAAATTTTCAATGAATTACCACATTGACTGCTCGCGTGTTTGCGACTCTCTTAAAGGTACTTCCGAAACCTTAACGGTGATCTCGCATGTTTTCCTCTTGCAGCATGGCGGTCGAATGCAGCATCGAGTTATCGTGACCATACGTTATACCCTTGCCTCGCTGACTATCTGTTGCTTAGCACGAAGATTCTCTCGGCGATAGGTGAAAGACATTCCACGGTTCTCTGGGTCATTGATGAAAACGGAATTAAAAGCGTCGGAAAGAATGAAACGCGTATATCTTCCTCGCGGTGACGTTATCTATCGCTAGGTGAGAAATCGTCTTAAGAAATTTAACGCGTTTATTGCTACAATGAGAATTATACGCTGGCTGTAAATTTTATGGTAGTCTCGAGGAATTTTATGGGGGGACTTTTTTTGCTTTTATTGCACTTTGCGGGGTGTATGGATGCCTTTTCTGATTACGAAGTTATCGGAATTTATTGATATTTAATTAAAGATAAGGTTGAAGGTGATAGGAGGGTCAGGGTTTAATTTAGTTTATGTACTTTAATGATTTATGATTCATTTGTTAACTTAATTTATACTGATACATAATTTTGTTTTAATTTGTTCGTTTTTATTTAAATTCATATTGGAGGTAATTTAACTTGATAGGTAATTTTGTTGTTCGAATTTATAAATTCTTTATTAATCTTCAAGTAAGAACAAACCTAATTATATTGTTTAAATTTATTCATTTTTCTTCAAACTTTAAGTTGAACCTAACCTAACTTGACACACAACTATCGTTCAAATATATTCATTTTTATATAACTTTTACATATAACCCAACATAACCTCAAAAAATGAAATTATATCATATAACATTTTAAAATAAATTAACTTAAAGACGTTCAAGAAATATAAACTTGAAAGCAGATTTGTTGAACCCAAACATTACAAGGCATAACCCACACAGGAAAGAACAATATTCGCGTAAATATTTTTCGAGGATAAAAATGGTGGCGAAACCAGTGTAGACGAGACACGTAGATTCGAATGTACAGCAAACGAGATTAACCGGTTAATACGTCGGTTTGAAGAACACAAAAACGCGAATAACACTTGGTGTACATTATCTGCATCGAAGTCAATATGTTCGACGCGTTGGTATCAATTAATCTTGCATCCTCGATCGATTTCTAATTGAACCATAAATATTCAGCTTCGGTTAACTTGAGGATACCGCGTGCAGCGTGGTACACGCGCGTGAATTTTCAGCCCGAAGAAGCTGAACGTGTATATACGTTATCGTCGTGTACCGGTAAACCGTCGTCGTCGAGCGTTGTTTCGATCGTAACAACACGGTTTGCACGCTCGTTGCAATGTCGCCAGCAGTAATAAACACCGACTCTTTATTGTCCGATCTCGTGAACCTTGCTACGGTGGTTCTTGTCTCTGTTCGTGACGGTAGCTCGCGATAAAAAGACTTTCGCGGTGGTTTTCACCTCTTGGCCGATCAGTCGTAAAATGGATCTTCAACTTTCAATATAACGAGATTACTTCGAATATACTTCTGAAGTACGCGATTTTCTTCTCTGTCTACGACTGATTTTATTGACACATTTAGGTGGTATTCTTTTTTCGGATATTTGGAAGTTATTGAACTGGTAAGTTAGAGTGCTTGTACTCTGGGAATTTGGGTTATGAATTCTTTGGAGGAATTAGTCGAATATTTACTGAGTATAGAAAATACCTAAGATATTGATTAATGGCTCTTACATAGCTCTGCTCTAAAATACCACATTACTGTGTCTGATATGAGGGTAGCAATTTTTAAAATTATTAATTTCCAGACCTTCACATCATCAAATTTCACAGACTTCTTTTCCCAACTTCACTCTCTAAATTTCCTAATTTCATGTCTCACAATTTTTCAACTTTCTAAAATATACATTCAAAACTTCAAACCAGGAGCTTCTCCTTTAACAATCAACCCCATAACCAACTCCTACAACAACGTAACAATCAATCAATTTCTTAACACAGTTAAATTAAAAATTTCTAAACGACATTTTTGAAGATGTTTCAAAAGAAACTTCTAAAGATGCTTAAAAAGAAACTTGTGCAGATGCTTCAAGTTGCAAGTAAAAATTTCTGAAGCTTCATGGAAGAAACATGTACCAAAAAGATGAAATAAAGCTCAGCGTGATCTAAAATTAAATCGTACGATAACTTACGTGTAGATCGAAAGGAACGAGAGACAAGTTTCGTGTGATCAAAAACTTGTCCGCAAAACACACAGAATGCGACGAGACGTCCTCGAGACGTTCGCACGAAGGAACAAAGAAACGGTTGGTTAAAGTGAAGTGGTACTCGTACTCGACCGGTGCAATTCGCTGGTTTGAAAGTTTTCCATCCAGTCGGTCATTGGCTACCGTTTCGAAGTGCGATGATTGATCAAGTACAGCTCAGAAATTCGCGACACCTCGCTTTTTTTTAACTTGCGAGCCGTGTCTCGTTGCGCCTAATGAAGTCTCGTCGGCAAATCAATTAATCAAACAGAAGTTCGGTCCTTGGAAAGTCTCTTGTACAATCTCGTTATCGCGATTTAATGAATCTCGATTTAATTTATAATAAACTTGGTATTTCTTTATGGGCCGAGAAGTTGGGGTTTAATGGCGGAATGGTATTTTAGGTATCTGGTGGAAATTTTTTATTTTTACTTGTTCTGGGGTTATTAAATTTATAGCAGGATGGGGTAGAAATTTTTTGATTATTAAAGGATGTTTAGGTTTTTCAATTTTTTGAGTTTTATGGTTCATTCGAATTTTTAGGCTTCAAGATCTCAATTCGGAAAATTTGATAATTTATCAAAGGACGTTCAGGGTTTAAAATTTCTCAATTTTTATATTTCATTCAAATTTTCAGTCTTCAAGGTTTCAATTAGAAAATTTGATAATTTGTCAAAAGTCGTCCACGGTTTAAAATTTCTCAATTTTTATATTTCATACAAATTTTCAACCTTCAAGCTTAAATTTACAAATTTGATAATTTAGAGATTTGAAGATTTAGAAGTTTAAGTTGAAGATATAAAAACATTATGAAATTCAATATTTAATTTGCAACAAAAATTGTTAATTTCAGAACGTTCTCAGGTTTCAATATACATTTGCTAATTCAGAGATTTGAAGATGTAGAAGCTTATCTTGAAGACATAAATAAAAACACAGTGAAATTCAGTATTTGACTGGCAACAAAAATTGTTAGCCCCAGAAACGTTTTCAGATTTCAATATAAATTTGCTAATTTAGAGATTTGAAGATGTAGAAGCTTAACTTGAAGATATAAATAAAGACACAGTGAAATTCAATATTTAACCAGCAACAAAAATTGTTGCCTTTACAAATGCTTCCAAGTTTCAATTTAAATACGATAATTCATATCTTTGAAGATTTACAACCTTAACAAGAAGACATAAACGAAAACACTATGAAATATTCACCTAACAAAAATTATCTTCATAAACGTATCAAATCGCATTCAATTAAGTTTGATTCATTTAAAGATTATAGATTACCCAGGAATCACGAAGTTATCACGCTCAGCCAAGCGTGTATCCACAAAATTTATAAGCCGCTAGATTTTTCCCAACGCGTTATAATTTTCTATCGATCGTTTATTTATCGAAGAAGGAAGAAGTTCACGGAACTGCTATAATGTTACTCTTGATACACTTGGGTGGTTAATCGGGTGTGCAGTGCTATAATTCTGGGCGTTCCGTTCGCGTCATCCCTTCTCGTGTTTGAACACGCGTGCAACGCGGGGCGTGTGCGAGACGAGAAAATAAAGCAAACGCACGCGGAACGAACGCCTCGTGTCCGGCATGCAAATGCGTTGTAATTCAACGGCGTCAATTAAAATCGCGCGAGAAATGAATCGAGACGTACCGTAACTACGTTCTTCACGGGGTGCTTTCTTACCTAGCCTTAGAGTTATGTTATTACTCCCTTACGACTTCTAGTTTTCACCACGCTTCTATGATTTCTGTGAATTCTCTTTACGTTACATATTGTTGATAACTTCATTCTTTATGGAGATATTCGAGACATTCGAGATATTCGATGGAAACCTTAATTTTTCACGGTGACTGCTCCCTGCATGTAACATCTATTTTTTTTAATAAAAATAGTTTGATATCTTCAGGAAGGAGCTTTCTTTTATTTATAGTTATTTGGAGTAATACATTTGCGAAATGATGTTGCAGAAATATCGATGACATTCTATTTATAATTTTGACTTTAATTTTAATTTTAAGGGTGGGTTTGTTAAATTGAGACGTAACTGTTTGATTATATATTTTCGATCTTCAAGAATAATTTTTTGGTTGTCCATTTCTGTGTATGTTTACGTACATACATGTACATTCTAATCGTAATAGACAGAACAAAATATCAACAATAATAAAATCATAAAATAAGTCGAAGTTCATAAAAGCAGAACCTCAAATACAACTTAAGTATCTCGTTAAGATCAAAACAATTAATAAATAGCTGAAAATGCTGAATTTATAAATGCAGTAAGAGAAAAGTTAAAGCGAATATTATCTCAGTCACCAGTTACGTAGGAACATAAAGTCTGGGACGTCATCAGAAAATAATTTCCCGGCGAAGCACACATGTGGCCGAAATATTCTTAACAGCCTCTCATGCACTCCCCGTCACTTGGCCGACGATATATTTTTTCGCGTTAACTACACGCTGCCACGTTGCATAGCGATGGTTTATCATAAAAGTGAAGGAGTTATTTTCGAGGATGACAAATGGGTTCAGTACCCTCTGCCGAGTATTTTTCACCGAGGCTTCGTCATTCGCTCCTTGGCTCTTCGCGCGTTCGCAAAGAAAAGAGGTCTTTTTATCGGGCTGAAAAGTTTTAAGGATATCGAGCTTGCGGCTCGTTAGCGACGGAGTTTTGCCAGCCGCTTCCTTTTTCCTCCAGGCTCGATCCACTAAACAATCCGACCTGCTGAATCTCGTTGTATATATTAACGAGAGTTTGCGAAACGTCAACGTTCGACTCATCCAAACACATCGTGTTGGATCGTTTGGGGAACGGCTTTTCTTGGAACTGTTTATAAAAATGTCTCGATTACACCTCGAGTTCCTCTTCGAGATAGCAGATCGGACAGCTTTGGATTTTGACACTTTGCCAGTGAGATGCAATTTTGGAGCTATCGGTTTTTTAAACAAGGAGAGCTTTTGAGATATGAATGTTGCGGTTGCTTTTGAGATGACAGTAAGTGGAAATCGTAGTAATGAAATGTTTATATTTGTTTTTTAGAGCGGTTCTTCGTTTCTAAGATATTTTGATTTTAACAGAATTTATTGATTTTATGTGAACCCAGAGTTTTGATCACATGGAAATCGCTGATACAGAAGAGCAACAATTTAAAATTGAGTATTTGGAGGATTAGGAAGGTTGAAGATTGAAGAATTAGGATGTTGAGAATTTAAAAAATTGAGTATCTGAAAAATTAAGGAGATTGAGTCTCCAAGAAGAAGATGAACAATTAAAAAATTGTAAACTAGAAAAGTGAAAAAAAAAATCTAAAAAATCGAGTATTCATAAAATTATAGAGTTTGAAAACTAAAAAAGAAGATAAAGAATTTAAATATTAAAAAGTAGAAAAAGTATAAAATATACGAACCGATCAATTTATGCATCACCCAATCATGCCTCTACTCACTTTAACGATATCTTAACCACCATCGACAGCACAATATCGATATTTATCGATGACAATATCGGTACTTACATCTTTATCGGTAATATCTTCTCCCCTGACATTTGCAATATCACTTATTGTAAAATAAAGTTGCTGTGCAACTAAAATTATCATCATTTTACCGGTTCGACAGCAAAAATTAGTAGCAACGGTATAATCCTCTAATTGATGTGTTAAGTCTGATATACGGTAGTAAGAAAAACATACTGCATATTCAAGGGAACATAGAAATGTTGCATAGAGGTGTTCTTATGCGTAGTCTTCAATTAACTTCAAGTGTTTTATGTTCTTTGCACTGTAATCATTTTCTTCGACTATTTTGTGATTAAATGAGTTTAATAGACTGAGGTATTACAAAATCGGATGCAAAAACGTTTGAGGAAAAGAGGTGCATTTTTAAGTAGCTGTGAAATGAGGTGATGTTGAAACTAACCTCAAAACGTAGTTTAATTTGAAAAATTGATTATTGTAGTACTTAGTTGATTTTTAGGTTAGTTTTCATATTTACAAAATATTTAATATATTTTAGAGAAACTATTGAGAGCTAAATTAGATATTATATTTTACTCTTAATGAATCTTATTTATTTTTACCATAGGAATCTTGTAAAAAATGTCAAGCACCAATGTGAATATTTGTACATGTGTAGTGAGGTAATTTAAATTTAAAGTTAGGTGAATAATTCATGTAATAGTTGATTATAGTATATACAATAAGTCTGCACATCCCCATATTCCTAATGCAACTAATTACCCCTTTATTCCTACTTTAAACTTTTACTCTACTTTAATATTTGAATAATACTTGCCTTCTCTTGCTACCTCAATAAAAATGGAATATACATATTTTTTGTACATCCACAAAGTTTCTTCTGTATAAAAAAAAAAAATTTATTGCACAGTGTTTAAATAAAAAAAGTAGAGTGAATACCATGATATGCAACTCTTCTAAGAAGATGAATTTAAACTACGGTCTACAATCTAGAATTATTCCGATCGTAGGATCTTGCCAATTTTTTACGATCGTTCTCACTGATTTTTCGCATCGGCGAGTAAGAAGCGATACCGCAACAGCAGCCGCGGGCAGTTAGCGAACCTGCGAAGCTTCCAAATTACAAAATTACTTGATGACGGGTTACCAGTTCCCAGAGAAGTAATTACGCGCCTACACAGTGCCAATAACTGCCTCGCCACCGCTTATTATTTTTCCTCGATGCATCTCCATCGTTTTACGTGATTTTACCGCCTTGCTGGTCGATATTGTCACGGAGATAACTTCTTCTCTTTCCACCCTTTGCTTCTTTTACCTCTTAAACGAGAGACGCTGTCAAATTTAATTAAATTGAGCTTCAATTTCTGAATAACGATCTTCGACGCTTTCAATATACTTTGTAGGAAAATATTCTCAGGGAACAGGTGCATCATTATGGGTAATTTTAACTTGAGAACAAAAACTTTTAGAGTTACAAAAAATTTAATTATCTTTCACAGAATTTATTTATGAAAATTTACTAAGTTCTGTGTTATAGGTACATTTCATTTAGAGATGTACAAAAATTCGGTTTAACCCCTTGCACTATTTTGACGAGTGATGCACTTGGACCTCGGCCGTAATCACTTTTACTCAAATTTTTAATACGCTCTAATTTATAGTTCAAGTTCAATTATAATTTGCATAGTCAACAATTGAATAATAAAACACTGAAATAACGTTTCAGTCTTTTTGTCTATTTTAATATTATAGCTTAATTGCGCAGTTCTGTTTGACGCACTTGAGGAATAAGTCACAGTGCAAGGGCTTAAATATTTTTACAAAAGTCAGGAAATACAAAGGTTAGGTATAGTGATAGGTGATATAATTGTATTAATAGAAAATTAGTTGAAGGTTGATTAATGGACTATATAAAAAGTACTTCCCTAAACTCCCAAGAAACATTTCCAATCCAACACTCACCGAAGCCAATTAAAAAAACCTGAAATGGGAATGATAATCACCTTCCATCAAACGACTGAAAAACTTGGGTTTACCGTTTCTAATCACTCCCCGGGTGATTATTTTTCGTCGTCCGAAATAAGGGTTACCGTTAGCCGCTCTATCAATTTCCGCGCAGCAGCGATGATCGCAAATTGTCAGCCGCGGCACGGAATTATCATTTAATGTCTCCGCAATAACGGCGAGCCCCGTGGATGGAAAAGAAAAAGGAATTGCCATGAATTATTCAAGCAATCGCAGGAACGCGAAGCAATAGCGGTGTATCCGCGCGATCGATACCGCATCGCTCGAACACTCGGCAACGATAAGTCCATTTACGCCATGCCATAAAGCCAGACCGAGGGAATTTTCAAGAAGATCATCGGACAGGCGACCTTACGGGGCTACGAATTCTTGCCGCGCCACCGAGCTCTGCCCGAGGTGCTTTTTTATTCCCAACACCATTTACGAGGGAACACTATCCGGTTCGACCACCTGAGGGACCAACGAACACAACACTTCGTAACCGACTCGTGCGTGTACCTGCTGCTCGCGCCTTCTCCGCCCACTATTTCTGCCCGCGGTTTTGACCTCTCTGATCCCGGGCTATCCCGGGCTACCGCGAAAGAATCATCGCTAATGGATTTAAACGGGGCACCGGGCTAACCTCGGGGTTCCCTTCACGATCGATCCTGCATTCTATACAACCTTTTTCCTTTGGGAACGCATTCCGATTTTTGTGGGGTTTTCGGTGGGTAAACAAATTTCGATAGGTCATAATGGTGCAGTTTTAGATATTCTTGTATATTTGGTGGTCCTTGGTTAATTTTGTGCTGTTTTCTAATTTTTGGTGGGCGATTTTTTGTTGGTCAATTTGGAGATTTGGGGATTTGGGGAGTTATGGATTTGAAGAGTTGGGGATTTGGGGAGTTATGGATTTAAGGAGTTCGAGATTTAGGGTGTTGAGGATTGGAGGAATTGGGATTTGAGAGAGTTGGGAATTTGGAGAGTTTAAAATTTGAGAGAGTTGGAATTTGAGAGAGTTGGGATTTGAGAGAGTTGGGATTTGAGAGAGTTGGGATTTGAGAGAGTTGGGAATTTGGAGAGTTTAGAATTTGAGAGAGTTGGGATTTGAGAGAGTTGGGAATTTGGAGAGTTTAGAATTTGAGAGAGTTGGAATTTGGAGAGTTTAAAATTTGAGAGAGTTGGAATTTGAGAGAGTTGGAATTTGGAGAGTTTAAAATTTGAGAGAGTTGGAATTTGAGAGAGTTGGGATTTGAGAGAGTCGGGAATTTGAGAGAGTTGGAAATTTGGAGAGTTTAGAATTTGAGAGAGTTGGAATTTGGAGAGTTTAGAATTTGAGAGAGTTGGAATTTGGAGAGTTTGAAATTTGAAGAGTTTGGAATCGAGAGAGTTTGGAATATGAAGAGTTGGAAATTTAGAGAATTGGAAATGTGTAAAATTGGGAATTTAGAGAGTTGAAAATATAGAAACTTCACAGCTCGAAAATCCAAGAACTTGAGACCCTAGCATACATAAAAAAACCTTTCTAATTTGAAAATGAACAGACTGAAAGATCTCTAAATTAATGTCTCTAACAACAAGTGAATTCACAAACTTAATAATCTACCTAAAAATTTCCAAAATGTCAATATTTGAAAATTAAAAAATTTAGTAATTGAAGAATGTATACAAATGCAAGGTGCACGAAGGATGAAGGCATTATTCAAACAGAAATAGTTAATGCGTTATTCCGTTCATAGAAAATGACAAATTGAAATGAAGCGTGGATAAATATACGCATATCGTTGGTGTATGTTTCCAACGAATGATAGAGATATCTAGATTCAGCTTGGTAACAGCGATAAAAAATTTGTAGCATTGTAAAGCCGAAGGAAATATATCATAGGGCAAGGTTACCATATTCCACGTGTATGGAACGGCTCCAACGATATATCACGGGGCCAACATGAAAGCATAAAGTGATAACTCATGACGTTTTCATAGGAAGACTTTTACGTCATTCGGTGTTGGTATGCATATTTTATTGTTAATATGTTACGTACATGATATGTCAATTACTGTATCGTTTATTGATCTTAGAAAATAATTCTTGTTTCATAATTTCAATTTATGAATTTTTATAAGTTTATATTTTTAACTTTTTGGTGATTTGATGTGGGTGAAAGAATTACAATTTTTCAGTTTAATATTTTAACTACATATTCATTGTAATTTAGTGATTGATGTTAATAATGGCCTGTTTAGGTTTAGTGTAATTTAATAAAATGATAATGTCATAAAGCAACAGCAAGGTAGTACTTATAATAATATACTGTATCATAATTAATACAATAAAGTAATAAAGCAGTAAAATAATTAATCTGAAGTCTAACTAAAACATCATAGATAAATAATTATTAATAAAATAATGTGAATGACACAATTAACTTTAACTATCAATATAAAGTTTTCTAAGTAAACACTTTGTACATGTACTTTAAACGCTGTCCATCTACTCCTATTATGTAACATGTGTATCTATGGATAGTACATAGTAACCACTACATTATAAGTGGAAGGTCTCATGTGACTGATTAGTTACCCCGTTAATTACATGAACCTCGATGCTTGCATGAATTTTCAGCCCCATTTGCGTGCAACTATCGAGGCTCTACCGTAATAGAGTTTGATACGTGGTGGATGCAGTAAATGAGAGATTAATTTCTGATCGATACACATGAAATATTGTTCGACACGGTGGAACTTCAAAAATGTTAAATATAAATTTCAGTGAAGAGAATTCTATGATTTCTAAATTTTTTTTGTTTCTTATTTATTATTCTATTTTCTAACATTTCTTCATATTTCTATTTCTTTGTATTTTTGATATTGATATTTCTTAATATTTTGTAATATTGCTATTTCTTAATATTTTACAGTATTATTTTTCTTAATATATCTTCTTACTATTTTCTTCTTATTAAATTTATTATTTTTCTTCTTTCATATTCCCCAAATATTAACTGCAATACAAAAATTAATAATTTTGCAGGAAATATTAAATGACACTGTCACACGTAATTTTTGTCTACAACATTTACGTACTAAGAATATTGAAAATTGCAAAAATTAAATTCTGTAAAATTCCGTACTGCAGTCATGAAAGTAGCTTAGAACTCCATAAGTTTACAAAGAAACACAAAATAAAAATAAAAGACCAGTAAATATTAAATCAAATTTAATTTGAGGCAATTGAAACCTTACTTTACGATTTTATTTGTGAACTTTGAAAAATAATTGAAGAATATTTGTTAAATTTCCACTTTCAGTTCCTAGACATGCACCTGCTCCACATCTAAACGCACAGCATACAGTAACCTAATACAAGATCTTTGAACTAATTTAAACTATTCGAACGACACCTATCTTTGGTCAGCGTCTCTCCGTAGGCTCAGCGAGTTGAATGGCCGACGCTGTTATGTTTATCCCTGTACAGTACACGCTAACAGAAACGAAAAGAAAGTAAAAGGAGACCCCGACAGAACGTACGTGCAAAAGACGTGCTCTATTTGCGTCCGTGGAATGTCATTTTACGTTCGTTGTTCCTTCTTTCTGTTTGTTTTGTGGTCGGTCGCAACACGAAACCTTCCCTGGAGGCATTGAAGAATCTTGCACTGTTCCATTAACAGAAATGACTGAATCGCTCGTGGATTTTCTAAAGGGAGATTAAGACGTGCTTCAAAAGTCTTCTTTGGGGAAGTAGCACGAGTTTAGTTCTTATGCTTCACTATATTATTGAAAATTTTACTTGGTAATATTTTACAAGGTTGAATTATGTCATTGATCAGTATCAGGTCTAATATTTAACAGAAGTTGAGAAACATTAATATTTTCTTTGTGAGGTGAGGATTAATTTGAAGTATATCGTGAAAATAAATTGTGAGAAGCATTGGTATTGTATATTTATTTTTTGGGAAAATTTATGTTGAGACGTGAAGTGGTAGTAGTTTAAATGATAATAATTATAGAATGGTCATATAGAGGTATTTAATGCATATGGTCACTTGATGTATTAATATCTGTAATGTTCAATGAATAATACTTAAATACCAGTTCAAACTGATAATATTTTTTTTACTGTTCATTGCAATCATAATATCTGAATACTGTAATGTATTTTTGTGGAATTTGTAAACTTGAAAATCAATATACTAAAAAATTAGAAAAATAATAAATGTGAAGTCATATTGAAGTCACAAAGTTTTGAAAATAAAAAACCTGCAAAATTAGAAAAGATGAAAATTTAGAAACCAACAAAGTTAAGAACTTGAAGACCATCGAACTTGAAGACCATCAAACTTGAAGACCATCAAACTTGAAGACCATCAAACTTGAAAACGATCAAACTTGAAGACCATCAAACTTGTAAACCATCAAACTTGAAAACCACCAAACTTGAAGACCATCAAACTTAAGAACCATCAAACTTGAAGACCATCAAATTTGAAGATCATCAAACTTAGAAACCATCAAACTTGAAAACCATCAAACTTAAAAACTATCAAACTCGAAGACCATCAAACTTGAGGACCATCGAACTTAAAAACCATCAAACTTGAAGACCACCAAACTTAAAAACCATCAAACTTGTAAACCATCAAACTTAAAAACCATCAAACTCGAAGACCATCAAACTTGAAAATCATCAAACTTAAAAACCATCAAACTCGAGGACCATCAAACTTGAAGACCATCAAACTTAAAAACCATCAAACTCGAAGACCATCAAACTTGCAAACCACCAAACTTAAAAACCATCAACCTTAAAAATTAAAAAATTTATCAACAAAAAATCTAACAAATTTCCACTCGAAAACCTTTTAAAAACACAAAAGTTCACATTAAAATTCTTAAGTCAACAAAATATCCTAAATAATTAATTAGTCCTTAAACGTCTATTTACCAAAGCAATTTCCGCAAGAAGATTTAGGTTATTTGCCCCAGTCACCGTGAAATCGTTAGTATTCATTGAAACAATGACGAGATAAGAAAGCACAGAATCGATAAGAACAATGTATACTCTGCATGCTACGACCTTGATTTAAATTTGTTCTGAAATGGTCCGTGCTAAAAGAAGACGTTGTTGCTGTCGGGCAGAATGCCACGCAGCAACTTCCTCGAGATTGGAAGCGGGATCGCTGAAGGAGCGGTGTTTGACATTTCGCCCAATGCCAAACGAGGCGTTACTCGGTGAAATTTTCCATCAAGTAAAACAAAAGAGAATCGAGTACCTTCCATTATTCTTTCCGTTAGGTTAGGTTGGGTTCAGACTTGATCTGGAAAGGATAAGGTAATCGAGGAAGAGTGGACTTCTGATATTTTTAGATTTTAGGGATGAATGAGGTACTTCTGCAATTTTTAGATTTTAGGGATGAATGAGGCACTTCTGCAATTTTTAGATTTTAGGGATGAATGAGGCACTTCTGCAATTTTTAGATTTTCTAAGGCAGGTATATCACTTTTAAAATTTTTTAATTTTATGGATAGATGAGGCACTTTTACAATTTTTATATTTTAATGGCAGGTATGTCACTTTTGAAAGTTTTATATTTTAAGAGCAAATTATAGTCACTTTAGTAAGTTTCAGATTTTAGGGTCATAAGTAAAGAAATAAGTCACTTCTGCAATTTTTATCAAATCTTCCAAAGGAAGTAATAAACTTAGTAATTTGGTAGTTTGGAAATTTAGATATGTGAACCCTTGAATGTGTTAATATTTGAATGTGTGAATATTTGAAATTTGAGAAAATTTGGAAACTTGAAAACTTGAAGAATTGAAAAATTGAAAAATTGAAACCTTGAAACCTTGAAACCTTGAAAACTTGAAAACTTGAAAACTAAAAAAACTTGAGAACTAGAAAACTTGAAAACTTGAAAACTTGAAAACTTGAAAACTTGAAAACTTGAAAACTTGAAAACTTGAAAACTTGAAAACCTGAAGCCTTGAAAACTTGAAAATTTAACAATTCAAATCTAAAAATTAGAAATTAGAAGCTAGAAATTTAGAAGAATATTGCTAAATTAAATTTAGAAACGTTAACAATTCAGAACTTGGAAAATGTAAAACATGTACGATATTTCTTCGAGTTGATCGATTCGTTTTCTCGTCACTGAAATCACCCGGTATTACCATAAGAACCTGACAGTCACGTTAGCCTGTAATTGAACATGAATTATGTGCGAAGTGTGACGAAGTGCAAGTGTTCCAATTTAAATGGTGTGTGTGACACGAAAGTGTTTGCGGTTGAGCTAATCGATTTCGAACCGTAAGATTTATAATCTTGATCGCAATTTTTGTAAACAGTGTTTTAATCATAAACATTAATTTTAAGGTACAGTAGTCTTTACATAAATTATATGTTTAATAAGACAGTATGATTGATTGTACTATCGTATTATGTATATAATTTATTATATTCTTTATTTATCAATATACTTATTATTTATTAATATATTTATATTTATTACTTATTGATATATTTATATTTATTATTTATTAGCATATTTATATTTATAGTTTATTAAAATTTATTATATTTATCTACAAATTACTTATATAATAACTATTTTGAATCAAGAAATACAAGATGAACTCATAAAGTCTCCAACTTACATACAAGTAAATTTTCATACGTAATTCGCATGCAAAGTGCAAATTACGACGGTGTAAATCTAGCTTTTAGAAATATAGACTTGTATATGTACATATAATCGTTAAATGTCTATTCACTGAAATAAGGAGTGGTGCAAGTCGTAAGTTTACTTGTACGCTAATATAAAGAAGTGAAAGCCGTGGTATAAGTCAAACTTAAAATATTGACTCCTTTATACATTCGGAGAAAAAAGATCTTTACTCCAATAAATAGAACCAGCAGGACATTTGAAGAAAAGAAATTCATTTACTGGAACGAGTGTTACATGAATTCTAAAATTACACCTTTTAAAATGGTTCTAAAGAGAAGTGAAATGAAAGAGAAATTTGTAAATATAATCTCTTGTGTGACACAAAAATTTGTAAGGAAATTACAAGAAAATTGTAAGAAAATATATACATAAAATTTAATATTTAATTTAATAGAAAAATGAGGCACATTAAAAATTTTATTATATAACTTCTTCAATACTTCAATCTGAAACTACAATAAAAATAAAACTTGTAATATTTGTAACAACAACACGAAAAATTGATAAAAATATTCTAACACATAAAATATTTCACAGTCAAAGCAGACATAAAATTCTTCTCCCAACTTCTGTCTTTCTCCTAAACAACCAAGGTCTACCATCAACTTTACGATTTCATATTTTCTGGAAACGCATGATTTATGAAACGACCCAATATTCCTTCACATAAAATTTACAACCTTCTCACAACGCATCAAAAACCACGAAAATTTTCCGAAACACCACCTGACACAAATTACAAAAAAACACGTTTAAAATTTCGAATTGATACAATTCGAACAGCAGGGCAGGATACGTGTGTCAAGGTGGCTTGCCAGACCATTTGGCACCGTTCACATATTTGTTTGTTTAGCCGCGGTTCAATAACCATTCCAACTATTAATCTCTTTGTTACGAAAGTAACCGTGGCGAGAGTACGACCACGTTGATTGCGGCTTAACGGCACGGATATGCATGACAAATGCGAATTGCCGGGCATTAATGTTACACCATGATATTATGTAGTTCGTTTGAGTTATGCTTTGCCACGTCATGCTTGTACTGCTATGGCAAAAATTGATTCGTGTTTATGAAAACGAAATTCCTTCGAGGGAAGGAATTTGTAAAGGGAAATAAGGTGAAATGTGTTATGTAATATGTGGGTATATAGAGGGTTCGATGTGTGATATGTGATGTGTTATTTGGGAGGTGGAGGATTTGAGGATTTGGAGATTTGGGGATGTGGGAATCTGGAGATGTAGGAATTTTGGGATGTGAGAATTTGGGGGTGTGGGAATTTGGGGATGTGGGAATTCGAGGATGTGGGAATTTGGAGATGTGAGAATTTGGGGATGTGAGAATTTGGGGATGTGAGAATTTGGGGATGTGGGAATTCGAGGATGTGGGAATTCGAGGATGTGAGAATTTGGAGATGTGAGAATTTGGGGATATGGGAATTTGGGAATGTGGGAATTCGGGGGTGTGGGAATTTGGAAGCGTAGAAATTTCGGGATGTGGGAATTTGGAAGCGTAGGAGTTGGAAAATGTGGGAATTTGGAAGCGTAGGAATTTGGAGATGTGGGAATTTGAAAGCGTAGAAATTGGGGGATGTGGGAATTTGGAAGCGTAGGAATTTGGAGATGTGGGAATTTGAAAGCGTAGGAATTTGGGGATGTGGGAATTTGAAAGCGTAGGAATTTGGAGATGTGGGAATTTGGAAGCGTAGGAATTTGGGGACGTGGGAATTTGGAAGCGTAGGAATTTGGGGATATGTGAATTCGAGAATGTGAGAATTCGGGGATGTGAAAATTTTGTGGATGTGGGAATTTAAAAATGTAAGAATTTGTCACCCCTAAATTCACACATCCACAAACTTAAAAATATATAAATTCGATTACTTGAAAATTTCGAAAATCTTCAATTCCCTCCCCTTATTTCCCTGCAACATAACCTCTCCAATTTCCCTCAAAATAATTTTCCTCAATTCAGTTCAAACATAAAATTATCCTTTCCAATTAAAATTCCCGTTCGAAAGCAATAAACCAACCAAATCAATTCACAACGCCTCACTAAATCAAAATGTCCGTCAGCATATTCCCATCAATCGTAACAACTTGTGACACTATGAAAGAACGTTTTCGAAACGTGCAGCTGTGTTTCTCTTTTTGCCGCTCTATCGGAAAATGGTAACTGCGTTGATGCAAGCGAACAGTCTCGATTGGAGTCATAAAACAAATGGTTTTGTGTCGTGCAACAACGTGGACGTAACAGCCGCGTCTATTTCCTTTAGCCATTCGTCAATCGATCAATCGAAGCATCCAATGGCGATACGAAGGGAGATGTATGGTAGACAATGTAAAAGACTATGTGCGGAGCATTCTGAGATGTGACATTGCAGGATTATTATCTAGAGTACATGGAACCGTTCATATATTCATTATTCATGTTATTTCTTATCGACGTCCATCGATCAGTCGAATGAGATACATACTAGCGGTTGTGTGTAATGGTTTTATAAAGTGGGGCCATTTTGTGGAGGATTCGAAAGGAAATATTCTTTCTTTGCTTAAACTGCTTTTACCATCGATTATTCAAGCATTGGTAGCAACTTTAGTTAGGAAAATTCGAGTCTGAATATTTGGGCAAATCGATACTTTTGTCGCTCTTTTATAGATTTTTATATAATTATAGAGATTAATGTGAAAAATAAAATGGGGTTTCAAGATGAAGTTGTTGAAAAATTGTTACTTGGGAGAAAGAAGATAAAATAGGTTTCACATGTGTGCATGTGTGAACCCATGTGTGAGAATGTGAATGAGGCAATATAACGAGACTCTATTGCACTATATATTATATTAACAATATTAATAACAATTTTACAATCGTTAATTGTAGAGTATTCGTATAATTTGAAATAGTAAATTGAAGTAAATTAATAATACTAACATTAATAGTAATTAAGAGAATTAATAAATTGAAGTTAGTATATTAGTAATTTATGAACAATATAAATTGAAACACTTATGGTTATAGAATTATAGAAAAATTATAGAAAAAGAAATTTTTTAATTTTTACATTGAATTTTGAAATTCTATACATTTGTTGAAATAAGAATTTTTTTTTTAAATAAGTAGTTCCTTTTGTGTTCTTTTTCTGCAATAAAGAAAGAGGAACGCAATAAAGTAACCTCAGTGTGAACCGGTGACTTAGAATGGGTTTATCGACTCCTTTACGACAGTCGGCAGATCAATCTGTTCGACCTCGAATTCCGTTCCTGCATTCCCAAACGAGCCTTCGAGTTTCGTCCGCTCTGTCGAATCGCGTTTTAAGTGTCATTACCATTGCACCAATAAAAGCTCCTCTTCTCGATCGTTTTGGATTGGTCGTTCGAGTATCAATTCAACTTTAAGTATAAACATAGTGATTTGGAACTCTATTAAACTAAATTATGGGATCGACTGCTTTGCAGAAAGTGACAATATAGGGAAAGGAAACAATATAGAAAGATTACACTAAAAAAAATATGTAATTATAACAAACCACAATAATTTATAGTATTTATAGTTTAGTATAAGTTTTTCAAATTAAATATAATTAGTAATTAAAGTAATAATTATTAAATCAGAAGTAACTCTTGAATATTATAGTAAATGGAAATATCAATTAATTTGTAATTGAAAAACGTTAAATCCCAATAATTTAAAGCCTTGTTACTTTCCAATAAATTTATTGTACATCATTAACAATATTATTTATTTAATTTGCAGGTAGTTTGCCTTAATTGCAAGAGGCAATTTACCTACTATGAGTCTGCAGAAAATTGTTTATAATCATATGATCCCTAATATGGTCGATTCTCATTAAAGTATTTCCAAGCTTCCGAAGCTATCGTTTCTTCAAAAGGATGCCGACATCGGTGCAACATTCTTTTATGAAACCTTTTATGCATTTTACTTTTAACCTACGATAAATTTCTCATTACCAATCCTTAGATTCAAACTTCCAAATTACCAAATTCTCGAATTTCTAAGCCTTCAAATTCTTAAATCGTGAAATTCCCAAGTCGTCAAATCGCCACATTTCCAAATCTCTACGTTTTCAAATTTCCACATTCCCAAATTCCAAAATTTCCAAATTCCCACATCCCCGAATTCTCACATCCCCAAATTCCCACATTTACAAATTCTCACATCCTCGAATTCCCACATCCCCAAATTCTTACACCCTCGAATTCCCACATTCCCAAATTCCTACATTTCCAAATTCTCACATCCTCGAATTCCCACATCCCCAAATTCCTACATTTCCAAATTCTCACACCTATGAATTCCCACATCCCCGGATTTCTATATTCCTAATTTTCCACATACCCATATTCCCACGTGTCCAAATTTCCATATCTCCAAATCCCCATATCCCCAACTTCCAACATCTCCAAAACTCCAAATCCCCAAATTCCCAAATTCCCAAATCCCTAAATCCCTAAATCCTAAAACCCACAACTTTCCAAATCCCTTCTCTCCAAATCCTCAAATTCCCAAATCACCACTCCACATAACCTCACCCACACCCTCCATACCATACATTCCTTCCACCAATACATTCCCTCATTCCAAAACCCAGTTATTCATATAATTACTATCAGTCAAAGTTTCTACTTCAAACTACCGTCAACGTCCTGAACGCGTTAAATTTCCTACAAGTTAATTCGTTAAGAAACATGTTAACTCCCGGTTTTAAACGTTTACGACCGCCCATAAATTTCTCGCAGCACCGAACACACTAAATCACCGGTACGATCCTCGTTTTCGAAAATAATCGATACCATGAGAAAAGTTCATCCGTTATTCAATCGCGAGCTCGAGGTGAACGTCGATAATCGTCGGCTATCGAAAGTCCGCAGGAGACCCATCGATTCCGCGTTTTCTCGGAGTCGTGAGAGAGTGAAAGGTTAATTCGAATGTCGATAACGGGGTCATTAACGTCGTAAACGTTGCACCGATGATAGTACTTTATGGTGCTATGGAAGTTCGCTTTTCGGTGAATTAACGAACGGTTAATGGAGCGTACAGGACGCGAGTTGTGGTCGGTGATTTAGCGTGGTTTGTCCCGAGCGTTGCTTTTCAGGTCAGCGAGAAAGTGATTTAGCGTTGGCTGTGCACCAGAGCTGCCGGTGTAACTTTGTCAGCGCGATCGGTGAACGAGGGTGAAGCTTAGACCAAACTTGTTTTTATTTTTTATTTTTTTGATATATGGGGTTTTTGTAATTGCCGACACTTTACAGTTTGTGTAGTCATCGAGAACGAGAGGGGACTCGTAATTAATATTTGCTGTTAAACTACTTTCCTTTATGGGAGTTTAAGTAAAAATTATTGAAGTAGATTATGGAAGTAAATTATTCAGAATTTATTTCAGGACATAGTTCTTGTCGGTTTAGTTTTTGTTGGTAGAAGTTAGGAGTCATAAAGTGACAGTGTGGATTTCGCCATTTTTCAGGACAGTCTATAGCGCGAAATTCAAATTATAGAAAATGTGCAAGTTAGAAAAATAATTGATTTTCTTCAACATTTTTTGTATTAAATATTGTGATCATTTTACTGTCAAGGATTTGTATATTCTCTATGCTTTTGACATTCAATTTTAAATATAAAAACACATAATTATTTATAAATGTTTACCTCCGAATTATGACTAATATCACATCGTATCTTTGATCACATATTGACCACACATTAAATAAAAAATAGAGAGTCCTTCCAACTTTGTTTCAATTGTATTATTAACGTATCAGAAAGTATTCCTCAAGGTTTGAAATCACAACGAAACAAATACAATTCTGCAGAGTCTTAACACTATCAAATAGCAATACTTTCTACATTTCGAAATCCGCATACGCAACAGCCTAATATGTATCAAGTTTTAGTTACAGGTTATTGCTCAAGAGATATCAAGTGAAAGCTTTAAGTTTTCCTCGAGAACATCAAAATGCAAAATAAACAATTTATTCATCGAGATTTGGTTACAGGTTTAGGTGATTATTAGCCAACTTACATATGGCGAGGGCTTTAAGGCGAGCCGAGGTGGAACCGCAATCGTCGCGCACCAACAATCCCAATAATTGCACGTGACAGAGAAACGCGTTACGCGCGAGATAATTAATCGATCGATTAATTAAGCGGCAAAAGCAATGCCGATCCGTCTGATGGAAGGCTTAATGTGTAGTGGCCGTGTACATTTCAAACGTGCTTCGTCTCGTGAACACGCCTTGCGGTTTCCTTGCAGGTGAATGACAAATATTGAGAAGGTGTTTGTACACAGTAAATCCGGTTTATGTGTACATGCTATTATTTATATCTTTTTTGTGATAAAAGTGTTGCGTTTGAGAGGAATTAATGGAATATCTCAATTTACTCTGAACCTCATTTTTATTATGTCATGATTCACATTCATATGTAACTTATTCGACACATATGTATATACATTTGTAATATGTATATGTAATATGTATATGTTACATGTACATGTGTATTTACATATGTTGAAATGTTCATTATTAAGTAGATATTTTTATAAAATTTACAATGTGATTTTGATCAAAATATTTTGTTAAATATTAAAGACAGCTATATCTAATAATGTATATCAACAAAGTAATTAATTTTAACAAAAATCCAAATTTATTTACAATAATAAAATTTTGAGAAAATATAACAAAATTAATTAAAGTTCACCTACAAAAAGCAGACGTGTGTTAATATTTTTGCAGAATAATGTAGAACATGTAGAACATAAAAAGATCGATAACATAACCTCAAAAAAACAAAATTTTATACAAATTCTTTCAGAAAGATAAAATGATTGACCACGTAAAAGTGATTTCCGAAACTCTAAGTAAACTGCAATCTAATTTGAAAATAATTTGAATACGTGCCCGAAGCGAAGTGACGAGATAACTTTGATGAAAGCACGAGACAAGATTCCGATACAAGCATGAAATCTTGTTCGAGAAGATTCCTGAAGATTAATAAAACAGCTTCATCCTGGAGAAAACAAGGGATTATTCAAATTCTTAAGAAATTGAAAAAAAAAGTTTTAATTCCTAAGCTTTACGATGATGGGAAATATAAAACGAATTTGAATAAGTATAAAAAAGAAGGATTATTTTTATCTTTCCTGTAATCTCGTATCAGAAGCTACTTTTTAAAAAGTGGCAATAAATTTAAGAGTGCTTGTACTCCTGTGTAGAAGTTGGACAGCTTTGTTGTTGGAAAATATTTATCTCAGTTTCCTCCTGCTGTTTCGTAATACATGGCTCGAATTTATCATTGTATGAACAAGATACCAACTTCAACCATGTTTTTCATTCATGAGTTATTTCCTTTGGATGATACCTTTTTAAATACAGTACGATTGTGGATTTCGAAATAACGAGCACTTTCTCTTATCGTATGTGCTTTTGGAACGGTATCAGTTGTTAACCCTAGATTGAAGGTAAACCGATGAGCTGGTGATGTGCTTGGTTGGTGTATATAAAATAACGTTTTTTGATGTGAAGATGGATGTCATTTTTATTTTGCAATTTGGGAGATTTTTAAGGTGTATAGTGTTTTTTATATTTTTCGATTTTAGGATTAGAAATTTTAGGTTTCAAATTTCTTGATTATTAAATTGGTAAATTTTCAAATTTCTGAATAAGCAAATTTGTAAATTTTGAAATTTCTACATGTTTGAATTTCTAAATTTTCAAATTTCTATATTTCCAAAATTTCACATTATTGAATTTCTAAATTTCTGAATTTCTACTTCGCGGACTTTCTAAATTTAAAAATTTCTAAATTACTGAATTTTTATGTTATCGAATTTCTACATCGTCAAATTTCTAACTCTCCAAATTTTTAAATATCTGAATTTTTACATTATTGAATTTTTAAATTGACGAATTTCTACATCGTCGAATTTCTAAATATACAAATTTCTTCATCATTAAATTTCTAAACTTCTAAATAGGTTCATCATCGAATTTCTAAATTTTTAAATGTCTGAATTTGTTCACCATTGAATTTCTAAATTTTTAAATGTCTGAATTTCTTCATCATCGAATTACTAAATTTTTAAATGTCTGAATTTCTTCATAATCGATCTTCTAAATTTCTATATGTCTGAATTTCTTCATCATCGAATTTTTAAATTTCTAACTTGCTAAATTTCCTCATCGAATTTCAACATTTTTAAACTTCTCCACCAACATTCTAAATATCCTACTTTCTAAATTTTCTACTTTATATATCATTGAATTTTTAAATTTTCTAAACGCCTATTTCCTGATACAATCAATCGTCGTACCAACAGTAAGTTTTACGACGATGCAACAACTCGTTTAAACGCATGAGTTGCGCTTTATCCGACAGATCGTAAAGTTTTCCACTCGAATTTAGTTTCAATTCTTCTTGTGCGTTCTCTGCACGATACGGACACCTACGTTCGCAGCTCCGAGGGTGGCTGTTCAGAAACGTTTCATTTTATGCAGAAAGGTGGGTGAAGTTGGTATCTCGAACAGGAAGTAGGTGGATGGCTCGAGAAATTGATCTCCTTCGATCGCTGTTCGTTGCAGCGAAATTTAGTCTGATGTTATGTGTCTTTTGTTCTATCAAATACAATGTCTAACAGATTGAATATCTCGATTAAATGCCGATATATTTCGAAATCTTATTGTTAGTATTACTGGTGTTCATAGCATTGAATACCTATACATACATTTATATATTTCAAAGGTTATTGGTATTTCTTTTGATATTTTTATTATTTATGCAATTTTTATTTGAGGGAAATTTTATTAGGAAGTTGTACAGGAATGATACTGTAAATTATTATAATAAATTCGTCTACACTTTCTTCTATATTCTTCTATATCTTAAAAATATTCAATTTAGATAATTCATAATTTCTGTAGTCTACAATAAGGTTGCTATATTTCTGTTTGACTATAAACATGATATAGATTAATTTAAATAATTAAAAATTACTATGGTCTACTATAAGGTTGCTATATTTCTGTTTAACTATAAACATGATATAGATCAATTTAAATAATTAAAAATTACTATGGTTTATAATAAGGTTGCTATATTTCTGTTTGACTACAAACATGATATAAATCAATTTAAATAATTAAAAATTACTATGGTTTATAATAAGGTTGATATATATTTCTGTTTGACTATAAACATAATATAAATCAATTTAAATAATTAAAAATGACTGTGGTCTACTATAAGGTTGCTATATTTCTGTTTGACTATAAACATAATATAAATCAATTTAAATAATTAAAAATTACTATGGTCTACTATAAGGTTGCTATATTTCTGTTTAACTATAAACATGATATTGGTCATAAATATTGTGTGGTCATAATTTAGTTATAATTATTTATAATATTATATCACTTACAAGTAATTTCGTTCTAAATGAATTTCACAGCATTCCAATATTACTCAAAACCCACAATTATTAATTAAGACTTCAATAAACCTTAAAAGCACAGAAATGGAGTTTCACGTAGCTGGAATATTGCTCAATTAACTCCACCATCAACGAATCCTTAATTGACGTTCTATCATATTTCACTCGAACACACTTCCACATCCAACGTGCTGAAACCGATCAAATCACAGGAAGCAGCACAAACGGATCACTTTCCTTCAACCTAACAATAATTCAATTTGCCGATAAAATAGTATAATTTGTCCACAATCTTTCAGTGCAATTTCAAACTTTGATCACAATCTATACTTATTCACTGTTGATTATATCTTCAAAATAGATCTTTATACAAACTTTGATTATAATCTGGTTATCATTCCTTTTATTTACTGTCAATCATACTTTCAGAATGACTATGTTTGCAATGCGTTCATTATTTACGTTCACTTTCTTAACCCTTTGTACTCTGAGCTGCCTCGTGACTCACAGTTCAAATATTGACTCGAACATTCATGATGATTTGACTCGAATTTTGAGTACTCTTAATCTGAAGTCTATAATTTGCAGAGTCAAGAATGAATGTAAAATGTGCATAACATCTTAACTTTCTTTATTTGTTCTGACATTGTATGATCAGTCAGTTCTGGCTGACGCATCTGACAAATAAGTCGTACAGCAACAGGTTAATCTAACTTTTACTCTTATACAAAAGAGTTGCAAGAAATATCTGTGATTTATAATTATAAATGATCGTTTGATCAGGAAAGAGCAGAAATGATCATCTGATTAAAAAGTAGCAGTGATCGTTAGCAAGAAGACCAAACAACTGATCATATCATCAAAAAGCAGCAGTGATCGTCGAAAAGAAGACCAAACAAATGATCATCTGATCAAAAAGCAGCAGTGATCGTCGAAAGTAAAACCAAACAACTGATCATCTCATTAAAAAGCAGCAGTGATCGTCAAAAATAAAACCAAACAAACGATCATCTGATCAAAAAGCAGCAATGATCGTCAAAAAGAAGACCAAACAATTGATCATCCTATTAAAAAGTAGCAGTGATCGTCAGAAAGAAGACCAAACAAATGATCATCTGATCAAAAAGCAGCAGTGATCGTCAAAAATAAAACCAAATAAACGATCATCTTATCAAAAAGCAGCTGTATCAGAAATCGTCCGAAGTGACCAGAAATCGAAAACCTGATCCTGATGTTATGATCCTTTCCTCATAATAGTGTAACAATTACTTACCCAGGATGGTACCTGGTGTACGTAGCCTGCGTACTGGTGATATGGTAGCTCTGCGTGGCATCCCTAGGCTGATGGCGATGATTGTTATGATAACCAGCGTAAGCGATCGCCCTGGTGCCACCGTATTCGGCTACCGCGACCGCGCTAAGTTTCTCCGGTTTCGAGTTGCCAGGTCGTTGCTGATGAACCCGTAGCTCTCCGTGATGTCTCGCGGATGCTGTAATCGGTGCGATCGTGGTCGATCTTTCAGCATCGCGATTCAAAGCGTTCGTCTGATGAAAACTGCTGGAGTCCCGATCGTGTCTGCGGGACGTCTTCTCGTGAAACACGGGCCAGACTGGCCAAAGTAGCTTGTGATCGGACTCGTATCGATCGGATCGTTCGATCGAGACGATCTCGATGGGCAGGACGAGCAACGAGCACGTGAACAGTATTCTCGGAACGAGAGCCATCGTTGGATTTTCTCAAAGTATGGAAGAAAACGATCGCGACGAACGGGTCACATTATTTTGGCCGGGACGATGTTTGAACCTGCGCTGAATACGTCGGACGATGGACATCCGGTGCGAAATCGTTCGAAAGCAACCGAGAGCACTACTGAACGAGACACACGGAGTTGGCTCCACGTGCTTGAGCTGCTAGCACCAACCCCACCATTCTTCTTCCTTTCTTTCTTTCTCCCTTTCTACTCTCCTCGTTGCCTCCTTCTGCCCCCTCGTTCCTCTCTTGTCCGCTTCAACGCCGAGACGTTCCGTCTCCGTTCTGTACCGAACTGCAATCCTTTTCTACCTGTCTGCTCTCCTGATACTACGACAACCGCTCGGCTAACCACCTACATATCCTTGCACGCGTTCGACGAGAAGGTTCACGATGGAGGGACGCTGCTTGTACGGGATAGATGGGACGGACAAACTCCAAGGGTATACTTGTGATACCATTTTTTACTCCTTCCACTTTGCTCATTCGTGCACTCGGATTTTTCTGGTAGAATACCTGCACGATTCTTCTTTTTTAGAGATTGGTGACTTGTAATTATTTCTACTTATGTCGTGTTTAAGTGGCAACGTTTAGCTCAATCTTCAGTTCATGTCGATTTCTAAATAAGTGCAATTCTGAGATCTGGAGGAATTCAAGCAGGTTTCCATTTTTCAAGTGTTTTCTTGTACAAAAATTAAGTATGTAATATCAGGAAATTTTAAGCGAGAGAAAGTTAGATGAGTGTTGATTAGAATCTAGGGATAGGGTTATAGTTGGAGGTCTTCTTTATTGATACTTTGTAGACACACTTTATATAGGTACTTCGCTGCTGGGCACTGATGGTACAAGTTAAAAAATATAAATTCTAGGGGAGAGGTTCATAAATTCTGCATTTTTTAAAATAGTAAACATAGGCTCTTTTAGGTATTACTATTATTAATTCTGTACCTGAGATCAGATAACCCAAGTCCATTTTTTGCCTCCTAATGTTTCATCAATTTTTATAGGGAAAATATGTAGCAGCACCATTTTGTAGCTTTTTGAAAAATAATAAAAATGAAGATGTGTTGGACTTCAGCCTTTAGGAGTAGAATCAAATAGTTAACGTTTAAATTAATTCTGATCTTGTGATTGTAAATTAGTGACCTGAGAAATTGTGTTTTATGATGTAGATATTTGGTGATTAAATAATGAAAGAAAAATTTGGGGATCAAAGTTTGAGTTTGTGAGAATTTTGGGATGTGAAGATTTGCTTTGGAATTTAGCGACATAAGTATGAACATTCAGGGATAGGGATGAGGAAGTTTGGAAATATAGAAATTAGAGCACTTAAAAACTTGACAACTTGAAAACTTGAAAACTTAAAAACTTGAAAACTTGAAACCTGAAACTTGAAACTTGAAAACTCGAAACCTGAAACTTGCAACTTGAAACTTGAAACTTGAAGCTTGAAGCTTGAAGCTTGAAACTTGATACCTTGAAAACTTGCAAGCTTATCAACTTGAAAACTTGCAAACTCATCAACTTGAGAGCTTTAAGACTTGCAAACTCGTCAACTTGGAAACTTGAAAACTTGCAAACTCGTCAACTTGAAAATTTAAAAGCTTGCAAACTCATCAACTTGAAAACTTGCAAACTTATTAACTTGAAAACTTTAAAACTTACCAACTTGAAAACTTGAAAACTTGCAAACTCATCAACTTGGAAACTTGGAAACTTGAAAACTTGAAAACTTACCATGTTGAAAATTTGAAAACTTGCAAACTTATCAACTTGAAAACTCACAAATCTAACATAAAACTATAAAATCAAATCCACATATGCTCCTTCAAAAAACTCCCCCTTTAACAACACAACTATTATACCTAACAAGTATTATAAAATTGATCACGTGTTCCAGTGCAACGTATTCCGTAAGAAAAGCGATTCGGTTGCACAGTACGTCGCCAAGCCGATCGATTTTGCGTCCGGATAATAAAGGAACTGAAAGTAAGCGTGTAGTCTCTACTCGCACTCGCAGCCACGTTTACACGCGCAATTACGCCGCGGTAATGAATAGATGGTTGATAGTGTGCCAGCACATTGGAGACAATGCCTGTGGCGATGCTCGTAATTACCAGTGATTTAATGTCGAGCCTCGTGAAGTATTGTCTGACTGCCTGTCTGTCTGTCTGTCGATCTTTTACCTGCTGGCTTTCTCTACCTGTTTCTCAGAATTTGCGTTCATCTAACTGTTATTCTAGTGTTCATGCATTTTTCGAGTGTTTGACGCTTTTACTGCTGATGTTGCGTACAGTTAGGTTAGGTTAGGTTCTTGAAGCTGGTAATGGAGTACTTTGAGGTCGTTTGAAAATTTCATTTTGTTTTAGGTGATCGGAGTGTTATTAAAAGGGTGAGATATTTATTTCTTTTTTAAATTTTATACTTTGAGAGTTTGAGGGTTTGGAGATTGCAAATACTGAATTTTGAAATTTTTTGAGTTTGGCACTTTGGAAGTTTGGAACTTTGAAATCTTGGAATTTTGGGATTTTTACATTTCGCAAGTTTGGGATTTTAGGGTTCAGAAATAGTGAATTATAGAATTTTTTGAGTTTGGCACTTTGGAAGTTTGGAACTTTGAAATCTTGGAATTTTGGGATTTTTACATTTCGCAAGTTTGGGATTTTAGGGTTTAGAAATAGTGAATTATAGAATTTTTTAAACTTGGCACTCTGGAGCTTTAGAACATTGGAACCTTGTCATTTTGGGATTTTTGAAATTTTAATATTTTGCGAATTTGAAACTTTAGAAGTTTCATATTTAAGAGTATTAAGCTTTTGAATTATCAAACTTTAGAATTGTTAAATTTTCAAATTCTTTAATTTTGAACTTTTAGTCCTATGAATTCGCTGTCAAATTAAACGTCCTTGATACAAGAAACTGTTCTCAATTATCATTAATTATAAAACAAGTAATTAGGTATAAAAAATGGAAAGTAATCATGTACTATGCATATAATTTTTTATTTCGAGGTAAATATCAGTGTACCAGTTTTCCGGCAGAAAACTCCGAAGCGAAGTGAAATTGAATTCAAGAGTTCAAGGGTGGATTCTTCAAGGACGATCATGAATCACGCCAGTTTCGGGCATCCTGTCTCTAATGTCCCATTTCAATTTCGTTGGAAGACAGGCCAGTATACAATACCGGTGAGTTAATTCAAGTCGACTTCGTCGGAAAAGTTTGATCGATGAAATAAAAGTTTGATCGTAATTCAGAGAATCCTGGTTCAGCGAACAAACGACTCGGTTATCTGTATTCAGCGAACGGTCCTTTCTTCCCTGTAATCCTATTATATTTTTCTTACAGAACTTTCGATAACAGAAACGACAATTTGTCAGAATTTTAAACGACTTCGTGTTATTTTTACGAGGAACTTTCCATCGTTTTTACGATGATTTCATGCCTCGTGACTGTTTATAAAGATTCCAATGTCATATTCAGATTCTTCCATAAAATATTAGCCGCTATCGGTAAACACGCTCGGGAATATCGTACAGAGTGTTTCAAAATTAAGAACACGATTCGGCTATTAACTCATTGTACGATAACGTCAAACGTTTCGAAAAGTTGATCATGATTAAACGGTTCATGCAGCTTCGTATTTAAGTTCCATAAATAACTGATGATTTCACGTGATGCGATCTCTTCTGTACAAGAAAAACCTTTTATATTATTAAGTTGCAAAAAGTATACGTCTGGAACGCATTTGACTTTTTTTGCCAACTGCGGATTCGAGGTTATGTTCACTGCTTGTGGACGGCGGGAATGAAATGGCATAATTTGGAAATTAATCTTGGTATACGAAAATTGTAGACATTATGTACATTCACATATTTTTCGAATTTACAAGTTTACAAGTATACAAATTCACAATTTTACAATTTTACAAATATACAAGTTTATAAATTTACAAATTCATTAATGTTTAAGTTTACAATGTTCTGCATGATCAAACCAGTAATTTAAAAATGTAGAAATTTCTGAATTGTCAAATATATTTCAAAAATTAAAAATTACAAGAGACACATATTACAAATTAAAGAGAGATACCACCAAAAGCGACCAAATAAAAGTACATGTTTTCTCCAGTTGCATAACAAGCATTTAACCGGATTTCATTTGTCAGAATGAATAATTCACCGCGAGAAAAATGTACCGCCCGAAAGGGTTGCGAAACATTTCTCCTCCTATCTCCGTTGTCTTCTTGTCGCTCGGTTTTTGTCTTTGATTGTTTGTCTCCTCCTATTCCGTGTGAGCGAGATGATTTCTTGCGAGATGTCTCGAAGGTGGTGCTCTCGAAAGGGCAGACAGAATCGCAGATATCTTGCGGTGAAGATAACATCTGCGGGAGCAGAGAGAGATTTGCGGTAGACTCCAACCTCGAACTGCCTACGTATCTTCCAACTGCACCGGCTGGTCCACCTGCATTGCAGCATTGCATTGGTTCAATGTCGGTGCAACATTGACCGCGTATAACGATCGGAATGTTGCTCGTCGAAAATTCGAGTCCATAGGCGTTCGAGCGAAAAATATTCCATAGTCATTCATCGCATTCTGATGCTGAAACTGCTGTCATATTAGCATTTTTGGGCTGGAGGAATTTTATCAAATATTTTTGCATTTTTTTATATTTTATATTCTATTGATACGAGGATCACTCTTGATAAGAGGATACTGGAGATATACTGGGTATTTTTAGTGGAAGTATTTTTAATTGGGTTAGTCTTGTACTGATGCTAATTGTACATATGTGGGATTCGTATGGGGAAGATCATATGGGTGACAACATATGGTAATCAAAGTTTTACTCATACAAGGGTGTTACTCATATAACCTAACCTAACCATATAAGGAGGTTTAATTCATAGATGTTGATAGTTCAATTTGTTTGTTGTTCGTGGAAAAATTATTTGATAATTGCATTATTTTATAGACGACTTTGATGTACACTATGGGTGAAGGGAACAGTTATGCATGTGTAGGACATATACATAATTTAGGACATGTAATGCATATGATGTAAAACATATAATGTAAGATATATAAAACATATAATGTAAGACATATCATATAAGAAACATAATATTAAACATATAATGTAAGACATATAATGTAAGACATATAATGTAAAACAAATAATGTAAAACATAATGTAGGACTAACTAATATTATACATACACCTACATGACTAACCAAAATCATATATACATCAAAACTTTATATCCTAAAATCTCCATCCACATCTCATAAAGCATCGCGAGTTACATCCTACATCAAGTCATTCATGCCTAACATTTCTGACTTAGCAAACGATTTGCGTTGTTACGGAGTTTGGAATTGAAACATTAATAAATCTTTCCAATCGTACACTGAAGTTTACGAGATAGTTGAAAGTTTCTTAATTGTAAACCTATTAAGTCAATCTTGTTTTAAGTTGCCACGAGTTTGATCCGCGGTAAGGGTAGAGGTCAGATGAAGTCGTTAAAACTGTTATTAGATCAGAAAAAGTTTCAAATGGTTTCTTATGCGATCAGTTACTATTGCAATAAACGAGGGAAAAATTGAGATATACTGAGACAGGCAATTGCGGTTCATTTGCAACTTTGGTATTTTCCTTAGGTTTACTTTGAACTGTGGATGCTGAAATTTTAGGACTTTTAACAATTTTTGGAGTTATAGGATTTTTAAGGTTTGATAAAGAAATATTTGTACTTTGAAATGTTTGTGATGCTAAAATTTTTTGAGTCTGAAATTTTGGTGATGTTAAAAGTTTTATATAGTATTGGAATTTTTAGTGATGCTTGAATTTTTAAATATCAATTTTAAACAACAATTTTCGTCATCTCAGAATTAATTGAACGTTTAAAATTGTCTGATCTTAGAACTTTTTAATGGTTGAATGTTTATAATCTTAAAGTACTTCAACTTTGAAATTTGTATAATCTTAGAGTATTTGAACCTTGAAATTTTGGTAATCTCAGAATTCTTGAACTCTGAAAGAGCTATCTCAATAAGTACCCATCAAACATTTTTCAACTTCAGAATTTTCAGAGTTCCAGTGCCCCAAGACCTTGGAAAGTTGAGAAATTTTTGAACGTTAATCGATAAACCTAACTTTTCCCATTACACCGGCGAAATTTCAATAGCTTTTAAGAGGCTGAAAAATTCACGAACCCCGCTGAAACGTATTCCCTGTAGACCGAAAGCGTTTGAACCGGCAGTTGAAGAATGATCGACGATAATTCCGCAATTTAACCGAGCATTTGGGATTCGAAGGTGCACACGAAGGAGATGTTGGTGCAATTTCTGCAGCATCGAATCGACTGGGACGTGTTCGAGACCAAGGTCAGTGGTGCTGCGACCGCAGCGAGGTCTGTCTACCTTTTTGTTCGTGTTCCCGGGCTTGTCTTCGGAAGCGGTGCACGAGGAACGGCGAGATAATTGTGCACATCATCGGCGCGTTATTGCCCATTACGAGCACGAGACACAAAACGCGACAGCAGCAGGTCCAACGATAAATCACCCGAGTGAAACGATATTCCGACTCGCGACATTCCTTCTTGCGAGCTTGCGTTTAACGTTTTCATTCGTTGCAAGAAAGAAAGCGTTTCGAGGAAGATTCGAGGTACACTCTGGTGCAAGGTTTAGTTGGGGTTGATAGCTTCTTCATTTTCAAGTTTTATAGTTTCTTTGATTGTTTCGTTGATAGTTTCTTCATTTTTAAGTTTTATAGTTTCTTTGGTTGTTTCGTTCATAGTTTCTTCATTTTCAAGTTTTATAGTTTCTTTGGTTGTTTCGTTCATAGTTTCTTCATTTTCAAGTTTTATAGTTTCTTTGATACTTTCGTTGATAGTTTCTTCGTTTTCAAGTTTTATAGTTTCTTTGATAGTTTCTTCATTTTCAAGTTTTATAGTTTCTTTACTTATTGTATTATAATTTAGAAGCTTCACAAATATTCATTCAAATTTGTAGATGCATAAATTCTTACATCTTCAAATACTTAGATCTTCAAATTAAATAATCACCTTTCTAGATCCTCAGATTCTTATATCTTTAAATACTTTTCTGTAAAATACCTAAGTCATAATGTTTCTAAATTCTCAAATCAGAAAATCAATATATTACTAAGTCTTCTTTTTAAGTCTCTAAACTCTTCAATTTTTAAATCTCTATATAACAATCTCACTAAATTCACAAATTCATATATCTTCAAACATCTAACATTTCAAATTACTAAATCAACAAATTCACACCCTAAATTAAATTCCCAAATCACTAAATCAACAACTTCTCATGTCTCAAATCCCCAAATCTTCAAATCTCAATGTAACGAAAATTCTTAAGGTAACCTAACAACCTTAAGTTTTCTACCTAACCTAAAATTATCGGGTAAAGTATCCTCAAATTTTCTAAAAGTCAGTGAAAGGTCTTTCCCTTCGTGCGCCATGTTTCCCCTAGAGAAGCCAGATTTGCTGTTGACTGTACCTGCGAACCCTTTTCTGCGAATTTGCAATGCAAATCAACTTCCTGGGAAGATGTAATCATTGATGCAGGTTCCCTCCTCGCGAGGGCAGCTTTCAACTTGGTGTTACCGACAGGAACTTTAGAGACAACCCTAGACTACTGAAATTTCACCTAAGTGATCTTATTATTGGACGTCATTTATTCATAAATTAATATTGCATTGTTCAAGTTTTTACTCCGATCAGTTTAACCAAAAGAATGAATAAAAATTGTATTTGTTCCAACACCTCATTTATTAATCATCATATAATAATTTCTGTCTGTTCTATAATATATAAAATAAATAAAAGTTAAATTATGTGGGCATAATTATGAATTATATTATAGATAGAATTATTGTACAATTATGTATGTAAAGATATGTCATCATATATTTGGTAGTGAGTGGTTAAAAGCGTTTAGTGAAGAACCGAGTCGAAAAGAATGCAGTTTAAGAAACGAGCATCGTTACCAAAGTGTGCATCATTTGCGTAAAACACGGCACATTAGTTCCATCGCATGATTTCCCCGGAATAACAACGTCATTAACTGCGGAATCGACTCTTAAAACGACTGAAATTCGCAACGAACGAATATACGATGTTAAAGAAACACGTGACAAGGCCACAAGATCGACTTGTCAATTTGCATGCCGTTCTTCCGAACGAGAAACGATAAACCCCATTATCGCGTCATCGAATGTTCGCTCATTAATCATCGTTTGCACCTATTTAGTTTTGGCATTCGAGTCATTTTTATTCCCTTTGTTCGGTAGCGCAGACAATTTCAATCTCGAAACGATGAACCTCCTCGAAGGATGGATCGAGACTCGATACGAGCAAGAGGCAATCAACATCCATTATAATTCGTTTCGTTTTCGTCATTGCGTTTTCAATTTACTGATATCGGAGTTCATTGGGGAGATGTCGATCATGGATTTATGACTTTGGATTTTTAAGGTGTAGAGTTTTATGTTGGTAAATTTTCAGAGGGGTAAATTTTCACAGGGTGAAGTTTTCAGAATGTTAAATTCTTGCAGGGCTAAATTTTTACAGGGTTAAATTTTCACAGAGTCAAATTTTCAGAACATTAAATTTTCAAGGTATTGAATTTTCACAGAGTCAAATTTTCAGAGCATTAAATTTCCACAGTGTCAAATTTTCAGAGCATCAAATTTCCACAGTGTCGAATTTCCACAGTGTCAAATTTTCAGAGCATTAAATTTTCAAGGTATTAAATTTCCACAGTGTCAAATTTTCAGAGCATCAAATTTCCACAGTGTCGAATTTTCAGGGTATCAAATTTCCACAGTGTCAAATTTTCAATGCATTAAATTTCCACAGTGTCAAATTTTCAAGGTATTAAATTTCCACAGTGTCAAATTTTCAGAGCATTAAATTTTCAAGGTATTAAATTTCCACAGTGTCAAATTTTCAGAGCATCAATTTTCCACAGTGTCAAATTGTCAGGGTACCAATTTTCCACATAATAAAATTTTCACATTATCAAATTTTCTTATTTAGAAATCTTCAAATCTTCAAGTCCTCAAATTTTCAAATTGATAAGAAAGAAAATAATAGATTGAAAGTTTCATACTTTTAGAATTGAGATATATAGATCTGCATTTAAATAACGAACAATTTTGCAAGTAGTCCTTACATTTCATTTTAATATAACATTAGTATATCATTACTATACCAATACCATAACATTAATATATTAAATATATTATATTATACTTCCACCTCCTACAATTGCATTTTCTATAAACTTTCCATTAAACATTCCCCAACTTCGCTCACCAAAAAATAGAACAATTAGTCTGAACCTCAACCTCAATTTCAACAACCACTATTATACGTTCATTAATTAAATTTCTAATTATCCCATCTATTTTTGAACGCTGTACGAAATACGAATATCATAGAGAAAATTTCATCTGCATAAATCGATACCCAGGGGGTTTTAAACAATTTGTAAGCAATTCCGTGGTTCCGTTGGAAACGAGTCCCCTTTGAAAAATGCAACGAACGTTTGATTATGATAAAAATCCGTGTTGTCAGCAGGGGAACTTGTTCCGTGGGATCTTGAAGAGACTTTACCGCGGAAAACGCAAGGGAAAACGTGGTGATCAAAGGCGCAACGACGGAATACACGCTGGCAGACACAGACTATGGAAAAATTTGTCTCGCACAAGGGAGCAATGTTGCGGAAGAAATTAATGACCGCGGTAAATCGTCGAGGTTGTAACTTTAACCTTTATCTTGGAGAAAATGTTGCGTTCAGAGGACAACACGTAAAGGGTTTAATCGGACGAGTATAATTTTTTTCGTGCTCGTTACATCAACGACACGTGGTCACTATTATTTAATATTTACGGCGTGATAATTAAATCTTGGGTACAATAGAAAATGCAGCGAAATGGAGGTTATGACTTTTCTTAATTATTATGACCTCAAATTAATTGAATTCGGCAAATTTATTGGTCTATCTTTTTACTTATATTGGGTTTGCAATTTCATACTCTATTTAATCTTATTTTATTTTGTTCTTATTTCATATTTCATTTCATTTTATTTCGTACTTTATTCGTGGATGGTCAATTTCGTATTTTACATTTTATTCCCATTTGATTTCCTTTTTATTTTGCTTCATATTTCATTCCTCGATCTCCCTTTTATTTTATTTACAATTCATATTTATGATAAATCGCACCCTTTCATTTCCATATTTCGACTGTTATTCTCACCCTCTCCCCATGCGTTAAACCGTGATAAAACCTACCTAAAATTTAGGTAATGTATTTTTACCTAAATGAACTAAAGTACGTAAACATCGATAAGAACAATTTTACATATCACAGAACGATTTTACATATCGAGAACGATTTTATATATTACAGACGAGTTCGAGTACCTCAAAAGAGGTTATGAACGATAAAAAATTGCAAGTGAATCATCTCCACGATACAACTAGATTTTCATTAGCTAGTGTACTTCCTCATTTTTGTATTTCATTTCTTTTGCTTGTATTCACTCTGCGTCACTATGGCTGGTCAAATGATAGAGAAACAATATATCCACAACGCTTCAGGTGAAATTCCACTGAATCATGAGTCGCGACGTCTGCTATCATTCAGACAGCTGCTTTATTGCTCTACCTATTCTTCACCGAGATTTTGTTCCTCGTTAAATGTAAATCTCTTCAGTTGTTTCCTTCAATGCTTGTTTTACGATCGCGAATGGACGTTTATTATTGTACTTATAAAAAGAAAATTACTTATATATTTTTACTGTTTTGTCTTTTGCAAGATCTCTGAAATAACATACAATTTCTACTGAAACATACATATCTGTATGTATAATTAATATTTTAAAAAATTACATACACAATCTTTTATCATTTATTGCCAGATATTAATTTTAAGAATTGAAAAAAGCTTGTCGAACTTTACCTAAATGAATCAAATTTAATTCTTCAAAAGAATGTATCATTACATTTTGCTCGAAATAAAATTGTAGAATGTATTTTATTAAAAAGTAACAATGTACACTTTACGACTGAATGACATTCATTTAATTTAATCGTGTTTGACACCCCACTTGACCGCCGCCATATTAACAGTTATCAACGATTGCCAGCACAGATTGCGCAATGTTTTGGTGTTTCATTAAACGTTCCCGGCTTTGTGTTTCCAGCCAGGCGTTCTAAACGACAAAGCAACACGCTGAACAGATGTACGTACGTATAGTTAGGCAAAGTTTTAGAAAGGAAATGCAATTTGCGAACACTCAGTGGATTGAACAAACAGTAGCGTACACAGACCACGTATCCAGCTTCTGACCTACTGACACGATCCACTGACGTCACAGGAGGGCAGGAGAGTTTAGGAAGGAGCGAAAAAACGATAGCTGACTAGAAGTTGACCCATTCTCGAAGATCGTCGTTTTATGGTCAAAAGCAGTTTATACAAAAATTATTCGCAATATAAAAATTAAATGAATAACACGTTTTAGAGATTTGTGGTGTCAGAAGGTAGTTTTATAAAATAGGTACTTTTAACATAAATTATTAAGTTAGGTTACATAAAATACAAATATTTTTACAGTTCTATTTTATGTAAGAAAGAGGAACATAAATTAGGGAAATAATAATGGGTTTATTTGTGATATTCGTGAACAAAAATTTTAGATGTAAACCTGTTTCAATGTCCACCCTGTTGCTCTTTTTCGAGTCACTGATATATCTTCAAAAATTTATACTATTATTAAAATGATACTGTTATTGCTAACATGCTGTTTCTACATACTTCCTTTAATATATTATATGAATTTGTGTAATTTCTTTTATAAAACATTGATACAAATAACATAGTAAATGCACCTAAATATTGCTCAAATGACCATAGCTAGGTTATGTTCTTTATTACTATTCATTATGGACATACATATATTTACAATCAAACTATTATACTCAGTACTGTATTATTTCTTAAGGAATATAAATTGCAACTTTTTGTTCTAATTATCAACTTAAGAAAAATCCTGTTATTATGTTTTGTTGCTACTAAAGTCAAAGTTATTTTATATGAAAGACCCTTCGTGATTTTGATCAGCAAGATGATATCCTTCCGCAAAAATCCATGAAGTTTACATTGTGTAGAAACTGTAAAGTAATATGTTCCATGGTAATAATTTGTGAGCATAGGATTACGTCGATCTATATCGTTTTTCTTATTGCGCTTTTTACTGGTGTCGATTTTAGTGTAGCGTATCATGTTCTGCGGTGTAACTCGCGTTCACAGACCGACGAATAAAAATCTTGCTTGTAACGTAAATATTCGGTTACTGCTTCGTTCCCAAATGAGAAATAAATGTTTCCTTTAGTACTACTACACCATATGATGTTAAAATTACTATTATAGATTATAAGGATAGAGAATCTTGTAATAGAAATGTACATCGTCTTTAAAACATGTTTCATGTGTGCAGTGTCGTACTTTATGTAAAACAATGTAAATTAATTTGACATCAATAAAAATTAAATAAATAAATGACCATGATTTTCATTTAAGATATTGTATTATGGTATCACCTTAACCTCTGTCCTTTTCCCTTCTAAAATAATATTCACCGTCACGAATTTAATAAAGTAATAAAACGCACATAACATTTGGTCGAGACTTCATAAAATTTCTTTAGGACTTATTGCCCGAAGCGTTAAATACCGAAAAGCGTAGCAAAAAACGCAACAAATATTTTCACCCAATTCGTCGTCGAAAAAGAGAAGCGTTGCCTGCAAAAAAGTCCATAGCCGAAAAGAACGCGAAACACCGAAAAGAGTAAGCAAAAAGAATGTAACGTTCGATCGGTTTAACAAAAAGTCTCGCGTTGCACGGCACGAGGGCGAAAACAAAGTCCGATGTCGCTTTAACGGTTTCGGCTACAAAATTTTCTCGTCGATCGATCCCCGATTCGATATATCGTTCCATCGCCGCTCAAAGCCGCTCCCGTTTCTGACGCGTACTTTCGAAGATCGATCGATCGTTCTCGCTCGAGGGATCGGCAAACGTCAGACGAGCTAGCAGCTGCGGGCCGCTCCATCCTTTGTCTAAATTTCTTTTTCCCCCCCGGCACCCTTCGTCTGTCATTTTGCCCAACGTTTATTTTTTTCTTTTTCTTCACCTTTACCGTACAGTTTTCCCAACAAGATTTAACCGCGCGCAAAAGCCGCGCGCGAAGCTCGTATGCGGCGATCCTCGTCGAGGGAAATTCACGGTCGAAGGATATGAAAAATCGCCGCTCAGCTGTCGGTCGCGTCTCCGTCTGCGACGGTGACATCTCTTGCGAGCTGATTGGTTAGGAAAACGATCGCGAAATTATCGTCACCGAGGGATCCTTACCGATACGATTCCGTCGACACGGGAACCACGGCCCTGCACGACATCCGCTGCGTTCGCGGTGGACCGGAAATTCCGCGGTGGAGATCCAGGCGGGAGAGCAGGTGGAAAGTTTGGAGAGGTTCGAGACACGTCGAGGTATACTTTCGTCAATTCTATGTAATTATTGTTCAATTATTCTGTAAATTTTAAGGTTGAGTCAGAGATAATATGGAGGGATATATGATCAAGGTGTTAGGAAGATCTAACGAATGCGCTCGAATGTACTTTTGGATGACACATGTGTAAACTTAAATAATTTCTTTTGCTACCAAATTTCTACATTTTCAAGTTTTTCAAGATTCATAATTCTAGTTATTCAAATTATCAATTGTAGAAATTCCCAAATCTTTACATCTTCAAATCCACACATTTTTCAATCCTCACATATTCAATCCCTCACATACCAAAATCCTCACATATCCAAGTTCTTACATATTCCAACCCTCACATATCCCAACCTTCACATGTCCCAATCCTCACATATCCTAATTCTCACATTCCCAAATCCTGATTTTCCCAAATTTCCCTGACCAAAAATTACAATTTCTGAATAACGATATTGTCACTCTGAAGCTCAACTCGCAAACGATTTTTTCACGTGCATCAACGCAAATCTTAATGGCATTCTAGAGCGATTAAAAGCATTTATTAAAGAATGGCAGTATTTACCAGTGACAAAGCAAGAGGACTCGATTTTCCTCCGCTTTTATAATCCGTCATCCGCAGTACAATTCCGTCGGTGTTAGTCAAAATCATTGTGGGAGGTATCCTTGTTCGTCCAAGTATCTCGGTGAATAGCTTTGTTCGTAATGCAAAGAATTTAGTGTTCGGCAGAACGAAATGCGAGCAAGTCGAAAGAAACCGGGAAAGACAATTCGTGCGTCACTGTTTTCTGGGGAAATGTAAAAGGCATACACCCGTGGGTAAAAAGTTTCGAAATGGAGATGAAAAAAGCAACGAAAACGCTCGAGTTGCCAAGGTATATCCGTGACACAGTTTTACAGCTTTGATCGAGCACTAGCCTTGGTTCGAAATGTTTAAGCGAATACGCGCTCAAGTAACTTCACTATAATGTCACTTATAGGGATAAGCTAAGGGTTGTTCACACGTACGCAGTTGTCTAAAGTCCAAACTTTCGCGCGGAAATTCACCTGGCAGGTGTTATTTAATTCCCAGATCGCATATCTTGATATAAATACCAATTAAATCGCGGATATATATGCTAATGTACTTCTTTCGTGTTGCGTACACTTTGCATATGTTACGTAAATAGATTAATATGTTTCATATTTCTTGCACATTTTATATATGGTTTTTTTAGGATACCTGTTTTACTTGAAATTATAAGCTGTGATTTATGATTATACTTGTAATATTTAGAAACTACTCTAATTATGAGCAGTGCCACTCTAAGTTTAATATTGTTACATTACAGTTATTACTAAAGTAGTGATAAAAATGTAGAATTATATTTATAAACTTTTCAAAAAAGGAATTTTCAAAAAATGAAAAGACTTGAATTTTCAAGATATAATTAAGAATATGTATACACAGTATTAATTATAAAATTGTGCAGATTTTCACAGCAATTTTGTATTTTATTTTAATTTTCCTTTTATATCAACTTTCTTAAATATTGAATTTCTTTCTCAATTGTTTAATTTTATTTCTATATGCAACAGTATGTGTTACATTTTGTGTGCATACATATTAAGATGAGAACCTAATTAATTTCAGTTAAATGAGGTACAAGAATCAACCTCCATTTTGTTGTCGATCACTCATGTGAACTTTCGGCGGGAGTTTCAAAAGTTTTAAACTGTAGTATCTCGCAATGAGTTTCTCATTTTAAACTTAGGTCAAGGCCTACATTATGGGACCCCAGAACTTTCTTCTCTATTTTTCGTGTCACTTCCGACTAAATTTCACAAACCGGAATAATCTCCATAATCTCGTGGCGGAAAATCGTGTGTCACGATACCGTAAGCGGCGTGCGCCTAATAAAACGCGCACGGTATTCTTAAAGCGTCGCTCGCCGCTTCCGCGTCCTCGCGGCGGACATTAAAAGCGGCACGATAATGGAAACACCGGACGTTGATGTATCTTAATAAGATATCGCGTGTATACGCGTGTTATTTATTGCCGATTAATCGGTGTTCCGCTAGGGAACGAGGTAAAACGCGCGCTACCATTTAAGGTGTTCGCGGCACGAAAAAGAGAGTTTCGCGTCGAAGTCCGGCGTCCTTCCGACGCTCACCGATATATCAGCCGATCAACCGAGCCTGCAGACGTTTCCCTTCGCAATTTACCGACCACTGTATTTTTCTGCACGTCCTTATCGAGACGTGTCCCACCGTGTCACGGTCGCCTTGACATCGGCCTACCGCCGTTATCTGAAACGTATCTCTCGAATAGTAGCAACTTGACCTCCCCCGTATTTTCAGCTTTCCTCCACGATCCGATACAGAATCTTTCCACCCTCGGGGATGGAAAGTGTCCAGGTTCCACTCTTGTTCGAGTGACCCCCTTTTTCCTCTCGCCATTCGGCAAACGTCACTGTTCGATGATAAGATAGAACATTGGGTGCCGAGATCTTTATGTTCTTCCAATTGAATTTGCTGAGGCTTATGGGCTTCTCAAGTGTTATGTGCTGGATTACAGGAATGTGTTTTATGTTGTATTGGACTATTCTTTAGGCTTCTTTTGAGGGACCGGTAATAGCAGGTCTCTGCTTTATCTTCTGTGGAGGGTGAGTAAACTTCACAATTTTTTATTTCCTATATAAATCAATTTCAGTATTTTCAAATACTCGAAGCTCCAAATTCTAAAACATAATTTTCTAGTTTTCGAAGTTCAACTTTCATATTCGCAAATTATTAGAACACCAATATGGAAATAAAATCTTTTTATAAATTTTTCTTCTACACAATTATATTTTTCAAATTTCTGTAATGTCTGTAAGTCTTCAACTCCCCAAATTCTCAAATACATTAATTTCTAAATTGTTGAATATTAAATCACTCTTTTTGAGTGTAACAAAAATTTCAAATATGGAATATCAGTCTTTGACAATCGAGTTCCACGCGAAAGAAACCCCATGACCTTTCCCAGTTTTTTCCGCCCTATAGCTCCGTCCAAGGTGAACCACTGTACACGAAATTCTTTCTTTCGGAAATTTTAATGCCTAACAGTCGGTGATCGAACACGTGGGTCTGACTTCAAAGATACGTTACCAGATAGAAATCGCGTTAAACTCCTTAACACTCAATTACACATGCACACATTTAATCAACGTTTTTCATTCCGCCGCTCGCGTTACATCCACGTTTCCAGTTAATCGCGACACGTTTACACTCGGTTGCTCACGAAACTCTGATCCGACTTGTTCTCATTCTTTGTCTCGACAACTCTTGTCCATTAATTTCGTACTTGATATTCAATTACGCGTTCACACGTACTCGAGTATTTCTTACGTTTCGCGTTCATTTTCGTATCACGACTCGTTGGTCACGAAACTTTCATCCGATTTGTCGTATACATTTTCTAGATTTCTTGTCTCGTGTATTAATTTACCCTCGACCTCTGGACACTCGGACATTTTTTATGGGTTTTTTCGCTTTGTTTCTGTTCTGTACACCCCCGTCTGCTCCAGACAAGCGATAAATCTTATGCGGTGGAGTTCATTGAAGCTCGAGCCCGAACTGTCCGCACCATCCCCTCGGTCCTTTGTCTATGGAAGTTCTTTTCATTAATTTCACGCTTGACGTTCAATTACATAGTCATTCATTTATCCACGAAATTCTTTTTGTCCTCGTTTATACTTTTTTTATGTTCATTTGATCGTGCTCTGTTATCCAATCCAGCCGAGTCATCTGTTGTCTTCGTAATGTACGGAGTGTCCGAGTTCATCTCTTACTGATATAAAAACCTAGAAAAATTGCTGTCTTATATGATTTTAGGACATTTTACGACAAACACATTGTCATTTCAAGGCCAATATTATAGAAATTATATGTTCGACCCTGCTCAATCTATCAATGAGAATATTAATTTGACTAATTTGATTAATTTGAGTTCTGTAAATTATTATCTATATTATTTATAAATTATTTATTTTGCCTAACAGTAAGGGTGTTATCAGCAAAAATATTTTCTATCATACCCAAACAAATGTAGATCATACACCACCCAATTATATAAATTTAAATTATGTTTTAACTCTCAGAAGACTTTATATAATTTCTTTATCCATTGTACTATTCACATCTAACCGCGTATAATTTATACGTTCGCTTAAATTTTCACCCTTGTTCTGAACTGCTCAGGACACGCGATATATCTTGGCGGGCACAAAAGGCTCCCCAACTGAACTGTCCGTTGCATTCTCTCGATTAATTCACGCTCCACATTCACGTAGCCACACAGTAATTTAAGGAACTTTGCTTTTTATGATATCCATTTAATCATTATAGTGGAAGCATTTAAGATGGACTATAGAATCGGAGAAAATATTTCAGACAAACGGTGTTTGTTTCCAAGGGGAGCATAATTCGAAATCGATACTCCATTTTGTAGATGGAAGTGTAAAAGACGTACGAAGGTCAATGTTGTTTTTCTCGATTTCCAAGAAACTGAAAGTAAATAACAGAAAATGTCGACGAACCCAGACTGTTAGATCTGGAACTTTGATACATACAATTATTTTATTTAAATCAAATTTATGAGACGGTCAAATAAACGTTAGTTAAATGGATATAATCATTGAAGAGGTACAGTGATGACAAATACAATGATGATATAATTATTGCAGTAGTACAATGTAATTATTAGATAGATGCAGAACAAAAATTTGGACTAAATATAATTATCAAACAAACATAAAAATGACAAGAATTTAGTGGAATTGTTAAACATATGTGATAACATTGCATTATACATGTATGTATATTATAAACATCATTGCTATTTTTTAATTATTGTTAATATAGAAAATCTTAAATGTCTTATTCGATAGAAATTTCATTTTGTGCCCCAATCTATTTGATTTTTAATCAAACCTTCAGTTGAAATCAATCGAATGAATCCTAGGTCCTCCATTACAATCTCTCACGCATTGATTGTTATCCAACTCCAATATTCGCGTATTCTATCCTATTTTCTCTTCACTTTCGAACCACCCCGTTTCTTGACTGCTCGAGACAGCACGATATATCTTGAGCATTGGTGGCGACAAAAGCTCTCGAACGGAGCTGTCCTTCGCGTCGTCCCGCTTCTTTACCGTCGGCCATTTTCTCACTCTGAAAGACCGAAAGAACTCGTTACATGGTGGCTACGTAACGAAACGCAGTCGCTCTTTCATCGCCGTCGACCACTATTTGTCAAGCTCTCCTCGCTAGAAAGGCCATTAACGTTCCTCCGTTTCCTTTCGCAACACCGGGCCTTTGTTCGTATCTACTTGCCTATAACAGCAGCGAATTTTACAGTGGGTGATCAGATTATTGTGATCGCTTTAAAACGATCATTTATTCCCAGTCGAAGCTGTGCGATTGCGACCACCCAACTTTCAACACCTTTCGCGTTCTTAGAGATCTTAATGCAATTCTGGTACTAATTTTACAAACTTAATATTACAATAGATAGCTTTGTAGTAAAATATTAGATGTAATCGAAAAACAATCATAGGTTAAGGGGGTAAAAATACTGCTGCAAAATGTATTTTAAGATATTTATGTTACTTGAGTCTCTATCAAGACATTTGATCAATGTGTTCATATATCACATGTGTTACACATAATCGAATGTTTGTATCAAGTTTATGTTCTTATCTTGATGTATCTACAACGTGTCACATGTGTATGTGTATCAAGTCTATGTACATGTCTAGATGTATCTACAATATGTCACATGTGTATGTATAGCAAGTTTATGTCCATGTCTTGATGTATCTACAACGTGCTACATGTGTATGTATATCAAGTTTATGTCCGTACCTTGATGTAGCCACAATATATTACACATGTATATGTATCAAGTTTATGTCCATGTCTTGATGTACATACAACATGTCACATGTGTATGTATATCAAGTCTACGTCCATATCTTGATGTAACCACAACATATTACATGTGTATGTATATCAAGTCTATGTTCATATCTTGACGTATGTTTATATGTCACATCCATAACACATCATCAAATATCTATATTAAGTGTATGTTCACGTCTTGATGTACAGTATATCATAATATCTGAATCATTTTTATGTTTATGTCTGGATGTAAACATCTGATGATATGACATATGTATGTGACATATGATGTTACATATGTAACGTATAAATATAATGAAAGAAATAATACTAATAATTAATCCAGAAATAGTAACTTCATTTTATGAAACTTCTGAAGCTGAAGGATGTTAGCTAAATACCTTCGATCGCAAAATGTCTAACAGGAGAAAGCTTGCAGAAAAACTGCAAAATGCATGAAGTTCTGTTGTTTGCTGACACTAATGACACACATGTTTATCTGTACATGAATCAGGTTCAACTACCGTCCGGAATAAGTCATCGTTCACGGCCATTCTATGTTTCGGCCAGCCGATCGACCCCTGAGTTTCAGGCAGCACGCCAGCGAGTGGATCTATAAGGTCAGTCTTAACGGCAAAAACGCGCGGCTAATGCGGAATTCTCCGTGGCGGTGGTCTCTGCCAAATGGGTCAACCGTGGAGAGACTGGAACAGGCGATGTAGCAAAAGTCTACGAGAGAGTACCACGACGATGTTCGCGCCATTTCAGGAGCCATAAAAGTCGGAACTCGCTGCCGTAATCTATACCGGTCTCTCTAAACGAATTATAGTGGATTTAACGCTGAACAGCCTTGAAAAAGCACGACGGTCACGGAATCGATCTTCCCCACTCGCTTTCCTCTTCTACGCCTTTCTCTTAACCCTTCTTTACCTTTCGCTATCTTCACGAGTGATTTTTCTTGTATCGAGGAGGGTACGAAGGACAAGTTTTCAATGGCTGAATGCAAAATTTAAAAATAAATTTTAGGACGTGTATTTACCAAGGATCTATTGTGAATATACTGCTTCAAATCTCAAGATAAATTTTATGTTAAAAATTTTTGTATTAAATTCTAGTTTTTGGGTGGATGCGTTAACTGCACTGAAATGAGGTTATGGGCCGTCACGTATACTCGGACGCAGTTAACTAGTTACAAAGTTAGATTACTTGCAATTGTTATATTTTTTTAATTTCACAGTGTTTTTGATAGGTCATCAAGATTATAAGTACTGTCGATTTATAAGTCAGCAACTACAAATTGAATAGAATAATTTATTTGCTGTCAAGGTTCTTTTAACCCATTGTTGCATGATCTCAATTTTAAATATAAACAATTTCTAATGGAATAGAAATTTCTCACAGAAATAGAACTTTGTTCTCATAAAAGTAATTATAAGAAAACATATGAACTCACAAAAAAAATAAAAAGTAAATTTCTTAAAGTCATACCAGTAACAATAATAAAACTTCTAATCTCATAAAAGTCATAATAATAAAACAGTACTGCAATATTAATTTACTCAAACTAAATTTATCTAAGTAATAAAAAAATAGTTTCAATACTTAAAAAATGAAAGTATTAAAATTGAAGTAAGAAATAAATATGTAACATTCTAAGAAGATACAAAGAATGGTTGATTGCAACTGACATAGGCAAGGTTTCAGTCGATGAGAAAATCTGGCTTAGGAAAGCAGAAACGTCCCCCCTCGGCAGCTGCAATTTATTCGTTAATTGCTGTGTAACCTTCTAGCGCACGAGCAAGTTAACTAACGAAAAATTGCGACCCGTCACTAGCAAATGTTACCCATAGCTTTCGGAGCGAGTGGTCCGCTCGGTTCTACTCGCTTCGTTATCTCGCATAAACCCGCGACTTCAATTAACACCCACGCGACCGTCTCGCTCGATCCGAATCCCTCTTCTTAATTGGCAAATGATTTTTCGCCACGGAGAACGCCATATGATACCTTCGTTGTAAATTTCAATTATTTAGACATTTTTTGTCTAATTGAAATTTGATATTATACGAAGGGATATTTTAACGATATTGTAATTTTTTAACTTTGGAAAATTTAAGAAACTTGTAGTTTCAGATTTTTAGACTTTTATTGTTGGATTGTTAGATTTTTAGATTTTAGGATGTTTAGATTTTTAGATTTTTAGATTTTTAGATTTTTAGATTTTTAGATTTTTAGATTTTTAGATTTTTAGATTTTTAGATTTTTAGATTTTTAGATTTTTAGATTTTTAGGTTTTTGGATTTTTAGATTTTTAGATTTCTGGATTTTTAGATTTTTAAATTTTTAGATTTTTTAATTTTTAGATTTTTAAATTTACAAATTTTCAAGCTTCCAACAATTCACATTTTCAGGTTGTTAAATTCTCAAATTCTTCAATTATTAAGCTTGCAATGTACCAATTTTTAAACTCACAGTTTCTTACATATCTAAAGTTCCAAATTTGTATGTTAACAAATTTGGAAGTTCAGTCATCAAACATGAATTCAGCAAAAATTTTTAGTTATCAAATTTTCAAATTTGCACCACCAATGCAATTAAACCATTTCTTCTAATATAAACATAATATAAATCTAACACAGAAAACCAAGTACCCCAAAAATGTATTAACAAAAGAACATTAAAAATGTTATAAACACGTGCAAGTGCATATTAGCATTATTAAACGAACATAACAATTCGTCGCGCAAAATTAACCCCGATAACGAGCACGTAATTGAAGTAATCTATGAAAGCGATCTTGTAATGTCTTCCACAATACCAGGTCGATACTTGGAGAAGTTCCATTAAAGTGAAACAAACTGGTAATAAAATCTTGGCAAGCAGTAATCCAAAGGAAAGTTGAAGCTATATAAACTTTTTCGTACTTTTATCAACTTCAAGTACAGTTGCACATGTACACGTTTAAATCTGATATACTGCTATTAAAAGCATAAAATATTTAACGAAGTCGATATAAGCCTCTCTGGATAATGGCACTTGCAGTCTCATTATTTCCATCCTAAATAATACGGTGCTTTTAACGGTGTCTCATTTCAACCAATTGTTCGGTACTCGATTAACTAATTCCGATATTTCGCTGGAACGTGGATGGTCACTTTACTTTTAACGAAATTCGTTTTCTTGCTTTTAGTGCATACGTTACTAGTTTCAATAATATTCGGTTGCTAAGTACTTTTATTACAATTTGTTTTATTTATTTACGGTTCACAGGTTATTTACTTGTTTAGGTAAATTTGTTGGAATTTGTAGGAATTTGCATTTAGTGGATGCATTGATTGCAACTTGTAATAATATGCATTTAGTGGATGCATTGATTGCAACTTGTAATAATATGCATTCGGTGGATGCATTCATTACACCTTGTAATGATGTGCGTTTAGTGGATGCATTCATTGCAACGATTAACAATATGAGTTTATTAGAGTACATTAATTACAAATTAGAATAATATTAATTTACCAGATACGTTCATTACAATTTGTAATAATATGCATTTAGTAGATACACCCATTGCAATTTATAACACTATGCATTTATTAGATATATTAACTGCAATTTATGACAATATACACTAATTATATATTTATCAAAATTTGTTCCTTACAATTTACAGAAATATTCATTTACTATATACACTCATTACAATTTGTAATAAAATGTTTTTACGAGATACATCCATTGCAATTTACAACACTATGCATTTATTAGATATATTAACTGCAATTTATGACAATATACACTAATTATATATTTATCAAAATTTGTTCCTTACAATTTACAGAAATATTCATTTACTATATACATTCATTGCAATTTGTAATAAAATGCATTTACGAAATACATCCATTGCAGTTTATAACAGTATGCATTTACTAGATGCACTCATTGCAATTTATAACAATATGCACCTACCACATATTCGTTAAAATTTAGAGTGCTATTTCTTTCATTTTTTTATGTCATGTCTGCCCTCATCAGTTTTAAAATTTCATTAAAATTGCACTTGAAGTTTCTCTGCTCCTCCGCCGTACATTTTAATAAATTAATTTCGTACCGCATGCTTCCATAGTAGTCAACGAGTTGAAATATCAGCCCGTCGGCAAATATTTTCTTTCTAAGGCAGGGACGGGCAATCTCGAAGTGATATATTGTTACCTAAACAAACCAGGGTGGCGACGTGACATGCCATTTTAAGCGGCCGTCACAACTGTTCAATAAATTGTTACTGTAATTGTTTAATGATGAGACTAAAATTGCTCTACGTACGAACATTAATAAATTCTTAAAGAACATTGTCAGAATTATATATTTCAAAATAACATAAATACTTCGAAGTTTAGTTCAACTGAATTTAATGTAACTCTATGAACAAACTATTAATCTTGCAATGAATAGATCTAAACAATATTTAGTACACTTGTAATTAAAGAACACAGAAAAATAAAACTTTATCCGCTGCAAAAGTAACCAACATAAGATTTAAAGTATTAAATTTCAGTACACAAAAGTTAATGAAAATGATGTTCCAACTAATCTTTCAAATTGAAGTAAATGCACAGAAGATTTTATGTAGCAATAAATCATGATAATAGTTACCTTTTCCACCACAGTATATCTGATCAAGATAATCGCACAATGTGGCGACACCTTAAAAAGGCATGTTAATCTGTGTCTAGCTCTGTTTGAATTGCAATGTATCACGTTACTTCAAGGAATTACCTGATGTTCATCCTTGTACAAATGCCTGCTGTCTACACCACTTAAAAGCACCGCTGTAACATTATCCAAAAATAATAATATTAAGACAAATTGGAACAAGTATATAATTTCATCATTAAGTCGCGTTTACAATTTTGCTAATCTACTTCATCAAACTTGAAGTTTAAAGTTCAAAATAAAGATTTGTCGATTGCACATGATTCATATTCAAAGTCATTCAAATTTAATGTCAAGGTTATTTCACTACACTTAAAGTTTTGTTTTAATTAATCTAGTTTTCATACCACATGTATTTGAAGTCAAAGAGACCAAATAACAATTTTAATAAGGAACGTATAATAAAAAATTTTTATTAACACATTGTTGATCGTCCTTGCATTTTCAATTTTTAAAACTCATTCAGCATAATATAGGACATTGTGAAAGCCTTCCTCAACCTATTCAGTCATGTTTGCTTTATTGTAAAAATAGTTCTCTTGATACTTGCGTCCCCAGCTCTAGTGTTATAAATATTTCAACCATGACGAATTGTGACAGAAAAAATTGTTCAATGTACACGAAGGCTGCGTTGCTATACGTCGTAAATTAAAACTCTCATAGAAAACTATTAAAACATCCATAAATTCCACGTTCAAAATTATCAGTACAGTGAACAATAATTATTTATTACAAAATAATTTTCTTCTATGTAAATTTTTCTGGTTAACCAAAAAATGCCAATTAATTTTCCTAAAGTTAGGAAAATTAAGGTTAAGTGATCTCACATTTCTTGAAGTAAGAAATTTTCTTAATTCCCTAGATGTTGTTCCTATGGTCAAGAGAGCCACCACCCAGTCCAAAAGCAAGTCCCTGGTTCGCGTGGTTCGCGACAGCGCTGGTCCTCTGGCGTTGCAGAAGAAGCGTAGCAAAAGCCATCCTAGCCGTGTCGCCCTTAAGGTTATTAAAAAGACGTCATCTCCTTCCTGCAACGACATCAAAAGCCTCGTCGACCGTTCCCCTATTAAAACAACGACTGAAGCTAGAAAATCCCATATCGCAACGGAAACACAGACACTCGGGCATCAGGACGAAGGTGAAACGACTGTGCACCGGTGACGGGCCACACGTGACCAACTCCAGCTCCCCAATCCAGCAAATTCACTATAAAGTCACCAGAAGCGGCAAGGTATACGGGAAATATAACAAGGTCGTGATGCCGACGAACTGCAACCAAGGAAGCCATTGAAAAACCATTTTCTCCGACTGCTTAGCCCTTTGTGTGACCATGGGCAAAGTCGTGTGAACGTTCGCGCAAATACCGTGTGTAACACGATGTCCTTATGTCCGCACATAAAATATTGCACCAGATGGACATGTTGTTTTTGCTCGACGAACCGCGATCACTGTTTTGTAACGAGATTTTAGAGACCTCTTTACTTTTAGAAATCTGTTTTTTGTATAATATGAACCTTTTGGAGAATGTTTTGAACACGTGTAGAAAATACGAAATACGATTCAGATTTCGTTGTTTCTTTCATTGTGACAATTTTCTGATCTTTCGATTGGAAATGATGCGCTTCCGTGGACGATTTTTGAAGCAATCGGTCGAAAATATTCGAGTTCGATGGAGACGGAAAGATGCACATTCAGGTGGAAGTAGGTCAAAAAATAATCGTCGCTTATGGGAGTTGCTGCAGTTGACATGGTAAGTATAATTATGTCAATAACAAAATTCACACACTTATATAAAATACTACGATATGGAGGATGGTGAAATGTACCATCAACCTCAAGGTATAAATTATTAATTTGAATGCTACCTGCAAAAATACATTATCAAAAGGAACCATATATTTCAACTCTTGAAATGCCTTGTACCTTTTGCACGAAAGACGTCTTTGATCAGAATTCCTCGTTACACAAGGTAACGTCAAATTTTATCGAAGCACAGTGCGTTTTCGCGTCAAAGGACTCAAGCGGTTTAGCAGAGGGTGCGACTATTAGTCTTCTTGCTTCTTCCTGATGTCCTCGGCACAGTTTCGAGTGCCGAGGTCGTTTGACAGAGACCTTCGTCGGGGTCACTATTGTATCTACAATCCACGACGACCACGAGCGTCGTTTTGGACTCATGGTCCCTCTTCTCTTCTCCCATCTACGGCCAGATCAATAAGCATTCGGTGCGTTTCGATAGCTCACGACATATTCCTTATGCCTCGCTATATGATTTTCTATGTTGGGCAATCATTCGTCGACTTTTCGTTCTTCGAGTCTGTGGAAATCGACTGCACCGAGTTGGTACGATCGCCATTGACGCAGCTTCTTCACGTTCATTGAATATTCTTTGTGTTTCACGTCGTTTGAGGAAAACTGAGGGCGACGTGGCACATGCACTTTACAGTTGAATTAAAATAGTGGATGCTGTTGTTTGAATTTAATTATTGGACACTATTTATTGCATTATCCTGTCAAGCAGTATTATTTAATTATTCTGTAGGGTACTATTTATTACATTAGCCTATCAAGATCTATTATTGAATTACATTATGGAGTACTATTTATTAAATTACCCTATCAAGTACTATACTTATTAAATACATACATAATATTAAATCATACAATCAATTATTGATTCATTATAATGAACACAATTTTTAAACACTAAAATATATTTAAAAATTTTGTGTGCAAAGTTTAACTTCATAGTGATGGTACAAATTAATTATGACTATCGAAAAAGAGGTTAGGTTGTATGTCTCTTAGGACCATGTCTAAAAGAAAAGATTGAGTTACAGTTTCAGTTATTATCACTAAAAATTGACAGAATTTGTAAGAAACACTTAATTACTGAAAAATGGTGCTGACTGAAGTATACAGCTAGTCTTCGAAGCTTTAAAGCTGAACCTTAAAGGCTAACCTTCTAAGACTAATACCTTTAAGCCTCAAGCCTCGAAGCTTTTGACGTTAAAGTAAGAAGTTGACATGAATTTTAATCAATTTTTTTGGTGAGAATTATTTAAGAACTCCAGGTAGTACTAACGATTTGTAATATTATAAAACTAGCTATTTTAGAAAGACTCAGTAAAAATCACTGAAATAGAATTACAAAAAAAATTGATACAAATTATAAAAAGTATAAGAAGAATAAGAATTCTTAATACTATTCTCACTGAATTCATGTCGTGACTCAAGTAATAATATCAACTATAATGATTACATACTAGTTAAAATTTCTACATACAGTACAGCCCTGAAAACAGAGAATTATCGAGTGATTATTGCCTCAAATTACAAAACACCTCAAACAACAAAATATCACAAACAACATATTAATCACCTACCAAATAATTCATATCTACCAAAATTTTACTAATTCACAGAATTCAATCTAAACTCCTCAAACTTTAAAAAATCCTTCAAAAAACTTTCATGAAAAAAGGTGATGAAAAGATGTCAGCATCGAGAGACAGAAACGCTTAAGTCCGTGTTGTCGTTCCATTTTTGTAACGGTTTCTATATACGACCACTCGACGGCAGCTATTGTCTAAGGCCTCAGACGGTTTCTATTAATAATTTCAACCCCGTCGATCGAGAATGTGGTTAAGGGTTCCTAGGGAATCCCGTGAAAGTCAGCGTCTGACGGGATACGTCAGGTTCGCCGGCGCAACAGGGCATTGAATCATTAAATTTGGCACAGTTACGTTTTCATTCTGAAACGACGACGTGCAGCACACCGATATACGCTCTGCTCATTCTAAAACCACGGCCATTGTGCCACAAATTGGCACATCTCTGATTAGAAACTTGCCAGCCGGTTCATTGTTGCGTGGACTGTGGCAATGCGCGTGCGACGATAGGAACAGCCGTTGAGACGATCTCGAAGAAACTTTTGCGAATGAATCTGATTACTCGAAGGAGGACGTTGCCCAGTTTAGTTTTTACATTTTTATTTGTGGTTTGATGACGAGTTATTTCATTCATTTTTGTGTATTTGAGGACTTGGATGAGGTTAGGTTTGTTTTTGATCATTTTCAAGTTTAGTGGGCGATCTTTTGTTGGTGAATTTTGAGATTGGAGGTGTTGGGAATTTGGGGAGTTGGAGATTTGGAAATTTGAGGAGATGGGGATTTGAGGAGTGGGGGATTGGAGGAGTTGGAGATTTGGGGATTTGAACCTTTAGAGAGTTGAAGATTTGGAGATTTGGGGATTTAGAGAGTTGGGAACTTGGAGGGTTGGAAATTTGAAGAGTTGGGAATTTGAAGGGTTGGAAATTTGGAGAGTTGGGAATTGAGAGAGTTGGGAATTTGAAGGGTTGGAAATTTGGAGGGTTGGAAATTTGAAGAGTTGGAAATTTGAAGAGTTGGAAATTAAGAGAGTTGCGAATTTTGAGGGTTGGAAATTTGGAGAGTTGGGAATTTGAAGCGTTGGAAATTTGGAGAGTTGGAAATTGAGAGAGTTGGGAATTTGAAGGATTGGAAATTTGAAGGGTTGGAAATTTGAAGAGTTGGAAATTTGAAGAGTTGGAAATTTGAAGAGTTGGGAATTGAGAAAGTTGCGAATTTTGAGGGTTGGAAATTTGAAGAGTTGGGAATTGAGAGAGTTGCGAATTTGGAGGGTTGGAAATTTGGTGAGTTGGGAATTCGGAGGGTTGGAAATTTGAAGAGTTTGGAATTTGGAGAGTTTGGAATTTGAAGAGTTTGGAATTTGAAAAATTTGGAATTTGAAGAGTTGGAAATTTAGAGAGTTGGAAAATTCGACAGTTAAATATTTGAAGATTTGCCTTAGTGATCAGACTTCCTAACGAGCCACCTACATTTACTTTAAAGAGCTTGCAAGTTTCCGTCTTGAATACCAAACACAGTCGGAGTCTCTTAATCGATCATTCGTAGCGACGAAAACCTCGTTCGTTTGCAAACGAGTTTCGGCGCCGCGTCACCTCGGAATCGAATTAAGTAATTAAATTCCCGGGTACTGATTACAATCTTTGTTCGAACGGGTCCAGTTTTGTCCCACGGCAACGTCGAAGCCTCCACGCGGATCGTGTACGCGAATTTCCTGTTTTTTAATCAAGAGCGTACGAAAATAGCGCGCGGGAAGACTTAATCAGCCTGTCTAACGTGAGTGGATGAAAGGAGGTTCTATCTGATTTGAATAGAGCGACGCTGGGATGGGGCTTCGTTAAGGTCACCGGCAAGACCTTGCCTATACTGAATTACGCGATCACCAATTTCACGTCATAGATACTCTATATCGACCAAATAATATTGACTCATCGAAAAGTAATTCCCTTCTAACACTTTGTTTTATATAACCGTGGCAGTCCACTTTTGACTTGCTGGCTTAACACGATTACGCTAATTGTTAAATGTATGCAGCAAATTTATTCTTTGAAAGGCAAATACTAGTTTCAAACAGTAGAATCATTAATACAATTTTCATTTTTCAAGTTCCAGATTTGGTAACTTCTAAAGTTTAGTATTTTTAACCGACTTCGAAAAAGGAGGAGGTTACTCAATTCGACCTGTATATTTTTTTTTTTTTTTTTAGACTTTAATTTTTAGACTTTAATGTCCTGGTATTTGGAAATGTTGAGGTTGGAGAATTTATAAGTTTGTACATTTCATAAATTTTTCAATTTTTCAATTTTTCAGTTTTTCAATTCTTCAATTCTTCAATTTTTCAATTACTTCATTCCTTATTTGGGTGACAACTTTTCACTTCAAAAAATGTAAATAAAGACCCAAATAAAAATCTAAATAAAAATCAATAAAAATGTAAATAAAGTTATAAATAAAAATCTGAATAAAAATGAATAACTAAAAGTCTAACTAAAACTCTAAATAAAAGTCCAAAAAGAATCACTAAAAATGTAAATAAATATCCGAGTAAAAGTCCGAATAAAAATCGATAAAGCAGTAAATAAAAGGTAAGTAAAACCATATAAAAGAGTATAATTCCTACATATTTTAAATTGTTACCTAGTTAAGTGGCAGAGGAATCATTTAACCTAGCATTATGTAAATCTAATTGAAGATTCGAGGTGCGAGAGCGACCTCGACGAAGGTTCTGCGTTCATCGCAGGATATACATAACTGATGCGAAACACGCGAGTGAGAGTCGATGATAAAGTGAAACCACTTTGTAAAATGCACTTGGTCGAGATAAGGGGAACGCGAGGAACGTATATCCGAGTTGATTACGCTGATTCAATTATTTCTGTCGTGTCATGAGCCAGCCAGGTAGGTGGTCCTATTTTAATCGACTCTTTTTTTTCATTGCCTATTGACACTTGTTTCGTACTCGGAATCCTATTATCGTTCCTTTCCCTCGCAACCGGTGAATTCGTTCCTGTGAATTCACCGGGATATCGAATTCCACCAATAAAATACCCTATAGACAGACAAATTGGATAGATTCGGTCCATCGTTTCAACGTATACGATTTTCCAATAAGTCCTTTAGAACGGTTTTTTTTTTAATAATAAAACGCACTTCAATTTAAACAACTTCTCCTCTGTTTCAATAGAAAGTTTCATCGATTACAATTACGGAGGTAAATGGGTATCGAGTTTGTATTGAAACCTCTCAGCCTGTTTATACTAACTTCTTATATTACTTAATATTTAACACTTTAGCTATGCAAGAAATTTTTATTTCTTTGGAAATGCAATTTAAATTCGAATTGGTAAAATTGTTTAAGGTTGATGTAATGGTAGGTGGATGACTTGATTCGTCAGCTGTTTCTAAACGAATTAAACTTATTAGTATGGGCAAATAATCCTATAATAAAAGAAGCCGAATCCTCTTAACTGCGCAGGTAGTTGACACATCAAGTTCCTTAATTATTTCTGGCTGACAAGTCACAAACTAACGTAATTAAGATACGACAATATTTAAATATTTATAAAATTGAATTTTCAAATTTTTACTAATACATAATACAATATTTTCTTCCCAAAATGAAATTACTACAACTATCAAATCTAAATTTAAAAAAACACACAAGTCAGCTTACCACATATTTTTCTAAATTTAAATTCTCATAATTTGTAAATGAACAAAATCGATTTTACGCTATATTTTCCTAGAAATAGTATACTTGCGGTGAGGTGTGCCACTGGTTTGGTGCAAATAGGATTATTGCGTTCTGCAGTTGCAGCAACAGTAAATCCTTCAGGGTTCCGGGGCATTCTCCATACGATCATCATTACGCTACATCGGTCAATGGAGAGTTAGTTACGGGTCATGGAGTGTTGCATAATTCCGGACCAGCTCCGAATGGAAAGGTCACCGTTTTCATGCATGTCGTATTTCAGCGACAGCGGAACAATTAAATGTAGTCCAACGCGAAGATAGATGGTTTCGATTTCCAGATGTCCTTCGGGCTATCTCTCATTAACATTCATTAAAGATTCTCTTATTTCATCTTCGATCTGTGATGATATCTCCTGTTATATGAATCACTGGGTGTGTTTTCATTACACGTAATTACTTCTTCACCATTTTTTATAATACACTTTCTTCCTCACGATTTTTTATAATACACACTTTCTTCTTTACGAGTTTTTATAATCAAAACTTATTGGTTCATGACTTTTTATTGTAAACATTTATTTCTTTTTTTTTTGAGGAAGATTTTGTTGCAGAAGGTTGGAAGACATGGTCATATGTAGAAGTTAGGTTCAGTGTTATTGAACTACATTATACATACTTATACGTGTATGAAGTATATTATACATACATATATGTATATGAAATACGTTACACATACTCATATGTATACATATAGACTTCATTACACATACTCATACATGTATGTATATGAACTACATTGAAAATACTCATATGTGTATAGACTTCATTACACATACTCATATGTATATGAACTACGTTATACATACTCATACCTATATGAACTATATTACACATACTCATATGTGTATGAACTACATCATACATATTCATATGTATATGAACTACATCACACATACTCATATTTGTATATATGAATCACATCATACATACTCATATGTGTATGAACTATATTACACATACTCATATGTGTATGAACTTCATCATACATACTCATACGTATACAAACCACATTATACATATTATGCATACTGAATGTATAAACAAACATTCAATTACAAAAACAGATGATCTATCCAAGTCAGACGCCGATACTCAATTTCTCAATTCAAAGTTTCAATAATTCAAAAATGTCAGTCTCTCGAATATCTCCTCTAAAAGATCCTAAGTATCAATAATCAAAATTGATACCCCAAAAATATGTACATACATCAAACTTTACTGATCGAATAGAATAAACGAGGTAATTTTAATAACTTGATATGAAATTATAGAGAATCGGTAACAAGATTGATGATACTGGTACTTATTGCGTCATTAGTATCGCTGGCATTAATATATGGAAAAGTCCTCGGACAGGTAATCGAATGCAAACGAAGCGTCTCGAGAAATTTGCATAATGGGATTTTAATCTGTAGACGCTGCGACCGCGTTAGGTGACACTTTATAGACGCATAAAAAGCGAGAAAATAATTAATCATCGAGGATCTGAAGGAACACCTAGCCAATTGGAGGCATAAATCTCTACATACGACGTTACGGAATTTCATATCGTACCCTCTTCTCTTTCCCAAAAATTAACGACTCCATCGCTTCATAACAATGACCGGCGAATTTCCCGGGAATTCTCGAATGATATGAAACCATCCGATCGATCAATTTCCGATGACAGTCTCTGTTGCAATCAATCTTCCCCATCCAAATATCCCGAGTCACCCCAAAAATATCTACCGTTTATAGCAGCCAAACCACCCTCGACGTCGTTTCCGAGCTTCCGGGCGCAGCTGCGACGCTTGCGATTGAAAGCGTGATATAGCGAAGCACGTGTCGAGTTGAAAGCTGAAGAAGAAATCTCAACACGTTAATGTGAAAGATCCTTTATTTCACGGGGGGAAAAATAATTTTATAGAGGGAGGGCAAGTTTAAATTTCACTGAAAATTTATTAATTTTACAAGGCTGTTCTGTGGAGTTTTAGTAAATAGTTGAATAGAAGATTTTTTATTGTCACCGTCAGAGAGCGAACAACTAAAATACTAACAAAGATTTTGTCGATTTTAAATTTGCAAGATTTCGAATTCTCAAACTTCTCAAATTTGAAGTTCCAAGCTTTTCATATGTTCCAAATTTCTAAGTTCTAAAATTTTCAAGTATCCCAAGTTTCCAAGTTCTAAAAGTTCCAAGTATCCCATATCTCCAAGTTCTAAAATTTCCAAGTATCCCAAGTTTCCAAGTTTTAAGACTTCCAAGTATCCCAAACCACCAAATTCTAAAATTTCCAAGTACCCCAAGTCTGCAAGTTTTAAAATGTCCACCTATCCCAAGTCTCCAAGCTCTAAAATTTCCAACTAACCAAGTCCCCAATTTCTAAAATATCTCATTCTATTCCCAAATTTAAACCCGTCGAAATCCGCGCGTGCAAAATTTGGCGCGAGTCCGCTTAATTCGCGCGGGTTAGGTTGGTATCCACGCGAATTTCCCGGAAATCGACTGGATTTCGGTGACGGAGTATGTCAGGAGCGTTCGGTTGGGGCGCCGTAGCGTCGCGACGCGTCGGCAGGCTTCGAGCCAATGCGCTGTGAAAATGCCCGGGTGGGAAAGGGTGGATCGGGGGTGGCGCGCAAGCGTCGTCGCGGTATCGACGCCTCGGCTCCCGGGCCGAGGGAGAGAAGCGGACTCAGGCGGTAGTAGTAAAGCCCAGCTCGGGTCGGCCGAGCGCAAATGTGCGCTCTACGTGCTGACAGTCGCGTCTCGTACGAGCTGCCCGAGCATTTCGTTCGTATAACGAGCGCGTCCCCGAAACGTTCAACGTGAGGGTTGTCCCCCGGGTAACATAGGAGGACATCTTCCAGTGAACATCCTCCGTTTTTCAGTGTGTGTCCGTTTCTCTCCACCTGTCTATCTTTACTCGTTGTCCGTCTCTGTCTCTCGTTCCTAACTCCCTCTCCGTCTGTTTCTCTCTCTCTCGGTCCATCGAGGGGGTAAAAGTGGCGCGAGCACGGGCAGACCCAGCCGGAGACTGGCGGTGTTCGAGGCACTGGCGCAGCTGGTGCACGAGATCAGGATGAAATCGAGGAGGTACGTGGTCCAGTACGTGGTTCACTGCAAAGATGGCAGTTGGTAGGTGGTGCGTCACTTTGGAAACGATGTCACGGTGATGCTGCGTGGTCCGGATACGCGTTCGCTTCATTCATGTGCCCGACTGTTCAACCCTGACACACCATCTCGCGTCGGTCTCGCGATGCGACGGGGTTAGGTTGCCAGCATCGAACCGCGGGAACGAGAAGGTTAAGTCCCGTTTGCATTTAAGACCACTTCACCCGGAGGCATCCTCCGTCTTCGTTCCATTATACGTCATGGAAAAGAATCCTCGAATAATAGGATCATTCTTTAGGCCCGTAATCAAACGTGAATGGATATGTGTATACGTGAGGGAGGTTCACGGACAATGCGTGCTCTCCTTTGACGCTCTCTCTCGCTGTTGCTTTTCTTTCTCTTTCGTTTTACTCTCCCTTCGGAATCTCTTCGTCCGATTTATTCTCTTCTGTCTCTCTTAGCTTCCTCCGGCTGAACCCTTTCATCCCCCTTTCATAGTGTGGCCCACGTTCGGCTTCCTTTGACATATGCGCGCATACACGTACATGCACACGTACAGAGAAAACAGGAACGCGCGCGCGCACACACAGAGTCGTACACAGACACGCACACGGTCGTTCGAAAATTGATGTCACGAGGCGAGGAGAGAGCGGAAAATACATAGATACACGTACATCAACGCCGGATGTACATTGACTCGGGACCTATCTGTGTGCTGCCGTCAGCTTATCACGACATGCGCATCATTGGGCAAATATTCGGTTAACTAAACAAGGCAGGCCAACCGATACGTGTGCATGTACCGTGTGCAGTGGTTATATCGCGGTGTGACACGACGCTGGTTACAGCATCCCGATGCAACCGGAGATCCGTTCGTTCGTGCTTGCTTCTCTTGCTTCGACGATAATTGAACAGCCCCACCGGAAAATAAGTCACCGATTCGCCTTGTATTCGACATCCACCCTTTTTCTTCCTATTATTTTTCCCTCTTTTCTTTCATAAGCCCTTTTGTTGCTCGCTCGCTGCCGAAGCCGCGATTCGTCGACTGATCATCGACAAATGATACCGTCATGGTAACCATCGGGTGCCACGTTATTTAGAGTTGAATGCTCGCAAACAAACGTTCATACCTAACCTCTTTCGCGGCATGCTCATAAAAAGTCATGAAACTGTCGACGAGGGATTCGAAATTAGAAAGAAATTCTTTCATACTGCTTTTCTAAAATAAAATTCATTTCATGTATACATTATACTGTACTTCACGTTTAATTTTCTTTTTAAATTGTCTATAAATGTGGAAAAATTAGGGTACGAGATGGTTAACCAAGATCTTGGGACCTAAGTATAATAAGTACTTTCTTGTAAATGTATGTAAATGAGAGAGAATTAATTTTACGTATCTATTGATGTTGTGTAATTGATCTATCTGAAGGTTTCTATACACCAAAAATTTCCAAGTATGTATTTTTCTAACACCTTAAAATTCCTATGCGTCAAATGTAAAAATTTCAAACTTAGAATCAAAAAATTAATAATACAATAATTTTAAAGCTTGCAAGATCCCAAAAATGTCAGCTCAGGTAATTTTCTCTAGAAAATCCTAAGACGACATCCATATTAATATCCTTAGGAGCGCACTAGATACCTTTCGGAGTTAAAGGGTTAAATAACCAGGAAACGCGATAAACGCCATTGTACCGTTAATGGATGAAACATTCGCGTGACTGAAATCCGGAAAAAGAAGTAAACCATTTTCGATATGGATTCAATTTTTTCCTTCGGACAAAACTGCGCAATCTGAACGGGGGATATCGTTAAGAGTTTATCTTTCCTCGCTTTATTATTTTTTTTTTAGTTTATTGTTACCATGACTGAGATTGAAACGAAAACGATCAAATTGCCGGCAGGCAACAAAAGAACGATCCAATTGTCGAATAACGAGCCCGCAGTTTTAATTCGGTGTGCATTTCTTCGTTCTCCCTTTTGTCTCTGCCATCTACCAGTCCCTTTTTTCCCCTCGTTATTTTTCACTTCTTCTGCACTTGGAGAACGATTCGTCCGGTTTTTTTGTCGCACGGCAACTCGACTCTTGATTATTTGCACTTGAAATACGTTCGCCAGTGTAAAGAATATCGATAAGCGGACCCCCTGGTCCGGAACTTTTCTCATTAATTGAAGCACACCGTGTAAAAGCAGCGCGAGACGAAGGGCGTAATAACTTTTGCTATATAGGGCGAAATTCAGAAAGCGGGACGCTGGAGTCGTAACATGATTTAAAGGCTCAATAAAGCAAGCCACACGGATTAATTCATCTGCAGAACTTGCACCGGAATTATTTGCTACGGTATCAACCGTGAAACTAATCGCGTTTCCTTATTACGTTTTTATCGGACGCTTTCATTTAATCAAATCGTGGCAGAGTTTTCTTTCCATTTCTTTTGTTATTCAAATTATTTCGTTCGTTTGTTACAATCGTATAGAATCATTTCTTTCTTTGAACCTTTATGTGATTATCCATAAGAACCATATTTTCAAATTTTAGTTTATAATTTTGTATTTGTTTCTGTAGAATTTTGTATGTTTTAATCAGATAAATATTTGTAGAAGTATACGGAATGTAAAAAGTCTCCCAATTATTTTTAAATGAAAGTGTGAATGAGGAGAATAAGGTTAACTCTGCTTCCGCCATTATTCGGCTTCTTTTGTGGAAAAAAGACTATATCTTGTAAAGCAGTATCAAATTTAATTAATAATTAGTAAAACACCTTGGGCAAATAAGAAATAATAAAAGTAGAGGGTGAATATTTGTTTAAAACCTATGAAAAAATTGTAGAACCGTTTGAAAATAAAAAATGTGTTTCTAAAGTATTTTGTGAAATTCTTCGAAAAAGATACTGAATCTTTTAAATGATACCTAATAGTACAATTTTCTTAATTTCTTGTAATTTGGCCGATCGTTTTATTGCAAAAATTCTTGGACCACATGCAAGCATAGATCACAGAAAATTATGGTGTCAGTGAAATATGGTTAATAAAACGCGGAGTACAGTACACTCGTTACTTTGTTATGTGAAATCAATACGAATGTCAGTGCAACTATTTTAAGTATAGGTTTTTTTATTAAAGTTTACGATGGGTGACATGAGGTGAACAATAGCTGGGTGACATGGAAAAGCTATAAATACAATCAACGAGTTAAAAAAGTTTCTATTGAAAATTGTCTGATGTGGGGTTTTGATTTATTGTCTCTTTCAATGATTGATTTGAAGTTTTGATGTTTGATAAGGAAAATAATTGTATTTCGAAAAGGAAACAATTATGAAATAATAAAATAATGTTCGTTGATGTAGCGAATGTAATTTTTATACATATGTGAGGTTATGGTTGTATTTATGCTATTCGTTTATATTCGTTGAATATAATTCATGTGTGTAACTCATTTTCATATCAAGTGCAATTAATTCATTTTTATATCAAGTATAGTTAATTCATTTTCATATCAAGTACAATTAATTCATTTTTTTATCAAGTACAGTTAATTCATTTTTATATGAAGTACAGTTAATTCATTTTCATATCAAGTACGATTAATTCATTTTCATATCAAGTACAATTAATTCACTTTCATATCAAGTACAATTAATTCATTTTTATATCAAGTCTATTTAATACATTACTGTAGTTATTTTACGTTTGAATTCACCTGCCTTTTACATCTAAAAATTTGTAATTCGTCAGACATCTCGAAAGCTGCATTCTCCAGTGGCCATCTTTCAAAAGAACTCTAACTTTTTGCTTAACAAGTTCCGCGATGGCTGTTGCTTGTCTTTTCTTCCGCGCCATTTACATTGAGACTCTCATTAGTCCTGGAAATCTGAAACAGTGAATCTACGAAATTCTTTGTTTCTACCCTTTGTCTTAATTGTGTGCACTGCATTCTAACAGCAAATAAGAAAAGGTTGTTTCTCTGACAAATATCGTTAGCGCCCGGTACAAAGGTCCTGTAAAAATATAAAGTAATGATGTTCTATACAAATTTTATACGTGCAGTGAATCTAGAAAGTATTCTCTTCTTTTGCAATTTATATTTATTTAAACGTACATCATCAGGTTTATGTGGATATGTATTATAGCTTTTAATAATTAGTACTTTGAGTAATGCAATATGGAATTTGATTGAAAGTGCAATATTATAGAATTATTGTAACTAGTTGAGGTAGTTCAATGAAAGTTCAATCATATTCTTGATCAATGTTAGGGTAAAATTTTATTTGAGGTTCTAGGTATATTTCATGTATGAAATATAATAATATATTTCATTATTTCAGTAATGTAACAAAGAATGGAATTAATAGGAATATATGTAGATATCTGGGAATGCAAAAATCTGTGAATCTGAGAAGCTAAGAATTTGTGGATTTGTGAATGTAGGAACTTAGGTGTTTGTGAATTTATGAACCTATGAATTTACAGGTCTATGGATTTAGAGATTTACAGGTTCAAGAGTCTATGAATATAGTAATTTATGGAAATAGGGATCTATAGATGTAGTGATCTATGGACTTAGGTATCTATGGACAAAGAGATCTTCAGATCTAGTGATCTACGGATCTAGGTATCTACGGTTTTAGGAGTCTACGCATCTAGGTATCGGTGGGTCTAGATATCTATGGGTCTAGGAATCTGGGAATCTAGAAATTGGAGAATGTAGAAATTTGGAAATGTAGAAATCTAGGAATCTAGGAACCTAGAAATCTTGGAATCGTGGAATCTGGAAATGTGGAAAATCTAAGAATTAAGAGATCTAGAAATCTAGAAACCTAGGGATCTTGGAATCTTGAAATCTTGAAATCTTGAAATCTTGAAATCTTGAAATGTGGAAAACTAAAAATCCAAGTATCCACAAATCCAAGAATCCACAAATCCACAAATCCACAAATCCACAAATCCAAGAATCCACAAATCCACAAATCTAAAAATCTATATACCTAGTGATCTATTGTACGAATGCTTTTGCTAAACAAAACTTAATAATTCAAACAACTTCCTACCCAAACTTCCTCCAAAAAATGCAACTTAAACCAAGCAAATACTCCATGAAAAAGAGTGAAGTTGAAACTCCTGTCTGACGGAATTCCTACATGTCTCTTTCACTTGAAACGTCTTTTTTTGAACAGTTAGCTTTGAATCGTTGTCGATTGCGCACTTGATTGTCGTACAATTTGGAGAATCTCACTAATACTCTTAAAAAAAAAGAGAGAGTCTCGTTCTTTTTCCGTTTCACAAATGTTGAAGTGGTTACGCTATTTCTATTTTTGAACACAAATTTACGTTCGTAGATCCGAAGCAACCAACTTCTGTTTACGTGGACCAAGTTTGCGATCCTTGAAACGTTTCAACCATCTTTTCCCTTAATTGGATGTACTTTACTATTCGCAGATAAAAAGTATACTGCTGCTTGCGAGAATCAGTGTGCTCACGTTCCGTGAATATTTTACGTTAGATGGTTCAAAAGAATAAAATAATAGTGATTCTTGCTGGCGAAACAAGGGAGGATAAGTTCAACAAGTTAAGAAAATAACTGTTGTTTCAAAATGTGATTTTTGTGTATTTTTACAAGTTTTGCTAATTTTATAAATTTTAGTTTTACAAGTTTTACAAATTTTACTAAGTTTACTAAGTTTACTAATTTTACTAATTTTATTAATTTTACTAATTTTACTCAGTTTACAAATTTTACCAATTTCACTCATTTTATAAATTTTACACATTTTACTAATTTCATTCATTGTACCCATTTTACAAAATTTTCTAATTTCAGTCATTTCATAAATTTTACTAATTTCACACATTTTATAAATTTTACTAATTTTGTTCATTTTACAAATTTTACTAATTTTGTTTATTTCAAAAATTTTACTAATTTTGTTCATTTCACAAATTTTACTAATTTTGCACATTTTACAAATTTTACAAAGTATACTAGTTTTACTAATTTCTCTAATTTTACCAATTTTATCAATTTTATCAATTTTGCTAATTTCAACATTTTTCCATCATCACCTTAAATTGTCTCATTTATTGTATAACAACTCTGTAACTCTATTTATTTATTTAAGTGAGTGTTAAAGAATTCTTTATCTCTCAGTTTGAACCAGTTTTGTCCACACCTCCATTTTATTTTCCGTTACTGCGAAACTTGATCTCATGGAATGACTCCCTCGGGGAGCCAAATAAAAAGAAATCTTATGGTGTGTGATATGAAGTGTACGACAGATAACATCTTTCCACCATTTTTCTGTACATTTGTTACTTTTATATCGTCTCCCCAACAACTATTAAACTCACGTTTGAACACTTCTAAAAATTTGCTCAACTCGTATCTCATTGTTTAAAATAAATTTCGGATGATTTACTGCATGACATTATTAAAATGTATTTTAAGAACACGTATGGTGCAATATAGTAGTCAGCAACATTGTGAATCACTTTTCTGTGGATGACGTGGTTGATATATTTCAGGATCACTAAAATTATTGAAGTGTGTGGTTTTTGTAAACAGACGCCATATTGAATATATTTTTGTGAATATCTCTGAAGTGAGAGTCATACAGCAGTTATTGTAGAGAGAAAAGTTGTTCAGAATGACGTCCTTGGGAACATATTTCAAGGTCGTTAAAATCGATGAAGTGTGTGTCTTTTTATAAAAAAATATTTCGTAAAAAATATTTTTGCAAATATCTCTGAAATTAAAGTCAAACGAAGATGACATGTATAGAGAAAATTTGATAAGGATGACGTCCTTGATAACATATTTGAAAGTCATTAAAATCGGTAAAGTGTGCGTCCTTTTATGAATAAATATCTCATAGAAAATATTTTTGCAAATATCTCTGAAATTAAAGTCTAACAAAAATTACCAGAATAAAGATGTTAAATGTCGTCCATGACAACATATTTCAAGGTAATCGAAATCGGTGAAGTGCCCTCCACATAATGAAGCTTTCGTCCGTTTACTCATCGAATGACCCTCGAACAATGATACAGAGAGGCAAGGACCATTTCATGATCGAATTACGTGTCGTCGAAGACCGGGAACGATAAGACTGTCACAAGGCAAAAGTAGAAACGGCAGAAGAGATCAGACTCTAACGTGATTTCTAAATCCGAACGCTACGAGGCCGGGGCTTCATTAAGACCCCCTTTTTTTATGTAACAGACTTGACCGTCGCGTGTCTTCGCACACTTCGTTCCATCAAAGGTTATTCGCTTGATTCCGTCGTTTGAACAACATCCGACTCCCCATAGATCGCATAGATCACGAGATCAGAAACGATTTACGAGTTCCAGCTCGGCTGTGTAGATTGCACGCCGTTTCCCGGCGGAAGCTAATCCGATAGAAAGCGCGATAACCCAACAGAAGAAACGTCCTCTAAACAGATCTATCGGAACATCAACTTCCGCCGAAGATATACTACTTTTATACGGCCTCTGTTTACAACTGAAAACATCGATATGTTAGCCTTACATGATCATTTGATTCATCTTGGGATATTTCGTTCTGTGAAATCGACAGTGAAATTGATTTAGGAATCGAATGTATGTATACTTCATTATATGTTAGAGGATAGTTGACTATTATTGTTTGCAGATAGTGTACACTCTTGTTATATTGGTAATGGTGAATTATACACATGTACACACATATGTATAACTTAACGCATATGTGTACATATGTGTATAGATATGTATGTATCGTAAGGATACGTATATTAGTGATAGTCGATTAGGCTGATTAAAATGATACGTGTGTCATGTATGTATGTATGATGTGAGGATGTGCTTGATGTGATAGTTCCATGCGTAGCAATATTACATGTCCATTATTGGTAATGACATCTACATATGGCTATATTGATGGCTACATTGTACGTACAGTAATATTACACATGACGAGCTAACACATTATAATTCCATATGGTGATAATATCACACGTGACTGTACAATTCTGCTGTGGTAGAATAGTAATTCTATTGTGGTAGAACAGCAATTTTATTGCGGTAAAATAGCAACTCTACCTATGCTAACATTCCACATACATGCATGTGCAGAATGCATATGCAATTACCACTACACATATGCAATATAATTCTACATTGTGGTTACATGGTACGAGTGATAATACAAATGATTATACGCGTGATAATATTACACGTGGTCATACATATGATACCACAACCTACAACACACGTTCCCATACCACATGTGAAAATACCACGAATCGCGATACACGTAAATTAACGCAAGGTCATATAACACATGGTACTATTATACGGGTAGTGATACTACACGTAGAAATTGAACCCATAGTAATACGATACGTGGTGATACAATGGGTAATTCTACACGTGATACTACGCATGACCATACAATGCACACTACATATGGCTGCACGTAGTAAAATACCATGAGTGGTGATACAACGAGCAATACTTCGTATGATACAGATGATAGGTGCTATAAACGTTGCTACACATGTTAGACCTCATAAATTCCCGCACTCTACAATTATGGAGCAGCAAGTTCATAATAGTGGTGATATAACGAGAATCTCCTGTGTACCACACACATGAGGGAGTTAAAATTATCTTTAAACCTCGCAGCCTTTAAAAAATCGTCTCTCATAATTTTCATTGTTATTTTCGCATGTTGGAAATGCTGTTGAAAATTCATATTGGTTAGGTTCATATATTGATATGGAAAATTATATAGATTTTACAAAATTATAGAATTCTTTAAATTTTCTAGATTATTTTTTTTACTGTACTTTAATACTCATTTTTACTTACTGTACTTTACTATCTCATTAACAAAAGTTTCCTACTTTCTGTTTTAGTAATCAATTTTGTAGTGCACTTGCTAAAACTCCAAAATCGCACCGCGTATAATTCGTTCCTGCCCGCAACCCCGTTTTTGTGGTTTTAGGTAATTCAGGAAATTGGTACACACGTGCACTCGGAATGAAAGGATTAAGGGTTAATGATCGTCGCGTTAGCATCACCTCGAAACAGTTTTAACGACGTTTATCTCGACATTGGGAATCACGGGCACGGTAGAACGGCTTTATATGGCACGCAAGCACGTGTGCTTTTCATCGAAACGAAAGAGCATTTGTTACGCTTCGTACATATGGAGAGCGTCGCGAAGCTGGTGGTAATTGAGAATAAAATTATTTAATGACATTTTCTCTGCGTAGGTAGTCGAGGATTTTATACGACACTTCCTCATGCAATTTTTATTTCGAGACAATTTTTAGAGCACTCATTGTTTTTTTGCTAGTTAAAAGTTAACACGGTGGAAAATTACAAAATTTTTTGTCGAAGAATTTCGCTTCAAGGTATTAGCATTTATTGTACAAAATTGTGTGATGGAATTTGTAATAATATGTAAACGCATTATACAGTAATTCATTTATGATTATATATTATTTACGATAATATTAATATGGTGACACAATAATTGTCTTGTTAAATTATTAAAGAGTTCATATTTGATATAATTTACATGACATAATTGAGTGTATGAATTATGAATTGAGTTATAATTTATTTATGCAAATACAAATTAAAATTGATTGACGTTCATATGTTTTCTTCGACAAACTGCAAGAACATTTGACACTCCTAAAATTATTTCTAAGGGTTGAATAAAATTTGCAAAGACTATTTACACCTTTAGTGTTATGATAGAAAATTTTTTCTGTTCAAAAATGTTGTCTAAATATGAAAAAAAATGATAGTTTATTCAGGAGAAAATTTCATGTGAATCAGCAGTAGAATGAGTCTTACGTTAACAGCCACAGTGGAAACAGACGTATGTGGTCAGACATGCTATAACACATCATTAACATGTAGTTGATCTTTGAGTTCTGTCATAAATTTTTTTAATGTACTTCAGTGAGATATAAGAGTAGAAAGTTTTGTAAATCTGCAACATATTGATTTGTCCAAAAATACCTCTCCTAACATTACATCTCTCTTTAAATCTCTATACGTATGTATTTCCACATATGTACGTATAATGGTTAGTTTTTGCAGTGTAAAATTGATTTAGGTTTTACTACCCTTTACAGTATAAAATTGATATACAATCAATGTGTATAAAGATCCTAAATAATAAAAAAAAAGTTTCCAAAGTTGAATATCCAAAATCGAATAAAAGCAGCAAAAGCGCAATTCTCATAAATGCCAATTATTTCCACACGAACATTCACGATGACACATGCAGTATAAAGCACGCGATCCAAAAACCTTTCGCATTCGTAAAATTGAAGAGCGAAAATCGTGCAACGTTGAAACGAACAACAACAACAACAACAACAGGTTGACACGTTTCTCTGTCGTCGATCAACAATGCATCCGCCCACTCCGTTCCGTCCGTTTGTTTTGCGGTCGACGTTTTTTCCGGTGAAAAATCCAGCCACCAAACACCGGTCTCGTCCCGAATAAAATACGGGAGTTCCACTTTAATTCGGCGATGGTGGATGGCCTACACGATGCTACTTACATAATGTAGCCCTCCATTCAGGATCGACTCGGCTGAATTATGAATGGCGGTCGATAGCTAGAGGGAGGACGCGTGTGCTGGCCATGCGAGTTGGCCTAGGGTAAGGCCTACATGCCGAGAATCTACATGAAAAAGGAAACAGTATCGACGCCGCAGAAAATAAAGTCCATCTTTTGGCTTTAACCTCAAATTTATTCCAAGGTATACGCGTATAAAACATGTACGGAGGTTAAGCCGCGACCAAAGAAGGAAACAAATAATCAAACGCGACATTAATCTTTTAAGTGGATAATGACAACCTTGTCGTTTACCAACTGTTTTCACTGTCTCGCAATTGTTTTCATCCTTGGAGTAAGTGTTTTCTAGGACAAATATGAAGTGGAAAGATATGTCGATGATAATTTAGTATTTATGGTGTTCGACACATTTAAGGATAGCATGGACATGTTTACGAAATTCGAGCACTTCAAAATTACAAATTTTTAGTTACAGATCTTCGAGTTTAGAAATTTGATACTCCTCACTGTGAAATTTGTAAATTTACAAAATTCCACAAATTTAAGGACTTGAGAGCTTGGAAATTTTTACGAAATTCAAGCACTTCAAAATTCCAAATTTTTAGTTCCAGATCTTAGAAGTTTAAGGTTTAGAAATTTCACACTCCCCACAGTGGAAATTTTTAATTTACAAAATTCAAATGTTCTGATTTAAGATTATAAAATTTTTGTAATTGAATGACTTCCAATTTCCAAATTGAGAAATTTCAAGTCAAGAAATTTTTAAATACTGAAATTTAATACCCATTAATATTTAAATATGGTATCTAATTAACATGTTCCATTAATATGCTCCATTATAATATGTTATATGATTAATATCTACATAATTATACCTAATATATATATAATTATATTAATATATTAATCATAATTAATATGTACATAATGAAGTAATATAAAACATTATCAGTACATACCATTTTTATCAGGTTTAAAAAATGACTTCGCCATTCGAGAAATTATTGGATAAATCGTTAAAATATGGATGAAGCGTTATCGGACGTTGAAAAAAGTTTTTTCTGGTCGTTGATTAAACTCATCGGTATTTCTTCCTTTTCTTTATTGAGTGTTCCACTCTCGAGATTCTCGATGGAATCGCGCTTCAAACGAGCTGAATATTTATAATCGCTTTCAATCAACGTTACACTTTTTACGGAATATATGTAGCTGGAAATATTTGATATCAAATATTGTCTCTTCTCAGATCAGTGATTCTGCTTTTTTAAAATATAAAAGTGATTTAATTATTATATCTCGATAACCAGTACTATGATATTTTACTTGGGGGAGATTTTATGGAAGCGTAATTTAATTTTCATCGGTTGGATTGGAAAATTATTTTAATATAGGAAAAATTTGTTGACTTATGATTATTTTTTTTTTAGTATAAACTATGGTGGATTTTAGTTGATAATTTAGTGGAAAATATTAGTTTATTAATGTAATGTGGTATAATTAATATTTTGTGTACATGTTCTGGTTCTATGCTTTTTAATTTTCAAATTTCAATTTACTAAATGTACAAATTCAAAAATTCTTTAATACCAATATTACGAAATTTACAAATCGTAGAAACTCTAATTTCCTAAATTTCCAAATACCCAACTCTCCAAATTCCAAATTCTCCAAATTTCCAACTCTCCAAATTCCCAACTCTCTCAAATCCCAAATTCTCCAAATTTCCAACTCACCAAATTTCCAACTCTCTCAAATCCCAACTCTTCCAATTCCCAACTCTCTCAATTTCCAACTCTCTCAAATTCCAAACTCTCCCAATTCCCAACTCTCCCAATTCCCAACTCTACCAATTCCCAACTCTCCCAATTCCCAATTCTCTCAAATCCCAACTCTCCAAATTTTCAACTCTCCCAATTCCCAACTCTCGCAAATCCCAACTCTCCAAATTCCCAACTACCCAAATACCCACCTTCTCCAAGTCCCAAATCCCTAATTTCCCAAGTCCACAACCCCCAAATCCCCACTTCCCAAATTTCCAACCCAACTTCTCCCCTCCCTAAACTTCCACATCCCAAATTTCCCAAATTCCGAAATTATCTCTCAACTCATCGACCCATAATCCTTAATATCAATCGCCATAATTCGATCATCTCCGTGCATACAACCCCGTGACAGTGAAACGTACTACGATACTTAGCGTAGCTACTCCGCACAAAGCCATGGCTTAGTGTTCCTTTTGTTCTCGTCACGAATCGAATAGTCACCTCTTCGACTCGCTTCTTCAGCTCTCCATTCATCCGTTCCACTCTCATTCTCTCCGCATCGGTCATTTCACCATTTCGCATCGCCATTCTCTCCGGCACTTGAACGCCTCGCGATGCACCCTCCACCACCTATAAATTAAACGAGACGTCAGCGGCTCTTGCTTGTCTGCTTGCAGTAACATAGCTGTATTGATCCTGCATCGAGATCCTCGAGGTTACGATCTCGTTATCGAGGCTACGTTCGCGTAAAGATCTCGGGGAGGAAGTTTGTCGTTGCTGGTGGAGGACAGCCTCCGGCAAGGCAGGTAACCGCGGAAGGGAAAACGAGGAGAGGCAAAAGGTGGAGCTAGAGCGAACTGTGCTACCAGGGGAGGGCCTACCACCTGGCTGTCAGAGGGTGTTTGACGGGGGGTGACGGGTAACAGCACCTAAGGGCGGGTGGGGGGATGCAGCTCGAAAGGGTGGCGGCATGGAGGAGCCCTCGCTGGAGGCTCTCATGCAGGCGGGCCTCATCTTCGTGGTCGGTGTCGCCATCATCCTCTCGAATCTCCTCATCATCGCCACCTATCTTAATTTCCGTGGTGAGTACTTTAACCGATACCAACCCTACTTTCAATATTCTTACCGCATCATACTTTATTTTCTTATATTCGTTCTTAACACCAAACCAGAGAGCTCAAATTCTTTACAAGTTTATTACTTTGAGTTACAACATTTTTTTGAAATCTGTATCGATTTTCTTCGAGACAATTAATGTTTATTTTGTCACCTGTTTATTCATTTATAGACTTCATTTTTAGTTTCAAAGTGATGTATCTGTTTAGTTAAAAGCGCTTGTTACATTCTGTAGAAAGACCTAATGTCTTCATGATCAGACTATAAATGTTTGTACATTCATAACAATTATTTTATGCTGTATAAAGGCAGTTTTAAAATTAATTTAATATATTACTTTACACAAAGATTTATTATGTAACTCTTAACTGAACTATAATAGTATACATGTGATGTATAAACTTCAAGTAAAGTTTCTTTATACGAACAAAAATATTTTTCGATATATAATGTTATATCTAAGATGCCTTTGAATGCAAAGGATAATTTCCTGTCCCAGTAACCTTGCGAAAGAACTAGACCAGAAGTAACACTCAGAGAAATGCAAGCGTTGAATGGTTGGCTGGTGGTAAATACAAATTACTGTCTGCGCCGCATAGGTCCCTCCGAGGTGATAAACTACTATTTGCTGTCTCTCGCGTCGGCGGACCTTCTTTGTGGTCTGCTGGTGGTTCCACTGTCGGTGTATCCGGCTCTGGTACGAAGATGGGTCTATGGGGACATCGTGTGTCGTCTCGTCGGCTACTTGGAGGTTACACTCTGGGCGGTATCTGTTTACACCTTCATGTGGATCTCCGTGGACCGGTATTTGGCCATCAGGTACAGTTGTCATCGTATATGTACATTTGCTTTTTTAATAATTACCTATAATTTCCTTCTTTACATTTTTCTTTCGGTACATACAATCTTTAGATCATTAAATTCAACATTAAACTTAATTTAAATTCAGATGGGTGGATGGATGATCAGAAATTCATCAAATTTATCAATGAACCTTAACATTGACAAATTCTTACATTATCAAATTATATTATATTATTGAAATGTTGAGCTGCAAAAATTTTTGGTAAATTGTTAATCTAAAAACTCAAAAGTTTGTGAATTTCATTCTTGAACATTCATCAGTGAAAGATAGTGTCATATTTGACTGTCACTCTTTGACCACTTGAAATACCAACTTGAATTCCTCATTCTTGCAATTTTAACTCCGATATCAATGAATTATTATTTATCACTTATTTTGCAACGAAGATTTGCATGAAGATTTATAATGAAGATTTGCAATGAACTTTGATTTCGCAGAAAACCATTACGATACGAGACCGTGCAAACGAAAACGCGATGCCAATGTTGGATGGTGTTTACGTGGATCAGCGTGGCGATGATGTGCTGTCCGCCCTTGCTAGGTTTCCAAAAGCCAATCTTTGATCGCGAGGCGTTCATCTGCATGCTCGATTGGGGCAATATGGCCGCCTACACCATCACACTGTCTATCCTCGTGCTAGGTCCGTCGGTCATCACAATCGTCTACACCTATTGCTACATCTTCACGATGATGAGACGGCTGCGATCCGGTGTACTGATCCACGATAAAGAGTACGCGACTGCGTTATCGGAAAACTTGAGCAATCCGAGTCACATCATGTCCTTTGTACTTGTGATGGCTTTCTGGGTTTCCTGGGCACCCTATGCCGGTCTACGGATATACGCACTTGTTAATGGACCGCCTCAGGTAATTGTTACTCATTAAAACCACCATACTGTTCATTTTTTGATACAGTACAAATTTTGCTCATTTTTTGACATTTGAAAAGTTACGATTATTTTACGAATAATTGTGTAAGATCATTCAAAATGTATAATGGTTAAAAGTCACTTCTGAACAAGGTTTATATTAGTCAAGCTTCGATTAGAACCTCTAGTGTGATCTTTGTTCTCGTACATGTTATATCTACTGCTTTTTATAGTTAATATCGAAATGAAACAGTAAATGAAAAACCACACTTGGTTTTCTATTTTTCAATTATAAAATAGAGCTATTAAAATAAACTAGAGAAATGGTTAAACTGAGAAGAGTTACTAAACTGCATAATTACCAAAGTTATATAATAAAGACGGTAACTGATCGTTTGGGTTTGAGCGCGATCAGTTACGGCGGGAGGTAGTTGATTTCGAGAAGCGAATTAGCTGTTCAACGACTGTGATCGATGTAACTACAGTTTAGCTTAGTTTAGTATCTATGTTTTGTTATACCATAAACATACACAGTTATGAATTGCGACTACATTAATGAAAATCGAAGAATTAATTCGTGACGATGTCTCGCTTCTTGAAATCAATTTAATGAACCAAGAATGATGTGCGTGTAATTAAAAAGGGATTTTAGCAAACTCAACGAAGAGTTAGCGAAAAGTTTAAGTGACTAAATAATTATTTTATAAATTTCAGGTACCATTTCTTCACTTCGCGGTGGTATGGCTGGGTGTGACGAACAGTTTTTGGAAAGCGGTAGTCCTGGGAACCCTGAGCCCCCAATTTCGATTGGCAGCCCGCGTCCTATGTCTGACGTTGTGCTGCCGGCACAGACGACTTCCGCCGGAGCTTCTTGGCCTCGACGACGACGATTAAAAGCCAAAACGCCTACGAGAAGATGATGGAGCTTTTCTTTGCGCGCAACCGTTCTATACGCGCCCCATTCCTAGAGCATCGCTTTTCATATCCTCGGTTCGAGGTCGTTCTCGCATCCACCGCCGCCGACGTTCTCTCGGAGTCTTCTTCGAGGGCTGAGACTGAGATTCTTTGTTCCGAAAGGCGCTACGATGTCCGTCGAACCGGCGGTCCACGAATCGAACGATTTGAATAAGGAGGATGCCCGTAGCGCCGAACGACCTGGCTCAGATTATTCTTTTTCGAGCGGCTTTCTTTGACCGCTTTCGATCCTCTCGGTCGCCGTTTTACGCGATAACATTTGGATAAGGGTGTTGTTTTTTTTTTAAAGAGCGACGGGAGACGAATTCCTAGCCGAGCGAGACCGATCGGCCGAGTACAATAAAATCTCCTAATCAACGAGCAATCGAACGCCACGATAATAAACCGAAACTTCGAAGACTAAGATTTTTGCGAAGATCATCCTCGATTCTAATTCTAGATGAGTTCGAGCGTGTCACGCGTATGTATCGAAGCTTGTCGCGCGTAATCGACAGTCTAACCTGGACGCTGAGAGAACAAAACGCAAAAAAGAGACATAGATAATGACGTACCTGATCGAAGGCACGTCGCCGCTTCTTTCACCTAAACGCGTAATAAGTGTAAGAGCATTCCTTTTTCTATACGATTTCAATTTAACTATAGTCGATTGTAATCTTACACGTGTCTACCGCAGTCTATTATTATCGAACACGTATCGATGAAAGGACAGAAAGAATCGAAGCTCAGCCTGAAGGCGATGATTCAAGGATAGTAGATCCTCGCGACAAAAATAAAGTGGAATCGGAATCATGACGCTCTGTAATTTTCTTTTCATTTTCTGTTCTTTTTCTGCTTTTGCTTTCTCCTACACGTCAAATGATACCGGACCTCGAGGATCGCGCTGGAACCAGAGGGGTGGTCTCCATTTTAGAGCGAAACTCGTTGCCTATATCTACGTGGTAAGATTACGCTCAAATAAGTAGTCGCGTACGGAAACGAGCGGTTCATTGTTATTACAAATTATAGAGGGTTTCTGCGCACGGTGTGGTTTGAGGGTGAAAATCGAAAATCAAGATACTTATATTACTACGTCATTGTTATATGATTTTTTTCAATAAAGTTAGACTTAAAGTTACAACACGATTTAATATATTGCGACATAATATTATAATTTCGTACATCCTGCGTTACAAAGAATTATCTAAATGAAAGACAGAAGTTGGTAGACATATTTAATATTCAATGATAAATAAAAAAAATTGAATAAGTTAGTAATTACTGATGAAACAAGTCAACTTAAACAAATGAAAAGATGTCAAATTTGTAAAAAAAACTTGTAAAATTTTGACTACTAATTATTTGTTAATTTTGTAGATATCTGTGAATGTACATATTTGATTCTGTATGATTGAATTTCGATTTTTGTCCTTGTTGTTATTCAACCGTACTGTGCAGCAAATCGAACGAGAAGTAAAGATGACACCTGAGCTTGAAACACAAAAAAAATTACAAGAGAACACTAGGTCAATTAACGGAGATGCCTCTACGAATGCGACGCCGCGTCGATCTGTGCGCCCGTAGATCGCCCATGCAAATGATCGCGTACATGGGGATTCGATCGCGATGATTTTACGCTTTTTTTAATGCGCTTCCTTCTCTTATGCCAACGCGATCGATCCCTTCTCCTCTCTCTTTCTCTTTCTCTTCTTGCTAAACAAATATTTCTTGAGTTTTAAGTAAACTCTCTTGAGTTCTGAAATAAATTTAGTTATTGAGGAATTTCGCCATATTTAATATTAAAATAAGAAATTCAAGAATTTGATTATGTTAGAAATTCCCTTTTGTTGATTTAATTTTGATTTACTAAGTAAAAGATTTATTTGATGGAAAGCTTATTTTGAATTTAATTTTTGTGGAATTATAATTGAGATGTGTTAACCTCAAAATTTATTTTAAAGACTGTGAAGTGCAGAATTGAATATATTTGAGCGTACACGCGAGTTTATTTAAATAAATAGACAATTTATATTATCAACAAAAAATGAGGTAATTTACATTACTAACATAAAATGAGGTAATTTACATTACTAACAAAAAATGAGGTAATTTACAAAATGAAAAAGAAGCGACTAGGGGAAAATAGAACAAAATGGACTCCCCAGTATAGGTTTCTTCTTCATAACAAAATTAGAACGTACAAAATACTTGAAACGTCAATATTAATAATCTTGAGCTAATTTTACAGTGTTATACAACTTTGAAATTTCTGAACTTCTAGATTCATCAATTTCAAATATAAAATCTCTAAATCTGAAAATTTGTAAATTTGTAAAATTCTAAAATTCAAATTATTAACTTCATAAACCCGAAGTTTCGAAATCTCTCCTAAATTTGAAAATTCCATACTTGAAATTTATGAGTCAGAAATTTCTAAATTCTCATATAAGAAAATTTGAAAGCCCTACACTCTCAAAAAAATTTCTAAATATCAACCCTTTCTAATTAAAAAAAGAAAGTCAAATTAAAAGATTTTAAACTCTACAACTTAATAAATTAAAAATCTAAAAATTTGTAAATCTAGAAATAAAAATAATAGAAAAAATTTTTAAAGTAACCTAGAAAATTAGAAACGCTTAAATTTCCAATGTCATAAATTTAAGAATAATTCCGGAGGGCAACAATGCCGTACAATAATTCTCGAGGAAGGAACGCAACAAAAGAACCGACTCGATCAAGCAGAAACCCCGCAAAGAAGTTCTAAAGAAACGAAATCATAATAGAAGCAACTTGGTCGAATGAACGGCGTTCAATCGGTTTCGCTGTTGTTCCATAAATTTCGTTGAAAACGTGCGGCGCTGAGAATTTAATTTAAAACTCACCCCGGCTTCTTGGTCGAACAAAACTCGGTGGACAAGAAACACAGCCTCTCAGCGAAGGCGAAAAAACTTGGCGAAAACCGTTTTCCGTGGGTGGAGAGAAAGCAGGGCTATAAATAAAACAGCTCGGTTCGTTTATAACCGGCCATTCTATAGTTCCATAGAGAACGAACTGTACGCGTAGCTCAGTTACGAGTACTGCTTTTATGTAACTCGCGTCGAGTCGCCTTATTTTAACGGTGACGCTTAATAGAACTTGCACGACGTTTCTATGGCGTGAATATTTGTACAGTTACTCTGCGTGGCGTCCTGTAATCGCTGTACTGAAAGCGGATATGCACGATCACTGTCGGCTTGCATAATGCTCTTAGCCTTATAGCGCACACCTTGATCAAGATTCGAATCAACGGTGTTTATTGTTTACATTTCATTCAGATGGATATCTGGATTTAACAAGCATTTGTTACATTATTCGAGGATTATAGTTCGAGGAAAGGCAATTTTTTGGGGTGGTGGATTTTAGGAATTACACTGGAAAATTGGGCAAATTTTTTTTATGAAGGTTATATATAATGTGCTTGTATGAGAAGATTTTTAAGTCACAATGGAAATTTTATTTTGGTGGTAAATATATGGTGGACTCAAGATTTATTTGGAGAAAATTTGATTGGGAGATTTGGAAATTTAGAAAGGACTCTTTTACAGTGGGAGATGGGGTGATTTGAATATTTGAGTATTTCAATGTTTGACAATTTGAACATTTTCTTATCTGAATAATTCAATATTTGACAATTTAAACATTTTCTTATTTGAATAATTCAATATTTGACAATTTAAACATTTTCTTATTTGAATAATTTAATATTTGACAATTGGAACATTTTCTTATTTAAATAATTCAATATTTGACAATTTAACAATTTTTTTATTTGAATATTTCAGTGTTGGACAATTTAAAAATTTCCTACTTTGAATATTTCGGTATTTGACAATTTAACAATTTTTTGATTTGAATATTTCATTGTTGGACAATTTAAAAATTTCCTACTTTGAATATTTCAGTATTTGACAATTTGAAAATTTCTTAATTTGAATATTTCAGTGTTTGACAATTTGAAAATTTCCTAATTTAAATACTTCAATGTGTGACAATTTGAAAATTTCCTAATTTGATTATTTCGATATTTGACAATTTGAAGATTTTTTAATTTGAATATATCAATATTTGACAATTTGCAAATTTCCTACTTCGAATATTTGAAAACTTCGAAACTTGAAGACATGTAAATTTAAAAATTTGAAAACATCAGTTTTTTAAAATTTTAAGATTTGAAAATTCTCAAAGTTACATATTTAATTTTTCAAAATCGAAAATATCAAAAATTCTGTATATTGGAAGGCACTATATGATCCTTCCTCTAATATTAAACACAATAAATTATACAACAAAATGGAGATATCCCCAATTCTCACATCGAAGATATATTCCATCAATTTTTAAAATATTTGAAAATATTTAAAAATTGCTACAGTCAAATTACCAAAAATATCTAAAACGAATAACAATTTTAATAAACACCCCACATAAAATTGAAAATCAAGTATACAAGCAAACCTACATTCAGTTTCCCCATTTTGTATTCAAATGTCTACACCCACCATTTTCTAAAATAAACCTTATCTTTTCAAACGTAAAAGTACCTTCTATCTTCAAAGATAAATATTGTAATAAAAGAATTAGTAATGTTTCATTTAAAATGCTTTCAAAAGAGAAGAAGAAAGAGAAAGAGAGATGAGAAAAAGTATGACATGGTTCCCGCAACGCTGGAAAGCGACGCTCACGCGAGCACGTGGGCAGATCCTGAGATTTCTTTCTTGGATGGTGAACGTTAAACCCTTTAAAGAGAAATCCATACGCAAATCGGTGTCTAGAAAACTCTCAGCTTCTACTCTATTTTTTACTCTAGACTTCGTGTTTTACTAAACTTGTAAGGCTCTTCTGATAAAAATAAATGGTCGGCCCCGTGTTCGGGGCTTATGAGTACCATTAGATGCGCGACGGTAAATTTAATCGTGCCATTTTGATATACCATGGTGTATAAGGTGTCAAGGTACCCGGAGGTGCGAGAAAAGCATTAAGACACGTCGAAGCGTTCCTTCGTTTTCTTGTGGGAGAATCAAACAATCAATGAGAAATCAATCAAACACGGTTATCTTTTGAACATGAACGACGGAACGATTCGACGATCACCGATGTTACGATGTCTTAATTATAGAACTGAATCAAAGAGAACTTTTGACTATGTTATAGTTTAAAACCGTTAGCTATGTAAAAAAGAGAAAAAGCACCCCGGCTAAAAAAAAAAAAAAACACAAAGAAGCTATACGGATTTCTACGTTGAACCGACCGCTTCGTGTTCGACGATTGTTCGACAAAGTTTAATGATTGTTGCCACGTGTACCGCGTTAATTGTTTACCACGGTGGAGCAGCATGTCACGCGAGTTATTTACCAGTTCGACGAGTCACGGTATCGATATTTTACTGTTCGTCGACGTACGACTGTTCTGAGAAACGTTGATGAATCGTTTATAACATCGGGAAATCAATGTACGAATCGTCAACAGCGACAACGAAATTTTCTTATCGAACGTATGATTCGATGTCTCGACGATTTTTTATCGAACTGTTGACTCACATACTCGATCTAAGCAATAATGTATCGTCGTGTGAATGTAATTAAGAGAAGATCTCGAATTTTGAAATTTGGAAATTTGAAATTTTGTGAAGGTGATGTTATGAATTTTTTAAGGAACTTTCTTGGATATTCGTTTTAAAGGGATGAAAAATATCTTTATATCTAACAGACATTTCTATAAAAATATCACTTCTATAAGCATCTCGATAAATTTCTATAAATATTATATTATCGCAAGTTTTTTAAATTTAAAATTAAAACTTAATTTTTTTAATGTAATTAAAATTCACTCCTTGATATTATAAAGTCTTTCAAGATCTCTAATTTTTTAGAATAAGACAGTCGAAATTTTAGAAGCATTTCCATCCCCTTTAAATTGAAAACAAATGGAAGAAAATATGAAGGTAAATGAATTAAATTAAATTTTTACACTGTTGAATTTTGACAAAGTTTCGTAATTTTTGAACTTCAAGATTTGTGGTCTTCCCTTGTAAATTCGGAGAAAGAATGGATGTGTGATAATTTTTAATTTATGCTTTTTAATTTAACTTGTTTTGAAGATGGTATACGAATGTACAACTATTAACGTAAACAGGGTGTCTGACAGTTTAGTTATTTAATGAATAATGCAAAATGGTTTGTATAAACATATGTAAGTACAAAGAGGCAAATTAACGAAAAAATATTTTTAAGGTTATCAAGTTAAATGAAGTTTAAATGAAGGTTAAGTTAATCCTTTTTTTTTTAATAATATTGCATATGAATTTTTTAGTGACTTTTAAAATGAATTTGGTACTTTATAACTTAATAATAATTCAAGTATAGAAATAACTAATTATAATTCAAGAATAAAAGCAACCCTTACTTTGAATTTTGTTATTTAACCATTTTAATCAATTTAGATAAATCGATGATAATCAAAGAAGTATCAATTGGTCTTCGACAATCATTGCTCCCAAAAATTAACCAACGATAAAATATTAAATAACAAAACTGTCGAAAAGTGAACGTAGCTTAATACATAAACTAGCACAATAGTTATAAAAATAAGAAACGATCCTTAAATCGTCCAAATCCATTTTTTCTCCGACATAATTGTAACCACATTTCTGTCTGTGCTATACAACCGAAACGAAGAGAAAAAACCCTTTAAAAAAGTGAACGATTCAAGAATTTCGTGAAAGACAAAGACAGGGTACCGTCACCCGTCGCATTGTTAATAATTCCAATAAAATTGATTAAAAAAAAACCAAAGAAACAACAGAGCTCTGGCATCTTCTTCTTTCCCGGAATCATTTGTTTTTCAATATTTTTTTTTTTATTTTTATTTTACGAGAATATATCCGTTCGTCTTTCTCGTAAACGACGGGCAAATATTTTTAGCCGAGATCGATCGCGAAGAAAAAAGAACGCTATGATTTTATCCTGAACGTCTTTTTATGTGTGTGTATATGTATTAGATCGCGTGTGATGTGGTTCTTTCGTCCAGATCCGTCGTTGCAAGCTTTAATCCGATATTATACGTTTCGGGTGCACGCTGACCCCAATCATCTCTAACTTGAAATTAAAGGTTGGTTTATATCCTGTTATGAAATTGTTGTGAACGTTTGTGCAAAGACTTATGGTGGTTCTTTCTTCATTTAATATAACTTTACCATCAAGCTTGCATTTGGTACCAGTGTGGAGTACTTAAGGGATGAAGTTAAAAATTATTCTTCGTTAAAAATTAGTAAAATTATCATAATATATTTTTTTTTATAAAAATCATGGAGTAAAATAATATTACTTGACACGCTGTTTAAATGTTGTTACATGAACTTGTAAATAATATAATTATAAATTATATAAATAATTTAAGCAACGCTATTTATTATACTTAAGATTGTGTATCAGAATTTGATTTTTATTTATTCAAAAAGAAATAGAAAATAGGGAATTAATGATTTTATATATGGAAAGTTGAAAACGTCACATGTAACACTGGTAGCAAATGTATTACTTTTATATTCGACTCTAAAAAATCTCTACCCTTACAATTATCAAACAATGAATTTAATAATAACAAAAAATTAACAATTTTATTATGAAGCAATTTTAATGAAATTTATCTAGTATTTAAAATATTAATATTTTCAATTTGACGTAACGAATCATTACTATTAAATTAACATTGTTTAAAACAATTGATCCTTGTCAAATTTGAATTATTTTAGTACACTAAATTTTAAATACAATATTTTAATGTTGAGACATGTACCATTTTCTTCAGTAAAGTACTTTGATAAGTACAAAAATGATAAAGTGCTTATAAGATTGTTTAGTAACTTTGATAAGATTCAATGTATGACTAATTTACATTTGCAAGCCATTAACCCCTTGCACTATGATTTATGCTGCGTCAGTCAGAGCTAATCACTAATCAGTCAGATAAATATTAAAGCAGAGAAACAAAGAAAATTATTGTTCCACAAAATAAAGTTGAAATGTTACATCAATTTAGTGTTATATAATTGACTATACAAATATTGGACTTCAACACAAAATTGAATATTAAAATTTCGAGTAAAATTGATCCCAAAGTGAGAGACATTTTTAAAGTAAAATAGTGCAAGGGATAAATAAATTTTGTGATTTCACGATTGCTTGAACTCGTGAAATTAGAGCAAGTCATAAATAAATATGATATCGTTTACAAATGGCTTACACACTAATCAGTGAAAGCTTTAATACCCGTCAAAAGAAGCGAAACACCGGAGCAATTTATCAATGAAACACCAGTCGAAATACCAGTTATCCGGTGATTTATGAAACAAAGCGTGCCGCCCACGTCAGCGTGAACCTACGAAACCGCCAAACGAAGCAATATTAAATTCCTCGACGATAACGAGATTCTAAATACTTTAAAGTCGCTCAAGGGGAAAGAAGAAAGGGTAGCAGAGCGAAGGAGGGGATGAAAAGCGTACGAAGCACGTTAACCCTTCAAGCCTCGTTTTTTGCCATCACGCGAATTGTATTAAAAAGATTTCCTCTCTTCAATATTTATATTGAATTTTTTTTTAAATAATAAGGGAAAGGAAGAAAAGCACGAAGTTGGTCCATGACAGATTTCCGGGTGGCCTCCGTTATTAAAGGTTAATTACATTTTTGTACCTAGCTACTAGTTTTGTACTAGTTTTGTAACGTACCTCACCACCGGACGTGCTGTTATTGCATATTTTAAGTGGTTATTAAAATGGAAGGTTGATCGATCACTCAAGGATGCCCGGTGCCATGATGTGGTTGTACAATCGATGATCGTTGCGACGCTTAACGGCGACCTGTGTGGTAAACACGAACGAAACCGACGGAATATTTCATTTTTATACGAAGCTTTTCGCGAGAAATTACGGTTCAGGTGGAGGTGCTTAAAAAACGGTCGATACCGAGTTTCAGCGGGTCTCGTGCAACGAGCTCGGTTGGGGAGTATCAAATCGTGAGATTCAATGAGCCATGGATACTGCAAATTGGGATTTTTAGTTTAATATTTTTATTGTGCGAGTGGCTGATGGCAATTTTTTAATTGGGAGATTTAGGGGTTTTTATGTTTTTGGAGGGGTTGAATTTCGAGGATTTTGGGTTTGTTAGATTTCAAGTTTTGGGTAGTCAATTTTTGAAGGTTTTAAGTTTTCAAGTTTTTGAGTTTTTGAGTTTTCAAGTTTTCGTGTTTTAAAGTTTTTGAGTTATCAAGTTTTCGAGTTTTCAAGTTTTCAAGTTCCCAAGTTTTCAAATTTCCAAATTCCCAAATCTCCAATTTTTAAAATTTCAAAATTCCCAAATTTCAAAATTCCCATATCTCCAAAATTCCATTTCTCCAAATTCTCAAATCTCCAAAATCCCAAATCTCCAAAATCCCAAATCTCTAAATTTCCAAATTTGCAAAATTCCATTTCTGCAAATTACCAATTCTCCAAAATTCCAAATCTCAAAAATTCCATATCTCCTAATTCCCAAATCTCCAAAATCCCAAATTTCAAATTTCTAAATTACCAAATTGCCACTAAAATAAAATTGCACTCCACATTGAATTTCTTATCATTTTTCCAGTGACTAATTATAAAATTATGATAATTAAAAAATACCTATTAAATTATATTCGCTCGTGATTGCCACACAGGGCTAACACTGTACAAATTACTGTCTGTTTAAAATGAACGCAGACTTATATTTCAATATAATATTAAACATTTAACACTTAATATACATAGTAGTACTAAAAATTTGACAAGATTATAAAGATTTATATGTATACGTTCTTAAATAATTACACAAATACATATTCCACTATATTTAATTTTAATCTAATTTCATATTAACCCCAAAAGAAAATTACAACGACACAAAATCGATATATAATATAAATCTATAAAATACCTTAAAATTTTGCAGCTATTATTTTCATACACCCAAACAAACCTATTTATAATATTATTCTCTAAAAATCACAAATACCAAGACACTTCTACGCATTTTTATCACAATTTTTTCTTTAAATAAACTTGTCACTTTTGTCTCAAAAATAATTGTGAAAATGGCTAATAATTGTATTTCAATTTGAAGGAAAATACGAATATTCTATTCGAATAATTGTATTTCAATTTGAAGGAAAGTATGAAATATATGAATGTTCTGTACGAAATACATGAATAATCTGTAATATGTCTGCAGATTGATTTTAAACAGACCGTACAATAAAATGCGTCAATTTCAATCGAAGGAACGAAGTGCTTTAAGCAATCATTTCAGCAACTCAAACGAACCACCCTCGTGAAGTACACAATTGAACATTGCAATAATCGATGTACATAGACAAAAAAAGTTATTCTCTCTATACTTCACGATCAAGATGTTTCGTTTGATCGCTGAAACGTTCGATCACGCGCAAGCAATCAAAAAACCGCGAAATTAAATCATAAGAACGATCATTGTAGGGATGCAAGCATGCGTTACAGCAACGAATAATCTCGTTCGCGTTGCTTACAATATTCTCGACGCGAATAAATGTTCCACGCTTTCTTTACGAATAAACAATTTTACAATCGTGCATGCTGTGCTGTGTCACACGATCGTGTGTGTGTTGCGTACACACGCGTGCTTTCATCCTGAAATCGTGGCGAGTTTGCAATCAAGAGAGGAGAAACTCGAATCACGATAGACTATGAAGCAATTCTGGCTGTTCAAAAGCAATGACGGGTGTACTAGATACGTCGTGATATGACTTCGACGATAACGGTACAATATTAACGATTATTGTCCTAGAAAATAGAATAGCGAGATGATATTCCAATAATAAACGGCGAGACCGTAGATATCACAAATTTTGCTCGATATACGATTTGATGGCCTTTTATTGATTCCTGCAGTTCACCTCCTTTTACGGATCCTAATTTTTAGCTCTTTCGATGACTACTTTCGTTTTTAGGACGATGTGGAGTCAAGTTCGATCAATTACGAGGGGATTTTTTAAGTGGAAGGGTGCAATTTTTTGGTGGTATTTAGGAGTAGTGGAAGGTGGATATTTGGAAGTAGTTGGATATTTGGAAGGGTAGAAATTTGGAAAATTAAGGTGGAAAATTTGGGAAGGTGGATTTTGAGAATTTGGGGATTTTGAGAGTTAGGGGTTGAAGATTTGGAAGTGTGAGAATTTGGGACATTGCAAGGGTGGGAGTTTGGGAGATTTGGATATTTAGGGATTTGAGAATTTGCAAAACTGGATGTTTGAAAATTTTAATATTTGGAAATTTGGAAATTTGGGAATTTGGATATTTGAAAATTTGGAAATTTGGAAATTTGGAAATTTGAGAATTTAGAAATTTGGGAATTTGGAAATTTGGGAATTTGGCAATTTGGAAATATGGAAATTTGGAAATTTGGAACTTTGGAACTTTGGAACTTTGGAAATTTGGAAATTTGAAAATTTGAAAATTTGAAAATTTGGAAATTTGAAAATTTGAAAATTTGGAAATTTGGAAGTTTGCAAATTTGGAAATTTGGAAATTTGAAAATTTAGAAATATGAGAATTTGAATAAGTGGAATTTGACTATCCAGGAATTTTAATATTTTGAAATTCAGGAAATTAGAAATTCTCCAATTTGAAAATTTGACAATTCATGAAATTGCAATTCAACTACCCAAAAATTCAAAAATGTACAAACTTAAAAATTTAACAAATTTCAAATATAAAAATTCAAAAACCTACATAACTTCTAACACAATTCTCTGACTTAATATAAATCACAATTTTACTAAATGCTCCATACACCATTAACCAAAAAACTTGATATTTTGAATGACAATGTCTTAAGCCTCTAACAGAGTCCATCATAAAGCACCACCCAACAATCAAAATGAATAAAAGAAGGGATCTCCTCATCCACCCCCAAAAACTCTCTGTTCTCCTTAGTCCTTGTGCACTCAACCGAAAAACCTTATTCAAAGTCAACTCCCTGACCAAGAACAAAAACCTTCTCTTCTATAGAAACTCATTCATGCCCGTCGAACGTTTCCTCATGAATTGAAGTTCAACACGTCGACTGGATTACACATAAATATTCACACGATTTTATCGCTTATTTCACAATGGACTTTCTTATTGGCTATTATACCTTATTAAATTGCATTACGTGCGTCTGTAATTTTCTTCTATAGAACAAACTATATATAGTAGCTCTGTTTTATGATAGAAAATTCATGAGTTCATGTTAAGAGTTTTAATATTATAGATTTGGGTTAAGATAGGTTAGGCTTTGGACGATTTTATGTTTTAATTTTAATGTTTGTAAGTGTGATTACTTTATTTGTGTTGTATATTGATTTTGGATCTGATTCATTTTTGATGATTTTTCTACAAGTTTCTTCTAGTTTGAAAATTGTCAACTTTCCAAATTCCCAAATTTCCAAATTCCCAAATCTGCAAGTTCCCAAATCTCCAAATTTCCAAAATTCCAAATCTCCCAAATTTCTAAATTTTCAAAATTCCAAATCTCCCAAATTCCCAACTCTCCCAAATCCCAAATCTCCCAAATTCCAAATCTCCCAAATTTCCAAATTTTCAAAATTCCAAATCTCCCAAATTCCCAACTCTCCCAAATCCCAAATCTCCCAAATTCCAAATTTCCAAAATTCCAAATCTCCCAAATTTCCAAATTTCCAAAATTCCAAATCTCCCAAATTCCAAATATTCAAAATTCCAAATCTCCCAAATTCCCAACTCTCCCAAATCCCAAATCTCCCAAATTCCCAATCTCCCAATTCCCAAATCTTTAAAGTCCCAAATCTCCAAAGTCCCAAACCTCCTAATTCCCAAATCTCCCAAACCCCAAATCTCCCAAATTCCAAATCTCCCAAATCCCAAATCTCCCAAATCCCAAATCTCCCAAATCCCAAATCTCCCAAATCCGAAATCTCCCAATTCCAAAATCTCTCAATCTCCAACCCTCCCAAATTCCCAACTCTCCCAAATCCCAAATCCTCCAAGTCCCCAATTTCCCAAATCCCAAATCTCTCAAATCCCAAACCTCCCAAATCCCAAATCTCCCAAATCCCAAACCTCCCAAATCCCAAATCTCCCAATTCCCAAACCTCCCAAATCCCAAGTCTCCAAATCTCTCCACATCAAATTTAAGAGCCATCACCTTGCCACACTGAATCAATTAAAACCTCTATTACATGACCCTTTACCAAATCTCCCTAAACATGTCCCCTAAAATATTTTAATACATCTCCCACTTCCAAATACAAGTACCTCAGGTAAGTAAAATCTTGACAATAAATAACTCATCAACCAAAGTTAAAATATGCAAGTTTATACCTAGAAAGTTGACACATAGAGTGACATATGGAGAAAGTTCACCTATGTACATGTAAGTAAAATCATCGAACCCGATCTATCGGTGGTCAGTGATCGCGCGCGCGTTCATGACCCGATTTTCCGCAGACATTGGCCAGGAAATGTAGGTCGCTTACGTGTGTTACATAAATGCGCCTTAACCCTCCGTCTTTGGAGGAAGGTGCGCCGTAAATACGGCCGTAGTCTCGAGTGTGTCCGCCCTGACACGGAGTGGTACTACTTGCACGGCGCACCAGCCAGCCATTAGTCAATACTCCCGACATTAGTCAATACACGCGGCTGGTCCGCCTCGCAGCCACCGACACGGGGATGGAATAGGGTCGAAAACCGCTTCCCCATCCACAAGCTTCCTGGAAACAGAACGATACTTGCTGGCAAACTTTTGAATTCTTGCCAGCCTCCTTCATTGTTCTCTTGGCCGGCTAATCGATACCATTTTATTGCCCGCGTGTGCAAATCCTGAGACGGAGTCCTATCTTCTGTTCAAATTATAAATTATTATTTATTTGGTGTGGCTTCTTTTTTCAGATTCATATACTGAGATTCATAAGTTAAGATTCATACACGGAGACTCATAAGTTAAGATTCATACACGGAGACTCATAAGTTAAGATTCATACACTGAGACTCATACACTGAGATTCATATACTGAGACTCATACACTGAGATTCATACACTGAGACTCATATACTGAGACTCATACACTGAGACTCATATACTGAGACTTCTACATTGAGACTCATACACTCATACACTCAATACATTGAGACTATATGTATAATGTACCCATTTATTGTGTCATATCTTCTGTCTGCAAATTTAACAGCACCAATTATTAATTTGTTATATAGTATTCTCTGTCTTGAGACTCAAAGAATATTAACCATTTAATGTGTCAGATCTTTTGTTTTCAAGTTTAAGAACAGCAATTATAGTATTCTTTGACTTGAGGCTCAAAAAATGTTAACCAATTATTGTGTCTTATCTTTTGTCTGCAAGTTTAAGAACAACAATTATTAATTTCTTTTATCATGTTTTCTATTTTGAGACTCAAAAAACACTAACCATTTTATGTGTCACATCTTTCATCTTCAATTTTGACAACATCAATTATTAATTTCTTATATCGTATTCTCTGTCTTGAGACTCAAGAAACACCAACCATTTATTGTATCTCCATATTTAATTTTCATTTTCAAATAGTTAAATGAAACACAACTATTAATTTGTTGTATCATATCTCTGTTCAAAGATTTAAATAAAATACAAATTACTAATTTATTTGTGAATATTTATTTTGTATCCTTCAAAGTAGTCCTCAGGGGATGAAATACACTTATGGCACCAGTTCAGAGGCTGCAGAGAAGATATCTTTTTGATGCAGTCTCAGGAGTTTGCAACAAATTTATCTTTGAAATAGTAAAACTCTATATGATGTCCTCAGTATAATTTAAAAAATGGGACACATAAAGTATGACATTAATGAAGTTTTTTTATTACGCCGTTCTTCCTTCTTTAATTACTTTTGACTTGGTAAAAATTACAGAAAAACATCCCTAAAATTGCTCAAAAAGATTATGTCATAAATTTGTATTATAACTGCAATTATAAATAAAACTAATTTACAGAAATAAATAAAGCATTCAACTGTGCATTTTACCTAATAGTCCTAAAATCTTGCACCCAATAAATCTACTGTAACCAAGTACAACTAACTACCTCTGTACAAATCAATTAGTACTGCTAACTCGGTTCTGATTAGCCATCGGTCGATGAGGGTAGCATTTTGACTTCTTGCCAGGCCAATCACAGCCGGGATACATTTGCCAACGCTTTCTTATCACGATAATGGCTCGCTCGATAAGGCCGTAGATCATCCACCGTTTCAAAATTTTGTTTCTTAAGAAAGTTTCTGTATCTTTACTTTCCCTAAAATAACTTCGATGAAGGACTTAAATACATACTTCACTCCTTAAATACAAATGATGTATTACCTTAAACTGTTAATATTAAGGTAATTGAGAGGGGGTTGAAACGGGGGTGGAGCGAGAGAGAAAGAACGTTTGTTAGCTAAGAGACTGGGTAACAGAGTTAATGTCGCATTACGACGTGTACTGCACAACGAGTGGGTTCAACAGTGTACCAGCAGAAGAACATAATTGAAGACTACAAAATGACGGAAACCACGGAGGAAGCTAAAGTAAGATAAAATATAAGTCATGAATTTAATTGATCCTCTCGTTTATTCGTTAGAATTAAACGATTAGCTCGATGTAGTTCCGATAACGAGCCAAGTTGTTGCTAAGGAGATCGTAGATAATGAACGTTCCCGTTGCACGAACGAATTCGTAAATGTTCATGATATCTACCCTTAGATTTAGGATAAGAATCTTGATAGGCGGCTTTTTAGAACTTACACGATGTCACACGTGTTTTATACACTTGCGAATTGTCGTGGCGGTGACTGGGTGATTTATACATTTGGTACTTGATACTTTAATTTGGTATTTTGAATTATGTATTTGACAATTTTTGGTTGTTATGTTTTTGTATGTGTTACTATATAATTTTTTACTTCATGAACTTTTTTAGTTTAGTAGGTTTCTAATTTTTTGGATCTTTAGATTTCCAAATTCTCAAATTTCCACACTCTCAAATTTCCAAATTCTTAAATTTCCACACTCTCAAATTTCCAAATTCTCAAATTTCCACACTCTCAAATTTCCAAATTCTCAAGGTTCCACACTCCCAGGTTTCCACATTCTCAAATTTCCAAACTCCCAAATTTCCACACTCTCAAATTTCCAAATTCTCAAGTTTCCACACTCCCAGGTTTCCACAACTCTCAAATTTCCAGATTCTCAAGTGTCCAAACTCCCAAATTTCCACACTTAAATTTCCAAATTCTCAAGTTTCCACACTCCCAGGTTTCCACACTCTCAAATTTCCAGATTCTCAAGTTTCCACATTCTCAAATTTCTACACTCTCAAGTTTCCACACTCCCAAATTTCCAAACTCCCAAATTTCCAAACTCTCAAATTTCCAAATTCCCAAATTCCCAAATTCCCAAATTCCCAAATTCCCAAATTCCCAAATTCCTAAGTCTCCAAATTTCCAAATTCACCAATTCCCTAAATCCCCAAATATTCAAATTCCCAATTTCCCAAATTTCCAAATTCCCAAATCCCCCAATCCCTAAATCCCTACATCCCTACATCCCTAAATCCCTAAATCCCCCAATCCCCAAATCCCCAAATCCCCAAATCCCCAAATTTCCAAATTAAAAAATTCCCAAACCCTCAAATTTCTATTTTCCTAAATTCTAAAATCTTCAACCCCTTAAATTCCTAAGTTTCCAAATTTCCAAATCTCCAAATTCCAAGCTTGAATTATGAGCATGAACTCACTCCACTATCAATAAATAAATTTAAGAAGTGTTCGATACAAACATATTACAAGAACACCATTAAGCTACCATCTAAACACAATAATCGAATTGTGCACGCTATTCTTGCTTTTCGTGATTCGAATGCGTTTGACATATTGCATGTGTAGTTACAACCTTTCGATAAGAATCAAGTTTATTACTGACATGATCGATAAGATTGCACTACTGATTAAGTAATTCGATATATGGACTGTTCAGATGTACAGATTTTTGTAATATTAAATAACTATGAAATGATATGTTAAACTTTATTATTCTTTTTGTAGGTACTTGTGCTGGGATTTAAAACTAATCAATTATAAAAATGTTTCAACTGAAGATGTGTTAAAACAGAAATTTTTGAAAATGTGTATACAGGGTGTCCAGAATTTTATTGGTAAGGTACAGTTTATTTTATGCACAAAAATAAGAGAACAAAATTACTAACAGTAAATGCAGCTATGAATATTTTATTACAAAGCCGTAAACAAACGTTAAGATGCAGGGAAATTAAATTTTTTACAACTTTAAACAATTATATAAATTATTTGTAGAGGTAAGTTTCGGATACATTGTATACATATTTTCAAAAAAATAACATTACTGAAAGTAATGATTAAATATGAATAACTATTGTTTGTGCTTACAAGCAAATTAAAAATGTAGTTTGTATAATTACAGAAGTTTGATAGAACAAAAACAAGCATGCTATAGTATACATAAACATCATTATAGTTAAATGCATGTATTTATGAATTCATAATTTGCATTCATCCCCTACAGCAACATTAAGCAATACATCCAGAAGAACAGTATTAAGATATCAACATCACTAAATAAAAATACATTTCCTCTAATCACCATGAGATGAGCAGAAGCACCATACAACTCTCCAAATGAAGTCACAACTCACCATACATCTCTCCACATGAAGTCACAACTGACCATACAGAGAAACCACCATATCGCTTTTTCTTGCAACACCGTTACGGATCATCCTGTCACAATCACAGAGCAATACACACGATATTGACTGCTGTTGGTAGAATCGTGCTGAAATTCCCACACGACACGAACGATACGTAGAAGGGTGGTACCAGACACGAACCCGTGGCACTAGGTATTCACCCCTTGCACCACTTTCCACCCTTTCAGGAGTATTCTCAGTTTGCTGATATCACTCCCTGTACATCCAGTTCTCTTCTTTTTGTATCTTGTGTGGTTACAAGTCTTTCAAGTAATTATGTTCGTGCAAGCTCCTCCTTTGTTGGTGCAACAAAAATCGGAAAATTCGGAAGAGGGGAGCGACGAAGAAAGCACTGACGATGTTCTCCAGGTTGATCATGTTTTTTATCATTTTCTTTTTGTTTGGTGACTGTTTAGCACATTTGTTTGGTACTGAGTTAACACATTGTGGATCAGATATTTATGTAAATAGCTTATATAGTATAGGTAACATAGTACAAGTTATTGTAAAAATTACTGTATAAATTACTGTACAAATTACTGTATAAATTACTTTATAAATTACTTTATAAATTACTTTATAAATTACTGTACAAATTAGCATACTAATTACTGTATAAATAATTGTACAAATTATTGCATAAATAACTGTACAAATGACATTTTATTGCTATTCATGTTCATGTAGTTATCACATATGTTGCATTTATTGTTCACATTGCAGCTAGTTTTCTCACTGTCTGAATTTTTATCATCTTCATAAATACACTCATCTTTATAAATTACTCAAAGATTATTCATTTTGGCTGAAATGTTTTTATTTCTTTTTTTTTTGTTAATACTATTTTGTACTACATCAATGCTATGTGTTAATATTACAATCAATGTGTAATTATTATATAAATGCATTGATATTAGGCAGACAATAAGTGATGGGTTTCAACTATATTCAATAACTAAAATTGCAGTCACATCAATAACAGCTGTAACGCATCTAAATTTGTGACAATCAATCTTGTTTATTGAACTACATCTAAATAATGTTGACACCACAGAAACGTCGAGAAGAATGCGAAAGAAAGGCGAGAAGAGGGGAAATGGATCCGCGGTTGGAATTCGCTTTCCAACTTTTGATGGATGCAACCCAATTGTCTCGCCACGAGGTCATGGATCACGTTTTCGAGGGGGACATGCTCGACGAAATCAATCAACTTTTTTTACCACACATGAGATCCACGTTGGTTTGGTATTATCAAGAAGTGGACGAGCCTGAAACTCTACGACCCACCGAAATGGTAACAATTTATATTTCTGTAAAATCACTATCACTCAATTTCTGCAAATTTTACTCACAATAATTTAGCAAATCATTTAGCAAATAAAATTTACATTAAACGCAAATCATTTATTTCGCCCAATCTAATTTACGTTACATTACCTTGCATTAGGAAATGTTCCTGTACATTGTACATATGTTATGTACATATACACATGTGCATATATACATGTGCATATATACATGTATATGTATAACTCTTCCACAATTTTTTCATCTATGTATAATTTTCTTAGTTTAACAAATCATTTCAGAAATCATATAATAGAGATTCTGTACTTAATTATTAAATTAGAATAAAAATGTTTGTTATTAGATACAAACGAAAAGCACGAGTGCTAGAGGAGTTGCAAACGTGCTAATGCCTAAAATTAAAGAGCAAAAGGAGACGAAGGAACCTGGGAAGAAGAAACTATTTCTGACTGACGGGTGGCAAGTTCCTTGCACTGGAATATGCATCTACATGTTCAGGTTATACATATGCATCTACATGTGTATACATATATTCACCGTTTAATATAATGTAATACAGGAGAACAGTATTTGTAAATTATAAATATTTCTGTTTAGATTGAATGTTTCGAAGCAATTGCCTGAGGAAGGTTTTCAAAAGGACCTATATACGGGAGTAATAGACACGAAGAAAGTTGGAATAATTACGGCAATACAACGAGTTGTGGAATACTTCTTCATGGATGCACTGGCGCACCCTGGATCTGAGGGTGAAGATGACTGTCCTATGATTAAAACTCTTTTATTGCCTGGTCTGAGATCTTTCTGTAGTGCTCTGAAAGGTACGAAGTAATTTACATTAAAATATGTAATATTTGGAAGTTAGTTTCATACTTGTAAATTAGTAAATTTGTAAATTAGTTCCATACTTGTAAATTAGTAAAGTAAATTAATTCCATACTTGTAAATTAGTAAATTTATAAATTAGTCCCAAACAAATAATTTCTAATCCTATCTGAAAGATCCATAAAATTTTCTCAAGTCACTTTTCATAACATAACACAATATAAAAATCAATTTTTCACAGTGTGTGAACAGGTAGCCCACGAAGGGCGCATATTCAGCGACGGAGAGACATTGATGAACGACGTCCACAATTTCGAGGAAGCCAAAGCCTTCATCTCAAAAGAAAACAATGTGAACATCGTAGAAGAAAGGGTGAAAGGTTGGATCAAAAAATTAAAAGACTTCATGGTAGAAAGTAAGCAAGTCAAAAGAGAGAACGACAATTCAGGGCCGCAACAGGAATTGGAATATTGGAAACGAAGAGGAGCGCAGTTCAGTCAATTAGTTAACAAACTCCAGGTCATTCTCGCATTCTATCACAATTATTTTCGAGTTAAATATAAAAATTTAATGAAAAGAAAATTTTTTAATAAAAAAGAAATTAATGACAATTACAGGATCATGAGATACGAATGTCATTGCTGTGTCTTCAAGTTGCACGCTCGAAGTTGATCAAAGACTGGGTGGACGCTGAAAATGAAATTACGTATTGCTACAACGAGGCTAAGGACAACGCAAAATTTATACAGGCATTGGAGAAATGCTGCCATTGCTTGTACTTAGATGACCCAGTAAGATTTCATATTTCTTGAAATATCTATTTCTTTTCTTCATGAGGAGGTGTCTTAATAAAATGTATACGTGCTGGAATATTAGTATGAAGCATAAAAGTGATACTAAATAACTTACCAACAAATATATCAGTATTAGATGATGTTAAATGACATTGATATTAATGATCATCTTAAACAATTATTTTTTAAATATTTTTTCAACCTGTCCTAAAGTAGAAATTCTACTACCCCTTTATTTTGTTCTCAGGTGAAAATGAGGGATTCGTTAGTATCCTTATTACAAACAGTCCGTCTAATATACAGCGTGTCAAGGTACTACAACACATCAGAACGAACCAGTTCACTAATGATAAAAATCACGAATCAGATGATCGTGGCCTGTCGAGACTACGTCACCAACAGAGGTCGAGAAACTGTCTGGGGTCAAGATCGAGCAGCTGCGCGATCAAAATTGAAACACTGTCTAAGACTGAACAAGTAATGGTAAAAATCAATCACTTTCTTCTGTTCTGTTTTAGAAAAAATAATGATGGGTTTTTTGAAGAGCTTACAGAGAAACTTATAGATTAGTTCGGTGTTCACCAGCTGTGACTGAACAAGAGTTCTCTTTTTCGGAGACACACGTGTTTGGGAGGTTCGATTCATTCTGTGATAGAATAAGAAAGATTTTGACTATGTTCGAACTCATACAGGATTATAAGAACCTTTTTGAGAGGCGGATGGAAGGGCTTCTGTTGGGAGAAGGTGCGAAAATATATTTTTTAATATTTTTATTTGCTGTGTTTCAATTTTCGCTGTTTCAATTTTCAATCACTCTTTCAATTTTAAGGTTTGATGTGAAGGGTTATTAATATTCGTGAAGGTAAATTAAGTTGGTGAGGGATGGTTTTTCATTTTGTTGGGATGGGACATTAGAGGACCAGAAATAGGAAATTATCGAACTGCTACTTGGGACTGTAATTGTAATATTAATGGTTATTATAGCAATTTAACTCTCAGATGAAATTTTACTCATCCAATGGGTGGATGAGAGTTTCAATTTAATCCAAAATTCACATTCTCCAAAATTCTCTAAATTTCCTAAATTTAATACAATTTTATTTAATATTTTTTAATATTATTTCGATGCATGAAACTCTTCTGGTTGAGAGAATCAGAATTTATTGCGACTCATTTATTGTAAATTTGAGTCATTATTTAAGTCTTACAGACCACGTGTACCCAACCACAGTAATCTATACATATAGTGTAGCACAAGAAATATTTAAACATTCCTTTAATATTTAACCTAAACTTTTTATACTCACAGCATTGGATGATGCGATAAAAACCTTTGAAGAAGCAGAAAACATAGCAACCACTAAATCATACGATTATTTAGATCCAAGAAACATCGAATTCGACACCGATTACAGTAGCTTCATGGCTAAAACTGATTCCCTAAAACAAAATATTGGAAGTATAATAGAAAAGAATTACGAAGACGTCTGGGAAACGCCTCAGGGTATACGATTTTTAACACGATTTGAAAAAGTGAAGTAGATAATCCTCAACTAGAAATTCATATTTTCAATATAATTTATAATTTCATTTTTATATAAGGTGAGCGAGAAGATACCATTAACGAAACTGGATGAAAAATATAATATAGTGGTTAAATATTGTGATCGAGAAGTGGATAGAATATTAAAATTGTTTAAGAGACTGAGAGATGATCCGCCATTGCCGAGACATATGCCGGCCATTGCTGGAAGGCTGACTTGGGCTAATTCTTTGAAGTAATTATTGTAATAATTCTATTATTAATTTTTTGAATTACATTTCTTGTGTTAATTTTGTCAAATTTAATTTTGCTGTTAATATTTTAGTTCGCATTTTATAAGTTAGTAAAATTCAAGCTTTTTAAATACTAGTTCAATATGGCACATCATCTGTTTTTAAGAATTTTTATAAAAATTGTCTATTATAAGAAATTTTGATTAAACAAATTCTGAAGGTGCAGTATTTTGTCTGTTATCAAACATAAAAAGTTCTGTAAAAATTCATCAAAATTATTCTGTGAAATACTGAAATACATGAACTTCCATTTTAATTTTCACAGAGTACATCTTGATGAACTAGCCACATCCGTTTCCAACCACCCAGTGCTAAAGACACTTCCACTCACCATGGAGTTAGAGAAAAGATACAACTACGCCCTCGGTATTTTAAATCAATATAAATCGGACATCGCCGAGGTGTGGACGCACCAAAATTCTTGGGTCATCGAAGACTGCTTAAAACGGTAAATCCATTTAAAACATTACACACTTCTAATAAGCAATTTTAACGATGCAGACAATAAAATATTACCTAATTCTAATAAACTTCGAATACCTAATTGAAATCCCTATAATAATAATTTTATCGATGCAGACCTCTGCTGATGGTAGACGAAAAGACAGGAAAAATCAGAGTAAATTTAGAAGGACGCATAATGCTGTTACTACGAGAAGCCGATTGCCTGACAAAGTTAAACCTAGAAATTCCAATAGTGGCATTAACTATTTTGGCGAAGAAAGATCATTTTACTTTGATCACAGACTCTCTTCAGTTGATGATCGAAAATTTTGTGTTCACAACGAAGCGAGTGAAAAATGAAGTGAGACCACTTTTGTTACCGCATTTGGTTCGTGTTGCATCCCTATTGGAACCTGGATTGACTACGTTGACGTGGACTGATCCGGAATGGAAGAATTTTTATCAGAATGCGAAGGAACAGATTAGGGAGTTTGATATCTTGGTGACGAGAGTCCATGACGTGTATGATAATAGGTAAGCTAAATATATGTTGTTAAATGTAATATAAAAGCATCACATACATAATGTTACAACCCATATTCATAATTCATAATTTTTCATAATTTTGTCAAATTCATAATTTCACCAATATGTTAAATTAATCCAACATAATACAGCACTAACTTAATTGTTAAAACATACAATTTTGCTTAAATTATATTTAATTCTTGACTATATTTAATTCTCGTGCTTGAATATATTTGATGTAAAAACAGATTCAAGTTTCATGAATTAAATACAATTTTAGTTTTAATTTAATATGCATTTACTGGTTGACTGCAGCTGTAAATGTCCAATAAGAACAGTTAAACAAAAATTTAATATGCATTATAGCTGTACCTTCATTTCATTGCGTTTACATAAGTTCCACAGTTATCTCACTTAAGCACAACAAGAGGGTTAATCAGATCTGATAACAAATTCTTTCACTCGTTCCAAGGATTCTTCATGTGCTCACAACTATGCAAAAGATCACGTTGCATTCTCTGCCAGAGTCGGATCAGCCTTGGACGATAGAGGAATTCGTGGAGAAGACCGAGGAAATATGCAGACTGGCAGCGGTAGATTTGTATCGTAAAAGTATGATGATAGAAGAAGCGGTAGAGGAAGTGCTAGACCTTGTTAAGAACGCTGCTGAGAACTTCAAAAGTGCCGCTAATTACAGTCAATTCGATTTTTTTAATATTGAAGGTGCTCCATGTTTCATAATTATCCTTCCATTACTTTTTAAGTTGTAACTTTTTTTGGTGATCTTCAAAATTTTCTTCTGAGGATATTAACTGTGAGTTCTGAAACTTGCAGAAGACGAAGAAACGATAGATCAAGCAGCTCAACAAGATTGGTCCCTAGTGTGGAACCTGTTCGACGATCCTCATCAATTATTAACCACTCCCGGCAGCCTGCCGAAAGGTATGCAAGACATGGTACGAAACGCCGTGTCTGAAATGAGAAGATATTACTCTAGAAAGGTTGTGGACGTCTTGATAAAAGTAACCAGAAGCTCGCTAGATGCCATTAGAAAACGGTTCATTCGAGAAATTGATTCTGGTGACTGACTTTCTTCAATAAAAAATGAATTTGTAGCAATAAAATTGGTGGTAAAATTAATTAATTTTATTTTAAACAGAGGAAACACCGAATCCGCTATTTTTGCTGCATGCTACTTTAATGATACCTGTGGTGACTGTAAAGCCTAGTTTGGATGATGTTCAAGAGGCTCTGAGTTTGGTTGGTAAAACCATCTCTGGTGTTGCGAGAGGCGTTTCACAATGGAATTCTAGAGTTAATAAGGTGAATTTTACAATTCTCTGTAGTTGTAATATGACAGATTTTCAGTGACATTAAGAAACTTTGAATTAAATATAAATTAGAACACAATTATCAAATATTTTTTTCTTCATTGATTGTGGAATGATCTATAAAATTATTCTATGAAATATTGTGAACTATTCTACCTCTCAAGTCTCTAATATTCTATCTTTTATTTATTATATTTATACATTTTATTCTATCTTTTTTAGTGAACCATGACATTATTCTATTATAATTTACAATCATGTATTCATTAACTAAATTCTTATTTAACAACTGTTGAAATTGAAGCTTCTTATAACTTCACATGTACATATCCTGCAAACTATGTTCTAACTGATAGCTTTAATAATTATTGATTTAAGAACTAATTACATCTGTCCACATTAAAAATCAACTACATTAGTTCATTCACTAAAGTACATGTTTTCAGAATTCTTGGAAACAAGCGTATCCAAAAAGAACCTTCGCAGACATAGTAATGCGAGCCCAAATGCAAGCAGCGAAGAAGAAGCACGAAGAACCCGAGGATCCACGAATACGAAGACGGAAATTGTTCAAAGTCATTTCCGAAGAAAGACCAAGTTTCCCCGTGCAAGAAAGCAATTTCCACGCGATGGTAATGGACAATAAAGAAGTGATGAAATTATTGTCCATTCTGAACACCTGTATGCAGGAATTCAAACCAGTAATTCCACACGTTCCTAATAATTTTATTACAAAATACACAGATGAAAATGTAGAGCTTTTTGTAGGATCTTAGTGAATTCATCGACAGATGGAAACCGTATAAATTTTTGTGGAAGAATGAAAAGAGCATGAGGGAGTTGCTACAAATTTCTTTACCGGAGTTCGAAACCACACTTAGGAAACATAGCGAATTGGAGGACCTTTTGGCTACGGAACCTGATATGATTATTTTTGGGACGTCCATTGCTGTGTCTACGGAGAAGTTGAAGTATGGACTGTACACAGAAATCAAAGGTATAGAATTCCCAAATTTCCAAATTTCAGAATTATTTAATTTCTAAGTTGTTAAACATCTAAGCTGAAAAATGAAAAGATCCACCTATGATCCATTTATGATCCATCTAATCTACCAAATCTAATCTAATTCATCTAACTTGTATTTCAATATATAAATAAATCCTCTATATTAAAAATTAACCCAATTAACCCAATACTTCACAACCTCTTCACAGCCTGCACCCACAAAATTGGTCAAGCCATGAAGAAGAAGTACCGTCGCGAGATGGAGTACGTATACGCACTAATGAACGAAATGGAACGAAAACTGGACCGTCAAATCCGCGACCTCGACGACGTACGGTTAATAATGGACACCCTAAAAAAGATCCGCGAACAAGAAGTCGACATGGAACTAAAGATCGATCCCATCGAAGAAGCCTTCAACATCGTCACAAGATACGAGGTGCCAGTGGACCAAGAGTGCCTCGAACAGGTAGACAATCTGAGATACACCTGGCAGAAATTACTAGCTCGAGCTCAACAGAGTCACGTGTTACTCCTATCTCTACAACCTCAATTCGAAGAAGATCTAAGAAACAATTTAGAAAAGTTCAGAATCGATAATGAGATGTACTGCGAGGAGTACAGATCCTCTGGACCTATGCAACCAGGTCTGAGTCCTCGAGAAGCCTCGGACAGGCAGATCCTCTTTCAAAATAGGTTTGATGGCATGTGGAGGAAGCTTCAGACTTATCAAAGTGGCGAGGAGCTTTTTGGCTTACCTACTACGGATTATCCTGAACTGTCGCAGATTAGGAAGGAGCTGAATCTGCTGCAGAAACTGTATAAGCTCTACAACGATGTTATCGACAGAGTCAACAGCTATTATGACATTCCTTGGGGCGAGGTGAGGTTCCTTAAAAAATTAGTCGGATTAGAAATTTTATTATACTTAATCTTTGAGATTGAGTGTGGTTCTTTTTAGAAGAATTACTGTAATTTTTAGTTTTGAAAGTTTTTACTTATTTGTAGGTCTTCAATTCATAAGATAGTTATTTCTTATAAAAGATAATATATTATATTATTTTATTAAAAACCTACAAATATATCACCCAACTTCACCTGACCAATTCTGTACGATAAAATGTTTAGGTGAACATAGAGGACATAAACAACGAGCTAATGGAATTCCAAAACCGCTGTCGGAAGTTGCCAAAGGGCCTAAAAGAATGGCCGGCGTTCTTCGCGCTGAAGAAGACGATCGACGACTTCAACGACATGTGTCCCCTCCTGGAATTAATGGCAAACAAAGCGATGAAGCCACGTCACTGGCACAGGATCGTGGAAGTGACAGGCTACTCGTTCGACCTGGACAGCGAGGGCTTCTGCCTGAAGAACATCCTCGAGGCGCCTCTGCTGAAGTACAAAGAGGACATCGAGGACATCTGCATCTCTGCCATGAAGGAGAAGGACATCGAAGCTAAATTGAGGACCGTGGTGAACGAGTGGTCGTCCCACGAGCTGACGTTCATGACGTTCAACAATCGTGGAGAATTGTTGCTCAGAGGGGACACCACCGCAGAAACGATCGGTCAACTCGAGGACAGTTTGATGGTGCTCGGTTCTCTCATGTCCAACCGATACAATGCGCCATTTCGCAAACAGATACAACAATGGCTCACGGATCTGTCAAACACCAACGAGATACTGGAGAGGTGGCTGCTCGTGCAGAACATGTGGGTCTATCTTGAAGCTGTGTTCGTCGGGGGAGACATCGCTAAACAACTGCCGAAAGAGGCGAAGAGATTCAGTAAGATTGATAAGAGCTGGCAGAAGATCATGCAGAGGGCTCATGAAACTCCGGGGGTTACGCCCTGCTGTGTGGGGGACGATTTGTTGAAGCAACTTCTGCCGCATCTGCAGGAACAGCTGGAACTGTGTCAAAAATCATTGAGTGGGTAAGGTTATTATTTGTATCTTTGGTGAAGAAACTAAATATACAAGTACATTGATAAATTAATACCTGCTCTACATGACAGAATTTTTAAAAATTTTATGGATAATTTATAAAGTCTTAAGATAAAAAATTCTAACTAAAAGAGGAGTTCTAAAAGTTCTAAGAATTGTACTCAAAAGTACAAGCTTCGAAATTTTTTAATTTTAACATTGACTTCCTCTAATTTTACAAACTATGTAAAATTCTTAGGAGACTAAGCTTAGATGTTAAATATGGTTGCAGATATTTGGAAAAGAAGCGTATGATGTTCCCAAGATTCTTCTTCGTATCAGATCCAGCTTTATTGGAAATACTCGGTCAAGCGTCCGATTCCCATACAATACAGAATCATTTGCTTTCTATCTTTGACAACACACGTTATGTGAAATTTCACGATATCGAGTACAATAAGATGATGGCCATTATATCTTCCGAAGGAGAGACCATCTTGGTACGTACCGCTGTTAGACACAAAATGGTGGCTACAGCACACAGGAATAATAAAGAAGAACTTGTATGTATGTTTACCTAAATTTTTAATGAATAATTAAACTTAATATTTTGATTTTACAAATAAGTTGGAGAAAGCAGTCAGAGCAGAAGGCTCAGTAGAAACATGGTTAACGCAGCTATTGCAAACATCCCAACAATCTTTGCACTCCATAATACGACAGTGCTATTCTATGATCAACGACGCGAACTTCAATCTCCTTGGTTTTTTGAACAAAATGCCAGCGCAGATCGGTCTGCTCGGAATACAAATGATTTGGACCAGAGACAGCGAGCTGGCTTTGGCTCAGGCTCGAGCGGACAAAAAGATTATGGCAGAAACGAATAACAGATTCCTCGACTTGCTGAATACTTTAATTGACCAAACGACTAGGGATCTGGCAAAAATCGAGAGGACGAAGTTCGAGACTTTGATTACTATTCATGTGCATCAACGTGACATATTTGATATACTTGTACGTACACTTGTAAGAAACAATACAGAACTTATTTTTTAATAAAGAATCTCAAATGACAAAAATTATTGAAGATTGTTGAACAACAAAGTCATCTTATCTGTATCTCCATAATATAATATTGTTCAACAATTGTTGTTTTTAACAATAATTGTTAAAGTTCACTTAGGCAATGAAATGATAAAATGTTTCTACAGTGCCGCATGAACGTACGGTCAGTGAATGATTTCGAGTGGTTGAAGCAGTGCAGATTCTACTTCAAGGAAGACCTTGACAAAACATCCATATGCATAACCGACGTCAACTTCACGTATCAAAACGAGTATCTAGGCTGCACCGAACGACTTGTGATCACTCCATTAACGGACAGGTGACCATATATTTATAGTGGTTTTTGATTATTTAGCACTGTAGATCAGTCACTGAAGTCAGTCAAAATGGCTTTCGTATTTTATTCCATAAAATTTTGCAGTACTTTCGTTCACGAACCTATCATATTTTGTCGAAGCAAGCTTGTTTATTTTATAAACACTCACTGATGCAATTACACTGTGTAAATGAATATAAAACTTGAAGTATACGTATTCAGGAAAAGTATACGATTGCACGAAACGAATGATACTTGACACAAAATTACAACTTAAATGCTTTTCGTAGCTCTTAGCTCGATATCATTTTCTATAAATTATTCTTTAAAACATTTTTAAGAAACAATATCGAAAGGGTTAAATAATTTTTTATATTTATAATAATTTAAGATTTTTCAAAAAATGGAGTTAATCAATGTGTGCACTGAGCGGCTCAAGTATGCATTCAGTACTAGTAATCCTACTGTCACCCTTTTACCCAAATTAAAATAATAACAGTTAATACAAAATTTGATGTACTTGTAGATGTTACATAACTTTGGCTCAAGCATTATCGATGTCAATGGGTGGGTCACCCTGCGGTCCCGCAGGAACTGGGAAAACGGAAACAGTCAAAGACATGGGTAAAACATTAGCCAAATACGTAGTGGTTTTCAATTGTTCCGATCAAATGGACTACCGAGGACTGGGTCGAATTTACAAAGGGTTGGCTCAGAGTGGCTCTTGGGGTTGCTTTGATGAATTTAACAGAATCGAACTACCGGTTCTCTCCGTTGCTGCTCAGCAAGTTGCGGTTGTTCTTGCTGCAAAGAAGGAAAAGAAGAAACAATTTGTGTTCACTGATGGAGATCTAATAGACATGTGTCCAGAACTTGGAATATTTATAACGATGGTATTAAAAGAAACTTTTATATCTAAGCAAATACTTTACAAAATAAATTTGATGTACTTCTACTTATTGTAAAAATGTTCTCCCCTTACAAAAACGCTTGTTTTATGCAGAATCCCGGATACGCAGGTAGGAAAGAACTTCCGGAGAATCTGAAGATACAATTTCGTACTGTAGCAATGATGGTACCGGACAGACAAATCATCATTCGAGTGAAATTAGCCAGCTGCGGGTTTCTAGAGAATATTACACTTGCTCGTAAATTTTATACGCTGTACAAACTCTGTGAAGAGCAGCTCACTAAACAGGTCAACTTTTTAAAAATATTAGTATTGTGTGTTCGATGAATGAGAATAAAATTGATGGTGTGCTTAGGTTCACTACGATTTTGGTTTGAGGAACATTTTATCGGTGCTCAGAACTCTAGGAGCATCAAAGAGAGTGAACTCGAAGGATTCAGAGAGCACGATCGTTATGCGTGTGTTGAGAGACATGAATCTTTCTAAACTGATAGGTAACTTACTGTTGAATAAGTGTATTATAAGTATGTATGTAACATACTTCTAGTATGTAGCAGAAATAAAAAATTATTTAATAGAGGGTAGTTAAAGTACATTTCTTATTTTTTTTTTACTATACAGATGAAGATGAACCCCTCTTCATCTCTTTGGTAGCAGATTTGTTTCCCAATCAAGCTCTCGAAAAGACTTCTTACCCAGAGTTAGAAGCTGCAATTAATGACCAAGTAGAAGAGGCTGGTTTAATATACCATCCACCATGGGTTCTAAAATTGATACAATTGTACGAGACACAGAGAGTGCGACATGGTATAATGACGTTAGGTCCGACTGGAGCTGGGAAAACGACTTGCATACATATTTTGATGAAGGCTTTAACTCAATGCGGTGACTTCCACAGGTAGTCTTAACATTCGTAAAATAATTTATCAAGTATCAAACTTCACTCAAGCTTAGTAAAATTACTTTAAACACTGCTCTAAGAGAAGAACATTTACTATTAAATTCAGTAAAGCAATTTTTAGCAATAAATGAAAATGAGTTCCTCGTACAAAAAATTTCAGTTGAACATACATCAAACTTCAGTTAGAAACAGATAATTTTTAGTTAATGAAACAAGAAAATTAATAATAACTTTGAAGTGTGTAAAATGAGTTAAGTAATGAACTTGAAGACCAAGAACATTTTTATTACAATTTTTTCGTTGATCAGAGAAGACTTACAAAGAGACTTACAGACTTATTTTCACAGAGAGATGAGAATGAATCCAAAGAGCATAACAGCCGCCCAGATGTTCGGCCGCCTAGATGTCGCCACAAATGACTGGACAGATGGAATATTCTCAGCTCTATGGCGCAAAACCCTAAAATTAAAAGAAGGAGAACACGTATGGTTGGTTCTCGACGGCCCCGTCGACAGCATCTGGATCGAAAACTTAAATTCCGTGCTGGACGATAATAAAACATTGACTCTGGCAAATGGCGATCGTTTACCAATGGCTTCCACTTGCAAAATAATTTTCGAACCCCATAACATCGACAATGCTAGTCCTGCCACGGTGTCTCGTAACGGAATGGTGTACATGAGTTCTTCGGGGTTGGATTGGAACCCCGTGGTGACTGCTTGGTTGAAAACTCGATCGACTTTGGAGCAGGAAGTTTTTGGGCAATGTTTCGCAGATTCTTTTGCTCAGGTGAAATTTATTTGTATTTTTGTAGATTGTGCTTTAGCATTCTTCTAAATTCTTCTTAAGTTTTTTTGAAAGTGAAATGGATCAGTATCGAGTTGGTAGATGTCGAACGGGCAGGTAGGGAATGGACAGACATCAAGCGGTCAGTTATCGAACGGGCAGATGTCGAGTGAATAAATATCAAGCGAGTAGTTATTAACGTTTCGATATCGTATAGAACCATCAAGTAAAAAGTGAAATCTACCATTCTCTATAGATTTTGAGAAAAATTAGAGAAATTTAACAATGCTCTATTTTCGAACAAAAAAAAATAGAACTTAGAACTTCGAAATAAAAATAGAAAGATATTACAGATAATCTACATTGCACACAACTCTATACATCAATTAACATCTTACAATTCTCAACTGTGATTACAATTAAAGTATCACCCTTACAGATTCTCAACTGTGATTACAATTAAAGTATCACCCTTACAGATTCTCAACTGTGATTACAATTAAAGTATCATCCCTACAGATTTATTCCTGGGGTACTCAAGTTCTAACACTGACCATAGACGTCTTACAATGCAACATAGTGCAACAGATGCTCTGTCTCCTCGAAGGTCTAGTTCCTCTCGAAACGTCCATAGAAAACGAAGACGACGAAGAAGCAGAAGAAGAGAAACGCCAACCGATGACTGTGGAACATTTGCAGCGTTTCTACACGTTCGCACTAATATGGGGCATGGGAGCACTGCTAGAAACCACGGACAGAGCAAAGTACGATCAATATCTTCGCGAAAACTTCAGCAACCTGGACTTGCCGAGCTCTGAGAAGTTTCCCGAAGCGAAACTATTCGATTTCTATGTCACGGACAAGGGTAAATGGGACACGTGGACGAGCATGGTGACCAACTACGTCTACCCAGAATACTCGACACCCGATTACAGCAATGTTCTGGTTCCGATTCCTGATAACGTGAGGATACAGTACTTGATCGACCTAATAGGTCGACAGGACAAGGCCGTGTTGCTAATAGGCGAGCAAGGCTCCGCTAAAACGGTGATGATGAAGTCGTACATGAAGAAGGCTAACCCAGAAACCACGTTGAGTCGCTCGTTCAACTTCAGTTCAGCCACGAGTCCGTTCCAGTTTCAGAAGACCATTGAAAGCTACGTGGAGAAACGTCTGGGTAACACGTTTGGACCGCCAGGTGGTAAGAAGATGATGGTGTTCGTTGACGACATTAACCTGCCGCAGATAAACGAATGGGGCGATCAAGTCACTAATGAAATCGTGCGTCAGACTATGGACATGAAAGGATTTTACTCTTTAGAAAAGCCTGGAGATTTTACTAGCATCGTGGATATGACGTTCCTAGCCGCTATGTGCCAACCCGGAGGAGGAAGGAACGATATTCCATCAAGGTTGAAGAGACAGTTTTGCATTTTCAATTGCACGTTGCCTGACAAGGCGGCCATCGACCGAATATTCAGCGTCCTCGGAGAAGGTCACTACAATGCTAAAAGAGGGTTCTCAATAGAAGTCAGAAACCTCGTCAAAAAGATGGTGCCCTTAACCAGAATACTGTGGGAAAGAACCCGAAATAACTTACTGCCCACACCAGCTAAGTTTCACTATGTCTTTAATCTACGAGATCTGTCGCGAATTTGGCAGGGTATGGTTGGTACACTGTCCACGGTGATTGACAAAGAGAATGTTCTGATGCTGTTGTGGAAACATGAGTGCAGTCGCGTGTTCAGCGATAGGTTTACTATACAAACGGACAAGGAATGGTTTGGGGATGAAATAGTTAGAGTTGTAAACGAGATGCTGGGGGAGAGGTATGTGAACATGCTGGATCAGGACCCTGCGTTCGTAGACTTCATGAGGTAATTAAATATAATAGAGTATCTATTAGAGTATCTACATAAAGTTATGTGCTGGAACATTGTACAAACTTTATGTGGACTCTGAATATCGATTAAGGTCTATATATTTTCAGGGACGCTCCCGAACCTACTGGTGAAGAGGGTGAGGACACAGACGTCGAGTTGCCAAAGGTATACGAGCCAGTCTACGACGACCAGATCCTCCGAGACAGATTAGAAATGTTCTTATCGCAATTCAACGAGATGCAAAGAGGTTCTGGAATGGACCTAGTCTTCTTCCCGGACGCCATGCTGCACTTGGTCAAGATATCCCGAGTGATTAGACACCCAAAAGGAAACGTGATGCTGGTAGGAGTCGGTGGTTCCGGGAAACAGAGTCTCACAAAGTTATCCTCCTTCATCGCGGGCTACAAAACGTTCCAAATTACTTTGACGAGGTCTTACAACGTAGCGAACTTCTTAGAAGACTTGCGGTATCTGTACAGAACTTGTGGAGCTCAAGGAAAGGGAACCACCTTCATATTCACCGACCTGGACATAAAAGAAGAGGGCTTCTTAGAATATCTTAACAACATCCTAAGTTCAGGAGTGATCAGTAATTTGTTCACACGCGATGAACAGCAAGAAATTATTTCCGAATTAACACCTATCTTAAGACGCGAGAACCCGAAGAGATCCATCAACAACGAACTTGTAATGGACTTCTTTCTTCAGAGAACGTGTCAGAATCTGCATGTGGTGTTCTGTTTCTCCCCGGTCGGTGAAAAGTTCCGAAACCGAGCCCAGCGTTTTCCGGCACTGATATCTGGATGTACGATCGACTGGTTCCAACCTTGGCCCAAGGACGCGTTGATATTAGTCGCCAAACACTTCCTGCACGACTTCAGCATCGCCTGCACCGACGAAGTGAAAAACGAGCTGGTGAACGCGTTGGGATCCATACAGGACATCGTTTCTAACACGTCGGCAGAGTACTTCCAAAGATTCAGACGTGCCACTCACGTCACACCGAAATCGTACCTGAACTTCATCGGTGGCTACAAGAACATTTACCAGAGCAAGCAGCACGAACTCGGAGAAGGCGCCAAAAGAATGGACACCGGTTTAGCAAAACTGGAAGAAGCTTCGATATCGGTAGAGATCCTGAAGAGAGACCTTGCAGTGATGGAGAAAGATTTGGTGCAGGCATCCGAAAAGGCTGAAACCGTTCTTCAAGAAGTGACCGAAAGAGCAATGCAGGCGGAGGCGTTCAAAAACCAGGTGCAGAAAGTGAAAGAGAAGGCTGAGCAGTTGGTAGCCTGCATAGCTGAAGAGAAAGCACTCGCTGAACAGAAGCTAGAGGCTGCCAAGCCAGCACTGGAGGAGGCAGAGGCTGCTCTGAATACTATCAAACCCGCCCACATAGCTACCGTAAGAAAATTGGGCAGACCACCACACCTCATTATGAGGATCATGGACTGTGTTTTAATTTTGTTCCAAAGAAAGATCGGATCGGTCGTTCCGGACGCTACTGCACTCTGTCCGAAACCTTCCTGGTCAGAGTCCTTGAAGATGATGGCGAGTACAACGTTTTTATTGCAACTACAAAATTACCCGAAGGACATCATCAACAACGAGATGGTGGAACTACTGCAGCCTTACTTCAAAATGGAGGACTACAACATGGAGACAGCCAGACGAGTCTGCGGCGATGTAGCAGGATTGTTATCTTGGACGAAGGCTATGGCTTTCTTCCATTCGGTCAACAAAGAAGTACTTCCTCTGAAGGCTAACTTAGCCTTGCAGGAGGCCAGGCTCAAAGTAGCAATGGAGGACCTGGCGAATGCTGAACGAGAGCTTTCTGAAAGGGAGATGGCACTACAGGCGGTTAAAGAACAATATGATTCGGCCGTGTCTGAAAAACAGAGACTGACTGAAGCTGCAAATGTTTGTCTCCGAAAGATGACCGCTGCTACTGCGCTGATTAATGGTCTGGGTGGCGAGAAGATACGCTGGACCGAACAAAGCAGCGAGTTCAAGGTTCAATTAGGTCGACTAGTCGGTGACGTTCTGCTGGCTACGGGCTTCTTGTCTTACTGTGGACCGTACAATCAACAATACAGAGCTAGTTTGGTGTCTTCGTGGATGAACATTCTGGCGATAAAAGCAATTCCCTTCACCACGAACTTGAATATCACGATCATGCTTGTAGACAGTGCGACCATGTCCGAGTGGACACTTCAAGGATTGCCAAACGACGAACTATCCGTTCAGAATGCACTCATCGTGACTAAGTCATCGTCGTATCCTTTATTGGTGGATCCCCAGAACCAGGGAAAAATGTGGATTAAGAATAAGGAGTGCATGAACGAGTTGCAGATAACCTCTCTGAATCACAAGTACTTCAGAACTCATCTCGAAGACAGCCTTTCCTTAGGCAGACCATTACTGATCGAAGACATTGCTGAGGAGCTGGATCCAGTTCTCGATAACGTGCTCGAGAAGAACTTCATAAAATCGGGTTCTATCGAGAAAGTGATCGTTGGCGACAAGGAGTGCGACGTGATGCCTGGCTTCATGTTGTACATCACCACGAAGTTACCGAATCCAGCATACAGTCCGGAGATCTCGGCTAAGACGTCGATAATCGATTTCACAGTCACCATGCTGGGGCTAGAGGATCAATTGCTAGGGAGAGTGATACTCATGGAAAAAGCGGACCTCGAAGCAGAGAGGGTGGCTCTCTTCGAATCCGTCATGACGAATCAAAGATCGATGAAGGAACTCGAGAGCACCCTTCTGCACCGACTGACATCCTCCGAGGGTTCTTTAGTGGACGATGAAGCGCTGATTAATGTCCTCAGGGAAACTAAAGTGACGGCGGAGTCGGTCAACGAAAAGCTGAAAGTGTCAGCCTTGACGGAGAAGAAGATCACCCTGGCTCGCGAGGAATTTCGAGCAGTAGCATCACGAGGATCTATTCTCTATTTCCTGATCGTAGAAATGAGCAACGTTAACGTGATGTACCAGAACTCGCTGAGACAGTTCTTGACGATATTCGATAACTCCATCACGAAGTCCACGAAAAGTCCCATCACCAACGAACGAATAAACATTATTCTTCGTCATCTGACCTACGAAGTGTGGGCCTTCACTTTGAGGAGTCTGTACGAACGACATAAATCACTGTTCACGCTGATGCTGGCTATGAAGATAGACTGTCACCGGGGCGCAATCTCCCACGCAGAGTTCAATGCCTTCATAAAAGGAGGCGCATCGTTAGATCTAAACGCGGTTGTTCAGAAACCGTTCAGATGGATCCTAGACATAACCTGGTTGAACCTGGTCGAAATTAGCAAATTGGAGATTTTCTCGGATATCTTAATGAAGATCGAGTTTAACGAGAAAGAATGGCGGGTGTGGTACGAGAAAGAGAAACCCGAAGAAGAGGAGCTACCCTGCGGCTACCAGAAAAAGCTGGATGTGTTTAGAAAGCTGCTTTTAATCAGATCGTGGAGTCCTGACAGGACTTTGTCTCAAGCTAAGAGATACGTGATCGAATCTTTAGGGAAGGAGTATGGAGAAGCCAAGATCTTGGACTTGGAGGCCACTTGGTTAGAATCAGAAGTTAGAACTCCGCTTATATGCATACTCTCCATCGGATCAGATCCCAGTCCCCAGATAACTGCATTGGCAAAGCAGAAGTCCATTCGTAAGGATTAAACATTAAGTGGACAGTTATTTAGAATACTGAGCATGATTTTTGTTATAGAACTGAGGTCAGTGTCTATGGGCCAGGGTCAAGAATTCCATGCTCGACGACTGATCTCTGATGCTATGAACACCGGCAGCTGGGTGTTGCTGCAAAACATTCATCTGTCTCTTCCTTTCTGCACGGAAGTCATGGACGTTCTTGTTGAAACGGAAACTGTGCATGAAGCGTTTAGACTTTGGATGACCACCGAAGTACATTCGCAGTTCCCCATTGGCCTACTGCAGGTACTTTCCAAGCTTAGTCATGGCCAATATGTATTGCTATTAATTTTTATTGCATGATAATGCACATGTATGGTATAATGCATATATATGGTATGATAATTTTCTTCGTTTTTATAATACATAGATGGCCATCAAGTTTACAAATGAACCTCCACAAGGTATCAGAGCAAGTTTGAAGAGAACCTATCAAGGTGTAACACAAGACACACTGGATTACAGTACTCAGTCACAATGGCCACCTCTGTTGTACGCCGTTGCGTTTCTACACACAGTAGTTCAGGAACGCAGGAAATTCGGTCCTCTCGGTTGGAACATTCCGTATGAATTTAATCAAGCCGACTTTGCTGCCTCCGTCCAATTCATACAGAACCATTTGGACGATATGGATCCCAAAAGAGGAGTGTCATGGCCGACTGTTTGCTACATGCTTGGAGAGGTCTGTTACGTAGAATAAGAATATATAATTATTACAAATTAATATATGCATTGTCATAGATTGTTATAAGTATCATAGGCTAATACAGGATTACGATCCCAAGCTTAACATTATATTTGCCTCCACAGGTTCAGTATGGCGGCAGAGTGACCGACGACTTCGACAAGCGATTGCTGACTACATTTACGCACGTATGGTTCTGCGACGTGCTCTTACGCTCTGGTTTCGAATTCTACCGTGGATACAAAGTACCCCAAACAAAGAACCTTCAGGGATATTTGAACTACATCGATTCTTTGCCGGCTACCGACACTCCGGAAGTGTTCGGCCTGCACCCAAACGCGGACATCACCTACCAAATAAACACGGCCAAAGGAATACTCGATACTATATTGAGCGTGCAGCCAAAAGAAGGTGGTGCACAAGGCGGTGAAACCAGAGAAAACGTTGTCTACAAACTCGCTAGCGACATGCTTGAAAAATTACCGAAGCAGTACAACTCTTTTGAGGTGAAAGAGGCGCTTCAACGAATGGGTGCCCTGCTGCCGATGAACATATTCTTGCGTCAGGAAATCGACAGGTATAGCTTTCGCTGTTTTACATGGAGATTTGTTTATTAGTAATTGTTCTTCAGGATCACTAGAGTCATCAAGGAGGTGCGTAGCACGTTGGTAGATCTCAAGCTGGCTATCGAAGGTACTATTGTGATGAGTCAAGGCTTGCGTAAATCGTTGGATTCGATGTACGATGCTCGTATTCCGGAGAAATGGCTGAAAATATCTTGGGAATCGGCAACACTTGGATTTTGGTACACAGAACTGCTAGAACGGGATCATCAGTTCCGACAATGGTGCGTTCATGGTCGACCTAAAGTCTTCTGGATGACCGGCTTCTTCAATCCTCAGGGATTTTTAACTGCCATGCGACAAGTTAGTTCAATATTTATAAAGATCAATTTATTAACAGTTTTAGAAGCCATAATATAAATCTCGTTTTAACCTTTGTAAATTTCGCTTGATCATGAATCATTTCTTTAAACTGACGCTTATATCTTAGTCTCATTATCTAATCATGTTTTGAAAATAACAAATTGCATTTTAGTGATAAGTTTATCTAACGCTGACTGATAAGACATTATGCAACAGGAGGTGACCAGAGCGCACAAAGGATGGGCCCTGGACTCCGTCGTGCTGCAAAATTTAATTACAAGATACAATAAGGAGGAGATAAAGAATCAACCTCAGGAAGGAGTTTACGTTCACGGTCTATTCTTAGAAGGTGCATCACTCGATCGCAAAACGAGCAAATTGGTGGAAAGCAAACCGAAGGTTCTATACGAACAAATGCCAGTGATTTACATTTACGCGATAAATACAACTGCAGGCAAGGACCCAAAGCTTTACGAGTGTCCTATATATAGGAAGCCACAAAGAACAGATGCGAAGTACATAGGATCGATAGATTTCGAAACTGATCACAATCCTAGACACTGGACGTTACGAGGTGTAGCTCTTTTGTGTGATATAAAATAAAATGCTATTTCATCAATAAAATTGTTCAATGACCTAATGACATTTAAACACTTAAATACATTGACGAACACACTGTGCTTCTTTAGGAAAAATGGTGATGAAAATTCTATTTCAACACATAAACTGTCAAGTTTCAAGTTAGCTAGAAGTTACACAGTAGACAACATAGAAAGCAATATATTCAATTTATGTATAGATAATAAAACACGTAGTTTTTTATTAAAATAAATTTATCGTTCAATAAATTAAAAATTTCATTTCTACGATACATCAAAGTGAAACAAAACTTGTCCTTGCATCTATAGTATAATTTTGATTTCTTAAAAGTGAAAATAAAAATATTGTTTCTTATAATAATCAAAAATCGAAATAAAGCTATACACGAGATCATATTGATTATAAATGAATATAAAAAAAATAATTACTTGGAAAAACATCAAAATCATTTTTTTGCACGTGTCCCTTGATTTCGTCCATTGAAATCGTTTAGAATTCTGCAAAAGAAATACGAAAAAAAACTTCACCACGATCGAAATTTAAAAATAAAAAATTAAATAAATACTTGTTAATTTCGTATTATGTCACTACAAAATTAACTTTTAATTACTTATATTTATTATTATCGTTCATAACAGAAATTATATTTAACTTATTATTTGTGATTTTGGTACTTTTACAATATAAACAAATTTGATAACTTTCGTAAGGCGCATTCAACACGTTGAATAAGTCTATGATCATTACGATAAAATATTATATAAATCAATCGAGTAAAAATGTCAGAACAAAGTTTATGCACGTTTCTGATGGAAAGTCATCAGTGACCCTGTACCAACTCCCTTTTTTATCATCAACAAAAGAATTAAACTAAAAAGTCTAAACAGGTTGTACGGATACATTCTGTTCGCGTTTATCAATATTAACATTGATAATTTTATAAACATTATCACTAACTTGATTTTACAAAGATCTGTATCATCAATCAACAATTAGCCCCTTGACATTACTGGCAAATCAAATATTAATTACTAGTGAGCTGCATAGTATTCAACGTGTTAACTGTATAAAAGACACAATTTATAAAATCATTATAACGCTATCCTGTTGGTATAAAAACTTACATCTACTTCAAGAAAAGTAACATGGTATTTATTAGGTTTATTATTGCAAAAAACCTAGCTTGTGTCTCTGTATTTCCACATGAAATTTGGGTAATTTCAGGAAAAGTATTTATTTTCATAAGTACAACGTGATTATCTGCTTTGTCAGACTCTAAAGTCATACTTGAAATATTTAGACCTAAAGTTGATAAGAATTCTGAGAATTCGCTTAATAATGTATCTACATATTCCACAGAAACACTACTTTTATCTTTAGGAATAAAGGATTCTAATTTCTCAATTAAGTCAGTATAAATATCACTAGGGAAACTATTTTTTAGTTTGATATGATACTCCGATAATTTAACACCTAAATTTACTTTTTTTGTTGGTAACCTTGATAATAAGGGATAACGAGCTTTTGCAAGTTCATTAGCAATATTTTCCTTCCTAGTAGTATCATCATAGTCTTCAGACAAATTTTCATCTTGATTTGCCACTAAATCACTTATTTTGTCCAACATTTTTTTAGCAGCTTCCTGTTTTGCTTGCTTTTTTGTCTTAGCAACTCCAATTTCTTTAAATGTCGCTACTTCACATTGAATAGTAAAAATCTTTGCATGTGGAGGTCCAACATCGCTAATTGGTACATATAAAGGTTCTTGCAAATTATTTTCTGCACACAAATCCTGAAACATATATAAATAAATAATCTTGCTAAATTTGTAAAATAACAAATGAAACTTACTTGTAAAGCACCAATAGCGTTAACAAATGGTTCAGTTGGTGGAATTCTTGGTACTTCAGGAACTTGTGGAGGCAAAGGTGTTCTAACAGGTGATTGCGCTGGAGATGCTGGTAACTGTGGATAACCTCTATGTGCTGCAATAGTTTCTAACATTGCTTTTGCTGCTTCGTGTTTAGCATCTTTTTTAGAACGTCCTGTGCCAGTTGCAGTAAGGCCATCACATATTACTTTGTATGTAAAAGTATTCATGTGAGTACCTCCACCATCATGTATAAGTTCATAATTAGGTACTGTGTGTTTTTTCACCATCATTTCTTGTAAAATAGACACAGGTGTTTTATTCATATTGGATTGTTATGATCCCTTTGGTTTTATTTTTATGAAATGTACACATATATACACTATTAATTGTAAAATATGTTAACAGTATTTCAAATAGAAAGAATTTCACTTGGATAACTTATAGAAGTAAGCTTACAGTACCTGTTGATAAAAACAGATAAGCCAATTCAAAAAACTGTCTGAAGATGTTCAAACATAAATATGTAAGGACATATACTATGTTACAAAAGAAAAACAAATAATCATATACAAACTATAATAACATATAATCACAATTACTAATGAAAATAGTACTGATAAAAAGAAAGATATATCATAAAAGTTAGTGTGGTAATTACACTGTATATACTTTTTTCTTGATAAATACAAAAATTTATTTTTTTTAATATTACAGCATACTTTGTATAATTTTGTTTTTAATTATAATGAATAACTGAATATCTTACCTAAATACATATATGCAAATATATAAATATAATATATTCCTATAACAAGTATTACATTAACATTTGCAGATGTTTGTTTAAATACATCTACAATTTGTTAAAATACATCTCAAATTATAAATGTTACACACATCAAATGATTTTTGAATAGTTATAATGATAACACTAATACAAGCTTTCTTAAAGCTTATTACAATTCAATGTAATATCTAAATAAACATTTTATGAAATAATTGTTATAACAAATGAACACTATAGAATTCGGGGAATTCATATTAATAACGTGTATAATGATTATAATGTATCAAAACTATCGCAGACTATAGTTTGATGGACAACTATCTAAAACGACATCTTTTGGAATAAACTTGTAGCAGGCTATCATACAATGTAAGTACACTCAGGTACAAATCTAACTTCCCTGCAGAAAATGATAGTCAAAAGGAATAGGTTCTTATTATTCATAATGAAACCTGCTAATTTCGAAATCAATAAGTAATACAATTTTGCTGATTTCATACGTTAAAAACATAAAAACACAGTAATTTATTGGAGGGTAATTAATTTAAAAAGTTAAGCTCCGTTCTAATGTATTTCCTGAGAATCACCTTTTTGTACAGCCTGAATCATATGTTTTTTAATTGCAATATACATACATTGTACATACAATATGTAATATGAAATTATTTCATGTAACATCAAGCAAAAACTGATTATTTCAAGAAAACAATTTATCCCAACCGATACATTAATCATAAATTTCGTTTTTGGATGACTAAAAACAAATTTACATTGAATATCCTAACCCAGGGATTCTCAACTTTTGCAAACCAGACTTATTATCGAAAACCACAATTTTTCATAACCTATTTATTTATGTTTATCTGAAAAACGAAAAGATCAAAAAGGGAATGTCGCTTTACTATTTAATATCAGCGACTCAAATTTCAAAATTTGGGAAACCCTGTTCTCACGTCCTAACCTCATTGAATAGTCAGTGGTAACATTGATTTGTTACTGTTTTTGTATAAATATTTGTTTCATCACTATTTCCATTTGAATATCCTGTAAATATATCACTTTTATAAAAGAAGTACAGAAATTTATAATTAATTATGAATTTGCTCAAACCTCAATTTTTTAAACTTACTAACTATTTCATAAAACATGGAAGAAGCTTGTACACTTTAAAGAGTTATAGAAGTGTTTTAATATCAGATGAATTAAGAAGCATATTTATTAATTCATGTTATAATAGTTTTAATTTGCCTATAATTCATAAATTTTCTACCACAAATATATTATCAAAACAAAAGTCTAAAGTAAAGAGCAGAAATCAGGTGCATGTAGACGTGAATGCATTAGCTGAAGTTATAAAACTGGAACGCATGATATCACAGTTTGATGAAACGATTGAAAAGTTTAAGGACAATTTGATAAATTATGCCAGTACACGTGCAAATATAAGTGCTATAGAAAATCTGCCAATAACATTTGAGGATAATGAATATAAACTTATGGAACTTGTAGAAATCAAGAGAAAACCTAATATGATAGTACTAGATGCATCAGCGTTTCCACAAATTATTCCAAACATCTTAGAATTGCTTACAAAGTCTCATATGAATGTAAACCCACAACAAGAAGGTACAGTCATTTATGTACCAATTCCAAAGTAAGTTCTATGTTAATAAATGTGTACCTGATTTTATGGTATGTATAGCATATTAATTTAATCTTGTGATTCAACAGAGTTACAAAAGAATACAGAGAAAATCTGGTAAAGAATGCAAAAAAATACTTTGTAACATGTAAAACTGCTATCAGCGATGTAAGAAATGAGTATTGTAAGAAATTACAGAGAGCTGACCGTGTTTCTGAAGAATTAAAGCATAATGGTGAGACTTACATAAATACTGTACAGCATGAGTATGTGGATAAAGCAAACCAACTGTTAAAACAAAAGGAAAAAGAACTTCTAGGGGCCTCATAATACCAGTCTTACATTTTGTAATCTGAAGATGAACTACTTCTAATGTACCTCATCACATGTAAATACATATAAATCTATGTGTAAGTATAATAAATATAAATTATCATTCTTTCTGTGTAATTTTTATTCCCTATTGTGTACGTGGTACTGTGTATCTGGGATATTAATAAATCAGTAGGATAATAAGAAACCAGAACAACTGCTTTAATTTTTTAGTTCTATACATGTATAAGAATTTGATACATAAGAATACTGTAATTAGAAGTTGCTACAGGGCTGTAGCTAATAGTAAGTACTTTAATTATTGAATTTTAATATTCTGTTTGTCCTGTGTATACTGTAGAAGAGCTTTGCAAAGGGTCTTTGAAGCCTTTTCTAAAACTTCTTTTTTGCAAAAACCTACACTAAGTCGGAGAAAATTGTGACAATTTCCTGTATATGAAAAACGTACACCTGGTATAGCAGATACCTTGTGCTTCTCTTGACACCATTTGATAAAATCACTACCATCTATTTCTGTAAAGAAATTTATTTATTTTTGACATCAGTACTATTATTTACAACATGTAATCTTTTACAGAAGGTTAGTTACCTAGAGGTAGATGAATCCATACAAAATAGCCACCTTCTGGCCGCTGATATGAACAACCCTTTGGTAAATCGTGGTCTAACGCATCACACAACGCCGATAATCGTTCCTGTGCAAAACATGTCATTCAATAAATTCAAATAAATTCCTATTTTTAAAAATCCTGTATAACGAATTTAAAATTAAGGATTACCCTGTAAATCTGAATGAGTTTGTCGAGATGAGCGTCTTGAATTTTTAAATGCAATAAACTTGCAATTACGCCGAAAATGTAGTTATTAACTCCACCACCGCTGCGTAAAATACCTCTGTAAAGTAAAAATATATATTTTACACGATGGTAGAGCCATCGTAAAACTTTCAAATGTTCAATTTTTGTATTTACGATGATCTAAAGATTTCCGCTACTCTCGGACTACATTCGATCCACCCACAACGAATACCCGGAGACAGAATCTTTGAAAAAGATCCATTCGATACAATATTACCACCCTTGTAGTTAGGATCGCGTGGATCATCGTAGAAGTACAATCGATGTGGTGGAAAACCGTTTCCGTAATGCAATAAATTGTACACATCATCACAGGCAATCATTATGGAATTATTTCGTGCTACTTCAACAAGACGTTTACAACTTTCTGTAAGAAAACGGAAAAGAATGTGTTTGTAAATCAATTAAATATATCATTTGTAATTTACCTTCGGGTAAGGTTGTTCCAGTTGGATTGTGGAATGTGGGAATCGTATAAAACATAGCCCAAAATAACTTTTCTTCGTTCAGAAGAAAGTTACCCTTTTGCTTCTCTTCCTGAACTATTTTCTCAAACGCGTCTAGGTCGACCACGTCATTTTTCATTGGTACTGCATATTAAACATATTTTTGGTTTAATTAGGTCTTGGTCCTCTAGTCGGAGACAATCGATCGATTTTAAAATATTAAACGTTTCTGCAAGGAAAGATAATAAATGAGAACACTGAGTTTCTTTCATTTGGTTTAAAAAATTAAATTTTGTAAATTTAAATAAATGTGCAACTAAAAAAATAATGTCGGTCGATTGACGCTGACTAAATATTATAAAGAATGATTTGTATTTGTAGAAAATTTCGTTCGCCACTTTCATAAAAATTTCATTAAGGCGATGTACCTGTAACTATTTTTATTAAAGGAAACTGTTTGAAGGCGTCTAATGCTATCATGTAAGTGACTTCTTCCACGAAAATAATTCCATTAGGTGACAGAACTGTATTCAATAATAATTGAAGACCATGCGAAGCACCACATGTCAGAATCAAATTTTCCCTCTTCACAGGGTCGCCATAACGCCTGCTCAAAAACAACGCCAATTCTTCTCGACATTCCCATAAACCTGCTGTTATACCGTATTGAAATAAATAATATTTTCCTTCTTTCTTTTCCGCCTCCTATAACAAAGAATATTTGTAATTTACAAGAAATTCTTGCCTGAAGATTTTGACGCGCAATTTTTTGTTACTATTATTTGTCTTGTCTTACAAAAACAAGTTACCAGTCTATGATCTGTCGCTGTTTTTATCATTTCCACACAATGCTGAAGTAGATCAGGACCGGGAGCACCGACCGATAAGTTCGCAACTTCTTCATTATAAACATTGAACGAATTATTTCCGTCGAAAAGATGTCTTAAATACGGATCATGTAGTGTGGTCTCCATATTGGAACTGTAATCATGTGCAATTTAATAAACAGTCTTGACTAGTATAAAAATGTCAGTGATATCTACACAGACTGTTTACGCAAAGATTGCATAAAGCCATTGTAATATTTATCATATTCACAAGTGTGACGATGTACATATAAGGAAATTCATGCTTGTGAACTTACCTGTAGAATTGAATGTTTATACTATAGAATTGTCACGGTTATAGAATTGTTACAGCTTTATAATTGTTTGTTTATTAATAAGTAAACACATTCAGCTATAGGATACGTGGAAAGTATACGTCATGCAAGCTATTCGTAACTAACGATAACAGCTGTGCTGATTGAAGTGGGGAAATGTTGGGAATGATTGTGTAATTTTTCATTCAGCTTCGTATCACGAATTATGTGATACAAATGTGTCTGAATAAAAATACAAAAACCTCTTTAATAAATACTATCTTTTCTATGTATACTATAAATTTATCAAAAATGATTCTTATCTGAATATCTAACACACATAAAAAGAATAAAATTTTCCTAACTGTACGTAATTATACGACCATTTGAGACAATAGCACTCCAAAAGATAAGATAAAGAAATAGGATACAAATGAAAGAATAAACCTCGTAAGAATGATGATGGTTCTTTATTACAATAATTTTTTTACGATATACAATGATATTATAAAGTTTTATAAGTTCTATGTCCACAACCGAATGGCAAATGTAATTCCTCGTAGCTATTTTATCCCGGCGATCGAACGTATTGTACAATTTTCGATTCGTACATCTCTGTTAGATTTACACTTGATTATTAAAAAAAAAAGAAACGGAAGGGAGATAGGAAAATGGAAAGATTTCTTTTTCGAGATGGACGTAAAACACGTAATTCACGGTACACGATTCTGCAATCCGATCAACGATATATTACAGAAAATAAATCGATCAACGTAATTCATAACGCTTAACGTAATGTACACGATACGTATTGGCTTATCGTCGTAAAACATTAAGACGATGCATTCCGCGTGCGACGAGATCGAATTTATGATACAAGTTCATTTTCTTTTGTTTTTTACATTTGTTCTCGTTCTATCACAGAAGTCCATGCTACATAAAAGTTCCATTTGAAGTCGACAAAATAAAAATTCCCGCCACGAACGAGTTCGTCGATCTCGCACACGCTTCTGCATATCTTTACATTCAATCGAATACAATGCCTGGGAGGATCCATATTTCTTTTCTCGGTGAACACGAACAGGATACGTTCCCGTGCGAAATGTGTTCGTTGTTTCGCGCGTTTCCCTGTACACACAAACATGGCACGTCCTAATCCTATGATTACGCGAGGCGCAGCGTAATCGGTATTGTAATTTGTGTACCGCCGCTGCGCCCATTTTGTTCTGTATCCGCCCATATTAGAAGCCGATTTACTTAGTTTATTTTCAAGTACTTTCCGTTCTCTACGTTCGTAGAATGTCTCTTACGCTAACCACTAATCTATGTACAGACGCGTTTCTACATTAAAAAATCGAGATACTTCCGTGCGCTTCGGCCGAGGCCAATTTCATTGGTCCCATGTAACGAAATGCGATGGCATATCAAGTAAAAGAAAGAAGAAAATGTATATATTAAGGACAGCGTAACGTTTAAGTAGAATTGCGAGACGAGTCCTGGGAAAGCATTCCTCCACATTTTGTTCTGCTGCTTTGTCCCATGGACCATGGTTGTTTCTACTGTTTCCACTCGGAAAATTTCGGCAGTAAATTAGGACCGGTCGTTGCTCTGTACACTTGGCTGCAATGTAAGCTTCTTTTGGGTGAACACAAGTTAGGGGGATCAGTTTGATTCAATTTTGAATCAAATTTGTAAATTTGGAAATTTTTTAGTTTTTCTGGATTTCCAAATTTTTACATTTTTACATTTATATAAGTTTCTTGATTTCTATTTTTCTAAAGTGAACTTTCAAATTCTTTCGAGAATTTCCAAATTTCTAGACTTCTGGATTTCCAAATTTAAAAATCTATAATTTAAGGAATTACAACTTTTCAGACTCGAGTATTTGAAAAATTAATTTTTGACGGAGTCTCAGCTGCAGTAAACGAGTAGAAGCGAATCATTTTCCCTAAGGAAGCCCAGCTCACCAGTGTACTGTCATAGCTTACTGCGGTACAAGAAGAAATCTGAAAGGATCGATACACGATTGAGATGTTCAAGTGTTCTCGAGAAGTAGTAGAACGTTTTTTTATCACAGTCAAGGGCGAACCGCACAAATGTTCGCACCCGGGGCGTCTAAAATTTCAATCATATCTTTCATCTTTTTCCAATAGCCCCGTGTACAGATTCACATCTCGTGATTCGTGAAACAGGAATCTCAATCCGAGCGAAGTAACGTTACAAAAACGATTTTAGAAGACAAAGAATTTGTGTTTTTAATTTTGTCCTTTGGAAGGACAAGATTGGTCCACGTTTTGGAATGATTTTAAGAGGAATTAAAATATTAGAGAAACACGATGGACCAAGTCTGTGTGAGTCGAAGATTAAAGATGTGAGTGAAAGAGAAAACAATTGTCTATGCCATTTACTGCACGTCGTTCCTTAAACTTTGTTTAGTAGACCTAACGGAGTGGTAGGTAATACCTTTTATTTACAAGCCACGGTAAATGGCACATTAAGATTATTTTTGCACTACTTGTTCATTGTACGCACGCGCATCGACAATTTATGTTTGTGTGATACACACTTTTCCGTTGCGACAGTCAAACTCGCTAAGGAATTAGCACAGTTCACGCGTCTTACGTCTAATCACAATCAAACGCGGCACTTGTCACCGAAGTGTCCTTTCTAAGTACACTGAAGGATAATTTCCTCGGAATGAGAAGCTGAATTCGTCCGTGTTCACATCGATTTTTACACGCGTTCGAGATCGGCTCTCGATTACACTCAGATATCGGCTACTCTGATTCTAACACGGAACAAAGAACTGTCCTTATTTATCAGGAATCTCGAAATCAAACGGTCGTTTCATTCTTCCTAAGTGGTTTCAGCGGCTGCAGCTCCCGTTCCAAGCGATCGAAGTCGTTGTAGTATTCGTGGTCAGATTCTTCCTCGGAACTCCTTTGTCTCACCTGGGATCCGAATGTTCCGTTCGTTAAAACTTTCTCCAGATCCGGCGTTGGAATCCCTATGGTCTGCGGGGTTAATGGTCCTTCGTCCTGCGACATTATGTACTCGGGGTTATCCAACGACGTTTTACCTTGGATGGTCAGAAACTCGGGATACTTTCGGTAACCGTTGTTGACTCGCTTTGGTTCCATTTCTGTAATTAATGCCTCGTGTTTAACACTTGACTTGCAATTTGTACTACATTATATCTTAGGTAATCACATAATGTGCATAACTATTCCACGTCATTGGTAGACCGTAAAATGTTTGACACATACCCGTAGGTTTCGAGTCTCCTATGAGATCCATGTACTGCGTGGTGTTCGTTGGCAATTGCGGTGATGGCATCAGATAATCGTCTTCGTCTAATGGCAAGTCTAGCTTCAGGTTACCTACTTGAGCTTGCTGATGCGCGGAGTTCACTTCGCCATCAAAGCAGTCATCCGTCACATCGCAATCTACACGAACAGCAACGTATTTCAACAATATTACTACTTTGACATATTTCAATATTATTAACAACGTATCTCATCTCATGTTACAAATCTAAAAGAGTCATAATGACAAAACTCACCTCTGACACCGATCATCTTCAAAGGATCCGAACAGTATCTCGAACTTGAAGTGTCCGAGCCCACGACGTGTCCACAGTGACCATTCGGAGGCGCGTAATGAGGATGTTGCCCAGAATTTCCTGGCTCGTGTGATGTGTTCCCATTCCTGTGGTTGGTGCCGTACCTCAACAGCTCCCTGTCCCAGTTTTGTTGGTTCTGAGGCGTCGGGGAATCGGCGGCCAATGGTTTCCCGTTTGGCCAACAAGTCTTCACGGGGGTGTTCGGCGGAGAGCCGGAAGTACTGGATGCTGAAAGTCCCGGGGGAATAGGTGCTCTAGATTTCGGTTGGAGATACTCGTCCGCGTCTACTAGAGCTTCCGGTCCGTCCATAGCCGAAGCCAGATTTCGAATCATCTCTTTTTCGTCCTGTAACATTATGGATACTCGTTACTGCTAGAATAATACTTCATTCAGTAGTTCAGCTACTTTTATATAAATAAGAACGAAACAATGTATGATCTACTAATGAAAAAATGTATGATCTATTAATGAAATAATGTATGACAAACCTGCAGTGTATACGAAGGTAGTCTCATGTACTTGTCGCCTTTGATAGCAAGGTACCGGCCAGGGTCTCTGGACATCTTCGCGAAATCCTCCGCCAGCTCCTTGAAGCTGGGCCTGGACTCAGCGTCCAACATCCAACACTTGATCATGATCATGTAGACATCGATCGTGCAGATAGGAGGTTGACGTAACCTTTCACCCTTCTCCAACAATTCCGGCACGTTTCGGGCAGGCACATTCTCGTACGGTCTACCGCCATACGTGAGAACCTCCCAAATAGTGACCCCAAATGCCCAAACGTCCGACTTGTGAGTGAACACCCGATGCTGAATGCACTCCAAAGCGAGCCATTTGATCGGCATCTTGCCACCGGCAGCCTTGTACTGTTCCTCGTTGATGTCCAGAAGCTTGGCCAAACCGAAGTCCGTAATCTTGACGCAGTTGGGCGTCTGCACGAGAACGTTTCGAGCAGCGAGATCACGATGGACCAGCCTCCTCTCCTCCAAGTAGGCCATTCCTTTGGCGATCTGGGTACACCAGTTCAACAACGCCTTCGATCCGATTTTGTCCTTGAACCTGCGCACGAAATCGAGCAGACAACCCAGAGGCATCAGCTGAGTGACGAGCATCATCTGCGAGGTCATGCAAACAGCCAACAACTGAAGCAAGTTAGGATGTTCCACACTGGCCATGATGTACGCTTCATCTAGAAACTCCTTCGAGGTGTTCGCTCCTGTACCATCGTGCAGGACCTTGATAGCCACTGGTATCTTCACATTCTCGCCCTCCGGTACCCAGACACCTTTATACACGTTTCCAAAAGCACCGTAACCAAGGATTCCACCTTTCCTCATTTCTTCCTCCTTGATGATTCGCAATTTAGCTAGATTCGGTTTCACACCCGTTGGTCGAAGAGGCTCGTTGTCATCCAAACCAGTCAGTGCCATTGTCATCTTCACCGTGTTCTCCTTTGCCTTCGCTCGCACTCGCCAGAAGTACATGATGACGGCTGCCACTACGAGGAACACCAACGCGAACACTGCCACACCTGCTAATATCGCTGGCTGAAGTTCGTTCTCCATTGCGAAACCGAGACCGGCGGTTTCTAGGGAACAGTATGGCTCGCTGTCCGGTGGGAAGATCTTGTGGGGATATTCTGGAGGGCATATTTCCGTACAGTTGAAGGTCGTCGTGTTTCCGTCGATGTCTTCATCCTGAAATGTGAGAGTTGGATATGAGTTTAGGTTACTTTAACGTAAGTATAAGGACAAAATCAACAATTTGGATTTGGATTTTCTGTAATATTAATAGACTCAGAACTGAAGTTGGGTTTGGACCGTGAAGTGTTCAAGTTTGAACTGTAGTTTGAAGTGTTTGAAGTCTTAAGTATTTCCGACTGTAAGCGTTCCTGCTTTAAGTGGGTTTTAAAGTAGGCTATTCTAAAGTAACCTAGTTTGAAGTTTCTTCAAAATCCACAAGTACTTGGACTCTGAAGAAGTTGCTACTTTTCTTCAATTTGAAAGTCTATTATTAGGCTATTTTTGTACCAGATCAATAAAGGAAAATAGGACTATGGCTTTCTGAATAAAAAATGCGTAATATTTTTATCAATGGATGAACTACGTACAATATAGATCTTGTAGTTCCGACATTTGTAGCATTGATTGGGTCCCGGTCCAAAGCACCCTCGACATTCGCTGAAACACGGTATGCAACGTTGCGTATCAGCGTCCGCGAAATGATCCGCCGGACACTCGTCCTCGCACTGTTCGCCCTTCTTATATTTTGTGCATTCCTGACACACATGCTCGTGGAAACCGTATCCGGTGCACTTCTTGCAACGCGGGTGGCACTCTCGGCAAACAGCCTTCCCCGCCAGAGGCTTCAGGGCTCCTTGTTCTTGAGGACTCACCCATTCGTAGTAATGTCCTGTAACATAAAATTAAAATAAAACCATCGAAGCCCAACCGAATATTATGATAAAGATGGACCGATAAAGATGCATTTTTATAGAACAAATATCGAGTCACCTACCGTCAGGACAGGGTTCCCTTTTTTGCAGACATCCTTCAGGTACATGGCCGTTCATGATCGCCTTATCGCAGCTGTGGCATCCATTAGGGCCAATGTTGTTTTCAGGTCCCTCGCAGCCACCCACGCAGTTCTCGTGACAATCTTTGCACTGGCCATTGTCGTTATACTTCGAGGACGGACATTCTGGCACGCAGAACGGACCGTCTCGCGCGTGTTTGCATTTCGTGCAATGTTCCGCGTTTGGCCCGGTGCAAGAACCGTCGCACTCTTCGTGGCATAGCTTGCAGGTCTTCTCGTCCGCCTGGTAGATTCTAGAACGATACAAAGAATTCTCGTGAACGCGTTTTCTGAGACTCGCTAAACGAGGTCGAGAGTAAAGCGTGCGCGAAACAAACGTCTCCTCAGGTATTTGTGCAGTTTACCTTCGATCCACAATCTGAGGCAGGCGAATTTAACATAACAAAAGTAAGTCGTGTTATTTACGTTATTACAGAGATTGTCGAGGTTTATCGTAGTGTTTCGGATATGTAAGTTGTCCTTACCCTGGCGCCGTGCAATCTTGAAGACAATCGTTCCCCAGAATGAAGTTCTTGCAGGAGAGACACTGGGCGGGTCCGGGACCCCAGCAACCCTCCTCGGAACATTGCTCGTCGCATACCAAACCATCTTTGACTGAAATTGTAAAATATCTCGTTGATAGACAAAGCCTTGCGCTTTTAGCTCTAAGTTTACACACTACTCCACATAGTACACTAAATTACCAATTATCATTTGACAGATACTTACTGCATTCGCTTTCGTTCCGATTATTCGACAGCAGACTCTCATGCTCCGACGACTTCTTGATTCTAGTCCAATTAATACTCTGAGCGTAACACAAATTCTTGTTCTCCAGAATGGCTATCGATCCCGAATAGATTTTCTTCAGAGAGCTCAGTCCGAACGAGACCAACGACGTTTTCACGATATACAACGATGCAAAATACTCGGTCAATGTTCTCCCACCTATCACCTCCAGGTTCCTAAAGTACGACAAGTTCTTGAAGTCCTGGTGGTCCCCTTGGATGTTCAGGAACCCGGTGATCTCCTTCAACGTGCTGAACACCTCCAACTTATCGGGATGCATCTTCTCGTAGCGTTTACCGAAACTAAAGTTTGGATATACGTGCTGGAAGCCTTGAAAGCTCTGATCCAAGATGGTGATCGATCCCTCGATGATCGTGCAATCCTTGAAGCTGTCGATGTTGCCGGAATGAACCTTCTCGACGCCCTTGCAAGTTTTCGGGCAAGGACCGTCGCAAGGTACGCATTCCCCGTTCAAAGCTTTCTTCTTCGGAGGACAGGATCTTACGCAAGCACCGTTGTCTTTCAGAAGGTGTTCGGGACACCTTCTCACGCAGGTTGCACCATACGCATACTTCCCGTCGGGATTAGCCTCCCACGAGTACGTCGTTGGATTGTACCTGAAACGTACGTCCTCTTTTAATGCCGGCTCGTAAACTTTGAGCGGGATCCGAACTTACAACCGGAAAATCGGCGCTAGTGAAGTAGGGAAGATTTATGGACAATAAGGTTACCGGTGTAAAACGGTCTTACGTTTTTTGGGAGACTTAATGGGGCGCTTTATAGGGCAAAGTATTCAGTTTATGATCAGATTATTGTGATAATATTTTACATTCTCCTTTTTCGATCGAGATAAATCTGAAGCTACTAGACTGCACTTCTGACAGGCTTTTAAAGTTGTAAACTTTAAACTTTTTTAAGTCAGTAATTCATATAATAGTCTGGTAAAAATTTTATATGTTAGGTTAACATTAAAAATTGAAAAATTTTTAAGACAAGGTAAATTCATAATTCAATAACAATTTAAAGTGTCAAAAATTGTGTCTCTTAATGCAGACTTGTGACTAAAATTTTTGATATAGAAATTAATTTAAAAATGTCAGGAAATTTTAGTGTATACAATAAGGTTGACAAAATTGATTTTACAAAATCGTTACAAGGTATCGAAGTTGGAGGTTATGAATAATTAAAGTTAATTAGGCGTTGATCGGTCGTTAATTAAGGAGCAAATGCGAATCGGCATTTGCTTTATCCCAGAGAAGAAGATGCGAGTCGTTAATGATGCGGCTGATCTACTTACTTTTGCATGGGCGGGCATTCCTGCGTGCACACACCGTCGTCGAAGAAGTTTTTACATGCGATACAGTCGCTCTGTTTCGGCCCCGTACAGCCGCCGGCGCAAAAAAGATGGCAACACTCCCGTGGATTGGGTCCGAAGCACCTGCCCTGCCAACATTGCGGTGAACAGTTCGTCTTGGAATATTTCTGACAATTCTCGGGCCCCTCGCCCCAGCAGCCTTGCTCGCAGCTCTTATCGCAGGGCGGGCAAACGCGTTCCGGCGATGTGAAATTGTACACGTAAATGTACGTGGCTGTTTGGCTGGTGATTATTTCGTCCCAGTTGATCGTGCGGATGTGGCACAGGTTGTAGTTGTTGTACATGCCCACGCTGCCGTTGAGGATATCTGCAAACGACGTGCAACAGTCGGTTTAACCGAGGTGAACTCCTTGAGTATCGTTTTACATTGTTGCGCTGGAAGACTCGTACATTGACAGAACAATGCCTCGAGATATAGTGCAACAATGAGATAGGAATTAAATTTAAACTGTAGCGTACTTTAGTTGATAATGATGATTTTATCTACAAACTATCTGTTTCTCATAAAATATAAATGAAAATCTTTCTCAACTATATTATGACTAAATTTTATGAAACAATCTGAAGCTGAAGAGATTAAACACCTATCTTCTGTGTCTAAATGATGGTCGGTATATTATGGATGGTCCCAGAACTTGTATATTATAATATATAGACTTTGGAGCTCCGTCTCTAAGCCCCAAAAGCGCGAAATTATCGAGCAACTATTTCACCAAAATTTACAATCTAACCAAGAGTAGAATTTATATAAAAGAAAGAAGATTGTAATACTTACCCCTGAGGGCCGGCATCTCCAAGTTCTGCATCTGACACATCGTAACGAACAAAGCGAACTCATCGTCGTGGATGTTGAGCTTGAAAAGCGTCCTGCCGCGTATGATCTGCAATCGCGGCAGAACGATCTTTTTGACGTCCACGTGGCTGATGAGCACGTAACCGGTGACTTCGCGAATGTACTGGAGGAAACTGAGGTCGAATGTCTCGTTCTGGAGCCATGTGATCTCCAGGTTGCCGTCGACATAAGTACAGTTGGTGTACCGGTCTCGAAGATTCCGGTAGTGATGTTGCTTGTTGGACGGAACGGAGAGGCGGCCATTGGTTCCGATACAAACTGCAAACAAAAAAAGCAAGCACTTAGCACCACATTTAAAAAGGAATAAAGTGTTACATTAAATTATTTCAAATCTTTAGTCTGAGCTGTTGTTGCAATATATTCTTATGCTTCTTTGTATGAAGCTAAATGGTTCTGCTTTACATTAGTAATAGTAATTCATGAAGATTGTCGCAATGTTAAGGAAGAAACCTTCTTGGTCAACTCAATAAGTAGAGATAACCTGATTGGGGTTAAATTAGTTTTTCTTACAGCTAAATCTACATTTTCAAAAAAACATGTCATAAAAAATTTTAAATTAAAAAAATTGAGACCTCATATGAAGTTATTTAGATATTTATTAAAAACGTTTTATGTTAAAGTCGCAAATGACTGAACGAAAAATCGCGAAATACAGTCTAAGGGTGATTAAACATGATTGTCCCGATGCGACATAAACGCAAAGCGTAATAAAGTTTACATGTTTTCAGCGTGACAGGACTGTTGATCCCGTTTCAGTGACGTTTTGTAACAGACTGAGATACAGAGACCGGTCGCGCGACTTCCGTGCGTCGACGACCCTCTCTGCTCATAGAATCACCAAGTGGAACGGGCTGAGGTCGCCACCCACATCGTCGAAAGCGCTTCTCTGATCTATAGATAGCTTTCTAAGCTTTGAAAGCGTGCCGTGCCGGTGGGCGAACCACTTCCATAACACGAGAACGCACGCGCCCAACTTTGTTGTGTAACCACGTTTCATGGACCTCGTACATCGAAATACCTGCTGGTAAATCTTTACAAATCCACGGTACACCTACCCTGTTCGCAATATCAATGTTCTAGATCATTCAGGGCCGAGACTCCGCATTATTAATAATATTAATATTTTTAATGAGTGTGACACAGTTTCGTACTGGTTGAGGCTGTTCTGGGTCACAGCTGAGGTAGGGAAGATTAAATGAGCTTTGAAATAACTGACTAAATATTTGACGTAATTTAATCCAAAGCTAGAGCGTAATGAGTGGGTAACAATATTTAGATACTGGAGGAGTTGCTGAACTCTAACCTTAACGATAACCTTTCTAGAGAAGACTAGTGTGCTTGATATTTGAGACTATGTGCAGTATACCAAGTGCAGTGATCTTTAATGAGGATGATATATAAAAATCTTTGAATACTCCAAAGTTTAGCTACAAATTCCACGACCTCCAGCATTTCATGCTTAGTCAGTTAATTGAGGAGAAATGAAGTATTTCGATGGTTTTCGAAAAAACTTGAGCAGCCCAATAATCATTCGCACCACCAGGTAGCCAATATCCCAGCAATATCATTCATAAGTCCGCTAATAACCGGAACATCGATCGACAGCCGTTCAGGGCGAGTCACGCCCCGGGCAAAAAGCGTAGTCGATGATCGACAGACGTCCACGATCGGCCCGTCCTCTCTTCTGGACTTCTTCATCTGTTTACATCTTCAGCAGGACGCAGCGTCCCCTAACCGCGTCGTCGCCCGCGTCGCGGCGCATAGTCGCACGTACCGACCCCGTCTTTCGGAATTTGGTTTTGCTGCGTAACGCGGATCGCAAACGAACGCGGGGATGCGTTCCGATCTGCCGTTCGCTCGGCCGCCGAAAAGGCGGTCTTAATCTGACCCTGCGATCGGAATCATGCGAAAATAATTGCGCAACAACCTTCTTGCGGGAGAAGGACGCAGAAGAAGTACGGGTGCGTCATCGAGTAGGGAGAAGGGAGAGCCCGGGAAGAAGTGTTCGAACGGAGAAACCGGGCCCTGGTATTTTGTAGCGAGCAGATGCTGCGACCCTTCGAAGACGAATGCAGAACGTGGACCACGGCGCCACGAACTTCGGGAATGCGGATCGACCGTGGATCTGCATCGCTCCGGGATTCTCGTCGACCGATGTAACCTACACGATCCCTCCGATGCGTTTCCTACAGGTCCTCCTCGGAAGATTAATGTCCTAATCGTTGTCGAAGATAAGAAACTGCCGCGGTTTTTGCGCGGGAAACGCGGGACTGACTTTCGACGGCGATGTCGGCAGCCACGTTCTAGTCATGGCGCAAAAAGGTTATTAAGGTTATTAAATTATTGCTGGCATTCGGCATACTGGATGTATGTGTCCATATATGATGGGTGAAATACACACGCTGTAATGTATGTTGTGTATGCAAGAGGAGCTGTATTTTGGGAATGGGTGAGAGAGTGATGTCTTTAGAGAGAAAGTTGCAGTAACTCCTAATGGATCCTCTTTAATCTTATTTGCTTATTAGGTAATATTATCAAGTGTTGGTCAACGTAAATTATTGAATGATTTCAGTAGTTCGAAGCTGTGCTATGACACTTCAGTGACTTTCAAGGAAGTAGCAAGAAAACCGCCATGTTGATCTAAATTAAATATGAGCTTGTATGGCGATAAAATTCAAAGTCGAATTTTTATAATAAAATACTGAAAGAAATATTCTTATCAATCTACCATAAAATACCAGAATATCTGTTACAGAATTCTGATCATAAACTGAAAAGTAACTGATCCAATAATGTAGCAGCAAAATAACCAATCTCACAGTGTGAACCACTGCAATATTACAGTTATAAAATACAAACGAAACGTTAATAATAAGTGTTTGAAAGGTACATGACGTTAGGGTTAATGAAACGAGCCATTTTCCTTGCGAGCATGCGTGGAATTTCGTTCGAGACAATTTACAAACGTAACGAGCTCGTGTCGTACAGCGAATAAATTCACGTATGTCGATGGGTCGTCGTTTTCCTCGAAAATCCCTCGGTATTCGCATGCCAGCGCGCTAATTAGCAACGTTCGCGCGTATACTGTTAACGTTATTGCCGGTCTCGATGCCGGTCGTACGAGATGCGGCCGCGTGTAAAACTAGTCGAAGGGCGACTTCCGCTAACTGGAGGCGCCGTCAGTTTCCTTTTCAGGCAACGCCACCGTTCTGAACTCTCGTACATCTCTCGACATCTCGTCCGTCCGTCTGTTCGTTTGCTATTTTACAAGAGAATCGTTCCTCTCTCCGTTTGTTTCCCTTTTATATTCAGCTCGACGCGCGCACGTCTTCGTTCCACTTTGCTCCGTGACGAGCAAAACGGCCATACGATGGAAATTCTACCGGCAGCAGGAATATAAGGAGCACTCGTTTCGAACCCTCCGGGGACGCGTCGATCCCGTTCTCTTCTTCTTCTCCCTTGTTTCTTCCACAAATTTTTCAGCGACTGAACGCCTGCACTTCGCGCTCCGAGCTCTGGCTGCTCGATTTCCGCGAACGATACGAATTCTCTCCGTTAAGTATGATTCAAAGACAATTTATCAACTTTACTCTTAATACATAAATATCAATTAATTCTACAATCTTTCAATATTAATTTCGTTAAAAATTTAACTTTTGTGTGTCCTAACGAACGACATAAAATTACACGAAGCACAAAAATCGATATCGTTTGAGAACTGATTATACTTCATAAACTGAATTCACTTTCACTTGAAGAAACAGCTTTAGTGAAGAGTTCGACTGATCTAAAGTACCTTCGAAAGTCCACAAAAGTTCGTAAAAGTCTACTACAGCAAACGTGTCAAAAGACCCGACGAGACTCGGCGAAAACAAGCTTTCAGGATGTAACTGCAGGTAACTGAATTACGAGACAGACGATGCAACCGCCATCATCCGGTACGCGGTCCATCAAACGGAAAGTTACGGGCAGGGTAAAAAGAAAGAAGAACGCGTGATAACCGAACAGGCCATTTAGACAAGGGAGAAAAGTGGTAGTTGTAGCAGAAGTGTCGGTTAGGGCAACACGTCCTACCTTCGAAGCCTGCTACAAAATTCATTGGCGAATTTCGGGACCTTGGGGTATGCGAAGGCTGCAGAAACATGGCAATTATCCTTGACAACGGGGTTACGAAAATTATCGGGCGAACCTCTTGCTCGGGATTAAAATTCTCCCAAATTTACGACGCCTGCACGCTTCCGAAAGACAATGGCGATATATCGATTACGGGGTCGGGTGCGAATTTGGTTGTTCCCTAATCATTCACAGGATTCTAGGAACGTTTTGATTTAGGTGTTAGATCGCCTAGTGTGGGCCTTTAGCTGGTTTATTTAGAATTTCATGTTTAACATATTTAAAGTTAGTATTTTAATCTGTAGATTATAGGTAACATATGAAAGTCTAGGCTGACTTTGTGGAATCAAATTATTGATCGCAATTTATTAAAACGATCAGAACTATTAATGCTGTTTATAATGTCTGAGCGTGTATTTATAATCAGTGATTGGTGTAAATGATTCTGCTAATTCATCTATCTTACAGATGTAATCTTATCAGTTAAGGTGTATACAAATAGACACATCGAAGTAGATACATCTAACTACGTATATTTAACTGAATACGTCTAACGAGGTACATTTAACTGGTTACATTTGACTACATACATCTAGATTCATTTAATTAGATACATCCAACTAGATACATCTAAGTAAATATATCTGACTAGGTACATCCAACTAGGTATATCTAACTGAACATATCTGAGCAGATTCGTCCAACTAGGTGCATCTAACTAAACATATCTGACTAGATACATCTAACTATGTATATCTAGCTAAGTACATGTAACTAGATACGACTGACCAGATACATATAGCCATATACATCTAACTAGATACATGTAACCATATACATCTAACCAGATACACCTAGCCAGATACATCTAACCAGATGGATTTAATCAGATACATATAACGACATACGTTTAACCAGATACATGTAACTGCATACATCTAACCAGATACATTTAACCAGATGCATTTAACCAGATACATTTAATCAGATATATTGAACCAGATACATTTAACCAAATACATGTAACCAGGTACATTTAGCAAAATACATTTAACCAAACATATTTAACGAGATATATTTAATCAGACACATTTAATCAGATACATTTAACTAGATACATTTAACCAGATACACTTAATCAGACACATTTAACCAGATACATTTAACCAGATGTATTGAACCAGATACATTTAACCAGATACATTTAATCAGACACATTTAATCAGATACATTTAACTAGATACATTTAACCAGATACGTTTAACCCGATTCGCTTAAAATTAGCGCATCGTCCGATTCGATCCGCCATTTACGAGTTTCACGACGTCCCTAAAAAAATGTCGAATCACGCAAACGAGCTCGAGTGAATCAATTCGATGCATAATGTATCAACCGTTGGATCGCCGTGAACGATCCGCGAGTAAAGCCGTCGGAAGAAGCCATCGCCACGTGGACTCGCCAATGAGTGAACCGAGCCGGCAAAAAGCTCGAGAAGTATCCTGACCGCGAGGAGTGAGGAGCCAAGGGGAAATAACGTCGGCCGCGAAATCGAAATCCCGCGGCGAGACTTCTTTTGTGGGTCGAAGAGTTGTGTGCTCGCCGTGGGTCCGACGACCACCTTCTAGGAGGGCTCGCGTCGATTTTTATGCGCCACTTTAGGACGCCGTTAAAGGGCCAAAGTAATACGAAATAACCGCACGCCGATGGCAGCGGTGGCGGCGCCGCCGCCGTCGTTTATTTCGCCTCGTAAACATCGATACGCACACCGGCCCCGGACGATCCTCTGCGATCGTGTTGGATCCGCTCGTGTCGGCCCTCGGAGGATCGCCGACGAAATAAAGACCGGGTATCGTAAACGCGCAAAATAACCGACGTGGCACCGGTTCCTTCCGAGGCGGATCCGGACGGGCCCGGGGAAAAAAATCGCCGGTGAGAAGAGACACAGCGGAGAGGAGGAGATGGCCGGCCTGGAAGCTCGAAGGGGAAACAATAATTTAGGAACACCGGTCCAGGCGAGAGGCCGAACGCCGAGGAACAATGGACTCCTTCCACCTCGAAGCTGAAGCTCGTCGTACCGCATCGAACACCGAGACACTGATTCTCTAATAAAAGTCACGATGTAAACACGAGTTTGCCATCCTCTGACGGCCCTGCAAGCGTTACGATCCCTGACTCCTGACATCCCACCCTAAGGGCTTAGATAAAGGGTTATACGCTTTGTTGCGGCTTTATTTAAGCCACGGTTACGCGAGAATTAATGCGCGCGCTGGTGGCGGTTCTTTATTCGATGCCCACGGACCAACGCAAGATGGAGGGACACGTAGAGCCACGTTTTGTTCTGCTCGGTGAGGGTGGACGTTTTTGCTGATGTAAACAAGGGACGGCCAACGAGCCAATCTTACGGAGTAACGTTATACATATATTGTGTAACATTATTTATAGGATACGTCCTGCTTTCAACAGGTGATATAATAAATCTGTTACGAGCTGTCGGTGTGCACGCTACATAAAGTTCCTATTTAACGAAGTCGACAATGTACTATCTCAGTTTAACATAGATTCATATTATTTCAAGACATATTTTAATAATTAGACTGAACTTGATAGGTCAAATAGGTTTTAATATCAATTCGAATATTTTTTGAACAGCTCTAAGATTTCAGTATGTCAGTTTCCTTAAGTTCAGATTTAAAAATTATTTGATCTTCATATTGAAAAATTTTTTAAATCAAAATTTCTCAAGATTTATAAATGACTATTTTTATATTTCTAAATCTGGAAATCTTCAAACGTCACATGAAGGTTTTATAGTGCCAACTGTTACAGTCTGTGGCAATATGAGGAAGCAATATTATCTGATTCAGCATTCAATATTTGCTTACAATATTTTACAATATTTGATAGGTCCTGAAAATTCCATAGTGTCCTGAAATACCTCTGCACTCCGAACTCCATTATGGTATCCGTATATTACATTTTTAACGAATGTCACTTCCGAGAATACCATAACCTCCAATGATAACCGCATTTTCTACCGCAAGGTTCTTTCCCGATTCAAATAACTTTTGTCTCGCTCGAGTTATCGAGGGTTGAAAAGCAAACACACCGATTGTTCGTTCCGTGATAAGGAAAATCGAACGATCCAGTAAGGAACCGGTTCGTGATATCCCGCGGTCACTATCTCGTGAATTCAACCACATCACTTCTCGCCGCACATAATGACGATTCCCTTTTTTTCCGATCGCGATCCGCCTCGCGCATGAACCGCCATTATATCTCTGCCGATTTCTTTTTTCCCCTTGTTTCTGCGGACGCACATCGATCAGATCGAAAACGACGCGGAAAATTATGGCGAACACGCTACGTAGCGGGAACGAAACGCTTCGTCATTTTGATTATGCTGAGTTATTGCTGGATTGGTTTTCTGTTTGGATGGACAATTGTGTGGTTTTACTGTTTTGTCACAGCTGCGGAAGAAAATTCATGATATTCGATGGGAAAGGATTTTTGTACATATAAAGTTTCTTTTGGAAATTTTTGTAGTTAGGGTTGGGAATTGAGGAATTGTGATTTTGGAAGATTGGAAGTTTGTAAGTTTACAAGTTTGCACATGTGGTGATTTATGTATTTTTAAATTTGGGAATTTGCGATTTTGGAAGATTGGAAGTTGCTACATGTGGTGATTTCTGTATTATTAAATTTGAAGATTTGTGACTTTGGGAGCTTGGAAATTTGCAAATTTGCAACATTAGAACACTTACAACTTCGAAAGCTTGAAAGGTTGCAAACTTAAAAATTGCTGAATTTCTAAATTTCTAAATTTGGGAATCTGAGAATCTGAGAACCTTAGAACCTGAGAATTTGAGAATTTAAAAAATTTGAAAGTCCCTAAATTTCCACCCCTTGAACCTTGAAATTTGAAACCTCGAAAATTTCTAAATTTTCCCTCCCAAAAATTTAAGAACTGTAATCTACAGTCTTAAAAATTAGTAAGCATGACTTTGATCTGCAATTGCTAATTTTTCGTTTGTAGCAAGGTATAAATGGTGCGTGTAGGTTATAACCGTAGCATAACCAACCCAGGGCGTAACATTAATAGCTTTATGGTTTATTGCTTTGGAGTCTGCGGTTAAGCTTCTCTTCGCTCCCTACGGGGCAGCTACAGATCTCTCTTCTGAAGATCGTGCTTTATTCTCCGTTTTGTTGCGTTGGGCAACATCGATCTCGAAGATTCAGTAGATCGATTCGATTATTGTGCTCTCAAAAACGATTCTTCAAACTGCAATATCGTTTCTATATACTTGCTATATTAACGCTAGAATAAAATTTATCTCCGTAAATTGAAAATAAATTACATGTCATTTATATCTATTACATGTTTACAAATATTTCAGACTTAAAAAACTTTATAATTTATTATCTATACTCAGCTATGTTAGCGCCTGACATGAAATAACAAATGGAATCTACGCCAAAAATAAAAACATTTAGCCTGGCATTTTACATGGTTATTCAATTTAAATTCATGTTCTTTCGAAATTCGATTGTGTCGATCGCAATCGTTTATTGAAAGTCACCGTAGACTTTTGAGCGTCACGGTTCTCTGCCTTCGAATCTCGTTTGCAATAATTCTAATAACATGCACTTCTCGCTATCTCATTTTATATAAAGTTTAAATTAATTGCACTATAACTTGGTTCTCCTTTTCTCCCTATTTGCATAAGATAATAAATCCCTCGCTTATCAAGCGTTTAGATTAATCTTGATAGAAATTTATGCGAAAGAGACAATATGCAATATGTAAGCGTTTCGCCATCGTGTTGTCTCAAATTACGTAAATTACACGAATTACGAGGCACAAATCCTTTCTGCAATCGATACGTTCTAACTTTCTTAAATTCAGCGCGAATATAATAGGTACAAATTGAAGAGAATGTACACAAGTGGAGAGGAAAATTGTTCCTAATGGTATGGTTAGTGTAGCGTGAAGAAAAACTTGACGCATAATGTATACTCCATTCATAATCGGTTACGTAAGTTATTTTTTACATTGTTATATAAGTCGATCTACTTCTTGTGTTCATATGGATTTAATTTTATTTGAATAAAATTTAATTTTATTTCATTTTTAAATGAAATTGTATATTTTTTTAAATATAGGCATCATATATTATTCTTTGTTCAAAATATAATTGTTAGAAAATTTTTACAAACATTTATAATACATAAGTTTTATATAGTTTGTTATAGTATAATATAACTTCATAGTCTACACATTTAATACACTTCACTATAAATCCTTTGCAATTTAAAAATGTATAAACAACACATTTGTAAATGAATTCAAATCAATTAGAAGATACTACCATAAATTAACATTTATTTCCATAAAACTTCACTTGTCTCTCATTAATATACCAATTAATAGCATATGTGTTTATCATATGTACAATTCACAGAAACGTGAACCTGTTACTTACATAAGTACATTGTATTAAAAAATGTAGGTATGTAAATAGAGACTTGATATATTTAAGATGTAAGTACCAAAACAGACAAAAAAAAGTTTAATTTTACTGAATAAAATGATTTGCATGAAATGAGTTGAATTATAAAATAGCATAGTCGGCCATTAATGAAAAACTCGCGGCGGGAAATTTAAATTCGCCGACGCGTCTCGCGCAATTGTCGTTCCGAAAGGAGTCATTTTCTTCGCTCTCTCATATCCATCATTCGTGCGCGTTAATACAGTCAGGGCAGAGGCGAGGAAGTAACGACGAATCGAAATGAAATACGGAGGGCAACATGGACAAGGAACGAACGACGGCATGTGGAATGTGCTTTGTTCCAGCCTCTCTCTCGCGTCGACGCCTCGAGCGTTCTCCGCGTCTCGTTTCATCGTCCTCTTCCATTCCGTCGGTTGTTTCTCGATCTTTCTCGTCCTCATCTCACCTCACAACCTCAGCAGCCCAGTCGAACCCACTGCTGTCGAGGGCACGCGAACTCGCTGCGTTTGCCCTCTTCGAGGGTATTAACTCTTTGATGCTCCTCGTACTCGCCGTTTCTGTTACTGCACTTCGTTATTTTATGCAGTCGGCGTTAGAAAACTTAGTTGATGCGGGTCTCGATAAAATTTTATTAGATGGTAAAGAGGTTATGTTGATACTATTGAAGGTTAGGTTAGGTTGAGGTTATGTTGTATTAATTTTTGGAATTATCAAAGGCATTTTTGATTAATATTTTTGCTACCTTTCTGCACTTTCTGATATTAATATTCATATGTATATATGTAGTTCATGTTGACTCACTTTTTAGCTGCAGTGTATCACAAGTTTTGGAGCTTTCAAAAAATAAATTACTGTAACAAGCAATTTCTTCATTATAATTCAACATAAATTTCTAATAATGTACAGTTATTTTTGATACTATTTTTGATGGTCGTATCTTATGATACATGAAATAATCTAACTTAACATTTCTTGGATTTCATAAATGCCCTAAAATTTTCTTTAATTTTATATTAAGTTTAGAGATTGAAATAGTGTATCATGTATGTAAAGTGACACTTACAAGCATAAATGTAGGTATCCATGTTTGAATTTCATAAATAAATTCATACCTTAATTTTCAAATTTCCTAATTTAATTTTTGAACTTCATAAAAGTCTCCACTTGTAAATAGTTCGAATAAAGTGAGTAAAGCGGCGCGAAACTTGTAGAAAATGAACTGACTCAGAAAAACTGTGTAACGTTCATGAAGGGAAAGGTTAATTGCTTTATTCATTTCCGTTCTTAAGAAACAAGAGCACGCAACGTTCTGTTTCTCAGTTAATTGAAACAGCTCGATTCAGATCGTCGGTAGATAATCGTTGTTTTATTCATTGTTTGTTTTCCAAATGACACCGTTAGAAGTGACTTAGAAATAAGTGCAACTTTGTTCAAACGAATTCGAGTGTCGTTCTGTTCAAAAGACAAAGAGCAGATAAGACAAACTAGTCCGCGGTCAACGTGTTGAAACGGTGACCGGTGTTAACAATAGAAACAGATACATATCTAACACGGTTTCATGGTCGAAGGTCATGCATGAAGATCCCGCTTGAACCACTATGGTCAAGGTCGTCGCGTCCAACCTTCTATGAATCCTTGAAAAACACCGCGTTTTCATTGACGGTTCGACTATTTTTGCGATCCGAGAAACATAAATTATTTTCTATATCGCATCCTGCCTTTTATTTCGGCACGGGTTACACGGCTCGCTTCGTCAGCAACGGACACGAGCTTTTGTAACTTCAAACAATACTCACAAATCATGGCTCAGACACGGTGGAGCAACCGGGACATAGACATTTATAACGACTTTTATTTATAACATCGGACATGATCTTATCGATCAATGGCGGAAAGAATGGACGATAAAACGTGCTTTGCAATTTGATATAGTGGATCGACTGTTTATAACTTTCTGTCGAAATAATTCTTTCTATAAATATTAAATGTCTGTTATATAATATCAATGTATTCTTTGTCTATTAAATTTTTTGAAACATTTAAACAAACTGTAGGTGATTTTTATATATGGGTCAAATAAATATGTTGCATGGTATAATTATTAAGTAAGTATGCAAATTTAAGTTTGTACTAGTAACCTGATATTAGGAGAGTAACTTGATATTTTCACATACGATACATAGTTAAATACACATATTCAGTGCAGTCTCACTATATGGCCCTGAACAGGGTTGTAAAAAGTTCTGCTTAAATACTGAAGTTACAAGAATTGTATCAATGATATCTTTTTAATTGTACAAAGTTAAATACACATATTCAGTACAGTCTCACTATATGGCCCTGGACGAGGCCGTAGAAAACCTTAATTACTGAAGTTAGAAGAGTTGCATCAATGATGTCTTTCTAATAGCACCTTAAGAACAAGAAATACAATTAAATGATCTCTACTAATATTTCTACAAATGACACACCAGGTGCGTCATAATTTAGCCCATTAATAGTATACCTAATAAATAAACATACATAATTCCACATCAAGATATATTAGTATAAAAATATGAAAACTATCATAAACTTATGAAAATGTAGCCTATGTTCTTCATATATCGACAGCAAAATGAGTTTCCAGTCATAAATCATTTCATTGGCAAACTCGCGGATGTTCAATGGTCAACACGGGGGTATAACTCGCGCCTCGGATAACAATCTCTTTCTCCCTTTCGAGTGGTCTCGCCAGCTGCGATGCGAAGGGAGATTTTAATATACGACCAAGCTGAGATCCGAGTTAGTCGCGGTCCTATATACCTATGGAATCACCGTACCCCAGATGGACACGAATGATACGACAACTCGACACGTTCACCCGGTCGTATCTTTTGAAAAACGCGACCTCTGCTCGTACATTTTTGTCGTAATGTTTTAATTGCCGTGACGGACGGTGCTGATGCGATCTCTGTTTTATTGTTAATTCTTTTAGATTTTTGAAAGTAATTTTACGTAACAAGTAGCCTCACATTTATAATCAATTGTTAATTGTATCTCTAAGTTCAGCTTGGAGGTTAGGTGTTGGCACAGAACCTATAGTATTAGAAGAAAATAATACTCCTCATACTACTTTGTACATAAAAATATAATAATGAAAATTTTTACAAAGAATTGAACAATGGAAACTTTTACAAAAATTTGAATAATGAAAATCTGTACAAAAAATTGAATAATGAAAACTTTTACAAGAAATTGAATAATGAAAATTTTTACAAAAAAATTGAATAATGAAAATTTTCATATAAAATTGAACAACAAAAATTTTTAATATTAAATGTCAAATATGATATAAAGTTTGTGTTGTAGAAGACCTAATGTTTTCCAAAGTATATTAATTTTAGTACTTCAGTGAATTTCAAACAAATTATTTTTTAAAATAAAGCATTTGAATATTTTTTAATTTTACTGGAATGTCTTTAGCTCCTTCATCCAGTTTGACATTTAACACGGATCGTATTAAGAAGGCGTTTACAAAGGAACAGATAGATCCAGAACGCGATCAATCGATCGCAAGAATCGCAAATCGGTCGACGACCACCCTCGAAGAGACGTACATCTTCCTCCAGAGCATTTCTCTCTTTCCATCGAAAGAAACAAGGAAGCAGGAAGAAAAACACAACAGTCAGAGATTCCGACGTACATTAACTCGGAATCGATTCAGGCGCCATGGATCGCGATGCAAGCAACACATGTTAATTTCCACAGCTCGTGGGAATCCAGTTCAGTTTATTCGAGGTATCTTGCGTATCTCGAAAGGTGTTTCGTCGTTTTTCGTAACACTCGATCGATAATCTTCGTTCTTGTGCACGTATGTGGGCGTGCGTTCGATTCTGCTCGAGATTTGCTGTAATTAGCTAGGATGGAAAGCTGATTTGAGTGATGTAGTCGAGGTAAATGGAATTCTGAAATTACCAAATTACCAAATTACCAAATTCCCAAATTACCAAATTCCCAAAATCCCAAATTTCCAAAATCCCAAATTTCCAAAATCCCAAATTGCCAAATTCCCATATTTCCAAATTCTCACATCCCCGGTTTCCCACATCCCCAAATTCCCAAATTTCCAAATTTTCACATCCCCGAATTCTCACATCTCCAAATTCCCAAATTTTCAAATTTTCACATCCCCGAATTTCCACATCCCCAAATTCCCAAATTTCTAAATTCTCACATCCCCGAATTTTCATATCCCCAAATTTCCAAATCTTTTAAATTCCAAATCCCCCAAATCCCAAATCTTCCAAATTCCTAAATTCTCAAATTTTCCTTCATCTCTATATTTCTAAATTGTCCAATTTCCAACTCCTCCAACTCCCAACTCCCCAAATCCCAATTCACAAAAATTCCTAAATTCCAAATTAAAACTCTAAAAACGACCACTAAATTCGCAAGTAAACTTATAAATCAACCAAATAAAGAAAGTACTTGCAATCAGTATATTCGTTAACTGCAAAGATCCACGATTTCGTCGGTTTCAGATCATTTGTCAAGACGGTATCTCATGTGAAAGCTAAATGATAAATGCTTCCTAATACCTAACACCCACACCTCGAACATTTGTTTCCTGGTGATGGGATGATAATTGCAACGTTACAAGCACGGTTTAGAACATTATAAGAGTATAGTGTACTAGTTGGATCATTTACAAATCTTTAATAGACTGCCTGAACTTTCAGATTTAATGAATCCATTCGATTACATGTTCATATTAGGTTTCTTGAAATATTAGCTTGTTGCGCCCTAAATTGCACATTTCGAAAGTCTTGTATAACTTATAGCACTAGCATTAGCAATAGCAACTTAAAAGTGGAATTTGCAAAAAGAGATCACATTCATTATTTAAACTCAAAACAAAATTTATTTATATTTCTATTATATGAGAATGCAAGTTTGAGGTTCTATGAGACTATATTTAAAATGAAAATATAGAATGAAATTATTGACTTAAATGACTATTTTATAATAAAGATAAGAATTAAAGTACATTTTAACACTAAAATTACCAAAAATGTCAAATGACTTTTTTACAAGTTTTTTATTTTATCTTACAAAATTTATTAAGACAATTTCTTTATAATTTTTGCTAATCTTCATGAAGGTATAGAATTAATGTATAATGTATTAGTGTATATTAATTTATGTTTGATCATTTGTTTATTTATTTTTCAACTTCATTTTTAATTTGAGAGTAAGTATATATTGCATACAGGTTTACTATTAAATAAAAATTGAAGCAAAGATATCGTTTCCCAATAACAAACCACGCAAAGCAGAAGTCCAGGTGTACACATCCCCTACAGCGCTATCGATAAATCGCGAGAATAGATTCGATCGAGAGTTTGCATAGTCGAGAAACGGTCAGATTCGTTAGAGGCATTCGAAGCAACAGAATAGAAGAGGATTCGAAACATTGCAAACAGTTTCGCTCGTTGCACGACGAATTAGCTTGGAGCATGCAAAGCGTCCCGCTGTACACTGCCCATTGTTCGATCCATCGAACTCGACACCCCAACAATCGTTCTCGATTTCTTCCCGCTGTTCTCGATTTATGATCGTTTCGATTACCACTGGTACTTTCTTTCTTTACAGTATTTTGCGATCGGTTTCTACGATAGCACTTTTAAATGGATTTCCCTGCATCGATGTAATTGTTAGGGTATCGATAACCGCATTTACATTCCGTACAGGTTCTCTCTGTTTCTGCGTTGTTAACGCGAGGAACATACACGGACTTATGCAATCGTCTCTTCATTTTATTCTCGTATCGAATACTCGAGCGTTAACTATGATATGTTACGTTAATTTATTGCTGTAACTATTTTCTTGGTTGCTATTTTATTTTGGAAGTATGTAGAAGATTGTAGACTGTGATTACAAGTATGTATGTTTATTATTTATTTAATAGTAAGCAAGTTTTTAAATATTTTTAAGTACTCAAATACTAAATGGTGAATATTTAAAAATATCGAGCCATTTATTTCTGATTGATTTTATTCTTGTAATATAATTTTTAGACATACAGTACTTCAGCACCCACCTCGATGAAAGAGTACAAATAAATAATTACTCAAAGAAAATTAATATATTTTAAAGTATTTCTGATTGATTCATAGAGTCTCCCTTAGTATTTCTTACTTTAACAAACATTGTGTACAATAAAAGAATAATAAATAAATAACAATTTTTCCCTCGTTCTCTCCAGCCATTACAGCCACCCAGCAAGAGGTAAAAATGCAATAATTTGCCAGAAATTTCGTTTTTCGTGTAGGGGAAACTTAACCAGGCGAAGGGTCGCAAGAAACAGCACCCTGCATCGTGTGAGTTCTTGAAAGTTCAAGTCTGAATGCAAACCCGGTGCCTGGAATTCCGTTTCTGTCCTCGAGGACATTTGTCGACCTTGTCGTGTGTACGATTCGCTAGTGTCGGAATGCAAGCGGCGGATTTCAACGACACAGGTGATTACAGAGCAATTAAAGTCCCCGAGAACCATAGGGTGGATATCGTTGGCAAGAACACGAGATTGATATAAATGGCGTTCGTGTTCGGGCAAGAAAGTCGATTTCCCACGTGTGCTTCACCACTTTCCCAAGATGATTCTACGTTTTCTTAAAAATGGGAGTATCTATAAAAATCGTTGATTGTAGTGCAACATTGCGCGAATAGTTTCTGCTACCATTTCTGGTAGATATTAGTGTATGTTGTTTTGTTCATTTTTGCGTGGCTGTTGGTGCAATTTTGTGGAAATTAGTTTGATGACGCTTTTTGATGCTTGTATAAAGTTCAAATATTATATGAAACATGAATATGTGAATACTAGGACATGATATATCAACATATGAGATTTTAACATATGGGACATGAACATATGAGATACGAATATATGGGAATCCAACATATGTGATATCAATGTATGAGATATTTATATGAGATATTAATATATGAAACATTAACATATGAGATACTAATACATAACATATTAACATATGAGACATCGACATATGGGATATGAACATATGAGATACCAACATATGAGATATCAACATATGACATATTAATATATGAAATATCAAAACTTGAGATAGTAATACATGAAACACTAACATATGGTATATCAACATATAAGACACTAACATACTACCATATGAATCTACCATACGTCTACCATATGAAATACCAATATGTGAGATATTAATACATGAAACACCAACATATGGTATACCACATATGAGACACCAATCTACCATATGAAACTACCACACTACCATATGAAACACCTACATGTGATATACCAATATGTGAGACACCATATGAAACATTAACACATGAGATACCAACATACGAGATACATATGTAACACCTACACATGAGACCCCAACATACGAGCTACTAATGAGATATTAATACACGATCCATTAACACGCGACAAGACACGAAACAACGTATGAAACATATGAGAACGTCGCGAACTTTTCCACGTCAAACTACACTGACAAAGTCATCGCAAAATTCAATAACGCATACTCAAAACTCGTCCAAGCATTAAATCGTCCCGGCTGCACCTCATGAGTAGCATTCGCAGCGGCAGTTCAGGAGCTTCCAGCTTAACAATAGAACAATCGTCCTTCGATACGAACATCAACGGAACGGGCTATTGAACGGATCTTGAGAAGATAAGCCGAACGATTCACCGGTGCGAAATGATCCATCGTTCCCATCCCAGAATATTCGTGCTCGTTCTTTCCTGGAGCCGAATAATAGATCCCTGGTCGGGTCAAAAGGTGGGTCGTTCGAAAAGTCAAACCGACACCTCGGTTGCCAGGTTACTTGATGGATAGCGAACGGCAGTCTCTCGCTAGGCACCGACAGGTCTAGGAACGAAATGTGGGTGGATATCGGTTAGGGAGAGTGGGTGGATTTTTTTTTCATCGATCGCAAATCGAGGAGAGTCGTAAAGAGATTGAGCAAGAAAATGGATACGGACAACATCCCTGGGACTGCGGGATAAAAGAACTGTCTTGTAAACGCGTCTAACTTTACGAGACTACGAGTTGCCTGTGCGGTAGAACGCTGACAGGTATTTATCGGTATTGGCAAATATGGTAGCTGCAATTAAAGTTTTGTGGAAGCAGGTGAGGTATGTACTTTTATCTTTAGAGCTGCATATTTCTGTTTTATATAAATCAACTCGTTGCATAAGTTGGAGCATTGAGATATTCAGATGTATCATAAAATTACCTGTCAAGAGAAATAATTCATAAAATATTTCATCGAGTTTAGAAAGTACATCATTTTTGAATTTGAAAAAAATATTTAATACATAAATAAAATAAAGAAGTAAAAACTGAAAGAAAAATTATTGTTTCATTCGATGCATCGAAGATAATAAAGTTGTCAAAAAATAAATCTTGTATCTAAATACTTGACAATGAATGATTGTTATTAATTTCCCTATTTCCTCCATTCATTTTAAAAAATCACAGAAGAAAAACGAGCCTTGCGACGCGTAACCAACGAGCAAATTTCATCCATTATTATACGCAGCTGAGTTAAACCACCTGTTACCATCTCTCGTAGCTGTCCACAACCGTGCCGTTTACCTCCCCGGGCAAATTGCGAAACGCATTCGGTGAAAATGATTAATAAGGCTAGCCACGTCTGTTACACGGAGTCCAGCTTTAATTGAATCGATTTTACAAGCTTGTCTCGCGCGATGGACACGCGTGTCCTCGCGAATATGGCGTGGCGATTCAATTAACTAATTCTGTCAACTGGGTGTAGTTCCGTTGCTTTCTTAACGACCTCTGGGGAAATAAGACGTTCACGTAACTAGGTAGAGGTTATGACGATAATTATATTTCTGAATTATTGTGAAAGGAAGATATGCTTCTTTAATAGAGAAATGTAATGTGTGGCGATTTAGTTGAGTGGATGTATGTGTAGACATATGTGTAGACATATGTGTAATATAGGTTATACAACGTGAGGAGATATAAGGTGTCGTGGTCTAAAGTGTTGTATAAAATAGTGTTATGTATACATACAGTAGGGTACAGTAAGGCACGACGATTTAACCTGCAGCGATATGTGTCATATTCATACTCATATGCACAAGTATAGTGTAGACATATAGCTTCTTATATTTATATATGGTAAAATAACACGTCCTCATATCTACATACGGTGATATAATATGTAACTGCATTAGTACGTAATTTAACAGATAGCTATATTAAGGACATCAATACTATATCAACTTATGGCAATTTAACATGTGGTTAACATGTGCAGTTATACTGGCCATCTAACGCATTGTGATTTAATACGTAATGATATCAATGCGTAGTGGTATCAACGCATACGAGTGTCAACTCGAAATTAAATTAATGTGTGGTAATCTGACGAGTGCAAATTTAAAGCGAAGATATATTAATGCGTGGAGATCTATCACATGACAATTTGACGCATGGCTATATCAATGCGTGGAGATCTATCATGTGACAATTTGACGCGTAGCTATATCAATGCGTGGCGATCTATCGATTGACAATTTGACGCGTAGCTATATCAATGCGTGGCGATCTATCGAGTGACAATTTAACGCGTAGCTATATTAATGCGTGGCGATCTATCGAGTGCAAATTTGACGCGTAGCTATATCAATGCGTGGCGATCTATCGAGTGAAAATTTAAAGCGTAGCTATATCAATTTATAACAATCTAACGCGTGGAGATATACTGCGTAGATATATCAATGATTGGAGATATAACGCACGGCGATCTATCGCATGGCAATCTACCACATACCAATATCAACGCATAGTAATCTACCACGCAGCTATTATCACCAAATACTAATCTAACAAGTAACCATATCAACATATGACAATGTAACTCACAAACGTGCACGCGTCAAACTAAAATTGTCCCTCATCTTCTAGTTACGCCAACGAGCGATGGCTAAATAATAGAGAAATAATCGCGTCCCTTACGACGTTTATTATGCCAGTCAGAAATACCTGGATCCTGTAATCGGCGCGATTAAACTTTGAATGGCATTTATATGATAGCCGACTGAAACGTTCGATGGTGGCTGAAGTTTAACAACGATTACAGCCGGCATTTATTGCCGTCCGTGAAACGTTTGGTATTTCTGTCGAACCATCAAGCTCTCGCCGTTGCCGGTCACTTACGAGGCAACCAACTTGACCGGTTGATAGCCGACGAGTTCGACATCGTTGGATTCTTTGGATTAACTTTGGAGAGGTCGAGCTGGCATTTCTGAGATATCGGCTTGTACTCAAACTTCCGCTAGTTCTCTTCTTTATACCTTCGCTCGTGAATGCCGTGTAAATACGAGTCGAGAGGATGGTCCTTTACTTGCGAAAGATGTGTATGTACGACCGGTAAGTATGGCTTATTACTGCGGGTTTTCTATTAGACGAAGTGCACTTGGCAATGTTGAATAAAAAGATAAATGAATTTTATTAAATCTTGCTTTATTTCTGTGTTTGTTATTTTTGAACTGCTTCTATATTTTTGCGAGTGGAATTCTGAGTTACGGAGTACTGTTACCTTGCGCAGTTACGGAGTACTGTTAGGTCTTCTATACGTGTTTGCATTTCAACCGTTTTCCCTTTCGCGAAATTGCCAAAAAATCTGTCATCAGATTTCCTTAAAATGTTTGTCCTAGCAATTCGAAATCTGTCGTGAGAAATTCTTGCAAATTACCGTGCAAGCAACGTTTGCGAAACCCGCAAACGAGGAACGCAAACAATGAAGTACCCTTCAGGTTCGAAAAACGAAGAGGAAAAAAAATATAAATAAAAAGAGCTCTCTGCCATTTCAACCTGTCCGGATCTCTTTGGATCCCAACATCGTGTGCAATCCCACGAGTACATAAATATCTGCCTAGCATATTGAACGGTCATATTTCATGGGGGGCAAAAAAAGCGAACGTCCCTTGGAAATTCAACGTCTCAATCCGTCTCTGGGATCTCGTCAATATTCCGAGCGGTCAATTAAGGCATGCCTCCCAGATGTCCCTTTCTGATCCTGCACGTACACGTCCATAGAATCGTCCATGCTGGTGGTATTACATACGAAGTGATCTTACGCGTTTATGTTTCCACCGTGTTCCTTTACGATTTTACTTGTTACGTACCCTCCAGCGCTGCTCAAAATGGCGGACGGTTGCGGAACAAATGGATTCTGCTGCCACCCAGAAATTTGTAGTTTCACTTTATGGGTCATTTGGTCAGTTGCTATTAATATTTTTAAATAGTTGGAGAACAAGATTTGAGTTTATAGGAAATTTATTTTTTGGAGTTTAGTTGGTTGTAATGGGAAGTTTTGGAGGTTAAGTTTATAGGTCCAAGACTTCTGTGCTTAAAGCTTGATATTTTTTCAAATCTATTGCTACAATTCTACCATGACAATTTCTTTTTTACAATAATTTTTTACAATAACTTCAACTATATGCACAAGTTTAATATTTACCCTCTTGATTAGATTTTTTGATGCAGAAAAAATGAAAGCTTACCATACGTAGATTATTCGTGTCTAAAAAAAAATATACACATCGTCAAACAATATTTAAAATTGAACAGCGCTTAGCAACATCAGAAACCAGAATAACAACCAAGAAATAGATGAAACTAAAAATTTATAAAATATATACAGAATGTTAAATGTTCGATAAAATGACAGAGTACCGGTTGGTTGACATAAAAGATGTTAATTCAAACATCGAGCTCATTTCCTGTATATTCATCGAATATCAGTAGGATTATAAACATCGCGAGGAGACGGTGTCATTAGTGGACACATGTTCCATGGCGGGACGATAACCACGGATTTAACGGGTTATGCGGAAGATCGACGGCGTATAAGGCGCCTACTTAAGTTAAAAGCTTAAGGCTCGAGCTGATAGAATTAATGCCCGTTGCTCAAAGGTGGACCGGCGCCGTAAAAACCGAGACACAAATTTCGTTAATGTAAAAACGAACGTGACTGAAAGCGGACGAAATCGATCGCGAGACGCAAAAACCGACTTCCATCGAGCGTGACTGTGACTGTGACCGGTTTTTATCGCCGTTGAAAATGATGTCTTTGTTCGTTGCGTTTGGGTGGAGGAAACAATTAGGAAAGATCTATAATTGGCTGCACAATTAATGAAGTACCATTAAAATACTTGGTAACTTGGTTTACAAACTTGGTCACAAGTTTGTTGTAACTTAGGGAAGAATAACTTTACAGAATTTTGTTTTGAGTCATTTTGAAGAGGGAAAATTTTAATTTTATGAGGTTATGTTTAGTATGAAGTTTAATTTTGAATTTAAGGAAAGAGGAAGACTTGTATTTATAAAATAGAAAGGTATTTACTAATACAGAGATGTATTTATAAAAGTGGAAAAGGGGTGCTTCTCAAGAGTGATAATATCTTAAAAAATTAATCTACATTATAAATGCTATATTGTAAAATAAAATTGCTTATTTTATGATACAACAATACTTCATTTTTAATATTTAACCTTAATAGTCTCCTTCGCACCCAAACCACCCCATAATACATGTCACAAAGCACCCAAAGCCTACACGTCCCAAAAAGAATTAAGACATTCCATTTCAATAATTCGTCACACAAATCACCACAAACGTTTCAATCTCAAATTGTAGACCGGCAAATCCACGGTGTTAATTGACGCTTCATTCCGAATCGATACCCTCTAAAAGCTCAGAATGATAAAGTGCAATGATTAATTCGCAACGGCAGCGAAATATCGTGTCTCGATTGAATATCGTTCAGCAATAACGTCGAAGGTATCTTCCCGCTCGAACGGGCGGATAAAAAATGATCGAATGAAATCGAGGCTGTGCAGAGGCGACACGACGTAAGTTACCGTTCCCTAATGGCCACGAAAGTATCAAGCTCCTCTTATCGTGTTAATGGAAACCTTTATGGAGACCACTTTAGGTGATATCTCTCGAAATTGCGGTGCTCCATGGGATCCTGGGTGGCTATCTGTTTGACGAGCCGCGTCTTTGCGTACGGCGCTCTTTTTAACTCGAGCATTCGATGAAAATCTTTTCCTTGGTTCACTTCGTTTCACTTATCTAATTATGGGGTAAATCGTGCTCTAGGAACGGTTCAGATCCCATAAAGTCAGATCTGCGAATTTGTGACGAGGTTCACATCCCTTAGCTTTGGATCTGAAACTGTGCACACGTGTCTGAAACTGTCACATGTGACTTAGTCTGCCAAATGTGATAACGTTCCAAGATTCCATTCCTTTTTCCGGACAAATCTGATACTTATCGACGGTCATATATCAGAAAGAGGATACAAGATCTCCATTGCTCAACTTTTGACGAATCGTCCGAATATTACGACGTAACCGAATGATCACGTATCAGAAAGTCCAGAAAAAGGGTCCAGGGCAATAAAAGTAAACAGAGAGGTCTTGACAGGCAGGCAGGAATGCCGATGTGGGTCAAGCATCGACATCACGAGCCACGATCAAGGAATCCTGTTGTTACACGCGAGTGCACCTACACGTTACCAAAGCAGCGGCGTAAACATTTCCTCCTAGCGAGAGCGAGTTCGAACGAGGCGGGATTTAAAGAGTTTCCTCTGGCTTCGAGTGGGAAGAACGGTACTTTCCAGGTTCTTCGAGGTAAAAGGGCTCCCTCTTCTTGGCTAGGCGACCAGCCACCCACGCGGCCGTAAAGTTGGCGCAACGCTTTGCTTTCTACTTTTCTAAGCAATGATGTACGCGTGACTAGAAAGAACTCTCACCAGAAGAGGCTCGAGTACCATCTTGATTTAAAGCTAATTTTACACGATGTTAGGGAGCGTTGGAAGGATTTTTTATTTTGATACTTGATGACGAGTCAAATGTGGTACTTCATTAGATGTTTCACAAGATAGGTACTTTAGAATTAGAAATTTCATAATTTACTTCAAGAAAAAATACTTGTCGTAAATTGTGTACTGTATGAGAAATTAAATACTTCATAATTATGAAGCATTCATGAATGATTTCATAAATGACTTCATATACTGATTCATACATCAATTTACCAATATATGATTGTAACTCCTCTCGTCATCTATAAGACTATCATCACGTAGAGTTTAAAGGCGAAGTTGCATTTGGAATGTTGTAATTGATCGCTGTATTAAATGAATTTTAAAAGAAATTGCGAGTATGTGGTTTTTTGTTTTACGATCGAAACGCTTACGCTTCATATTCCCAGGCTAATATATCTAAAAGCGATAGGTGATTTCACCCCTCAACTATGAGCATTGATATAAAAAATATAGTCTATACACCTGTAAAGTTTTATGATAACCTTGATGAATCATGTACTGTTTCATCAGAGTTTCTCGAACATAACCTTACTTTTAGATTTATAGGTTATGTTACTTTCTGTACGGAAACTTGCAAAGAAACTATCTCAAGTGTTCTCAGACTTTAATGTACTTTTGCGTGTTGATAGATCATTTCAAGGTTTAACATGAAATATCATTTAAATAATGTAATACAAATTAAATTATATAATGAAATGTAATATAAATTAAATTATATAATGTAATTTAATGTAGACTACATTAGCAACCATGTATAACTAAATTTATACTAAAATGATGTATCAATGCAAAAGTGTATTAAAATTTGAGAATTGAATTTGAAATGGTTTCCTTAAGTTTGAACTCACTTTTCCCTTTGACAAACTCGGAGTTGAGGTCCGCTGACACATCGTAGCTACCGGCGACGATCAGTAGAAGAAATGTCACGCCGAAGAGGTTGCAGGTCGACAGCGTTCGTGGGCCGTGTCGGTGTTCGAACATGATGAGCTCTCATGCCCTTCTAGAACCCATGGACCTTGCCAAGGTGATCTCGACAATGATTCCCGCTTCTTCGTGCTCCCTTCGACTGTCACGAGCAAGCAGAAGATCGGAAGAACCCTGAAGATGCGTTTCCGCTGCTGCCATAGCTGTCTCTTCACCGTGTTCCTTGCATGATTCTTCCCATGTGCCTTCACATCTGAAATTATAATGGTACATCGTTAAAAAATTGTCATTCATTTCCTTAAGTATATTTCTACAATTAATCTATCGGTTAATGTGAAATTTTTGCGCTTTGAGACTTTTGTAAATATTCATATATTAAACTCTTGTAATTAGTTCAATTCAAAGTTAAGCACATATAAAACATTGGTTATCTAACATTTTATGTTAGAAGATATGTTAGTAACATATTTATCTAAGGATGTAATTAAATATGTATCAAATATGTAACAAAACATGTAGTAAAAACAGTGTCAGAAATAAGACTTGTTGGAAATAAAACTGTGAAGACGAGTCTAAGATGTAACGTTACTCCACATCTAATGAAATATTAATATTTCCCGTGGTTTCTACCAAACTTCTCACAGTTCTGTATCACACGTGTTCCCATGGATCCGCCAGGATCGATTCCCATACTCGGTCCGCTCGATTTGGAAATAGAGCATCCGATCGCGAAAAAACTATTCGCCTTTTACGCAGGCAATTGTTTTGTCGTCGCCTCAGCTCGGGTCTCGGATTGTTCGGAACAGATTCAAAGAAGACCACGAAGAAGCCAGCAGCGAGTAAGAAGAGCAAGCAAGATAAAAGAGAAGAGAGAACTCAGAGACAATACGGCAAACAGCAGGTGTCTGCTCTTCCCTCCACCCTTTTCTCGCTCCTTTTCCCTCCTTCTTCATCTTCGAAGGCACGATCTCATCCCGAAGGGCCTCACGGCTATTTCTTTGTTCTTTCGCACTCCCCGCGGAGTGGCGAACACGGGTTACCTTATTCGGCCGCGACGGCCAATGATCAGCTTAAACAAATGACGTCGACTAGGGTTTCGTCGGATTCCTCCCTTCCGAGCAGCAGCCTGATTGCGTCTCGTCAGGCTCACCCCTTTCAGGTACTCGTCTATTAATTACGATCGCATCGTGCCGACACTTCAGACTCCTGATGACCGGACACTCGATCGTGTCGATCGTGATTGTCCAACGTTCCTTCGTTCAATTCTCTTCGTCTTTGTACGAAGTCTACTACCCTTTTCTATCTCTCACCTCTGACAGTGGCTCGTTCGAACAGATAGTAGTCGAGGTACCAGGCTGTCTGCCGGTGAGAAAGACGTGGGACGCTTTGCTGAGGAGCTCTTGAAACACGTACCCTCGTAACGATGGCTCGTACACATTAGAATAGAGAGGGTGGGGTCATTTTTAACTTTCGATTGTTTTAGCATGAGTTGCAATTGTGTGCATTTTTAAGTGTGGTCATTTTTCTTGATATGTGGACACATGTGTTCGTTATGACGTTCTTTTTTTTACTATTCCAAAATTGAAATAGTGAGACATTGAGACATTGAGACATGAAGACATTCATACATTCATACATTTAGACATTGAGACATTCAGACATTTATACATTCACATATTTAGACATTCAGACATTGAGACATGAAGATATTGGGACATGAAGACATTGAGACATGAAGACATGAAGACATGAAGACATTCAGAAATGAAGACATGAAGACACTGAGACATTGAGAAATTTGAAAAATTTGTACCTTCAGATCTAATAAAATTTATGTATCTGAATATTTTTAAATTACCCAACTTTGAAACCTTAAATGAATCTAAAAATATAAAATCTTGAAAGTGTAAAAATCTGTGGATCCAGACATCAAAAATTAAAAAAATTTGAAACCACCTAAATTCAAAAATATAAAAACTTGTAAACTAAATAAAAATTATCTAAATTCCACAAACGTCCAAAAAAGAAACCACCACAAAAGTGCCCCTATGTGAATACCTAACTATGTCATAAATACTAACATCGATCCAATCAAACCTAATAATAGTCAGTGAATTGACCACTGAATCGCCCTTCCAGCAATAAATAACAAAAGGTGATGGTGTAATTGTCTAAACGAGGTCAGAAATCGAGCTTCTATAGGCAATCGATCAAAACACGCTCGAACTCATTAAGAATCCTGACAAAACGTACAATTAAGCGCTAATAATAATCTGTCCGTCTATTATCTACACGGTAACCCTCGAACCGGAACAACTTGAATCAAAACCGGTTCGTTCTTAAGTACTAATTCGTTCGTGTGATTTTTGCCAAAAGCGTCTTGTATCGACACTGGCAAATCCAGCTGAGAAACAGAAAGGACATTCCTGCAGGATCGGAGTGCAAAGACCCTGCTGCCACGCGACTTGTTTGATCGACCAACGTGTGCTCTTAATCCTTTCGTTGCAACATGTGCTATTACGGTTATTTCGAAATGATTCGTCATATTTGATCGACCGATCAATCAGTTTTATATCGCAGCTTAAACGAGTGACATCTGAGAGAAACGTGTAGTTCAGTTAAAAACTGTTTTAAATCTTTGTTACATTGTTTGTATATTTTATATGGTACATGAAGTGATGCGCTGGATAATTCTTTTATTTTATCAAGCATTGAGAAGGAGTTTTATAGTAAAACTCCTTTTATAGAAAAAATTGTTGAAAACATTTGTTATTTTCTTTAGTTATAATTTTTTGTCATATCTGTCTGAGTATGTATAATAATATTATTTTGTGACAATTTCATAATATTATTTTGAAACAGTTTTGTAATTATTTCAAACCAATTTTATATTTAATATTCTTTTGCAATAAATTTCTTAAATGGAGAATGTCTTATTTACATAAATTGTCTGCTAGTATAAAATATTTGATATATTAGCGTATAGAAGTATAGAAGTATGAAACGTATGAAAGGTGCACATACAAAGTTCTGCATAGATTAAAAAGTGATAGTTCTCCAATTACAGTTTCTAAAATATGAAAACAAGATACCAGAAGGCAGTAAACTCAAGATAAAAATCGTAAAAAATTTCCAGAAGTTAGAACTATCGTTTGCCACTCGAGGCGAAAGATAGCTTCGACGCAATCAGTTCGTGACAACGCAATAAATAATACCACGCAATTTTCCAGCACGACGGCGTCGCGTTAAGTATCGCTTACATGGAAGTAGCTACAAAGGTATCGTTTCTAATTACACGTTCGTTATTTGTCCAGTGACAGCGCAGAAGGCGGCTGAATGCGCGATTCCGTTTCGCCATGAGGTCGTTATCGCTGGATGACATCGAAAGAATCGGAATCGATAAAATTTCTCTCTTTTCCCTCTCGAATCGAACAAAGTGCATTTATCATTGTTACATCGACCGAATTGACACGTCGATCCTTTTTCGCGGTGACTAATCGATTGGGGTGCGCCTGCCTGTGCTCTCGTTAACTTGTCTTCGGAGCCTTGATTCGCGCTTGTAGCCACGACAGCGAATGGAAATGCACGTGGCCGTGTATCACGATATCGCGAGCCTTTCTCTTGTAATTACTTCGAGGAGAAAAGGGCTTGATATATTGCCCCGAATTTTGACGTTTGCTTGTTCACTGCGAGAAATTATTCGCTTGGCCGGTGAAACTGCTTGATGGAAATGCGTTTGTTCTTTAAAATGCCGTGGAATAGAAAGCGACATTCATCTCACATTTTTACTAACGTTTTACAACGTTCTAATTTCCCTGCAATGTTTACTATTTTTTTTTATTAATACTGAGGGGTGAAATCATCCCTCAAAGTTATTCTTTTAATATATGACTCTTTGATATGAATGCAGAGCAAAATTTTACTGATGAAGCAAATTTTTCTTTCTTTTAAATAAAGTAATTTAACTAGCTCCATTGTTAAGTAATTAATTTAATGGCCGACCATGACATACCGCATAAATTTTTTCAATTGTATAAACTACTAATAAATTTTCCCCAACAACAATAACAGTCAACACGTTTTTGCAATTAATTTTATTATTACAGTTGTAAGTAACTGCCACGATAATAAAATCATATTCGTTCATTTGAACAATGTCTTCCGCCATTTAAGTCCTTTGTAGGTTACGTACACACAATTAACGATGATTGATTTTCGTTAAAAGCCTCATCAATTATATGTAAATGTACAAGTTTGAAAGGGTATGAATTAGTGTCGACTGTATTAATATTTAAACGATAAGGCATTATTAAGTTCCTCGCAATCTCGTCTGACACGAAGAGAAATTCAGTAAACACCGATGATATGCAGACTGACATCAGACATGTGGACATCACGTAGGCTGTTTGCGAACTGGTATCGTTCGTACGGCTGTTTTATTAATGTCAACGAGGAGAGATTAAGAGGCGTGGTTCTCAGACTTGCCAAAATAAAGATATTACGGCCGAGATAAGTCGCTCAGACACTGCGGAGTTACACTTACGTCATGCGAGGCAGTTTTGCAAACTGACGTACGGACTAGAATGTTCTGTGTAGTTAAATTTTGTAATAAATTTCATGTCTTGCTATTCCTTAAATTTTTATTTCAGTTCTTTCTTATTCAGCGAAACTTTTTTATTTTTATTTTAAGTGAACCTACTGTAACTCAAACCTAACCTAAAACACTTAAATTGTATTATAGTTTACATATAAGTTTGAACTCAAATGTACATTGAAACAAATATATACTTTATTAAATAAACTAGTTATATCAGCTTTATAAATAAAATTGTCAAATAATTTACTTCTTCAATTTTTCTCAAACTTCTTACAGCAACGTTGAAGTAATTGCTCAAGCATAACATAATTTGAGCTACAAAAGACATATGTTTTTCAACTATCTTCCTCGAAATTGATCATATCAGAATTATCGATAAGATACAATCGTGACGTCCTTGTCATCGATAACCGTCGATAAGAAAAGGGCGAGGCCATGGTACCCTCAAAGGTTAAAAAGCTTCCTTGGATAAAAAGACGGGAATTTTCTTTGACCGATTCGCGGAGAAAAGAATTCGTGGAGAAACTTGGTCGGAGTGCCACGGATGCCGGAGCGAAGTTCGCAAAATGACAAGGGAAGAAAAAAAGGAAAGAAAAGAAAATGAAAACAGAAAAGAAGAAGAATCGAGAGAGCAGGGTCCGGCATACGGGGACGTCGGTTGTATTTATCGACGCAAGTCGTCCACCTATGTTCCTCCAAGTTGTTCCTTTCCTCTTTCGTTCCGCGACTCGTCCTCGTCCCTCTTTCTTCATCCTCGCGAGAGGCAGTCCGGTCGAGAGAGCATAAAAGCGGCGTCTTTTGAGGGAGAAACTGTGGCGAAGAGAAAAAAAGGAAGAAGGACCCGGGAACACGGCGAGCAACCGTGTTAACTGCGCTGCTTATGCATTCATATCCTTGTTTCGCGACAACCTGCTGATTGTTTCCACAAAACGCGACAACCCCCTTGTACCCGTGTCCAGGCCGGTTTTTCGGTGGCCAAAGGACACGCTAGGTGCCGCTCCGGACGCGACGAATGCAGCTACGGCAAAAAGGATCAATTTGTATGCGGGTGAACGCTCCGACACTCGCTTTCTCTACCCGTTCTCGACACTGTCCTCCAGACCATGTAACGTCTGTACGACAATGGCCACGGGTGCTGTCTGCTGAACAAGAACCACCGGGGGGACCGACTGAGGGTTCCCTGTGGAACACGGGACGCACACCCGGGTACTGCGTACGCTACCCTTGGATAACGAGGGGTGCCTAACAACGTTTATGTTTGGGCAGTTGCAAGCTCGAGTATTTAGCAATTCAGACATTTTTTTAGAACTTCTATTTCGCTGATTTGTGAAATTTATGACACTTCAAATTCTTTTTCATATGTTATGAAATTGTGAAGTTTCGAATTTTCAAAGTCTAACATTACTATGTTCTTGAATCACATATTCTGATATTACATATTTCTACATTTTTGAACTTCCAAATTTTCCAATTTCTAAGTACCAAAGTAACGAAATTTCCTAATCCTGAAGTCTCTAAATTCACATATCCATATATCCACATACTCACATATTCACATATCCACATATCCACATATCCACATATCCACATATCCACATATCCACATATCCACATATCCACATACTCACATATCCACATATCCACATATTCACATATCCACATATCCATAGCTCCACATACTCACATACTCACATATCCACATATCCACATATTCACATATCCACATACTCACATATCCACCTACTCACATATCCACATATCCACATACCCACATACCTACATATCCACATACGTACATATCCATATATCTACATATTCCAATATTCATATACCTCCTTGTTTACATACCCATATATCCACATATCTACACATCCCCATGTTCATATACCCCCTTCTCTGCATACCCCTATATCCACATATCCTCAAATCCTCAATAACAAAAACCCTAAAATCTCCAAATTGTAAAAGCATAATAAGCGTCAATACCTCCACAACCCATATCTTAAATTAACCGCTGTATCGTTACAGACGAAGAAATCGCCAAGGTATAATTGCTGGTGAGAAAATAATGGGCCGTGAGAAACATCGAGAGCAGAGGCCTAATTAGTTTCGTATAGGCGCCAACAACAAATCTCGAGGTCCGGAGGCGCCGATCCCAATGAAATGGTTAATTGTCAGAGAGGATTGCCGGGGCTTCGACAGGGGGTCTGGCCGGCCGCGCACGGTCCATTATGACGATCGTTCGTATTTGCTGATAGCGATCGGCCATTATATCGAGCTTTCATAACGCGAGGGTTAAAGAGGCGAGAGAGTAGTTGGTCGAAACGCGACACCCAGGACCCCACCCAGGTGTGCAACGAAATGGATTGCGCCGCTCGAAGGGAGTCGAATCGATCGTCAATCAAGCCAGGCTCAGCGATAATTGACCGAAGAAGAGGGTCGCCATGGGCCGAAAGAACGATCGAAAAAAATTAAGGAGACGCGAATAACAGACGGCGACGAGGATGATGACGAGAAATAAAGAGCGACCGGGAAAAAGGGGAGGAAGAAGGAGAGGAGAAACGCGAGGAAGAAAAAGAGGAAGAATAAAACGGGGAGTAACGGTAAAGCAGAACGTGAGCGCGATTCCGATGCTTTCGGACCAACGAGGATACGTCAAGGTATCCCGAGGATCCAAGATGCCTTCCAAGGTACCGTCTCCGTGGTCCATCCCTCTCTCTCTTTCTCTCTGGAGAATTCTGGTGGTATCTGGTCAGGAACGAGCTTTGATTTAGAACACGCCACGGTTGCCGGCGTCCGCCTCTGTTGTCCGGCAAAAACGGCCACTGCTTAACCAACCGAGAGAGAACCGCCGGTCCCAGCGCCGGTTCACTTTCCCACTGGGCCGTATATGGCTCAACATTTTATCTTCTACGGCCCTCGTAGCGAGGGATTGCATGATCGGACGCCGTAAAGCTAAATCCAGTCCATGGGGGAATGGGGGACCGTGAGGTAGGATAGGGATAATGTTCATTTACTGTGAGACCACTGATGCCTGATAATCGCGAAATGCGTCTTTGAGTGCAAAGGGGTTAGGTAGACTTTCATCACTGAAACCATCACTAAATTCCTCAATCAGATTTATACAAGTTACATCTTCAAATTCCATTGTTTTTGAATAGGTCCCAAATCTCTGAACTGAAAGAGGAGTTGAAAACCCAAATTCCTAGGTTGGAAAGTGATGAGATTGATATTCTAAGTCCACAAATTCTAAGGTTCTTTAACCTTAAATTCTTCCTAAATTCCTAGCTTTACGACTTTCTATGTCTTCAAATTTTTAAGCCATCTATCTCCTAAAAAATTCTTAAAAATCAACAAATGCCTTTGATTTTCCCAAGAGGATTAGGTTAAGCCACCTTTGCAGAATCAGACCAATTTCAACACATCAGAATGCATAAACGTGATACAGATTAATCGCGCAATGGTTTTGCAAGTACAATAGACGTGAACGGCTGTTCCCAGAAATTCGAAAGCCCTCCACAGCGGGATTGACCGGTTCTCCGTGGAGATTCGCGGTGGCAGATACGTGCAACACGAAGAAGGGCCACGGGATCGTTCTCCGTGAGCAAAGTCACGATCTGGAGCTGCACGAGGTGCAGAGGTCGAGCCGCAAGGCTCTCCTTCGTTTCGTGCCTTGAAATTCCATCGTGGTGCACGTCCCCTGGACTCCAGAGACGAACGTAAGGATCGTGAGCCTGCGATTCGTGGTTTTTCAACCTTTCCTTTCTTCACTTTCTTTCGGGCCACTTCTTATCTCGTCCACCTTCTGGTAGCGTATGCAGAAAACCGTCACGGAGTCACGAACGTTATTAGCAAACCGGACCTTTTCGCAAACGACTACCAATCGTTGGTTAATTGAACGCGTTCTCTTACTGATAATTCCTGTTTTTCCTCTTGCGATACGGATACGTTAGTAATTGGTCCATCATACTTAATTATGGCAGAGTATTTGCGTAATGTTGCCGATGCTAAAAATTACCTGCGTACGGAAACTGGTTATGGCTTTTACATGATGTAGAAATGTACGGGACTTTGTTACCAGCCGATTAAATCGATCGTTATATTGATTTTAGCTTTTAGGTTAATGCGATGTTAAATATTTTGAAGCGTTACATACTTTTATCTTGACAAGACAGATATTTTATGGACATGACCTAGGCTACATTTTATGAAGATATAGAATAGCTCGTCTTTACGTATTTTTAATTTCACAATAATTAGAAAGCTTGAAAATTTGAGAATTTATGAATGTGGACATTTGGGAGTTGGATAACTTATAAGATTAAAAATGCAATGTTAAACATATTTACTTCATATAACATATAGTATATTTATTACAATATGGAGTATACTAACACGTTTTTATATAATACAAAGTATCATTGCATCTTTAATCCAATAACAACCTCCTCAAAAGAAGAGCACACACTTTGTGCATTAAGTCACCATCATCTCCAAGATGCACAAGTGCACACAATTTTATAGAATTTGAATAATTATTTTCTTCTACAGGTATTTGAGTATATAAAAAGCAGATTGTATATAAATAAGAGTGGTCCATATTTTCAAGTACATTTATAAGAACACCCAAGGACGACTTCAGTTTAATTTCACGTGAAGATTCATTCGCTGCAACATCGTAACGCAAGTTCCGTGAAGAATCACGAAGAAAGATCAGAGCGACGACCAGTAATTAGTCAAATGAGCAAACGTCTTGACCACCTGCGGTGAAACAGGACCCGAAATTATTGGCCGACTGGCAAAGTAGCATGCGATAAAGCCCCATAATGATAGTAATTATTATTATTTGGTCGCACGTGACCAGCCATATAAGCCGCTCCCCTTTCGTAAGGGATTTTTATGAAGACATGCTAATTGTTGTGGCTTCGCGCGGACAACGTTGTCCAATTTATAATTTTTTCAGAGCCGTCAATTTCGTTGTTGCCGGTTATTAAATCTTTCCCTCGGGCTACTTTGTGACACAGTGTGTTAATCTAATTTATACCTTCGTTTGAACTTAGGTGCCGGAGAAAAGAATTGAGCTGTCAAGATGGGCTTTCAATTTCATTCTTTTAATTTTAATTTAATTGAGGTTGTAGATTTTGACCTTTTTTGGTATGGAAAAATTTTAGAAGAAGTTGAATAAAAATTTAGAAAATTGAGTATTTAATTTTGAATACTTGTACAATTAATAATCAAAGTTGAGCCATCGAAGTTTTATAATAAATGTCAGTCGTCATCGAAGAAGTGAATGTTTTATAATAAAAAGAAAATCTTAAGATGTTTCATACAAACAGACGTAGAATCGTAAATAAGACGACCGTGAATTTCTGCGCAAATATATGAATCAGTTGACTTTGCGATAACTTTCAGACGCAAAACAGTATATGTATGGAAACTTGTGAGATTTCTGATAATCCAATATTTGGTGTACGAATTTATTTCATCTGATACTTGTAGTAACCCTAAAATGATCAACCCTTTATACCTTGTAGTATAAACCCTAAATTTAACTATTCTTGTTTTGTACGAATAACAATTTTTGTTCATCAAATCAGATGATCCTTTCGACTATAAAAATATGACAAAAATTATTAAAATGTATTCTAACTTTTGAGAAATAAAATAACATTTTGACTCTGCAATTTTCTAAAAATTTATTGAGAGTCAAAAAACCCTAAGACACAGCCTTCTCTCCAATAAAATTATGTTTTTGATTCTAGTCCCTTTGATTCTAAATTCTTAAAATGTGCATCACATTAAACTAAGGAAGTGTCATTGTTAACAGTTGCACGTATGCTTAAAATCAGTTCTATTGTTCCACTTCCAATCGATTGAAAATCGATTTCGACACAGATGCTGCATCCACGAAAACTGAAAGAGGAGAAAGATCGCGAAGATAAAGCGAACGTCGAGATTCGTTGCATTGTGCGGCGTCGAAAATGCCGGCGTTAAAGTCACGCCGGCAGCGATCCTGAAGATCCTTATCCTGGCGATCTACCTGCGCCATCCTGGCTCTCCTCGGACTGAAAGTGCCGCCAGTGCCATTTTTCGATGCTTACTTACGGCGTGCAATCGCACAAAGGGGCTTACGATCTTTTACCGGTATCTTGAAAAATAAATCTGATTGTAACTGCAGATTCGAAATTCTGATCCTTATTTTGATTGTACTTCTTATCGTTTCTGGGTTGGAATACAAATTTTTATCGCGGGGATATCTTGAAATTATTTATGCGTGGAGTTTAATGATTATAATTTGGGAGATCGGAGATGTAGAGATTATTGAAAGGTAAATGTAGGTTAAGGGGTGTTGGTTTAAGAAACCAACAGAGATGTGACTTTTTAAGTCACACATGGTTTTAAGTATTTGCGAGGTGATGTAGGGTTTTAAACTTTTCGGGAATTTTGAGCTGCGTGAAAATGTCAGATGATGTTAAATACTTGGAGAAAGGTAAATAGTTTTGTAAAAAACAGTCAAATAATATTTTAAAGAATATCAAGTGATTTTATGCTTTAGTATTTATACTTTAATATAGATATTTGACTTTTAAGCACACTTTACTGTAATTATCTATTTTTATTTCCAAACAGTAATAATATAATAAAATTTCAACAAACTCAACATTTTTCTCGTTATAATAAAAAATATAATTTTTCAGTAATATTTTAAAGAATATAAACCTTGAAATAAAGTGCAGTATTTTTTAGATGCAGTATATATAATAGTAACAACACCATGAAGCGATTCAATAAAATCGATTTATGAATTCGTTTGTTTGAAAGACTTTTATCATAACCCAATTAACGTATCAACATGATACACCGTATCCAATAGAGAAATCCAAGAAGTAGTCTATAATTCTCAAATTTGGTTCTTTTCAAAATTACACGTGTAGTAGTTTATTTGGAAACTAATTCATAGCAAAAGTTCACAGTTAGTTCAGTTAATTGCAAATAATGAATCGTTTGAAATATGTACTTGGAGTCAGAGTTCCTCGTCGAATTCCATCCAGTAAGAATTATTTTATAGAAATGTAACATTCATCAATAAATTTATTTGCATTTTTAATTTAATATTTGAACCAAAATTTTGTCATATTTTGACTTTTGATGGTCGACAAATTTTGTTGGCATTTTTATGTTAATGTAGTATAGTATATTTGTTGTCGACTAATTTATTATGTTAGTTAATATATTTTTGCTTATTATGCTCTTATGATGTAATATAATATAAATTGTCATTATTAAAGTATAACTTAGAATATTGAAGTATAGTTACAATAATTCATATATGACAATAAACATTTATATGGTGAAATAATTAAAATATGACAGTAAATATTTATTTGATAATATAATTCAAGTATCGTAGCAAATATTTATATGAAAAAATCATTCAAAATATGAATAAACTTGTTCTCATCTCATTATCTAATTTCATTAAGAACCATTTTATTTTTTAATATATTTTTTGTGTTTTCACAATAGTCTTTCAAATTTTGAAACTTCATCTAAAAAGTTGTACGTTAAAATTATACATAACATTAATTCCTTGAATGACGAATAAAATATCTTCTAAGGTACCGCGATAACTCACGAGCGCGCCAGTAAGGAGATCTGCAAGAAACACAGTTCAGAGATCCATCTGCGGCCATTGTTGAAGGGCACACGTCTCTTCTCACCTCGAACGAGAAGGATCAACGATTTCAGAAGCTTTCATTGTGCCGGGCCAGCAAGAAACGAAACACTATACGTATCTCAACGCAACCGTCCAAAGTCGGACTCGATTTCGTTGAAGAGGCCGCCATTGGAGAGAAAATTTCCAGCGGATTGCATCCAACGTCGTCGTAATTCGACATGTCAAGTGAGGAAACCGTCAAATATCAAACGTCACCTTGTACCAACCCAAGTGATACAGGAAGTGGTAAAAAACAGAAAAATCTCAAAATTAGCTGAAAAACATGATGTCTCTGTGCGAAAAGAGCCTCGAACGTACGCTCAGTTGATAGCAAATTACAGTCAAATGATGTACTCCGAGCCTAAAATATTAAAAGACACTGTAAGTACGGCTACTGTTAACGGAATTCACAGGAGTCCTTTCAGCACAGTATCTGTAGTGTCCACAAAATGGAAGTCCAAGCCCAAAAGCGTGAGAAGTGGGCATCTTCGCGTTGCGAATCCAAATATGCTAAATCAAGAAGCAAAATTCAGCAGCGACACTTGTACAACGCGTTACGAGTATCGAAATGATCAGAATGTTTCGAATAAGGAAGATAGGAATACGTTTGAACGATTATCGTATTCGTACGCGATGATGATAGAAAAATACAGCAGCACGCCCGATGTGGATGTTAATGATAGCTGGAACAATTTGATACCGAAGTGCAATCCTATCTCGAAGTTGAATGACTTTTCGTCGATTCTGGTGGATTCTATGAACAGGACGATGGAACATGGATTGCGTGAAGGTACTGTTTTATGGGAGTGTAGTTTGGGAGGTTAAGAGTGGGAGATTTAGGGTTTTAAGGATTTAAGGATTTAGAGATTTGAAAATTTGGGGATTGGGACATTTGTGGCTACAATTTTAGGGATTACAGATTAGGGGATTCATAACTTAGAAATTTAAGGACTTATAGCTTGAAAATTTGAGGTTTTATAGCTTGGAAATTTTAGGATTGTTTAGAAATTTGAGGATTTGTAGTTTGAAAAATTGGAGATTCACAGCTAGGAAATTTGAGGGTTTGAAAATTCAAAGACATGAGATAAGAGTCTTGGAATTTGTTAGTTTAATCTTCTGATAATTTAAAATCTATAAATCAAAGACAGAAGACTTAAAATCTATGACTACAAAGATTTCGAACATTCTTTACTTGAGAACCTGAAAATTAAGTTCAAAAACTTAAGACTTCATAAACTAGCAATTATACATTTCAATAATTAATTGCATTTAACTAAATTCAAAAACTTAAGACTTTATAAACTAGCAACTATCCATTTCAATAACTCATTTCATTTAATTAAGTTCAAAAACTAAAGACTTCATAAAGTAGCAATTATCCAGTTCAATAATTCATTTCATTTAATTAAATTCAAAAACTAAAGACTTCATAAAGTAGCAATTATCCATTTCAATAACCCATTTCATTTAATTAAGTTCAAAGACTTAAGACTTCATAAACTAGCAATTATCCATTTCATTTATCTGAAATTATCGAGTGCACCCCACAAAAATCACTTTGAACCTTCCAGGTCCTTTAACCCGAACCAGCGTGCACTACGACGAGAAGAAAAGTCGAATAACCTGGATGTCAAAAGTGGAGGATGTGATAAAGGACCTGAAGCGAATCACGTTGAAGAAAGAGACGGTTGATTGCAAGTCGAGCGATAAATCGGCGCTGAATTCAGTGAGCGAGTGTGCAGAGTGGATGGACAGGGTGGTCAGCGCGCACAAAAAGAAGAAATCATCAGGTGCAAACTCTGAACTGAGCGCTTTGAACTCGTCCATTACGAAGGAGACTAGTGCATCGGAAGCTACGGTGATAGCGAGTAGCACTAAATCGAGTTCCATAGCGGATTACATCAAACGTGGACCAGTTTCCGGCACGACATCGAGTCAGGCACCGACAAACGTCGCCACCGCGTCGGCTAAACAGCCGCAAATTGAACTTCGAATGACACCGTCTCAAAACGAGTCTGTGGTGTCCATCAACGTGGACGAGCAGGCCGCAAAAACTGCGGGCATCAAGGAGCAGCTGTCGGTGGTCATTTCCTCGAACAAGAACAACCCCAAAGTGGAGGCCAGTAACACGAATTTCGACTCCATGCAGATATCCATCAGCGAGAACACGGTTCCCGTTAAACAGATCGAGTTTTCTATCAACGGTAAGCCGGTGTCGGAGCTGAAGAGCATAGTCGCCAGAGCGGAAAAGCTGGATGTTGTTACCTCCATGGATAAGGTGGAGATCAGGATACCTCAAAAGGAGGGCGCGAAGCAGTCCAATACGGTTAGAGCTACCTCGAACCCTTCGCAAGTGCTGAATCTTCAGATTGCGGCGAAATTTAATGAACCACGTGCTAAGCCGAAAGATACGGGGATAAAGACGACTACTGCTATTCCATCTACCACGCCAGCTTCTGTGCCGACGCCGGGACCTCCGCCGATACCGACGCCCACGCAAGCTCCTCCTTACAACAACCCCAGAACGCAAAGTCTCGCTACGAAGAGCGTAGACGCGAATGTAACGAATGGAGAGATTTAACATGAGAGACGGATCGGTGCTTTAGAGCTGGCATCACCGAGTAATTGCAATATTATCGGTTCATATCTTATTTTTTATTGAGATGTACGAAATACTATTTTAGTATGTACGAAATTTAGGTATGTAGGATATTATATGTAGTTAGTGTTAGATATTTTGAAAGTGACAAATTTTCAAATTCTTATTGATTATTGATTTTTTATAGTTTAGATGTCGAGGTTTAACGATTTCCGGAATATTTGGTTTATACGTTTTTAATTTTCTGTATTAAAAAATGTTGGTTACTCATGTTACCTAATTTTGAAACTCTCAAACTCTGAAGTTTTTATATTTTTCAAAGTTTAAATTGTTCTCATACTGACAAATTCACAAATTCATATAATAACACATTTACATATTCATACAATCATACATTTTTAAATTCATACATTCACACATTTATAAATTCATAAATTCATACATTTAAAAATTCACACATTTATAAATTCATAAATTCATACATTTAAAAATTCACACATGTATAAATTCATAAATTCATACATTTAAAAATTCACATATTCACATATGCACTATGACACACTGAGAAATTCACAAATTCTTAAACTACACCTATTTGTCCTGATTATTTTGTACAATTGTAGCAATTCTTGTGTATTATATATTGTGTACAATTGTAGTAATTAATGTCTATAATTGTAGTATATATTTGAAAGCTACTTGCAAGATACTTGGTCATGTCAGTTTAAAGTACTCGAGTTCCGCTCACGAAGACCGAAACCACCGCCAACCGTAAAATGTGATGATGCTGTGTTTCAGAAGTCAAATATGAACATGCCATCGAACAATCCTCAATCAAGGATAAATGAGAATTCTGACACAAGGACTCCCGTGGACAAACGCACTCCGTCGAATATTATTCCATGGTGGTCGTCCGAAGATCCGTTCAAGAAGATCAAGAAGAAAAGGGATCCTCCAACAAAAGCTGCTGCGTTTAATACGTTGAAGAAGGTCGAAGGGACACGGCAAAAAATTGACGAATCTAATCCTGAGTCTAAGGATTTTGTCGAAACTGAAGAACCTGCGAAGGATATAACCTTGAAGAAACCGATACTTGAAGAAAATCCGCCCGACCCCATCGTCCTAAAACAGCATCCAACGAAGAAAACTAAGAAAATTAAGAAAAATGATTTCTCGAAGCAAAATATTCGCGTTCGAAATCCCCGGAAAATGATGCAGATTAAATGTAAGAATACGCATAAAATGAAAAAAAAATATCGCGCGAAGAAACCAAAACATGTACTTAATAAAAAAAGAAAATCGATTATTTCTACAGTGCGGTCACCAAAGGCCATCAGGTACGTCCCTGTGAATCCGCAAAGATATCTGGTACTCCAAAGCCCAAAAGAGTTCGCAGACGAAGTAAAAATGAAGTCGAAGAGCGAGGACGGATCGAAAGATGACTCGAAACCGAAGAACGTCGGTGGAGATGCGAAGGATGCACAGCATCAAACAACGGTATTAAAACCGACGAAAAATGTAGAGAAACCAGATAACAAATCAGGCGATGTTTCAGCAAAAGTAGCTGGGAAAGAACAAGTAAAGGACAAGAATATGCCAGTGGAGGAGGACCAGCGAGTTAAGCAGATTCTGAAGTCCATGAAGCCTATCGAAAAGAGGAAGGACGGTACGTTGATCGATTATGGAGTTGTGGTGCCTTCCAGAAAACCTTCCAACATTCGACACGTTCCGAGCACTCATGTTAAGAAAATAGAGAAAGCAACGACTAGGCAGGAAGAGGTCGAACCTCGGAAAGTCATTTTCAAGAATGAGTCTGAATCTAAAAGCGTTCAGAAAGTCGACTCGGAGAAGATAACCTTTGTTAAAAAGGAAGTCGAACCTAATCTTGAAGAGCACAATAAAAATAGAAGTTTAGAAAAGAAAGGTGAGAAAGCTGAGAATTCGAAGAAGTTGCAAACGCAAGTTATTTCAGAGGATTCGGGTGCTGGGTATTCTGATAAGTATCAGCCACTGAAAGTGAAAGATACGAAGGACATATCGGCAGACACGGGTAAGGAGTTATCGAAAATAGATAAGAGCAAAGCTTCTGAAGTTAGCTTGAAGGCTTCTGAAAATGCGGGGTCGAAGAGTTCGAAACCGGAAAAAGAAAAGTTAACTTCGAAGATTCCAGTGAAAAGTACTAATGTAGCTGATACTAAATCACCTAATAAATTAACGCAAGAAGAACGAGTGTCAAAGACTGCATCTGAAGACAAGAAACTGGACGAAAAAGTATCTGGAAAACCTCCGAAGGCCCCTGTAAAAGCTACCGATAATGTACCAAGTTCTTCTAAAATAAAGATGACTGACAAAGTAAGTATTGTCATTATACCTCCTAGGAAAGAGGCTTCAAAGAGTTCACTGAAGTCGGAACCTGAAAAGAAGAAGGAGGATGCAAGGCCTTCGCAAGCCACCAAGGTCTTTACAAAATTCAGTGACACAAATATTCCTGCTGCTAAACCAAAGGTACTTGATAAATCAAAGAGCTTCATAACACCCAAGAAACAAGATTCAAAAAGTGCACTGAAGTCGGAAGCTGGAGAAAAGAAGAAATTAGATGGAAAGCTTAGTACGCAACCATCTAAAACTTCCATAAAACTCAGTGATACAAATGTGACTAGTAAACAAAAAGTTGATAAATTAGCTAATGTTACTCCAGGGAAAGAAGCTTCTAAGAGTACACCGAAGTCGGAAGAGGAAAAGAAGAAATTAGATGCAAAGCTTTCTACTCAACCTTCTAAGACTTCCATAAAACCCAGTGACACAAATGTGACTGGTAAACAAAAAGTTAATAAATTAGCTAATGTTACTCCAGGAAAAGAAGCTTCTAAAAGTACACCGAAGTCGGAAGAGGAAAAGAAGAAATTAGATGCAAAGCTTTCTAGGCAACCTTCCAAGGTTTCCATAAAACCCAGTAACACAAATACCACTGGTAAACCAACTAATGTTACTCCAGGAAAAGAAGCTTCAAAGAGTACACAGAAATCGGAAGCTGAGGAAAAAAAGAAATCGGATGCAAAGCCTTCCACGCAACCTTCAAAGGGTTCCGCAAAACCCGGTGATTCCACCGCTAATTTTTCTAACCCAAGCAAAGAACCAACGTCGCAACTGCAATTCAGAGAAAAGGCAGAAGGGAACACTTTAACGCCAGGTGCTCAAGAAAAGGTTCACTCTTCCTTCAGCGCGGATAAAAAGGTAACCAGAACCGATTCTCTTCCCTTAACGGGCGCCATTGTGCCTCCTTCACAGAAATCCAGCGATAAAAGAGCGAAAAACGATAGCAAATCTTCTGAAGAGTCAAACGTTCAATCACTAAAGAAGTTGATCACCGCTCAAACGGCGCCTCTCGCAGGAACCATTAATTATCGGCCCGAAAAAAAGTTGGATAATCCAAGTTCCAGTAGCGCCAAAGAAAAGACACTTTCCGAAGTGATTAAACAGAAAGACCCGAAGTCTAAAGGTGGAGGTTCCGGTCCTGCAGCTCCTACAGGACCTGCTGGTTTAGTGTCCACAAGATCGTTCATGTCACAGGAATTCACGAATCATATACACCCAAAGAGTGCTTTTCCTCGAATTAAGAACTTAAACAAAGTTGACAGACGCGCTAAAAGTGGCGATGTATCTTATCGATCTAATAAGGAACAGAGTGACGAATTCAAATCTTCGAAAACTGAGAGACCAGAAAAAAGTATCTTGTATTCGTCATGGTTGCAACGTTTCAAGAATCGACTCGATGATGATAATGTAACTTGAGTCGCTCTGCACTAAGATGGTCTCTAAGAGATTTCTGTAAATTATTCGTTTAATGTTTTTAAATATCAAATAGGTAGAGTGACAAATTGACGCAGATTTTTTTTCGAGTTTGTTATACCATGTACTTTGTAATAGTGAATTTTGTTAAATAAATTGTAATTCTAATACAGAAAGCACCATTATTTGGAGATCAAGAGATGGAGTACAATTATTTAAAAAGGTAGGTTAAACTATTTCAGGTGGATCTTTAGACAAATAACTAATTCATACAAACATGTAGAGATGTACCTATATAATATTCAAAAAGAATCACACTTTCAAAATTATATTAATATACCCGTAACTAAACTTGTAGTCCTACATCTACTTCGTACATGCACAATCTGTCACATGACATGCACGCACGATCCGATAAATGCTTGAATTTAAACAATTTTGAACCGTCATTCCATATTATCGCTGCAAGTCGAATATTTTGCCCATACACGGTGCGTGATATCTGAATCGTTCACAAACGAGCAGCAATTTCATGTTCGCTAACAGGGATGACCGATCGGCTGAAGGAGCAACGTGAAAAATCGCCGGTTGATTTTCATCGCGAAGGACGACGAAGCCGAGTCTGAAACCGCTTGCTCGAGGATGCATTCGGCGTGTAAGCATCGATAAAGCTTCGCTTTAACCTCGCCACGTCGGGACGCATTACTTCGAATGACTGGCAACCTGCCAGAACAAGGTTGTACGCGCAGAAAACGCTTGTGTAATGACGGGTTTCGGGACGTGGCACGAACCAACGGCGCCCTCAATGATGGCCGCTCCACCCAGTATGGTTCGCGATTCGTGTTGGACCGTTCAAATTGCCGGCCGCCACGAATTCGAATAATGACCGGTATCGCTGAGATGCACCGATTGCACCAACTGCCGGATTCGAACTGCATCGCTAACTTACACCGCTTTAATCGAACGCGAGCACATTTTCGAGTCAATTCGAACGGTCGCTTGATATCACCCGATGCATTTATTTCTTGCAGTTCGCTGCCCCAGGCTGTTCCAGGCAAATTGAAATGAAGATATAAATGCAGTCTTCGCTGGAACTCCACTGTTTATTAGCATCGATCAGGTGACTTTATGCGGTTAATAAGAATGACTCTCTAAATGACCTACTTCGATTTTTATGAGCCTTTACGCGGTAATAGACCATCCGTGGATGGCGGTGCGTGGGTCGAAACCGTGAAAGCAGAATATAAATTGTGATTCCGAGCGATACAGTTTTTATTGCGCTGGTTTTTGAAGATTCAAAATTAAAAAATTTCAAGGTTCTCACTCTACAACCTCAAAATTTCTACCTGCTAAAACTCCAAATTTTTCATTTAAATTTAGAGAACCTTAAATCTTAGAATATCAAAAGTCCAAGATCTCAAGAAAAATTCTAAAACTCCTAAGTTCTGAACATCATGATAAAGTGACGATCAAAATATCATCACAATATTCAAAGTCCAAAAACCTCCAACTTCCAATCGATAAATCTCAACATTCTCAAACCCTAAAAAATATTCCAAAGCCCTAAAGTAACGAGCTGCCAATGAAGGTAATCTCCGAGGCGATCACCGCGATATTCCAAAAGGAAGACATCTCGTGCACGTCTTCTCACGGCGAGCGAGCCCGAAGAGGAACGATTTCACATATCGTATCGGCGAACGCGTCACGTATTTTACGAGGTGCAGAGAAACAAGCGAGATACGACGCTGCAGACTTTCGTCTCCTCCGTATACCCCGATTGTAAACGAGACTTCGGCACGGGTTTCCTCTTTCTTCATGGCCTGTTAGCTTCGTTCCATTCTGCCTCTCACCGGGCTGGTTCCCTCCACCTCTTCGCCCTTCTTCGCTCCCATTTACCCTCAGGACTCGCGGCCTCGTTCCAGCTCCATTGTCCGCGCCGCGTTTTAAGATGCCGCCGCTGGCTTTAATGAGAATTTTAATTACCCAATCGTGGACCGCTCTCATGGCCCCCCTCCATCTCGTAAAATGTCGTGGACAGGATAGACGATTACTCTTGTGCAAGTTACATCGAAAACCCGTGCTGTGTCACTCTCCATTACCCTTGTGACTCGTTCGACAGAGTCCATTACAGGAATACGCGAGTAAATTGTCGAATCGGCGCGTGTGCTCTTATTGCTACACTTCACGCTCCAGCTGATTTTCTGATGGATTGATTATGGTATCGAATACAAATTGGATACGGAAAGCTATGGCATTTTATACGAAGGGTTTGAGATCGTAGATAGTAGATCTGAGAAGATGGATGCTGTATGCGTTAGGATTGCCGGAAACTTCATATATGGCATCGTGAAGATTTATACTATTATGCATAGTATATACAGATTTATATTATTAGACATAATATATATAGTTTATTAATTACACTATACATAGAGTCTATCACTAATGAGTCTACATATGTAGATCATGTGGATCTCAAAACGGATCATCTAATAACATTCTACGTGATATGACGTCATGTGGAGTTCTAGCAAGCCTAATATAGAACTTATTCATCTGCCATACCTACTACCCTTATCAGACATACGTCAGATTGTTATAACGAGATAAACTTATTTTTTCTCCTCTTGTTAATAAAAGTGTAGACCAATTATGGTAGTGTTTGAATCAGCCTGTACGATGTACGGTTGCTTAAGTAGCTGTCAGGTAGCAAGGATACGCTTGGCTGAAGAAGGATTTTTGTAGATGTCGATATTCGTGGGGTAACTAAGGTTGCTGCGGTTGTAGAAAAACTTTGCGGTTGGACGGACAAGGTTCAGGGAAAGTGGCTTAAACGTTAAGTGGTTTAGATAGCGATCCGGAACGATTGATTGCTCCATGACATTGTAATCAATGCCAATTATTCTGTCATCTTCGAGAACTTATGTGTTCTGCTTTCTATGAAATATGGTATGGGTTAAACGTGGCGGCACTCGAGACAGATGTTGGGGCTAAATGTGTGGCTTTATACAAAGAGCGAAATGGGGGAAAGTTATATGAAAGGGTGCATTTATTTATGTAGAAAAATATAGAGATAAGTTGTACAAAATTTAATTATTTCATCTGTGGCATCTTTAGATCTTGCAATCTAAAAATTAAGATGTCAAGATGTATTTTAATGGAAACCTCAAGCAAATTAAAATACACATATTATTGATATCAGAGGTCTTAAAAAATAAAATTTTGAATTATGCAATACAAAATGGTAAATTACTCCCCCAGACAATCAGAAAAAAATGGACTCATCACAGAACTTCGATAACAATTTTAATGAAAGCATATTCGTTCCATAGCTCCGGGTCACGCTTGACCCAGCTCCCATACAAGTATTAATTGTCACGCCGCGTTATACCCCCTTTCAAGCTAAATTGATCTCCAGTAAAAAATTATCATTTTCACCCAGTATTGTGCAGGAATCCCGTACAAAGCATGAAGCAATCAGTCGAATCATGCCAGAAGCCTAGCTATTTAACGACAATGACAAAGCTAGGTTAATAACAATAGCGACCAGCCATGTAAGGAGCGTATCGACGGTGGAGTTATGCTCGCAGAAAGGTATCCTCGGGCAACAATAAGCTCGCGAACGATAAGGCACGCTGATTATCCAGAGCACCGAGTATTCATACGGTCAGGAATGTAGACGAGGCCAGGTATTTTTCGCCGGGCATTCATCACGGCCCTGAGCGTCCTTCCTCGGTGGTTCAACTTCATGGTTTCTTTTTTTTCCCTTTCACGACCCTCTTCTCTCCTTTCGCGTCTTAACGAAAGCTGATCCGATCCCACCGGGGCCAGGTTCATCCCTGGCCTGGGCCCGGTTTTGATTTATCGAGGCGCTGCTTTCATGGTCTGTTATAAATATCCAGGAACAACCTTGCCCGTACGTCCATTGGTCATCCAGTCGGCGGAAGAGGTGTCCCGCTGACTTTTTCCGCCTCTCCTTGGATACTGTGCTTCCCAGCCTACTGATACTCCAAGCATCCGAGATGAGGAAGATCGATCGATCTTGCGGTCTTCTCGGGTGTGAGAGACACTGATGATCGAATTGCATCCAGACAAGTGCCATTGTGAACACCCTTTGTCAGCCTTTGTTCAACGGTACCATTTTGCGTGGTCCACCTTTATTAAATATTTATTTATGTAATTCACAAAGTTCCCACATTCTCACATACCTAAACTCACACGACCTTAAATGTTTGGAACTTCAACAATTTTTTTAATCGAAACTCGAAATATTCTGTAGTATTCAAACCTTAAGGAATCAAAGCTTCTAAGTCTTCATTATAAAAGTACCAAAGTGACAAACATGTAATAGTGAAAAATCTTCTGCAATATCAGCAATGTGTGACATCTACAAAATCTCAGTTCAAATCTCTAAAATCTGATAAAAAATTTCAAAGTCCACAAATACAAATATCCAAATGTACAAATGTTAAAATGTCTAAATATCTAATTGTTTAAATGTCTAAATGTCTAAATGTCTAAATGTCCAGAAGTCCAAAAATTTCCAAACCTCGAAGAAGTAGTGTCAGTCCCAAAAATTGCATGATTCTGCAGGATAGCTGTGGTGTCAAAGTACGGGACTGCGAAAGTTCATCACTTTCCCATAAAATTTGTTTTTGCTCTCGCGTTACCACACACCCATTAATTCCTTTCAAGTAAAAACGTCGGTTCGCGGCAAGTGTCGCTGCCATACCTGACCAGTCAGCGGTCCAAGAAAACCGCACGCGTAATTGTTTCATCGCGAGAGATTCAAAGCTACAAGGACGACCGGGTCTCCCAAGGACCGCTCACGGTGGATTCAGCATTTCCAAACGCATTCTTTGTTTGTTTTAATTATGCGTCGCGTCACGCAACTTATGCTTTATTCACCGTACGTCCACCTTTTGGTGACGACGTTGAGACATCGATCTCCCTGTTCGGGGTTGTTTCGATCAACGTTAATCGTTCTTAACGCTTCTGTCACGTTGTATGGAATCCGGCAGAGCATCGCATTTCTGCTGGGATCGCGTCCAGATATGTCGTCCGATAAATTATTTACGAGCATCTACACCGGCCTTCGTTGTAGATCGTCAGGGATTTTCCTCGTCGTTGCGTGTACGTACTGATTCAGTTGTCGGCGTTCTTCAGATTCCAACTTATTGCTTGTTCGCTGCCAGCCGGATGTCCCTCGGATATAATATTCGTTTCGAATTCAATGCATGTAATAACTACGGACACTAAAACCCACGCGTTTATCGGGGAAAGAATAATGAAATTATAAAACGACTTCTTCGTTACCGAACCCCCAAGATTCTGAAGTTATAAAGAACGGCATAAAAGCCAGCTGCAGCTTCGAGTGCATTTTCTTGGAATCCGCAAGAAACACATCCACCATGTGTATCTGGTAGTTTCAAAAGCTCTTACTTTCTACCGAAGATTAATTTTATTGGACGTGGTCAAGTTTTAATTAAATAGTCCATGCAATTTTTAAATATTGATGACTTCTACTTATCAAGGTAATTGGGATTATAATAAGTGTTGCATGAGGATAAAATTTCGTATATTAAGTATTTCTATTTTTTAGTAGGTCATTTGTGTAATGTGTGATTGGGAAGTGGGATGACTTTTTTTAATGTAAGAGGTGTGTTTTGGTATGTGGTGGGAGTTGTGGTGGTATTTGGAGAGGTTCGGGTGGTTGACCACTGGATGGCGTTGCAAGATGTGTTTCTCGCTGGTGCTCGACTTCGAGTGCTTCACTGACAGTTCTTTTCTCTTGCAATTGCTTCAATTCTAATAGTATTTACTTCTTCAAAATGAAACCTTTTAAAAACTATATATATTTAGAACTTGAAAGGTAAGTGTATCATTGATCTTTTAATTATCTTGAAACGATACTTTGAATTTGTAAAATCCTCAAGCTTCCTAAACTTTTAAAATCATTAAATCTAGAGCTACATAATTATAACTTTTGTCAAAGTTATTAAGAAAGTTATTGTAATTCTAAAGTTCTCAAAGTTCTTCAAATTCAGTAGCTTCTTTCTACAATTTTAAAATTGCAATCTCCCAAAATTAAAAAATCTTAATCAATCATTAGCACACATTCAAAATAACCCTAAAATTCTCTAAAACTCCTAAAGGAATCGTTAAACAGCCCAACAATCAGACAACTACACATACTATATATCTTCCGCTGCATATTCAAACAACATCGTTCGGACCTTGATTTGCTTCACGAAGTCCGATCGATCACGCAGGTTTTTACCGAGCCTTTATTAATCGAATATTATAATCCCAGTCATATCTCGCAGTACTCTCACCATCTCAGCATCAGTAATCCTCTCTCGTTTCTGCTCGCGGATTAATTATTTTTCTGCATTCGCCGAGTACACGATCGTACCCAACCATAATCTCGAATTTTTGGAACGCCCCGGGCCAAAAACGCTCCGGGCAAATCCGCTTTGGTTTCCGTATGTTTTCGCCTCGCGAAAAGTCGCGGCTTAATCCTATCGAACGGTAAGAATCAGACTGTAGCGGAGACAGCGTGAAACGGGGACGAAAAAAGCAACGAGCGGAGATAAAGCCGCGAAATCGCGACGCTTCGAGAAAGCTAATCCGCTTATGGCGCTTCTCCGCGAGTCGAGGAATGCCATCGCGAGCAAGGGACTTAAGTCGCAAAATTATAGAAACATCAAGGAATCTTATGTAGTAGATGCGTGCTCGTTTCGAGAACGGGCTTAATCCACGAAGCATCCGTGCCCAACATTTTTAATAAAATTGTTAATAGAGGCACTTGTCTGATAATCAGAGATGGTTATACTAAATCATTACTACTATTTTGCTGAATAAAAATGCTCTTCAATTTTGCCCAACATTTTTTGTAAAAGTGTTAATGGAAGTACTTGTCTGATACTCAGAGTAGTTATACCAAAACATTACCACTATTTTATCAAATTAAAAACTTCTCCAATTTTATTCAACACTTTCCTAAAAAATCAAACAGTTGCTCTTATCTATAACAATGTCTATACTCAAAACACAGATACATCTAATAAAAATCATCTTAATCTCCAAATTTTCCATAAAGCATTTTAATCAACGCAAAATTGTTTCTCATCTATGAATACCCATTTTGCCCATGTATGTCTTTCAAGCATACCATTGAAGTAACCTAACTTTACCAAACATGTGAACCAGTTAATCGCAGCATCTCCTCAATCAGAAGTTCTCGCTCTCCCCGTGTAAACGGCTCGTTTTCCAGTTGTTCGAGCTGACTGTAAGCATCGTATCGGCTAGAGCCATCCGGCTTTTGCATTCTGCTGTCCGTTTCTGTCGGCGAAATCACACGCGTCAGTCCGCTCGACGCGGCGCGGACAGTCGGCGCGGTTGCCGGTGACGCGACAATGGTCGATTCGTTACTTCGCACTCGGCAGCCTCCAGCAGAGACGTGTGCAGAGTGCAGACCCAACACAGGAGAGAACTCGACGAACTCGCGACGCGATTCGCGATACAAGCGGTTCGTGTTTCGCTCCATTTGTCTCCTTAAAGGCAGCCGCCTGCGTGGCATGGCGTCTCGCTCGTTTCGTTCTGGAGAACGAAACGCGCTGGAGCAAACGAACCGTGGAAAAATGCGTCAAGCCATTTCTACACGTCGATCAACCGATCGGTAGCCTTTCGAAGCGTCTTAGGACCTTGTAAGGCTTCTGTACATCTGCTCATTTGGTGTACATGCGAAACGAACAATGATAAACTATGTGATGGCTCGGTACCGAGTGAGTGGCTGTGAAATGGACATTGAAATACGCGGTGAATGTACATAGTTCACATTTTTTACTTCTGGAGGTTTTAGAGAGGAGAGTATGCAAGTTTGGAAATTTATTTTGGAGCTCTTAAATTTGCAAGTTTGTACATTGAGAAATATGGAAATTCTGGATTTATCGGCTTTTGAACTTGGAAACTCTCAAACTCTCTTGCAAACTCTCAAACTCTCAAACTCTCAAACTCTCAAACTCTCAAAGTCACAAACACTCAAAGTCACAAACTCTCAAACTCTCAATGTTTCAACTCTTCAAATTCTCAAACTCTCAAGTTTCCAAGTTAATGCCCTTCTGAATCTTGAAATTTCCAAATTTCTAAATTATTAAATTCTTGAAGAGTTCCAACCTTGAGAAAATCCAAATCTGCAATTGCCACATTTCTAAATTCCCTAATCTTCAAATTTTGAAGCTACCAGCTTCTGAAATATCCAAATCATCAACTATAAAAATTTCTAACTTTCCAAATTTGTCAAATTCCCAAATTCCTAATTTCCTAAATTTCCAAATTAGAAAAAGTCCAAGTCCCAATTTCTTAAATGTCCCAAATTTTCCAAATTTCTAAATTTCCCAAATTTCCTAAATTTCCTAAATTTCCTAAATTTCCTAAATTTCCCAAATTTCCTAAATTTCCTAAATTTCCCAAATTTCCTGAATTACCTAAATTTCCCAAATTTCCAAATTCCCGAAATTGTCCCCCAACTCAAAAACCTAAAAATTCTTAAATTCCCATCTCCCAAAAATTTCACAAATTCCACTACGATAAAATCCAAAGAATTTGACCCAGCCAAAATCCCCTTGACGTCCATATTAAAAATTCGAAAACATATCTATCAAAACAGCGATAAATTGAAAGAAAAAAAAATATATTAAAAACGGGTTGTAAATAACTCATTAAGCAAATGAACGAAAAGATAAATCTTAATGACTTTGTTTATACCGATGAATACAATCGATAAGCGTTGCTCAAAGTTTTATGGTTGTAACAATCAAAGAATGATTTGCATAATTTCGCCCGGAACGTACGCGTTACAGCACCATGGGAAGGAAGTTAAAAAATTCAGTGATTACACCTATTATAAATAATACAACGTCGTTAACTTAGACGGCAAACATACATCAAGGACCGGTTTGAACGGTTCAACCGGCTCTGTAAACTATATCGATCTTCCCGAGGGGTTAATAAGGGCAATAATTATGATCGATTCTCGCCTTACGGTGTTCGCGACGGTATCGATCATCGCCTGGTTTACTTCACCTTTTTTTAACTCTTTTATCAAGCTCGACGTGCGTGCAGTTTTTCTACAACGAAATATAATTCAGAACGCCATTAAAGTTCCAATCGTCCCGTTCGGGGATCTCGTATCTGTAATGAGAATCGAAATTCCTTTTGTTCTTTCTTTTCTTTGCTGCGGAGCAAGTTTAATTAATAACGAGACCTAATCGTACCGTCAAAGGGATTTTTGAATTTTATATTACTTTCTCGTGATTGTTCGATTATGGCTGTTTCGGAGTGATTGCTTATTTCAGAGATGTATCAGTGGAAATGGGCTGGTTATCGCGAGGTGAAATATTGGCGTAATTTTATAGGAAGCTAAATAGAGAGAGACATATCACCGTTTTTATTCAGAAATAAAGTGGAAATTAAGTTAAAGTAAAAAATTCATAAATTTTCTAAAATAGAAGTCTACTTCAGAAATTGAAAAATTTGGGAAGTTAAGAGTGCAGAAATTTTTATTTTAACATCTCTGAAATTTCACTCTATAATTAAGAAAATGTGGAATTTATGAATTCTGTTAGATCGTTGCATCATAACCACTTATTAAATCTCCATATGTCCACCTTACAATTACACCGCTTTCTCCACATAACGTTAAAACCCACAATATCGAAAACCAGTTTGTCCAACGAAAACCCCAACGGAAAAAGAAGACAACGGCAATATAACAAAAGAGCAAAAACTTGACAATTTTAAAACAGAGTCGAAACAAAATGATAGGAATTCCTGTCTATTCCAGGAATCAAAAGATCCAAATATCACAGCTCTCTCATTTTCCCGAACTATAAATCAACGACACTTAATTACCAACTTTCTCCTACGGAAGAATTTCTATTAGCGAAATACCTGTGTCCAATCGAATTAAGGTTACAAAGCGGCGATAATTAACGGATCTTCACGCAACACAGAACGATTCGTTCCACGGTCTACCGTTCGATCCACGGAGGAAAAAAAGCAGAAATGTGCAGGAACGCATAACGCGAATTACAGCTGTTTCGCAAGAACAAAGAACGTTCGGTTCGTATGCATATTTTGTGTATCGCGAACGTTTTCATCATCAATTCTATGTTGCGGTTGCTTCATTTGCACCGAGCTCAATGTTCAAGGCAGATCGGTCCGGGATTCGCGTGAGAACCGAGCAATGGCTGCGATCCCTTGATCAACTATAGAAAACCTTGATTCGATATTCTTAATTGTCATTCATTGCGTTCGGTTGCTTCAAATGAGTCATAATTAGCGAAAGGCTGTGTACTTGAACTGTTCCCTCGTTTTACGCGGTGCTCGTTCTCATTTAGACAAACATTAACGTTTTAAGTTATTAATTCTTTCTGGTTAATAGGTTATTAGTTCAGTTTTAATTTAGCTTTCGGTAAAATTTTATTCAGTACGTTCCAGTTTTAGGTTAGTAGCAATTTCTTTTAGTATGTGGTTTCCGTCTTAATTTAGTGGTTTAGGCAAAATTTAGTTTTGCAGGTTTAATGGTTCCATTTTTAGGTTAGTAGCAATTCTTTCAGTATGTGGTCTCAGTTCTAATTTAATGGTTTAAAATTTAATTCAGTAGATTTAATGGTTCCACTTTTAGGTTAGTAGTAGTTCGTCCATGCTTAAGGTTTTAATTTAGTCATCCAGGTAAAATTTAATAGTTCCAGACTGGTAGCGATGTTTTTTATGATTTCAGTTCTAATTTAATGGATTACGTAAGGTTTTAGGTTCTCTTCACACATGGTTTACATTTTAATTTAATAGCTCAGGTAAAATTAAGGTTAATGTTTCCAGTTTTAAGTTAGTACCCTCCATACATGGTTTCGTGAAGCGTCAGATTGACATCAGAATCACTGTTGTCTTTTTCACCATGTTCCTAATTTATACACTATAAATTTAGCACATTGTCATTCAGTGAGCATAAAGCACATAATATAATAAATGAAAATAAAACATAATTCAGCAAACAAATAATTCATTAAACCAAACTTCATTAAACCAACTGATGCAGTCTATCAAGTATAACAAAAAGAAATAAGTTCAAAACCGATGAAAATCAACAATGTTCTTGTTAGCGAAGGGAAACCTTGAGACCACAAAAATCACCTGTTAGGGTAACACGTCAGAACAAGAACGGAAGTAGGATAGATCGATGAAGGCAAAAAAAGGGATCACCGGATGGATTTCTGTCCCCTGATTAGATCATCAAGGATCGTCCGTCGGTTAGCCGGCAAATGGCGACGTAGCGGGCAATGAAATGCAATTTATTCAGGTTAGGGATCACTCCCCGCGAAGATACAATTCGCCTGACGCGTGGAACACCCAGGAGCAACGAGGGAGAAGCGGAGAGAGGAGCGTATCTGGGAGCGCGCGCCCTGAGAGCTCGTTATACGGGCAATGGGAATGCGACGGAACGGCGAGCACCGTTCCATGGTGGACCACCCTGTTCGATACCGGCGGGGAGGGATCGAAGGACAATGTCTCACTTGAATTTACTATCGGCCCCGTATTCCTCGTACTCGGTCGGCTTTCTTGCGACAACATTCGCCTGCCGAGGACCGCTGAAACGCGATCGCGTTCGCCCGAATCTACCCTTACTCGAATCACTGTCTCCTCGATAATCTGTTGACTATCGATTAGTACTGTATTGCTGTCTCATGGCGACTCATGGTGAAACTCATCAGTGTTGCTAGTGACTTCAATCCACTCGGAAATTTGGTCATGTGTACAGGTACTCATACAAGAGGTCAAGTCTGTAGCTAACTGCAGTGGATGAAAAACTTCTTAGTAATTTATATAGGTATAAAGAGCTGATAACTTTGATGGTTCACCGACTTGGTAGTTAATGTGGATATCAATCAATCAATCATAGGTAATAATTTCATATTCATAGCGTCACATCATGAACATATGAAAACTTGAATATTCAGAAATCTGCAAATATAAGAACTTAATGTCACTCCATAAGAAATTATGCCACCCTTAAAATGAATGTTACAATATTACAATAATGACATAAAGTGACATTATAATATATTTTTAGAAATACCGAAGTTGAAGTTGTTGACCAATTATAGCTATGTACTACAAATACAGCTATGTACTTCCTGTAGTTGAACTTCATACGTCGCTACTCCATGTACGACTTTGATCAGAAAATTTGCACGCGATTACGACACACTCGGCATACTAACGCGACTTGTGTAACTGTTCGAGTGCTTTTAGAAGCAAAATGGTTGACGTAACGCTCCGCAGGAGATCGGGAATGTCCCGTGCAAAAATGTGGACCGAAAAATTATCCTCAAGTTTTTGAGAATTTAAATTACTTTGTGTATGAGGTTTTTTGATACCAATTTAATGAGCGAAAACACATTCGTATGGGAGATATCGTGGATGACGTTCATCGTCAAATTCTGAAGTTTACAAATTTCCTACTGTCCTTCCAAATATTAGAAATTCAATATAAGAATGAGAAACGAAAGAATTTTTGTACCAACTTAAAAATTTCACCGTTGTTATATTATAGGATGAAGTAACAAAATATTGTAAAATAGACGAGATCAAACCAAATCAGCTTCATGTTGCAAAAATTAAAGTTCTATAAAATTAATATTAATATTGAAATTCTATATGAAACAACTTCTCGTGGGTTTGAAATTAATTACCCCAAGTAATACACGTTTCAACACATGTTGCAGCTACTATAATGAACGAGGTTCTGGCACCGATTACATCCGTTCGATCCCACTTGCAAATGTACCCGTTCGCGTTAAGATCGACATCCGTTCGACTATCGGGACCGTATCCGTGCCAATGAGGACGATAATAGTTACGTGGACAACGATAATTATGCGCCGCACTTTTCTCCGTTCTTTCGCTCCATCTAAGTCGAGTCAGCTGACTGCGTGACCGATGATGTCACCGTTGCAGCGTACTCTCTTCGACGCGTTCCCCGGAGAAACGACACCCACTTGTTTTAACACCTACTTGCTCTACGACGTCACGATTCGAGTACTCCTCCTGTTTTGATTTCCCCTTTTCCCTCTTCTTTTTGCAATCCTGTTTCTTCTCTCTTCCCTTTCTCTTTCATAGATTCCCCTCTTTTTCACTCTCTCCCCGCCATTTTCGTTCGCTGTCTTTTTCCTTCTCCCACGCGTAAAACGGTCATGAGCCTCTTGGCGGTTGTACACACTCGACGATCGCTTATTAGAACGCAGCTAGGATACGAAGGATCCGTAAACGGCAGGATTCGCCCACGTGGACAGCACCTTCAAAGGTATACCTGTCCCGGGCTTCTTCGAGTCGTTAGCGAGCTTCGGTGCGTGCACTGGTCTCTTTGTTGGACCAAGGTGACGACGTCATATGGATTTCGAAGGATGATCAACATGTTATAATAAGGTTTATAGGTAAAATGATGTTACACATTTACCACCTGAGGTCTTCACTTGTTAAGATACTTGTGGACAAGGGCTACTCTCATAAAATGCTAATATGTAACATAAGATTTTCTCATAATATCATATCATGTATATGGTTATATGTATATTTGCAAATTTGTGTATGTCACAGAGATGTATCTAAAGGATCAGTTCCAGTTGAGTTTTCCTGAATTTGCAACAAATATCAAACATCCACACTTGTACTGCCAAATTTGAATATCTGCAGAGGTACTTTCTAACCAAACATACTGGTAGCTAACATTAGCCAGGTCTGAGCACAATAGGTCCTCCGTTGACAAAACACGATGGGTCTCAGGTATTTAATAAATCCAGATCGCGTTTCTCTCTACAAATCCCCGCCGATTCGCGGCACGTCACTCGGGCGTTCTTTGTCCGGATCCAAAACATCGGCGTAGCTGGTCGGCTGTTTTTCATCGCGAATTTCCTGTCCCGGGGACAAAGTCAGCCGGCATTTGCCGCGATCCGTCGAAATATCGGGGTGTTCAGCGTATAATAAGACACGGGCAGAACGTTGCTTCGGACACCTCGGACACATGTCACCGGTGCACGAACGGATCCTGTTGTTCCCCGGGCCGCGTCTACGTCCGCCACTCGTCAATTAGAAGCGACATCGTTCCCGACACGAAAAACCTGGCTGGGCTAGTACCTCGAATCGGGACCGTGGGGATTCGGGAGAATGACATTAACATACCGACCGCGAGAAGGAGAGACGAGGACGGAGAGAGCAGGAGAGAGCGAACGATCGCGAAACGCTCGATGGAGGGCGGACCAGCCGATCCGCAAGAAACTTTGGACCTTCCTCGACTTTTCGACGGTCCTCCGGCTACAGCTTTCGAGAAATCAGCAAATTCCACGCGGTTCCCCGGAATCGATCAAACTTCACGCCTGCGGGAACGGACCTCGGGTAATTAAGGAAGACGACTTGATTCCACGTCGACCGTCTTCATCGACTGATTACCCGAACTCCGATCGATCGAGAACGTTTTTTAGTTCTACCGCGAACAGGATCTGATCGTACGTGAACGAGATCGGTTGATTATCGATCGTTTATTGAACCTTTTCGAGAGGATTGAAGAAACTGTACGGACAAAATTGACCTCCCTGTTGCAAAAATGGTATCCTATGAAACTTATGAATTTTATCGAAGATATATTAATAGCACTTTTTGTCATTGTCGAAATTATTGAAAATGTTATTGTAACTTTTCAAACATACATTTGCAATATTTTATTATACTTTTACTAAAACATACTTGCTTATTTGTACTTTTTATGATTACCTCAAAGAGTTCAATATTGTCACATTTTTTTCTAACCTCACATTCTTAACCATACTTCGATCTTTCAAGACAATATCACACCTTAATAATTTTTACTTCTCTGACATTCCACTAAAAGTTTATCCAAATATTATTACCTACAACATTATAATAAAATAATGTACTTAAAGTAATAAAAATAATCATCACAATATAATTAAAGAGGAGGTCAATCGCAAGGTAGTTCAAAAAAGTTGTCAAAAAAAAATCACATCGATCCGTATTAAACTTATCAAAGTTCAGACCGGGAAAGGAGAACACAAGATAGCGAAACAATTTACACGAAGAGAGAGGATGCAAGATATACAGCGACAATGATAAACGGCTCGATAAGCAGAGCAATATCCAAGAAGATAAAAAACGTCGGCAGAGCTGTAGGAAATAATGGGCAACAAGGGAACATCTTACAAATCGCAAAATGGAAGAAAATCGACCGCAGCTCCGTTAGCGAATCTTTCCCTACGTAGCTGCGTCGCTGAGTCATAAGCCTGCTGCCCTTAGGCAAGGTTCTTATCCTCTTCTACGACGTGCAAGATCCTTCTAACCCAACTGCGTAATTTTCTACTGAAATATTAGTTTCCTACGTGATTTAGTAACGAGAGGTCTCCGCTTTTTGAAACATCGTTTCCAACATCAGGTATGTACTTTACTATGGACTTTATGGAGGAACTAATTTACGTATAATTGCCTTATCACTGTTGATGTTTCACGTTATGTCGACATTAGTTTGAAAAGTTGCGTTGCAAGGTACAGTAACGAGTACTTATATAAATAAGTTTGAAAAATTTCGTAGAAATACTTCAAAGAAATTTGATAAATTTCATAGAAATATTTGAAAGAATTTTTATAAATTTCATACAAATATTTCAAATATATTTTATAAATTTGATGAACATATTTCAGACAAATATTACGAATAAATTTTAATGAAAATTATGAATGTATGAATAGGTAAATTTGAGATTAACAGGTGAAGAATGTAAAACTGTTTAAATAAATATGTGACGAGTGTGTCCGAAGTCAACTGTCCCTGAGCACAGCCCTCCACAGGGGTGCAAATGACCCGAAGACCTTCGACGTCACGTCTGAAGAACTCCAGGAAACAATGGCGTGGTGACAGTCTGTCCACAAGAGGGGTGAAAAGCTTCCGGCTGGAACGTCGGTCAATTATGCAAGGCGCCGTGTGTTTTCTCCGTACAATGGACACCTCGCGCTGTTTGGCATCGTTGGGGAAGCAAAACGGGGGAATCGTGGTCGTCTCCATGGACGTCGTGGGACACAGGAGGAAACTGTATACACAGGGTGGGCGTCAAGGACTCTCGAAGCGAAAGAGGAGAGACGGTGGACCGGTACGGCGGCCATATGTGGACACCGTGTAGACGAACGAGCCTGCGTGCACGCGCGCACGAATCCTCGCCTATGCACGGAACCGAGTGAATCGTCCATGGATCGCGATTTACGAGGTGGAACGAAATTGTATTGCGATTGTCGAGTGTCGCATCTTGCATCGCTCCGGCACCCGGTTATATTGCCTCCGTAAACGGTTATGTATATGCGTCGTTACCGGAGTCAATATGGGAAATTGTGTCCAAAAAAACGTCGACCTTTACGAAGAAATCCAGATCAAAGATTGAAGGTTTAGATCGAAGATTTTCCTTGTTAGTTGATTTTTGTCGAGTTCAATATTTAAGTATGAACGCTAACACATCAACATTAATATTTGGTAGCGATGGGTATGAACGACTTGTGTTTGATTTCTCCTGCTTCTAAAATACGGATAAATGAGTCATGAAGGACTACTGTCTATGAAAGTAGGTCTTTGAAATTTGTATATCTTCGAAGAAATTAATAAATGATGAAGTTTGAATAAGGTTAACATCGATCAACAAAATGTTATTTGTCGAATTATACTAGACTATAAAAACTACTTTAGTTGCTAACCAACCTAGTTTAAAAGCCACCTCCAAGTTTAAAAAATGACTAATCTTTCAACACAAGAGGTATAATTGAATAAGTACTCCGCTAAGAAATTTGAAATTGTAAAAAGATTCCTCGAAACATGCAGCGAGCGTACTAGGAAAATTTCTTCCTGGATTAGATCACGCTTAATTTTACACGTCATGTACAGCAAAAAAAGGATAATATTTTCTCATTATTCGACACCGGCTACTGTCGATGAATGCAAGAACGTATCGATCGTTTCTCGAAATCGCGCTCGTAAAATCCCGTACACACGAATCGACTTCGTAGAAGCAATGCAGGATTCTGATATTCCTCGAACCATGTTTCACTCATCTGTCAAGCGATTTATTGGAAACAGAGAGGACGCGAGACGGGGAAACCATAGGTGCAAACAGGAAAATAAAGGAATGGAAAAATTAAAAACTGGCGCGGCTCGCGAGCGGACGTGTGGATGTGCGTGTAGACATTCGAATACTCGTTTGTCGGGTTGTGTTCTGGCTGCAAGATGGATACCGTGTTCCTAGGGAGTCCACTCCGGTTCTCCGCAGAGCGCGTGCCAATGTAAGCGACTGTTTCGCGGTCCTGCACCGATCAATCGTCGGGTTTTACACCGTCGGGACGCAAACTGGTTTCGCAGGGACGTATTTGCGTTAATGGGACGCCCGTACCACGAATACCTACCGTGGAATGTGACACACAACTGTGCCACCTCGATACGATTAGAAACGAAATCGCCGTTACGACATGGCTACTTTTTTTCGAATACTTTACGCAATATTAACAAACATATCAAAACGTGTTACAGAACATTAAATGATGTTCATGTTAATAACAAACGATGTTCATATTAATATAAAAAATATTAAATAATGTTAATTTAATGAAACTATTTTTGATGCATTTAAATCGTCATCGTGTTGCATAGGTCATATATGATATATGAGTGACACTTTATTAGAAATGAATTGCAGACGATTTGATTAATGACGCTGTCGATGTTTCATGTGATTTGCAATTACAACTTCTTTATATAGTTTGTGAAAATAGAGGAGGTTTATGTAAGATAAGATGGGTCTTGCTTAATCACTTGTTTACTTGATAAGTTAATCAAGTTAGCAATAAGTTTCGTGAACAGCAAATATTTATTTACTGTTAGTTTTCAGTGTTACTTTTACAAAAGTTCTTTATTAAAATTGTCAAAAATTATGCTACAGAGGATCCATTTTGATTATAAAGTACGTACATCATTTTTACTATAAATAATATTGATGCAAAGTACTAATAGTCAGATGATATACATCTTCTATTTTGATATGGTTAACCTTACAAAAATATCATTACTGATGACTTTATAGAAGACCGTACCTTAAAGGTATTCCCATAAAATCTGTTAATGAAGTTACCATAAATCTGTTTAATGGATTACTCTACTTCAATATCGACCGAACATTTAACAAGATTCGTGACACGTACGATCAATTATCGGATGATCAATATCGCCTTTCCTTCTCATTTGCGTAAGCAAAGCTCGAAGCACGAGCGCGTGGGTTCAATGGTAAAATCTCGGTATAATTGATGTAATTACTATCGAAAGAGTAGTGTTAGGCAGGGATACAGTAGATATCTCAACCTACCCATCGAAAGGCTCGCCTTTCATTTCGAACGACCCACGTAACTCGAAGTATGTGCCGTGTGCGTTCTCGCGAAAACACCGGAGGAAAGATTTTCTCGAATACGTTGTAAAACCGAGTCGATCGATCGGTTCCACCGACCACGAAAGGTATTGCGATACATGTAATTGTACACGAAATCGCGTGTCCAGCTCCGAGCATAAAGAGAAGAAAAAGGTTGGCCAGGATCGGCAAGGTCGAAGATATTCCGAGAATCGAAAGGTCCGTTTGAGGAATAGCGTGAATGAATTTTAAGGGAGATTCTCACTGAAATTTATTTTGTTCTTTCGAAACGGATGAATACGATTCGTGGAAACTCACGGTTCAAGCCTGTTATTAAATTATATTTTACACTTTACTGCGGTAGGTCTTTTTGGGTGATTTTTTTTAGAGGTGTGGGAACGTGGACCTTGGGTAATGTTTGGGTCAATATTTTCGGTTAAGGTTTTTTAACATAATTTCTTGATGTTTGTATTTTTGATTTGTGAGTTTCTGAATCACTATATTTTTATATTTGTAGATTTCTATATTTTCATGTTTCTAGATTTACCAATTCTCACATTTCTAAATTTCCATATTTCTCAATTTTCACATTTTGCAATTCCCATATTGCCCAATTTCCACATTTTTTAATACCCATATTTGCCAATTTTTACATTTTCCAATTTCCACACTTCCCAATTTCTATATTTCCCAGTTTCCACATTTTCCAATTTCCATGCTTCCCAATTTCCATATTTTCTAGTTTCCACATTTCCCAATTTCCACATTTTTCAATTTCCACATTCCCCAATTTCTACATTTCCCAATTTTCATATTTCCCAATTTCCACATTTCCCAATTTCCCCATTTCCCAATTTCCCCATTTCCCAATTTCCCCATTTCCCAATTTCCATATTTCCTAATTCTCACATTTACCAATTTCTACATTTCCCAATTTCCACAATTTCCAATTCTCACATTTACCAATTCCCACACTTCTCAATTCCCACCCTTCTCAATTCCTACATTTCCCAATTTCTACATTTCCCAATCATCACATTTCCCAAATTCTCAATTCTTAAATTTCTCAGTTCCCAAATTTCCCAATTCTTAAATTTCCAAACTGCCAAGTCCTCAGCCACCTAAACTCAAAACTCTCCACCTTCCAAATCCTGAAATTCGCACCTTTCTCCCATAACTACTTATACTATCTCCACACAAAAATTCCATCTACAAATCCCAATTGAAAATCCTCCTTCAAAATTTCTCTAACCAAATCTAACCTAACCAATCTTCACATGACCCCTCCATTGGCTCTCCACTCTCCAGCACCAAATTCTAAACCCATATCCTGCAATACTACATATCCTACAATATCCAAAAAGTATCCAAAGAACGCAAGTATCTAACCTAACCTAACCAATCTTCACATGACCCCTTCACTGGCCCTCCACTCTCCAGCATCAAAACCTAAACCTCTATCCTTCAATACTACATATCCTCCAATACCCAAAAAGTATCCAAAGAACGCAAGTATCTAACCTAACCTAACCAACCTTCACATGACCCCTCCTTTGGCCCTCCACTCTCCAGCACCAAATTCTAAACCCATATCCTGCAATACTACATATCCTCCAATACCCAAAAAGTATCCAAAGAACGCAAGTATCAGTTCACAATGTACGAAGGGGTTAAACAAGATCACGTTCTCGTAGCATGGCAACGGAAGAGAAGGAAAAAAAGCGGAGGCATCGAATCATCGAGAAATATCTCCTTTCGCTCCGTTCACCGCTCCAATGCAGTCGCATCAGCGGAAAAATACGCGGTCATAAGATTCTTCTGCAACCGGACTTGGGCGCTTATAACCACATACCCCGGCTTGGCAAGGAACGTATACACGTATACTTCTATACATCTCTTCGAGGTTGAATTCTAGTCGTAGCGAGCCCTCGTAATCTTTAGCCCCCGAGGTCAACACGAGCTCGTCCGTGCGACGGGAGATCTTCTGCAGGTAGAGAAGCCCGCCTGAGTAACCCGTGTTGCTACGTACCTGGTACACGATGCTACCCTCTGTATTGGTAGATAGATACCAGGACAGGACCTTTCTCTCTGGATGCATATTATGCGGCCAAAGTCGTGGCCTGGCTAAGACAAAGCACTTCACGGATGCTGCGGAGAGATAGCAGCCAGGTTCAAAGGTTTTTGGACCCTGAACGAATTATGGAATTCTTCGTGAGTCTTCATGAGGATATCATTCGAATGAAGCAATACTTTCATTGGACTATGTAGGATTCATCGAATAAAGATTTATGGAGAAGGTAGGAGATGCACGAACTGTAGATATGTGAATACATGAAGTGAAATTGCACGAAGACAGATGAAGAAACACGAGGTGAGGACAGATGGAGAAACTCGAAGTGGAGATCGATGGAGAAGCACGAAGTGAAGATACATGGAGATGTGATACATGAAGATTGCACATGAAGTTTAAAGTGTATCTTTTGCAACGATGGAGAACGTTTGAAGAGGTGTTTGGTTGTGGAAGGAATTGTTAGGATGTTATACAAATTTGAACTCTTTGTTGAACTTTTATAAACATCATCATTACTTTCTTTTTGGGGAAAACTTTTTATAGTTTGCAAGCAGAAAATTGGTCATATTAGAAAGATCCTCTGTGTTTTTTAATATAATAGAATGGTAGAAATTGTTTGAACCTGATGCATTTATTAGAAGAATTTTAACGATGTGATGGTTCTTATTAACCTGTTCTTAAAGTCGATTTATTTAAACGTATTTAAATTGTAAAAAGCAAACTATTATTATAATATATAACTAGTACAAATTCTTAAAGAAATGATGAAGAAATTCACTCTAACTTTAATGAAAGATCTAAATGAAGATAATAGTTCTGCAATAATCAGTAGCACCTAAAGTCCATATTTTTAATAAGAGACCTAAATGAAGATAATAGTTCTGCAATAACCAACAGCACCTTAAGTTCATATTTTTAATAAAAGACCTAAATGAAGATAATACTTCTGCAATAACCAACAGCACCTTAAGTCCACATTTTTAATAAGAGACCTAAATGAAGATAATAGTCCTGCAATAACCAGCAGCACCTTAAGTCCACATTTTTATCCCTAAAATCCTTAAATTTGAAACAAATATGGATTTGAAGTGTACAAACTAAAATTCAAAATTGAGAGAACTTTCTGATAAACTTTTTCGTAGATACAGAATAGTGAGATTATTAAACACCATATACATTTGTTTCGTTCGGAGTGTAGCTACGTAGGAATACAGCTCAGCGAACGTTACGAGCAGCGTCTGTGATAAGAGATAAGAAGGCTTGTCCAACAGTGGTTCGTGAGTTTTACCAGGTGTGAATGGCAACTAATAAAGTTACGCTTATCTGCTCGCTGTTGAAATGTACGTCTTAAATGTTAGCCAAACACTGTTCCAGCCGAGTTCTGCACGCGAGCTCTGGGTTTTTGGGCAAAATTACACTTATGACCTTCTTCCTCCATGAGAAAGAAAAGTGAGACCTGTTCCAAAACTTTGTAACGCTTCTGTGCAATAATTTCGATAAGGTCAAACTTAGAATAACTACAAGTGTCTCAAAGAATGTCACAAAAATTAATTTTCACAATTAGAAAATTCAAAGATGTCTACATTCATGAGTTTCATAATTCAAGAATTTCAAACTTAAATCTTCAAGATTTAATTTAAAAATCTTGAAGATCTTGAATCTTGAATCTTGAAGATCAAATCTTGACTTAAAAAAGTAAAAAATTCTAAAACTAAAAAATAATAAACTCTGATAATAGAAGTTAAAATAAAACTTTGATAAAAAAGAACGTAACAGTGTACTTATCTAAAGAATGTCTACCATAACCGTGCTATAACAGCCCGACCTTTCGCAAAAGGAAGGTACTTTCTTTCGTTGCTCAACGGTGCCTAATTAACGGCTCACCAGTAATTAACGAACGGCTTGTAAAAGTTCCGTGAACGTTTTGGAGAGGTTAGAGCCTCAGCAATCGCATTCCGCGAGTATCGTAAGCCGAGATCAAGGAAGAAATAGCGAGAGGCCATCATCTCGTCGATTATCGCGTACGAATCTCGGCAGAAGAGCGTCTCGAGCGACGTCGAAGATATTCGTGATGCAATCGCGGATCTATGATCCGAGGATCTTGGCTCGAATCGCGGGAAATCTCAAGCTGTGTCCCGGGACATCGTGTATACTCCATGCACTACGCGTTTCGTGTGCATCCTGCGATATACGGAGAGCGTTATAGCGATCGTTCGAGCGCGACTTTAGCATCGGTTTAACCTCATTCCTGCCGATGACGTCACTCTCGCCTTTCCCTCGACTCTGGACCTTCCAGCATCTCCCGAGATGTGCAACCAGCCTATCGACTATTATAGACGATTATTCGTATCGCTTCACGACGATTTGTCTTGCTTTTGATCTATTTTTGTGGTCGCAAAAAGATATGGAAAGGTACATGTAAAAGGGGTGAGGTTAGATTCGATGTGAGAGGAGTACTTTGGGGGGTTTTTGTGGGTGATGCGAAGTTAGGGGATGGTAGTTGGGGATAGATATAGGGGAAATTTGATATTTGAAGTGGAAGATGGAGGTGGAGTTGTATTCGTTGATTTTTGGGGGTTTGTGACGATTTGGAAATATGGGAAGGGGTCAAGATTTGAGCGACATAGATATTTGGAGTTGTAGGAATTTAGGGTTCAGAAAGTAGGGAATCTAGGGAATTCAGGGTATAGAAACTTGGGAATTTAGGGAATTGGAGGATTGAGGAGTTGGGGAGGTTGAAATTTGGGAATCTGAGAGTTTGAGAGCTTAGGAATTTGGGGATGTTGAAATTTGGGAATCTGAGAGTTTGAGAGCTTAGGAATTTGGGGATGTTGAAATTTGGGAATCTGAGAGTTTGAGAGTTTAGGAATTTGGGGATTTAGAAATTTGAAAATTTGAGAATTTGGGGATTTGGAAATTAGAAAATGTGGTAATTGGGAAATGTTGGAAGTAGGAAATGTGGTAATTGGGAAATGTGGAAATTGGGCAACGTGGAAATTGAGAAACGTGGAAATTGGGAAATGTGGAAATTCGGAAACGTGGAAATTGGAAAATGTGGAAATTAGGAAATGTGAAAATTGGGAAATGTGAAAATTGGGAAATGTAGAAACTAGAAAATGTGGAAATTGGGAAATGTAGAAACTAGAAAATGTGGAAATTGGAAAATGTGGAAACTGGGAAATATAGAAATTGGAAAATATGGAAATTGGGAAATGTGGAAATTGGGAAACGTGGAAATTGGAAAATGTGGAAATTGAAAAATGTGGAAACTGGGAAATATAGAAATTGGAAAATATGGAAATTGAGAAATGTGGAAATTAGGAAATGTGGAAATTGAGAAATGTGGAATTCGAAAATGTGGAAATTTGGAAACTTGATAACCATTCAAAAACTTCAATTCCTCACTTCTTACATCCGAAACTCACTAATTTCATATAACGCCATAAGAAACAAAATTGAACAATACTACCCATAATCTCAAACAAATGCTAAACTAAAAATATCAAGAACCTCCCTTTTTTCATACAAAACAATAAAACCAGAAAAAGCTGAAGTTACCAACATGAAGCTATTACTAAAATAAATTATTTCGCGATAAAATTCTCGCGTGTATTACCTCGTTTCTCTTCCATTGTTAATGATAATTCTCCTGCGAGATTACTGATAATTGCATCATCAAAGGATGATTGGAAGGACCGATAGTTGTCGTTAACTGCAATATTTCGTAATTACAACGGACAATACCTTGGCAAGGTAAACGATCAAAAATTACAGAAATTGTCGTCAGATGAGGCTCAACGGCAGTTCCATAAATTTGTACTTACACAAGGTTCCCGATACCATAGAAGTCTTAATAACAACGTTGACCGCGTAAAAAAAATCACGGTGAAACGTTACGTGACGTATCTGACATTTAACGAGCGATAGATTTTTATAATGCTGTGACGAGGTCATCGATACTCGGTAAGTCCTTTAGCTTATCTAAATTACGTGTACGACACGAGATCGAACATATATGTACGGCTTCTTCCTTCTTTTCTAGCGATAAATAATATACGAGATCCTTTTAGCGATAATTGCAGAATAAAATGTTTTATGAGTTTCTTGCGTAGGTTACATTGAAGGGGGTATTTAATAATCTCTTTTACTGCGTTCGTCGGCCAATTAGGACGATTAGTGGGAAGTTAAATATTGATGGGTCGTTAAAAATGAAAATTATTTTCAGCGGGAATTAGTGCGCTTTTAATTGGATTTCTAGCTTTCTAAAAGGTTCGGTGTTTGTATGGTTGTGAAAGGTGTAAAGTTGTAAATTTGTTCATTTTTATTTTGCTAAATTTTTATAGTTTGGAGGTTCTGAATATTCAAATTTAAAATTCACAGGTTTCTTTTTTGAATCACCAAATTTGTCTATTTACAATTTCAGGAGCACCAAATTTCAAATTTCTAAATTTTCACATCTCTCAATTTGAAATTTCTGAATTTCCACATCTCCAAATTTCTAAATTTCCACATTTCCACATCTTCAAATTTCAAATTTTTTAATTTCCACATCTCTCAATTTGAAATTTTTAAATTTCCACATTTCCAAATTTCCAAATTTTCAAATTTCCAAATTTCCAAATTTCCAAATTTCCAAATTTCTAAATTTCCACATCTCCAAATTTCAAATTTTTTAATTTCCACATCTCTCAATTTAAAATTTCCAAATTTCCAAATTTCCAAATTTCCAAATTTCCAAATTTCCAAATTTCAAATTTCAAATTTTTAAATTCCCACATCTCCAAATTTCAAATTTTTAAATTTCCACATCTCTCAATTTCAAATTTCCAAATTTCTAAATCATCAAAATTGAATATTTAAAATTCCTATATCTCCACTTTTAAAGCTTCCAAATTTCTAAATTCCCAAATCACTAAATTTCCACATTCCTCAATATCTAAACCTGTTGCACCCAGTTGTCCAATAAAAACCAAGCTAAAGTTACATTGTATTCCCCTGCACATGTATGTGTGTATTCTTTTTCTTGAAACCACACCGAAGCAGGTGAACCATTCCATAGAAAGGTACCCCATAGAGATCCGACGTCAATATCCTCTAACTAAGGTGGGTCTCAAGGGTCTGAGCATGGGTTTTAAAGTATCCCATCAATGTTCCAAAATCTATGGCACTCTCGACTCTTGTACCTGGAAAAACCGTGAACATCGAGCTACTCGAAGTCTTCTTCACAGGGAACATTTGTTTTCGAAGGTCGAGAACATGGTAATGGAATGTTGGCAGGAAATGAAAATCAATTCATTTCTTAATTTCTGGTTGGGTCTTAAAACCTTTGGATTTAGGTTTATTAAGTTGGAATTTTATAGATTTATTTTTTTATTTATTTTTTTTTTATGTCAAGATTGTAGTGTGACACGTTTTTTTGTATACAGAAACGTGGAGTTAAATTTTTCAGTATTAATTGAATTAAGTTTGTAATTAAGTGTTACGTTTTTAACAGTGTATTATATAATTTTTGATTATTATAATCATATCTCATATTAAGGTTAATAGTGTTTCATGCAAAAGATAGTTTATTTTATTTTGAGACATTTACTACAATTCAGTAATAATCTTTACAGTAATAAATTTAGCTATGTTTCATCTGATACAGATTTTAATTTATTTTGTGAAATTTGTCAAAATATAATAATTTTTTTATTAAATTAACTTCAGTAATGTTTTTATAGTATTAAATTTAGTAATGTTTCATCTGATACATATTTCAATTTATTTTGTGAAGTTTGTCAAAATATAATAATTTTTTTATTAAATTAACTTCAGTAATGTTTTTATAGTATTAAATTTAGCTATGTTTGATTTGACACATATTTCAATTTATTTTGTGAAGTTTGTCAAACTACAATAATGTTTTTATTAAATGAACTTCAGTAATGTTTTTATAATATTAAATTCAGTAATGTTTCATCTGACACATATTTTAATTTATTTTGTGAAGTTTGTCAAATTACAATATCATTTTTATTAAATTAACTTCAGTAATGTTTCACCTAATATTTTATTCATGTTCATATAAAAAAATGTATTTTTTAAATATAAAAAAATAAACTCTGATTTTTCATCACCTCACAAGTCACTCAAACAAAACAATTAAGCAATGAAACAACCAGCAACAAAGTAAAGTAAATAACCCAAGAAAATTACAGTGTCACAAGACCAGTTTCTGAACGATCCAATAAACAGAAATTTTCCCCACGGGTTGTAAAATCTTTTCCTATGAAAGCGATAACAAACAATCGTGGTCACTGATTTACAACATATCGCCTCTCGCGTGTAAGAGTAAATTATAAAAATCTTGAAGCCGGATTTTGCGAGATAATAATAACGTTACCGCGCCTACGGTGCACCATGTACTGGAACATTTACTGTGTGTCCGGTATCACCCAGAAACTGGTCGATGTGACAAATTGCGTGATATCAAAGAATCGAAGTCACCAGAAAGCGGCTCGTTGCACAATCCATTTATCAGCCGTATGCTGTGTCTTTCTCTCGAAAATAATAGCTCTATGTTACGCGAAAACGTCTCGAACAATGAACGTGTTACGTCGATTACATCAACAATCGATTTTCTTCTCGCTAACACATCGCGAAAACATTTCATGGCGGACAAAATGTCTGCTAATTTTGTGTAGGTTGATAGCACGTGATTGCTATTTCAATTTTTTTATGGTATGTGAGGAAACGTAGGAAAGATACGAATTTTTTTATATTATTTTCTTGAAATATTGGAGTTCCTTGTACTTTCAGTGCATCTAATTGTATTGTAATTGTATGGATGATATTTTAATGTCATTCGTGGTGAACTTTACTCGTCTATTTTTTCCTCTGCAGCGAGCAATGGGCTACTGTATGTTTAGGTGCAATGTAAAGTTTACTATATTGTTTAAGTAGGTTTTTAAATTATCAAGTTTTTGAAGTTGTAAATTGAGAAATTTCAATTCTTGAGTTTGAAAATTTTCAAATTCTTAATTCCTATACTTTAGATCTCTAAATTTATGTATTTCTCAATTCTCAAATTCCCAAATTTCCAAGTCCCCAAATCTTCTACTTCTGAAATTTCCTAAATTCCTAAAACCTTGAATATTTCAAGGACCCACATCTCCAAAGACTCGGAATTTGGGAACTCCCTAGATTCCAAATCTCCCGAATCCCAAATCTTCCAAATCCTAAATCTCCCAAATTCCCAAAGCTTCCAAATCCCAAATCTCCCGAATCCCAAATCTCCCGAATCCCAAATTTCCCGAATCCCAAATCTCCTGAATCCCAAATCTCTCGAATTCCAAATTTCCCGAATCCCAAATCCTCCGAATTCCAAATTTCTCGAATCCCAAATCTCCCGAATCCCAAATCTCCCGAATCCCACATCTGCGAATCCCTAAATCTCCAAAATTCTCAAATCTTCCAAATCCCAAATCCCTAATTCCCAAAATCTCAAACCCTCCAAATGCCCAAATCTCCAAATCCCCCAAATTCCTCAAACTTCAAAATTTGAAAGACCATCAATCTAAAAAATTTCTCACCAAAAACTCCATCATCTCTCACCCCAAATCCCCAATTTCCCCTAGAATCCATCATCCTCCCTTACTCATCATGTCAGTATACTTCAACAACATAGTAGGCGCGTCCTCAGAGGAGGCAGAATACATTTTTCTTTATTTCAACGTGCATCACAAGGGGAACGCATCCTACATCATACTCGACCGAGTGCATCCATATGTACGCATAACCATAAAGCGACATCCCAAACGTGGTATTCCATCGTCGAATGTGATGCAGGGATGTCAACAGTATTCGTTACCGTAACGAACGTTAACACACCGGTAAACCGGTGATCGGCTTCGTTCGGTGCATTTCAACAAATTATGCAGCAGCTTTTCTTCACTTTGTCTACGTTGGAATAAATTTGTACCCGGCTAGAAGATGTAAATCGATCCCTTTTTCATTTCATGATTTTCAAATGGACCGGAATATATTCAAGAGACAAGACTTTCATCCATAATGTCGACGATAGCATTTTCTGTCGTGTCTGACGGAATTACTAATAACGAATCAAATATTCTTTTTAGGGGCTTTTATTTTCTATTGAATTAACTTGGACATTTGCATTTATTTGCATGGAGGTGTATTTGTGGATTGTTGGTTTAGGAAATGATGTCCTCTTTTGGAGAAGTATTAACTTTGCAGGAACTGACTGTAGGATAATCATTGGAATTGCTAATTCTTTTCAAATAACACTGAGCAAACCTACATTAAGTCTGAATAAAATTAAGTTCGACTGCAGTTGAACTTCTGCTTCAAATATAAAACATAAAATGATACATTGTAAAATTAAACACTTTAGAGTGTATAAAATTGTTTAGATGATTTTTATGTATCTTCTACATGAATAACATACTTTATAATTAACAAAACTATTCCACCTTCTACTTTATCAAACAATAATAAACAGCAGACTTTATATTTAACAAAAAAGATGTTACTGCATTTTGTCAAACATGAACGAAACTGCATAATGAACAAAACAGTTCAAACAATTTTCTCATATTTGTCAGACATGAATAGAAAATAAAAATTTTCCCAATAGAAATTGTTAATGATTAGCATTGTCAGTGGCGAAGAATGCACCCCGTTAAAAAATTGAAAAGACCATGCAGGGGTTAATGAGTGAGCAGAGAGAATTTAAAAGGAAGTACAAAGTTTGTGAAACAAGCAGATGTCAAAGGGTAGTTGGGCATCGCAGACAAGCGGAAGGGGTGCTCCACGTTTTTCCCGTGGGTTTCAGAAGTTTGAAAAGGTAAGCCACCTAATGGTCCGGTGCAGTGGCAGATGTCACATGCCCGGCGGATGTTTTTCAAACGGGCGTTTTGCTGCCAACGCAAGCAGGCTGCTTCTTACCCCGGCGTTCAAGTCTCCGCCCGGCGGGTACTAACAATCCCGCGAACATTAGGCGGCGGAGATCCCTGGCGAGCAAAGCGACCAAGAAATTCCAGGCTTGTGCAATCCGCGTGCTCGAACGGTCGCTTATCGACCCGGTGTTTCATTTTAACGATCCCATCGTGCACGTTCAACGAGCCCGTGAACGCAATTGGGACGTGGCGTATCGAGGGAAACGAGGAATCTTCGAAACGTTCTATCGACACGGAACGTTCCGATGATGCAAAGAGAAATTCGCCCGGAGGAGTACACGAGATGTGCAAATAGAAAATCGCTGTACGAGAAACGGAACAAACAGGGAGGAGTATCGCTTTTTTTGACCTATGACTTTACAATGAAGAGTTGCAGACTGCATACAAGCACGCACATCTGTTGTCAGTATCCAGGGGATAAATCTAGTCTCTAATCTCGCAATGTTATTACTTGTTTGAAAAGGTACTGTGAGAGATCGATGTAAATGCAGATGAACAGAGTACACTAACAAATATCATTTGTGATGGTTGCAAATGCTTGTTTGTGACTGCAGAAGTATAAAAACTGCGATTTCAGAGCGCTGTGAATCATTGGCGAACGAGTCATGTTCTAGATATGTAATCAGTAATCAGGAATTGCATAAGTACATATGTAGATGCAAATTCATGCAAAAGATGTGCTAATGTAGCTGCAGATGTTTATCCTTAAAGGAAATTGTCGATGTTGATTCAAAGTTCTGTTTTATCTAATATTTAGTGTAGACTATTCAATAATATTCTCATTACTACTCCTAATCTTTTCTCCTTTTTTTACTAGAGGCTCAATTATTCTTTTTGTAAATTCAGAGTAGTTTTGTAGTGAAATGTTTGAAAACTTTGTGGCACTGTTTCATTTATCTTTGTCATAATCTGTAGTTAGTGTGGATAAGTTAAAGAGTAGTGACAATTCTATTATTGATAATGTATTACACATTGAAGTTATTTTTGGAAGACATTTCTCTCTTATCATCTCAAAAAGCAGCATGCACACTGCTTAAGTTTTTGATTTCCCTAATCAAATAGCTACAGAATTATCGCAACACTCGTGTGCCAATAAATTAGTCATTACTTCCTCAAATAAAATCTTGTTCCAAGAAAGTTTATATCAGTGAAACTTCCTACTAGAACTCCGCGCAACTTTTCCCGCCATTCGATAACACACGAACGGTCCCAAGATCGAGTGCGCGTTCGCGATTACTCTATATCGAATTCACCGTTAGTTCCTAAGTCCGATAGCTTTGACAAGGGGATCAGATTGCAGGGTGACCACGACGGGAAATCGGAGTAAGGTCGATCGGTGAGAAGTGTTAATTCGGTTTGTACAAGCTGAAACGCGGCTGCCGTTCGATCGTGGCGGATCGACACGAGGGCTCGCTTTTTCCCTTGCACGGTGTCAAAATGATCAAGAGCGATCGTTGGTCGGTGGCCCGGTAAAAACGTACGCATCTGGTCACGTAGTATCCGCGACAAGCTACAAATGGTTCCGCGGATCTGTTTACGTTTCGGTCAGAATTTATGGGACGAACGTGCATCGCGGCGTGTACGTGAAAGTCTAGGCTCGCGCGATTTCGACGAAGAAACACGACACAACCTTTATAAATCTTTTGGCTGAAAAGCCACGTAGAGGTATGCCGGGCTTTTTACAGAAAACGCGCGCTTCGATTTCGGTGGCGGCGCGCTAAAGCGTCCACGCAGCCGCGGATACTCCGGGTCCGTGTTGCACGGGCGAAGAATGTACGCAAGAAAAGTTAAGGCGTGTCGATCTACTGGACCGACTCGAGGAGATCGTCTCGAGCGACGACGACGTTTCTCCAGAAACTTTCGCCGCGCCGCTCCGAACCGACTAGACTACACCTAGTCCCCGAACGTTCCGAGAAGTCAATGAACTCCAGGAATATTCCATCTCGACGGAACAAAAACGTCAGCCAAAAGCCAACGTCGAACAGTATTCGGGAACAACCTGGAGGTCTCCTCCTCCGTCCACCTGAATCCTGAGCAACGCGTGCCCGTATAAAGTCACTCACCGATTTAGAAGCGATCATTCGGCCAATGAAATATCCAAGGCAAGGCATTCGGCAGGCTGCACGTTCGAAACTTCAAGGAAACGAACGTTCACTTTTAAAACGGGTAAACGTGTCTCCGAACTTTTCGTCGCCGCGCACGAAACATTCATAGCATCCGTTTCATCGATCGCTGTCGCACTTTCACGCGAACAACGTTGCCCCTGTGGAAATGTCGCGTCCACGTGGTCCGCTGGCACGGGAAATATCGGTCGACAGTGTTCGACGATAGGTGGTCAGGCCCCGAAGAGGAACACGCGGAGAGTCACACGCGAGGCACTGGTTTGGTGACGCGGCGAGAAAAGCTAGCAGACGTCTCGGGGCGGGCGCGTCCGTGAGATCAACTGATCGAGGTGGCACGCGAGATCGAGTTTACGCGTCTGATAAGAGGTGCACGCGCGCGCGCGCGCGCGTTATCACTGTCAAACACGCTGACGGCGCGCTCTGCGTCGGTTTGGCATCGCTTCCACGAACCCGGCCCCGACCGTCTCGAATTCTCCGAGCACGGTACAGAAACGAATTCCTTCGTCGTTCCTTCGTACACATAAAATCCCAAAGTTTATCGTCACCGCTTCGGCCAACCTGTTTCCAGCTGACAATGCACCCGAGATCTTTCTCCGTCCGCTAGCTGCCTCTATACTTTCTTAGCTGAAAACGACCGGGTTCTCGCTGGAGGACGAGTTCTCCGCTCCGGTGTCCACCCACGATCGACGAAACGACGTTTCCGTTGTTTTACGGATCACTCGCGATTCTACGGTTCCACGCCGAGAGAAAGAACGCACGCGTTGAACAACACACGAGAAAGGAAGAGGCGGCTTTCACGAGAATTCCAGCCGATCTTTCGAGGCCTCCTCTTCGGTCCGCGCGTCTCACCTTGCGGAGAGCGAGTCTCCAGGTCGGCCATGCAACGACGCACAGGTCCACGCTGGGCAGGAGTCTCTCCTTGCCTCTCCTGCACCTTCGGGCCTCTCCCTTTCCACCTTCTACCACCACCACCACCACTCGGGTACAGCCACTACCACCGTCGACATCGGAGTCGCCACCACCGGAGTGCCTCTCCACCTTCTCCTTCGCCGCCGTCAGACTTCCTCGTCTCTCCCTCTTCGTTCCCTCTCGCCACCGGCCAAAAGACAACTCCTAACCTCTCTCCTCGTCCCACTGTATTACCTCAACCCGGCTCGCGCCATCCTCCTTTTCCCTCTTTCGCCTCCACTTCGCGTCCTTCTTCGCTCGGTTTCTCTACTCTAGCCAGGTAGAGCGGCTAGCTATCTCTACGCTCCGGACTCTCCCTCGGACCCTTTGTCGCTACGTGGAACCTTTCCCTGTGTGGATCCACGTTTGATCCCCCTCGGCTCTCTCTACACCTGAGGGTTGCGCACGGTGCATCTGGACTCGGAAAAAACATGTGTTCCACGAGTGTCTGCCGTGACGGAGGCTGCCCACGAATCGCGGATCTCGATCTGCCGAAATTGGAGCGGCCCGTGGGTGTCGGAGACAACGCTTCCGACTCTGCTGATCATAGTGAAATTTGATATCCACCAAATTTCTTATGAAAAAAAATATCAGTACCCAGATCAAACTTTCAAATTTTTGTTAATGTGAATCTAACCTCACTTTACTGAGTGACCTACTAGCTAAAACGTGGTTTAAACATTCGACAGTATCTTACATCTGAACCTATGCCATTCTAATATACCTTACATACCCTAAGAGAGATTTTGTACCATCCTATCTTGAATGTAGCACTTGAGGTGTGCTCTTTATATTACGGAGCGAATGATTTCGAAAGTGAAGCTATGACCTTCCTTAAGTTTCTCTGCGCAGCTGCTTAGGTTCGAGGGAAAATTCCGGAAGCGATATCTTATCGAATTCCGTGCGTTGGCAAACTGAAATGCTAGCACGGATTCCGTGATCCGAAAGAATGTTCCATGGAGAATTCAATTTCCCTGGGGTTTGATCGACCACGTTTGTCGGCGCGTTTTTCTAACAAATTTAACGAACTATGAGTATCCGCGATTTTTCCGACGACAAAAATGTAAATTGCTTATAAACTCGTTTCACCGTTTGTTAAACGGCGTGAAAACGTTCGGCCATGTTCAGTGGAGCACCCAGCGCTGTACTTGCAAGAATGTGGAATCGTGTTACGTAAATGCCACCTTAGGCAGGCGTGAAAATACATCGTGTTCGGTTTCTCGGAAGAATCTACCGCTATGCGGCTAGTTTCAACGCTTTTAAAAAGTTGCAATTGCTCGTCAGAATTCCACGGACTGCTCGCCTTTTTTCCGCGAAGCACGCGAGAAGACTTTGCCGTAAATACGTAATAATGAAGGAACTTGGACGAAGAACGAGCGGACGAGCGCTTCTTTTGGTCGATGTTACGCTTTTACTGGTAAACGTTTTGTGTCGGTAAATTAGCAAAAAGTACCTTGCAACTGAACGAAACTAGCGGAACTTTCTTAAGACGCTTGCTATTTGAGTTTTAAATTTATAAATAAACTCAAAGTCATTCTTGTCATCAAGAATATAAACTATCTTTGACTTTTTTTTCCTCGACAGATTCTTAATATCAAGCTATAAATCCATAATTTATTTCTGGAATTTTATTTAACTTTTGATGTTACATCGAAGTAAAATAAATAAATGAACGTTCTCTTATAAAATATTTTAGGTCTACAAACTTTTCAATGCACAGGGTTTCTCGGATTTTAGCAGGTGCTTGTTGATGGCCCGTTTCGATCTGATACGATTTGATCCCTGAAGGATCATCCCGAACCGCTCTTGACATTTTTTCCGGAACGACAGGGTACCAGCATTGTCCTCCTCAAGTGGTTTGACTATTTCTACGGTATTGTTTGCCTTCGTTCGACCTCACCCCCGCAAAAAGGTACCCTGTGGCGAGGAGACAGCACCGCTAACACGCCTAACAACTGAGGAACAATGCTGCAAAATTTCAGAGCGAGAATAGCCCATTCGTATCCCATTTGTCATTGTTCGAAAACTGTTTCTCTCGCTGGGAGACTCTTCTTGAAAGGACGACTTTGCATCACTTTGGAATCCATCGCGAATGCTCGTCAGCGTTTTGAACTTCATTTACATGCCGAAGCCGAAGTTTCTTTAAATTCCGAGAGCTTTGTAACTGCGGGTTAAATACGGAGAAATATAGACAATGGAACTGTAATGGTATGTATTCTTCTGTAATCGTAAACATTCGGACATGACACACTGGGTGCGTCTTTTGAAAACAGATGACACACATGGTGCGTATATAATTCCTTATTTATATGAAACAAAATTTATTCATTCACTTCATCAATTATTACATTTATTTTATTATACGTTGAAGAAAAGGTAATGATGGAAGTTCAGCACAAATCTCACGACGCACGTGGTGCGTCATCCCTTCACGTATTTTTATCAAACTTCGAATTTTTTTGCCTATTTTATTTCTCCACATAAATGATAAAACAGATCGTTCGATAAGCATCTAAGTGATCTAGCATTTAACTATTGATATGTTATAAATTTTTGTAAATAATTTAATTTTGATTAAGTGAATAGAAAATAGCGTCGAGTCACGGAGGATCGATGGCTGCTTCGATCATCAGGAAACGATTCACTTTTCACGGTGACGCTAATTGTCGGACACGCAGGTTGCCTTGGGACGATAATGGCGATCGCACGAGTTCAGGAATCAACAGGTGGTTTCATGAGCGCGTGGGCCTAAATTTAGCCGCGACATAACTTCTCCTACTACCTTTCGACTCTTCCCCTCTGTCGTCGAATTTGTTCTCTTTCCTGTCCCTTCCGACTGCTCGTTTCTTCTCCGCTCGCTGATTTCTCGTTTTCGCGCGTAAAAGCCGCTCGTTGAAGCGTGACTCCATCTAACGCGCGATGACGAAATTTGACCCGACGAAAAAGTTCGACTGATTCGTGATTTCAATGGAAAGTTTCACTCGAGGTATTGCTCAGAGTTCAAGCTAGGTCCTGACACTGATTTAATAAGTATCTATGATCGGTTACAAATTATGCTGTCTTGTATTTCATCCATGCGTTTCGAATGAATGCTGTAGTTCGACGAGAAGGTTTTATGAGTTATGTGAATTTTTATGGTAAGGTTCAAAGTGGTTGATTAAATGGTACATTCAATTTCAATCTTTACTGTTTTAATCTAATCACGTATTAATATGTCAAATGACGTATATACTCTTGTAATAAGGCTTTGAATGTGGAGTTTGCTGAAAATATTTCTACTGTCTGTTCTATAGATTGTAACTGGTGTAATATACTTAGAATGTAATACAATAATTTATACAGTACAATACATTTATAAAGTACCTTGAAAAATAATAGAAGAGGGAAGAATTAATAACAATGATGTTATAAAAGAACAAAAATATGTACCTACACAAGGAACAGATTAAAATGGAGAAAAATAAAGAAGAAAAAACAAATTTATTCCCATTGTTCCTTGGACTTCCTTATCGTTCCCATTCTTTGATGATGAAGAATTTGAACACATAAGAATTAAAAATGATTTCACATGTGCACCCAACCGTGCACATATAGTTACATCTATTTTTCAGGTTGCAGTTCAGCAACCACACGAATATGGTAAAATTCAATTTGAATCCGACGAAATGATAGAAAGACGAAACAGCCGGAGGTTAGATGGTTTCGAGGAATTCGAGACGCGTTGGCAACGTGGATCGGAAGGATAATTCGAATGGTAAGGACGAGGATGACGGTCATAAGGAAGCATAAGATCAATCTCAATGGCGGCCGGTTGGACGTCAAGCGAGACAGGGCCAAGCTCGTATCTCGCGCTTCGACGCGCGATTTACAGCTGCCGCGTCGCTTTATTCCCCAACCTGTTCTCGTGCCCGATGCTCTCGCCGCAGGAACGCAGAAACTCGCGTTCCTGTTGCAGAGAATCTCGCGTTGCTGTACGCGAATCAGATAAAAGTGGCACTGGAAAGTATACACCGCGGCCTCCGCCGCGACTTTGAAGAATCGGCCAGGATTCACGGGAGGATATCGCGCTGCACGCTGCAGTGCGCTATGGATGGCTGAGATTTTTGCGATAAAAGCGCATTCTATTTACCCGACCCCGACGGTTTAATGATAGATCTGAGATCTCGGGTTTCTGTAGAAAGTGGAAAGTTGCGAATTAACCCTCCGCAGATGGCCTCTTCGTGACTCCATGCAAATTACACATTCAAATTTCTCAGTAAGACTTTTGTCTGTTCGAATATACAATCGTGAAAATGACTTTCAAATTTTTTATTTGAACATTTTTGGTATTAAATCTCAGTTCCTCCAACAACTCTTTTGTTATAAGATATACTTGCAAATTTAACAAATATCAGTGAGTTTTTTAACCGACTTCGAAAAAGGAGGAGGTTACTCAATTCGATCAGTATATTTTTTTTTTTTTTTTTTTTTTTTTTTTTTTTATGTATGTCCGCCGATTACGCCTAGCTGGATGGACCGATCGGAATGAAACCTTTTGCATCTTGTAGGTCCTGACTCCCCATTGGTACCATTATAAAAAAAATTTAATATTTCAATTGCAAAGTATTGTTTTTGCAAAAAAACCGGCAACTTTTGAAAAAAACTTTTCTCAATTTTAGTGCGCTTTAAACATCATATCACGGACATGATTCTTTACAATTTTGTTCATATACAAATTTCACAAAAAACTTTAGTTTACAAGATATTAGCAAAAAATTGTTAATAACTTTCAAAATCAACTTTGCACGATTTTAATGTCCTTTTAATATGTTGTCAGGGACATTATTCTGGACAACCTTTTCCTTACGCATAATTGACGGAAAGCATCAGTTTTCGAGATATTAACAAACAAAATTGTTATTAACTTTTGAAATCAACTTTACACCGTTTTAATGTCCTTTTAATATGTTATCAGGAGCATGATTCAAGACAACCTTAGCCTCATACAAATTTCACGAAAAAGCTTTAGTTTATAATATATTAGCGAAACATTGTTATTAACTTTTAAAATCAACTTTGAACGATTTTAATGTCCATTTAATATGTTGTCAGGGGCATTGTTCTGGACAACCTTTTCCTTATGCATAATTGACGGGAAGCATCAGTTTTCGAGATATTAACGAAAAAATTGTTATTAACTTTTGAAATCAACTTTGAGCGATTTTAATGTCCTTTTAATATGTTGTCAGGGTCATGGTTCTGAACAACTTTTTTCTTATCCGCAATTAACGGGAAGCAATAGTTGTCGAGTTATTAGCGAAACACTGTTGTTACTAATATATTAAAATAACGAAACATAAAAAAAAAATAGAAAAAAAAGGAGTACTGTCTCACAATATCCTACACAATTCTCAGCATTCCACTAAAAAGCATGAAATAAAATAATTTTTAGAAAAAAAATACACCGACTTCGAAATGTACTAAAAAGTATAAAATAATTTCTATTTCCTAAATAAGTAATTTCTATCTCATTCAATCATACAATTACGTAACAGATATGAGTGAAACCTATTTACTTGTTAGGTAGTATATTAAATACATTTCAACCTTTTCGGAGGCGGCGCAAAATTAAAAATACCATAGTAAACGTTGCTCCCAATAACTAGTTGATTGTGGTATCTAAGAACCTATAAACGGAGCCCACGACGAGGGAATTATCAAATTTGCGCCGCCTCCGAAAAGGTTGAAATGTATTTAATATACTACCTAACAAGTAAATAGGTTTCACTCATATCTGTTACGTAATTGTATGATTGAATGAGATAGAAATTACTTATTTAGGAAATAGAAATTATTTTATACTTTTTAGTACATTTCGAAGTCGGTGTATTTTTTTTCTAAAAATTATTTTATATACAGTAAGTACTCTTTCAGAAATTTTAGAGTAACCACCCCTTTAGAGTAAACACAAATTTAATTCCATTCATTCAGAATTACAAATTATTTTTCATAAGAAAAAAATAACTAGGTACAAAGTGTGGTTGTTTCAAAATTAAAATTTAATTTTTCTCCTATATTGAATATTTTTAATTTGTGAAACTTTAACCCCTTTGTCGAATGATTTCCATAATGTTTCAGTTTTAATTACTCAAATTTTCAAAGATACGAGACATGTAATTTCCATAAAAAATGTTTGAATCTGTAAATTGAGTAATTTGTTTGAGGTCTCCGTTCATTACATGAATCGATTAAATCGATGATCGAAGAAGACTCAATTTATTGCGCACGCAACATATGCTTAATTAAAGTGTACATGATGCATTTGAAGATAAGGAACTTTCAATTAATACGTCATTAGGTTCCACAAGTTTCGAACTGACATTTAAGTCATAGTTAATTACAGGCTTTAGATTAATAAGTTAATTATGGGCTACAAGTAATAAGTCAACTATAGATTTCAAATTAATAAGTTAATTATAGGAATAAGTGAAGTGATTACAGCACGTTTTATAATTCATTTTTTAATATTAGTAATATTAAACTTGAAGGTGGTGAAATATTAAACAGAAATTAAAAGTACATACCTGTTTAAACTTGAAGGTAGTGAAATATTAAACAGAAATTAAAAGTGCATATCTGTTGCCGTAATTTCTTTCCCATATTAACATACTGCATTTTATCTCGCTATTTACATTAAATGAATCATAACTTGCAAGTATCAAGAAAGTGAGAAACTACCCTTGAGCCGTCACGCTGATAGCCAATCTTGTGGATTAAAATTGGATTCCGAATGTTTATGTATACCATGAACATAAGAGTATTGGCTGTAACGCTTAGAATACCGGTTCGTGAAGCATAGTGGCGCCGTTAGTCGAGGAATTTGCGTTTGCAAAAATTCGCACAAGTCGATAGGATTTGAATAAGCCTTGCGCCTCGTGTCACAAAACTGACTCGACTACTCGATTAGTCGCCCATGCGTTCTACGGATTCCCAATATTAAACTGACACGTATAGTCCTGGCAAGAATCATGGCCCCCCATTTACACTTATCAGATTTATTTTAAAATTACAAAAATAACTGAGCACGTATTTGTCTTATTTCATATTTTATTTGACGTGTGATTCATAAGGCAGATAATATTTAAACTTTAAGTGTCAGGTGGTAATTTGATCAAATTAACTATCTTCTTCCTTTCAGGTAATCCATGTTTGTCGAACTAAGAGTTGAAAAGAAGCTAACCTAACTTTTAATTGCAGTGATATGTGCCTCATATGTTAAATCCATTCAATGAGTAAATGTTCTTTCATCCATTTATTCCTTATTTTAAATATTACTTAATTTGTACGACTAAGGTTGAAGAAATTAACTGTCAATTGCAATGATTATTTTCGAGTATGCAACGATATTCAAAGAGAATAAAAGAAGTGCTTAATTGAAAGAAAGATTAATCCCGTATTGCCATGACGGTATCCCATGATAAATCAATCGGTCAGTAAATAATCATCCAATTTATTCCAACAAGAGTTTAAAAACGAATGTATACAAAGTTGAAACAAATAAGTCCATAACTTATGAACAGGAGTATATGCAAGAATTTTAACAATGCGAACATGTCCATCATTCCCGCTTTGGTCACGACGTATATATACGACGGTCGCCCCAGGGCCTAACACTCGTTACAAAGAAGAAGACGTAAAACCCACAGAAATATTGCTTCAACGACTCCGGCGATCAATGAGCCATCGATAAGCAGCAACGCTGGAAGATCGAGCATCGGTTCCAGGAACTCGTTAATAATAATCCACGGCGAAATTATTTATTTAGTCCATTTGCACGTTCGTCTCTGTCTTAGCATGCGACTTCGCTGGTAATGAATCCCTGGTGTCGTTGAGTTACAACGGCACCACAGGCTCCGAATATGTCCGGCTACAGGCTCGTGCAAAAGATGCGCCAGGATAACGTCGGAATACTTCGTCCTTCTTTCTCCTCTTTCCGTCCTTACACTGCGAGTTCACGCGCAATTTCTTGTTCTTTCTCTACCGTTGTCTGTGCACCCTTTGTCTGGGACTTCGTATTTTACTTTTGTCCTAGCCATTGTTCGCCGTAGGAAATCGAACGGTTTTGTACAAATTTTTTAGACATTGTGGCACCTTTTGTCGTTTGGACAAGTTTACGAACAGGTATTTTAATAATTTCTGTAATTTAAAATTAACTCCGAGAATCAGTTAATAGGCAGTTTTATTTATCTGTTTTTGACAAGTGTGTACCATTAATACATTTCACTCTTTATATGTTCAGGGTAAGTTAAACGACCTTGTGTAGCTAATTCATTCAATCCTGAATACAATTCAAACGCAAGGAGTTATGAAGGTTTTCAGAAACGTGTCCTAGAAATAAACCAGGTTTCAGAATGGTATGAAGCTATAATTTCAATGGTTAATAACAGTTGAACGTAAGCTGTAAGTTTGATCAAGGGTCGACTCAGCCGTCAGCAAGAGAAGACCTTGTGGCTCGACAAATCCTTAGCTCGTCCTTAGCCGCGCCTCCCACGAGTCGTCCCACGGTCGCCAATATTTGCGGAAACGAAAAGAGACGGTAAACACGAGGTGCCGGCCATTTTTAAGGAGAGGAAAACGAGTAGCGTTCTACGAATCTTTATTGACGTACAGGGTTCATTAGATCCGAGATTTTAATTGCGGCGCCATTCTGCCCACGATGTTTGCCCGAATCCTACGTATCGATGGTTGCGCAAATGTTACGAAACAACGGATTCTGACTAATCGTCGCAGAAAAGCAACGTCGGAACAAGAGTATTAGACGCGCGTTTAGGAATGTGGACGCTCGCCGAACAGTCTGCAAGAAGCGCGACTCCTTTCAATTACGCCGTCGGAATCGACATTCCGCGAACGGTCTTCAGCAAATATCGTTGGACGAGGATTAAAAATCACTCGGAACTTGGAGTAAGCCGGCCGATAATAGCCGGCATTCCTTTTAAAATCGCGCGGCTCTTTCGCCGGCAGTAAAGACGACAGGAAAGAACCGGTGACGGCATGCCGGGCGACGTTAACTCCGAGATTTTAACTAGTTTCCGTTGACACGTGTCAATAAACATTCTACGTTATTGTGCGTTGATAAAGCGATTCCTCGATGGAACGAGCGGCATTCAAAATGCTCGGAAAACCGTTGCTCGCTGCAGAATGCCCGTTTCCGAAGGGAGAAAACCTGAAGAGTAACATTTTTTTCGATTGTGTAACGATGGACATCTGTAAAACATGCGCCGTAATTATAGTAATCGATGGAGCTGTTAGCACGTTCTGCACCGTGGGAATTACCGGTTCGACATTAATTATACTACACTCAAATCAACATTTCTCAATAGAAGTATAGGTACCTAATTTGAAATGAAGATGACACTAAAAATTTGCATCCTTCATGACGATCAGATCTCCTAGACTCTAAATTTCTACACACTGTCATAAATTCTGATGACTGTCACATATTAAGATGATCATTCTTTTATGAGTGACAACCAAAGAACATGTGAGACACCAAAATCGTAATTTCTACGAACAGATACCTCCTAATAAAAAATGCTAAAAAGGTGCAAATTTCAAACGTGTAAATTTGTTATCGACAATTTGCTAATAATTTTCGTATCGTTAGCCAAAACAAAATAACGAGTCATTGTAAAAGATACAGTTAACGAGTAAAGAAAGTTATCGGGTCCGATAATCTACGATCAACGACAGGCTAATTTAGTCGAGCGTACGGAATAATAACGCGTACAGAAATTATTATCGGTTCGATGGTTTTTTCGTTCGCTTCGCGGTTGGTACGTTCCGCCACAGCCTGTCTTCGATCCGGCTCGCTTTTTTCGCCGATCCGGCCAATTTCTTGACACATGTTCGGCCGTGCAACGCTGAATCACGGGGAGCAGCTTTTTATGCGAAAAGCCGCGAGCGTGGTTTTAAAAGTCAGCGAGCTAGCTACTTTCACCCGGTCCGCGTTGAAAAACAGCCGATCCCGGGATTTTTTTGGGAATTAACCGGAGCAAAAGTCAGCATACGTCTCGAGATTACGACGTGCGGTGAGTAAAATCTACGCGGGATCAAAACATTAGCCTTTCTTCTGGTTCCTCGACCTGCGCAAGAACCGAATCGCGGAATAACAAGTTGGTACACCTGCCATCCGATCCAGGAATTCGTGTAATTTTTTATACGACCGCCTGCTCTGTCCATCGTATCCCTGTCTCATCTATTAACTCTTAGTATGAAAATAGCTGGGTCATTAATGTCTTCAATTTTACTAATGATTAGGCTTCTTTTGTATGACATAAATTTGATTCTTTAAGGTACACACTCTCACATGTGGAGTTGGGATATGTGGAGTTGGGACATATGGTGTTGTGACATGTGGAGTTGTTCATATGTTAACTGTTGTGTTATTCAGAAACAGGCAATATTGTTTCACCAACTTATGCTAATTGTATCTTCAGTAGTTTCGACTGTTTGAGATGCTAACATGGATGATAATATTAATAAACATTAATTATTTTGTGAAGGTAAAGAAATGATAGAGACTGAAGTATGATGGACGTCTTCACGTCTTCAAACCACCTAAGCTCCTAATAACTTTATATGTCACTATTTGTAATAGTACCGACAATGTGGATATCCCACTTAGTGCACTTTGAACACCCATAAGTATTAATAAGATATATGAACCTAATTCTCCCCGGAACCAACTATGTCAAAACCGTCGAAATCGACTATGTCGATTTGAATTTCCTTGGACTTTTCTCCGACCCCATGACTTTTGGTAACGCTCCAGATCCCGGTGGAGTCTCGGCACTTTGTAGTGACGAAGAGAGGCACGGAGGATACATCGGCTTCGCGTGTTTACCTCTTCGGCAACCGGTTCTTTCTTCCCTCTTCGCTCTTTCGAGCCGACTATCGTTCCTCTCCATCCCATTCGTTGCTTACCTGTGTACCTCGCGTAGAACCATCCTTCTTCTCCCTTCCTCCTACACCTTTTCCCCTTCCCATTACGTTTCTCCTCGTTTTTCGTTTCACGGTGAATCCTCGCTCCTCGTCGATTCGCCTGTCTCGTTCTCCTCTCGGCACCGCGGTATTCAAATGACCTCGGATGATGAATATGGCCGTCTCTCTCGGTCTGCCGGTAATTGCCGCTGTTTCTGTCCTTCTTTCTGCCCGCGGTGCGTGCGGCTTCGAGCGGGTACAAACGTACGCACGCACTCACGGGTCGGCTTCTTTCTTCCATGCGCTGCGTGCTTCTTTGCTCGTTCTTGTTTCTTTACCTCCTCTGTACACTTCGGGATACGTGCCGGTGGTACCCTGCGCGCCTCTTATCTTCGGGAATTTCGTAAGGAGCGCGCGGATAAATTGCGCGGGAACGGAGAACGCTACGCTACGTCTTGTACGACCCTCTGGCGATCTTACCGTGCGGTATAACACCGGGATATTCAACCTGCCGATTATCTCGACGCTCTGCGAAAGTATCGGCCTCTTGAAAGTAGAGTAGAATGGTGTAGGCGGATGGAGATTCGTGAAATGAACGCTCGGGCGTTATAACTCGTTCCGGTGAAATGTACTCTTCCCACAATATTTTCGGATACTGATGATAATCGCGTTTTTAACGATTCTACGAACTCTTGAGAACTTGTGTAGTCAAATTTGTAGGAAATTGAAAGATTTCTTGTTTCAATTTTTATGCATTTTTATGTTAATAAATTACACATTCCTGTATTTTTAAATTTGAATATTTACAATTTTTATCATTGCAAATTAAAATATATGAAATCCCTATGTTTGTAAATTTGAACATCTGAAATTTTTATACTTGTATATTTATAAATTTGTACATTTTCTATTTTAATAATCTGAGAGCTTATGAACTTGTAACTTCAGAAATTTAGAAATCTTGAAATTTAAAAGGTAAAATTTTTACAGCAATAAATTTCTGTCTACAAAAATTTAAAAACTTGAAAACTACAAATTTCTAGATTTAAAAATTAAGAAATTTAAAAGTAGAAACCATGGATCGACAAATCCATGATATACGCAATTATTCAAACTTCCAGCTAACGCAATTACGAACCATAAATATTTTCGTTATTAACACAAAGATTAAGTAATAATTTCGTCCATGACATTCAACAAAACACGTTTCACACCGAAGATAATGAAGCAACGGTAGTTCCGAATCAAGGCCTCGATAAAAGCAAGACCGATTAGGCGAATTAACGTAATAAAGGTGCGATTACGTTAATTAGGATCTTCCACCTGAACGCGGAAGAACCTTGACAAACTATCGAAGATTACCGAGTTTTTCGTTTAATCATTCGAAACCTGACAGACCGTTCAGAAATAATAAATTACATTAAAATTACTCGGTATTTCGAGCGTTAAAGTTAATTCTACAGACAGTTTCAACGTGTTCAAAAAAAACGTTGTTATGTACCGTCGTTTGTACATTAACCGTCCGACAGATTCTAATCGTCTATCGCGGGATAATTAATGTTTTCGCGCCTCGATGTTACGCAAGCCTTGGTATTCTCCGCGATATTTCCAGCGATTTAAAAGATGCTAGGGAACAGGGAATCGGGCAAGAAACTTCATAAATTTTAACTTGTTACATTAATCAATTATGAGGGACTGTACTTGACCTAACGTACTTGGTGTCTACTCTTGATTTAAAAGTTAGATGTTTTATAGAGTGGTGTGGAAGAACAGTAAAATTATATGAGAGGTTTGATTCCAGTGCTGCAAATTCCACAATTTTTATAGTCACAAATTCCATAATTATTTTGGGTTCAAATTTCACAATTTTCGAATTCTCAAATTTCATAATTTAGAGTTTTCCAAATTTTACAATTTCCATATTTTCAAATTTCATAATTTAGAGTTCTTCAAATTTCACAATTTCCATACTCTCAAATTTCAGAATTTACAGATTTCCAAATTTTGCAATTTCCATATTTTCAAATTCCATAATTTACAGTTTTCCAAATCTCACAATTTCCATATTCTCAAATTCCATAATTTACAGTTTTCCAAATCTCACAATTTCCAAATTCTCAAATTCCATAATTTAGAGTTTTCCAAATCTCACAATTTCCATGTTCTCAAATTCCACACTTTACAGTTCCCCAAATCTCATAATTTCCACACTCCCAAATTCCATAATTTCCAGTTCTCCAAATCTCACAATTTCCACATTCTCAAATTCCACAATTTTCAGATCCCCAAATCTCACAATTTTCATACGTCCAAACTCCACAATTTTCTTACCCCATAATTCTACAATTTCCACTTCTCCAAATCTCATAATTTTCCTACCCCCATTCCTCAAGTCCTATCGCCTTAACACTAAAACTACCATCCAATAAAAATAACTGCTTTCAGATTTCTCATTTTATATTGCAAAATTTTATCATCGTCATTCTATAGAAATGTCTGTCATATTTTGTTGAGGTAAAAACTAGTTTCATATATTACTTGTTTTTACCTCAACAAAATATGACAGACATTTCCATAAAATAAATAAATACCAAAGCGTTTAGTTCCATATATTACTTAATGCTTTGGTATTTATTCATTTCTCTTCTCATTTTATTTTTCATTCTTCGATAAACTAGCATTTAATATCGTTAGTGCTAGTATTAACTCTTTGCGATCGAGAAGTGACTCTCAGTCACCATTTTATTTAATACAATAATTTGAAATACGCATTTTTTAACTCTATAATATGACACATGTAATGTATAAACATAGTGCGACAAACAATAGTAGAAATTACTAGTAGATAATTTTAGTAAGAGTAGAAATAACCCCAAGAAAGTTCAATTGACATTTTAACTAAGTTTTGATGTTGCTGTTTATAAACAGCTGAATCTCCGAGTGCAAAGGGTTAAATTCCCCCCAAAATCTAAAACTAATTCCCGTTTTTTTATCCATCCACGTTTTAGCATTTCTCTGCACCATCAGCCAGCTGTGTAATCAAATTCTTAAAAGACCAACATATTCCGCGTCTACCTCCTAAGAGGGTAAGGTGTACCACAAGCAGCAAAGTTCAAAGATTCAACGATCTGAAGCACGTGGATGCCTGTTTAACCTTTTCATCGCGGTGGATCGGGAATATTATCAGGTTCCACGATATCGTCGCGCTCTATCGGCGACCCTACTTCCCGATTGCATTCTCACGCGGCGAATATTCGCGCTGAACTCGCGTACCAAGGATGGTATCGTCCTCTCCGCTCGAAACTCCACTCGTGTGTTCACCACCGGTGCCTCGAGCGCTCGTCTACACATATGCACATTCTCCACACGTTACGTGGGTTTCGTGCACTCTCGCCGATTATCTCGCGAACAAATTTTGTATCGCTTACCATCATCAATTATTCCTGTGAACGTTATGTAAAATGACAAATGTTCTAACTGAAGTTGCACAGAAAAAATGTGACTGTATTTGTTTAATTTTTAGCAAGTTTATAATGTAAAAATAATTTCATGACAAATGTTCTAACTGGAGTTGCACAAAAATATTGTGACTGTATTTGTTTAATTTTTAGCACGTTTGTAATATGAACATAATTTCATGACAAATGTTCTAACTGAAGTTGCACAGAAAAATTGTGACTGTATTTGTTTAATTTTTAGCAAGTTTGTAATATGAAAATAGTTTCATGACAAATGTTCTAACTGAAGTTGCACAGAAAAAATTGTGACCGTATTTGTTTAATTTTTAGCAAGTTTGTAATGTGAAAATAATTTCATGACAAATGTTCTAACTGAAGTTGCACAGAAAAAATTGTGACTGTATTTGTTTAATTTTTAGCACGTTTCTAATATGAAAATAATTGCATGAGAAATGTTCTAACTGGAGTTGTAAAAAAATATTGTGACAGTACTTGTTTAATTTTTAGCAAGTTTGTAATATGAAAATAATTTTAACCTTTTGCCTTCATGATATTGTAAATGTGATGAATATTAATTGTGTCTTTATTAGGAATTTGAGTGTTTCTAATTATCTGCAAGATTGATGATGCTCAGACGAAAAATCTTGACATTTCAACTTTCTTTACTTGTTTTAATATTGCTGCAATAATTAGACCTGACGCAATGCATCATAGGTTAAGGGGTTGAAGATGGAAGCTTGCAGAAACTCAGCAGACTTGCAAAGGAATTTTAATTATATATTATTTACAAAGCAATTATCGGTTAATTCTCATCGTCACAAAATTCTATAATGAAGGTAAACACTGCAGATATTTAATTTAAGATAACACACATCTTTGCACCGTTCTCTGTAATTTAAAACAGTCCTCCATAAACAGCAATTTCGATGAAAAAGCGTTCAAAGCTGTAAAAGTGTGTTCCTATAAAAATCGTTCAAAAATCGATCAGATGAACGGAAATAAGTCAAAGCCTAATTGAGAAATTCCTGGAGCCCTTTTGTTCAGTTTATGACTGCACGCACTTCGTGTTACGTTACGACATGCAAAGGTATCACTTTCAAAACGACCTGTACGTACACGTATGTAGGAACGTGCACGGGTAGCTACGGGGCAAACAGCAATCATACCCATAAAGTTCCCGTGATCCCTTCGTGCCAGAGTGGCTCGCATGTTGAATAACAGCAACTATTAGTGGCCTGTCGGTCATTACAATCTGTCAGTCGAACGTACAGTCGTATAAGCACTTGCAGGTAACCTTGGCGATGAAACTATTGGCTAGCACGTGTACCTTTTATATCTCTCGTGCGAGGCAATAAATACCACCAGCCAGAGGACTCAACTCGAATTTCAAAGAAAAATTTTCTCCTTCCGTGATTGAAGGATGCCTGCGTTCGAACGGCGAGTAGAAACTGAGACTTCGAGAGAGCAATTTTTGCTTCTTGCGTGTGGAGTACACGTTTTATATGAGCGTATATTTAGCTGTGGTTTATTTGCGTGTTAACTGGGTGTAATAGTGGATTAGTGAATTTCTATGTTAATAAGGTTTTTAGACTGCTAGATTATTAGATTCATAGATCATGAGACTTCTGGATCATTGGATCACCAGGTTATTAGACAAGTGGATCCTCAGATTAATTAGGACCTCAAAGCAGTAAATTCTCAAATTAGTAGAAACCAGATGAATAGATCTCTAGATTAGTAGGTTCCTTAGATTGGTAGATCCTTAGATCACTACATTATCTGGTCACACGATCACCAAATCATCAGACCACTAGATATCCTCATCAATTCAAGCTCCAAATCGGAGGATTCCCAGATCAGTAAGTCCTTAAATCAGTAGAAGCCTAGATCAGTAGATCTCCATATCAGTAGATCCCAAATCAGTAAGTCCTCAGATCAGTAGGTCCATAGATTACCAAGTCACCAGATTACCACATCATCAGACCACTAGATCTCCCCATCAATTCAAATCCCCAATTAGAGGATTCCCAGATCAGTACATCCTTAAATCAGTAGAGCCTAGATCAGTGGAACCTCAGATCAGTAGAAGCCTAGATCAGTGGATCCTGAGATCAGTAAAAGCCTAGATCAGTGGATCCTCTGATCAGTGGATCCTCAGATCAGTGGACCCTCAGATTAGTGAAAGCCTAGATCAGTGGATCCTCAGATCAGTAGAAGCCTAGATCAGTGGATCCTGAGATCAGTAGAAGCCTAGATCAGTGGATCCTCTGATCAGTGAAAGCCTAGATCAGTGGATCCTCAGATCAATAAAAGCCTAGATCAGTGGACCCTCAGATCAGTGGATTCTCAGATCAGTAGAAGCCTAGATCAGTGGATCCTCAGATCAATAAAAGCCTAGATCAGTCAATCCTCAGATCAGTAGGTCCACAAATCGCTACATCCCCAGATCAATGTATCCATAGGTCCCCAGGTTCCCATAACTCATCACATATTTCTAATACAATTTAATTTTACCTAAAAACTCCACAACGAAAAGAAGTAAATAATCAAAACTCATACTTTGAGTACAAACTGTCACTCCACCTTAAAATATTTCTACTAGATTAATCATACAATAGAAACTTCTGCTCTAGAAACTCTAACACAGAACCCATATAATCCATAATACTAACAATTCTCAATTTATAACTACCTTCGTATACCAAAACGATACGATGACCTCATCCAAAACCCACAACGTGTTTATCGATTCCCAGAGCGTATTTACGCGATATATGGCCGCTGTCAGACTTTCGCGACACCCCGTACGTAATTTCCGTACTAAATAACGGTCCCACAGCGATGGACCAGCGAGATGGGAGCCGGAGAACAGCTTCCCAGCGAATCAGTTTTATGCGAGGAACCGCTGACTCAACTCTCTCGGAAAAGGTGTCTCCGAGCGTCTAGCCGAGTTCGCCCACATAAGACCCGGTTCTATGGGTTGCTGCTTAGGCGTACAATTGCCAAGGAACTCGCCAGAACGATCGACGATTAGGCAATAGTTGCCGTTGTATAATTGTTTTGCCGGCATGTGCCGGCTGCTATCCACCGACAAGGACTGCTGCAGTTTCGACACAGGCGTCGGCTTCCATTATGGTCTCGTGTTCGATTTTCGCGACTTGGTAGCTATTCGAGACTCGATGTTTGTTCAAAATTTTATTTGATGACTTGAGTCATAGTTTGAGGATTTATAGAATGATTCTGAACAAGATTAATAATAAAACAATTCATATAAAAAATAATATAAAAAAATTCAATTTAAATGAGGAAGACATTAGTATTTTATTGTAGGAACACATTCATTTATTTTGCCTATATGTCCATATGTATGTTTTCTGAACAAGTTTAATAATAAAAAAATTGATATAAAAATTAATATAAAAAAATTCAATTTCAATGAGGAAGACATTTGTACTTTATTGAATGTATTTTATTGTAGAAACACATTCATTTATTTTGTCTATATGTACGTTTGTTTGTATATACGTATGTACATGTAGTTTGGTACAAGTACTATTGTAACTTCTATAAAAATTAATTAAACTTTGTATCAAAATTGTGTAGCATTTACATAAGAAACATCATGCCATGAACCTTCATATTTTGTATAAAACAATTTCATATTCATCACGTATATATGAACTGTTCATAATGAAAATATAATAAGTATATCTTTAAAAAAACCAAGTTTTGTTAAAAAATGTACATGTCTCATTTTATGGTACATAAAATTCTGAAAACCCTTAAATGGAGTCAGCATTCTCATCTCTTTTCAGGAGCGATCAGCCATAAGAGATAAAGAGGAATGTATCAAACGCAAGATTAATGGTGCAATAAACATTACAATCTTGCGTTAACAAATTTCAACAGAGGGGTGCACAATGTTCGTTTGTCAGTAGCGTTGAAAGGTGCTGTTCCGCGAATTACCGACTATATCGCTGGTAAGATCGAATTCGTTCCGATCGAATTAAAGTTTAATCGAAATCGAGACTCGAATGTTCATACGAACGACGTGCGTTTAACAACGACGCTGCAAGGTGGAGCGTGACGACAAGCAATTCTCATGCGTCATTATACTTGTGATTAGTTTTCATCGGGCAGTTACATGATTTCGTGACGAGAACGTGGAATATTGTTCTTGGACGTTCGAGTTTCGAGCGAAGATCGCTGGTTTTATTTGTGGGAAAGATATTTTTTAGGAAGGTAATTATCGATTATTATCCAAAGTTGTCAGGAAGTGTCAAGTAGGTTATTGGAAATGTATTGATTATTGCAGAGAATTATGTGTATAAGTCGTCAGGTAATTATCTGACGAGTAGTTGTCGAAGAAGGATTTATTGGAAAGATGTTAATTGGGGAGGTATTTGTCAGATAGTTTGTCACAAACCTAATTATCGCATTTGTCAGAGAGATAATTGTCAAAGAGGGTGTTAATCGAAGAGGTATTTGTCAAAGAGGTAATTATCACAAAAATTTATCACAGAAGTATTTATCGATAACATAATTATCAGAGATATCTATTTACCAGGTGAAACTAGTAAAAAGCTACCCTAATTTACTTATACTGTTTCAACACACATCTGTACTATTCAGAGTTGATTTCATGAACCTCACAAGGTTAGATGCAGTCTTTTATTTTCGCATATGCTCATTCCTTCGTATGTTCTCAATAAATCAACAATTATGCAAAGCATATACAGTTTCGTCCGCCAAAATATTCTGAGCCTGCACAGCTCTAAACCGTCGTTTCCACGCCATTTACATAACCTCAACAGAGCAATATATCTGGTCACGCTTACTCTACGCCGCCATATTTCACTGCTCTATCGACGTGCAGCGTCTCTAAGAGCCCTACGTCGTTTCGTCATAAACTGCCCACTGCCCACCCGAACGTCTCTACATTCCCTCCCGTTATTCTCCGCTGTAAACGTCATTTCCAAATACCGCGAGATGTCTAGCAATCCGTAACGTGGACGATGCGCATGGTCAAGTACACATTCGCTAAATCTTGTTTCCTAAATTGGACATTTGAGGATATCGGTATTTTGAGTACTCGGATTAGATGATCTACGGATATGATTGTATAGGAATTTGAGAATTTAGCGATTTAGGAGTGTAGAGATTTTGGTATGTACAAATTTAAAGATAAAGAGAAAATTTGGCAATTTGAATGTTCAAGAATTTAGAAGCTAAGAGACTTTGAATGTAATGTGAAGGAAACGTGAGGCTTTCAAATCTTAAAAATCCCAGAAGTTCAAAAATTGTATTTCAGAAAATTATCGACCTCATCGTACATTGTTGTTCGTCACTAAATCAAACAAGTATCGAAATGAATACTAATCAACAAGTATTTAAAATGAATGCTAAACCAAGTGTTCATCTGCACTAAACGAGTCATAATGCTCACTAATCTCAACTATGGAGTCCTACACCGCCATTTTCTACGAAAGCCTAGCGTAGTGGCCACGTTACAAGGGATAAAACTTGGATCGTAAAGATCCCTCACGAAACGGACTGACAACGTAAAGCAGAGGGCCACATCGACGGTATCGTTCCGTCCGTGTTTACGTTTTCTACATTCCTGTACGTGGAGAGTGAAAAGTACATACTCGCAATCAGTACGACGTAGAGCGCGTGTACCGGTCGCACACAAACTCCTCCGACGAATATATACGGGAACGATAGGTGATATAAAGTGGTAATGTCTCGAGTACCATGAAACATAACTGATTGGGCCGGTTTAGCCGCGCCTTATCGCTGCCTGTGCCCGCCACGTATCCACCGTGCAATACTCTGTGCCTTAGGTGCCATACAGGGTGTTCCTCCATAAACTATTCTCTTCTGTTTCGTTAACTCAAAATTTTTTATGTAAATAATAAAGTAATATGTAAAGATCAAAATTTAAAAGAAAGTCAAAGAAAATTGTTCTTCCCATGAAGTTTTCGGGAGTATGCCACATTTTATTGAAATTTTGTAGGTAGTCTTATTAAGCATAAAGATGATGCTTGTGAAAAGGATTTTTTGCAAGTCGAAACGAATTTTTGCAATTTCCTACTTTACCGACGTGCCGCAGTAATATTACGGAGTATTTGAAATATTTCTGAGACTACTTCAATTGGATTTGAACAAGGTTTTCGAAAGTGGTGTCTCTGCGATATCAAGCTTCTTTTTTATTGTCACTTGAAGAGATACGAAGGAAGTTCTGTTCCTTCAACGCAATCATATATTTTTGTTCTGACCATGCAGAGTTTCAGAACAATTTTGCAAGGCACACATACGATTCTCATTAGTCCTCAAGATAATTTATGAAGTCACAAATTGACAAACCTACAAATGTACAAATTTACTAATGTACAAGTTTGTAAATGTATAATTTCTTATTAGTCCTCAAGATAAATTACACAGTCACAAATTGACAAACCCATAAATGTACCAATTTACAAGTCCACGAATTTACTAATGTACAAATTTACAAATGTACGAGTTTGTAAATGTACGAGCTCATTGATAAGTGAAATGATTTATGAAGTTATGTGACCGCATCATTTAAACCGGACACCCCATAGGTGTCACGCTGGTTTCATGGACTTCTCGACGTCCCTACATAACGTGCAGAGAATTAAGCTCATGTGTCGTTGCATCGTGTCCCGTCGGAACCACTTGGACATCTAGGAGAGTATAGTCCCGATTCGTGGTCGGGATATCTTGGACTTGACGTTATCGGGAACACGGCAAATCGTGGGCTTACATAGCTAGAGACGACTGACGGTATTACGTACGACTGCGTTCAACTTGCTGTCTTTTTGTCGTTGAATTGTATACCATTGACCGGTGTGAATAGAACTGCTCCTTAGGAACAAGCTTTCAGCAGCTATGATAGGAAAATATTGACTACCGTGTTCAGATGTTATTTTGATCTTTGACTGCCGTGAATTATTGGAAATGCATGGGCTGTACAATACTTAATTGTGGACAAAGGCGGAGATCAAATTTAGAGTCGTAAATTCAAGAACTTTAGATTCTCAAACTCTTTCATTTCAGACCAACACCAATCATTTTAGAAATTTATAAAATTAGAACTTCACCAAATTTAAAACATTTAAATCGAGAAATTGATGATGCATTAAATGCAAATGTCTGTCTTTAAGATATGACCACATATTTTCCAAATCAAATTTCACTGCTTTCAAGTTTAAATTAAAAAATTTAGGTCAAAATTAAATTTTTGAAATAGTGCAAAGCATATCTTGAGATGAAAATTTAGCACCTATAGCTTGCTATACTCTAAAGTCTCAAAAGACTTAATATTCTGTGGTGTCCAAACACACAAATGTCCAGATCTGATCCCTTCAAATGTACCTTTGAACAGAATTTCGTATAAAGCATCGGTACAAACGAACTCATTCGGGTAAGAGTACATTATTCTTACTTTTCAAACGTAATCGGTAAATAATTGTCTGAAGGTAACGAAGCTGTCTGTTCTGTGATAGGCAGCACGTGGGCGTCCTTTCCTTTCAATAATGTTCCGTGCATGTACCATTAACTTTCAACGAAACTAAACTTTCCTTTCTTCTCTTTATCATACATTGATTCTTTGTACTCGGACTTTTCGTTATACTTGTTGCCTTGAAATTAGCGGAGATACCTGTGTGCTGAGTCATCTTTCTGATAGAAGAATTAGATGGGTGAAGTGTAAATGAACATTAGTACATTCAGTCTGAGACAAAATATTATGTTGCAATTTCTTTTGGGATTTGTGATATGAATTTTGGAGTTCTGACAAAAATATGTGAGAGGGTAGACGTGTGAATAAAAGATGTGAAGTTCAACATTATGGTAAAAAACTTAGCAAAGTGTTTATATTAAATTTATACTATTTATGATGTTAAAGGTCATGATATATTTTATTTTATAAAATGGAATTTATTCGTAGCATACATTATTGTATCGCAGTATACGAGTATGACAAACAGTAAGATTTACATAGACATAACCTCAATTTTTACAGTATTAATTGCCTAACCTTATCTTTTCACCTTATCCTTCAAAATATTTTTTGAGAACAGTCATAAACCTTGTTCCAGCTTGAAACCAATAACCAACTACAAAATTAAAAATAAAAAACAATATACACAGAATTACGTGATTTCTTGAATGCACTAGGTTCAAAGAAGCCAAAGACCTCTTTTTTATCACTCTGTCCAATACACATCAATATTTGTCAACGATAAAATATGTCGCCAAGATAATGCATCAAAGGTGTTTAATCACAAATGACCGGTATCGAATATCAACAGAGATTTCAACCTTTCCATTCGTATAAAAAAAAAATATTGATGACTCTTTCCTTTTCTGAAATAATTCAAACGTATTGGCTGTAGAAATGAATCAGACTAAATTTTTATCAGCATTTTTGTGTATCTGAAGAGGTAACAGATTGATTAAAAAGTACCTTATTTATTTCCACTCTTTATTTGTAAATATTTGATTTGAAATATCATTTAATTTTTGTAGGAATAAATTTCAATTTCTCTAGAATTTTTTTCGTTTGAAATTTTATTATGAAGTTGTACAGTTTTATTTTGTAAATTTATACAAGTTTATTTTGTAAAATCATGCAATTTTAGTTTGTAAAATTATACAATTTTATTTTAAAAAATTGTCAACTTTAATTTCAGAATTGAAAGGATGTTTAAAGTTTGACAGTCTCAAGTTTCCAGACATCTTAATTCTAAAACTATGACCAATGCCTTTAAATCTGAATATTAAGAGAAACTAAACTATATTAAAATAGCAAACGAATCGTAAATAGCCACCTCACAGTTCCGCATTCAAAATGATTCATCACCCCAATACAAAAACATATCAAACCTAAATTTTGACCAAAATCATCATCAATTGTCCACAAAAGCAAAATGTCAAGGCAAAATATCGACGAGTGTCCATCAGTTTGCTCACCCACGCAATTCGCACGTTTTCGAGCAAGCAAAATCGAAGTTGGACGAATATCGGTGGCTGTCGACCGATTTACGCTTCGGTTCGCGAGAATAATGCGCCACGCTACACCTGGCGATAAAGCATCTGCGTGTAATTCGATTATCTGCAACGGTTATTGCATTCGTATCAAGCTACGAGCCAATCGGCTCGAGGCCCATGCTGGTCCTTATCGAGACTACTATCGATGTTTCCAACCGTATGTTCAACTCAAATATTGCGAATCGCACGTTGCTTGCCGATATCGCCACGTTTATTCTCGATCGCGGCGTAAATCGCTTGGAACGCGTTTCTCAGGTAAACAAGATTTAGTAGGAGCTAAGCATTACATGTTTGTGCAACGTGCATCGAGATTACAGTTATCGTTCCTTTCGCATCCTTCAGATGGAAAAGAGTTAACCGACATTCCAATTTTATTTAGGTTATGTTTATAGGAATTTTTGAAGAATTAGGGTGAGTTGTTAGGGTAGGTTGATTAGGGTAGGTTGATTAGGATAGGCTGATTAGGGTAGTTTCAAGATAATAACTAGGAAGTTGGGTTTTGTAAACTGAGAGGGTTGATGCATTTTATTACTCTTTTCATCGAGAGGGTATCGATTATTAAAAATTTCATGTAAATGTGGGGGAAGGTTTATATGTGGGGTTGCATCAAATTATGACCCTTTATAATTTCCTAAATTTCCAAATACCTAAATTTGTAAATTTCCAAGGTTGCAAACTTCCATGCCTCTAAATTTCCAATTTTTCCCAATTTCCAAATTTCCAAATTTCCAAATTTCCAAATTTCCAAATTTCCCAATTTCCAAATTTCCCAATTTCCAAAATTCCAAATTTCCAAATTTCCAAATTTCCAAATTCCCAAATTTTCAAATTTTGAAGTGTGTCAGTATTCCAATCCCCAAATCCCTACATTTCTAAATTTCTAGAGCACCGAATTTCTAAATCCCCCAACTCCCTAGCTCTCAAATTTCTAAATGACCAAATTTGCAAGTTTGGAACTTCTCAAGCTGCCTAACTCTCAAATTTCTAATCCATCAAATTTCCAAATCTTTGCACCCTCAAATTTATAACTACCCAAATCCTCAAATTTCCTAAATTTCCTAAATTTCCCTCTTCCCTGAATTTTCACCCTCCCCGAACATCACTCCATTTAGTTGAAATTTAAAACCCTAATATGACACTTCACCTGTGGAGAATTTCGAGACAAGCTGCTTAAGCTCGTTTTTCATTGCTTTATGATACGTACATGACTCTCGTATGAACAACGTGGGCAGTGAAACAATTACACAGCAAACTAATGCACAGTCATTGATCTCACTGTTTACATTCGTTAACATTGTTGTATACCAACGTAATCTATACTATGGTTGTTTAAAGTCACGCTCGATATTATCATATTTAAGTGCCAGCTTCAAACATCCGGCTTTTTGCTCTACTTATTGCTACATTATAAATCAGGGTGTGCGTACTATTATTACCTATTGTCTGTCAATATTTCTTGAGAATGTTAAATATTTTGTAAGTATGAAAAAGATAGGTTTATTGTCCTTTGTTGATAATGAGACAATATTGTCTGTTGACAGATTATGTTGACAAATAATTTTCACATTACTTATGTGAATTTTTTATATTTGAGATATTTTTCAAGAAACGAAGATGACTCAATTTTTTTGTAAAAAAATTATATTTTCTTTAAGTGGATTTTTTTTTAGAGAAAGTATTAAGGTAAATTTTGGAGATTTTTAAGATTTTCATAAAACTCTCAAACTTCATCTACTATAAATTGTTAAACTTCATTTCCTTTGACTAATGTTATAAAAATTAATTTTGTTAAATTTTTTATGACAAAATTTGTATAAATGACAAAGTTTTATAATTTTATTTTCTAAACTATATTGTTAAAAATTTTTTCAAAGTATGCATGTATGAATATGAAATTACAGTGTCATAAACAAAATGGTAGTAGATTATGCCAGCAACGCTTTATCATTCAAATGAAGAATTTAAATAGATAGCAGGTTTTCGTTATCGAAATACAGCCCGAAAGGTGGTTAATAAAGAGACTCTAACAGCTGTTTGTTCTCGCTGCTAATTTAGAGTTCAGTCTCTCTTTAACGCGCACACATCACAAACCTACAGCAAATAAAACTTGCTTCTTCAGGACACAGATGTAACCGTGGCGTTCTAAATTATCAGCTTCACTCAAATAAAGTTGGTATCCCCCGCGTTTCTCTAATACACACAGTGTCGTTAAATAATTCCCTAACTGTCTGCATTCCTTTACACCAATTTAAAGCAAACTCTGTCTTTAAAAACATATCTTTTTAATAATCTGTGGATAGCTGCTCTGTCAAAAATATTTTAATAGCGAGATATAATTATTTAACTTATATATCAAGTATATATAAAAAAATCATAATTTTAATTCACAAATTCATGAATTACCAAAATTCATAACTTATTACTTTTTCATTATTATTTTGTATTATGTATTATGTATTTATTATACATTTGTATGCCACTATAAATTTAGTTAAAAAAATTAGAGATTGAATGAACCCCTTGTCAGCCTCGTGACGCACTTTACAGTTCAAACATGAGAAACCTAAATCTTTTTTTTTGAAGATGAAGTTTTGGGTTAAATTGTAATTTGTATAATTGTAGATCAGTAAATGCAAAATATATCTAATATTTCAACGTCCTTTATTCACCTCAGCACTACAGTAAAAAGTATCTCTGACTGACGCAAAAATTTATAGGTTAAGGGGTTAAACCGGGTGGTACCTTTCCAAAAGGTTAAAATGCAGTGACTAAGTAATTGTCTGAATAATTGTGACTGAAATTGTCTCTAATGAAATTCGGTCTTTAATAGTAGACTTATGTATCGAACGAACGTTTCAGAGGTTAGGGGACACAGAAAGGTGAACGGAATAGGTGTATCGATGGTAGCATAAAAATGGGAATTACGGGCATAGCAGCGGTCGCGAGTCCCGGGCATGGAATGTCAACGGTAACTACCGTCGTACGTAGGAATAATATCGACTTCTTTACGAGTGGTTGTAACAGTACAAGGGGCCCGTGGTTTGTTCCCCGTCGTGAATCGACGAGAGAATGTCGGGGCCCCCGAGCCGACGTGCATATACCTACGCACCGTGCCAGATGGAGAAAACAAATAGTGTGATCGCTTAACTAAAGTGACTTTCGTCGGGGCACGGCCCAGTCACGTGTTCAAATATTGTGCAAGGGGATTGTTCGGGGAACGGGGCCACGGACAAGTTACCAGGGTGTCGGGGATGTGTATTAGGTTCATGTAAAAGGTTTATCGTACTTATACTGGGTGTACCGATAATCTTATCACATCAATTATTACTGCTATTATTACTCAATTATTATGACAATAATTATTATTCAATTGTTATAATAATTATTTTTACTCAATTATTATGACAATAATTATTATTCAGTTAGTGCAAAATAACCTACCCTTCGAATACAGAGGATGTGTATATCTCATATATTTGTTACCAAGCCTTATATGTAGCACATATGTGTAACATATGTTATTACTCAATTATCAGAACAATAATTGTTACTCAATCAGTACAAAATAACTTACCCTTCAACTACAGAGGACGTATGTCACATACTTGCTACTAATCGTTACACATATGTGGAACACTTAATTAAGCACATATGTGTAACATATGTTATTATTCAATTAAAATAACAATTATTATTACTCAGGTACTACAAAATAATCTACCCTTCAACTGCAGACGTGTCTATCTGACACACTCACTACCAAGCATTACACATATGTAACATATGTGACATATCTAATACGTGTATCATATGTTATACCATAAACGCTACGTATTTTATAAATATTGTACTGAATATTCTGACGATCCTCAACGAAAGAAATGTTAATTATACCCCAATAAAATCTGACACACTACCAAACGTTACACATATGTGACATATGTTATATATGTTATACGTGTATCATATGTTATACCGTGAAAGTTATTTTACAAATAATGTACTGAATATTCTGACGATTCTCAACAGGAGAAATGTTAATTATACTCCAATAAAAAGAGTGCATAATGCAAGAAGTTATTCGCGGAACTGGTACACGATGTTTATACCGATCCTTCACGTTGGCCACCGTTTATTCATCAAAATATTTCGCTGCTCCAGTTCGGTTTAGCAAGCTGGACGTTTTGTTTACGGCTTGTTAAGCTTGGTAATGTCGATTACGATGCATGTAGTGGTAAAAAAACGCACACGAAGCAAGAATGCACGTACACTGCGTTGGTTACTTCATCGTGAACGATACGTGAGACTCATGAAAACATAACGTTAGCTCATTCATGGCTTTCGTTGAATTCGCAGCCCAAACAGTCGAATAGGCTGCCATTCATCTTGACCGTTTGATTCGTTTGGAAAATGAACAAACTGACATGTTCGGGTTCGGAGAATTTGTGGTTAAGGACATTGCACAGTTCATTTGTTTGAAGACACAGAGGATAGTTTGTTAAAGGTCGATGACAAATTAATTTATTTATATAATTTTATATCTTTTTGAAAGAGAATGAGATTATGGAAGTATGATATTCAAAGGTAATCAAACCTCCTATTTATGTGTAAATTTCCTTTGGAAGATCAATTGGAATATTAACCATCATATGTGATCAGCTACAAAACATACATTAATAATAGATGCAGTAGATTAAAACTCGAAATAGAAATATTAAGTATCCTTGTTAATCTATATAATTTAGCACGTAAACATTTATAATTACACCGAAAATTAAAACGAAGAAATATAATAATTATCAAGCAAGCAACTCAAATAGTATCTGTAACTCTTTCTGCATAACCTGTTCCACATTCCCATTTTACAGGTGCCCTTTTCATAAAAAGCACACTACATTCATTAATATAACAATCAGATGGACTTCTTATCTTTCCGTTTGTCTTTTATCGAAGAAACACAAGTAGTACATTCATTATCGTTGAAAAATAATTACACACTCAGGCACATTCGTATGCAACAATAATATCAGCGATCGAGTAATTCAAAGTGAAGAATACAGTAGCCTCTGAATAGTAATTTGCATGACTGCATCAGTCTCGTATTATTACCCTATCGAGTTACGGTATCCCCGCGTAACGCAACCAACTCGAACTATACAGGATAGGGATTCATGACCGGGCATTAAAATTGCAAATTACATACAAGGGTGTTGACAGAGCGTCCCTGTATTTTTTAGCGTGCCTGTCATTCTCGTTTTACACCGGTTCGCAGAAGACCTGTCCGTGTCAAATCGGAGATCGTCATTAAATTATATAATGTTCTCAAAACCTACGTGCTAATAAATATTGCCGTGAAAAGGCGGGGCTTTTATTATCAATTATGCATTCGAGGTATACTTCGGCACTTGCAAATCTTTACTGATTTGCTTACTGAACTAAATTTTACTGATTTGGAAATTTGGGAATTTTTAGGTTAGAAATTTAGAAGTTGAGGTTACTGGAAATTAGGGATTTGTCAAGGTTGTAAAGTTTCAAACTTTTCTGCTTTCAAGTTTTTTAATTTGGAAGTTTGATAGTGTAGAAATGATAAATTTTCGTATTGAGAAAATTGATTATCTACAATTGCACTTATTGTTAATTATTCTCTTGTAGCTCTTGTAGTATTTTCTCTTGCAATATTACAGTTGAGTGATAAGCAAAATTTGTGCTACTGATAATATAGGAGTTTCTCCACTGACAATGTAACGAGATTTTACTATAATAAAATGCCAATAATACCAGTTAACCTACCATCTTAACTATGCTATCTCACGCAACCCAAAATGGTGGACCTCCGCCATAACAAATCAGACCAACATCCACTATCCATCACATTTTTACAATATTCGACACGGTATACCAAGACTTGAAGCACGTCAAAATTCACCGGCAACACACATGCAAGTTTCTTTCTGTGGTTCGAGGAACCATGGTTTCGCACGTGCAAACTATTCACAGTTTCGCACGTCGCTCGGCCAGTTTCCAACCGACAGCTTTTAGCGAGCGTCGACTAATCATCACGCGTTGCACTCACGGAATTCTGACAGTTGCCAGCATTGTTAGTCAGGCCAGAACGATAATTATGAAGCCCGTAACGATCGGTACGGACCGTGTATTATCGTTTCAGGAACGGATTTTTGCTCCTCTGCTTTTCTCTCGACACGGTACGTGCAACTCTTTCAGCTCCTACGTTCCTGCTGTTCAGGTGGATCTCAAACACCGGTTTGCGCTGTTGTTCGCACCTTGGGCGGAAACAATCGTTTCAGGAAAAATCGAAGACCTATGTGCGAAAAAAATTGTCAAAAGCTATGTGTGAAAAGAGTTGCTTTTGACAATTTTTTTTATGGGTGCTCAAAAATATTCAAGGAGGATCAAGTGTTTTTGATGTACAAGAATTGAAGCTATTTAATAAATAAAATATACGATGTAATAAACAGTGTTTATTATAAGTTTTATTTGGTGTGTTTTTATTTTTGTTACCTCATGCAAATTTTATTTAATGCAAATTCAATGCATTGTCAACTTTTGTAATGACTCGATGCAAATTTTATTGTAGACACTTGTATTTGATGCAAATTTTAAATGGTAGATTTAAAATATTTTTATTTGATGCAAATTTCATTTCATCGATTCAACACGTTTGATGCAAATAAACTTAACACATTGATATCTGATGCAAATTTTATTCAATAGATTCAACACATTTTTGCTTGATTTAAATTTTATTGAACAAATGCATATTTTTTTGAGAACAATCTTATGTAACGTGTTTGATAGACTGAATGCAAATTGTGTTCAATATTGTCTAAACTTTTATTTGATAAAAATTAAAATGTATAGACTTGGAGCTCACTTTACACACACGATTATATCACAAAGACAAAATATATAAATAAAATGACAAAAAAAGTGTTTGTAAAATAAATTCTTCTATATTTTATGAGAGTATAAACGTTCTAAAAGTGGAATTTGAACCCATGTATAAAACACAGCGCGTCATTCTAAAACTGTAAAGTGAAACAGTGAAAAATAGAAGCTAGTAAAACGTCTAGAGAAAATATATCTATATCGAAGTAACAAGCAATGGCTCCTTGTACGGTAAATAACGAACGACAGTCTAAAGTTTGTAACAAACAATAGAGAGGTAAAAACGAAACGACGGATCGTAATCTGGCGACGAAATTCATGGCGGCGTGTATGGCGCGTTCCCCATGAACATTCCATGAAATCGAATCGATCGAATGGCGAGAGCACGTACACAGAAAGCTGGAATACTTCCGTCTTACGATGCCAGAAAATAGTGGATCGAGGAATTCGCTCGTGCACGCGTTCTACGATCGATCGTGATCGTAAATCAAGACGGTGGTAACCAGAATTCCTGTTCCGTTGTACGGGGTTGCTCGATCGGGCAGAAGTGTGGCGCGAAACGAGGACGATCGAGCGTGAACGATAAATTATCATCGATCTAGAGAAATGCGAAAACCGTACCGGTAATTTACGGTTTTACGGTGTCCGTAATAAATCAACCGAATCGAGAATATCGTAATGAAAACGAGTAGCAACTTCGGGACAATTTTGTGCAACTGTTGCAGAAGATTAAACCTGTTATTCAGTCGTATGTAATCGGTGTCTTATTTTTAATTTAATAAATCGAGAATTAAAATCACTTTTTACGCATGTTAAATGCGTGTGAGCCTCGAGAGCAACTTTTTGTGGACAAAAAGGAGATTGATGAGAATTATATTGGGTGCATGTTCGTTTTAACGAAATTCATTTATTTTTTTCGTATCATGATCCTTGGGTTTAATTTAACGGGGTAGGAAAAAAATTAATTTTGTGTACTGTATATGTTTGTGAAGAGGTTGAGGAATTAGGGGATTTAAGGGAAATTTGAGAAATTGGGGATTTGAGAGATTGAAAAATATAGAAATTGGTAATTTGAGAGATTAGGAACATTAGAAATGTAGAGTACGAGGATTTGATGGATTTGAAAATTTGGAAATATAGGAATTGACCATTTGGGAAATTTGGAAATTTAAAAATATAGAAATTGACAATTTGGGAGATTTGGAAATTTAAAAATATAGAAATCGACAATTTGGAAGATTTGGAAATTTAAAAATATAGAAATCGACAATTTGGGAGATTTGGAAATTTAAAAATATAGAAATCGACAATTTGGGAAATATAGAAATTTAAAAATAGGAAATTTGGAAAATTAACAATTTTGAAATTTAAGCAAGTTGCATTCGAATAATTTAAGTCCTCTTCTACAACTTCCCAATATTTTCCACATCTTCTAATATTCACTATTATACCAAAATTCTCCACAAATCAACCCTCTACCCTAATATCCTCATTTTCCCTACCATCCTATACATTTTTCTCTCCCCACATTTTGATCCCTAAAATACGTGAAATTCTTCAAGCCAACGCCTTACATAACCTCAAAGATCACCCATAAACTCTATCTCCGCAAAACCGAAGTTAACGACACTGTTTACGACTCTTCGTAGTACTCCGTTATTTATTTTGTCGCCAACTTTTATCAAGCGATCACTCTCTGTATTGACCAACATATGTTTGAATTGTCGATATCTTCGATCAATATCTCCCTAACAGAAATATAAAATAAAATTTTGCACTCACCGTGTAGACGTAGATCGACCATCTTCCACACGTCCATCTTCAATATCTGTTGAATATTTCTGCTCCAATTCTTCGTGTTTCGTCCAAATTCAAGTCGAAGCTGAGAAGACACTTTTTGTTTTTTAATCGTGACAGCATCGTCGAGAATAAATCGCATATGGGTAGACAATAGGACCAGGGGCGTGGAACGTGTGTCGCGAGTAAAACGCCTGAAAATTGCTGCCCTGGGGTCACATTAGACCCGCGTAAGCAAGACAGGGCGCGTCGTTTACCGTGTAATTTGTTTATCCGATCGAGGACAGACGTACCCTCGAGGATAGACTGCAAGATTATATCGGCAATAAACGGGAAATTCGTTATACGTAGCCTCGGGGTTTCTACTGCTTTTTATAACCTTAGAGTATTGAATTCTAAACAAAGTGCACTTGAAGCAGATTGTAGAGCACCTGAACGTCTATCTTGATTGCGATTTTTGCGAAATTTTTTGATGAAATATGTAAGTTACATATTGACGTTTTAAACACATGTGTGTATATGTATATGTATGTTAATGTAATTTATAATTATTACTAACTGAGGTACATATAGTATATACTATTCAGTATGTATGTATGTATCAAATGCTGTATGTACAATTTATATATACAACACTTTAATCATATGTGAACACATACATATATTTACACATGTACATACACATATAGGAGACATATCAAGCTTATAGTTCTTGTTAATTAAATTCGCAAAAATTGCGTGAGAAATACACGTAGGAATAACAATATCCATCTAACAAAAATAATTTTTAAATTTCATGACAATTTCAAATACCAATTAGTATAAGTGACTTTAGAGAGATAAAATTGTCAGGCATTTTTAAAAGACGATTTTTTTGCTGTCACGATTAAAATTGTTCTCTTTCCAAACCTGAAACAACTCACAAATATAATACGTTCCAAATAAAATCGCTTCCCACTTGTTAACCCTCAAGTGATAGAGTTAGGCTCATTATGACTCAGACTTTTAAAAAATATTTAAAACCGAAATAATTCTACATATAAAAAAAATATTTAATACGTTCATTGCGTTCTATAAAAATTAGCCTCATAAATGAAATGTTATGAGTAAAAATAATATTAAATAGTATCAAATGACCAACGCGCGAACGTATTAAAAGAAACGACATAAAATACAGAAAACAAGAACGAAAAGAAAATGACTACAAACTCATTAACTCTCCATCATCCGAGGGTTAAAGTACCCACATAAAACAAATTAACCGATTATAATTTAATTATGTGCCAGCCATAAAAGTATTCATCTGAAATTTACGAGGGAACCGGATTCCTTCTCGTCAGCGATTAAACTTTCTTGAATAATTCTCATCGTTATTTCATATCGATAAAAGAGTAAAAGCCGAGCAAGCATTAAACTCGACACTATGCAACTCGTCAAAGGGGTACCTCCAAGATCTTCGCCATCTTCCATAGAAAACACCGAAACGATTCCAACTATCCAGAATATTTTTAGTCGTACCGTTCACGATTAATTCGGATTCTCCGATTAAAATGAAAATTCTGGTAGCTTGGTAGGATCCTGCTCGGGACGCGAGGCTGCGGCATCTGCCGGGCTCCAGGATAATTATTTACGTCAGATAGGATCTCGACTGGGGTTCCGCGGCGGGAAACAAAAGAATCTCCACCGTCGGAAAGGACACAGGGTGGCTGAGGGGAGGAGAATTCCGAGACACGGGGTACGAGCGGCGTTTCACGTTTCCCTATGGAACGACAGCCGACCGCAGACAGCGAGGATCTTGGCGAACCCAACGGGTCCTAAGGATCCCTGAGAACCTAGCCCTTCGACGAACGCGGCTTTTTTTCCACCGATACGGCTTACAGATATGAGACAATGGGTTCGACCGGGTTCTCTATGATCTCTCGAACTCGACCACGACTTTTATGGCTCGCGACGATCGTTACTCTTCTTTCTTAACCTTACGACTATGTTCCAAGTGAAATACACTCACGAGGTATCCTTTAGATTTTTATGAAATTGATCCATATTAAATAACTCTGAATATTAGGTACAATATTTTAATTTGGTTGTGATGCATTTTTAACTGATGATTACTGAGGGGTTGTAACTAGTTTTAGTGATATGTGGTGGAGAAATTTAATCTCTCATAGTGTTGACATGAAATTAATGTACTTTAAAGAGCTTCAAAAATTAGATACAGTATTTTATTATTGATTACAATGTATTTTTATATTCACTGATGAACATTACTGAGGGGTGGAAATTGGTTTCAATGTCTAACATGTAACATTTCAAATTAACCTTTCATTTAATTGTACTAAAATTTAGTCAAGTTAAACAACTTTGAAAATTAGCTACAATACATTTCTATTACATCCCAATGAATTTTTCATTTATTAATAATTTTGAACAGGTGAAAACGTCTCCTAAAGTGTACATTACTGTCTCTAATTTTTGAACATACTCTATTGCAAACGAACTACACAAAATAATAAACCAATTCTAATACTTTAACATAAATGAAAATTAAACTTCATTATTAAGTACATTATTCGAATTCCTTATATCTCACAATTACAACCCCATCTTTCTAAAATATAGCAGACTCCACATATTCAAATAAATTTCAATAACAAAATATTACTGCCATTAATGTCTTGAAATGCACCGGGCAAGAAATATGCGAATATCTTTTAAACCAATTAATAATAGCCGAGTTTAGAAATAGTCAATAATTTCAACCCCTCAATTTATTATCATTTAAATCGTAAAAGCATTTAATCATGAAATTCTAATTGGTGAATGAGGATTCCCTCTTGAGTGTATTCGGTAACTGTTAACTATATTTATGAAACAGACGCCGAAGAGAATCGTGCTTGCAGGATATCGCACACGCGTGCTTAATGAAATATTAGCCTGGGAATGGCGTACGCTTTCGCTCCGCTGGAGGAATGTTGTGTATGCTCGCAATTAATGAAGAATTATTCTCCGAAGAGATACTACGGTACCGTGAAGCCCGTACGTGCGTGGACGGGCAGTAAAACCGTCCTGAATAAGCCCGCGAATAAATACTCGCAGCGGGCAGACGTTGTAAACAATGTTGCTACAAACGAGCTTGATAATTGAGGCGGTCTCTTCCTTACATGTCCGCTACGCATAGCTACAACGTTCAGCCGCATCGTAATTCCTCTTTGTAACCGTGTGCTGTTACAAAGCTACCCCTTTGTAACTGTGCACTTCGACAACGGTGCTCTCGAAATTGCCTTCTCTATCGTAAACCATGCTCGAATCATGTCGAACATTGTTGATTTAGATACCTACGAATTATCTTCCGGAAAAGAGATTAGATTTAAAAACGCGTAATAACTATTATTACTGATATAACGCTTTGATGGTAAGCGTTATTAATAGATATGTCTTGATGGTAATAGCTGTTATAATAATTTCTCATCTTCCGAAACTTATTAATTATTTTTCAAAATTATTTTCAAGAATATTTATGGCGAGCTATTTATTACTGGAGGTATGACTTATGATAGATAATTAGCTTCCGTAATTTTGATTAAGTTGTGAAGGATGAATAATTAGTAATTGACTTAGTCTGCATGTAGAATTTGCTTTACAAGGTAAAATTTTTTTTGAACTCACTTATTAAAATCTTTTCTAAAAATATAATTGAACCAGAATAAAGAATAAAAAATAAAATATAAGCTGGCATATTATCAACAAAAATTTAGACATTCTACAAACTCTTCTATAAACTATTTCATAAACTAATCCAAAATAAGGAAGTCTTTTTATCACAACATGACTGTCCATAAATTCCAGAGCTTCCTTAACAAACAGCAAACAAAAGTGCGGTATAAAAATAAGAAAGCTATTCTAGCGAACGGTATGTAAATCTATCTGGAAGAAAATTGGACTTGTTACTTTTATACACCGGGTCCGTTTAGTTGAAACCATCACGACGCCTCTGGCGACGATAAGCGGTGCACTTTTATCAGTAACGAACGTTAAACTATCAGGGAAAGAGTGTCGACATGCAAAGTGAGAGTGCGTTTATTCCGGAATATCCAGTATTACCGGTATCGACGCTTGGCGCCGTGCGATCGGTTATAAATTCCAAACGCGGCAGCGCAATTGCATAAGTTAACCCCCGTGATCACTTAATTACTCTAATGTTCGAAACCCGACCGCTAGTGAAACGCTCGAGTTGCGAAACCGGGTAAAAACTGTCCCGTTATTTTGACACGCAATGTGCTCGAGGTAATTGCATGTCTATGTTCGGTACAATATTTTTATGCGGGTGCAACCCTTGGGATATTAAACTTTTCCGCGTTGATAGCTCAATTTGTATTTCACGAATGGACCATAATTCTCTGTGGAACAAATTGTTCTATTATATACCTCATACTCTGCAATTTTATTCTAAAATTTATTCTTGTCAGAGAGCTACAAGGGGATGAAAAATTGTGCATTACGTAAAATTCTGTATTTTAAAAATTTCGACTGTAAAATATTCTAACATTTAGCAATTTTTCGATAGATTACGAAGATGACATGAAAGTTTAATAAATGATAGCAAAAATGTATTTCAAAAATATAAAATCGAAGAATTTAAGTATTCTTGAGATATCAATATTTTGATAGATTACAAAGATGAGATGAAAGTTTAATAAATGATAGCAAAAATGTATTTCAAAAATATAAAATCGAAGAATTTAAGTATTCTTGAAGTATCAATATTTCGATAGATTACAAAGATGACATGAAAGTTTAATAAATGTATAGCAAGAATGTATTTCAAAAATATAAAATCGAAGAATACTAAGAAGGTTCATAATCGACAGGTGCAAGGTCGGTAAAAATCCAGCAAACAGGTAGATGTCACATAATCTCCGTATACGTGACATAAGCGCAAACAGAAAGAAATCGTTGGTTCGCGAACTAAACTGTCCACCGTGAAGGAACGAGCATGGAGGGCACTTAAAAATGGCGGAGGCGTCGACAGGAGGACGTTTCGGAACGAGAACCCGGGTCGAAAAGTCGAATGTCCGTGTCCAGGACAAAAGAGAACGGCGTTTCTCGCTTCCGCACGGGGAGGGAGGTCCTCAGCCTCTCAGCGTGTGGCGTTGTATCCTTAGGTTGTAAAACAACTTGTAAAACGTGCGCCCGAGATGCGTTCTGTCAGCTCCGGTTTCGAGCCTTGACTATCTTCGCGGCGGATCTGTAGAGGAGCCGGTGAAAAATACACGAAACCGAGTTATGACGCGAAATTTTCTGCAAATGAGCGTGACGACAAAATTTATGGGAACTGTTATGTATGTGATCATTTTTTGGGAGTGGAAGATAAGTGGTTAGGGAGAAGATTGTTTGAGGAAAAGTTTGGTTTGTATTATTAGTTGCATGCAACTAGGGTGAAATATAGTTTAGGGCTATGTGTAGGAAGTGGAAGTAGCTCCACATAGTGGAAGTAGACTTTTAGGATTACAGATTTAAGAATTTTCGAATTTGGTACACTGAAAAATTTGGGAGTTTGTAATTCATAAATATTAAGTATGTGGACATTCTGAAAATTCGACATTTTTTTATTGTTGGATTTGAGATATTTGATCGAATTTTCAAATCTTAAAATTTCTTAACTTTCTACATTTCCAAATTCTTAAATTTTTTTCATCTTCAAAACTTCTCCAAGTTCCAACATTTCTCAAGCTTCAATATTTATCAAGATATTTCTGAACTATCAAATTTCTACATTATCAAATTCCCAAAAACTGCCCTTCTAAATTCCCACATCCTCAAATTCCCAAAATTCCACAAGAAAGTCTAAATTACCATAAAATGCCACGCATTCTAATCTACACGATTGAAACGACATTCAGCAGCTCAAAAGCTGGCTCCCAACACGTATTCATCGAATATATCAATCAATCTTCTTATCCGTGAGCGTTCTCTGACCCAAGTCACGGTCGTCGTATTAAAATTATTCAAAGTCATTTTTCAAGAAGTCCTCCCTCCTCGATCTTTTCGCTTTGAGCCATTCGCTTGAACCCGACCCGTACACAACGAGCTACAAAATTGCCGGAGGAAAAATAAATTAAGTGCAGACGCATGTCGCGCTCGACGGTGGACAGTTTTCCATTTGCATAAATGCAGGTCGCGGCTTATTTTAACGCGATCGTCTTATACGAACCCGCATATAAATCGATTTACACGGCTATGGTTTCGAACAACGCCGATTTTTGTCGACGGCTTCGCGAATGTCGATTAAACCTAACCTCACTTTCTAGCAAACTACGTCGTTAAGTTCCACTTTTTACATTTAGTCTGAGAGTGATTCACTATTTTGTTCTACTTTGGTGTTCAGTTTATGTGTTTACATATTTTTTACATTTTATGACATTTTATATTGTGAGGATAAATAGTTTCTCTCTGCACGAATGTATTATTTCTGGTGATCACAGGGGTTACTGTATGAAAATTTAACACTAAAACTACCAAATCAGTCAAATGACTGATCCACAAGTTTCTTATTATAAGGTACACATTTTGTTAAAGTACATTCCTTGAAATCAGCATTGATTTTCATCAAGATACAGAATAAATGTGTGCTAATTTATGTTTCGTCGTTTGTATATTTATTCTTTAACTTCATTTTCAATTTCAAAGTAAGTGTACATTATATGTCGGTAGGTTTAGTGTTAAACTGAATTCACATACAGTATAGGTCTGATATATTTTCACATAACAGTGTACAAATTAAACAGTTTCGAATAAGAAATTACAGTTTATATCTCCAGTAAAAAAGTAAAAAAGTACTTAAGGTTAAAAAGAAAGAGGTGGTTAAAACGTTACCACCGGACTTGATCTCTCCCCAAAATCTCTACGAAAAAATAAGCCTTCCAAAGGGGTACGAATTATATTCCGAGAAGGGAAAACGAAACCCTGATCCTTCCGCTATTCCTGCCCGATAGGGTCAAGATAATTCGTTAAAATGGAATCGCGTCAATCTGAGCCTGACACGTGTATCCCCCTGTTAATCTACCCTCCCGATCTAAGTCCCCATTACCACACGGGCCCCGTGGACTCGTTCAGGCTGCATTATACGTATGCAGGCATATTCGAGCGATCCGGTCGTTCCACGAAACGCGACGACGACCACCGGGCCTCTGTTTTGTTTTTAAGCGGCGCATTTTCGGCCCCGCTAACGAACACCGATGTTTATCTGCTGCTGGGCCTCCGGTGCATTACCGTCCTTCCTCGAGGTCAGTCAGGGCCCGATCGAGCCTGACGCGTGAACTTACCTGAAACAAAAAGAATATACGAATTTAGTCGGCGAATCCTCCGGATATCTTTGGCCTAATTTAATTGGTTGTTAGCATGCTCGTTTCGAGGACCTTCAACGATCTGCTGCTTTATTAACGCGAGCATCGCGTGAGTCGCGAGCGCTAAATGTTCAGATGCCTTTAGTGAAATGTGTGTGTGGAAATTTCTGATGGACTTTCATAACATGTACTTTTTTCAAAATATATAGGCTGTCTCACAACTGGTGGAAGATGGAGGTTATAGCTATGAGGAGTCTGAACAATTTTTTCTTTTGTAAAAATGAAGTTTGAAGCTTCATATTTGAATTATTAACGAAAAGCATATAAAACGTCTTGTTTGGGTTAACTGAAATAGTCAACTAGTTGAGTCAACTTCTTATCAAATTATGATTCGTAACATTGCTACTAAAAATTCTTCTCGAAAGTCAGTAACGGTATGTTCTTGTCTGTACCTCTCTAATAATTCACATCCAGACAGCACATCAATATATCACCCATAATTACATATGAATAAAGGACACAAGCGCTCTCCCAATAACCACAAAGGTAATCGAACAACCCGAAGAAAGTCAAGTCATTGCCTCTCCCAGTTTCCACAAAAAATTGCAAATTCCATTTGTACTTTTGCAAACTCTGAAATCAGTTGTTCGAAAGGTACAAGTGTTACTCTACACCTCGATTGTTATACATCGATCAATTCCCTCAGGTGTCTAGGGGCAACATTAACATTTATATTAACCATTCATTCGTCTGCCCACCAACCTTGGTTACATTAATTTCCGTCCCATCCGCAGGGACGAACAACCATCCCCTCGGATTAGTACAATAATTTATTGCACTTTCTCTGTTCTCTGCCACCTACACCGTTTTCCTGTGCGAGTCGCATTCCTTCGACCCGTTGCGAATGTGTTCACGGGATACTTATTACCGCGAAAATCGCGGGAATTTCATGCGGAAAGAGTGTTCGTTAATTTTCCTCGCTAGTTAGATCCGTTACGTGCGTTTAATGATTTGTTATCGATAAAAATAATTCCGCCGCGGCTGAATAATTGCAGCAAAGTTGATATTCCGTGTACCGGCCATAAAATTTCAGATGGCAGACGGTAATAAATCTTCGGTGCTAAGTATACGGAGTGCATGGCCGTCCGACAGCTTCTCTTGGCCGCAATATTTTATTCAAATTTTAAGTTATTACGCTCAAGAAAGCTGTAGACGCGCTACATTTTCCGCCATTTTTAACCCTCGCGGTTTGATGCCGTTCAGGAAGTTGCGACTTGCGAAGCAAATTTAAAATCAGATTCTGTTAGATGCAAATAGTTTTGGTATAAAAAATTAATTTGCGGGAAAGTATATACTTTGAAGCATTTATTGGTTGTTATAAATTAGTAAGAGAGTATCAATCTGAATTACGTACTGGAAAATTACTGTTACCTTAATAAGAATTATCTTGAGCATACATCAAAGATAATTACTTAATAAATCAATAACTCTAATTTTTGTTGTAACTCTTTCCTCCTACATAGATATACAAATCCTCCTACACAAATATTATCAACAATATATGATTACAATAATATTATTCAAGTATAATTTATCAATATCACTTTACATATTCTAACAATTGCAGTATTTATTCAACAGGTGTATCTTAAAATAAAATTGAATAAATTGTGATTCTTTATCCTCCACTACGAAATAACGTCATAATATTATTTAAGCTAAATGTCAACCGATACAAATTTATTTTACCTCAAGTTTTTAATATCGAAAGATCAGTTCAGCTAAAGATAGAGGGATCGTGTGGTAAACGGGTCCAGTCTACAACCGAGGCTCCAGAGGATTCATCCTTGAGGCTCAGGATCGTATTTCTAAGTGTTCAAGGCGAGTTTAGAAACGCTCGTTCAGAGCGTTGTGGAGTGGACGTTAACGGTAACCAACGGCCGTAAGGACCTCCGGCAGTGGGATTTTATCGGACGAGCACGAGTAAAACATTCCGGTCCGACTCATTTCGGTCACTGCCTCCTTCCACGTCCTTGCTATCTCCTGCTGCTAATGGATCCTGCTCGCGAACTTTCCAGCAGCGTACCCCTTCGGCTACGAGTATCGATCCTGTTCGAGTTATCCTGTCCGCATAGACGCGTACAAATGACCGCTAAAATCGCGATATCAAAAGCCTTGATTAACGATAGAGCTAATCTTTGAGGCTCGAGAAACACCTTTGTCTTTCTTCTCTTTGGGGTTAGGGTCAAAACTGCTCCACCTTGCCTTTTATGCGTGATGAGACTTCACCTTGGATGCTTCAAACGAATGCTTCTGCATTCTTTTGTAATAAAAATAGAAGATGCACATGGTTATAATGAGTCTGTGTAACTATTGCCGTATGTGAAGATCAACTGTAGATACAATCTGTGTAGTTCATGTATAATTTTTTAAGATGAAATTCAATTTAGTTTTAATGCTACATCACAAGATATGAATATAAGATTCGTTAAGTAATGTGCAAGATATGTAAAGATTATTTTGGAAAGCATTTGTTAATGAACATAAAACTAAAAAACTTATTAATCTGCATAAACTACATAAGGTAATGAGCTATTATTTTTAAGGTTACATCACAAGGTATATGTATAATATTCGTCAAGTAACATACAAGACTTATGAAGACTATTTTTGAAGGAGTTTGTTAAGGAACATAGAGGTCCACGTGAAAAATGTACCAAACCTAAAAAGCCTACTAATCTACAAAACCACATACAGTAATAAGCTGTTAATTTTAATAACACACCACAAGAATAAAGTACAATATTCGTCCTGTAACATACAACACATATAAAGTCTATTTTGAAAAAAATCTCGTATCAAACATAAAGATGCAGAAAATGTACCTAACCGAAAAAACTTGCTAATCTACTAACTTAAAAACCTACTCATCTACATAATAATAACTCTACGGACCTAAGAAATAATTCTACGGACCTAACAGGTATTTACAAGCTAATCACGTGTTAAGAGGTGTTGAGACCGTTTTAATACACGAACGTGTAACCATTGACAAGACGACATTATATTAGTATCCTTACATAGGTTCTTCCGTACCCTTTTACGCAAGAAGCATCGTGTCATCTTGTCCGATAAAAGGGGAGGATATTTACGAAAGCCACGTCTGTGATCGCGATGAACCGGTTTAATTAATACGCGAGGATTATTTTGGAATCGAGGTTAGACGTAAGTGCTTTTACGAGCGCATCGATGTTTTGCCGATTCCTCGAACGCCACCGCGATGGCGAGTGAAAGGGAGCAGAGGTTTTTAGCTGACTGAGGTCGTTGATACGTTCTGAGATCCCAGGTCGAGTAAGAGAACGAATTTTATCGAGATATTACGCGAGAATATTACTTTAGATGGACGATTAAGCATAGCACGCGTTTTAATCCCGAGTTAATGAATGGGTTTTAAAACGTTTTCGTGCGTATGTGTTTCGTAACGATTTTGATTGGTAACTTGGGTAAGCGGTTATTTAAACAGATATTAGAGGGTTAATTAAAAAATTTCTAGGCTCTCTTTGTAAGTGCTTGTTTCGTAACGTGGATATCGAAACAAAATGAGAGATATTTGTTGCTGTTACTTAATGTAGGACTGGGGTGGTCTAGATGTTGAGGACTGGTCAGTTTTATGTAGTTACCTTTTCCTGTTTCTACATTTTAATTATCAAATTTAGGAAGTACTGAACTTACAAATTACTGAGTTTTCCAAATTTACAAGATTGTAACATTCTAACTCTTCAGTTCTTAATTTCTCAAATTTCTATATTTCTGCATTTCGAAATTTTTAAATTTGCAAGTTTCTAAATTCCCAAATACCTAAATCTTCAAATTCCCAATCATCAATCTTCAGTTCTCAAATTTTTCAATTTTCAAAGTTTCCAAATTTTCAATAGCAAAATTTGTTTCTATATTTCTACATTTCTAAATTTAAAAATCTGCAAGTGTCTACATTTTCAAATTCCCAATCATCGAATCTTCAGTTCTGAAATTTTTCAGTTTCCAACTTTTCCAAATTTTCAACCCCATAATTGGTAAATTATCAAATTTTCACTTCTTCAAACCATGAAGTCTACAAATATTCAAATTTTCAAATGCAAGAAAAAAAATAGAATTAACATTATTTTACGTTATTTCTATTTCATCAAATTCCGTCAGACTCCATTTATATGCGACCCATATTTTAAAGTAGCTCACAACTTTTTATAATTATAAATAAACTATTTTATATCAAGTTTAAATGTCAATGCAGGCGCATTCATTGAACTTTACGTTCTAAATAGATATAAAATACATGTTATTTTGTCATTGAATCAAGTCAGTCTTACGGTATTTCGAAATCGACTATTCAACATGCAACAACCTAATAACTGAAACACTGTCGTAACATGGTCGATCGTTGGATACCGTAGGAAGCCATTCACATAGGTATTTAATTAGGAGATTATTTCAGACGATGCTCGTGCATTTACCGAGGAAAAACGGTCTGTAAATCAAACGATTTATATAAACCAACGGTAAATGTTTATTAATGAACCGTGGAGAAGTTGTGTGTGCTTATTTCCTGGTAACAAGTTTTACAAATTTGAAGATTTTAGATAAATGAAGATTTGGAAATTTAGGGGTGGGAGTGTGGAATTTTTGAAATTTGGAAATTTGGGGAGTTGGGGAATTTGGAAAATTGGGGATTTGGGAATTTCGAAATTTGGGGAATTGGGAAATTTAGAGATTGGAAAATTGGGAGATTAGGAAATTTGGTGATTGGGAAATTAGGAGATTGGGAATTTGGGAGATTTGGAATTTGAGAGATTGGGAATTTGGGAGATTGGAAATTTGGGAGATTTGGAACTTGGGAGATTGGGAATTGGGAGATTGGGAATTTGAGAGATTAGGAAATTGGGAGATTTGGAATTTGAGAGATTGGGAATTTGGGAGATTGGAAATTTGGGAGATTTGGAACTTGGGAGATTGGGAATTGGGAGATTGGGAATTTGAGAGATTGGGAATTTGGGAGTGTGGGACATTGAGAGATTGGAAATTTGAAAGATTGGGAAATTGAGAGATTAGAAATTTGAAGATTAGGAAATTGGGAGATTTGGAATTTGAGAGATCGAGAATTTGGGAGTGTGGGACATTGAGAGATTGGAAATTTGAGAGATTGGTAATTTGGGAGATTGGAAACCTGGAAAATTGGAAATTGAATACTTAAGCACCTGAAAATTCAGAGCTTTGAGAACTTTTGCAAATTGAAAAATTAAAAAATTCGATTCCTCAATTATTTAAAACTCCAAACATCAGAACAACTTGTTAACCTAAACATAAAAGTCCAAGAGTCTCACACCTTAAAATTTAAAAAATTCGTAACCTAAAACCTCCCACAGCAAGCACCACGTATTTGCCTTTAATTAAGATATAACCCACACCGTACATTTATCAGGAAAATCGTAACTGTCTTAATGTCTCTTAACGAAGCATCGAAAAGCTGCCAGCTTATTCGCTGCACCCGGCGTCTCGTTGAAATACACCTTTTGTCGAAGGTTCACTATCGAAAACGCGTTGGAGAACAACCATTAATCGTGAAGAACACTCACTACCTATCTGCTGTCGTTCCCTTAAAAAACATCGCTCTTCTTTCTTCTCTCGTTCACCATCTTCTACCGTTCGCCACCTCTTTGTCCTCTTCGTCTCCTCTTCCTCCGGGTAAAGTGCATCGGGCCTCGAGATCGAGACGCGGAGTTATAATTGCCTACTCGGCGAGTCCCACATTCCACGTGCGTTAAAGTTATCGCGGTTGAATCGCCGCGTACGCCATAATGCTCCTTCTTCTTCCTTTGCTTCTTTCCTACCCCTTGGCTCTCTTCCTTTTTTTTTCAAAGCTGTTGTGGCTGAATCTCTCGCGCCGACGAAAAGAAGCTGGCGATATCGAGAGAGATCTGGTCGGCCGATTATCGGGCTTCTTCCATGGAGTTTCAGTATTCGAAACGTTCCGGTATTATTCTTCTGCGTCCTCGAGGTCGTGATGTAAGGTGTGCTGCGTCGATAAGAAAACTACCTACTTTATTTTCGTTACTCGTTTTCGTTCACACTTTGCTCTTCATGCACTTTTTGATTGCAATTTGCTACTTTTATGTTACTCTTCGATTTCATAAGGAAGTCACATTATTGCAGATTGTTTTAAATTTTGCATTCGTGTACTGTATTCGAAATATATTCATACTACCCTTCATTCATTATATTTCATATTTCATATTGGAATTAGTTATTATGCATTTGAAATTCATTTGCGTATATTGAATGTGTAATTCACTTGTTGATATTCAATTTGAAGTTCATCTTTTTCTATAGAATTTGAAATTTCTCTGTCTACATTGAATTTGAAATTCCTTTATTTATATTGAAGTTGAAATTTCTCTGTCTATGTTGAACTTGCAATTTGTTCATTTATATTGAATTTAAAACTTCTCTATTTATATTGAATTTAAAATTTCTCTATCTACATTGAATTTGAAGTTCCTTTGTCCATATTGAGTTTGAAACTTCTCTGTCTATGTTGAACTTGCAATTTGTTCATTTATGTTGAATTTAAAACTTCTCTATTTATATTGAATATAAAATTTCTCTGTCTGCATTGAATTTAAAATTTCTTTATTTATATTGAATCTGAAACTTCTTTGTCTACATTGAGTTTAAAATTCTTTTGATTATAATGAATTTAAAATTTCTCTAGTTTTGTTCAACTTGCAATTTGTTTATTTATATTGAATTTGAAATTTCTTTGTTTATGTTGAATTTAAAATTCCTTTCTTTATATTGAATTTGAAGTATGATTGTCTCTGTTGAATTTAAAATTTCTCTATTTCTGTTGTTTTTCTGAATAATTTTTTAAAATGTCTGATAAAATAGCTTTCAAACAAAACACCGTCTTAAGTGCATATCGATCATCATAGCATAATGCAAGCTACAACTACATCGAAGAACAAGGGTCTTTGAAAGGTCAGTCGGGCTCGCCTCTAATTAGAATAATTAACGAAGCTGCTCGACGCGGATGATCGTTCCACGTCCATTACCCTCAGCTGCGCTCTATCGCTGGTATTTTCATAAGTACGTGCTCGTCCTTGCTGGAATGCCGTGGCCGCCAAAAAATAGCTTTAAAAGGATTCGACCCGGCATGGCTCGAGGCAGATAAATAAACCCGCGTAAAAGGAGAAAAGGAAGAACGGAAAGGGAATCGGTGTCGAGCAGCGAACAGTGCCGCATTCTGGCATCGTGTCGCATGCAAATGTCTCCTGAGAACTCTTCGTTCCAGGTGGCACGACTGCCCTTTCCTTTCTTTTTCGACTATCTTTCTTGATGGTTTGAAGGAAAATATTAATGGGAGACTTAGTTGTAGAAATTAAGGAATGATTGGTGTTTAGGAGTTTTGTGAATGAAAGAAATGGAGGAGAACACTTTGGAGGAACTCTGTGAAGATAATGGTGTTATATTATGTTTCTGTGGGGATGAGATGACGTTTGAAAAGATGGCGTTTGGAGGGAATCGAAGTCTAATTGATTTCTAAATTTCCAAATTAGCAGATGTACTTTTTTGATTATAGAGTTGTCAAAGTTTGAGTATTTGTAATTTTGAAAATTTCTAAATTAGTAAACTTATGATTCTAAGATTTTGCCAACCTTCTTAACTTAAAAGTTTTCCAAGCTTTTTGACTTACAAATATTTTTAATTTGAAAAGTTGAGGTTTTTTCTACAGAATCAGTTACTTATGCATTCATATATTAATTAGTAAATAAAATTGCAAGTGCTGTTTCTATGGTGAATTAAGTTCACTCTGTTGTATGCATAAACGTGGTTCGAACCGAACGACCCCGGATCATCTACGTAAAAATCCGATTTAAACGCGGCTTCCTTCCGACAAACGGTAGATTTAAATCGATCACATGCTAATCAACTTATGGTACACCCTTTCCTGCAGTCGCTACTTTCTCGAAAACATCAGGCACAAACTTTCTCTATAAATTATTTTGAACGTATAAGATATATTAAATATTTCTCAGTGATCCCAAAGTACAAATATAAAATAAATAATTACCACAAAATTTGCTTTATAATATCCTTGTCAGTGTTGGACTAAACTTGCATCTAGGTGAAGAGCACCGAACTTAAAAGAAGTTTGAGAAGATTTTTAAAGTCACAGAAAAAAATAATAAAAAGGAGCAAATTCGGAAAGAAACATTTCACAAAACTAATCGAATGTCAATTGTGTTTCACAAGCGATATATCATATACATAAAAATCATTAGTCAGAAAAAAATATATCATTCAGTGCAGAAAAATCTATCAAAAGTTCCAATGTACGAACGCAACAAAACACGATCGATTACAAGTAAATAAATAGCGAATAACGAAAGGTAGCTGTCGAACGCCATGGTGCGCGTTCGATCACGATAGCAACCCCCGTCGTTAATAATTCTCCGAATCGTGTATCAGCCAGATACGATATCGCGTGACTCAGCCATTGTTGTCCACAAAAGTAAAGATCTTCCTGACCTGCCATCACTGGCCACCGCTAACCTTCAAACGTCGAGTAACCGTAGATTGCAGACTGCACCGAAGAAGAAAGAACGCATCTCTTAAAAAGCCCATGATTGGTGCTTTTACCGGTATCTTTTAAGTACCGTGCTCGATCTTGCAGCTAGATAATAACTCACTCTCGAATTGATGACTCGGCTAAATTCGTTAATGAATATACGTCGTGACGCTTAATTAAAATTCCCGCCTAAGCCTATCGATAATCTTCGCCCCTGGGTATTCGTTCATGTGGAATAATCGAGAAATTGTGGTCGGCTGACGATTTCGTATTGCACTAAATCATGTTTTATATTTGGGTGTGACGGAACTTCTTTTGTATCGTGTGAACTTGGCAATTTTTTAATTTGTACATTTTTGGATTGAGGAATTTTTCTTAGGTTATTAAGTTTTTAGGTGTAGAAATTTTTCTGTATATGTAAGTAAATTCTCAAGGTATAGATAATGTCTAAGTTCAAAATTTCCATGTCTTCCAATCCTAGATTCCCAAAACACAAGAACCTTTAAGTGTTAAGAGCTTCACATACGTCTTCTAATTTCTACACTTTCAATTTTCATAATGTCGAAATTTCTAGATATTAGAATTCGTAATTCTGCAAATTTCAAAGTCTCCAAATCCTAAAGATCCCAAATCTCAAGGTCCCCGAATACCAAGCTCTTCCAAATCTCAAGGTCCCCAAATATCAAGCTCTTCCAAATCTCAAGGTCCTCAAATACCAAGCTCCCCCAAATACTAAGGTCTCCAAATCTCAAGGACCCCAAATATCAAGCTCCCCCAAATACTAAGGTCTCCAAGTACTAAGCTCCCCCAAATCTCAAAGTCTCCAAATTCCAAACTTCCCCAATCACAAGCTCGCCAAATACCAAGCTCTCCTAAATCTCAAGGTCCTCAAATACCAAGCTCTCCCAAATCCCAAGGTCCCCAAATACCAAGCTTCCCCTAATACCAAGCTCTTCCAAATCCCAAGGTCCCCAAATACCTACGTTCTCAAAATACTAAACCTTCAAATCCCTGTGAACATCAAACCTCTACGTTTTCCAATTTCTAAATCCTAAAATAGCTATTCCTTCACATTCTTAGATATCCCAAGATCTCTTCACATCCCTACATTCTTAAATTTCCACATCCATACCTCCCCAAACTCCAACGTTCCCAACCTGCTAATCCATCCCTCAACATTCAAATTTGCAACAATTTCTGAAAATTACCGAGTGAAAGGTTTCTTCCCCATCTATTGTCAGATTTGCTTAACAGTACACAGCAGCTTAACTGTACACACAATGTTTCAAAGCCGCAGCTATCATTTTATTCGAATCTCATTGGTAAACCGTTTGGTTCAATGATAAGCGTATTCAGGTTGCTTCGTCGCCTGAGGGCTTCACGCGTATAAAATTTTCCGCTAGCGTGCAGCTAAGAAGTGCATAAATAACAAGCTCGTGTATGCACGTAATACGGAATGGGAGTGCTATGTGACCCGCAGGTAACCTATCGATACTCGAGAGGAGTTTAACAAGTATTTTGTCGCACGAGACAAGAGCTGTTTTAATGAGGAAACTCCTCGGGCTATGTGGTAACGTGAGCAACTCACGAGCAGTTGTATAATATTGGAGATAATCGTTCTGTAGTTAATTTTAAGAAAGATTACGGTAATCGTGTTGATAGTTATCGGGATACTGGGATATTATGGTGCTGTCTCGTTATATGGCCCGTTGAGAGGTTTTCTTTTGTGGAGGGAAGTTTTATGTGAGTGGTTGTGCGTTTGGCTATTAGAGATTATTGGGATGTTTAGAAATTTTTAATTTATGGGATTTTAACTTCTTGATTTAATTTTTGATTTTCGGAATTTAGAGCTCAGACAATTTTAATTTTCGTAATTTAGAAATTTTGATATTTTCAATTTTCACAATTCAGAAATTTAGATATTTTCAATTTTCTCAATTTAAGACACTAGACATTTTCAATTTTCTTAATTTTGATATTTTCAAATTTTCAAATTTGGTGTTTTGGACATTTTCAAATTTCCAAAATCACCAATTTCTTAGATTTAGTACTTCAAGTTTAGATACATTAAAATTTTTTACTTTTGTGACTTTTGTGTGTAATTAACCTCTTTGTTGCATTGAATGATTATAATCGTGCACTGGGTAATTATCATTAAGCATTACAAATGACTGTAAATTATTCAATGCAAAACGTTTATACTGTTTCAAAATAGAACGTACACAGAACCTTATATCCGTGAGACCCTATGACCACAATACTATTCTAGAATCTCAGCATTGTTTCATAGTCTGCTAGTGAATCCACGTTGCTCTTCACGGACTTCCACATGCATGCGGTTGCTTGTGGTTGCTTCTGTCAGACCTAATAAACTTTGTCAGCGTTCCACGTTCCTATGTATTACCATAGAAAACATAAAATTAACCTATGAGAACGTAACTTGTAAGTTATAGTAAATCTCACATATACCATTATATCAATATTATTTTTAGTATTACTATTTTTAGAAAATAAAATGATGTTCTTTAAAACCAAATACTACATCCAATGCAGTTAATCCCTTGCACTATGATATTTTTGTCTAGTGTGTCAGTCAGAACTCACTAATTTCAACTACAACATGAAAACAGACACAGAAACTTGAAATGTTACGTAAATTTGGAATCATGCAGTCGTTGGCTATGCAAATTATAGTTGGACTTGAACTCCAAATTGAAATGTATTCAAAATTCGAGTAAAATTGATCATAGCCGAAGTACGAGTACGTCACGAGTCAGACTCATCAAAATAGTGTAAGGAGTTAAACTTGTCCATCTTTTCATAACAAATATATTCGCACATCGAAAGGGTTTTTTCATCCGAGGGGTTCCTGACCCTGAAGGATCAGGAGTTACCTCCCGAATAAAAAAATGGAGGAAGAAAAGAGTTCCGTGTATTTTCTAAACATCGTTTAAGTTTCAAACGGATCACTGTCTTCGTAGGAATCTCGTATTTCACAGTTCGCGAGTACTCGAAACCTTCCGCTAAGCGTTTTTCCTTACATAATCGGAGAAGTTAACCTTATCAAACGGTAATACGACCACGCGAAAGATTAAACCCGTGCTTAAGTATCCTGAGAGGATCGCAACAGCGGAGGAAGGTTTTCTTTCGCGGGCAACAATAGCCATGGATCACCCGGTATAGCAGCTGTGCGCGGACTCGTGATCCTCTTGGACAGCCTTGGGGCCGCGGTTATGATGTTCTTGTTATTAATTTGTTTTGCGCGCTACCCGCAACACGTCGTGCGGAAACCAGTTTCTCAAGACGTATAGGATTACCGTGCGCCACGACCCGAAGAACCCACCGACAGCTTTCGGACGAGTAACGCTACCACGACGAAAGCTCTCCGTTCTTAAAACCGCCTCGAAAAATTCGCTTATCCCCGACGATCTCGAAACCTGTTTCGGATTTTCGACGTTCTATCTCGATTAAAAATACTCTACGGAATAGATGTAGTTTATCATTCATAATCTCGGTAACTCATTTTACGAATTACATGGTAGCTCTTTGAGGTTAACTGTTCCACCTTTTGCTACCTTTTTGTTTTTATGACGGATATATTTTAACCTCGAAAAGTTGTGGAGTCATACCCTCGCCAGACGAGTCTCGCACTTCACCGTGATAAATCTTGCCCGAATTTATAGCGTACTTCAATTTGGAATTCGAGTATGACTTGCATGGTTGAGGACTGTAAAAAATGAACGGAGTATTTCTTCTTTTATTTATTTTAATATTGTAGCTATGATTAATTTTGTTTGATGCACCAGCCAAATCATAGGTAGATGGTGTAGCTCCTGAAATTAATTTCGCTGCTAACTTGTTTTAATATTATAGCCATGATTAGTTCTGACTGACGCACTTAACAAATCATAGGTAGATGGTTTAGCTTCTGAAATTAGTTTCGGTGCTAATTTGTTTTAATATTGTAGCTATGATCAGTCCTCACTGACACACCTGACAAGTCACAGATAGATGCTTTAGTGTCCAAAATCAATTTCTGTCCAAATTTCGTTACTGTCGAAATAACCTCTTACATCGCAACAATCCTAAACTTTAAAGCTTCAGATGTCCCAATTCTAAATCCTCAAACTCCAACTTTTTCTCCAGTAGAAACTGTGACAAGTGAAAATAGTTCCGCGCGTAGAGATCGAGATAATAACAACGAATTTGTCCGAACCTAACATAACTGGAACTAATACGCGAAACGTCGAAAGAGAAAAGAACGAGAACTAGAAAAAACACGAGCAAAGTTCGTGTGTAATAAACTAAATGTCGTTTCGACGCGATTCTTATTTAAACTAGAATATATAGAGCGTCGGAGAGGAAGACGGATAGAGGAACAAGTTTGAAAGAAATAGCTGTCAGCTTTGTCAGTCGACACTACCGTTATCTTTTAGTCTACATGTTCTTACCTACCTGTACACACAATGCGTCACTGAAGAGGAAAGGATGCGACAGAGAGAGAGACGACGTTGGAAATTATTTAGAGTTAAAGAAATACGGGAGACAACGGACATGTTAGAAAGTCTGTCACGGATCGAGGTTGAAGTTTTGACGCGCAGAACGTGTGCTTTGATTTCTTTTCGAGCAGGAAACTTTGTCGGTTATTATGTAAAACGAAGAGCCATTGGGATTTAATAGAATGTATGTCCAATTTGATTACACGGTGGGTTCTTGTAAAGGGGAACTATGGGGACCGGGCTGGAGTGGTTACTGGGAGGTGAATTGTTCTTTAGGGAGCCTGTTCAGATCTCAAATTTTTTATGTTGCATACTTTCATATTGAGTTTAGAAATTTTATATTGTATAATGTTCAAAATTTTGGGTTCAGAAATTTCTTAGTACAGAATGTCCAAATTTTTAGGTTTAGAAATTTTATATTATATAATTTTCAGATTTTTAGGTTTAGAAGTTTCTTATTATATAATGTCTATATTTTTAAATTTAGATATTTTTTATTATACAATGTCCAAATTTTTAGGTTTAGAAATTTCATATTACACAATGTTCCAATTTTCAGGTTTAGAAATTTCATATTAAATATTCAAGTTTAAAAATGTTTAAACCTGACTCACTAAATTACAGGTTTAAAATGGTAGAAAATAAAACTTTGAAATATAGAGAGATATTAAATTGTTCATACATTTATATACATACAGAGATCTACTGAGCCAAAAATTTCAACAGAGTACCAAATTATCTGAACACCATAACCAAACAATTCAATATAATAAATACTGAATAATCATAATAATTAAAAATCCAATTAAACGCATCAGCTTATACACCTTTCCCCATAAAGTTCACTCAGACACGAAAGAACATCACCAAAAAAGATTGAAGAGAAGAAACCCAAAATGGTACCGCTTGAACATAATTCAACAAGTGAAGGATAAAATGTGATTGCACGAACGTGCGTTTGGCCGTGTTCCAGTAATTGTTTGAAGGAATGCGTTCATCGGAGGAGGTCACTGTTCGTCCGAATCCTGTCTCGAAGTTGATCATCTAGTCTGACCGCGATCCTGGACAACAGTCTACGAGGCGATTATAAGGACGAAGGCGCGCGTCCTGATCGCAAAAACCTTAAAAGGTTTAAAGACTACAAATTCAGGCCGTGATACACGAGGTAGGGCCGGTCTTGAGCCATTATTTATGAATTTGGTGCGCCGAAAAAGGCTGCCCCGAGCAGCGATCTGCTCCGAGAACGGCCAGCCGGATACGAAGACTGGGACCAACAGGCACTCTACGGATTTCAAATCGATCCGCAAACCGGATAAAATATTTTATGGAGAACGTGCTTTAATGGCCCTTACGATGGAGGGGCCTCCACGTCCGCATTGATTTGTGGTTACGGAGGACGACAGACCTTATCGATTGCCCCCATGTCCCTCGTCAGCCGATCCGTTTCGAGAGATTGCGATATCGCGGCCTCCGACTGCGCTACCTTCCTTCACCTAACCTTGAACGACTCGCAAATTTCGAAATTTCGCTCTAGTCGACTGGATATGCTCACTTGTTATATTGACTCTTCATTCATTTCCATGCATACCTGCGTTCCGAGTTCTTTAACTGTGGGTTATATTGAGCATTATGATCTTCAGATCCACTACTAAGTCTCTAGCTTCCCAGGTTTCCACATTCCCATATTTCTAGATTCTCAAGCTTTCAAACCTCTATATTCTCAAGTTCCTGGGTTCTCACATTTCCAGAACTACATGCTTCCAAATTTTTATATTTTCCAATTTCGAAGTGCTCAAATCCCGAAGGTGTCACATCCCTAAATCTCCAAATTCTCAATTTCTCAATTTCTCAAATTCTCATATTCCCCCAATCCCAAATCTTCAACTCCATAAGTTCCCAAATCCCCAAATTCGCAAATTAAAAAGATCTGAAGCTCTCCAAGAAAACTTGAAAGCACGGACCAAGCGCGGACCATGACGAGGTTCCAAGTATATGTAGGTAAACGCATAGAGGTCGAAGCGGAAGCCGGTATCGCGGCATTTCGATATCACTTTGTCCAACGACGATAATAGTTTATGGGACACTGTTAAGGCGGATGATATTACGCCACCGTAACGCCACGGGCTTTCGATTTAATTTAAGGTATACACCGTAACGTTCCTCCGCCTTTTTACGTGGGCGTCGGGAGCGCGTGCTGCCCCGTTACCTACGATCGACGGGGTGTTACAACTCCGTACTGGACTCTTTCGAGGAACCTTTCCACTTCGATTATTCTTTGATACACGATATCAATTTTTCACGTTCGAACGAGTCGGTCAAGCGATTTAATCTGGAATTAATCAGAGGCCATCGTACGACGTCCAAATAGAATGACACTTAATTTAGAAACGACCACGGGATAAGTTTCTACATCGCGTGTCAATTATCTTCCGCGTCCTTAAACGCTAACAGAGAAAGCCTATGCAAATTAAGACGATCAACCGTGTAACGTGGAATTGATTTACTCGATCCTTCACGCAAGGATCAGACCTCCTTTCGTTAATCATTTGTGAAATGGCCACTCAACGAAACCGTGCGGTTAAATGCTACTTCCATATCAATTTACCTTTCTACGTTCAAAGTACGTGACATTAATATTAATCATTAATTGGAATTGCGTATATGATCATATTGAAACATTTTATATTTCATAAGCTATTTTAGTGACGTAAAATATGACACTGAATATGTTAGGTTTATTGTGCAGATAGATTGCTTGTATTAGATGTTGATCTAACTTTAATATAATACGAACTGAAAAGTAGAAGCTTATATACACAAATTATAACATATGTGATATTTATATTGTGCAATATTCTTTTATCAAACTGTAAATGCTTAAGTATATTTATCACATCCAAAATTTTAGATCTTTAAAAAACCAATCTCTAAATGTTCAACAGAGTGCTGAAGAGAAGATCCTATAGTAGACACAAAAATCTGTAATGTTTAAAATATCCCAAAATTCTGAAGGTTTTGAAAAAAGTCCATTGAATTAAATGTAACAAAATGGTTTTCTGTGGATAAGAAGTAAAGAGGCCATTCATCGCGTGCTACTGTAAGGAGTAACAGGCGATATCTACCGATCCTGTTAACGCTGGAGTTCTCTTCATAAATACGACACTCGGAACGTTCCCTTCTTTACGATGGTGAAACCACGCTTACCAAGAAAACAGTCTATCCATCGAATGTTCGCGATACGCACGCAGCGCGTGTACCGTTCGCCAGGAACAAGCCCCGTGCCGATCTACGACGACGTACCGGTTCATGGGACCCCGTGTATCGGCTACCGGTCCATATTAATTGCTTTCATAATTCAGACCGAGCATACGTAATACAACGACCGCGTTGCCATCGCCACTTACCGCGTCGAGCTTTACAACGATCGCCGAACCGATTCATAATACTTTCTGTAGCCCCTTTTGCGCCCCATCTTCGTGATCGTTTATGCGATCGCACGCGAGCGAACTTTCAATTAATAAATAATTCGGCGTCGTTCATTAATTCCAGCATTTCGGAAGCGAACAGTCGGGATGCACACCTGCAATTAGCTGAGCACCGCTATAAATTCAGTCTCGAGTGTGCACGATCGATTCGGCCACTTCTCGATTTAACCCTTCTAGTGAGATGGCCAGTGTTCGGCATATCTGACGTAATTGATGGTTCAGTAATTGATATATTCGATTAGGGCCATGAGAACGAGCATTTTTATTTTTTTTTGTAAAAGATAACCTTATATGCACTGAAATAATATTTCATGCGTGAAAATAATTCACGTGGTCCATATGGTACATGTAAGGTAATAATTCTAGATGAGAAAATATGTCAGATATTATATTAAAAGATATATTATAAATTTTTGTATGAATATTAACATATTATTATAAATATGTAAAATGAACATATAGTATTTGTACACATGTAGAGTGTTACACATATGTAAAATTCGTACACATATGTAAACTTCATAACAAAGTTAATTTTTATATCCATAATTTGCAGTCACCTAGAGCTAATACGTACTTAAATTTTTCTCCAAATCAACAACATGAAAAATTATTTGAAAGAATATCAAATAGAAATTAATTGTACTTCACGAGTGGCAATATCAGCAACATCGATTAAGAGTTAGATTTTTATCGTTTCTTTAGGGAAACAATGAATGGTCGGCATTTTAGAAGCGTGATCGAGGCACTTCGTCGACGAGAAATGAAGCCAGATGATATCTGATACAGAATGAATTTCGCATCTAGCTCGTTAGCCCAGACGTTCGTCGAGAACGTCGGACCTTGTGAGGTCGATGGACTTTCGACGATTCTCCAGTGGTCTCTAATGGAGATTTATTATTCTTCGGAGATCGCGGTTGTTCCGGTAAAACGTCGATGATGCTCTCGATCGTCGCATTGTTCGATCCGACCGAATTACGGCGGAATGGCGAAAAAATCGCATCGTAAACCGACCGTCGAGAATTCCGATCATTTCTTTCGGCGATTCGTTATGATTTCAATTTAATAGATATTAAGAAGAATTTTATAAAACATTCCGTCATAACTTTTATATCATTATAATCCGGAGTTTTTGTTATTGATATCAGTCTATGTGCTGAGTTTCTATCTGATCTGAATTTTGATCTGTTTGGTCTTATGAGTTGATGTGATTTTATTTGGAATGAGATAATTTATGAACAAATAAAAAATATTATTCAACAGTTAATTTATTTAGAAAATAATATATAATTCATCATATGTTTACATAATTTATTTAACCCTAAATACAACATAACAAATAACACCTCTACAAACTACACCTCAGATAAATTACATTTACTACCCTAACAATGATGTATTGTCACATAAATTTCCTCAGCTAATTAAAAAAGTTGCACAGCTGCGTCCACAATTTTCAATTTACCTCAAGTGAAAGAACAATACAGACAATTAAATCACTTAAAACGATACGTGTGTCAATTTTCTCAAGCACAGGTCTCGTGAGAGCGGAGAACAAGACGTACCTCAAAAGTTGCAAGATTACCTTGCAGTTATCTTTAGGGTAGGCTCGAGGTGTCTGCCAAATATTAGCACAGCCGGTACAGCTGTCTCGCGTTGATTCCACCAATATTTTTTTCTTCGTTTTTTGGTTGACCAACCCGTTCTTGACGAATTCGAAACTAGCGATGCATCTCTCGGGTAAGCAATTCCATACGATAATGTTATTTACTTCAAGGATCGAAGAAGAGATCCGAAATTTCGGTGATAAGAGGAGATTAGATTTTGGTATTTTTAACTCGAGCGTGCGAACAAATATTACCAAAAAAAGTCGCGTTTCTTATCAATGTGTGGATATTGAAGATATTAGTGAAATGGGAAAAGAATAACTTGTTACAAGTGTTCATTTAGCGAGGATCTCATTTATTTTTTTAATTAAGTATGTGGACATTGAGAATGCACATGGTGTCCTGAATAATTTGAATGTACTTAGAGCACATTATGTGCAAAGTTATGTATAAAATAATATTAAAGTATGATAGTAAAAAATTGATAGTTTGTGAGATATTTAAAATTTTTATGTAAAATGTTTCACTGCTGAAATTTCATATGAACTCATTAAATTTAAGAACTCTAGTTTGCTATTTAATAATATATTTATAACAAGTAAATATCCCAAATAAACTTCTTCTTTTGTATAATATTTAATGAATAAATTATGAAAAAGTATGATCAGTTCGAAATATAGAAATGAATATTCAGGCAATTTTCACTCTTCAACTTTTTTACCTGAATAATTATTTTTGTCTAACAATTAGGATTATTTTAATCTATAAATCTGTATTTATCTTCTTATTGTATTTTAAAGAACAATTTCTATGTCTTCTATAAAGAATATATTTAAAAATATATTAATTGATTATACAGAATTTCAGTCACGTAAGTGATATATAGGTTATGTTACATTTACGCTGCACGAGTTGCAACGATGTCAGGAATCGCGATTGAGAGCCGAAGGGACTTCACGTGAGGGATTTCGACATATCCATCCCGTTAGAAGGCATTCATTTACCGGTGAAATCGATTATGGTTAGTTAGGAAATCCACGTAGCACGCGGCAACGTCAATCAAGCAACCAGGCTTTTACCGTCTTTCTGAACCCACGCGTACCGTAACACGCACCTTGTCCTTTTCCATTACAAATTAAAACGTTCTCGAAAGCCTTCCCTCTCGGTTTTTTACGCTGGAAAGTTTTCGGACCGTGTTTAATGCAAATAACCCTATAAATGACTTCGTCCATTTAACGGTGTTAATTGAATGTGTTTGATAGCTTGCTTAAGAAAGCGGCTTGATGTACCTCCATTTGCTTTCGTGATTATCGCGTTAAGGATTGTCTCGCATTAGCGTTTTGCCTGTAGACAAAGTAGCGTTATTAGGGGAATTATACTGATACCTCTCCACATTTTCATTCATTTTTAATTAAAATGGAACTGAAGTAGAAATAGGATTTTATTCCGTGTAAAAATATTTTGTTTCACTTATTTACATATCAGTTCGAAATTCACAACTTTTTCATCTTTAAAAATTTAGAAGTTTAGAAATTTAGAAGCACAAAATTCTTAAGTATACACAATTATAAACATACAAAGTTGGTAATTCGACAATTGTAATAAAAAAGTGCAACTATTTCGAATCAAAAATATCAAAAATATTTTAGAATTAAACACAGTATCATTTTAGACAGAATATGACAAGTGTGTCTCATTACAAGGCGAAAGGTTACTTTTTACAGAATATCACGGGGCGCCAATCATGGCAATGTTCACAGCGGCGCGTGCCCCGGAAATTGGCTCCCAGGGGTTAATTACTTCGAGCAACTGTGCTACGGTTAATAACTCAGCCAACCACACCGATCAAAAATTGATTTTGAGCCGGTTATTCGATTCCCTAATTTCTTTTCGCACCCTGCAATTTGCACGGCTACGCTGTGCTGCAACGCGAGTGCAGCTTCCGGATATTTTGCTCTGCATACACTGTGATTATTGGCGTAATTTCAATATCGATTTCTTCGTGAATTCGAGGTTCCCGTTACTGTTATCTTACTTGCTTGAAATTGTGTATATCTAAATTCGATGCAACAATACTCATTTTTTGATAAATTGTTTTCGTTAAGAGAAAGAATAAAAATTGAATATACATATGTTTTTTATAAACTTGAATTTAATGTAAAGTTTTTGTACCATATGATTGATTTTTTATGAACTGCAAGAGACATAATAAAATAACAAAATGAAACGTTGTATTAATAAACTGATTTTTATGTAGCTCTATATGTATACAAAAATATAAATAGATTTTATTTTATCAAATCTTCATATAGACGTTGTAAAATTTTGCAAAAATTCATCAATTAATTTTAAGTGTATAAATAAAGCAAAATACTATTTGAAATTTCCTGCTGTTATAACAGTTAAATTAGCAACATAAATTATGTAATATATTTTTTAAAAAATCTATCAAAGAAAGTTCGTATAGTATGAACATACATATAGACATTGTAAAATTTTGTAAAAATTCATTAATTAATTTAAAGCATATAAATGAAGTAAAATAATATTTGAAATTTCCTGCTGTTATAATAGTTACATTAACAACATAAATTCAGTAATATATTTTTAAAAAAATCTACCAAAGAAAGTTCATATAATATGAACATATAAAACAGATATTCTTCAACTGTACATACACTACATTTTTAAATAAAACTCTAACAAAGAAACCTTACACCCAAAAAATACCTAAGATATGCACAGTCAGTAACGCGTCAAAAACAGTACGCCTCATTTGTATAAACCAAACATCTATTTCTTACAGCGTGGGTTCTCGGTAGGGAGAAAAATCTGTGATGCGCATTTCACCCTCCGTTACGTTCAAATTTCTGGCAGATCTTGCACTTCGTTAGAGCGGATCCCCGAAAGCGTGGTAAGAATAATACATTAATGTGATGTCTGAAGAAGGTCGGGCCCCAACGTCCAAATTCGGTCGTAATGCCGCAGTTTGGAGTTTAAAGATCACCGGCTTCGGTCCTCCTGGAAACGCGAGGAACCATTCTACCGAGAGTCGAAGGAAGGAAGGGTCGTGACATGACCGATTCCGTGCGGCGATATGCCCGACGGCGCTTTCGACGACTCGCTAAATTTGGTAAGACGACTTGCTAATCGCGAGCGATACTTCTTGCACGTTGGTTTTCAGGTAGCCTAATTTGCGTCGTATACATCGCTTTGTCCCGTTTCTTCTTGCCGTTCTCTCCTTACGTCTGAGTTACACGCGGCCGATGCTCGTCCATTTTTGGTCGGCCGACCATTCGTAATGGACGTGTAACATAGATTAGTAGTGATGTACGACTTCCCAGTGAAATATTTATATCTCTCTTTAAACGCTCGTCTTTCGGATCGACCCGGTATATTTATCCTTCTTCGTGCATTGACTATATTTCTCTATGAATTTTAAAAGACTTGAAATCTTATTGAATCAAAAAACGCTGCAAAAATATGATCTGTCAACGAAACAGCAGTACTAAAAAAGATCCAGAAACAAGTATCTCGTACTAAGTCGTCTACGTGTATCAATTGTGTCTCCAAAAAGAAAAATGAACGAAGCGTAACATACGACGTTGTAAAATATTTGTTGAAACATAACGTATCCTTTCTATCGTAGAATCTCGCGATCGTTGTCAGGGTAGATTATTATCTTCCCGGGTGAAAAGTCCAAATCGATCGATCGGTCAGCAAACTCGTCAGGCTGGAACATTCCAGGTTCGCGGTATGGGATAGTCAGGTACATACAATGCGCAAACACTAGGCACGGCTATGGCGCGTTTCTACGAAAGCGTTTCCCCTCTTCTGTCGCGGTCTCTTGTTCAGGTAAGAGCCGAGTAAACGAGTTCCATTGCTCTGCCAACTTTTCAAGAGGGAGTAACGAACAGGAGAGCCTCTTTACACCCCGAGTCGTAAAACTTCGGTCGGGTCACGGCCGACAAATTGTTAGCACTGGCCTGGAAAATGAATTCGTGGAAACCGACTGGAAACGTTTCATTTATAACGCAATTTTACCCCTTGCGTTTGTTCAATGTCGGATGCATCACATATGTGGTCATATGTACTTCACATATTATTGTATATTATTACTTATATTATCATCATATTGGGTTAACCATATTGTGTGTGTATATTAGTATGTTATATTACATATGTTATGTATATTATATATACTAGTAATGTTGCATATGTTGATCATATCATGTGTGCACATTAGTATGTCATATTACATATGTTATGCATATTATACATATTGGTAATGTTGCATGTTGATCATATTGTGTATGTATAATAATATCTCACATATCCTCAAAATACCTTAACCATCCCTATAAATCATCTTTATCTCGTTCATCATATGTGAACATATGATATTTTCAAACCTTGACATCCAGTTCCCAGTATCTACATTAAACACCAATTTCAAAAATCCCAATTTTTCCTGCCAGTCAACCAGTATTCCTACCAGGTCGGTAAGTACCCCATTAAAGGTATAAAAAGCCCGTAAACCCGACCAATTCGAATCGAAACGCACAGTTCTATCGATTGATTTCTCCTAACGAGGAACGTTAACATACACGCACGAGCTTTACCGAACACCGATTTACGAAGTGTCGAGGCTTAAAGGCGATTCGCTACGGTTAGGATCGTAAATAGTCCGATGCGGATAGGAATCGTCGTTGTTCCGGCGCGAGTTCTGCGGCCTAACGAGCACGATGAAACTGGAAAGAAGTCCTGGAACGACGAGACAGGCGCGAGGAAGATCGAGGGGACGATGTTATGGGGGTCTCGTGGCTGGTGTTGCGCACGCGACTCAACCAGCAAAGAGAGAAAAGGGGATGGATATAGGGAGACACGTGGATATATCTGATCCATGACAGCCAACCAGATAACTAACAACTTCGATTCAACGGACGCGCGACTTCTCCCACCGTGATCCATTTTCTGCTTTTGCTCTACTTCGTTTTATTGTGTTCTTGTGGGGAGGACGTCATATGCGAGAGTTTAATGTGATTTTAGGATTGAGGGTAGATTTGGAGATTGGGGTGGTTGGAACATTTGGGAGATTGGGGAAGTTGGAGAAGTTGAGAATTGGGGAAAGTAAGCAAGGTTGAAAGACAAGGTTGGAAGACAAGGTTGAAAGACAAGATTGAAAGACAAGATTGAAAGACAAGGTTGAAAGACAAAGTTAAAAAGCAAGATTGAAAGGCAAGATTGAAATATGGTAACTTACAGACTTCAGAGTTTAGCAATTTAGTAATGTGGAAATTTAGAAAATTCAGCAACTCGAATGGTACAAAATGAATTTGTAAATTTGAAAATAAAGAAATTTAGAAACATAAAAACTTGAAGACTTACAATTAAAAAAATTGTATCTCGATGAATTTGAACACATAAAGATTTAAAATTAAAAAAGTTACAAATCGACAAATATGATAATTTGTAGAAAAATTAATTTGAACCTTCTTGATATAAAGGAGGACCACCTCGAAGAACCTCCTTGAAATAAATGATCAAGGTCAAACGAGATCCTGCATTTGGACTATTTTGCACCCGAGTGTACCTTCGGTTACTCGGCAAACAGAACGGCTTTCGAAAACCGGCCATTAGGGGCAATTAGGCATGCATCATAGGCTGTAGCGTCGGATACCATACATGGCCAGAAGTCATTGGTTGTCGTAATGGTATACGAACCGAAGGAGCTCCTCTTGATTCTGATACCTGCTCCGTCAGTGCGAGAAAGACCCAACGAATATTTCATGATTACCGTTTCCTATGCTTATACCCACACTTATACTTTTTTCTACTACTGATTTCTTCACTGCTTCGTTAGATTAATATGAGATTAGGATTGTCAAAATGGTGACTCCCGTGAAGATCAATGATGGGATCTTGATTGGAGTAATTTTTCTTAAAAATACATCGTTGATCTACTGTCAGTTTTTGGACTTCGATAAGTTTCTCAGTATGTAAATTTGAAAACTTTGAATTTCATGTTTGTTAAAATATGCTAACTTACTGTTTCTAAATTAATAAATAATTTATATATATGTGAAAAATATTTGATAAAATTAATGATGATATTTGATTAAAATAAATGAACTTTTTGATATTCTATTTCTTAGAATTATTCTAAGTGAATTAGTTTAAACAATTTCATAATGTAAATATTCTAGCAAAAATCTTCGAGGTCTCCAAAAGTGGTTAAAAGCTTCATTAACTTCTAGATTTGAAAAATTTCATTCATATCGTTTTAACGAGTTATTAATTTTCTCTAATGGCGTCTTCGAAATAGAAAGCTAAGACACGTGTATTATTTGAACCGACAAAAATTCTTTGAAAAATTTCCCTCGTTTCAACGTCTCATACAGCAACAATACAATCGAGATTTCTTTTTATGGCAGTTATTAAATACACTATTTTACGGTTGTCGATCCTTGTCCCTCGAAAGGAATCAGGGTAACCTTGAGCAAAGTGCCAAGAGCTTCATTGGACTTTCACCCGTTCTCCAACTGTTCCTCATCCGGTATCAGGCTACTCTTTTTCCAGGACGCCTTCAGAATCCACGATTCCCGTTTGCTTCACGCGATCAACATTAAAACCTCCTTTTGAAACTAGTTCTCTAATGACACTACAACCGAGATTCCTCCTCGATCTACATACATAAACCAGAAAGAGTTTATGCAACGCGGTAACGAGTCAACAGCTGATCGCGCAAGAAAGCTTAGAGAAATCGCTGGCTTTCAATTCCAGTTTCAAGAACATTACATTCTTTGTGAGACACTCGACTAATTCGTTCAATGCGAAAGAAAAAAGAGGTGAAACGTTGCGTTACTAATGTTGGAAAGTTAATTATCTTGTTCCCGTTGTCAATGGTATAAAAAATTTGTCAAGGACGGGTTCCAAATCTATGTGTTGTAATTCTGAAGGTTTTAAGTTTTGGAATTGTTAGATAAAGTTACAAGGTCCTAAAATTAACAAACTCTAAAGTGGTCTTCAAACTCCTGAAGTACAAATATCAAATCCACAAATGAAGTTTCAAAGTTACTTTTTCTAACAATTTTTCTGTTCAAAAATTTCAAGGTTGCTGGTTTTTAGAATTCCTTAAATGTCAAAGCTTAAAACAATTTCAAAGTCGTCAAACAAAATTCTAAACCTCCTGCAAAATCTTCTAAATGCAAAAATGTTTAAAGTTCAACCAAAGCAAACTTCCAAAGCTACAAAATCATGAAGTTCCAAAGTAAGATTTTGTCTAACAATTTTTCAGTTAAAATATTTCAAGGTTGCAGGTTTTTAGAGTTCCTTAAAAGTCAAAGCCTTAAAAAATTCCAAAATTGTCAAACAAAATTCAAAACCTCGTTCAAAAACTTCTAAATGCAAAATTTTTAATGTTCAACTAAAGCAAACTTCCAAAGCTACAAAATCGTGATGTTCCAAAGTTAGATTGTTTTTAACAATTTTTTAGATCAAAAATTTCAATGTTGCAGGTTTTTAAAATTTCTTAAATGTTACAGCATAAAAAAATTCCAAAGTCGTCAAACAAAATTCGAAACCTTGTTCAAAACCTTCTAAATGCAAAACTTTCAAAGTTTAACTATAGCAAACTTCCAAAGTTACAACATTGTAAAGTTCCAAAATAAAATCTCAAAATCGTGTCAAAACAACAGAACGAAAAATTCTGTATCACACTACCAGCATTGTAGCATCTTATTTAAATATCATACTGTGGGGGTAGAAATACATTTCCGAGTCCTCCTGGTACGTTTGATAGACCTACGACCTTCGATCACAACGTGTTAATGGGTCTTCTGGTTCCCGTAGAATGCGAGGTGTTTCGAGTTTCCCTGCGCGTCCGATAGGTGATGCTGGACCTGGAGCTCGGATCCTGCAGGACGTCGACCCCGTGGGTTAGTAGAGGCACAACGGACGCGTGCGGAGAGGCCATGCACCAGCAAAGAGAGAAAGCGAGAGCAGCACAAAGATTCTCCTCTCTTCGCGTCTTTTGCCCCGTGCTGGACTGGCTCTCGCGCACGCGAGCATTCGCATAGTCGTAGATCTCAAGAATTCCCCGGGTCGAATCTTCTCTCCAGCACCTGCGAGAACCATCGACACCTCTCGAGATCTTCTCGAACGATCGCCGACAGATCGATCGATCACTGCGACGCCGATGCCTCCTTTTGATTAAACGAGCCGTCGAATTAGTTGGCGCAACGCTTTTAAACGAGGCGCCAAAACCCTGCCTTTTTAGGATACTCTTTTGCTTCGTTTACTTTGGTTTTCAAAAAGGAAACTTTTGACGTCACTTTACTGTGGAACTTAATTGTAAAAATTCTTCAGGTAATTAAAATCGAACAATGTCGAGTATATGTCTTGTATGTAGAACAGATACTTTTGGTATAAATAAAAAGAAGGGCAAAATGAAGAAAGACTACATTTCTATTTGATCAATTCGTTAACTACTTTGGTTTTGAAAACATAGAAACTCTTGGTGACTGTTCAATATTTAATTTAAGAAATTATTTGAATAATTAAAATTGAACAATGTATATGATAGTATGTAGCAAGCACTATTATAAATTTAAAAAAAAGAGCAAAATGAGTAAAGACTACAGTATTCAATCAAGATCAATTCGTAATAAATTTTACTAAAAATTGAATCCCAAAAATCCCACTTCGTCCTCGATTTCAAGCAACAGCTGAAAGAATGTCACACAATTCATGTAGGAGTTAGAAACCTTCGAGTAGACACTTCCTAATTAATTAACAGTCACTAATACAACGTTGTAACACCGACAATCGACGAAAACGACGGTGCTTCAATATTTGCATCGATCGAAGCAAACATTTGAAGCCAAACGTAGCCTCGGGTGCCGCTAATGTCCCAAGACGTGGAGTACGTGGATTAGGTCAAATAAAGTAGGAATTAATGAGCTATTGTTTACCTGGAAGAACCCTCAAATATTTGAACGCTGCTCGAACCCCGGAAATATTCTTTATTAGGTTCGTCGAAAATTTCCGTACACCTTATAATATAACACGAACGCTCAATGGGCTTTCGTTCAAATAAAGAAATTTCTTCGAACGCTTTAAGTAGTTGTGAAATTTTTGCGCTGCTGTTGTGTCACGAGAAGGAATTCCGTTTTCTGGTTTGATACTTTGCGCGATTGGTCATGGATAATAAAACGGACGTTTCTACTTGCAAACTTTTTGCGAAATGGAACAATGTTGGTAACGAAGGAGGTAAAAAGAACGGACTTCGATTTCTACTTTATTGCTTAATGTTCTACGGAGAATGGTTTCAAATTAAAGTTGTTTCTGTGTGTTAACTGTAAGAATAGTCACTAATCTAAAAATTCTAAATTAACTACAAACATTGGTATATTTAAATAGAAATTTCCAATCTAATCAATTTTTTACAATTTTCAGTGCTGGTTGAAGAATCATCTACTGAATTACATTCACAATTAAATGAATAAAAATAAAAATTATGTAAGTTCGATGAATTTAGAAAAAGGTACTTTTCTGTCGGTAATGCAGTTTTCAAGAAAGAACACCTACAGCTCTCTAGCATGAAAATGCAGAACTTTAAGAGACGGTCGATATAGCAGGTTTCAATTTATCGAACGCCAGTAAAGAAGAGCAATACAGTTTCCTACTTTACCTTCCTCTACATTATCTACCGAACCTCCATGGATTTATAGATCCTTCGAGTCCTTGTCCTGTTTTACCGACCGCTTCCCAAAGATGATCTCCAGGATAACGGGTATAGAAACGGTGAAAGTGAGAGGTCATTTCCTAATTAATTTCAAGTCTGCTGCGCTTGGAATTCATACATGAAACCTTTGTTTCAAGCAGCGTGTTCGGAACTGGGAATACTACAAAATCGAAATAGTAGGGAAGGAAACAGTTTCTGGTCTAGAAAGTCACGTATCTTTTCCTATTGAAAGTGCTTTTATCTTGTCGATCAACTCCTCGTACGAGAAAGTGGCATTGTATCTCACTGTCGCGAATGTAGCTCGTACTTCGAGTGACATTTTTATGAATTTATGGAACAGTAAATAGAGAATTCAATTTCTCAGACTAGTTTTCGGTTATGAAACTGTTATTTATTGATGGAGTGTGTGAAAACTTAGGAAAATTATGATCATCAAAATTTATGGTAAAGTTTACGTAACGAATGAAAAGTAGAGCAATAATCGAATAAAGAGTACGTGAAAAATATTCAAAGAATAAGATACTCATTTTCGAACTTTTATTAAAAGTTTGCCTAAGAAATTTATTCAAAGGACATCATATTATGTATTCAAGAAATTAGAGCCTCCAAGGTGTTTTAAAGTATGATCCTCAAAACTTCCTCGCGATTTTCTAATAACTCAAGCACAACCCTCACGAATGCAGATCATGCGATGCGCTCCTTAATATTCAACACCTTCTACTTGAGTGCTCTAGATTTTCAGCATAACGAACTGCATTCTCTGCTAACCCTCGATAGAGTTGGATCAATTGTAACCCAAATTCGCGAAATTTATGTAACAGCCACTATTAATCGAATACATCTTTGTATTGAATTTTGCACTGAGAAACAAATGGCACAAATTTTAGAAAGTTGAGAGTGGTAAACTTGAAAAAAATTAAAATAAAATTAGCTATATATTAGTAAAATTAATTATAGTTTATTAGTGCTCTTCTTTGCTACTAAAATTGGTGCACATCATTTTGCTATTTTTGCTGATTTTTTAATTTTTTACTGGTTTTTAATTTACTGTTTTATTATAGTATTTATATTATGATTCTTTAAGTTATTCTTCAAACTATTTTTATGGAATATTTTTTGTTATTATAGAATCAAAATTATTTGCAATATGAACATTGCAGTTTTTAAAATTATGTCTTGGAATTGTTTCATAGTCACTTCCAAATAAAATAACCAAAAAGAGCATTGACAGCTACATTATTTCTATTTATCAATATACCTCTAATATGAACACTTGTCAAGTTAATATATCAGAAATAATTTCGGCTATCATTAATTTATATCTCCAAACCACCCTCTTAACAAACATATCAATGAACCCCAAGCGTCAGTCAACAGATCAATTTAATATAGTATCACAGATTCCCAACGTGTGTAAGCTTAATTGTTGTTTGTAAATCATTTGGATAGATAGGAGCAGCGGTAAGAGTTCCAAGTCTTACGTTTATACGAGCGAAGGTAGGGCGTCACGGATGAAGGCGTCCAAGTAGAAGGAAGAAAGACGACGAACATACACGGCACCGTGTTTCAGAGCCGTTTCGGTTGTCATGCGAGGACATAAGAAAAACATGGCGACCTCATTGTCTTGGACTCATAAAGCGACGGTCGTGTCGCCGGTGGATAAGATACGGCCGTTTTAAAGCGGGTTAACTCTATCGTTACATTGTGGATCGCATGGACGCCGAGGAACACTGTTGGCACTCGTCTAATAGACGAATACGTTTTATGCTGGAGTGTGCGTAAAACGCGAGATATATCGCGTTTTCCATTGCGGGACAAACGAACCGTGGAAGGAACAGGTCAGTTTCGATCTGCTAAATTAGAGCGTTTGCGCATACGCGGGTCTGAGGGTATCGATAAATAATTGGTCTTTTTGGTGGTGTGGGTCTGAATTGGTCTTGGTATTACAGATGGCAATGTTGGGTTTTAGTACTGGGTGATAATTTTTACTGACTCTGTGTAATAGTTGGAGCTGGTTATTTAGTAATTTATTTGGTAGTTGGGGTTGTTAGGTTTTATAGATTTAGGGGTAATTTTGCTGTTTTAATAAAGAGAAGGTGGATTTTTGTAATTTTTCAAGTTATCAAGTTTCTGTGCTTGAAAATTTAAGATTATAAGATTAAAAAGTTTGTGGATAGCAATATTTGAAAATGTGAAATTTTACCTCTCCAAATTTGCACCTTCATACTTTTATAAATGTTGAAATTTCTACATTAAATTTTTCCATATTCCAGACACTAAATTTCCAATTCTGAAAATTTGTAAATTTGAAGGTTTGATATTTGTAAACTTAATAATCTTGGAGTTATTGAATTTCTAATGAAATTTCTATCTTCTCAAATTTCTATCCTCTAAATTTTCAAGTTTACAAACTTGTTACCCTAGGAATTCCTACATTTATTGAAAACCTAAATTATCGTATTACACAACTAAATTCATTTATAATTAATAAGTTTACAGTTAAAAATTGTTTATTAACATGTTATTAGGTGTTGTTCATTGACATTTGTTATTTAAGATTAAAATCATTGCTCATTCACCGCAAAGTACAAATAAAGCGACTTTAATAGAGTACGCAGAAATTCTTAAGTCGACTCGACACTATCTTACCTAGAAAATCTGTCAACGAACTGAACTAGCTACACAATTACAATCAGATATCTGCAACCATAGAATTAATCATTTAGACGATAATCGTTATAAATTCGATCAGCCACCCCTCGGTAATACGAATACTTTCGAGATAAGTATTGCTAACCAAGCATATTTGAATGAATCGGACACCTGTTTATCAATAAAAGACCGCGGTAAAATACCATTATTATCGCCAGCAAGGTATTGAGTTTATGATATAAATCAAAGGTTATGTACAAAATATTCATGTTGGTATTCCAATTAGAATTTAATATGAACTGATACTTTTGTAGCTGAAGTTATTATTTGTTATATTTAATTTTGTAAAAGGCATTTGTCAAACAAATAAACTTTCTATAGTAAATGAAGTGATAAGAATTAATGTTTAATAAAATAGAAGAATAGTAAGAACTAAGTTTATGAAGTATTAAGAATGGAAATATTAATATTTTATTTAGTGTATTAATTTCATTTTGAAGCTTTTTGTAAATTAATTATATAGAAATAAATTAGTGAGAATTATACTAACAAATTTTATGTTTATGTAGAAATGTTGTTCTTGCAAATATTGCACTCAAGAGTGTAATACTCATAAGTATAATGCTCACAAATATTATTCTTGCAAATATTGTGTATTTAAGAGTGTAATACTCACAAGAATAATACTCACAAATATTACACTTGCAAATATTGTACTCAAGAGTGTAATACTCCCAAGTATAATACTCACAAATACCACTCTTACAACTCTACTCCTACCAAATACCATACCTAAAATTACTATACTCCCAAATATCATACTTGCAAGTACCATACTCACATTATACACCTATCACATATGCCTACAACCCAATAATATCTCACAAAACCAAACTTCCGCCATTACCAACATAACCAAACAAGAGTAACAATCTTCCAATGACAATCATTCAGTTTGCAACAGTTTTTGCAACTAATTCATCCTTCACAATTCCCCACAAATGAATGAGGGAACTTTTTGTATAGGTGATGGCACGTACATATACCCCGTTCATTTCGTTCTTTCCACGTTCTAGCTGGCTCGTTTCGTTCACGACCCCGCTTTCGAGAGCGAGGCTCGTTCTCGCCATTGTTCGAACAAATTATGCATATTAATGCCCCGCGTCTTGTACACGAGCTACTGTATAAGCGTGAAACGTTCTCAAGATCGACCCAGATGTCTCGGCAGATGATCGGCAATACCCGTTAAGACACATTCAAGAATTCAACAGGAATCCGCCTTGCCGGTTCGTGAGAAATTCGAACACCAACGTGTTTCTGCTTCAACAGATTCTTCTGTTTGTGTTCAAGTTTGATATGAACGTTATTGTTAGGTGACTGTGATTAGGGACGAGTAACTGTCACTCGGTGACGAACAGTCTGTTAACAAGTTTAAAGATTATCCGATAATTATTGGAATATAATGCGAACGGTATGTGATTCATTGGAAGAATAAAAAAATTGTATGCTATCGGAGTTATCGGTGGAAAAAGTTTGAAGAATTTCAAGGTTTAATAGAAAATTGCGACGTAATATTGTTAGAGACTGAATGGAAAAGTCTTCAAATCAGTGCAGAGGTGATTAAGTTTTCAAGTTTGAGAGAATAATATGAAATTATAGAGATATGTATGTAATGATATTCTGTGACTCACATTGGAATATTGGAAGTTTTGGAATCGCAGAGTTTTTGGGATTTGGAAGTTTGGGACTTTCAAAGCTTCAGATCTGAGGATTTTAGGAATTTAGAATTTTGGTAGCTTGAAAGTTTGGGACTTTGAAAGTTTTAGATTTTAGAATTTTTTAATATTGTAACTCTGGGACTTTGAAAGTTGCAGACTTCAGAATTTTTTAATCTTGTAATTTAGGGATTTGCAAAGTTCCAGATATTAGAATTTTTTAATCATGTAAATTTGAGACTTTGAAAGTTTTAAATTGTAGACTTTGTTAATCTTGTAACATTAACACTTTGAACATATCAGAAATCAGAACCTTGAGACTTCAGAATTTTTCACCTATTAAAACAACATAACTTTAAAATCTTAACAATTTAAAAACGAAAATGAATAAAAGTACACAAATGCTTTCACACAACAATGAATTGAATTATAAATTCATAAGAACCTTGTATCTCCACCAGCTTTACCATATCCCCTATGCCGCCATCATGTTACCCTATCCGCCATATTATCTTTTTCATGTTATCCCGTTTTTGTGCAGAACATGAACATATCTGACCACACAATTTTATAGTTTAAAATTGGCGCTGTTATAAATAGTTTAAAATCGACGTTTTTGCAGTTTGCATGTTTTCAGAATTATCATCGTCACGACACGAAATATCGTTTATAAGACTGAAGGTTTTACCCGAGCAGAGTAAACCGGTACTAAGAAAAAAGATTAGCTGGATGGTTGGCTATTCAAACGTCCCATGTGATGGAGACACACTGTACTTAATGCAGAACGCGATTGCGTGCTTAAAAATCTTGATGCCAGGAAAATAATGTTAAAAAAATATGTTTCTGTGATGGAGACTTCAAACCTGATCGGGGAAACGTGAATGGAGCACAGGAGGAGCTTCTGTTAGAATTTTAAAATTGAAGAGATGAAGAGTTCAAGAATTATAAAATTAAAAATTGAGAAGCTGAAGAGGTCAGGTATAAAATTAAACATTTTAGAAATTAAAAATTGAGGAATGAAAAATTTAACAGTTTAACAATTCAAATTTTAAAAAATTTAAGAATTCAATAATTCAAGTGTTAAAGAGTTTAAGAATTCAATAATTAAAATGTTACAGAATTCAACAATTTAACAATTTTAGAGGTAAATAATTATAACATTTTAGCCAATCATTTTTACAGTTCAACTTTACCAAAGTACTAAAGGTAAGAATGTAAGTAACAAAATTATGATATTACATATTTCTAAATTTTCAAGTTCTATAATTGCAAAATTCTAAATTTTAAAAATTTCATGTATTTCATGTTACAGGTTCAAAAGTTGTAAAAATTCAAAAATATAAAAATTACAATCTTCCAAGGTCGTAAAGTTTAACATTCCAAAGTCGAAGAACCTCAACCTTGAAAATTTCAAACTTCAAAGATACTCAAACTTAAAAATTTCAGAGTCCATCAATCTCTAAGCCTAAAACTCCAATGTTGAAGAATCTCAACCTCGAACATTTCAAAGTCCAAGAATCTCAAATTAAAAAATTCCAGAGTCCTCCACTCTCTAAGTCTAAAATTGCAAAATCCAAGAATCTCAAATCTTGAAAATTTCAAAGTCCAAGAATTTCAAATTTAAAGATTCTAGAGTCCACCTATCTCTAAATCCAAAATTGCAAAATCCAAGAATCTCAACCTTGAAAATTTCGAAGTCCAACAACCTTAAACCTCAAAATTCCAGTGTCCCAGTACCTCAGTGTTCAAAATTCCAGTGTCCAAGTACCTCAAGTTCAAAACTCCCCAATCCAAAAATCTAAAACTTCAAAAGTCTCCAAGAATCTTCAAAAATTCTCCAAATAAAAAATTGACAAAATCTCAAATAAGTCACCATAGAAAACCCTTAACCTTCATCCCAGAAATCTAAAGACCTCCCTAGATGCCTAGACCTAGAAATCCCTCCATAATTTCGCTTCTGCCTCTTTCGCACGGTCGCTCGCCATCGAACTCGAGGGCCATCTGCTCTCGTCTTTTGCACGCGGCAGGTTCTGTTGCCCCGAAAGTGGGCGTGTTTCCTTTCCACCTCCCTTTCGTGTCTTTAGAATAATAATGAAGAAGAAGACGAAGAAAAAAAGAGCTGCTCGTCGCCAGAGTTCGACGAAGCTGAAGCTCTTCGTGTCTGCTCCCCTTCTTCGCGAAGCTACTATCGAATAACACTTTCTTCCCATGCAAGTATTCATTCAGCTAGAAGAGTGGTATCGGAAGCAGGATGGATCGACAACCCTTGTTACAACCCCTTTCGCGAACCATCTTTCTTCCGTGTTGTCTAGTTTTGCCGATCGGAACAGGCGATGAGATTTCCGGTAGATTATCCGCACGCGTCCATCGGAAATTAAACGGAACCGATACTATCGAATAACGTGGGATCAGGGATCAGCTGTTTTTGAGGACGGGAAATCTTGAGGGATTATCGGTACTGATTTTGTGAATGGTTTGTAGGTAGGTGAACGAATTAGGTGGCTACACACTTTGGGGTGGAGGGTTAATTGGAGGTTACGTTGTATGGGTTGGGGTGCATTATTAGATTTTTGTTTTGAGGAGTAATATGAGTAAATTTGGGACTTTTGGGAGATTCTTGAATATTTGAAGTTTTTTTTGTTAGTTTTTGGAATTTCTGAGATTACGAGTTTCGAAGTTTTCAAGTTGTCAAGCTTCCAAATAGTCAAATCTTTAGTCTTCAAATTGTACAATAACTATAGTTCCAAATTTCTAATTTCCCACACACCTAAATTACTGAATTCCCAAACTCTTCAACTCCCAAATCCCTAAATTTCCAAACTCCTCAACTCCCAAATCCCTAAATTCCCAAACTCCTCAACTTCCAAATTACTAAATTCCCAAACTCGTCAACTCCCATATTATTAAATTCTCAAATTCCTAAATTCCCAAACTCCTCAACTCTCAAATCCCTAAATTCCCAAACTCCTCAACTCCCAAATCCCTAAATTCCCAAACTCCTCAACTTCCAAATTACTAAATTCCCAAATTGCTATGCTCCCAAATCCCTAAATTTCCCAATTCCTAAATTCTGAAACTCCTCAACACCCTAATTACTAAATTCCCAACCTGCTATGCTCCCAAATTCCTAAATTTCCCAATTCCTAAATTCCCAAACTCCTCAACTTCCAAACTCTCACATTCCCACACCTCTCTCTAATAAATTACTCCTCTCCCTACCTAAACAATCAAACTCCAAACATCTACCAAATCCACTCAATAAATTATCTCTAAATAACCCTCCACCCCTTTTCCTATATCTCCCATATTTCACAAGAACACCAAAATGGCGTCGAATAAGATACCGACAAAAATGGCGACCACACACGATACCAATCGAATATTACAAGAATCACCGGATATCGACGAACATGAAGAGCCAAGAAATACGAGAAACGAATCGATTATTCGCACTCCCTGATTCAATTAAATCGTTCGCTCGTCTATCACTCGAGTAAGCTAAATTCGACGCGAAACCGACGCCATATCGAATTTCGTACGTCGAGCTTGTTTTTGCCTGCGGTTTTCAGCTGCATCTACCCGCGGTTTGCCCTGTCGACATTTTCACCCTGACAAGTTAAACCTTTTGCTAATAAGAGTCTTGTAAAAATGATATATGTGCGTACATAGCGGTGAGGACTTGTTCTTTGGTCAGCAGAAAAACAACATGGTGGAGGGACACGCTGTTGGAAATTCGAGTATGTTTGATAAAATCACGTTTTGTGGAAGATTTTGTACAAATGTACAATTATAATATATGGAAGATACCAAGACTAATAAATTACAGTAATTAAATTATTGAGTCTATAAATGGTTAGAGAAATTGAATACGTGTAAGCCAGAAAAGTAATAATGATGTTGTTACATAAATGTTAAATGCTTAGTATGTTTACTAAAACTAATAAATTACAGTGATCGAATTATTGGGTCCATAAATTATTACAGAGATTGAAGAAGTCCAAAGAGTAATAATAATAAGTATTTGGAGTACGACCCCATTCATAAGAATTTTCCGATCGATATCTAATCACAAGAACGTAGATTTTTATCAGCAACAAATCATCGACATAAACAAGCGCCGAAAGATTGCAAAAGTTGACGCTTCGAATGAAATAAATTGTAGCCACGGTTATCGTCGAATTTATGTCGCGTTACCGTTTCGACAGACGAAACACAACGCCATACGTCGTCGTAAATTGTAATTAACTCCATGGGACACGAGGTCGGGTCACGATTTGATGTTTATTAATGGCGGAAACATTTCGAAATTCACGATGTATATACATGTACACACGGTTCGGACGCTTCCTCCGAACTAGCCGAGTATTTTAAACGTTTCAACCCTGATCGATACGAACCAATCGATACTGCAAACACGATTGTCTTCGATGTTGTAAACCGCGACGTGTTTGCAAAACGATTGGTTGCGCACATTTTAGTACTGAATGCGATAAAAGCTGAGACAAATGAGTTGTTAAGAAGTTTATGGTATTCGTCCTTGAGACTTTCATGTAGAGAAAATGGGGGTAATTATAGAAATTCAGGAATAATTAGTTTAATTATTATACATAGTATAATTAAGGAAGTTATTAAAAAAATCTTGATGTGTTGAAATCAAGATTGATAGATAAATTGAAATGATTGAATATTTAATAAATTGAAATAAATGATAAATTATTAATTGAATTGTTTGATGAAATTCATTACTGAGCTTTATGGACATTTTTTAAGAAATTTTTTAATGTGGACATAGCCGGTTATTTATGAGATTAAACTTCGCAATAATTGCACATTCCTTCATTTGCTTATGCAGCTTCGACCTCTGGCAACGGAATTTCAAACACACATGAATATTCACTTAATCGATGCTAATAAGTTTTATGAAACCCATTAAAATACAGGGTATTTTTACACAAATATAGTATGCAATAGTAAATAAGATTGTAACAATCTTTTTCTGTATTTGAAGAAAACATCAGACAAGTTTTAAGGACACAAAAATACTACAAAATAATAATTATTATAATAATCAAATTCAAGATCACAGTTTTCTACAAATGACTGTAATAATTATTTGTAATAATGATTATAATTAATTTTTATAATAACCACTTATTGTAGTCATTCAGTAATTATTTATTACAGTCATTGAACTCATATTAATTGCTTAATTTAATTGATATTAAATGCGTTTAATATCAAAATGACTATATATAAATACTTTTAATATTAACTTGATAATTTGAATTTGAAACGAAATAATTTTCAAAACTGATAATTTTAAAAATTTGAAAATGTTAATTGCATAACAAGTTCGAGGGAGAACTTCGTTACAAAAGAAGAAAAGTAGAGCTGAATATCCTCATCGGTTTCCTCGATTCCCGGTATCACACGTTGCTCTTCCTTCTTTTTCTCTCGCAATTCACATCACACGAATGTATACATAAAGTCGCGGTTCATAGCGCATCTGGTTTGAATTACGGTTCATACTTTTTATGGGTCTGGATCACAGGATGAATTCTACTTCCATCTACACGTCGTTACTCCATTGCAACATGCTTTCATACACCCAGTAGTTTACGTACTCTTCCGTCTCTTCGTCGGTTTCTTATTACTTCCATAAACACTAGTAATACTTCCTCGAATATATTCTTGTTAGATTTTTGTTAAGAAGTTTGTACAATTTTTTGTAATTTTGTTTGTTGTTATTTGTGGTGAAAATTTAGAAATACATTTTTTGTTGTGAAAATTGGAAGAAGCAATGAAGAAAATGAAATAAATAGTTAAAAATTTCCAATTTTCCATATAGTTCACCAAATTTCAATTTTCCAAATAGATCCAAATTTCCAATTTTCCATATAGTTCACCAAATTTCAATTTTCCAAATAGATCCAAATTTCCAATTTTCCAAATAGTTCCAAACTTCAAGATATTTAGTCTTCTAAACCTTGTTCACAGTATTTATCACAGATAATCAGAAATTGCTAATCACCCTTCGAATCGATAATTTGATCAAACACACAATTTCTACATCTAAAGACGTTCCATCCTGTTTTCAGATAATTCCATGTACTGATAGCAATATTTACCATAGTATCACTGATAAATGCAATAAAAATTTCGATCCCATAGTAAATAACGTATTTTCCTATAATACTCAATTCTATTAAAAACAAAACTTCTTCTATTAAGAATACAAATTATAATTACATACAATCTACTGAGAATGCAAATTTTAATAATAACTAAAAGTTTGAATAAATCGTTCACAAAAATATAGATGTATAAATTTTATAAGTCACAGTGCAAGAAAGGTATACGAGGATGATACGTTGTTGCAAATTGCAGAATAAAACGAATGATATCCGTAATTACAATTTGCTTGTAACCGTTTCACGAGTAATTGTTACTCGTTTACATATCGAACAATGCTTTAATGATCGTTTTACGACGTCATTGAATTCCTAAGCCGTGTGTTTTATCGAGGTTAAACAGTAAAAGGATGTAAGAATAATCAAAGAGGCGCTTGCATAATTTACTTTTATGCACATTATAAGGAAAGATATGCTTAGGGTTCACTCGTTAAATATTAAAAAGCCTAACTACATAAAAATAGTTAAAATGCTCTAAAAAGAGACCTTCTCTAAATTGCACACAAATAAAATTTTTATTTTAGCTTTAGTTCACAAAAATAATTTAAAATTATTATTTTATAAATAGCAATTTTATTAGCATACATAATTTTATTATATAGTTGTAATTTTATTAAACAGCAATTTTTTTTTATAAAAACTGACTTTAAATAACTGACTTTATTTTTCACTATTAAAATCAGTATCTATCCCACCATTTTTTATTTCTCCAACCAAGTCGAAAAAACTGAGAAACCTTTAAAACCTTTGAAACCAGTTAAAATCAGGAGATCCAAAGAGTCAAAAAAAGATCGCGTCAAAGAATGTGGCGCGAATCCACAAAATCCTTTGAATTCTTTGACCCTCCGAGATATCTCGATACCGTGGGCAATCGAGCCTTCACGAGAAGGGCGAAGAAAACGGTGAAGAGCAGAAGGAGAACGAGGACAGGTCGTGTAACGTGAGCTATCATGAGAACGCTTTCATGGAAAAAAAGGTTCGCGACCAACAGACGATCATCGGGATGCATTCGGTTTACTTTTTTTGTAAGAGTGGATTACTTACGTGGTAATTGCATCCTGTGAGACGATGTTTAATCGAGTGACACTTTGAATTTCTCTTACCTGTAACACAAAAAATTATTCATGAAACATATGTTGATGCATGTAGAAAATGTTTTAGGTTTCAGAATTTTTATGTTAGAAATTTTATGATGGGTTAGAAAATGATTTTTCTTGTTATTCCAATCTTTTAACAAATAATTGTAAACTACCTTCTAATTGCTACTTTACTTAAGTAAAAATATTGTCAAATACAAAAGATTAATTCAAGAGATAAACCTAACTTAACCTTTCAAAAAATAATTATAACCTATCCTCTAATTCTTACTTTCCTTCGTGAAACATTTAATTTATTCATGAAACATCTGTTGATGCATGTACAAAATATTTCAGGTTTGGGAACTTTGAGGTTATGTTTGAAATTTTATGACAAATTAGGAAATAATTTACCTTGTTAACCCAACGTTTTAAAAAATAACTATAATCCACCCACTAATTGCTACTTTCTTTCAATAAAAATATTGTCAAATATAAAGGGTTGCTTGGAAACAAACCTAACTTAACTTCTCAAAAAATAATTATAACCTACCCTCTAATTTCTACTGTTCTTCAGTAAAAATACTCTGAAATAAGGGTTAATTCCAGACAAACGAAAGTTAACCTTTAAAAAAATAATTGTAACCTACCCTCTAATTTCTATTTTCCTCAAAATTTAAATTTTCCTTCACATTAAAATTCTGTCAAGTACAAAAGGTTAATTCGAGATAAAACCCAAAGAACATCCACGAACTGGGAACGAGTGAATATATAAGGGTTCCTGAATTAATTATTGCGCAATGTCAGAACACACCACGCAGTGCGTTGGCCGGTCCTCAATCGCACGTCAAAACCAGGATCAGCGGTGCAAATGTCGTCGCATTAGAACAGCCGTATTGAACAACAAAGACATCGTGTCCACGTAGATCGAGTGGCCAACACGTCTACCCTCGCTTTATGCTAATTGCCCGGAAAACGCGTTATATACCTCCATGGATTCGATTGCGTGGACTTCGACTGATTTACGTATCCTTGAACAATGTCTACCGCTTTCACGGGACACCTGGTAACACGTTCGCTCGATTATGCGCGCTGGCCGTGCATTTTTTTCCAATTAGAAAACAGACACTCGATAGGTGGTATTGGTCGTTTATTAATGACCGGTACCAGCTAGATCGCCGATATATCGGGACCATTGCGTCACGTTCCTTGCTATTCCGCGATTTTCAACGCGAGATACCGTAATTATAAGTATCAGATTGAACGAAGAAATATTTTGAAGTCGCTTATTTCGCAACCTCCTTAAAATTGCGCCGTGGCCTTTAAATCTTCGCATCCTCGTTAGACAATGTTGCGATATACAAAATTACGAGAGGTTATGCTCGCTGCACGAATTCGATCGTAGATATGAAAATAGAAATTGTATTAACTCGATTTAATTTGGAAGTAATCTTCGAGACATTTAATTTGCGACATTTGAGACATTTGACGTACATGACATTTAATTTGGAAGTAATCTTCGAGTGAGGTACCGTTCGTGAGATTTAATTTGGTTCATGAGATTTTTGCGATCCGTTTCCTGGGAATTCGCACGTCAGAATCAACCGGTTCATTCGTATATCCAGTTGTTGCAACGGTCCGATGGCCCGTCACGATTTCCGCCGGTTCAACGGAAATCGGCCGAAGAAAATGGGGGAACCGAGGCAGGCGCAAATTTGCGCCAGAACCTGTTCACGGCTGCTCGATGTGGAATACACGCGTCTAAGACACCGGCGGAATATCGCAAGAGAGGATGTCGTTACGCAAGACACGGTGCAGGGGGCTCGTGCCTTGTAAAACTCTTTTTGCAAGCAAAACTCTAATGGGATCTCGTAACGGTTCCTAAAAACTTATTGTCGCTTGTCTTTCGTATTTTATTCTCTTTGACACTGAAATACAAAAACTGACAAATATGGCTCTTAAGAAATGGAATATCAATTTTGACTCTCGAGGAACAAGATATCAAATATTCTTATTCTGTTTCAATCATGTTAATTCTTTATCAGATTATGGAGCTATAACCTTGTCTGCTTCGCAAAATTTTTAAGAAGACTTTAAGAGGATATGTTGTACTACATATGTGATACTGTTTTTCAAAGTATTATGTGTATGTGTGTGGTACTATGTGTATGTAGCAATTTAGAAGTAACCACATGAGCTAGATGAAAAATGTAGAAGTTCATTTTATGTTACAAGATGTGTTTTTTTGTGACAATTAAGAAATTCACGACAGTAACGGGAAAGGAGCCTCGTTAGCACGACACTTTGTATTTTTAGCTAATGTTTGAGTACTCTGGTGCAACGTAGTTCCTTTGGATAAAGTCACGTACGTAATACGTGGACTTAAAGAAATAATAGTCCTTGTTAATAAATAGAGTATCCACATATAGAGCCTTGAAGTTGAATCTTCATATGTATATGTATGAAGATTGAATCTTCATATGTATATGTATATGTATATGAATTTTTCAGGATGTCCACAAGAAGTAGTCTATGTAATAATATATGTATAATGCATAATGTCTAACATTACAAAAAATTAAATTTGTGAAATACTTTAAGTATTCAAACTAGTCATTGCATCTACTAAACTGCTATCTAAATTCCTACTGAACTTGTCTTCAAACCTCATTCTTTACCTGCAAATCTATCTACCACAATCAACTATTTCTTACATTGCCGCTATAAATTTTACATATAAAATTGGTATAAAATTCTGTACCCTACAGAGGGTCATATTATATCATCCCTATACTCTGTCATGTTTTATTCATCTCCACCTGAAGAAAGTCCTGAAATAATCAATTTCAAAAAATTCAAGTATATCATTTTCCTTCGCATGCATGTGTAACCTGTGATTCACACACGAAACAATCGCGTGACACGCGTGAAACGACACTCCTTCCCGGCGTTTCGTCCATTCAAAGTTTGCTCGATCAGGGGCGAAGGATGTTAAACATCTGCATCCTGCAGGAGACTGTGAATGATCTGAGAACGGCCTCGTAAACTTTCACTTCGATTCTACTGGAAGTGGAGCGGACACGGCAAGTGGTTTCGCGTGTGCAGATATTAACGTTCGATTTCCCATATTTTCAAGTATACGAGGTCTGTTCAAAAAGTATCGCGAATTTTATATTTTTTCACAAAGTATTTATTTATTCATGAATATCTATTTTGTCCCCTTCAAAGTAATTCCCCTCGGATATAATTCATTTATGCCAACGTTTTTTCCAATCTTCAAAGCGCTTAAAAAAATCATTTTTTGTAATCTTGTTCAGCTCCTCCTTCGATGCGTCTTTATCTCCTCAATCGCGGCGTAGCGTCGTCCTTTCATGGGTCTCTTCAGTTTTGGAAACAGGAAAAAGCCACAGGGGGCTAGGTCTGGGGAATACGGTGGCTGCGGCACCATTACTGTGCTGTTTTTGGTCACACAAAATTTGATACAGATTCTTTGATCCATTTTTTAGCATAGGCAAAAATCGAAGGTGAGCCAAAACACATCTAAGCAAAACAGTCGACAAAAATTAGCTAAACATTCAAAGTGCCTGACCTTGTCAGCATAAATAAAGGACATGTGTACCAACGTAAATCAACAAAAAAAACAAAAAACAAATATACGTAGTCCGCGGAAATTCAAAATTTGCGATACTTTTTGAACAGCCCTCGTATATTGCTCTTCAACGTTATTTCCACTCTCCTATATCTGCTGCAATCTTTGAGTACACTCAGGTGCAATTCCTTCAGATTGATAGATGTTGAGTTGGCGGGTTTTCAATTTTCACTTTTTTATTTTCAAGGATATTTTTTAGGTTATTTTTGGGGTTGGGAATTTTCGAGTGGATGCATTTGCAGGTTTATAATTTTTCAAGATTTGGAAACTTTTGAAGGGATGGATTTGCAAGTTTATATATTTTCAAGATTTGGAAATTTTTGAAGGGATGGATTTGCAAGTTTAAGTATTTTCAAGTTTTGGAATTTTCGAATGGTTGCATTTGCAAGTTTATAATTTTTCAAGTTTGGGAATTTTGGAGTAGTCGAATTTTCAAGTTCACAAATTTTCAAGTTTGGGAATTTTGGAGTAGTCGAATTTTCAAATTCACAAATTTTGAAGTTTGGGAATTTTTAAATTGGCGAATTTGCAAGTTTATAAATTTTCAAGTTAGAAAATTTTCAAATTCCTAAATTTTAGAATTTTCAAATTTTTAAGTAATTTATATAAGTCACTTATATAAGTAATATTACCTCATTTCTGAGACAATAACAATATGCCTATAACTCATATGTAGTTCACCATATCATTCATATGTGAGTCATATTTATATATGAGCCATATTCATATGTGAGCTATAGTCCCTCATTATACAGGGAAGGTTCTACCCCACAATAAATAACCTCCTCAAGTACTTAAAAGCATATACAGCAAAAAGAGCCACATATTATCAAAATAATCCATCATATTCGCTCAAAACAAAAAACTTCATTAGACTCGTCAAAAACAAACTACCCATCCATAACTTCAAACAAATTCGACATGACACTCAACTCACTAATTACCATCTAATAACCAGTTCCATGACAGTACTCCATCGACCAGACATAGCAATCGTATTAAATGTTATCTTATACAGTCAGTTTGCATGTTAATTAATTTCATCCAGATGTTCCATGCCAGTAAATCGATTCGCATCGCATAGCATAAATGTTTGAAGCTCGTTTCATCAATTACAGTGTGAAACATTTCGAGGGGCATAAGAAATCGAAGCGACAGCCACGAAGTCCACTAATTCTTAAACGACTACGATTCACGGTCGAGGACCTCGGTTATGTGCCCGGTTCGGCAGATATACCTACACGAAATATACGATTCCCTTCCCTTCTAAGTCGTACGATCGTGGTTAACCGGTCGGTTTACATGTGTACAGGTTATTCGAAGCGTGGGCGAGCAAGAACGACTGGCAGCACGCAAAAAGGAAGAAGAAAACATGGACGAGCTAAAAGATATCAATCGCTGAGCACCGAAAATCTGAAGGCTAGTCCGAGATTCGCGTCGACTGCAATTAAGCGGACATTAAACAAAATTATTTATTCGATATTTGGATTCGTCGCGGATTTTTATGTGACAGAGGACTGCGTTATGTGATTTGGTTTAATGGATGAATGCTGGAGTGCGAAGGGAAGAATTAAGCTTGGGTAATAAATATTAAGGGTACCGAAAAGTATTCAAAATTTCTTCGACGACTTTAAAGATTTTCTATGAAATGAATTTTTTTAAAAAAAGAAATCAAACAATTGCCTTTACGCTGACAAAAAGCGTTAGGAAATGATGGAAGCTATTTTGCTGATCATTTAAGATTTCTTTTATAAATAAATGTTTCTTGTCAGCAAAATTTTGATTACTTTTCGGTACCCCTAATATTTCTTTTTTTTTAGGGTTTAAAGTCGCATCAACATCAAGGTCATTAGTGACTATCGACTGTTTAGATACTTATTGTCTTCAAATGATTAATTTAGAAAAAGGTTGCAGGTTCTGTAGGGTTTTATATCATGTTAAGGATTCCGATCGTCTTGCAGAATGTAATTAGGGTGACTTGATATGATGTAGAGATTCGGAGAGTTGGTCCTTGATGTTAAATTTTCCTAATATTTTTGAGGGATACTGGAGATGAAATAAAGGGAGATTGTGGAATTTTGGGAATTTAGTGCTTTGGTAGTTTGGGACTTTGGAAGTTTGAGACTTTGAAAATTTGGAATCTTGGAAATTTGGAACCTTGGGAATTTGGAAAGTTTGGAAATTTGGAAGCTTGGGAATTTGCAATCTTGAGAATTTGGAATTTTGGGAATTTGCAATCTTGGAAATTTGCAATCTTGGAAATTGGGAAGCTTGGAAATTTGGAAGCTTGGGAATTTGAAATCTTGGAAATTTGAAAGCTTAGAAATTTAGAAGCTTGGAAATATGGAATCTTGGGAATTTGGAAAGCTTGGAAATTTGGAATCTTGGGAGTTTGCAATCTTGAAAATTTTGAATCTTGGAAATTTGAAATCTTGGTAATTTGGAAGCTTGGAAGTTTGGAAGCTTGGAAATTTGGAAGCTTGGAAATTTGGAATCTTGGAAATTTGAAAATTTGGAAATTTGGAAACTTGGAAATTTGAAAACTTGGAAATTTGAAAATTTAGAAAATTCCCACTAAAAATTACCAAATTCCATCCCAACTATTTCACCATCCCAAACCACAATTGCCACAAAATAATGACATAAGTCATCCACCTCAATTTCACAAAATTCAAAACCATATCACGATCGATTGCCCCATGCACATCACCCCGAATACAAATGACCCGAATACACATAAAAAACCTGAAATCCCCGACCGTAACTCTATTAGCTTCCATCAAATCCATTTATCCATCTCGATATAAATAATCGCGAATGCAAGAATTATACAGCGAAGAATAAGTTGAATGATGTTGACACGCGTTATTTTCTTGGAATCCTGGTCGTTCGCTTGCCAACTGATCGTTTCTCGATCTCGACACGTTTACCTGCATGTACGATCGGATCGTAGTAGCCTGTGTTTTCAAGAACGCACTCGAGAATACCAAGTGCCTCGCATTCAGTATTCCTAAAATGGAGACCGAACGTCTAAAACGTGTGTCGCCTTCGTTGTACATTTCGAGAAAAAACGGCGATGAACGAGGGATACGCTAAGGTTTCGCACGTTTAGTGCTACCTGAAGCATTCTTCCGACGCACGAACAAGGATACGATCATTGCGTTTGAACATTTTTCGCGAGAATAGAATGCTTGATTTGGTCGGTCGATATTGTTGGAAGGTGATGGAAAATGTACGAGAGCTTTGGGAATTATTTGACTGCAAGAGTTTTGAATTTGATGATTGAATTTTTAGATTATAATTAAATTTGTAAATTTTTCAAGGAGAAAACTTCTAAATTCGTCAAGGAGAAAATTTATTAATTTTTCAAGAAGCAAATTTGTAAATTTGTCAAGGAGAAAATTTGTAAATTTGTCAAAGAGGAAACTTGTTAATTTTTCAAGAAGCAAATTTGTAAATTTGTCAAGAATAAAACTTGTAAAATTGCAAATTTGTGAACTCTTTATCCTCTTAAAAATTCGATAAGTTATAAACTTTTCAAGTTACAAATCTTTCAAGATATACATTTACCAACTTGTACCTTCGACAAATTCTACATTTTGCTAAATTACTAAAACATTAAAAATTACTAAATTTAAATAAATTATCAAGTAATTCATTTGACAAATTGTAAATTTATTAAGTACATTAGACAAATTATAAACGTAACAAGTCACTGAACCTACGCTCCTAAGCACCTAACCTATATCTTTTTTATCAAGAAGTTCTGAGTTGAACGAAAAAACGTGATTCACCGATGAAATAATTATGTTAAAATTAGGAGTCTGGTCAGACATCATTAAACACAGGAAGATTATGTAACAGGGTCAAGATTTCAGCAACCGAAGTAATTTATATTATCAGAGGAAATTTATAGTATCTTAAAATGGTGTCGTTTAACCATACGATGAAGTAAGCGCATGATTCACGTCACTTTTCTCTGTGAAGAAAAGTTACGAAATATTTTAAACTCATGATGAATAATTTAACTTTAGACTGTTATTAACAATAATGTAATTATTAGATTATATTAATGTAATTATTAGATGATAGTGACGACATGTTATTTCATAGTATGATAGTGTTATTTTATAAAGAATAGTAAAGGGAAAGAAATAATTATATCGAAGTGGGATTTTGTAAATACCTTGAAACACGGTACTGAATGAATCGACCAGTGAGAAAATCCTGAAGGACATACTGGACATACCCGGGGATATATCTCGTGGAACATCATCATGGAAATCAGCTTGATCTTCTCGAGAAGAATCGAGTAAAGAGCGAGACGTGTGTAATCCGTGCCGTGTGGCTTTTATCATCAATGGAAAACAATCAAGAATGAGAGAAGCCTAAGAAAACAGTTCACGTATGCAAGAGTGTAAAGAAAAGAACTGCTTCTTTGCTAACTTTTGTTTGTTAACTTTTATAACACTTAACTATGAATAACTCACTATTTCTACATTTCAAAATTCACCAGTTTTACATTTCTTTATTTCTAAATTATCAAACTTTCTAGATTTGGGGATCTGTTTTTGTGTGATTGACATTCTACATTTTTTTATTTCCAAATCATTACAATTTCTAGATTTGAGGATCTGTTTTTGTATGATTGACATTCTACAATTTTTTCATTTCCAAATCATTACAATTTCTAGATTTGAGGATCTGTTTTTGTGTGATTGACTTTCTACATTTTTTTATTTCCAAGTCATCAAAATTTCTAGATTTGGGGATCTGCTTTTGTAAGATTGACACTCTACATTTTTTCATTTGCAAATCATCATAATATACATTTCAAGTCCACTACTAAAACATCACTGTCCAAATTTTAAGTTACCAAGTCTCTAATCTTCAAATACCAAAGTACTCAAATACCAACCTTGCAATAAATGCATTGTGAACAAACATCTAAATTTTCAAGTCATACAAAACTTCACTGAGAAAACTAAATTACTTTGACTGAATACAAAGCACAGAGAGCATATAATACTTTGTAAGTTTGTCCAGAAGGTAGTACCAAATTAAAGTACCTTAGTATACCTCAGTGTACTTACAATTAATGTAACCTTACTCAGTTACTTGATACCTAAATACATTAAACTACATGTTAAATCATTATGTTTGAACTTATTGTACTCTACAAAGTATGTACAGTATAGAGTACAATAAGTAACATATATTATACACATCAAATACTGTATACAGTACAATGAATTGCAAGATCGATAAAAATGGCGGATCGGTGTGAAACAATCGGTGTGAGAAAAAATTTTGACAAGGTTCGACACAGCTCCCGCATCCTGGCAGATATGGGCCACTTATGGAATTCTGAACGGCAATTAAGATATTTCCTTAATTAACGGCCAACAGCAACCGCGGCCAGTTACTCGGAGTAAGGACAGCGATTGAATTAGTACCGCTGCTCGGTTATGCTCCGTAAAGTGCAACGTTAAGGAAACAGCAGATAACGGGGGCCAAGCGAGGAAATAATTAGCTGAAATTCATGGGATTGTTTGCTTAAGCTGACGTTCCTGATACGTCCAGAGTTATTAACCAGCAAAAGATGGGAAACGTCGGGATTTTTTTTGTCTTTTTCTCTAATAGAGAAGAAAGCGCGAATAGCCTTTAACGATGGGAAACTGGCAGGTGTAACGATCGAAAATGAATTTTATCTCTGTTACCCGGCTAACGATCTAGAATACTGGTAAGATAGTGACGCTTTCAGTTCTTTCAGGATGTGAAGTAAAGACTCCAATTGACGGGGTTGCTGAAACGAACGAAAGCAACGCTGAAATTACATAGAAATCGTCGTGCACGACTCGCACGTGCTTATGCAATGGTAAGAGCGAACATGCATCGACATCAAACGATTGCAGACTTTCATATATCTTGATTTTGTCCTGAACTGGGGTAGCTGTGCGTAATAACGCGCAAAACCTCGGTAAACTCTTCTTTGATCATCGTGAAAATTATTTCAAAATCGATTATATAGACTTAATGCATTAACCACTGCATTAAAATTATTACAAATTTTATTTGTACTTCTGGTACTCGCTAGTTACTGTATTTTTATTTCTGATCTGTTCTTGTCGCTATATTTTGATATATGACTTCGGGTATATTACTTTTGATGAGAATATTTTTGATTAGATAAACGAAAGAATTCCATGTTAATATGAATAATGGATTACTATTGATGGATGTAAGAGTCATCCACATTTAGATAGTACAACGATCAATATATTAGTTAAAAATTTGTCGTAGAGGAACACTAATACTTCACCAAGAACAAAAAGACTTATATATTTATTACTTCTGTTCTACTTTGAAGTTGATTTCATTATGAGAGCAAGAAATCTATCTCTAGTGAAATTTTATCTCATGATATTTAATAAATATTTCTTTCATAATTCAACAGAGATAAATCATTTGATGTCTACACTTCTAGATGTACCGCTATAGGTCCATGAGTGAACATAGATTTTTAATAAAATTGTAAAAAAGAGTACATAACAATGCTTGTCACGTTTAGTAATTAATAGTGAGGAATCGTAACGTTTTATAGCTAGCCACCCACATTTGGTTGGACTCGACTTAATACGATACTAATTAATTATCCCGTCTCGGATCTAACGAGGTTTGACCATGATATTGTATAAGAACGCGGGTAGTATCAAAGATTACTCTTGATTGAGCATCCTGTTGTCGATTGAGAAATACTTCACTGTATAATAGCTCTACCCACGACCCTCATAAATCACCGTGATTGTCAATTAATAACCTGTAATGAATACCGGAATCAAAGGACGGCTATTTTATCTAATGATTTCGACGAAAAGATGCGATTGTTCTTCAAACTTCGCGCATTTACTATTAATGACACTGTCACTTAAAAAACTGGTAAATAAATTGTTGCTGACATCTTTTCTTTAGTAAGAGGATCAACTGCATTCCATAAGTAATTAACTAAAACTAGTTTTAGAAAATAAATCATAAAAAGTGAGTCAATTACATTTCAAAGAATTATAGATTTATTAATTATAATCGTTATGGTATATCAAAATTTTGGTTCAATTAAATGCTACTTGTGTTCCAGATACCTTTTTCAATCATAATTTATTTTCAGAAACTTATTTATTTTATGTAGCTAAAAGAAATTTAATAAAAATATGAACTCAAATAATGTATCAAAATGAATTACCTTTCACGTATAAGTAATTACCAATTACCAATTTATAATGACTGTTTGAATAACAAATTTGAAATTTTATATAATTAGGAGTAATTAACCCTTTACAAAGAAAAATACTCGTAATCTTGATACAATGTGTATACATCATATGTGTATGACTCTTATCTTCGAGACACGTTATGTATTATGCAGTACGTGTTTTGTATCGTGTGTAATGTATTACATATTATGTATTGTACATATTTACATAGTATGAGCTCACATGCTGTGCCAAGAACATAGGACATACATATATGTATGTACTTATGAAGAATATTCACATATGAACAGGTGAACAATATTGACATGTGTGCATATGAATGTGTGAATATTCACATATGAACACACGAGCAATAGTCACATGTAATGAACAATATTTATGTATGTGCATATAAATAATATTTACACGTGAACATACCAGTAATATGAACAATATTCACATGTGAACATATAAGCAATATTCACATATGAATAATATTTACATGTGAACATATGAATAATATTCACATGTGAACATATGAACAGTATTCATAAATGAACAGTATTCACATGTGAACATATAAAACAGTATACACACATGAACGATATTCACATATGAACATATGCACACATGAATAATAATATGAATAATCATACAAATTTACATGATAACTTCGTTTAATTACAGGTATAAAACAATTACGTAGAAAGGGTTAACTGGTAGCTGCACGTAAAACATTATAAATGCGTAATCACCTCGGCGAGTAAACGCAAGCCGAAGGATACACGCGGGAACGCTGTTCGCTGCAATTCGAGGAAAGTGTCTTCTCGTAAACGCGTTAGCCCCGTAATACCATGTCATTAATTTAGTCGCTACAGTTTGGCCCGTAATGTGTACCTGTCCTCGTTAAGTATGCGTAAAGAGTGCGTGGGTCGTGTACCGGCAAACGCGTCTCTCGCATGACAATCAACGCGTCAAGCGAGCTTAATGAATTCGCGTACCTCGTTTAAATCCATGTCCACGTGAACTTTCAAGCTTCGACGGTTTCACACGGTTTGAACGGAGAACCGATTACAGTCTCGAAAACAATAATGTTCTTTCAAGACACAGCTCGGGATACACGAAGGTAATCACCATCGAGGATCTATTCAAATTAACCGTACATCAGCGACTCGCGTCAAAATTTGATTAATTACGATTCTTCCTGAATATATTTTAGACCGAACTGTATTATACATTTGAAGCTGAGATTAAACCTCTGTTCAGACAAAACATACAATGTTCTAAACGTTAACATGGCGTACGTGCGTGTAAGTCGTAAAGCGACATGAATCTTCTTCAAAGTTTCCACAATGACGTTAACAAGCGTTATCATAGTAATTTTGATGAGAATGCATTTGACAACAATGTTAACGAACTTCCCAGCACGCCAGCACGGTTCGCCTGCTTTTCCAGGTTATATACTCTGATGCACAGGTAGAGTTCTTTGTGCATTCCTTCATGTGCAAGATAATCCGATCGCTGCTGGCACGTATCAAATATCAAGATCTTTCTTGTCCCGTATCTCCCATCGGTCGCCAACGACGTTTTAATTACGGCCGCGAGATCGACAATCGAAAAGCATATTTTCAAGCTAAGAACGTTTATCTGCGTCCGCTCGACGATTAAGCGAGGGCTGATAGCGGCAACTAGCGCAACATGAAATTACGATCCGTCATCGTGTGAACAGGGCTTAAGGTGAGCTAGCGGCAGTCGCTCGGTTCCCAACCAGCAAGAAATTCCGTTACAGGGCCGTATCTATCGTGTGCCGTCGCTTCCGTTTCTCGGCGTACAGTACACGTACGAAAGGTATTCGAAAGTCAAAAAAACATCGGTCGTGTTTCCGTTAAGATAGCCCGGTTTCATTTCGTACCAGTAATTATCTGCACGCGATTTCCATGGATTCGCTCGGTTATGCCTTCGTGTCACTTTGATACGATTATAAGACCCTTCTTTGTCGTCCGTTCAAAGTTCCTCAGAAACGTCATTATTTCACTGGCATCGCTAAGTATAACGGCGACTCAGTGGCACGTGACTGAAATGACGTGAATAAATGTACGTCCATCTTTCCTTTTTTAATTGGACTCTACCCGTTTATCTTCTCGGAAATTAACATTACTGATAAAGCTGCCTGATATTTCATCTTTACTGTTTAAAGTACTTTTTCAAGTTTCAGGTGATTCAAATTTGTACTCATATTTCTTCTTCGTAGACTTTTATGTGTGCTTGAATGTAATTTGGGTTCTACTAAAATTTAGATAAACTTTCGAATGTACCGGATTTCGTATTTTTAAGGATTTCTAATTATTAGACTGTGAACGCTTATACATTTATCAACGCAAACGAAACATTAATCATGTAACCTGTACGATCTCATGTATCACGTGGTTTATTTATTCTTTGCAGACCTCGATATATCACAAGTGCTCAAACATTCGCGGTCTAATAACATTTAAAATATAGTCATAAACTTGGATGTTGAAGGAGCAATAAATTTAACCGGAACAAAATATTTATGAAAAGTCTATGAGTCTGAATTTGTTCAGAAATAGTATATACAATTATAGTATTAATATTTTTGAAATAGCATACGAAATAAGTGTGCAAAATTAGCATACAAAATTTAATAAAATAGTACACAAAATTATTAGATAAAAATGTTATATACGTAGATGATCCTTAACATCAGCTACCGCCATATTGAAAAGAGGCTAAAGGCTGTGACTAACTACTCGCAAACTACTGAATGACAATCGCATTGCAAATTCCATTGATCAGTTCGAAAGTTCCCTGCACTGTTTTCTTTCCAAGAAACCTTCAGGACGTGGGAAGCGAAAGGTTAGGGCTTCGAAGTATGTTGCACATGTGCCAAGAAATGGGTGGCGCCCAGCCATGTGGCGGGAAAAGTATCGAAACGAATAAGAAAACGAAGAGCCGAAGGATAATTGGCAGATTTCCATCCGCCAGGTATAGTCAGGTAAGAAAATAAGTTACGCTCCCTCGTTTTCTGGTAAAATTCGGCTTTTATACTAGCTTCGTGTCTAGAATTTTTCCTACGTAACCTCTTTACAGTTTTTCTTCTCCCATTTTTTATTCTGCGTTCGACCAAGTTCCCATTACTCAGCCTGTTGCTTCATTTCACGTTGGCTCGCTTCCCACAGGATAGGTGCGTGCATGCATGCATTATCTTCACATGCACACGGTGATGTAAGGTATGCATTATCGTATTTCGAGGCTAAATTGAAATTATTTCGTAGCCGTAATTTTTGTTCTGAAATTGCATGGTTAATCTCAAAGTCATGGTAAATACATCATTATTTAATTAGCCGGGAATATTACTGGTAGTTTACTAAATAAGCATATTATAATTTTACTCGAAGAACTATTTATTGCTCCCTGATATAAGGACCACCTTAGTATAATTCAAAATGAAATTTATTAATTTAAAATTAAGTTATTAATTTTTTGTAATGTAGATAGAAAAATTGGCTTTTTCTTTTTATTTTTATTAGTAACAATATGACAAATTTAATTCAACGATCACGTAAAGTATTTGTGAGTCTGTTCCCCGAATTTTCGAAAATATGATATAGTAGAATAGCTAACAAAGTAGTTTTGAAATGCATTAGTTTCCTTTCGCAAAAACCTTCTTCCGCCTCGTTCGCCTACCAGGTATACCAATTAGCAGTGCCTTGGAATGGGATAATAATTTCCCTGCCGGTTTTCCTTTGGCATACTTAAGCCCGATGTTATTTCCCGTAGATGGTCGTGCAGAACAAGTACTTTGCACGGTGATTGTCAAGGATTTTCCTGACGCCTTTATCCGGAAACTATTTTTTATTCCGCAACGGATCTTATTACGCTGGATGTTTGCTTTTGCAACCGAGGAATTTCAATCGACTTAATTTTAGAATATTTCCATAACATCCCTCGACTGCTGACTCATTAATGCTTCGTTAAACATTTATGCAAATTTTAGTATGGTGTGTCAACAGTTTATTTTTATCCCCATGATGTTATTCTTTTATATTTTTTAATTTTCAATCAGCTTTCAAAACTTGAGTAGAAATGTTTGAGTTTCTTATTAGCAAAAATAGCAGTGCAGATTATTATATTTATTATAATATTAATTTTCTGTTAGATTTAATGTAAATGGTCATTGAATGCTATTGTCAGTATACAAATTGTGATTATAAATAAATTTAAGAAACAAATAAAAATAAGTCTAATAAGAAATAAAGTTGCAAGGTTGTTAAGTAAACACACATAAATAACCCTCGTAATTTTCCACCCACAATACAAATAAATTTTCAAGTCCCACATTTGCTCTGAAAATCTCTGTTGCATAATTGTTTGATCACACACTCTACGTTCGAAGTGTTGGTCACCGGTAACCGACATGGTAGTGAACGTGTTAAGCACCATCTTAAATCAGTAAGTGACTCGAATAAAAACGTGAGAGCTCGGTCGTGATTCCACGGAGAAATAAACTGTCCAACATTATCTGTTTGTTCAGCGGGAATAGAAAAAAAAGAAAATACACTCCGCTTAGAATGCGGGGTGAACTAGTAGAATATAAAGAAGGGAGTAGAATTCTACACATGGTGATTTTGTCCTTTTACACATGGTGACTTTGTCCTTCTCTACAAAGGCGCGTGACCCGTAACTGATTGGTGTTATGCATGGTTACTCGTGGCATTTCGTCCGTGTTCTATGCCTTTTGTAATCGTAACGAATTTCATCGTTCAACTTCTGTTTCAATTGTATTTTCTACAAAACCACATACCATTCCGATCTTTCCATTTTGCACTTTTTGTGCTGTAACGAGCACAATTTTTGTGCACATATGTTGTCCATATTTGTTAGAAATTATTGACTACAATTTTTGGTATGTATGTACTTTTTGGTACATATTAATAGTACATACATATGAACTATATCAAAATAATAATACTTTAGTGATATTATTTAAAAAATGATATTAGAATGCAGATATAGACATCATGGCATTTTATCAGACTCAGACTTTAAAATTAAATTTAAGGTTAGAAAATAAAATTCAAAGTTTGTATTAAAAAATAAGAACATAGAAATTTGACTATTTTCTAAATTGACTTACTATGAATAATTAATAGAATTTTATGAAGGCAGTGATGTTAAACGATGACTGCAAACAATAATAAAAAATTTTATAATAGCAAGTTGTGATAACGTGTTCCTGCTAATATGTATTTACTAATAGAAAACATACAATGTGATCAACCTATGTATCAGTAAAAAATTGTCAGATTAGGTTAAGTTAGAATAGATGATTGATGAAGCACCCACAAACAATACATATACAACATAGAATATTAAATAAAATTAAAAAAGAACACAGTATGTCTCCTTGAAAATATTGAATGACTAAACAACCCATAAGAATCATTTGCAAATTTTTATACTAGCAATTTACTCAACCCCCTATCAAGTATAAAGAGCAACAGTATAATAAGAAATGGTGTGGTATAAAATATACCACATATATAACATTGTGGCTTGAAAAGAAATAGTGTCACATATTATGTTATAAAAAGAAACGGCACTACGTCCGTATAAAAAGAAATTTGCCTTCATATGTGCTACTTTACAACATTCTCTTCATCTTCATCTTCAACTTCAACAATGGTGGACATCTGCACGCAAAGCCGATTTCACCAGAGATCTCCGTATCGCGACAAGAATACATTTCTCCGTCTCCGACAATCGATCGTTATCCTCGCGAGTGTATATACGTTGCAAAAAGTCCCTATCCGTAACGTTTTTCTCGCAATTTGAACAACCAAGACCGCGGCGAGGACAGCAATAATTCCAGTCCTCGGTCCGGTACCGTTTTCCGTTATCCGAGCGAGATGGTTCAAGCGAACTTGGCGAACATCGAGGTTGTTTTGTGCTCTACCAAGCGAGACTACCATGAAGAAGACAGCGGCATTTCACTCGTCGAAAGATTTCGTGGAAGCGTGCGCCTTTGTAAAACCCGTGAACGCGGCCCGGTTCTGACCTTCGTCGATCCTTCCTCTTTCCTTCTTTGGCCTGCGTTACCCTCCGAAAATTATACCGCAGAGGGGAGCAGTCTTTCATTTACTTAATTCCATTTCTTAAAATCACTTTTAGTTTGTAACTGCGTAACGACGTGCGGATAGGTCGGGGGCGAACGTTTTATTATTCTGTTGCCAACTTTTCATATTTTGTGAGATGTTGGTATAAATATACGGTTCTGTGATTGGTTTAATATTGGGAGGTATGGTAGTGGAAATTTATGAATTTCAAAATTTACGGATTTATAGGTTGTGAAATTTTCAAGATTTTGAATTTAGAGATTTGTAAATTTTCAAGGACTCTAATTCCCGTTTTTTCTAAATTCATTAATTTATCAATGCTCCAATTCCCTAATTCTCCGTATTCAAAAATTCACCGATTCCCTAATTCACCGATTCTCTAATTCACCGATTCCTTAATCCACCGATTCCTTAATCCACCGATTCCCTAATTCACCGATTACCTAATCCACCGATTCCCTAATTCACCGATTCCCTAATTCACCGATTCCCTAATCCACCGATTCCCTAATTCACCGATTCCATAATTCACCGATTCCCTAATTCACGGATTTCGTAATCCACCGATTCCTTAATTCACCGATTCCCTAATCCACCGATTCCCTAATCCACCGATTCCCTAATCCACCGATTCCCTAATTCACCGATTCCCTAATTCACCGATTACCTAATTTCTCGATTCCCTAATTTCCTGATTCCCTAATTCCCCAACTCCCTAATTCCCCAATTTCCCATTTTCCAAATATTCAAACCACGAAATCTGTAAATTCTCAAATCTCCAAATTCAAATTTTCAAAACCACCACACATATCCTCCACGTCACTGACTCAAATCTCACATAATTCGTAAACTATCTTCATCAGAAATCAACGCGTTCATTCGTGACATTATACGCCCACTATATCCGAACCGACTATATTTTGGAGCTGCTATTCCGGTCGGATTCCACAGCCGTCCACATAGCGGCGGATCAAAACTAGCACCGCTTTCATTTGTAGTCCACCTGTTGCTTCGAGGCCGAAGGTTTGCTCAGCAAGGTTGACGTTCGTTAAAAGAGAAATACGAGCAACGCGATGCTGCGTCCTCGGCGTCTACTTGATCTACCTCCTCGGGTCAATCGATGCGTACGTTGAATAGTTTCTCCTGACGTTTTCTTTTTTGATTCCATGAAGAAACCGGGCCCGATCGATCCCTTTGATCCGATCGCATGATCGTTCAAAGGTAAAAGCACACGACTTGCCTACTCGTGATCACGAAACAAGTGATTAATGCAACACGAACAAAGGAACTGGCAGAGAAAGCCGGCTTGTTCTTCGCGTTTGCAGTTGTCTACCGATAAAATTCCCGGGTCGCCCACCCATTGCTTCTCTCGGAGCTTGCCTCGGGTTATCAGTCGAAAGTGATTCGTGGGTGGCCAAAGGTGTGAGTTTTAATTTGATTGTAACTGTAAAAGTCTTTGATAGGAGATTCGATAAATTGCTTGATTAAACTTGCCGTATATCTGGTTTGACTTGCACTCTTTAGATGCACGAGATATCTCCTACCAGTACTTAAAGTGACGGTATTTTATTTTGTATCTTTGTACTTTTGTATCGTTTTATTGATAATGTTAGACGGAGAAATCTGTTGACTTTGTTTTGCAATTTTTCACTGAAAAATGCTTTAAATAAACCACAGTAACTTGATAATAAGTCTAAATAAATAAGATAATAAAATAGATAAAAGGTAAACACTAAAGTACTAGCTGGTAAGAACCTAGATGACTGTCTGGATAATAACTTGCTCCAAAACACCGCCAATAAAAGAGAACCCCAGATAAATTGAAGATAATTAATAGCCCAATTTTCCAGCAAGATACTACCGATACCACAAATTAACTGCGTAGTTTAATTCAATTTGTTTAAGGGAGAAATTGATGATTTAATTACACGTTGCAGGGAAGAACACCTTATCGCTCTAGGTATCAGTTTTTTACAGCTACTCGTTACGAAGAAACTAATAAACGAGATTCAGGCAGATGCAAGGTAGCAGCTTGAAATCGAAAATCCTGACCTAGACCAACTGGAAAGTCCGAAGAATAACCTGTGGGTCCATCTTCCCAAGTAAAGGTGGTTCATCACCTGCTCATCATCGAGCGTGGGATGATGCACCGTCGCAGGTAAAAAGCCTCGAAAAGAAATCGAGTGAATAGGGAGAGGCAACCTTGAGGATAACACGGGTTCCCTCTATTATTAATGAATCGTGTGAATGTGGAGATCGTCAGCTTCAACCTCTATCTCGTGGAGTATCGATCCCTTATGGATCATTCTCTATCTTCGACAGGGATTTAGGGCCATTTCGCTGCGCGAGTAGCTACGCAAAAACATCTGCACGGTCTCTCGCCTCTGTCAAGATCGCAAGCCTCAAGATCGCAAGGCTCAACTAGTTCTGTTTGACAGCTTCCAGTTTCTAAACACCGATGCTTTGATACACAGGATTGATTAGGTCATAGAAGGCATTTGAGAAGGTAAACTGGAGACTTTATCGATAACAGTGGGTTTAAGCTTGTTTTGTAAACTGGAAGAATGTTTATAGCTAGTGGGTGGTGAATGCAAGTGCATGTGGAGAGATGTGGACTCCAAATATTATTGTATCGAGTGGCTGATAAACTGATCAAGCTAGCAAATCACACATGGCTACGTTAAATAAGATCCTATTTTAGATTTCTTAAATAAGATATTTAGAATCTCAAGCAAACAAGCAAGTCTTACAAACTTTTAAACTCGCAAACATCTAAATTTATAAATTCACAAATTTTCATAGTCAACTTGAAAATTACTAAATATGCAAGTACAGACATTTTCCAGGCATCAAATAAAATTTACAAATTTTTAATAGCAGACCAATAACATAGGTTGACGACATTGGTTGATAATTTATCGTGCTACCATCAAAGGAGTACTTATTTATATGACCATTTGCACAATTTCTTTCCCTGTTACCTTCAACAGCCACATACTGAAACTTTCCTATAATATGTACTCCAACATAGATTGTCTTCTATCAAGATTTCAACTGATGTCGATAGTTATGCTAAGAGCTACTGAAGCTACAGTAGCTACACTACAGAAGCTACACTACATGAATAATCACCCAAGTGTCACAGTGTCAAGGCAGACATCGTGTGGCATCTGTCGATGGTCAAGGAAGTCCTCAATCTTAGAGAATTCACGGATCGCGTGAAAAGCGATCTAAATCACGACACAAGGAAGTAATCGAAGACGCTGGCAAGCTGGCAGCTTGCTTTTTTCTCAGCCTCTGGACCATTCGCGTCATAAGTTTCCTTAAAACATCGGGAAGAAGCAAGTTGGCCAGCTGCCGGTGTCCATGGGACGCCAGAAGGAGGCAAGGAGCATGTGAACAGACGGAGAGGAGGCGAAATCCTTGGAACAGGACGTGCTCCTCTCGTACGAGAAAGCCCCGCTTCCGGGTTTCGCCTGTGTATTAGATATTCATGCCCGTTTCCTACGAGGCAGCTGGTGTGCTTTTTCTCCCACCATCCTTCGTACAAACAGGAGGGAACTAATTTTTAAGACCACTGTGCATCGACGCAACAACAACCTGCTCAACACCCACTCGGTTCGACGACGATGCATACGTTTAACGATTTATCGCTGATTTGTATATCTATGTATGCCGTCGTGGGGAAAGTGGCGAAACAGGTTCGATAGAGGTGGAAGGGCTGGTAATCGGTAACGAGCAGTAAGTCGTGGGAAATTTAAATTGCGGTGAGTTGTGGTGAATGGTTTTGTGGAGTTCGAAAAATTTGGAGCTTGGGAATTTTGGTAGTTGAGAACTTGGGGATAGGTAATGTGTGGAATTGGGAATGTGAGGAATTGAGCAAATGGGAATATGAGGATGTGAGGACTTCTGGATGTAGGAATTTGAGTGTGTAGAAATTTATGCATATGAGGATGTAGAGATGTGGAGATTTGGTAATATGAGAATTTGGAAATTTAGAAATTTATGAATATAGAATTAGTGAACTCGAAAATTTAGAGACCTGATAATTCAGTAATTTGTGAATTCACTAATTTGATAGTTAAATAACTCCTATAACTCCATAGCTAAATTAGATAACTCTATAACTATATAACTAGATAACTGGATAATTAGCTTTTTATCAATTCAAAAATTAGAAAATTGCTAACATAAATTCTCATACAAGTCTTAAACATGAATCAGTTAAGTTCGTCACCTGTGTCAAATACGAACGAATAGAAGGAGGCGTTGAATTTCAATACTCAGTTTATCGAGACGTAAAACAACGTAAAGCCTGGCGACGACAAGTAAGTAAATTGATATATCAATGAGGAATCGATCAATGAACGTTAATTATGAATGAACGTATGTGTTTGGTGAATTATATACTCAGGCGTAGAGTTTCGATCTCGGTTAACCTATTCGCGTCATTGGCGCATATATGCGCTCGATTTACCTTGTTATTATTGTCAAAACAAGCGTTCTTATGTCGCATTCTCAAATTATATCTCATTGTCAGAGGCGAATGACATTTGATATGTGACTTGTACTAATTTTTATGTGAATGTTAGTAGAAGTATTTAATAGTTCTGTTTAGCTTTTAATAGTGGACGGACCAGTTAAAATGGCGGACGCAAGTTTATGATTTCAAATTGTACAAAGGTAAACTTGTCGAAATATGTGATGATTTCTGTCATAAATTTGTTATGAATTTAACATAGTATGATATGTATTATAAATTTAATGTTTTATGATGTAAAATAATTAATATTAAGTAAAACAATAAAATGCATAAGTTATGCCTTGTCTGCACAACAAATGGCAAATATATAAAAGTTGAGATACAAAAATTGTCTTGAATTGAATATCAACATAAAAAATTGTGAACAATAAATATATGTAAATAAATATTGTAACTAAACATTGTAAACAAATAATATAAATAAATACTACATCCCCATATTTTACAACTGTCCATTTCAATTATTGAAAAAAACCTTCCTTTAAAAATTAAATTATACAAAAGCATCCATCAATAAAAATAAAAATTCACCTTCTCAAATAACAAGGAACAAGAAAAGGATACAAGAGTGTCTAATTCGCTCCTGTAAATCTGTCAAACGGACAGTACTCCAGGGTTAAATAAACACCCAGAAAAGTTGCCTGGTTTTAAACAAAGATCCCAAGATTCTTCGAATTCTGAAAAGGTGCATTTTCCCATGATAGTAAGGGTGCTGTGTAAATTGTTAAGGGGGTTAGATTAGCCGAGCAGAGCTGTACTAATATTTACCGAACTGGAGTGCTCTTTACGTCTTTCCCGAAAGAGGACACCGCGAAGGAGCCGAAGACCTTTTTGACTGTGTACGCGTCCTTTGTGTGCATCCTGCGTCGCTAGACAACCACTTAGCTCGTAAGAAGCTGCAATTTGTGGGGACTCAAAGAACGATGCCCCGAAATGGCGCTCAGAATTGCTTTAGAACCGCTCGATGGATAAGGATATACCCGGAAGCGGAGTACAGCAAAACGCTCGAGTACACGGTAATAAAAGGTAGGTATCTCTCGGCTATTTCTCAGGTATTTCACCTCGAACCGCTAGTAATTTTACTGGATTAATAAAAAATTATAATTAGCCCGTAACTATTCTTTCTAGCTCTACGCTGTGTTTATTTGCCAATTTCGGCTTTTGATGGATCAACAAATTAGACCGAGTGCGCATTGATGATATACACTTCCCTTATTCACAAGCGCTAAAGGGGCAGCATGCGATTATATCTTGTTCCCACACACGATACAAAGTAAGCATAAAAGGTGTAAAGTACCTCGGTTTCTGGGCTCATGCTGTTTACGTTCATCTGGTCCTGGTTATGCACATTTTGCGAATTGGGTAAATGTCAGGGTCGGGAGGATGTTGAGTCAACTGTGCAGAGGTTAGGAGGGCATTGTGAGGTCATAGGAGGAAATTTTAGCACTGAAAATTGCAGAGTTGGAAATTTGGAATTTTTTACACTCAAGTGCTTAAAAATTGTAATTATAGAAATTTGGCAATTTTCTTAATCACACGTCTTCACATAGTTATGGAAATTTAAGTGCTTGGAAATTTAGAAACTTAGAAACTTAGAACTTTGAAGACTTGAAGATTTGGAAATTTAGAAACGTGGAAATTTAGAAACTTAGAAATTTGAAAATTTAGAAACTTGGAAACGTGGAAATTTTGAAAATTTGAAAATTTGGAAACGTGGAAATTTAGAAATGTAGAAATTTGAAAATTCAGAAATTTGAAAATTTAGAAATTCTCAAACTTTCAAATCCACCCATTCAAATCTCCAAATCTAGAAATTCAAGAGTCTCCAACCTTCAAACCCTCAAATTACTAAATTACAAAAAGAACTTAAAAATCTGTATACCTAAACCACGAAATTTTCAACCATTTAATTTCATAAATTTTCAACTAATTAAATTCAGAAACCTGCATCTATTTTCATTAGAATATAATGAAAGGCAAGTGTTTACATCAAAGTACCCGACGCCATTGTCTTTCAGTGATTTGTCGCCATGTTCTCAACTTCCCTATTCAATCCACGTAGATCTCAGTTTTCTGGACGACCAACTTTATAATTCTATTTGCGATTTCTTTTCGCGTCTTCCTCAGATAAGATACTTTCTAGTTTGCGTATCGAAGTTCTATTATAAAAATTCCTACATACACGGCATATCTATTGCTCTATGAGTTCCACGAAGTAGTAAACAATTCGTGTCAGGAAAGAAGAAAGGTAGATTAAAACAGCACGTTGTGAATAAAGTATTCGCATATTCCTTCTGTCACGTTTGTTGACTAATGATATTGTTCTTTTTGATATATCCAGACATAGATAATAAAATGCACTATAAGATGTTTATCAATTAGTCATCGAATTGTTTCTTTCTTCTCATAAATAGTCGTATACGTGTAAAAATTACCATATGTGTGCAAATATATTATACGTGCACGAAATACATTACTGCACACGTGTGAAAATGCAGTAGTACACACGTGTAAAAATATATTATTGTTTATGTACAAGTATATTATTACATATATGTAAAATTACATACGTGCAAAATTACATATGTATGAAAATATATTATTGTTAGAAATACAACATTTTGTACCAGAAAGTACAAAAGCAAAAAGTGAGGTTATACACCTAACATGCATTATGATCTAAAAATGTATTACTGTTTCTAATATACCAAAAAAGTATTCAACTAAAAACTGAAGAAGTGCAGTGAATCATGAAACTGCATCTAAAACCGCAAGCATCAAATATTCATTGATCATGCACCTCGAACGATATAACAATCAAGCCTATCGTGCTAAACACTCAGTTTATTCGGAATAACGCGGCCATCATTTATTTTCATAGCGGTACAACAGCCAGTTACGTGTAATTCCACATTTTTAAAAGAAACTTGTTCAAGAATTTCTGCAATAATAGACGCGGTTAGCAACGGTCGTTCGATACCAATAAAACGGCACTTTAACTGCATGCACTTGGAATGCATTCACGTCGGACTCATCGCTATTTGTTGCCAGCGTTACCTATGTGTTTGTCAGACGTACACATCAAATTCTTGAATAATTATTTACATCGTGTGCTTGAGAAGCGTACACGGAAGATAGCTCGCGTTAACCGCACGAGAGCTTCCTATTAACGTAAATTAGTAAAAGAAGATCCCATCGTGTTACCCTCGAGACATTATTATAATAACAGAGGCTCCTCGTGTTCCACGTGTTATATACGATCTCGTATGCGAGCCATCGATTCTCGAGGACGTTACATGTGCCGTGGAGAAACTCATGACGCGTAATTATGATCGACTCTCGTTATATTGCCGTGCGTACGGTTTTTCACGCATCGTGCTGACGTTTCTCAATCATTGTGAGGAAAACACTCATTACTGTCTACAGAACATTTTGCATATTTCTAGTTTAAAGTATATTGACAAATTAAAAAATTTTTGCATCGAACTTGTAAATTGACAAATTTAATAATTTTTGCATCGAATTTGTAAATTGACAAATTTAATCATTTTTGCATCGAATTTGCAAATTGACAAATTTGTTAATTTTTACGTCAAATTTCCAAATTGACAAATTTGAAAATTCTAAACTTCTACATTCGCCAATCTTCATGTCCCCAAACTTAATATTTAAAGAACCGAAAATTGAAGAATTCAAATACCACAAAGTTTGAACATCTGAAAGTTAATTTTGTTAACTTTTACATCGCCATTCTCTTTTTGTGAGATTCCAACATTCTTATACCAACACTCCCACATCATTATTTGTATACTACTATTAATGCAACCCTTTAATCCCGTTAATCTTAATTATAGTCCAATATTAATACCAACAAAATAATTAAAACCTTGAAACTTACATCTCTTACAAACAGTGCGCATGATTTACGAGGTTGGCTGAAAAAGATCTTTCACGTGAACCAACAAATCGTTTGGCTTGTCAGCATTCACCGGTTGTTCTGACTTGAAGTGGTCCATGCATGCCTTTTTCTATGGGACAAAGTTGGCCGGTGCTGGGCCATCCAACGCTTCATTGTTCGTTCTCGTATACAAAGCGACCTCGATACTACGCAGATTGCATTGACCATGGACCTATCTTTCGTCTAGAGGAGAAATCTCTCGTGTCATCGAGATCGAAAGGGAAGAGAACGAGAATTTCGAGGGTGGAAGAATGGTTCGTAACTATGATAGGCATCGAGGGGTCCATCGTTGCACGTTGCGTGTCTTTCACCGTTTTCATTATGACGGACTTTGTAAAGCCTTCAACGCTTCTGATAATTATTATTCAAAAATCTGTCAGTTCTTTTTTTAATTTCACATATGCTCTGATTCGAGCTCGCTGAATTTTTGTTTGTATTGGAAGGTTGTGGTTAGAGTTGGAACAAATGTAGTGGTCGTTGGAAATTTGGGGGTAAAATTGAGAGTTTCTTGCATCTGATAATATGGAAATTTTAAGTTCGAAGATTTAGACATTTAGAAACAGAAGTTTATAGAAGGTTTGGTAATATATGAATTATGGTATGGACACCTCTCCTGCAGAGATATAATAGACATAAAAATCTACATGGAAGTTGAACTCCATTAACAACATAGGAACCTCAACATTGACCTAATCATGACCCAATGACTCTTGTAATCATACCGAAAGAAGAATATGAAAGGTCCATAAAAATACTGCATGAATTCGTTAATATTCGTGGTGGAAGCTCTCACAAAGAGCCGCTGCATATGGCCATTGATTGCGGTTGAAATGGCACAAACCTCACTTCCTTTCTGAATCCCGACGCGTCCAGCGAAACGCACGGATGTGCAAGTCTTCTTCGCCCCTCCAGAACATCCCCGTAACTCGCATGATACGGCATGTGCACCAAGAAAATGGCGCATCCACGAAGAATAGGTATAAAGAAAATCTGGCTGGCCATTGTTACCCGGAGTCCGGAGAATCTCGGATGGTGTGGCGGCAGTAGACGAGACAGAGGGGGTCCAGGAGGGATGAAAGACACCGGGGGGGTTAGGTTACCCGAGGGACCACGATACACTCAGGTACTGCATTGTTGCGTCGTAGTCTTGGTACGAATCGTAGCCCGTAGTTCTACGGTGTGCGCACCGTGGAGCTGAAAGAGCGAGCAGGAGGGCCGAGACTAACCTGTGCCAGCCTGTTTGTAGGTGGCACTGAACTTGAGACGGGAACTCGCCTTCAAGGGACACAAATAAAAAAGGAACGCAAGACGTCGGTATAGTTAGTTTGCATGCACCTTACGGTTCCAGCCGTGTTTAGAACCTTCAGGATTGCAAAAAGATAAGACGAGAATGAACGACCTCGGATCTTATTATCTGAGAACCCTTTCGTTCGAGAATAAATGAACAATGGTTACTCTTTGGAATATTCACAGGTTGACAAATCCCTGTTAATATTAATCTTTGTTGAATTCTGCTATAGGGTGTTTCATAAGTACCTGGCTCACAAGTATTCGGTATTTAAGTTGAAGGTTTGATGCAATTGAAGGTTCAGCACAAAGAATTGTACTGAAGTGATGGAGTCGATTATGCTTAAATTTTTTAAGGTGTAATTAAATCTGATCAAATTAAGGTCTCCCTAAATCTAAATCTTCCAGTACCCATAATTGATAGAATCTAAAATACTCCATCAACTTAATTTCTTTCAATTCTAGCCTAAACCTACTCAACTCTAGCCCAGACCAAAACTTGTATTTGACTCCCATAGGTCTACACATCTCCTTAAGTTCCTCACAGTTCTCCTGAAACCTTAATTTTCCAAGAATACATCGCAAATTTTATCGAACAGAGTGTAGTACGAAAGAGGTATCTGGTTCGTTGTCACACTTGGGCCACCCATGCAGCTTGCTGAAATGCAACGTGTGCGAGATACGAGTTAGTCGCCATAGTGAAAGAACCACCATAGCACAGAGAAGATATAACGTTACACTCTGGTAGCAAGTCTTGGTGTGGGAACGCCAGTGAGATGGAAGTGCCAGAAGAAACGGCGGCATGTACGCTTGCTTCTCGTCAGACACAATCGTGGTTAAAGAACACCGTGTTGGTTCAACCTTGTGTATGCGCGAGGAATAAGATACTCGTCGGTTTCGTTTCTAGAGGATACGTTTACCGTGAATGCTTTGACTCCGCAATGTCGTAAATACATGGCGAGTTATGTGTGTACAAGTCACTAGGTGCGGCTACCGATTGCTTAGGCTGACTAACTGTAGAATTTTCTCTTAGGCTTTATTATGGGTCAACCTCTGATTCAGAGATTATTTATTAACTCGATGATTGTTGGAGTTAAAGGGTACATATGTAGGTGTTGATGTACTAATTAATAGGTACATTTCAAATTTACGATACACATTTTGTTACTTATATTGTTAATGTAATGGTAGCTGATGTGGGTTCCTTTCAAAATCAAGAAAGAATAGCGAACCGATATTATATAGCTAGGTTTTGAAGTATTGATATCTGCACTTTCAATGTTCTAAAATTCCACAACCCCTAAATGCAAAATCTTGAAACTCTGAAATACAAAAATTCCTCAATTCCAACCCCTAAATTCCGAAATACTACAAGTCTAAAATTCTAAAATTCTAAAATTCTAAAATTCTAAAATTCCAAAATCCTTAAATTCAAAAAGTCCAATTTCCCACATCTCTAAAATTTCAAACTCCGAAAGTTCCAAAGTTGAAAACCCTAAAAATCCCAGAGACCTCGAATTCCTCAGCAACCGTGTTAACCTTCGGCGAAGCGTGCTCGACCGTGCCAAAAGATTTCGGGGCGTCTCTGGAACCGTTATCCAAGGTTATTTACTGTCTTTTGGGAGCAATTTTTTTCCATTGACCCCTGGCACAGCTTGGCGAAAACACAGCCGCCCGCAAAGTTCGTTTCGCCTGCACGCCGCAGGAGAGGACATCGTGTCGTAAATGATGAAAAAAAAAGAGGAGCGAAGTTTGCTGGCCATGTGCGCATGGTTGGCACACTTGGTAGCACCACCGTATAGAAGCATATGTCGAGTAGGTTTTTGCCGACCATTTTTTCGCCGGTGTATACGAGTCCAGAGACGCCTTTACCTCGTTTTTGACGCGCAACGCAGTAATATGCCTTGTGAACACGCGTGAAATTACCCCGGTACTTGATTGCCTTCGCGATACACAACGGCGGAAAATTGACCATGAAATACCGTGACAAAATCGATCAGAATGTTACCGGCTTTTAGCTTTTATATTGCCAGACCGGTGTTCTTGCTCGTGCTTTCAGACGCCGAAATGTGGTGCTTAAACTTGTAACTTTGTCCGCAGCTTGTGTCTACTTTATGCACATTGTGCTCTTTCATATAATGTGTTACTGATGCATTACACATATGTTCCCTATTTTTTGTAGAATAAAATACTGGCTACGTGTTTAATTAATTAGTGTGACGATAGAATGAATATGTCAGACAAATACTGCTACGTTCTTTACGAATTGCTTCAAGAAAATAATTAAAAACAAAATATAGTAATAGTTACAAAATGAAGTCTGCACTTGTATAAACAATGTAAAGAACGTAGTATAAAGAACAATATAAAGAACGGTTTAAAAAATGTAGGGGTTGAAGTTTATGTACGAGAAGTCTTGCATCAAATGATAGTTGAAGGTTCATGACTCAGAAAGGTCATCAGTGAATAGTTGAATATTATTAAAAAAAGAATGCACATGTAATTGCATTCACTAATTAAAATTCATGTACAAGCATGCACATCGAACGCCACTTTAGTAGATACTAGTTTAACATATGTTTTATACATGTGACAGACATAACTGTACATTACACATATTACACCTACTAGTACATGTGTGTACATCATACACATGATATACATATGTACCTATTATATACACATTATTTTAACCGGATCTGACATTATCTAAAGTAGACCCAGCATAATTGTATGAAGCAAAAGGAGGGTGGTAAACGTGTAAATCAATCCAGGCTCTTCTTGCCGGTCCCGTTATGGGAAAAGAAAGACACACTGACATCCCGTGTCTTCCCCCGCCTCTTACGGTCTGTTTTTCTCTGACCTTTCTTTCTTCACCTTTCTCTATCCATCTCTTTCGGTATATAATACCCGTACCCTTTTTTTTACGGTTCTACCATGCCATTAGGGCCGTTCGTAATAAGTAAAAAAGGATACCAGACTTCGATTGATATATGAGTAAAAAGGTTGTTGAATGATTTAACCCATTAATTTTTATCCTTGCTAAAGTAATGGAAATCAAAACACGGATTTTTTGTTTTTTACATGTGGTGCTCCGTATTATTGCAGTCAGTGGTTAATAAAAACGATGGGATCCTATGGTATGTGGAGACGCAAGTCTAAATGGGTTGACAATTTTTCTATTTTTTTAATTTCTATACTTCTACGTTTTGATAATTTTTCATTATTACAGTTAGTTCTTTGACCTCGTGAGGGGATACAGTTACCACCCAATTTAACATCACAAATTTATATAAGTACTTTATAGCTGATTCATGGATGCAGAAGGATCTTTTCACCTCAACAGGTCTGAAGCAGGTGTAACAGTAAAAGTACCTTCAGTTATAAAGTTTAAGTTCGCCTTTCGAATATCGTTCTGCTAATCCATAAATGCAGAAAAAATCGAAACATCCATTGAACTTATATGAGAATCAATTTCATTCATGAAGCCGTTCGATCGACCGCCTAGAACGTTCCCCGAAGCGGCGGCTGTAATTCTCCTCAATCAATCGATAAAACGATCGTTTGACCGAGAATGATCAATATCGAGTATAGCATCGAGCGAAGGTTAGACGGACACGGCGAAGAAGATGCGAAGGAATGGGAGTTCGAGTTCACTTGTTCATCCAGTCTGGCGGACGACGACGGCTGGACGTTCACCCCGAACGACGAAGAGAAGAGAAGAGAACGCGAGGTTCGCGATATCGAGTCCCGGTTTGGACGAGCGTCAAGTCCCTGGAGACATATCTGGCCTGTTTTCTTCGGGGTCTGGTTGCCCCATTTGGTATAGAAGAGAACCACCTTGCGAGCCAGCCACCGTCTTGTGGCGAATCCGACTGCGGAGACGGACGGATGTGGCTCGTTCTTCATCCTTTCAGTACATGAACGTACGATGCCAGTTCTGCACGAACCCGTCGTCCAACAGGAAAACATCGCCATACATGGCCGAGCAATACGATTCTTTTGCCGATCGGCCGGCCACGGTACGACCGGTTCAAACGCTTACGTGGAACTCGCGTATTACGTATGAATCAGATGCGATACGGTTTATTATAATTAATGGCTGACACGGGCTATCGGTTTTTCTGTCCGGGGTATTGTTGAGGCACGTATGGAGAGATCGCTTTATCGGCAGTTTTATCAGGACAAGAGTTGTCATGGTTGTATGGAGACGTTTGCAATGTAGAAGATAACTTCAGTTTTGAATTATTGTACAGGGTGGATCATGCATCATGAGATACGAGTTTGACAATAAATTGAAACGTGAAAGTTTTGATTTATGATTTATGAGATCCAAAGGTCCCTTTAGTTTCTATACCTCAATCTTCAGGTTTTTCTATTTGCAAATTTCTATAGTTCTAAACTGCTATATTTCTGAACCTTGTACATCTGTATTGCTTATATAACTAAATGTTGATAGATCTTGTATTCCTGTACCAACAAACTCCTAATGACAGGATACTAATGTCAGAATTCTTTTCGCAAGAGCATCTAAATACCTAATCAAACAAAAATATTTCAACAAAAACAGAAGTCATTAGCGCACCTAATTACATATCACATAATTACGTAGCTTGACATTAACAACTTTCTTCCGTCTGTCCCTAATAAATCAAAGAATAACTTCCAATAATTAAAAAAAGAGAACACGTAAGAGAAAAATAAAACAGCCAAGTAAAATGGTAGGCAGCGAAATTATGTAAAAGTAACACGTTTCAATAGGAGGAAACGATTGTAGTGTCGATGATAAAATTCATAAGAGCGTACATCCACCTCATAGTGAAAGGCTACTTTTTCCTTCCAGGAACATCTCGATTTCATTAGCACGCAATAAAGTACAATACGGTGTATGACACGGGGATATGAATTGCAAATAACCGAAAGCTGGTAAAGTGTAAGAGATCTTGTCAGCTCAGTTTTTCCTCGTTGCGAACCAAAGAAATGCATGTAACTGGCTCTGTTCGATTTGCGGAATGGCATATGTGAGAAAAAGACTAGAAAAATGAGGAAGATACGTTTTCTTGCCGTCGTAACGTCGTGTAGCCCTCTTTCCTACTGGGAATCGGATGTCGCGTTTACTCGCGTGACGAGAAACTAGAAGAACACGTGAGAAAAACGCGAGAGCACGATATTCCCTCGTACGCGTTACCCCTGCGAGACTTTGCTATAATTAAGGTTCGTTGGATTTCTGTTTCATGCGGAAGCGTTTTGTGGCCAATCCTCGGAATGCAAAGCAAGGGACTCTAGTTATATTAGTGGGGTTGAGAAAGTGAAAATGGAGTGATAGGTAGGGATACAATGCTTGAACAGCTTATGCTAATGCACTATGTGAAGTTTTGAATTTTTAGGTTTTTAGATTTTTAAGTTTTTAGATTTTTACGTTTGTAAATTTTTACATTCCCAAATTTTGCTATGCAACTCATGTAAAATGGAGGCTGTGCTATACAACTTAGTATGCATATTTAACTCTTTGCGTGGCCAACTAACGAATGGCAATACGACTCATTGACACATGTACTGATATAACATATCATAACATATGGCAAAACGACACTTTACCATCACTATAGCGATGAATATTTGCCATCAATATCCAATAATCGTCAACAGGAAATATAACGAGACATCACCACAATGGACATTAAATTCTTCACTCAAAAACCCAAAAATGTGCACTCAAATGTTGCAAATCAAAGCACCACGATTGCACGCAAAATAAAACACGTTATACTTAGCACCTGCAGAATGTTGAAGCAAAGTATGTAAACCGCGTTCACCAGACGACATTGCGACCAGATTCCTCTTGAACAGCTTACGCAGATAGCAGTAAAAATGGAAGCAACAAGAAAGTATCGAAGAAACGTGAAGATCGACGAAGTAAGGTGAAAGAAGACGAAAAAGCGAAGAAGAGGATGGAGTGGAGGAAACGAAGAGAGATAGAAGGAGTGGAAGCTTGGCGAGGAAGAGGACGCGGAGGACCGGCCCGAGGTCTCGTAGCGTGCAATCTTCGCCCATTGAAGACGCGCTGGGAAACTGCACGGTTATTATGCCTGAATGGAACAGGGGACGGGATGTGCAGGACGGGAAGGAATGTCGAAGGTAGCAGAGGATGGACGCGAAACGTACGCGTTACTCCTGGCAAAAGGGGAGGTTCTTGCTCCGCAACCGTGGCACGCAAGTTGGAACCATGTGCTGGTGGGGTGTTCACGACCGGGTTTCCTCCATCGAAAACTCAGGACCCGCGACCATTTTTTTATGGTCGTTGCGATTTTATGACTCTCTATGTACGCTCAACAGGTTGCCATTTGATAACTCGAAGGTCCTTTGCGAAATCATCGTGATTGCTTCGATTAGCCAGGGAAAAATTCTGAATACAGAGTTTACACATTTATGACGCAATTGATCATTGTGTCATTATGATTTAATATATTTTATGTAACGACTTTTAGTTTAGATCACTGAAATCATACATGTGAATTTAATCATTTAATTATGTTGTTCAAAGGTGTACATATGGGTGTACATATGGGTGTACATATATGGATGTGTAACAGTATGGTCATGTGTGTAGGTCTTCATATGAGAGTATAACCATGCAGCTGTTCATGAGTGCATGTAAGTATATAATCACATAGCTGTTTATGGATGTACATGAGAATATAATCACATAGTTACATATGAGTGTACATGAGTTTATAGCAATGTGGTCGTACGTGTGTACACATATGTGTCAACATATGATCGTATGTGAGTACATATGAGTGTAGAAGAGTGTACAATCATATAGTTATACATGGATGTACAACCATCTAGAACATCCCCAAAACATATGAGTATGAGTATCCACACATGACAGTACCTTTTAACATGATTTTTATAAACTAAAAGAAAGGATCAAACTTGCTATCCTCGTATTTTCAACCATCTCAATTTAACAAAAACTGTATCAATTTGGTGTTAACTAAAAATCTAGAAATCTTAACTAAACATCTCTCCTATGCATCTCACACCCCACCATGTCTCATCATTTGATCATCTTTCCTTTAAAATTGTTTCTGTCACTATCACCTCCGTTCCACATAATAATGGAACACCTAACGGTATTTGCATTTATATATCATAGCAAGGTAACTTATTAATCACTCCATAAACTATTTGCTTTCTTACACGAAGATTGCGCCGGAATCGAGGCCAGTACCTCGATTTCATTTCCGACAGATACATGAAAGATTCCTTTTCGACATATCGTACGATCGTGCACATGGACATACATGTATAAATACGAGCGTATCTGGAGACATGCAGACAACTTGATCGTCGAAGCAGTTGGAATGCCTCCATTCAGACAGTTAATATCGTACGAGCCGTGTACAAAACATGCTTGATAAGAAGCACCTATAGATAACCATAAGCGTTTACAGAATATCACCGATGAATGTTATGAAAGGCACCCCGGGTGGTTCGAGCGGAGGATAATCTAATGTGTTGAGTTTCGTGTCAACAATTACGATTGATAATAGTTTTTCTTGTTAATGGTCCAATTTTGCTTTAATATAAAATTTTATTTGCAATTTTTCTCAGTTAATTTTCATTCTTTATTAGTAGTGCAAGTTTGCTAACTTGCAAGTTTGAATGATTGCAAAGTATCTTGGAGTGGATATAATTTAGTTGGAAATTTTGAGAAGGAAGAATGACATTAGAGGTATATTAATTAAATACAATATTCGTCATAAAAGATAGCTTTGGAGCATTTGTGGTAAATATTTAACTCTCAAATATTTGTGACAGGAGAAACAGTACTTGTTTTCTGGTAATTCAACCATAATTTCTAGGTTAATTATTTTACCGTTCTGGGTAGCGTTTCAAACTCGAAGACCTAGATTTCTTCAAATTTATGTGGGTCGTGATACATTTTTGTAATACATTTGAAAAGCATTATTCTCTAATTGTAAGAATAACCTTCAATAATTTGCAAAATTCAAAAATCACTGACCTAGACAACATCCACTCACAACTCAAGGAAGATTCCATTTAATATACAAAAAAAAGTAAATACTGATTAAGTGCACCTGTTCTTTGCTATCTCATGATAATCTCTCTTTTGATAACTCATCTTATCAATCCGGTATCTCTATTCAACCTTCAAGACCTAGACAATAATACAACATAGAAGATATTTCCATTTAATACGCAACTTCCATTACTTGCGTCAGCAAATTTTTGAAATTCATGCTTCAGGTAATTTAATTGTTAAAAAATCTAATTCTGACAATATTTAATTTATCTGAATTACATTTGTCAGATGTTTAAAAAAATTTCTGATTAAGCAAAGTCTGTCTCTAAAGTAAAGACTCTAAGGTTCTAAGACTAGAAATGACTCTAAAACTCTGCGCCCTTCAGAATCTCCTTTCAATTACATTTTGCCATTTTTAATATTTTTCATAAGTGTTTTGATGCATTCTACAAAAGTTTGATTCTCCAACAAAAAGTCGTATCTAGCACACTTTGACTTATGCATCCACATACGCGAGTGAGTGACCGAGATGTGGTTATATAGTCTTTGACGTCACCCAAATATAGGTGACACGACGATCAAGCTATAAAAATTCCATTCCCAATCAAAAGAGCCAGATTCTCACTAAGATACAACATACACGAAAATTATCCGAGTTCATCGATTTTTCTGACGCATTGTCTCCAAGAGAACGTCTTGCTACAAGCAAGAAACATCATCGCGGCATTGAATTCCGGGCCAATACGAGCGCCCCCCTCATCAACCTCAATTAAACTCCACCGTCTCGCACTTATGCTCACTTCGCACCCGAGGAGCACCGAGTGTTGCTGGTGTTAAGTCACCATGTATGTATTATTGGTCGAGCTCGTCTCAAGAAGGTTGTCTCCAAACGTGGAATCTTCGTTTCTGATCATAGGGAGACTTACTCTACTTAAGTGGGTCGAATTATTTTGTTCGAAAACAAAATAAACTTTTTGGGGAAGGAAGAACCTTTCGCACTCTAAAGGTGACTTGTTGGAGTATAGTTAATAGCTGGACTTAGAGGATAACTCAATTTAAATTTAGCTTTGTAAGGTATTTGATACCAAACACTTTCTTCGAGTAGGTCCAGTGAACTTTGTATTGCTCATGCAGCGTGGAATAGAAAGTTCGTGTTTACGTATAGTAGATTATGCAGCAATTTTAGAGTTCTATTACTAATACTGTAATTTTTTAAGGACTGGAACCTTTTGGATTATTCAGTGGTGTTTCTGGATTTTTTATATTTGTGACAGTATGGAAGGGATGTGGTACTCAGATGAGGCAATTTGGAAATGCAGAAACTGGAGAATTAAATTTTAGAATTTTTAAATTTGGGGACTTGTGGATATAGGAACTTGAAAATTTGGATACTTGAGAAATTGAAAATTTTGTGATTTGCAAGTTATCAAATGTAGAAATTTAAAGATTTGCAAATTATCAAATGTAGGAATTTAGAGATCTGTAAATGATCAAATGTGAGAATTTAAAGATTTCCAAATTTTCAAGTTAAGAACTTAAGTATGTAAAAATGCCCAAATAAAGAAATTCAAAGATGCAAAAATTTACAAATATAAAAATTCAAAAATTTGAATATATACCCAGAAATTCGAGTATACATTAACCTCAAAATATAGAAAAATACTGCATACGAATTTACAAACTTGTTTTGCATTAAACTATAAAGAATAACAAAATCCCAAAAACTATTTCAAGTGATATCCCCCCATTTCATGTCTCTCCGAAGCAAACACCGTTTCCGAACCATTCCTCTCTTCGATCCATAAGAAAACATTCTGAAGACTTCTCAAGTCGCCATCGCTGAAATACGTCTCGAAATTGATCCTTCTTAGCTTCTTCGAATAGTGACATTTAAACTCTCACAATCGGCAGTCGTTAAGAGGTGGATAAAAATCCTTTCCTGTTAGTGACCCTCGAGGTGTGACCATGCTCCTTGAGACTCGCATGATTCAAGATTAACGTCGGACATGACGGTGAATATCTCCGTTAGGATTATACGCAAGAGCAATGTCGTTGAACCTTCATACTCGCTCGTAAAAAGGTTGATCCTTGCTTCATCGAGGGTCGATTCAAAAACTTCTTGTACGCTGAATGCGAGCGCGGGTCTTTGAACTTGTTCGCGGGACTCGATTTCGAACGTGCGTGTTTGATGTACAGTCAAAGAAAGATTTACACTCGATGGGACTGTTCATGTGAAGATTTTGATGATGAAAATTTGCAGATATAGGGAGTTGAAGAGGTAAAAATTTGGGGTGTTCAATGGGGTATTTAAGGACGGTATTTAACACTAGATTTACGGACGTTTGATGGTCACTTATATTTAAATTTTAATTAAAGTAGAAAAATAAATAAATTGCAGATGCGTGAACTGTCTAAAACATTGATTTTTTTGCTGTAAGCTGATGAAAGTTGACATTTTTACAGAAATTTCTTATCAAGTTCTGTCATCTAAAATAGACTTATTATCCGTCATTTTGACGGGTTTCGTAAATCTAGTGTTAATGGATATTCAAGGACTTAGGTACTGAGGGCGTTGGAAGTTGGGGATGTAGAAAGGGGACGCAGGAGATTCGGGAGGTGGATGTTTGGATACCTTGGGATTTGAAGACTTGGAGATTTGGAGATGGAGGGATTTGGGGAACTTCGAATTTGGGGACGTAGCGTTTTGAGGACCTTGGAACTTGAGGACCTTGGAATTTGGAGACCTTGAAATTTGGGGACGTAGCAATTTGAGGACTTAGAAATTTGGGGACCTTGGAATTTGGGGACCTTGGAATTTGGAAACCTTGGAATTTGGAGACCTTGGAATTTGGGGACGTAGCAATTTGGAGACCTAGGAGTTTGAGAAAGTTGGAATTTGGAGACCTTGGAATTTGAGGACCTTGGAATTTGGGCTCCTTGGAATTTGGAGACCTTGGAATTTGGGAACCTTAGAACTTGAGGTCTTTGGAATTTGGAGACCTTGGAATTTGGGAACCTTGAAATTTGGGGACGTAGCAATTTGGAGACCTAGGAGTTTGAGAAAGTTGGAACTTGCGGACGTAGAAATTTGACGATCTATGAGTTTTAAGAAATTAGAATTTGGGGATGGCATAAAAATTTTTGGATTCAGCAATTCAAAGCCATAGGTGTTTCAATAAATTACAACTTGAGTACCTCAAAATTGAGTACTTTTGCAATTTAGACTATTTTGAATTCACAAGTGTAACAATTTAGTTTCCTATGAATTTAAGCACATACCTATTCAAATACCTCGAAATATGAAGACTCTAAAATTTAGAGAATGCAACTCTACATATATGTCTACATCGAAATAAATCTCACGCTGCATCCGAATGTACTTGCGTGTCTCCACGAGTATGAAGTGTGAGTTTCAGAAAATATCTCACCGTTTTCTCACGTCCGGAATAAAGACAAGTTATGACGCCGAAGATTGAAAACCGCAAAATCTTTCACGGAAGATTGAGTACCGAGCAACGACGTAAGTAAATGCGAACCAGTACAATATAAAAAATGTTTTGCTTTGGTGCAGAGGTGGTTGGACACGTTGATGATGCTGACCGAAACTAAATGTTTCTTTGCGTGAATACTAAATAATGTCAGGTACAGTTTTCTTTTTTCTATTCTCTTGTACAGTTACACGGGATTTGAATATCAATGCGAGCAATATTAATATTAATATGAGAATTTGAATATGAGCTGTGATAATATACTTGTACAGGTATGTGGATGTTTAAGTATAGTGAGTGTAGAATCAGAAATTTGAATGTGTACAAAAATCAGCAGTTTTCGTATGTGAAACCTCAGTGGTTTTATGAGAGCACAAGAGGATATGAGAACCTAAACATTTGAGTATGTTAAAAGCCCAAAAATCACATAGGTTTTATATAAAAACCTAAAAATTCGAGTGCATAAAGCCTCAGAAGTTCAAGAATAAAAAAGGAAGCAAAAATGTGAGAATTTACAAAATTAGTAAAGTAAGAAAAATTGAGAACTTCAAAGCTTGATAACCTAACAACTCATAAGCTACACAAAGAATCTCTAAATATGAATGCAGTAACAATCAAATTTACAGTAGTTCAATATTCCTACCAAACATAAATCAACTCAAAAGCACATGGTCACCATTAGAACGTTTGCTTCCACTTCACATTTGCACCCCACCTCAAAAGAAATTGCAAATTTCAGATCTGTCCCAGATAAAAAAGACCATTTATAATCCTTTCCTACTACAAAGCTTTATCTCCGTTCCCGATGATCGTAGTTTAACTTCAGCCCGCGTTATCTGAACTAATCAAAACCCCACTGCAGTTTATTCATAAACCATGCACGCAGTATTTTTCTCTAACCACGTCGCTAACATCCTTGCAACATTAAAGTCACTGGCGTCGTAAGTCGCGGTAGCCAGGTCATTCTGAGATTCCTACGTAGAATGGAAAGCAACATGAATGGAGGAGAGGTAGGCAGTCACCGTTAAACCCTCGCAGCAGGATGCATCTTTCGCCCGTAAGGTAAACGGACTGCATTTCGTTCAGAATCTCTTGACCACGTTGCCAGATTTATTCATGTAGTGATCGATGTACGAAAGTTCAGAATGAATCTTGCAGGCTGCAGAGTGCTGACTGAAAGTCATCTTCGTTTATGATTTTGTAATGTGTGATAGGGAGTAATTCTGTTTGAGGTAGTATTTATACAATCATAATATAGTATCAAGTATACTGTTGGTAGGGTAGATAAATATCATAATTTGTTACAGTAAACTCAGTGCAGAAATTTTCATTCACATATGAACTTTAACCACCCATCACCCATATGTGGATGTCAGAATCCACAAATTTTAAAGTTCCACATTTGATCACCTATATCGTTAAGGATTTGTAACCTAACTGTAAATACTCACTCTAACAATTTGGAACCTAACCTAACCACCCATCACCCATATGTGGATGACAGAATCCACAAGTCTTAAATTTTCACACTTGATCACCCATACTGTTAAAAACATGTAACCTTACTTACTAATACTAATCTGATTTGTAACCTAACTGCAAATAATAACTGTTCTATGAATCATAAATTTAATGAGTCAGAAAATTATGTTCAACAATTTATTAAAAATGAAGATACCACCTAGTCAAGTAGATAGGTATTTTTACAACTGCTTCAATGGGGCAATCGAAGTGTTAATATCTCCGGATATTGTTACGAAAAATTGCAAGTTCCAAAGTGATCATAAACTTTCGCTGATAGTAAGCTTGAATAGTTTATCTTATCGAAGTACTTTGTGTCTGATGACGTTTTAAAACGTTTGAGAAACTGGCTATTCAATTGAATTCCTTTGGAGAGTTGTGCAAGGTAACACTTCAAGATACATTTGTAACTTGCAAGAAGTCATAATTATGAATTTAAAATATTGGTGAAGACATTCATATTGACATAGAAGTGCATTGTTTTAAATTTATCTCTTCAAAAAGAGAGTATCAAAGAAGAATTTTCTCTTCTCGTAATTTTAATATCGGGACATGAAAATTCAACAACCGAAAAATTTAGAATATGCCAAAAACGATAATTTGGAAATAAAAAAATGTTCAACTAGATACTTATCTAAATGAAGTCTACATTGCACCCGAGTGTACCTACGTAGTATGGAGTCAAAATAATGGTGGAATGTCTGTGGAGCACAATTGGCTTTTTGTGCGCGCTTAGATTCGGCGGGTGTATCATTTCATTAGCCCATTAAACAATTACGGTTAAGCCCGGTACACTTAGGCTCGTGTCTACAACCAGCTGTGAATGCGTTCCTTGTAATTGAACTACGTTACTTCGGTCTCTTTCTTGGTTTACCAGACACGTGGACCAGTAGACCCTTACACATGGAGATTGATAGTTGCGTTCTCAGTGATTCTGAACGACCACTTCACGCTTCCCTATAATTAACACATTACTGTTATTACTTTCCTACTACTCATAAGGGCACGCAACATCACGAGTTTTCGTATGGATTACTGTATTAAATGTTTCAATCTTTGTGAAGAATCTTTTCATATCTTTTCGTTAGTATACCATTTGCAATTTAAATGTATATTCAACTCTGTATTTCAATTTTTAAAAATTCTTAATAATTAATTGCGATCCTTGTTATTGACAGGTACATTGTTAGCTGCCATTTCAAAATTCTGAGCTAATTTTTTGTGTATAAATATCTGCTATCGATGAAAATTCATTATTTGTAATGAAACAGGTTCTGTTCAAATTGTCTTGATTTCAAAAATGGTTGCAATTTATACAGAAGAAGCTACTTATTTACAAATGTTAATTTCAAACATTTTCAAGAATATATATAATTGAACAAGTTAAAAAAAAATCATACACTACATTGCAGAGTATTATGCAAAATATTTTTTCAAAATTGTGATACTTTATCTATATAGATAACTCTATCAAGTATTTTAAATTTGATGTATTCTTTCAATGTATTTTAATATTATGTTGCAACATAATATTTTAACATAATCATGCAACATAATAATTTAACATAAATGTATAACATAAAATTTTATCACAACATTAAAACATAGTACTTTTAACATATTATTTCAGACATTAAAGAAATACAAAAAAAGAAGTTCAATTTCTGACATCAACAATGTATCACTCTTTTAATAATTCAACTTTGAAGTTTATCTTACTGATCTTTTCCACTGATAATTGATTAACTAGCTTGAAAATTGAAAGTAGTCATTGAAGACACATTTTGAAACAGAAGACCGTTTTCACCGATGATGAAGATCAACGAGTTTGCAATTGCTATTGTGTACATATAGGAGAGATGTAGTTAGCTAGACACAATGCAATACAGAGAAATAAGTATATCGTTAGAACGCGAGACGATGTGCCAAGTAAAGCGTGGTCGATGCACGAGGTGAATGCATTGTCACTCGACCCTGATTGCTTCTGCAACCAGCACAGATAGCTCAATTGTTGAACATCCAATGCTGCTAAAGTTCATTCATGGTAAGACAAGAACGGTAACTTTCTAGAAAATGTACTGTGTTCTGATAGGTACTAATTAAAATAATTACATTCAGAAGGTACACAATACTGTCATTAGTAAAAAGATTCTTGCAAAAAGTGTTGTGGAGGTGCGGTCAAAAAATTGAAGGTTTAGATGAAAGTATAAAATGAAAATGTATGAAAGAAGTCTCGTAAGTAATAAATACATTTTGGGAGCTAAATAAATTTGATTAGAAGATTTAAAATGAATAGTACATCATCAAAAATTGGTGATAACATTATTAAAGGGGTAGCCTAAAGATTCAGTCTATTAGATCAACGATGCACATACAACGCTGTACATACGTTAGTAATTGAAGTATGTGTGGTTAATATTATTAATGCATCATTAATTATTCTATACAATATGCTATTAATGGCAGTGCATAATTAACAGTATGGACATACTACTAATTACACGATTAACATTATTAACACATTCCCAGTCAACAAGCCCTCCGTATGAATTAAAAACTAGAATATTTATAGTTAAGATTTGCATCTCTTCATGATAAAAGTTAAGTAATATTCTGAGAGGTTACAAAAGAAAATCAATGAAAGATTCGAAAGGAAATTGCTTGCACGGTTGCCTTTAAGCCTTAATGAACTTCATGGAAACGGCATTTCTCCGAGGCGAGGCGAAGAAGAAAATCGCGACGTAAAAAGTTGGATGCCGAGTATGTAAGAAGCCAGGCTGGTCAAATCACTTGGAAACATCATCGCGCAAGATGATTCGCGAGGTGATGCGTCATCGGTTGCGATCGTCGTCATCGACATCGGTTCAAGTGGTGTTGACCCGTGCTCGTTCCCTTACATCCATGTGACTCGTAACCAATTCGTGAGAACGCCATGGTTATCCCATACTCATTTTCTTCATCAGCGATTCCAAGCACGAGAACGTTTGTTAGAATAATTATTCATCGAAGGGATACGTTAGAAAGTTCAATGCAAACGAGCCGAACAGCTGCGTAGCCATGTTGGAGAACTTCTCGGCCAATTTTATCCGTACAATTACCACGCGTTTCCAACGCTAAGGTGAAAGGATTTATCACGAGTTCCACGCGAATAATTCTTAATTATTCTTTTGATCAAAAACAAATCGCAGTTTCTTGGTAATAACTGCACGGTTAACAAGTGGCTAAGTGATTTATTGGATTAAGTGTTCACATGGTTGATCATATTTTGTGTGCTCCATGTTCTCTGCTTTTGGAATCGATTTGGAACATTACTGACAGGTATTAATGTTTTGTAAGTTTTGATTCTTTTATATCGTAAGATTTCATATCAGATTAGAAATTTCTAATACGAAACGTCAAAGAAAAATTTGATAATGCATTCTTTATTTGAGAATATTTATCTAAAGTAACAACTTTGCAAATGATCTTACAAACAACTTGAAGATAGTAAAATAATTTGTAACACAAAAACAAGTGTAAAATTACAGTCTTCAAAATTAAAGCTTGATCAGACTCGAATAGGTGCTATCAATACACGTTGATCCACACGTGTTCAGAGTGAGGGGTTACACCTATAATTTAGAGGAGGGTTGAATCTACCCCACAATTTAATAATTTGAACACCTCGGCAATAACCTCGTCGAATAATCCCACTGAAGTATCGAACGGTAAATAAAAGAAACTCAGAGATTCAGTCACGATTACTTGTACATTGAATGCAAAACGTCAGACGATCCGAGATCAACCCCACACATTTCTGATGGGCGTCTTGATCGTTTCATAGCTACCGCGAAATTGTAGCGTTCGATTCGAGTTTCGACTTCATGCTTGGCTGGCTACCACCGCTCCTTTATGTCTTTCCTTCGCATACTAAAGAGAGAAAAAGAGACAAGACGTTGCGTCAAGAACGCCGGGGAACGCGTTCTTGCCTCTTCCGCAGGTTGCTACGGTTGCTTTTTCAGTTGACCGATACTCAACCGAAGAATTCAACGAAGAATCAAACGCATGATCCCTCGATTCTGCCATTTACCTACCATATTTGGTACGCTGCACGTATAATGTCCTGTAGGTCCGCTCTTTCATCTGGTAATTTTCTACGTGGTCAATTGAACGTTATACAAGCGTATCGGAGAACAAAGAATGATCGGGAGATAATACTGACCACGTATGCGAACATTGTCTGATATCATCGTTAACACGGTCGTGGGTTTTTATGAAATGACTCTTGGAATTTTTAGTGAGGATGATGTTTGGAACATTTGAGAAAGTCTGATGGCACAAGATTTTGAGAATGTAACTGATGTGGAAGGTGTATTGTGCTGATTTGGTGCAATGTGGATTTGGTACATATTATGCACTTTTTGTGTATGCTTTATAGTATGCATGTGTATATGATTTTAATTTTTGAACATTGTTTTGGTAGCTGACTATGTAAACGTAGTTGTGGCTATGAAAGTAAGAACTTCTAAATGTCCAACAACATGTCCAACAATTACATGTCTACATGTCTAACAATTGCAAATTTGAGAACTCTCTAAGTCTTACAGTTAAGAAACTATGAAAAGTCCTAAAATCCTACTGCCTCAAAGTACTAAGATTCAAAGACAATAAAGCTGTATAATTCCAATATGTCAAAATTTAAAAATTTCAATGTCCAAATGTCCTAAAATCCCACAACTCCAAACTCCCATAATTCCAGCATCCCAAAATTAAAAAACTTGAAAGTCTAACCACTTGAAAACCCCAAAATGTAGAACTCCCATAATTCCACCATCCCAAACTTAAAAATTTCCCAAATCTCCAAAACAGAAATAATTTCAACATCCCAAACATCAAACTTCCAGAAGCCCCATCCTAACTCTCCACAAACTCCAAATTCCACAAAGTATAAAAGTTTCGAAATTCCAAAATCTCATCACAAATAAAAAGATAAACGGTAGCAAGATATTAAGTACAGAAATATACTAATGAGTAAACAGGAGAGCACACGTGTCACATCGAATCTAATCGCGAACTACGTAAGCGAAGTGTTGAGTTATTCATAATGCTACCGAGTTCGATCGACGGACAATTGTTAATTGTATCCCAGTGTGTAGTCATCGAACGCTTGCAATCGGATTGCAAATGACAAAGACTGTCACGGGGAAACACCTGACAATGATTTACGGTAGGAATGGTATTCACGGTTTAACAAAAGTTCCGAACGAGGAACGTACCATTGGCCTCATTCTTGTCCGAGCGCTCTGGGTGAACCGATCTTATTAAGGCCTAATTAGCCATTTAACAAGATATATTTAACTCCTGGTTTACACAGCGGCTACACGACGAAATATGGAATCTGGCCTCCATACGTCATTATTTTGTCGATAGAGTTGTTACGATAGCTTTGTGTGGAAAATACTTATTGGTTCACTGAGAGTGTTACTACATTATTGCTTACATAGTTTGATTACAATTTGATTTGCTTTTTAGTTCTTATATGGACTATGTCTCTCTTATTTTTCTTTGATTCAATTTGGTATAAGTTTAGTATAGATTCAATTAGTATATTTGTTTAGTATAAACATTTGGTAAGTTGTTATATAGATAACAATACTCAAGATATACTCAAGATTTAGAATTTGTTCTAAATTATTTTTAATTTTTCAAAAGTTTTGTTCTGACTATATATTAATTTAATATATAACAGTCTCAGTGAAGCATCAGAGTATTTAGCTTTGTAATATTTTCACAAGACACGAATAAAAATAAATTACTGTTATCATTCACCATTTGTCTATATCTAATTACTTCATTTCAACTAAAATTTAAAAATAACTTGCAAAAAGTTTCTTACAACAAAAAATATGTAAATTACAAATATCTAACCTATCCAAAAGACCCAAAGTACAGTAGCTAACGTTTCAAGAATTAATTAGTATTGAGCTATGTATTAGTATAATTATAAAAAAGAAACTTTTGCACCCAGATAAATTTTCAAGAGTATTATTCAGTAGGACTTTCTTGAGCATCACTGTGCTCCATTTTATTATACACAAACGTAAACATTTGACGTATCTCTACAAGTCATAAATGCATGAATATGCGCATGATTCATCTTCTCTAGTATTATAATTAGAATCGTACACTTTGATCGGAAAGCATAGAGATTTTATCTTCGGAAACGGAGCAGAATCATTTCTTATCTGCTCACCTGAAAGGTATTAACGTCTGGTTTACTGATTGCGAGATAGAGAATTTCTTGTTTTTACTTTGATAACGATTACAGGTGAAACGTTTCGATTTCTCAGGATTTTTAAGTACATTCGTGGCTGTGTGAATGATTGCACTAGGTGTTCAAACAGGTTGCCCGATATTAAAATTAAGACGAAAATTAAAGTTATAAATTTTAAGAGGCGAACTTTGAGCAATACATAAATATACTGTTACATGTGTCAGGATGTAATTATTGTCTGATATTTTTCTAATTAGATGGTGTAATCATTGCACTTTCTCCTTGGATTCATAGAATTCGATCGAATTATATAAACAGAGAAAAATGAACCATACTGTTGCAAAAAGAATTTGTCAATATTTACCATTAAAAAATATAGAAACTGTACAGAACGATTATAAAAGATTTATTCCCATAAAAAATTTGAGTTCACTCCCATAAAAAATTACGTCACATAACATCCTCACGAATACAAATTAATGGAAGGTGCGATTCGGTCGGTAATCGAATTACGATGCGCGATTACTTCACGCCATATCGATAGTAGCGGGCTATTTTGAACGTAATCGATTAACCGCGTTTAATTTGGGGAATTGAAAAAGAAGTAAACAGCAGACAAACCTCTTTCTTCGATGACGTCCGTCTTGCCGACGTACACCAGCATGAAGAGAACGTAAACTCCGAGGATCTTGGCTGGTCCCATCTTTTATTCAGGGCCTTAGAAATCCTGGAAAAATTCCTCTGGCACCCTCACAACAAAGATCGACTCATATCCACTACACTGGCACTGCACACCGAATAATACCCCGCACTTTAATTTCACTCCGAATTTTTCATACGGCCTCCCGAACGAGCAACAACAACAACAACACGATACGAACGTGTCGAGTGTCGCATCGAGCCGCAAGTGTCACTGAATCTTGCTACGCCTAGCGTTAAAATTTCGCCGCAATTTTCGTGTCAAATATTTACTATGTCAGTTCACCAAGTCTACATCGTATCGCGACGGCTTTCGAGTTCCGCGAATTCCTTTGATTCCGATTACGGATGAAAATCAGCAGGAACGAGACACGAAGCGCGTGTACGTTTTCACTGTGATTCGCAACAATCGCCGGTTTCGTCGAACCGCGTGACAGGAGCACGGATCTTCACTCACGGATTCGTCAAAAACTCACTCGCGATTCGTCCGATGAAAGCACGCGTTCACGGATCGATCGTTCGAAAATGGTACCGCACGAAAATTGTTGGAGTTAACGTAAGAAGGCGTTTGATCGACCACCTTCCCAGGCGTCTCTCGTGGACAGCCTTACTCCCACGCTGGCCGAGTCAAGAATACGCGCGCCTTCTCAAAGACGGCTCGTGATTCCGTTCGACGACGGCAGGTGGCGGTTTTACTGGGCCCGACGAAGCTGCACGAACTCTCACGAGGAGGCACGAACGGACGAACTGTGCGGAATATGCTCGAGCATAAACAAACACTAGTAGTTTGTTTATTACTAGCGTGGCACATTTGCAATTTTGAAAGAAAAACATATTTTTTTTGTATTATTTATACAATGTTTAAACAGCACAATACTAGTTAAACTATATATTTAAACATTTAACTAAAACGACACTAATTTTTACTTCTTTTAAAAAAGTGCTACTTATTTGTTATAGGATAATGTAGACCAAAAACACATTTTGCTTATTGTTTATAAAATATTGAATAAATACGAACGAAAGTATAATATACAATTTTCCTGAAGTATATATTTAAACATTTAACTAAAACAACACTAATTTTTACTTCCTTTAAAAAGATGCTACATGTTTGCTATAGGGTAAAGCAAAAAAAAAATACATTTTGCTTATTGTTTATAAAAGATTAAACAAGTACAAACGAAAATAAAATATAGAATTTTCCTGAACTATATATTTAGATATATAACTAAAACAACACTAATTTTTAAAAAAGTACAATACATTTACAAAATGATCATTTCAAAACAAACATTTCATTTGTTACTTGTAAAAGTTCAGATAAATTGAAAATGGAATATAGATGAATGTATTTGAATTATATTTAAACTTCTAATGATTAACATATGCCAACATTAATGTTTGATTTGTCTATAAAGTAGAACATATTTGAAATAATTCCAGAAGAGATGCACCACATTTATTGTTCATAAAGTATTAAATAAATACATCTGGACAAATAAATCTATGTCATAAATATCTTTCAAAAATTTTCATATAATGTCTGTAAAATGTTATTTTTATATAGTTGTATGCATTCTGAAAAACTATTAAAAAATGTGTCTCCTCCTAAAGTCTACAAGTCTTGAAAAACACACTTGTACCTTCTCCTCGTTTTTATTTCTTCTGGTTTTAAGTACATTAACATGTGATGTACAAAACTGAAGTCATTTAAAGATGAAGTCATTTTAGACCCAATTTAGTCCAGAATCGATTGATTATCTTTCAAAATAATAATCACAGCAGTTATCAAAGTTTTGAACAACTTCCTAGATTTCTTGTACACCTTTCAAACCGAACACGTTTATTATTTACATGAACTAATTAAGATTAAAAACCTGATCATTGCTCATGAATTACGAGTAATAAACTGCGATTTATGATCAGACAGTGGAATAATCTTAATTGCTTTTAAACGGTAAATAATAATTAGCGTTCGCAAGATCAGGTTTCATCAGATGTTTACAGAGTGATTTTTACATAAATATCTCTATTTAATATCAAACCTTCGTGTAAAATAATTCTAGAAATTCCATGTTAAGCTGATAAAACTATAATCCGATATATATGATGCAGTGTGATCCTTCAATCGCTTTAAGCACGGTATTAATCAAGATCAAAATCCATAGGGTCATTGTCCTGATAAAACGTAGGTATATACGACCCTCGTCGATTCCTTGAACACAGTAGTCGTTTGATCACCGCAAAAATCATCGAGGGACTGGTTTCTCGTCGCCAAGGCACGCACTTAGAGTACGTGCGTACACGTCACTTGAGTACCTGCGAGAAAAACTACAACTGAAAAGTTGTAAGAAGCAAGAAAGAAAATGAGGGTCCCATTGAAAAAGGAATATTTGATATTTAATTGGGTAACTTTTTTAGTGAAGTACTTCGCGTTAGTACAATCACGCACGTTAGTTCTTCACTTTTTTAGTAAAATTGGCTACTATTAAATTTTCATATTTCGCTTTGTTATTGTAGTAAGGGAAGTTTATATTAGCTTTGTAGATAATAGAATTTGATGAATAAGTGCTCTATAATTATACGTAGAATCAATTTTGTATTCATAGGAATTTTGACAAGATGGCGACGGTGAGACTCTCAAGTATATTTAAACACTGATGAGTTTAATACTGAAAGTTGTATATTCACAAGTTTCATTACCACTTGTTCAAATATCAACTCGATCAATTTTAAATAAAAAATTACCAGTTACTGATTAATATTACACCTCAAATTACCAACTAATGGCTTGAATTATTATGCACCTCATATTTTAAATTAACAACTGATTAACTCCATCACTACCGTAATAGTCAACGTACTAACATAAACGCATAAGTAAATGCAAATATTATAAATTTCTTTTTCTATAATTTTTTCTTGCTTCAAATGACACCAGAACATTCAGACGCGTCGGTTGCCAGATGAGATCCGGGATCCATGGCATGCGTTCTTTAACCACTTTTTCTTTCAAGAAAGATTCTTAAAGGAATATGTTTATTGTCAAAGATATACGACGGTAACGTGTACGTAATAAAAAGCTGTTTACGTTCTTTACGTCAGTGTAAAACATACTTCACAAGCTCTACACAGTATGTTGTCAGAAAAACCATGCTATTAAAAAAACCATCACATACTTCAAAACAGTAGTATTTGTAAAAAGTTTTATACAAACTTGAAATTCAAATATTGTCAAATAAATATATGTACCATCCTTGACATTTTCTGATTTAAAAATTTCTGAAGAAATTAAAAAGTTGAATTCAGAAATGAGCTGCAAATTTCTCAAGTTTAAAAATAAAAAATTCAAGAATCTCTAGCATCAAGACTCTGATTAAACAGTACACGAAAGAAGTGTATATGGCTCGTTTCACAAATTCTACAGTTCCGGCCATGCAGGACGACTTGAATTCAATCTTGATTCAATGTATATTTAATCTCAGTTTGGACGATAATAGAGAACGAACTGGACGAGGATGAATAAGAAAGGAAATATCATGAAACAACCGATCTTTCGTTTTTTATATTCGTTTATTATAAATAACAAGATGTATATTCGGTGCGCACGTGTTGTTTAATCTGTATATTTATATGTATATATATACTCAAGCTCCGTCTAAGTTTACTTCGCTTACTGTACTATACCTTGTTTTACTTTGAGTTGTTGTCAATAACATATTTCCGCTACAATCTATCTGATGATACTGCGCGAGGGATCGGAGATTTGCAACGAAGGCAAAAATCTTCACGTTATAGCACCTCAAGGAAACATCCACCCGCGAGATTGTAGTGGCGTTTTATACCGATTTTGTGATCGATCGTGTGCAAATGAATTTCTTTTAAACCCTTCGTAACCAACAACGACGTCAGTTTCGCGACCCTTCGAGCGTTATAGACATTCAATCACCGTTAGCGTCTCAATTAAAATAGAGACACGATATACATAGAATTCCTCGGATCAAACCATCATCGTTTTTTTCTTCTTTACCGTCATAATCAATCGAATTGGTAAATTAATTCGTACTAATGATATGCGTCTCGTGAAAATCTTCAATGAAAGATCAAAGATTACGATTAGATCGTTGAACGGTCGTACAATGTACTGGTATCACACTTATCCACGATATGTTCAATCAAATACAATTAATGGAAGGGTAAAAATGCGAGTTTTTTTTTTATTGAACGTGGACCTAATCCGTTCTTGAATGTTTCTATAATGCAATTCCAAGAGCGACGTGGAAACGAAGGGATTAATGGTTGTGGTACTGGTATTCGTGTACATGTATGTGTATGTGTGTGTATGTATGTATGCATGTATTTATTGGTGGTCCTTAAAAACTACGTTACTCTGATAGCGCTCGCGTTTAGCAATGATTAATGCGTGCATACCTTCAATCCTTTCGAATCGGAAATCGCCTGAAATTTTCTAATACTAAGCTGTCGACTACTATCTGTCTCAATTCGCCGGCCTAAATAACGCGCCATAGGTATACATCTATAATATATTCGCTCTGTTTATAAACTCTCTTTTACACGAAACGATTAAACCTTTTCGTCCCTCGATACGTCCTTTTTGTCGTGACTTTCGTCGTGTTTTCGCGCATCTCCTTTGATTCCGGTTAATATCGTTCGTACTTGCTCCCCGAGGGAACATCATCTCTGCTCGTGTACGCTGGAGTGAATGGACTTCCCTTGGGAAATGGCAACACAGATATCAAAGGATCAAACGCCAACTAACTTTGTACTAGACTGTGTAGTCTAGAACAATTTAGAAGTCAAAATTCAGAACAGAAATTTTCGAAGTTTAGATTAATTTTGAAATTTTCACAGTGTAGAAGTTTGTTCAGAAATTAAAATTCAAATGTAATTCAAAAATCAGGGATAGAAATTCAGAAATTGTAAACTTGGAAATTTAAAAACTTTCAAGTTCAATTTCGATTTCTGTCGAATCCGTCTGTCCATTAACCGAAAGAAATGCACATTGCACCCCGATGTCCACAGTACACGCCATTGATGGTCGTAAATGCCGTACTACGTTGCCAAAAATTGTTACCGAAATTTCGTGAAAAATAAAGTGAATTTTCATTGGATCCTCGAACAGAAAAATGACCCGTGTCTGCAGAGATTTCGAAATAGATCGTTCGAAGTAGAGATATGTAAAAAATGTCGAACATTTAGTCCCGAGGGTCGACGTGCAATTTCGTGGCGATTATTACCATGAATGTAGCGTTAACGCTTCGTTAAGGGGCGCGCGAAAATAGGGAAAATCCAGGACGTACGGGAATCGCATAGAAAACTAAAGGCGTTGAAACTTTCGAAAGCTACGTACGACATCATGTAGCAGGCACGTCTTATCATATCACGCTAAAGGCTTTAAGAAGCCTGGTAGAACCGTATTGAGGTACCGGACCAGATACTCCTTTGTTTTTTATTTTCTCTTTTGCATTCTTTATTTCTTTTAACGACTATCTACGACCCTCCTTCCTCTACGTAACTCTCGCAGACATACTCTTAACACATTCGTTTCTTCTTTTTCTCCGTATCCCGTGCACGCACGCACGCACGCATACTCTTCTAATTTATGTATGTATCGTCTAAACGCCTCGAACTAAGGAAAGGGTGCGAACGGTGCGCGAGCGCAAACAAATGAACCAACGTTCCTCCCTGTTTGCCGTCGAGGAAACGTTTCGCGGGACTCGAACTCGATCACCGAGGACTTTAATAATGCGCGACGTCCTCGTACGAGTTTCCCGCTTTAACACGAAGCACATATCACACGTGCAGGCCTACGAGAGAACACGAACGGCCGCTCGTCGCAGCCGAATTGCTTTTTTTTTAGGCTTTTTTGCATTTCACCACTTCAAAAGTTCCGTGGATGATAACGAACAAGCGAAGTCATCGAAGGTTACTCTAATACCGATACCTACCTTTTTTTTTTCGTTAGTCTCGTCGCTTCTTTTTTTTTATTTCTATTATCGATTCTTGTTCGATGTTGCTCCGTTATCGTGTGAGCTACCTTACCGACCGAGCATCGATCCATCGCGACGCGAAATCGGTAACAAATTCGAGATGAACGCAAGCGATTCGATCTTCGTTCGAAAACTTTAGTAGGCGCGCCTTGGACGGGTTCAGATCATAGACTTATGTAGATATACTACGCTTTGAAGTTCGCACGAACGAGAGAGATTATAGTCATGGTCGTTGGCTCTCTTTTTAGTATGCGAATCGGTATTGACACATTTGTTCGGTACACTTATTAATAAATCGAATTAGAACGAATGGTGTGGCAACATTTCTCACTCAATTCTCGTTTTATCTCATTCAAACTAACTCAATCTGGTACACTTTATCACTTAAATTCAATTATTCCTGTTTAAAGGTAGATTACAAATGCACGACAAAATTATGTTTAGTTTGAAGTTTAAATATATAAATCTGAACGATGGGTTATATAGGGTTAGGTTAGGATTACATTAATTTAAGCTAGGTTAGGAATAAATAATTAATTATAAGATTATTATGGTTAGGATTGCTTGACACGTGCTAGTATAATTTTTATTAATTTAACATTGGATTAAAGTTTAGGGTAAAGCTGAGGATTACACTAGTTTGCTCAAAAATAAATAAATTTAAACGATAAAGTTATGAGTCAAGTTTGAGGTTTGAATAAGAATGAGCGGATTTGACTGTATTGTACTTTATAATTTATCCATCATGACACTTATATGTCTCTATCCTTCATTGTCGCCTTCAGTTTTCATTAACATCGTAGTCCATCTATATAAGTCTGTGGTCCAAATTTATAAAAAGACGTCACGCTGTTTTGTGTCTGAGCTTGCAAATAAGTATCTCGAATGTGCGTAAGTCTTTCCACCAACTTGACAACCCGATTCTGGCAACCTACCATCGTTTTCTCGTTTCTTCTGAACACGGAAAGCAGTAGTGCGCTTCTCTACGATGCAGTGCTGCACACACACACGAACTCGTGTTCTATTGCAACATAACTTCTTCTTCTTTTTTTTATTTTTTTTTTTCTCAAACGTTCTTTTAGAATCGATCGAACCGTTCGGTCAGTGTTATGATCGTCGTTGATAAATGTATACCGTGCGCATTAAGAGGTGAACACCATTTCTCGTTCGAATTCTACGTACGTTGTGTAACAACCATGATTTCATGTTACTTTTGCATCCCACGCAAAACCGTGGTTTCGTTGTTTGCGACGTTGTACGAGAATCGTTATCCGCGCTAACCGATGCGAATGAAAATGTTGTCGGATTTTTCACGAGTCCAGGATAATTGCACGTTTGTGTAATCCCGTGTGTTTCAGCTGTTAAAACGGCCGTCGACGACGGCGATGGGTTCGTTGAATTTTTAAAAAGATACGCTGTTCCGCTGAACAAAGAGATATCGTAGATAACAAGAGTAAAAATCGTCGAGTGAAATCGCGAGAATTGTCGTCGGTTTTAAAAGTGAATGTCTTCCGAATTGTTGCTGAACGTTTGGAAGTTTCTTGCGAACGGCTTCGACATGTATAGTATCATCCGATCGATAAAAACGCTTCTTAAACATAAAATAAAAACTACGGAGCTAGCTTAACTATTCCTAACACGAAACAAGCAGATCGTAACTAAAATAATCGCTGGAAATTAAGTTGTACCTTCGAAACCATTGGTTCGAACTTGCACAGATCTTAACACGTAAATTCATAAATAGAGAGAAAAAGGAATCGACGGAATTAAAATTACGATTAAAATTAAAAATCGATGAACGAAGATTAAAAAACGTTTAGAGCCACGTCGTTGATCGTTGCCCCGACGAAACCATGGATTAAAAACTCAACGTTCGATTCGCGTGGATTTTCAGTGCTCGCGTGGTCTGTCGTTCGTGAACAATCAATGGGAATGGTGAGGATTTGTCGACAAGAAATTTAACAAACGACCGCCTCCGATATGGGATTCTCGGTGATGTGTATGGTCGCGGTGGGCCAGTCGATTTTCTTACTGCAAACGTGATTTAATCCCTCGAGGGAAGCCTGTCTGTAGTCAGCCATTTTCAGTGGTGATAGTGGTGCCACTGTAAAGAGAAATGAAAGAAAATGCCAGGTCAGAGCAATGTCGGGATCACGTTCCTCAACCTCGTTCTTAGGTTGACAAAACACGAAAGTATCCACATGTATCATTGAAAAACTTCATTTCACACAAACAGAGATAGATAGGAAAACAAGAGACGTAGAAAAATAAACGTTTAGCGAGTTCATCGAACGAAAGAGAACAGATATAAGAAAGGCACGCATGCAGAAAAGAAATCAAATGAAATAGAATCATGTGTGTTAGTGAAAGTCAGTTTCATGTGCAAGGCAATGTGAATCGGCGCAACTTGTTGTTTCGACTATTCTACTGCCCAGTATGTTGTGAAATCTTTCGTTTGCTGCACTTTTTTCACAAATACTATCTGTTTATGTCCCACCATGAGTAAATGCTGCTACAAGAAAACAGATTAAATACTTTTCTACAGTCCATGTATTTTGCACGTAGAAAAATTAATCTCTAAGAGGAAAAATGTTTCTATGAAGATGCCTAATTTACCGTTCGTTGATAAAACTAGTTCGTATCAGCTACCGGTAAGAATAAATAAACTCGGTCGATAAACGGTTACCATGATCCTAAGAAATGATTCTTTCGACAATCATTTTTTAACAAAAATTCAATGCGTGATGTAATGCAGTTTTTAATGAATGATTTATCTTTATTTTTATTTAATCTTTCTGGGTTCGTACTTCACGGAATTGCTTACAAATTATTGTAACTTCTTTATATATATTCTTTTTTAATTTACTCGTTCTAAAATTTAATGAAGTTAATAGTTTAACACTTCTGTATTGTTATTTCCCAAATTTTATTGGAATACTTAGTATACAGTTTTCAAACTTATCGTGCAGTTATTTTCAAAGTGCAGAACGTACATAAATCTTTATACATTTATTGCATCAATATGCTTAAATAAGACGTCTATCATCTGCCAAAAGCACTTTCTAAAATAAGTACATCAATTGTTCCAAAAGTAAAATTTCATAAGTTTGGCGACTGCGCTTTGTACAAAAATAAAGAATCTCTTATTCACTTTGTACGTCTAAATTAAATACAGATATAAAATATTAAATTAACAGATAAATACATTATTGGATTATCAAATTGTACATAAATCTATTTAAAAATTGATAGTAGTACAGTTGAAACTTTGTGCAGGAGATAAAAAAGTTAGAATAATTTAAGAGCAGTTCGTGAATTACGAACCACCTATAACTACGTGAATAACGTGAAGGATGACAACTTTCAGAATGTATCTAAAGACTTATGAAGCGCACGAGAGTTTAGTAAGTCCGAAGAGCTAGACCCACGACATCCGCAGTTCGAAAGAGTTAGTAACGTTTTCTCGAGGGAATAGTAGTTAGTTGCCTTTTTAGTAAATCCTTCAGAGAACATGCCCGTTGTCCAAGACACGTTTTAGTGATACGCATCGTCGTCGGTTAGTAGGTCCCGATAAAAGTTTGAATTCCGACTTACTTAACATATAGACGTGGCCTAATTGACCAACTGCGCGCTTGACTCCTTGCGGCCTTCAATTCCTAATTACAATTACCTTCGGGTGTTGTCGGCGTCTCGGGCTTCCGCCGGGATCTCACCACTAAAACGCATAAAAAAACAAATTCTCTTTAAAGACTCAAGACACAGAAAATGAATCGTAGCGTAGCCGGTCAAGAGAAACTTTTTCTTTAACTCGTCTCTCATCGGAAAAATCATTCAACGGTGCGAGGCATCGCTTCTACGCCGATTGTCGTGTATCCAGTACATTTAAAGAAAAATTGAAAAAAATAATCAAGCAACAATCGGTTCTCCGACCGTCGTCCATCTCTATCGATTAATCGAAATGGACGTCAATCGTGAACGCTTTTGCTGTTGCTCCGTAATTTGCGTTTGTGATAGCAGCCAAAATTTTACTGAAAATTCGGGAAATTTTATGTACAGTTTTCCCGAAAATCCTGGAACGAGTTAGTGATCTTACATGCAAAATTAAGTTGAAAAGGAAGAATAACATTACTTCGTATTTGGCTTCATTTTTGGGATAAATGAATTTGTAGATTATTCGGTGTATTCGTAAGGCAATTTTCATTAGTTGTTGAATTATAGATTGTTTTTGTTACAAAAATTATCTTACAAATATTTCGAAGAATCGTCAAATTTGGTCAAAAATAAAATTGCGTACGAAAGAATGTTATTCTCTGACTTACTTTTTTGCAGAATCATCAGTGAACCACTCGTACCATGATTTTTGGAAGATCCTGTATAGCGATCTTGGTGAGAGAATAGGGATATAGGATCTAGAAATACAGGAATCTAAAAATCTAGAGGTGCAAAAATTTAGAAATAAGGAAATCTAGGAAGATGGGACATGATAGTTTATGGAAATATAGCTTTTACGATATAAAAGTTGAAACTTGTCAGAAAGGCAATTTGATCAGCGAAAGCGTTCTGGTAACACTGAACGAACTACTCACTATAACAAGACACTAAATCGTAATTTCTATCTAATCTATTGAACAGCGTGATCCTTAGCACTGGCACTAAACTGAGAAGCAAAAAGAAAATAGCCAAAAAGCCATAACTACAATACTTTGATCGACTACGATCGACTAGCGTGAGCACTATTAATTCATACGTACCACTCGATCGATCCGAGACGCGTGGGAAATAAAGGCGCAAGTCGGTGAACATGTATTTTTTTCTCTTATTTGCCTTTGATAATCATGTTTGAACAAAAAAAATCTCTCAAATAAATGGCAATGGTGGTGAGACTAAAGTGATGAATTCAACGTAATCCTTTTTCAAACCTCATTTTATTTATCAAGTCGAGCCAGAGGCTGCTTTCCAACCAAGGAAAGTACATGATCGAAGACGTCGTTAAGTCTCGATGTATCAAGGACACCGTTTCTGTTTTCTTTCGGTATTATTTAAAAAGAAATTCGATCATCGAAAGGTCTGAAGTGTCGCACCCGGTCGATCCTCGATGCATCGAGGGTTAACAACATCTTGGCATCGCGCCATTCGTACAACATGAGAACTCTATTCATATAACAGAGACGATCCGCAACAACAACAATTAATTAACGATAATCACCATGATAGGAACGATTAAAATTTAAATAGGGCGTACTTGGCTAATATTCGTAGATACCTACCACGTAAAACAAGTATGTATTAAATTCAGTATTCAACAAAAGGGAAAAGAGATCAGCGAATAATAGGGTGTAATCGTAGAAATACTCTAATCGCGCGATAAATACACCATAATTTGTAATATCAACTGGGCGATAGTGTTAAGCGTTGTGTCATGTGATAAGTGCTAACGTGTTTCTGTGTCGAAGAAGCCAAAAAGAATAAGAAATTTCAATTAGTCGCGGGACCAGCATTCATCGTTCAGCGGAGGTACCGCTTTTTATTCCATTTCGTGATGTGACCAGAGTAATTCAGGGTACAGAATAAATGATAATTGACGAACGTCAAGGTCACCACGGACATGATTACACGACGAGTAACGCCTACGCTAAATAAGCGTCCGTAGCGACGATCGTTTCTATCGAAAGGAACAAAACAAGGAGAATGTTGCTTTTATCGCTACAACTAATGCAGTTTGAAATTTCGCATAGCGAGTTCGAAGGCTAATTCGAAGGTCGCTCACGAACTTCGTTTCGTTGCGATCGCGTTTTCAAACCGTATCTCGTTTTCACCCTTCCGTCGATTTATAGGCCAGAACCGATTCTCGTCAAATATGGCAATCGACAAACTTAAGCCTAGTGTTCACCATCACCCGCGGTCTTCGTTTACGTAAAAGAGCACGCGAACATTCATATGTGTTTTTTCAGAACCAATTGAATCATTCAAAACGAGAAAAAATCATTTCAGTGAATTTCGATTGTTGGTAGACGCGTGCTCTTTCACGAAACGGCATTGTGTGAGTACGATTCGTTTATACCGATGAAGATCGATGAGAATTAATCGTTTGACGTTCTGATAATTGAATGTCTAAAGCATAGTTCGCGAGGGCGCTCACTTACCATATCCTTCGCCCTGCAGAAATAGTCGGAAGGCCTCGCTTACTTTGCCCGGTTGTTCCTCCAGTACCATTCCACAATCAGATATCTGTGAATTAAATAAATAGAATTTAAGCATGTACACACATACTGTGTGTAGACTTTTTACATTCAACTATAGTTTTAATACATGTTAAATTTAACGTGGTGTTAAACGTAGTAATGTATTAAACGATGTTAAGTGACTTGAAAGGTGGTCTACGTCCATCTAAATCGAAAGTTACCAATATAAAATATAATAGGTTCTTCAACATCCTTTTATTAGCTGACTTATAAGATGGTATACGTCCATCCAGATCGAAAGTTACCGACACAAAATATAATAAATCCTTCAACATCTTTTTATTTCAAAGGCGTAATAATTTGTAAAAAAAAACAGAGTAACAGTATGGACCACCACATGTAATTAAGTTTCCATAGACAAAATTCGTTCCAAGATGATTTAACGGAGTAGCCTTTTCACGGCGTTAAACGGATTTTGATATAAGGTTACCGTAGCGATCGATTAATGTTGCAAGTGTCTCGTACCTTCATCCAAGAGCTGTTCGTTGGGTCTAATCGTCCATTTAACGTCACAGTGTCGTCGACGTGCGGGCTCAAAGCACCTGTGATATTCATGACAGGTACACCGAGCGTAAGACCTTCCTTCTTACGTGTCGGATCTAATTCCCTCGTGATGTTCAGATCTGTACGACGAACATAACTGTCGATGAATAACGCCAGGTTCGTTGGATTCACACGACGCTCGAAATAATTCTTGTACACCTGCACGAGATCGTGATTCCTCTCCTCTGTGCCCTGAAACAGTTTTCACACATAGTATTTCTTGAAGTCAATCTCAAGTTTACGACTTTGATTTTATATTTTCAAAAATGTATACATATTTCTTTCTTTCTGAATGTTTCTGTACCTTTGTAGCTTTAGAACTTACTGTACGTGTGTGAATTTATAAATGTGTGATATTTTATATTCAAACATGTGTACATACTTAAATGTGTAATTTTGTACATTTGAACATGTGTAACTTTATAAACGTGTATTTCTGTACATTCTTAAATGTGTAGCTTTATAACATTGTGAGTTTGTGAATTTATAAATTTGAAAAACTTAGAATCTTTACTTTTCTGAATTTCTAGATTCAAGAACTTAAAAATGAAAAATATCTAAGCGACCAACTCTCCTAATTTTTAAAAATGAAAATTTAAAATATAGAAAATGTGGAAATTTGAAAGTTTGAACATCAGAAAATTTAACACTATGAAACCTAAATTAGATATAAAATTAATGTATCTCTAAATTTCTAGACTTTTAAATTATTAACTTTCCAAATGTCCAACCTTATAAATGTAAACTATTTTTAATCTTAAAAGAGTAAAAAGCAACCAAATGAAACATTGCATCGATTAAAGTCGCAATTACTCCAACAATTTCTCATTAAAAAAATTCTTAAATTCGCATTAAGATTCCTAAACGCACATTAAGAAAATTCTTAAATCCACATTAAGAAAACTAGAAATTCCTCCGCGGAGCGTAATGTGTGTCAATGAAAAAATTCCAAGGATACTAATGTCTTTGGCCCGTTTTACGAACCAATTTCCCTGGACAAAAGTGAAAGAAAAATAACCGCCAAGGCTCGTCGTTAGTCTTGGATGGAATAAAATTGAAAGAGAAAGAGCAGGGAAATGAACAAGCGGAGCGAAAAGGTCGCCTCGATCCGTTTCTTTTATCCCTCCAAAATTACGTTTCTTTCTTGTCGAATTTACACCATAAACATTAACAACCATTATATTTCCACTGTACACACTTTACTTCGGTATCTACGTGTTGCATAATAAGAGCGACAGAATTGCTGCTCTAATCCAATTTTACTGGTTGCATGGAAACGCTCGACGGTGTAAGCCTTCGCCATACTTGGCTTTGTCGTCGATAATTTATTGGCCTACGTTCTCGCGTGAACATTGCTTAACTAACTTGTCTCGATCAAAGGTTTGCTTATTTTCTGCCGGAAAATCAAGGTTGACTAGTAAGTCAGATATAGGTCAAAATAGAGCTTCAAAAATAATTTGATGTTAATTTAACAAGGATGTAGGAAATTTATTTTAGTGGCTAAGAGTGTATATGAAGAGGTGTTTAGTCTGTCTATGTTATTTTTATTCGCTATATAAATGCAAGGTTAACTACGTTTTTTATTTTAGTTGAAAACTAAATTTTAGTAGATTAATAGATGTGTGACACAAGGACCACAAAAATGGTGGACACTAATGTACCTACTAAAATAATATAATACATATTAATACAGGAATATGTAATACATTTGCAGCTCATGTTTAAATGTAACAAAGTTTAAGTTTGACTCCAATTATCTAAAGAAGGTAATTCTATTATAAATAAATTTGTAACTGCTTACGATCAATGTAAAAGTAGTAGTTGCAACGATTGATATGTTCTTGCAAATGTATGTCAAATAAAAATAAGGGTTGATTGTGAAAGGATAGTAAATTTTTGTGGTTTGTATAATATTAAGTAAAAGCTTTATCATCTCACCCTGCCAAAATGATGCCACATAAGGTAGTCGAGAACACCTTGAGTCATGCCCTGGGATCTCAGGTGGCGAACGTTCAGCTTCTGATAACCCCACTCGATCCAACCTGCTTGTGTCGATACGCAGTTTATCAAGCACAGGGCATTGACCTTCTCAGGATGGGCAAGTGCAAATCTTGCCAGTATATTGCCTCCAGCACCGACACCGAAACCAATTACGGATTTCAGGCCAAAATGACCCAGAACGAAGAGCAGCTGTTCAGCCAGCTCGTCCATGGACGGATAAATATAGCTAAAATACAGTATTGTCATTTTACACACCATTCAAATACCTTCTTTATTTTTGTTCACAATATAGAACTCTATAATCTAATCTATTCTTATCTATTATTTATGAGGTCAATTTCGCAATCTTTTCACTTCGAGTCACTTGATTTTAGATGAAACTTAAAAAGTAATCTATTTGTACGAAATGTAACAAACATGAATTTTGATTAAGTTTCTTACAAAAATCAACTTGATTAGAACAACTTATAAATTTGTAACAAATTATGCAAATCAAAATTCAAAGAAAACATTGAAATATGGTTGAGAACGACAGGAATTGATAGGACATTGAAAATTGTAATAGTTCCAGCGAGAAAAACAGGATAAAATATGGAAATCGTGAATTTAATGGTTGACCTAATTCTGTCGTAAAAATTCTATATTAAGAAATCTCCATTATATTCGATTCCCATTCAAATTGTCGAGATATACGCAATTCTCCAATTATCTTTGCCAATTATCGTGTACCAATATTTGTCGACATATCCATAGGGACGAATTTACGTTTCTCACGCGATAGGTCAAAGGATAATAACTGTGCGCTATAAATTTTGCATCAACGTGTCGATTATCGTGAGTCGTTAGCAAGCTGCTGAAAATATCTCTGACACTCCCTTTGCTCTACCATGTGTCGTTAAAATGAACAATACCGGGAATATTCATTGGGTCGAATGGTAGCAATATTCAGATACGTTTCGAGCTTACTGTGAAATAGCAATAACAACCAATGAAAATTAATATGTATTTTACAGTTTAAAATTTAATATTAGTTAATACCTGTTAATTTTACAATTTATATCTGTTTTATTTTACAGAGATAATTGAATTTTTACAGTAAAAAATGTAACTGTTAATTGAAACATATGTGCTGAATTATTTAGAATATTACATCACGAATTTGAACATCTCCCAAATAATATTTTACCAAACGATAAATTCGAAAGATTAATACTATTTATATCTCACCACAAATTTCACCATGTTTCAAATAATAAATCAAACTAAGCTAAATAACCAAATAAATCCAACAGTTACCGCGGTTCAAAACATTAAATACTGGACGCGCAAAGTATCGTTAAAAAGTATCGATTCGCGTTCGAATAGATGTTCGTCATGAAATTTGACGTGTTTGGCACGCGAACGGAAACACAATTCGTATGTTCGGTGCATGAAAATCTGCATTGCAGTCTAAATCATTCTGTAACACGCTGTTTAGCTACGTGTACGTCCGTCGAGGTGAGCCTCGATTGTTTGAGGTCAGCTTAATCGGATGTCGTAGGTAGGCACCGTCAATCTTCTAATTCAACGATGTAAATGATCGCCAACTATCGTGCTACGTTCTTTTTTTAAATTCTTCTACAAACATGTTAATCCATCGTGACATCGAGGATTAACCTTTAGAAAGTTTCAGACTTTTAACTTCCATTTTCTGTCAAGTTCATCCTCCATTTTTATCGACTATATTAATCACGTTCATTTTATGGAGACGGAACTTTGTCAACCCAATATTATTCGTTGCACGTTTTTGTAATTTTTTGATAATTTAAGGAAGTTAAATATGTTTGTGAAAGATGTATTGATATTTTTGTTTGTAACTTTAGAGAGACTTCTGATGTTTTTAGAAATACTTCTGCATTCAGTAATACATCAAAATATGAACTGTATTTAAAAGATACTAATGGAAGAGCTATTACTGAAACTAGTAATGGAACCATCAATTTGAAACAATTTAATGTTTGAAAATTTTTACCAACAAATACTATGTGCTTTTAACAAAGTAAAATAGTAAATCATGGGCGTGGTCAGCTATTCACCATGCACAGTAAAAATGCAACAAGATTACTTGCAATCTAGAAAAGCTAAAATCCGTATCTGGAACGAATGAAACTGTTTTTCGATTTCGTGAGAGGATTGAATATCGAAGAGGTGAATTGCGCAACGGCCGATAAGATCGAACCCGTATAAATGCAAACGGCGATAGAAGCGAAACGCAGCAAAGGAGCTCGTCCGTTGAAGAAAGAATCTCTCTTAAGACTCGAAGGAATCATCCGTGGCGAACGAGCATACGGGACACAGCCGGGGCTTCGACTAATTAGAACGTTAATTAGGCCATTGATTCGCACTAATTGAATTCACTGTCGTCAAGTGAGACGCGTGCACGGTGCTCTTGAACGAGATTCTAAATATACGCGCGTGTACGGGATCTTTCAGTAAATCGGTTTTTGTCATATTGCGCGTTAATTAGCGAGCTCGTTACTGCACTTCAAGGGAACGCGTTCCTCGAGGTCGACAATGGGAACCGGCCGTCTATCTGTGTCAAGCGACGCATATTTTTTCCTGTACTTGTTTCTACCTTTATATTTTATTAAAAATTCTGGTTTAATTGCGTTATGTTGAATGTCCTGGTACCGATGATACGATTATGTAAAATGAGAAATGAATTTTATTCACATGCGACTTTTACGATAAAATTTTTTAGAATACTTGACAAATTTTTATGATAATTTTAACGATACAGCTATGATAATCTATGTATTAATTATATCTGCTAATGGATATTCAGAGTAACGAATGTCTATTAACTGCGCTTCGATTGCACCGCACTAGCAATTAAAAACGAACGTTTTCCTCGTATTCATAGAGTTAAATTTACGGGTTGATTAATGCGAATTTCATTGGAAAAAATGTGTACTCACTCCTCAGGTAGTGTTGGAGCACCTTCTTCTTGACCTGGTGCGTTCACGTGATAGACGCAGAAGTTTTCGAGTAAAACTCTCATGTCGATGTAATTGAAGAATGCTTGGAAGCTCGATATATCTGCAAACAATTAACGTTCATTCCCTCTTTAATATATTAAATAAAATCATTCAGTCTGTCAGAATTGTATTTTAATTTTTAACAACTTTTGTTGAATATACAGAATGTCTGATACTGGTGAACAAAAATTTTACAGGATTTATTTTTTCCCCATATTTAGTTTTCATATACAATATCGCTGTGTGCAGAGTTCTTCATTTTTTAAATTTCGTTTAAATATTTATTTTGAAGCTTGTAAATGTACAGTAAAGAAATATTGATTTAGTTGATTTGTCGTGGGATGTACAGTATAATAAAGGTAACAGTGTACTCACAGTTAAGGCCTAAGTCGTGATAAGTGAGAATGGCAGGTTTCGCTCGATTTCCTTGCACAGCCACCAGTAAACTTCCTCTGTCGGTTTCCACCCTTTCCTCTCGAACAGAACTGTCGTCTTTGGACAAGTATCTTAGCGCCGGGAATTGAAGCTGAATATTTTTCAATTCGATGTCATCCATGCTATCTGAAGGCATCGTGCTGTGCACCGAAACAGACCTTTTAACCTTTTGTTCCAAATAAAACTCATAATTACGAACGCCTGACAAAGATTATTATAACAAGTCTGTTTAACATTCAGATATCTACAGCTCAATGATAATTGCTAAAATATAGTAATAATAAATTGGTAAAATATGGTAAACATCGAACATTAAAAATTAGTCTACGAAACTTAACCCAACCTAAAATTTTACACAAAAGCAGCGAATAACTTGCACACTGATCAAAATCCTCGTAATGTACCTTCTATCTCCATTTTGTATGTACTTTACATTTTACAGAAGCAACGCTTTAATTTTTATTTCCTTCCCTATTTACCGAGACTTTGTTCCACTCTGTAACTGTAATTACTCGAGTGAAAATGAATTCACTCCTAACGCACGTGCAAACGCGTAACGACGTTCCACAATTTTTTGGACTTATTTAATTAGTGTTTTCTGTATGAGACAAAAAAACGAATCTTCGCAGTTACCCAGCGAGAAAAGCGATTCACGCTACAAAGTATAAACGTACGTTTCTAATAAAAAGAAAGGATTCTCGCTCGGTTGGCAGACCAGAAATTTTAACGCCAATTTACCGAGAGACTAGCGGAAAATTGCACCGTGGTAAATTTACGCTGAATCGATATACAGACATTTTTACTCCTGTATATTATAAGGGAATTTAATATTCGCTTTTGTTCACTTTGCTTTTTTAATTTGCGGGGACGGATTCTGCGGTCATATGGGGACTCTACTTCAGTGAAATTACTTTTCCGGTTTAATTAGTGCTAATTGCTGTGATTAAACTTTGGTGTGTGGAGATATCAATTTCTGTAGAAGCATTACATTGTTACGAATTACGAAAGAGGTGAAATACTTTCAGTAATTTCGTTGATTATGTTTGTTATTAATTTATGTTGGACAACGTAGAATTTTGTAATGTGTTATTTTATGTAGAATATTTGTAATAAAATGCAATGGAATCAGTAGGTATACTATAAGTCAACCTAACCTAATTAGGAACTTAACGTAACGAATATTTAAATGATTTAATAGCGAATTAAAATTGCTTAGCCACTTATAAATTGAACCTTATATAAAAAATATTAAAACAAGATTCTTATCTTTCGTTAAATTTTCATTAAATTTGAAACATACTATAAATGTTATTTTGCAGTTTCTTTCAAATCGTCCGACATTTTGTTCCGAATCCGCCATGATAGGCAACTTAATGCATATCTCGTTTTTCTTGTAATGTCGCTGTAAAAGTTTGAAAAGAATCACTGAGGCGGAAGTCTTCATATTCTTTCCCCTTTACGCTACAGGCTTTTCCCCTTCCCGTTTACGCTACAGGCGAAGTATCATCAAATGTTCGCTACGTCAACAGTAGAATAAAGAATACGCCGATGCTTTCGGCGACTTTGAATAGCTCGTGTTGCAAAATTCCTCTTTCAGAAAAAAAGAAACATCGTACAAACATCTCGCAAACATTCTCTTTATTCTTTCGTTTGTTTTGATGCATTTCGTGCTTTTAAGATAAACACGATATTTTAATACACTTCTCGATGAATTTATATACCGTGAAAATTAAAAGACCTCTCCAATCATTCTAAAAAGACAATTATTCTGCTGTTTAATAGCGCGCAAATTAAAGACTCGAACGGTTTAAAATCAATTCGTATTAAATTTGCTTGTAGTATAATATACACTTTCGTGCAATTGTTTTCTAATTAGGTTCACTCTCATTTACATGGCAATTTACAGAAATTATCTGCAATTGTTCCGGCAATTCATATTCATCTGATCCATAAATTTATGACGATACGGTGCACGAGAACGGCAATATTCATTTACCCTTAATCGATCGAGTAATTAACCCGAATACTATATTAGTGTAACAAAAAAGTGTAACTGCAGTTAGGGTTCTTAACTCATGTTAATTTTAGTCGGTTTTAATCACATATTGCATTTGTATTAATCAGAAGATCTACATCTAGAAGTCAGTTCTAAATTAAGTATAAAGTATCTTCAGTTTAAAAGTAACACAATGTAATACAGTTTAAATTAAGTATAAGGCCCTCAAGTTTAAAAGTGATATATTTATTTTTTACAGTTTAACTGAGGTTATCAAGACTTTTTGGTTGATCTTTGACTTGATCATTAAGTTGATTGATTATTGACTTGATCGTTAAATTGATTGGTTATTGACCTGATCATTAAATTGTTTACTGACTTGATTATTAAATTGATTGATTATTGACTTGCTCATTAAATTGATTGATTCTTTACTTGATCATTAAATTGATTAATTATTGACTTACTCATAAAATTGATTGATTATTTACTTGGTCATTAAATTGATTGATTATTGACTTAATCATTAAATTGATTGATTATTGACTCCATAATTAAATTGATTAATTATTGACTGTACCAAAAAGAACAACAATAGCTTACAATTTTTTATGCACTTGAATTATTCAAAATTTTTTGTCCTTTCACCATTATGCAATGCTAAAGGTCTTCAAGAATAACACAAAATTTAACACTTCATCTGTTAACACCGTAACTAACGAAAAGTCCGTTTCATTTTATAAAACCTGACAAAAAATTTCGTCCACTCGCCCATCCTACTAATCAAAGGATTAATATCACTTTTGATACTGATACTTTTAATTTATGGATGACCCACTTATACTACATGAATATCCATAAATACAATATCGAATGTCGCTATCGAATATCCTAACAAAAATGTTTCCCAACCGATTGTTAATCCGGTATCATTGAGACTTCTGCAGCAACCACCCACAGGAGTTGAAAGTAATTTACATAAAACTAGCGAAAGCGTTTAATAACAGTGTATGCAAAAAGTTGCGCACTTTATTAAAGAAGGTGGACGTGCAGTGAGCTTTTTATGGTATCGATCCTGAAGGCCACGCCCTGTCGAGCGTTCTCCGACTGAAATGTGTGTTCCTGAACGGGGCTCGTGTCACCGAGTCCATTTGCATCCATCACCACGTGCTTTCATTCTCTGTGCAGCAATCTTCTGATTTGCGCGTGCAATTTCCCTTTGATGCTTGCACGACTATTCAGCTGTGCACACTTTAAAGGGGAAACGCGACGTTCTCCTTCGTTTAAGATCTTGCAATCTTTCCAATCTCCAGAGAAATTCCCGTTTAACGTTTATTTAAATGCACGCCGGTGATTCACCGAATCGCCATTTTGCTGTGAAGTTGAGGAAAGAACTGTGTACGCGGTACTGTGAATGTATTTTCTTAAATGGCATGTTCTAGGAAAAATACTCTTTCAAATGTTAAGATGCTTGTTTAGTATTTTGGCTGTATTTTCCATAGCTATACTATGAAAATTGGATCTCAGTGTATTAGATAGGAAAGAGTCGATTTAGAAACAATGAAGCACATGGTACAATTTAAATAAAATCTATACAAAATTCTGTATTAAATTTTCTGATAATTCTTGAGTTAATTTTGATAATTTTTTGACTGTGAAAATCCTGAAATTCTTAGTTTGCTTAACAGTGATCCCGTTAATTGTTTTGGCGGCGCTTCAAGCTACAGCTTGCAGTTTTTCCTTAGGTAATGCCGTAAGACTGTTTGACCTGTATTCCCCAGGATTTACGGGACGACCCAATTTAGTTTACCAGGAAAATGTCAGGAACTTACAGTGACCTATTCTCCGTATGCTGACGCTTCTGCAACTTCGAGGGAGATAAAGGAACAGCTCCCCTTTACAGAAATATCAGTGAAAATACCATCCACTGACCTCGTAAAGAAGTTACTTTCTTCATTGGATTCTCCGGTGTATTCCTGGGCCCTTTTGTTCAATGTCTCTTTTCCCCTTACTTTGTTATTCAGAAAGCAAACGCTGCGTAAATTGCTTTTCCGATAATACCCTTCTTATACTTTTCTTTTCCCACTTTAGGCGAGACAACTGCTGTGCACGCAGTTTTCAATACAATATCTTTATTTTCACCATTTTAATGTTCGAACCAATTCTTCAGTTACCAATTTTTAGGTTAGAATCATTATTTAGGTTTATTTTAATTTGGTTCATTTTAATCTTGATTTTTAATAAAATATTTTAATGCATTAATTTTTGTAAGTTCGTGCAGAAAATTTGTTCTGAGTTTTGAATTTCGCGGGTTAATTTTTGGCGGTAAAAATTAAATTACAATCATTAATTAAATTATTGCAATCATCTATTGGATATTGTAGAGAAATAAATTTGTAAAGAAATGTAGTCAAGAATTTTATAAATCTACAAATATGAAAATGTAGAAATTTTCAAGTCTATTAAAATACGCCATCACTGACCATTTTCATAATGAAGACCTGAAGAGTGCTCGAGAAGTCGCAAAATACCGATAATTCCTATAAACCATCAATCAGAAACTCGATGCAAAAGAAAATCAATAATGGTATAAGTTGAACCAACGAATACGAATGAATCGTCCATTTCATTCCGTTATATTCTGTACAATGGATGAATCAAGAAACGCTTGTCCCGGTGAAGATGAAGCGGAATTTCCGTTGTAAAACTGCGGAGAATTTTTCCTCTTGCAAACAGCGAGAAAACTATTTCATTAAATTCCAGCAGAAGATTTATGACCGCGGTTGCATGGCGCCGGGTTGACTTTACTTGAAAATCGATACCGTATTCAACGAACTTTATTACGGGCAAAACAGCTTCTTCGCTGATTCTACTAATGTACTGTAGTATAAAAGTTCGCGAACCAGTTACAAATCCTACGTTACTTTCAGAATATTAAAAGGAAAAACCTCGCCGGGGGGTAACGAAAGCAACATTTTAATGGAGACGAAAGTTCTTTCACCCGAAAACGACGAGCATTTACGTGCCCGACATCTGTGCGTTTTCTGTAAAATCGTGAAAGGAACTTCTTGTCTAATGGCACACAGATAAAGACCGTGCATTCACTTGTTGACACTGATAGAATTTGTGTACATAGAAACTGAGGTTAGTGTCGTAACTGAGTTACTGTGATAAAACGTAGCAAGGTGGTAAATTGTAACAACTTAATACAAGGTAAATAAAATGCGTGAGGAGGGAAATTAATTTATTAGCTAGCTACGTAACTTTTTGTGTAGAAGACTTTCTATATTTAGAAGTGAATTCACTAATTTTTTTAGTGGAAATGAAGAGCAATTTTGGAGGAATTTTATATGTGGAGGTAGTGAAGATTTAAGTGGTATTTATAACTCATACAAATTTTAATAAAATTATACTTGAAGTCGTACTTTGAAACTTTTTTAGAAATTGTTCAGCATTTTTGTAATCTTTCTGCAACTTTCTACAACTGTGGAATAAGTCTAGAATTTTTTAAGAACTTAGAAATCCTTGGAACTCCCTAAAATACCTCAGAGGTCCCTAGAACTCCTTATAATACCTTAGAGGTCCTCAGAACTCCCTAAAATACCTCAGAGACCCCCAGAACTCTCTAAAATACCTCAGGGCACCCCAGAACTCCCTACAATACCTCAGAGATCCTCAGAACTCCCTAAAATACCTCAGAGATCCTCAGAATCCCCTAAAATATTTCCAGGATTTAATCTCTCTGGAATCTCCACCCTAAAATCCTAAAAATCTTCTAACTTTCCTAAAACGTCCTCAAAAACTTCCCAATCTTCCTAAAATAATTTGACAATTTTCCTAAAATTTCTCCAAAGTTCAGAATAACCCTAGAATTAGAGTGAGATCGAAAATAGCAGTCGATAGTAAATAATTATCAACCGAAGTATCTTGACATGAAGAGTTCTTCAAAATTTTTTAGCGAAAAGTTTGAAGAGTAGAATAGAAGCCACGATCTTATGAAATAGGTCAGTAATTGCAAAAGAGAAGTTTCCGATAAAGCAGAAATCGAATCATCGAGAAGATTAATTGGCCATTTATTGCTATCGATTATTGACCCTGGAGCAGTTCAATCTTGGAAGCAGATTCAAGGTACTCCATTCCGAGTGTTTCTTAATTACCTACGCCGAGTTCTTATAAAAATAAATTGCGTTTTCATTCAACATTTTTTACTGTCGTATTCTTGAGTTCTGATAGAGTTCATTTTGTGTTTTGTAAATGCGATTTTTATTTTACTCTCGCGTTTCTAGTTTGAATAAAAGCAGACACTCATCGAGCAGATCTCATCAATTTATCGCTTGAAGAGAAGCAGGCGCATTGTTCACATTTTTCTTCGCTTTGTTGCTTCGTTATATTTCTATTTTTACGCATAAATAAATCTAAAACCTATTTAAAATCTGTTGAAATAGAAAATATGCCATACAATAATTATGTCAACTATTGCTTTCAAGAATCTGTATTTTTACTCTCAAGCATCTCTAAATGTACATCTAAAGATTATTCGAATAATACGCAGTCCTCATTCCCCGCAAACAGAAAAAACTGCACCCAACAAGATATTCATCATCCACGGTCCTTTTTTTGAATAGCATCGTCCGCATTTCTTTTTTACATATCATTCATGTTCCGCGGTTTATTCCTCGAATAATAATGTCCAGCAAAACTTTTTACGGTTAACAATTTGCATTTTCATCGTCGATTATCTTTTTGCGTTACAACATATTACATTTATGATGCAGTACGTCAATTAACTTAACCGATCTCAATAAATTTGAATTTTAGATACAATTCTGCTTAATAAATGCAGTAATAATTTCGCTGAATAATACAAACGTGTTTAACATTTCAATTTTCGTTTGTAGGATTACACAATAATTTTCGACACTACCGAAAATGTTATAGGTTAGGGGGTTAAAATGGCCGCTCACGATTCACTGCAACGATCTAGCAATTCCGTTAATATTTGATCGGCTTCTCCGCTTGAACTCAGAACGGTACTTGTAGTGGTTTGAACGTATCGTTCATTGAATTTCCAAGCACAACAAATCTATCTGTATGTGGTTTCCCGTATCTACAGCACGTCGCACTATCATTTCCGGTTCAAGTCCGGTTGTGTTCCTGTCCGTACTCGACGATGAAAACAGCAGCGATAAAACATACTTTTACGTGTACTTCATTCGTTTCTCATAAGAAATTTTATAAATGCATATGTACACATCAATTTGACGATATTTAGCTTGAATAATTCTGACGTTTGATAATTGCATCTGTCGCTTCAAATAGTGAGCAACGATTAACCTTACACCTATGTAAATATTAAGTTTTCTATCGGCTGTAATTATTGAAAAATTGCAACAAAATGTATGTTTAACTTTGCATATCTTTGAAGATGTAAATAGTGTTTAATAAATCGTTTAATAATAAATTATTCTCTTCTGCGAAACACACGTTATAGATCTATAGTGTGTAGCTTAAAAATTTATGTATAATTCAGTTTAGAAATTTTTTAATTTTCAGGTGTTCAAGTTTTCAAATCTTGATATTTCTTACTTTTTCAATTTTCATAAAATTGTGTCAATTATGTACTACAAGGAACAACTTGTATACACCTAGTAGATGAACTAAATACTTCATCAACTAACGTTTAAAAATATTTATATAACGTTTCCAATATTTTATTTAGTTTACAAGTGCACTTCACAATGTTTGACCAACAATCAACACCGACAAAAGCATCAAAAGTTCAACGACTAAAAAGTTTGTTTTCTTCTCACTGATTTCATAACACAATCAAAACATCCATCTCCCCCAAAAACAAAACCTGATCCACCGAAAGTCCTGAGATTTCAAAACTCTTCACGATCAATACTTTCATTTCAAAATAACTGGAATATAAAAAGGAAAAAAAATGTGAATAGGCACGATGACTGAGAAAAGTTGGGATTTAATTCGCGCACGTTCTAATAATCTCGCGAAAATACGGCACAGTGCGAATGACCGCATTTTTTTAATTCTGCAGCATTCGCGGAGTAAGCTCGATTCACGTTTTAAGCTCGCTGCAAATTTTAATCGCCTCTACGGGCGCAACAGAGGCTTCTGAAGTTAATTTGAATTAAAAGTTGATTTAAATTTGGAGCAAGATAAACGTTAACGCGTGCTCGGAACTGGAGTGGCTACGACAGATAGCGGACCCATTAAAGCGGTACGCGAGGTGAATCGTTCACGATTATCTTTTGCACGGTTCGACTGTGCACGAAATTCGTTTATTTTACGCGTTTCGACAAGCTAAAAAGAGTAATTATAAGTTACATTCGAAAACGGGAAACATAATGTGCATTCATTAAGAGGTATTTTTGTATGCTTAGCTTGTAAATCACTTTTATACATCATTTGTGTAATAAAATTATTTTTATTTTCTGGAAAAATTTTGTTGGCAAATTTTGCAGGTTGAGATCCGAGCTTTTTATAGGGAGATTCATTTAAATTAAAAAAATTTTTAAATTTAAAAATTTAAGCTCTGTTATTGCAGAAAAATATTACTGGCAGACATTTTGTTTTGACGGAGTTTTGTGGCTACAGATATTTTTGTATATTTGAAATTTTTATAATAAGATTACTCATCAAGGTATATTTCACAAATGTTTTCATTTTATCAAGAATACTTCAATGTTCAAGTCACGAACAATAATTCTTTTTAACTGAAGAAACATAACCTATTTTCAATATTTTGAACGCTCCGCCTTCTCCATTTTTACCTGAAATAATTTTATCGTGGAAGGGTTCAATTTATCTTTACCAAGATAAATGTGACACTATCATAACCTATGCTTTCTCTACGAGATAGTACATGTTATTCATAAAAGTCTCATATTTTTTAATCTCGATATGAATAGAATTTCACATCGTATAATCTACTTACAATATTAGAAAACCTTGACAAAGATTAAAAACCTTAATATCCAAAATTAAAGACTGTAAAACAATTTCTGTAAAAACGAATAAACCAACATATATAAAAAAATTGAAATGCATGTTAAAAAGTTTCAAATGCATACTAAAAAATTTTAAAAGTATTCTAAAAAATTTAGAACGTATACTAAAAAATTTTGAATGTATACTAAAACAGTGTATATTAACCACGATAGCAAAGAGGTTGTCTGAGTGAAACGAGAGATAAAAAAAGAATGAATAAATGGTAGAATTCGAGTCGAGGCAAAGAAAAGAAAATGGTGAATTCACCATTCGATCGATCGTCGCTAGAAGCCAGGCTAACCACCACGTATGGACCACTCGATATCCTCGTCATTCGATATCTCGTTCGTATCCTTTTTACCGATCGATTAACCGAGCTGCACACGAGATTTTTTTGTCTCCCCGAAGATGTTCGTATGTAAGACGAAGCTGCCAGGATAGATCGATTTACGTCTCTCCTTTCTGGAGTCAGGCTTTCCTTTCAGACCAGGCAAACGAACGATACGTCGCTAGAAATTCAAGCAAAAATATGCAGAGCACGTTTAGCTAAAGCTCTATACACAAATGCTATAATCTCCTATCGATAGATATCCGATCCTGCTATCGATGCATCTTAAACACGGGTAGATATCAGAAAAATAATATCGCTTCATGCAGTAACTGCAGCCGCACAATAAACCTTTACCTTACGTGTGCATCCGATGCTGGACCAGTTGTTGAGCTTCGTTCTAGTTTTCCACTATTCGTAGGTACATACTTGTCTATTATTCATGCTCACTCTATAGTTATGCAACGTACAATGGCGAGCATGCTAGCCTTTTCAGGGACAAAGTCGATGTTCGAGGAGGAGGCTCCTTTAGTTTAAAACAGACATGGCCACGAAGTTGTTCAAAGACCTGTCGCACTTGTTTAGGAACACGAGTCTATTCTACGCTAACAGCTCTTTCTGTGTGTTGAATATCGGTATCCCAGTTCTACATTCTTCTGTTTTGCCTACTTTGTAAATTACTATTTTCGAAGCTTCGTGGAAGAAAAAATATGGAACTCACGCTGAGTTTCAATGATCATTTTGCTCGAGTGAGACATGTGTGAATGTGTTACATTTTTTCTTACAAATAACGTCAGAACATGTATGCTGTATTAAACAGATATCAATTTATAGCGTGGTCAAATTAAACCGGAGCAATTTTGTGTCACATGAGTTCTTTTTATTACACTCTTTTTCAAGTGGTCTTGAATTCTAAGTTGTTTTCCTAGTTTTTGCCTGCCTATCTTCACTAGTCACGTTTTTTAAAAATATGAACGATACAGCTGGAACTCGTTAAATCAAAAATAGACAAACGAGCCACTTTTAATCACAAGTTCCTCAACTGTTCTAATTGATATAGTATATACAGCAACTTTGCACAACTTCAAATCGACCAAAAGTTGCTTAACGTAGCTACGAAACTCCGGAGCTCTATTTACTAGCTTCAGAATCGCTGTGCACTTAGATACGTCATTAATTTAACTCGCTGCTAGACGAATCAGCTCTGACATGAATACTAATCCAAATTCACCTCTCGAGTAAGATGAAATGCGTAGTAACTCGCGTGATAAAATCTGCATGTATATCATGTTTCGCCCTAGGGAAGGCTAGTATGCTGAATGTATGTCTACTATTGAAATTTGGTCCCTCATAAAGGATATAGGCTGGCGTGTAGGGATCGATATGAACACGTGAAATTCCTGCCTCGGTTAAATTAATCATATCTGTGACTGCTGCAACGATAGCATACCTAAGACGTCTTGATGTATGATTATTGCTTTGAAAATGAATTTGTTCTGAATAATGTTTTAGCTAATTTGCTCACTTCGTTTTATTTCGTGAAGTGTTTGAAACACTTAGCTCACTACTTCACTTTTACTAATTCATTTCATAATTAAGTTAACACTTATTTTCATTTGACGTGTATGGTTTTGACATGTAGTTTCACTTGACTAAAGTGGTTAAAAGACAATTTTGTAATGGTTGAATGATAGTTTGTACAAAATTTTAAGTTGTCAAATTTGTGGAAGTTTTTTTAGAACCTCTATTGATTTTCATCAAGGTAAAGAATTAATGTATATGTTAATATATGATTCTATTATTTTGTTTATTTTTCAACTTCATGTTCAATGTTTAAAAAATGTGTCCATGTTTTATAAATAATGTAGTATTTTCAATTGAACAGTAAGCTGATTGGTACTTCTCATAGCAAAATGATTAATATCCAACATATAAAGATACACACGTAGATTAATATACCTAGACGGTATTTGAAATAACGATAGAGACTCATACTATAATTTTCTCCCACAGAGATATTTCCCTTATCTAATCTATCGAAAGGTGGATCGATATTCCCGATTCTAGAGTAACGAGTCGCCATATTGGAAGCCACCATTTCGTGTCCTATAGTTCGTAGACTTTCAGATCAACTAACGTTTTTGACCGTGCGGTCGACGTGGCCCAGAAAGTCGAAAAAGAAACGGAAGAGGGAAATAAAACGGGTGCATTGTTTTCGTCGAGTCGGAAATCGAGCTAAAGGCTGGGATCGTGCAAATCACGGAGGTGAACCCGGCGAGTTGCCAAGTGGCACGAAAACGAATTTTCAGGGAAAGTAGAGCGAAATGACGTACGGGTTCATGGCGTCGCAAGGAATTCTTACGTTTTAACGTCCCGCTAACACGATTCATTGTCGTCTACTTCTTACATAAGCCTTGTGCAAGAACGCAAATGTTTCTTTTTTTTGACGTGTGTTCTTTTAAGCTAATTTGAACTTCTGTAATGTATGATACATTAAGTACTGTAATTGTCATCGATTGGTTGTGTAAGAGGAGCTGATAAGTGTTGAATAAATACAAAATTAGTTAAACAAACTAGTGTAGAGTGTTACAATAATATTCTTTGTTTTGATAAAATGTTGAAAAATGTATTGTAATTCTGTAATTTATAATTTGAGGACAATTAGTTGATTTTGTAATTTGAGTATTAATCACACATGACATACATGTATTCAAAATATGTGTTTGAGGATGAGAAAGATAAATGAAATTCATTTTGTCAATAAAAATATCCTTGTAACTAGAAATGAACTGAATAAAATTTACACTAAATTACAAAATGAAAATGTTCAACAATTCACCTAAAAACATCAGCAAATAATAAAAAACCAACATATAATTTTTAAACGAATTTTTACTCTTAAAATATTATAACAAGATCGTAACAACTGAAAATAAATAAACAAACCAATAATAATCTTCACAACACAATAATCTAAATATTCATTAAAAATTTTTAAAACAACTTGCAGTGAAAATAATAAAAACTTCTTCATAAAAACTTTCGAAGAAGAAGTAAACAAAAGACTTCCATCGATAAAACCAAGATATAACGCTGAAAAGTGACAGTAAATTAATTTCCCACCCGTCGAGCGCCTAAAGAACATTAATTATGAAATGACCTAACTGCAGTGTATAAAAGGACTCAGGAAATTAGTTTCCCTCATTCGCACCGTTATTTTAGTCGTAGGCACTGTCAACTGTCACAGGCTTGTGACACAAATACCGCTTCAATCGATATTCTCCAAGTCCTCCATTTCTCTTGCGACGCGGAGACAACCCCCGCACCAGCGGAAATAATTGCGAATCGAAAAATTAATGCGTCACTGCTAAACCATAGATTCTCCGCGTCGCCGTAATTAATCCTAATTTCGTCGTTAATTGCTTCACAATGAGAATCGATTAGGAAATGGCGTTGTGGTCGGTTCGATTGGAAGTAGGGCGCCAGTCTGTCTGTCTGGCTGGTCGATTTTAGTGCGAGGGAAGAACAAAGGATCCACGGGTTTAACTCGTCGAGTAAAGGTCGTTCGTTACGAACGTAAGATAAATTTTCTAATTACAACTCGATCAAAATGAAATTCTGCAAGTTCAAATTTAACCTGTCAAACTAACACGTCGTTAACCCCTTAGCCTATAACCACGAGTCACTCGTGACGCACGTTGCAGTTCAAATGTGACAAAACTCGTGTTTGAGTTTTGAATATGATACTAATTGCAGTTTGCATAATTTAAGATTGCTAAATCCGAATTACATCTAATATTTCAACATTCTTTACTTGCTTTAATTCTGCAGTAATAATTAGGCAGTTCTGACTGACGCACCTGAAAATCGTGTAGACTAAGGAGTTAACCGTTAAATTCGATGAAACGAGACTGATCAATTGGAATATCGCGTGAAGATCATCGAAAAATTCCACTAATTTCAGAATTGCAGCTATGAACGCATTGGCTTGTTTTCCTTGCGTGATGAATCGGTAGCAATTGTTTGCGACGTGATCTCGCTGTTATGATCCGACGGGTATAATCCTCGAGATTTAATTACACGTACATCATGAATAGCGTTTCTCAATCTTTTCGTTGCGTGACCAACATGTTTACAGTGGTAGCAAATGTTCATAATATACTGCTAAAAGGTATATTGGAGTTTATTCGACTCGTTGTAGAAGATAGCAGTGCGGGGATTTAAGGATGGAGAGACGTAGGAAGGCAGGCATTTAGAGATACAATACGGGAAGGGATGTAGGGATTAAAGTATTTAGATTGCAGGGGTCTGGGAATGTGGATCAAGGGAAAGTGCTGATGTAGGCAGACGGGGATATTGGGATTTGAGAGTGAGAAGAACGAGGGGTTGGGGATTTGGGAATTTTTGAATTTGGGGTTTACAGATTTGGGAAATTGGAAATTTGGAACATTGGGAATTTGGGGTTGTGGGAATTTGGGAATGTGAGAATTGGGGGATGTGGGAATTGGGGGATGTGGGAATTTGGGGATTTGGGAATTTGGGGATGTGGGAATTTGGGAACTTGGGAATTAAGGGATGTGGGAGTTTGAGGATTTGGGAATTCGGAGATGTGGGAATTGGGAAAACTGGGAATTCGGAAATGTGGGAATTCGGGAATATGGGAATTTGAGGATTTGGGAATTCGGAGATGTGGGAATTCGGAAATGTGGGAATTGGGAAAAGTGGGAATTCGGAAATGTGGGAATTCGGAAATATGGGAATTCGGAAATATGGGAATTCGGAAATATGGGAATTCGGAAATATGGGAATTCGGAAATATGGGAATTCGGAAATATGGGAATTCGGAAATATGGGAATTCGGAAATATGGGAATTCGGGAATATCGGAATTCGGGAATGTGGGAATTTGGAAATTTGATAATCTAGAAATCCCTCCTGCTCATAGCACATCTCACCAAACACAGCTACTCCACCCACCACAACACTCAACAACTCCTATAAAATACTCCAATACCTTCCCATCTACCTCAAAATTTAACACAACATCAAACTTCCTCTCCATATAACCCATCAATCGATACAGTTCAATTTGTCAATCCCAATTTCCATTTTCTAACGAAGAAAAATCAAGGGAACGTCGCTTTCATAGACCCAGCGCTCTAGATACCTTTGAAACTTCGATCCATCGTGATCGAAAATACACTTCTCACGGTGAACAACAGGAAGAAAAAAATGCAATGCTGCCATTCAATAAATGTCGGAAGAAGTAGGTCGCACGCAATGCTTCACCATTACAATTTCATTTCTACCGAGTTCGAGTTAATGCATCGTATCGATTCGTTTCTGCGTAACAACTCGAGGGAACCAACGACAATTACAACGAGAAACGTTGCATTTATAAAAATCACTTTGATCGAAGCTGTCGTAACGGATTTTGTGTGGTACGAGTTCAGATTGTCAAGTTGATGATCGAGAACCTTGATTTGTTTGATGTACGAGTCTGGAACAAACAAGGCTACCGTTCTTTGTTACTCTGGTGACTTTTTTAGCGTTTTTGCTTTTCGAGGAAGAAAGTATGATGGTTATAATTTTTGTGTAATGTTTAAATGAGGTTTGTAAGATTCATCTTTCATTTAATATAATCACTTTTATTAAAATTTTTTGACAAATTAAAATTTAATTGATAATTTTTTTAAATACAAATAATTGTACTAAGAAATATTTGAACATCGTAGAAGTTTTTGGAGATATAAGAAATACAAAAACTTATCAATTTTGGAATAAATAATGTTTGATAGAGAGTTTAAATCATTTTTAAATTAATAAAGAAGTTTGATAAAGTTATTGATTTTTCGACAAATAGAATTTGATAGCAGATGTATTAAATGTATTTAATACACCACAGAAGTTGTAAATTACACACTAGCCAGCATATGGCGGATTTAAAGTGTCCCCACACAATCCCATGATTTATGACAGGTTTATCCTAATTTTCGTATAGCTTAGTAGCATCATATGTTTGTGTAACCTATAAAGCTGATATACAGCACCTAATTTCGAAATAACCATTACACAGGGTGTGTCTGTTAAGTTAAACATCTAACTGCTGTTAAGGGTAGAAAAATAAATGTGAACTTATATGCCTCCGAGACTTGCTTATCTTTCTAAATGTTCGCAGAGGGACCGTATAACCACCCTCTATTTTTAATAGTGATGGAAATAATTTAAATTCTACTTAAGTGACGTAAAGTGGAGTTCGACAATGCGATACCTGGTGGTAGAAAATGTAAACAGAGGAACTTAACAAAATATTAAGTGAAACATTAAATAAATATTATGGAAACTGCTATTGCAGTTATTTTTAAATATTACAGAAAATATTATAGAAAACTGTCACATTCTGTGTAATTATTATTTTTAAATTTTGATGTATTTTATTGACTTTCCCTGAAAGATTTTAATATAATAAAAATTTATAAACTGATCTAACGACGTGTATACGATGAAGTAATGGTTTTTGATTCCATAAATAAACCTGTACATTTTGAACAGTAAAATGTCGTACAAAATGTCACTGTAAAATGTTGGATATCAAATCTAGGTTAGGTATCAAAAACGATAAAGTAATACATTGTTTTTTATTCCCCAAATGTCAATACTGGATCTGAATATTGGAACGTCAAAATATCGAAATAAAAATATCAAGAGAGTTTGTATTGTAAGCGATAAAACAATGAATACATTGTTTTTGACATGGTAAATGTCCATACAGATTTTGAATATTGCACACCACTGGCATGCAAATATCAAAATAAAACGTATGACAAATGATAAAATAATGCATACGTTATTTCAACCCTGTAAATCTCTGGATCTGAATATTTACATACAAAAGCGTCAATGTAAAAAATCGCACACCAAAATGGTGTAAAAATATGGGTCCATAACCGCACCCGAATTACCCGCACAAAATGACAAAATAAAAAATGTCACGATCTTATACACAAAGGAACATGTTTTCCCATAATTATCCACACCTATACGAAATGTAAAAATTTGCATATCAAAACGAAGTGGATGATAAACCACAAAGTAATGAATACGTTTTATACCGACAAAATGTCGGGGTGAAAAGTTACATATCAAAGTCACTAGCACGTGACATCAGCCATCAAAGTGTTAATAACGCGACTGGCAATTATCCGGTGGCGAGCGTTCGTTCGGCTCTGTCGACATCGGGGTCAATGCCGATTCTTTCTGCGAGACCTGCAAATCCCTACGGGACAACGGACGTATGTCGATGAATATTACGTGTGTTCAGGTGGCAAGGGACGCGTTAGTTCGATTATCTACGAGTTTCGGAGCCGCGAGTAATCAACTACAATCGCATATTGCGCTCTACTCGACAGGGACATGGCGGTTGAATATCATATTTTCTACGGTCTGGTTCGTTCTCGACGAAACTTACCCCAGAAGTGCTGATTCCTCGGCTGTGGCGGCGGTCGGCATCCTGTTTCTTTCCCTAGAACAAAATGGCGGCGAATAATAACAACGCCCGGCCCTAGCGGCTTACGCAGCCTCTACCCGGGTGCCAACATCGAGCAAATTAGGCTAATTTTTAGACAGGCTTAGCAGTTTATTTCATTCGTTGCGAGACTTCTTTTAACCGCAGAGTAAACTTTTCCTGTTGTAATTCTTTTTGTATTCTTCTATACTCTTATACTCTTCTCGTATTCATATTGTATTCATCTTGTATACTAATTTGAAATAACCAAGAATTGTATTCATATTTTCTTGTACTGATTGCAAGACTGAAATCTAATTTTCTTGATTACATTCAGTTTTTAATAATATTTCTTCCATTCATATTTAATGCATAAAAATAAAAAAGAACTAAGAATCAACAAGATCAATAACTATTTATTATCTATTAAGGTTTTTTATTAGTTATTGTAAAACGACCAAGGAAACAATGTCAGTAAAAAATAATAGACCTTGAAATTAACACGTACACCGTCGACCACGCGATATCGCGTGCTCGATCGTTAACGCTTAACCGTCGCAGCGCAGAACGATCGACCCGTTTCTCGAGTACGGCGTTGAACGTGTTAAACTCACGCGATTTCGAATCAGACCCGAGTTTCAATTAATGTTCGTTCGTGACAATCATAGTAACTGAAAAGTTTCTGGTCTCGAGTGTTCTCCAGGAAATCGAGTATCCCTGCGGTTAAGAGACACGTCTAGCGTGTTCTCGCCGAGAAGGGGTTGAAAACAGTTGTGATATCGTTTTCTTAAAACAGTTATGGTGGACCGAAATACTTTCATAACTATTATTAAATATACTTTTATAATTGTAGCTTGAATTCTTTAAGATAGTCTGAACTGGATAGTTCAGATACTCTGTAGTTATTGCTTCTGTATTTCGGTTTTACGATTTTACTTGACATATATATTACTTCTAAAATGATGTATGTATATATGATGTACAAAATGATGTATAAAATGATGTATATGTATAAATGATGACCTAAAATGATGTATAATAGGTTATAATTTATCGTACATAATAATTTGTATTAGATGTAAATCATGTCTGTTATTGAACAATTTGTATCACTTAAAAATTGTATAAACTGTATAATTATTTGTATAAGTTGTAAATTGCAACTGCTACATAATTAAAATTGTAACTTTAATTGTAAATTGTATCTGTCACATAATAATCTGAGTGAAGAATTATATCTACCATATAACTTTTATCAATCATGAATCTTATCTATTATATTTTTAAATAAATTCTATCGGTTGTGATTTCTATCTATCACATAATCTGTATCAGTTCTCCATCATATCTGTGGCATAATAATTTGAGTGACGAATTATACCTATCACACATTCTATTAGTGAATTCCATCACCTAATAATATATATCAATTATAATTTACATTCGTCACATAATTTGTATCAGTTACAAATGTTACATAAATAACATAACACGAATTACATAATAATTTGATTGTGTTTGTAAAACCGAACCACAGAAGCACAAAATGGCGGCTACAGACTTTCAATATCTGCAGACTTCACCGATAATCATCAAACTTGCTATGATTAATAATAGTTAATTTTCGGTGTTTTCATAATTGTTTCAGGAAGAACATATATTTTGAAATAGTTACATTTCCCCGGTTCTCGGAGAGGATTTCTCGAACCGAGAAGCCGGTTCCGTAACGCACGCGTTGCCGTCGCGCGCCACGGAGCACACGCCGCTGCAACTCGAGCGTTACGAGGACAAAGAAACACATCCGACTACGTGCATGCAAAAAGCAAGAAAAAAGAACGATGACTGCTAATGATAATAACAACGTAACACAGGTGATAGCTTCACGGGACAGGAGTCTCGTGCGCGTCGTTAACCTATGCCTTTGTGGCAGCAAATCGCTTTGGGAGTTTTATTTTTGTGCCGAATCGGAGCAAACTTTATTAAACATGATGCATCTTCTGCCAGTATGGAGCCGCATTTCTAAATATAGGTCTTAAGTGAATTTTAACAAGTATGTTCCGTAGATGGAAATAGAAAAATGCAGGTCGAAATCTTGCGATAAGTAGTTAACAAGTGACAACTTGTTAAATTTGCTTTGAAGATATGCAAGAGATGGAAGTTTGGAGTGATTCTTGTATGAGAAGTTAACTGTCAAAGGATAGTTTGGTACTCTGAAACTTGTAAACTGATAAGAGTTACATTTTAAGATATTGACAAAAAGAATTGTACTTAAAGAATAATCTAAAATAATACTTGAGAAAAAAACATATAAAAAAACTATATAAAAAACAATGATATCCATAAAATTCAAAAAGGGACTTATAACAAAATTATACATGATAATAAATGAATGCTAACTGTAATTCTCAAATGCATCACCGAAAGGCTAAAGGTGAAAATTCAAAGAATAATTTAGATAGTATCTGACGCTCCTCCAGATAAATATTAAGCGGTTCAACTAAAACTGATAGCAAAATTCAATTTGAAATTATTACAGGGGCTCGCTCCGTCGTTATCCTTAATTAAAATCACGGTCCCTCGAACTTATCACCGGTGGTAAGTCGTAAGCGGCAGCAGGCTAGCACAGATAACGAAGAAAGCAAGCAAGCAAGCACAATAACGAACATAAAGGCAAAGGGAGCGAAAAAGTCAGCAGCAATAGTGGTGGACGGTGGAAGTGCGAGGTAAAGGAGTGACGTTCAGGTTGCATGATGCGGCTTACCTCGTGGCCTGCTTTTGTACCCAGGCCGATCAATAGTCGCGCCACCAACTTCCGGTCCTAAAATCTGTGTCCGTGTTTAAGGTTAAATCAATCTTTGATTATCCCGATAACGGGAACACGCACGATTACTTCCAGAAGAAGTGAAATCGAAGAAAATGGCCGCAAGATCGAAATCTTTGAAACCGTATTACCGCGGTTGCATTATCGATTCTCGATTAAGCGCCTGTCGCGAAATAATATACCGAGGAAACTGTAATCGGAGTTTGAAAACCTTTGCCCCGTATAATTCTTCTTTTATGGGTGCTGTCGATCCTTGATGCCTTTTTTAGTACCAGTGATGGGAAAATTTGATACAGCGATTTCTGTTTGGGAGATTTTAACTTGGATTTTGAAATTTAGAAATTGACAAGTTTGTAACTTGGAGCTTGTAGTTTGATAACTTTTGTGATTTTGAAATTTAAATTTTCTGATTAAAATCCCCACCTTTTTGGGAGATGTTAATTAACTTAAAAATCTAAAAATCTAAAAATCTAAAAATCTAGAAGACCAAACTGACAACAATATTTCAATATAACTAAAAACCTAAAAATTCCAAATTGTTAAAGGAAAGTACCTTTCTCCACAAGTGCACAAAACCCTCATTGCGCCACGCCCTTCAATTTCCCATCACTGCTAAACAATAACGACAGCAATATCGTTCCCGTTTAAAACCGATTATAGTTCGAAAGTTAAAAGAAATAGAAGCTATTACCGGAGAAAGTAGTACTGCACAACACACCCTTTTTATTATCCAAGAAGTAAGGATCTTACGAGTTCCATTTCTGGGAAGTTAGCGAGTTGCACATTTTAGTAGCGATGAATTGTAGCAATTGGAAAGCGACCTCGTGTTTCGAAGCATTTCCCCGAAGTACACCAACAAGTGCTCTACAATTTTTAGTCACGAGAATTTGAAAAAGCGAAGAAACTGTGACGATCGATTGGTCGACTCCGATAGCAAAAGCAACCTAACTGTATACACCTCCGACATTTTCGACCTCGAACCGATCATTCACGACCTCCTTAGCCTCTGTCCAACGCTTCGTCATTGATCGCGTTCATTTTTAAATTCATGACTCTTAACGCTGCACAGAAGCGAATTTCGATTGCATCTAAATAAAACCTTTGTTCCCACAAAGATAAAGCTTTAGCGTTTGTCCGGCTATCAAACGAATCCTAAGCATACGAGGCTTACACAAAGAGAATTACTTTTATCGTTTGAACAAGTGCCGTTATAATCGACTGTGTTTTCCACGGTAAACTGAAATGAATCATTTATTACTCTCGTATCTGACAACTTTGGTACCAAACAGTGTTATCGGACGCGTCATCGATACAGGGTAAAAGGCGGGTTCGAATGTAAGCCAGCCAGCAACTAGTCGCGCGTCTCAAAAACCACTTGAGAGAATCGATCTGAACTTGTGAATAGACGGTTCCGAGGTCGAGAAACAACGAGATTCAAGCGAAACAACGAGTACAGGTTCACGAGACATTTCGGTACCTTCAGGTACTCGTAAAAGTTAGACCCATAAGATACCTGAATATTTTCCTTATCTGCTTATGTAATGTAATTCATATTTAATTTAAATTACGAAAACGTTTTAAGTACTTTTTGAAGTATATCTAATCTGTTTTTGTGGACAACATTTTTAAGCTACTTGTAAATAAACGAATAATTATAAAGGCTGATCTTATTTGATAAACATCGATAACGAACGGAATTATCTGTAGAAAATGCAATGAAATTAATTATGGGTAATTTAAAACAGTATGTGTAAGGAGTACCAGTTCGATGTGGTGTAACAAGTAAATTAATTGTGAAATAGTAAAATAGTGGTACTCTTGTATTTGACGGAATAGAAGTACATAGTGAAATAGTGAAAGAGTACAACAAAAGTACAATGAAATAGAACAGTAGTTACAACAGTAAAATTAATGAAATAGCAAAATATCAAAGTAGTACAATTGTATAATGAAACAGTAAAATAGTGAAATAATGAAATAAAATAATTATGTAGAGTTGATTGAATATTAGAACAGTGTAACAATAAAACAATCGTACAAAAAAATTATTTGAATAATTAAAATATCATAATAGTGGTATAGTTGCATAGTGAAATAGTAAAGTAGTATAGTACTGAAGTAACAAAATGGTAAAACAGTAAGAAGTGGTACCAACGATAAATAGTTCTGCTAAAAGAATGTGCAAACAAACATTGTTTACTAATTGTAATCCTTACTACATATCTAATCTCGAGCAGCAAGATACTAAATGCTAAATCAATAGTAAGATTTTGTACAGAGAATTGTATATATCGATGTATATTTATGCAGCAGACCAAAGGAAGAGCAAAAACTGTCGAAAGTTATTCTGATCAAAGAACATTACATTTTACTATAGTAAATTATAGATTATTCCATTCGTTATCGATGTTATTTAAAAATTAATAAATGTCCATAAATTTCAAATTTTTTATTTTTTATTTCTATTGAGGCATCTTATGGGTACTCAAAAATATCACAAAGAAAGAATCTTAATCGTTCAATTTTATTTTCAATAAAATATAACTGTATCAAAAATTTATCAAAGTTTCTGTTCCTGAAGTATGATAAATTTAATACTGAATTTTCATCCATAATAAATGAATAATGAATAACAGAAAGCAGCGGTAAACTCGTTACGTTTGACATTTAATATACATAATGTTTAATAAAAAATATTACGAATGCAGTAATGCAATCTTTCATAACCTTCCGTTTCCAGCATCCCATTTTGTACCACAATTACCACGCATTGTACTTTTCTCTTTCACGCTGTTCTTTTTATTCAACGTTCACATTTATAAAGTTAAAAATACAGCTTTCCACGAAAACATTGTTCGGTGCTAAATTAGCAAAACGAGGAAACAGCTTTGAATAATTCACAAGTGCTATACTTTTGTAACAACAGAAGATTAAATATCAACAATTTATGTTCGGTATTATTTCAAAGAATTTTTCTTGCCACAATAAAATGGCAGCAAAAAAATAGACAGAAAATGTCTGAAAAGAGAAAAATAACCGTGGGCAGAAATCGATTATCAATTTTGTTAATGAAACTTTGGAAACCTTCACCTTTATACATTGACACTTCAAAGATATTAATTTGTATTTTAAAAAGTACGTCAGAAATAGACAATTGAGATTCTTTCTTTGTCAAATACCAGAGTCAATCCTATCCGTGACCATCCCATACCTGTCCACCAAATTCCCTGTTGCAAATACACAGATACACAAAGATATTCAAATAACAGTACGACTCGTTGCTATAATACTGCATTGTATAATACAGCGAATTACAGCTCAGAATGGATAATTTATAAGTTAAATCCACAAGTTGAGAAACACTGCTGTATAGAATTTCACCTTTATTCGCCTCAATATGGTAGCAGTGAATAAAGTGTTGAGGGGTACAAGTTTAAAAAGTAGCTACATACCGGGTGATTCGCAAACACCTCAGACAGTTCCCTGTTCAGATTGATGAAAAGAGAGAATGTTAAAGAGAGAAGTGACATTCAAGTATGATAAGACTTCACATCTTCAAGGTTTCTCTTAACATTTTCTTTTACCAATCGTAATAGAGATGTCTCATTATTTTAGTTCTGCTCACCCAGTATGTGTATGATATTTATTCAACACGTTAATATCGAATGTATAAAGATATTTGCAAGAATAAAAAGTATCTTATCGGTTTGACCACCACTGTGTAATTCGATAATACAGATTATTGAACAAGTCACACATTATTAATCTTTCAATTTCATCTCTTAACATATCACTTCTTCCATAAATAATTAATTTAACCAGTCAGTCTCAGTGAAATCTGACATCTTCATGGTTATCAAAATACAAATAATTGAGAACAAGGATATCCCATATATCTCCAGTACCCAAAAGTTCCTCTCATAAATAATTGAATCGAATCACGTATGTGTTAACACCGAATAAGGTACCCCAGTACAAAAAGTATGAAAGTACATATTTGAATGACGAACGTACTGTTTTTCGAATAGTTTGTGTTAGTGTACGTATAATCGTGTATAGTGTATTACCTTGAGACGATCGAGACGCTCTCACGGCGGTCCTCGATCAGCGGGTCCTTTTTCCTGAGCTCGACCTTGGGCGACGCGAAACTGAAAGCCTTCTTGACGCTCTCGAGGACGCTCTGTCCGGTGGTCTGCGTTTGGTCGACGATCGTCGTGCTTTTGTACACATTTTCGCCCAGGTCGCCTAACGACCTATACGAAGCGCCAATACCTGCCGGCATGGCGAACTTTTTGCAGGCTGTTGTTCGCCCACGATGAAAGCCTACCCGGTCAGACGACCAACTAGGACGTCGTCTTCGTCGAGAATCCCGTCCACCGTTGCGGTGGATCTACCTCTGACGCGTTTCTTCGCCCAAACGCGTCCTCTCCTTTACTGGCCTCTTGGTTGCTGTTGCTGATACGCGTGCCCGAAGCCGATACGCCAATATCGTACGTCAACAAGGCAAACGAACGGGCAAACGGGCAAATAAAGAAAATCCAAGATAAGGAGATTCCGTGTGATCGCGAGGACTATCGATCGAGACAATGGCTTACATTTACTTTCTTTTTTGCTTCGTTCTTTTTCACCGAAAATGCTCTCCCGAGGTAAACGCACCGGTGAAAAGCAGCTCTCTGCAATTACGAGAACGTTTCTGCCGGGTCAAAGTATACTGGTACAAGGAAATTTTTTCCTCCTGGTTCTTACTGATGCTCCAATAACTTTCTTAATTGCTTCCTTTCGGTTATTGTTTTAACCTTACGGGTCAACGGGTGATATTTTGCGAGAATTGATTATGCATCGTTGCTTCGAATAATAATATTATTAGGCTAACTCGTTCGTCGCATGTTTCTCTTCGGAAAATTTATTGTTTTTCTGCTACGATTGCGAAGTTATCTAGCTTTACCCTTTCATAGATTATGTCATTATTTTTAAAACTGCATTTATTCATGTCAACATGAAATATATCACAACATGAAGTATATTGAAATATGCCTTCATTCTATAGTATTCAATATTCTAATATGAAGGTATCACACACGATGTGATACAAGGAATTAATTTTATTAAAATAAATGTCATTTAGCTCAGCAAAATATACGAGTGCTTATATTAAAATGTCCTTAATTAAAATAAACGTGTATTACACACGTTAAATATTTATCATATTGAAATTTTTAGCCTTTCATCAAGATTTAATTTACGCACACAAAAGGGTTGAATCTGCTATTCATCGCAGCTGCTATTAAAGGAATACACGTGTTTAATCAATTTCTGTAACAGCCTGATATTATAAATATCCGCGACCTAATATTTAAGGTAATTCGATTTGATCCAATCTCTTTCTTCGCTGGATTTTCGTACGAGCAGCTGCCTGTCTGTTTAATGCATTCAAAATCGAGTAAAATGAAACGCGGTCGAAAGGAATGAATAAGATCGCAGGTGGTCATTAATTCCGTGCATCAAAGATGCACGACTACCTTCTATACTTGTGACGTCATACAATTTAAAGGACAGGTACACCTGTCGTCGGTGAAACGAAAATGCAATCACGCCTTTATTAAACCGACGTCAACAATTTCTGAAATCCATCTGACGCCGCGTGCTGGAATCGTTGAATAATCATGTACGAATGAATGCACGGATAAGAGAATTTAATCCTTGTGCAACGTTTAAATCATTGTTGCATTGCTGTCGATTTTTGGTGAAAGAGTTCACAGAAACAATGGCATATTATCGCGTTTCAAATAAGTCTTTTGTATTCATTTTTGAAAATATTTGTTTTGTATTTACGTGTATTATGTGTATAACTATAGTAGTTATATAAGTACTCAATTAACAACATGATAGAATCTGTGTAATTATAAACACTTCTATAACCAGAATGATAAAGTTACGTATAAGAAACAAGATATTATTTTTAACTGATTTGTAAAATAGATAGAAATGTTTCATGCAGAATGTACAACTTTAAACAAATATACTTATTATTTAAAACATGTAATTAATGTGAGTTGAAATTAGCAAAATGTTTTAAATGTGTCTGTAAGGAGAATAGATTTATCAACATACAAAGACAAAATAAAGTATTGATTTTAAGTATAAAGTATAAAACTTTGCCTTGTAAGGAGCTCGATAGAATAATACCAATTATATAAATTTTGAAATAATGACCACCTCAATTAAAGCAATCTTGAAAGGTCCAAGAACCACAATCCTCAGGATTCAACAGAAGGTTAACATAATCTTCCAGTTCCAGAAGTTACAGAAACCAAGCTATTACTTGCACCTGTCTACCTGGACCTGACTTTCCTTAATTGGTTTCTGGCTAAGAAACGGACGGACGATTTCGGAGCTAATGGAACTTTTCCTGTCCGACATCCTTTTGTACAGTACATCAAGATATATTTCGTATCAGTATACTTCGTACCGAGAGTAATTTTGAACACAATATCTCACATCAGTTAAATGAAAGTAATTTTTGATCAGAACGTTTGCCAATGTCTCGTTCAGTGGTCCTCGCGTGACGTAAATTAAAGAAGGGTCTAAAATGCGTGTCAAAGTGTGGCGTCAGCATGCACAACATTCATCGAACAAAATTGTCGTCATACATCGAGACAATCATGCGTGGCCACATGCCAACTGCTAGGTGTAATGCTGTGCGCCTTTGGACAACGCGCCAAATGCTGTGAGAAACGGTGACCAGCGATCGTATACCTTCGAATCACTCCTTTATAATAATTCAATTCACACAACAAACGTGTTTCGTTCGATAAATCGTTCACCGATCACGCGTTTCTAGAATATCGGTGGTATTCGCGAATAGGCACGCACATGCAAAAGATGTACACAAAGTCGAGCCTGATAATCGACGATTCGTCGTGCAGTCGAGTCCTTTTCGATTATGCTGACGGAAAGTTTCGTGTAGCGATTTTTTTTCTCTTTCCCACTCGTCAATCGTCAATTTACACGATATCGACGTCACGGCTGGCTGTTGAGTCTCGCAAGGCGACCGTTTCCGGTGTGATCCGGTTGACGTTGCTCACCGACGGAAAGAAAATTTTGTTTCGACGTTATCGGGCTTAAAAAAGAAGCTCTTTTATACCCACGACCCTCGCTGCTCGGGACCAAAGGGTATTAAAGTATCGTCGTCATAATCTCACGATCTTTACGCCAATTAAGATCTTCGTGGAAGGAGGAAATTTGCCTTGTAACGAGAGGATCGTATTTTGTACGAGTGCTTCACTGCTTAATAAACTGTAAGTACTTAGAGGTTGGAACCTCAGTTTTATTTATTATTTATTACCCCATTTTTTTTAATGTAACAATTACGGCATCGAGATTTTAATGATTTTGCTAACAGAGAGACTTCAAGATGCTTGAAACACCGATTAGATTTAAACTTTATTTATAGAAAATAAAATTAGTAATTTTAGAAAATTATAGGGTGCAACTCTTCGAAGAGAGAGGAAATTATATTTAAAGATGCAAGTTTATGTATTCTTTCTTACTTATAAAAGAGCTATGTACTCTTATAACTCTTCTTCCACTGTTTGACTATTACTTGAGCTTGAATTTATAATAACTTCTGTTTTAACACAAATTATTCACCTACGTGATATACGCTGTTCTAAATTTGGGAATGACTTATGCTACTACATTATTAACTCTCAATTAAACAACCATAGTAGTGCTCGTAATTCTACCTCAGCTACTCACATCATAAAATATCCAGATTTCGATTTGAACAGGAATGTTTACATCTCGAAAATGAATATTTGTCTAAATTTTCATACCTTTGTAAATTCGTTCTTAAAAAAAATAGAACCAAAGTTTGACTATCTACTTCTGAACCAACTTGTACAATTTCTAATACATTTTCTACTGCACAATTTCTCACAAGATTTCTCCGAAACTCCTACGTCAGAATAGAAAAGTATGAAGAAGGGATTCGACTTCAATTTTATAATTTACAGTACACGTTCGCATGCAGTTCGCGGAAATCTATACTCGTAGGCCGACGCACGTACGGAAAAGAATAATCGATAAGGAACAAGATTATAAAAGGCTCTGTGCAGGTAGTTTCACGCATGGGAATAAACCGATTTCCATATTAGCCAACGTCCGGACGGACGTTAATTCGATATTCGATGCATCGAAATCTCGTTAAACATTTGCAACAAACAACAAAACGAACATCAGAAAACTTCGTACATAATGAATCTTGTTAACTTGCGTTCAGTTATAAACAAGGAGGAGCAGAATATATGTCACTGTAGCTTTATATACCCGCGAAAATTTAAAGTTCGGAAAACAGCTGAGATTTACGCCAAACACACGCGATGAGAATGTTTATTAGATTGTTTTAAAAGAGAACTTAGAAAAAATCGAGCACAGGAAAATGGTACATTTGGGAATTTAAAACTCATGAAAAAAGACTTGCAAATATGAGAAGTTTGTGAACTTAGTTTAGAACTTACAGACCTGAGAATTTGAGAAATCTTGCATTAGGGAGTTTATGAACTTCTGAATATTCAAGAAGTTATTTGGATAGTTCTAGAATTTCTAAATTTATGAATTTAAGAATGCAAGAATGTGGAGTTTCGGAGGTCTCGTGGGTACATGAAATGTTGAAGAGAGTTATAAGAATTCGATCGGTAATAATTCTCAATTGCAACTGGAGCTACCTGTCATTCATATCTAAGAAACTACCTCCCGCTCAAATCCTTTCCACCCTTGGTTACCCTACATATGTGGCACCCGCATATCTACGTGGAATCCACACACGCAGTTCTGAAATCGATCCGAGGTTTCTCGGTATAATTCGCGAGGATCGGCTTGTGGCCCCTGAGGGCGATCCCCCGGATTCTCGGAACATATCCGCGCGCGTCTGAATCGTGGCCCAGGAGGGTCGTGTATTGATTTTTCGCGTGGATAGCCGCGTGTATAACGTCTAACCTCGTTTCTTCCCGTCGAGTGATCGCCATGTACCCTGGCCGCCGTGACGTGACGTATCGAGCTCTCGATCCTATCGTTCTGACGCTTCATGCGACGACGAACGAACGCGAAATCGCGGTGGCGGGAGATCGTTCAAAACGTATCGAGGCAAAATCGAGATCGATCAGCGCTCGGGCTCGATCCCGGTCGTAACGTGTCGGATGACTCATTTCGATGAACGCTACGAGCGGATTACGGAGCGTTGTCGGTCGAGCCGAAAGTCGACAACGTCGTGGATCGCGCACACACGGACTCGCGCAGAAACGTCGACGACGGTGACAGCGGGAACGATGACGGTCTATTGCCACGGGAATCGTCATCGATCGAAATGTCGCTTCGTTGAGCAACGGTTTCTCTCGACGAGGGAGAATTCTTTTTCCGCCAACTCACCTCGTCTTGCGCGACTCCTGCTGCGGAATCCTGGTACCGAAAAAGAGTTGCAGCTTCTCCGCGGTTGTCGAACACGGTCGTACGGAAACAGAGACGCGGTTAGGCGAGTGTAAAGAGCGTTTAGGGAATCCCTGTCTCCGGACCTTTCGCGGTCTCCGTCCGACAGATCACGACTTTCTTTTGATCTTTTCAAATCGTTGGAACAACGACGCTACGATTCCTGCTCTTTCGATTACGTTCCCTTCCTCGTATGCCCTTCTCTGTCCCGACGTGACGTGTGAAAACGCACCACAACCAGACTGACGAGAGAGACCGTACCGTGTTCTCAAAGGCACCGCACGATTACTATTGGCCCGAATACACGACTCAGACCACGGACTGGTCAATGGGAATGCGCACTACTTTCTGCGCGGTGAACAGCGGATCGAATCGGTTATGGACAGTCCACCGACATCTATATACGATCGAGAGAGTCCCGTTGGATGGTTGGGATCTCTAACCATCTATCGGGGTATTGGTACCAACTTTGGGTAACGTCAACTTTCGCTTTATCGAGGGAGAAGATTACACGCGGACGGGTGGCGTCCTCTAGAACAGTGTTCCTCAATCTCGGTACTGTTGCATCAACTGTACTGATCAGAGGTTCTGAATCGTAGAACTCTGCAAGATTTGAAAGATTTGAAAAAAATTTCGGTTATCTTGTGAAAAAAATATAGTGGAACGTGGTTCATGAGCTTGAGAAACACTCCTGCAGATGATGAACAAATATGTCCACAAGTGCAAGTGTCATGCACTTATGAACTCTGTTAAATAAATAATTTAGAAATGACTTAAAACTTATACATGTATTTTTGCATTAATGTATATTTAAAACTATAAGTTCATTTCTGTATATATAAATCTGAAACTTTATACATAAATAGTGCCCTATGATGGTAGCGAAATAGGTTTGATCATGGTAGTACGAGGTTCATTAGCAAACAGGTAGTTAGGGAACGTGTCCGTAGAGAGAAGACCATTATCTGTGACAGGAGATAATTATAAGAAATCTGTGATTTGATTTCAATCTTAAATAATATAGGGACTCTAAAATTCCTGAAATAAGCATTGAGAATTAATCTATTTTATAATTCAACTGTAGTATAAATAACGCTAAATTATAAAAATGACTTATCTCTTTATGGAAGAAAACTTGTTCCTTAGTTTCAAAACTTCTCTTAGTTTCATCTTTTACCGCCAGATAGAGAGATGAGTACGATTTTCAGACTACCTCTGACAAAATTAAAAAAGATGCTATAAATTCAATGTGTAGTATGAAATACACCTTGATAACATCTTCTTACAAATTGTTGACGTTCCAAATCCTCAAATTCCTTAATTCTAAAATTTTCCCAAATTGAGACCCACTGAAAGAACTTCGAACTATAAAAACACTTAGACCTACTCCATTTTATTTTACTCGTAAAATTCCAAAATGCATCATTTGAGTCGTAGCCTAATTTCATAGGCGTTCCACAGAAATCGCGTATACCACCTCATCGTTTCAATGCAATTCCGAGTCGCTTTACGTCGTCGGACGTAAATCTGAAATTCAATTGCACTTTAGACCGTCACATCCCACTTTCATTCCCATCTCTCCCCCGTTGATCAGTTACCATTTACCTCGTTCTCGGGATTAGTCCGCAAGGATTCTACACCGGGTTCGAACACGTTCCCCTCTGACTCCGTTTTTCTCTTTCCGTCGTACGTCCATTCTTGTTTTCCTTCTTCCTCCCTTGACCCCCCGGTAATCGAGTCAAATATGAGAAGAATGGAACAACGAAACGAAAGTGCTCTCCCGAGAGCTTAAGAGAGACGGTTTGTTTTATGGAATTCACTTTGACGCGAACGGGAGAAATTAAATTTGCGAGAGGCGAGGTGGACACGGGACAAGAACACGGACCTTTCAGACTCAGACGTTCTTGAATCGGTGCACAAAGGTACAATCGGATGCGATCCGAATTTCCGACGGACAAGGATGCTTGTATACACTTCTGACAATTCTTCAATTTTTAAACATTCGCTTTTAAACTTGTGAATGCTCAACTTGAAGAATTTCTGAGATCCTGAATTTTCACAGTTGCTAAAGTTGAGGTACATTGAGATATATTGGTGAGGTAAGCTGGACGTTTTCATATTTGATGAATATTTAGATTTCTTATTTAAATATTTACGTGTACATCTTTAAATTATGATGTGTCATTTGATGATGTATCTAATTTTCCAAGTTTTGAAATTTCTAAACAACCTCAAGTTTTTACATTCCTAGATTTTTAAATATTCATCTACTGAAATTCTACATCCACAAATCCCCACATTCCATAATCCTCCCATCTTCAAATTTTGTATCTCCAAATTGTTAACCCAACTGCAAATTCTAGAAAGCTTTCCGCAAAAATAGTGGACGATTTCGCCCATTTGTGACCATGTTTTTTCTAGAAAAGTCAGATTTACTCTTAACTGTACTTCGGATAAAATCGTGACCCTTCTACCTGGTACTGTCTACGCCCTGCTCGACAACACCGAGGTAATCCTCTCTAGAGATTACCTGGCCAAACGTACCTTTATTTATGTCCGGTTAAAAGGATTTTAATACACGTTGAGCCCGACGTAGTAATTCAAAAAGACTCGCGCCATATTTCTTAACGGCGTTCGCCTGCTATGGGCAACCATATCGTTGCTAGAACTTTCTCTGAACGTAAACGTAGAATGTACTGTAATAATAAAATTTGTGGTAGATTCTACGTCTCCCGGGTGAATTTGTATTTTTTACATTGTAGCTGTGTCGTAAAAAATTGTACATCGCTGGGAATTGCTTCGAAAAATATGGTTGAGGTTGATAGGTGACGTTAGTTACGATCGGTACATAAATTTGTTTTATTATGTATTCTTGTTCGGGTTTTATTGGGTTGCGAGGTTGTTTAAGGGAATTTTTAGATTTTTATGTAATAAGGTTCTGAATAGCAAAATTAGGATATTATTAAATTTATGTGTGAGGATATTCTTAACCCGGAAATTTCTAAATTAGTAAATTTGTAGGTTAAGACAAAGTTACACAAAATTACACAAAGTTCAATATTTACAAATTTCTAAATTTCTGTGTTCTTCAACTTTCAAATCTTTGAAGAATCAGTTCCTAAATTTAGAAATTCTATATTTCCTAATTCGTATATTCTCAAATATTAATTAACCCAAATTCCCACATTCTCAAATTTCTATCTTCCCAAGTTTTTGAGTTCTCAAGTTCCTAAACTCTCAAATTCCAAACTCCTCAAATTCCAAACTCCTCAAGTTCCATACTCCTCAAGTTCCAAACACCTCAAGTTCCAAACCCTTCAAATTCCAAACTCCTCAAATTCCAAACTCCTCAAGTTACAAACCCCTCAAATTCCAAACTCCTCAAGTTTCAAACTCTTCAAGTTCCAAACCCCTCGAATTCCAAATCCCTCAAATTCCAAACCCCTCAAATTCCAAACTCTTCAAGTTCCAAACTCCCCAAATTCCAAACCCCTCGAATTCCAAATCCCTCAAATTCCAATCCCCTCAAATTCCAAACTCTTCAAGTTCCAAACTCCCCAAATTCCAAACCCCTCGAATTCCAAATCCCTCAAATTCCAATCCCCTCAAATTCCAAACTCCTCAAGTTCCAAACCCCTCAAATTCCAAACTCCTCAAATTCCAAACCCCTCAAATTCCAAACTCCCCAAATTCCATGTCCTCCAATTCCTATAATCTCCAAATTCCTGTAACTCCAAATATCCTATACCTTCCTAATTCCTATACCTTCAAATCCCCAAACCTCTAAACCTCCTAACTCCCTCAAATTCCTAACTCCTTCAAATTCATAATTCGAAATCGTCCAACCTCTCAAACTCCTCCCCCAAGAGTCCCCACTTCTCTCTTTCTCTCTCTTTTCAAAGCAATTCGAAATGATTGCCAACCCGTAGCTGTTCATTCGTGAAACTCGGCGCAGAGCTCATCAAACGGCTCGTAAACAGCGTCAAGACGCTCCACGTCGTGACGGTCACAAATAAAATTCCCATCGACAAGGTCCAATTTGCTACGACACGGTGAGCATTACAACTCGTGAACGACGAACAAAAATACGGAAACGGCGGAAGTCAGGTGGGTGTGAAATATCCGGCGTTAGACGTGACGTTTCTTCTTCGCATCCGTTTACGAACTTCTCTGATACGATGTGTACCACCTGAACCACCGTCATCCTACTGTCTACCACGCCGTCCATCGTTGCTCACCTCTAGAATTTTCTAGCGGGGATGATATATATAGGGTGTTCAAAAATATATTTTATAGGTATGATTTAATGAGTGGTGTTTGTAGTGTGATGTTTTGGGTTGATGGTACGTAGAACATATGTGGATCTTGGTATTTATTGCTGGTTTTATATTTATGTGTCGTTGTTGGATTTAGTAGGTTTTTTGTCACTCAATTTTTAGAGTTGTTGAAATTTAGAAATTTGAGAGTTGCAAGGGTGCAATTTTAACAGTTTAGAGGTTAGGGTTTTGGGAAATTTAGAAACTTGGAGATTTAGAAATTTAGGAACTTGAGAATTTGGGAAGATGATAGTTTTGGAGATTTAGGAATTAGGGAGTGCAGAGATTTGAAAAGTTTTAGAATTTAGATAGGTAGAAATTTAGGAACTTGGGAACTTAGAAATTTGTAAATTTGCAAGCTTAGAAATTGGAGAAATTAAGGATTTGAAGATTTGGTAGTTTGGAAACTTGAGAATTTGGCAATTTGTAAATTTGCAAGCTTAGAAATTTAAGAAATTAAGGTTTTAAAAATTTGCTAGTTTGGTAAGTTGAGAATTTGAGAACTTGTAAATTTGCAACAATAGAAATTCAAGGATTTGAGAATTTGTGAATCTTAAGATTTGGAACTTTAGACAGTTAAATATTCAGAAATTTACAAATTTTCCAGTTTGAAAATTTAGTAATCTGACTCCACTTAATTTTAAAAAATTGCTCATCCAAGAATTTGGCCCATAAAAAATTTAAAAATAGAAGAATTCTGTCAGCTTGAAATTTAAAAATTAAAAAAACCTTCGAACACAACAAGCTAATAAAATTTGAAGATCTGTAAATATAAAATAATAAAAAGAAATATAAAGGATTTTAAACTTGTTCACATATTGGCTAAGTCACTATCCAAAATAAGCAGCACCCCAGTGCACACTATAAAAATATATAACCCACGAGATGTATTGCTACATAATCGCGCGTATGTAATAAAACGATACACCCTATACACATTTTCTGCAGTATATTCGTCATAAAAATGTATATTTACGTGTACCTGCAACGATCTGCTTCGCGGAATATATTGTCGGGATCCTTCACCACCCCGTACCTCTTTACACCCTCTCGATTACACCGGACGTACGTGCACCCACGCGTTCACCCACTTTGGGGTGGTTCGCGATACGAGTGCACCGCCGAGCGCATATTTTTTCCTCTGTTTCTCTTCGTCTTACATTCGGCTCTCTTTGCCCGACGTTCTTCCGTCGCAGGAAGCACTTAGCTAAAGGAGGCTAAGGCATTCTATAAAAAGTTGTCAAGGGACGGTATTTAGTCTGTCAACCGTTGTGAAGAATCGCTGTAAGCCTCGCAGAGGGACCAGGCTTAAAGCTACTTTACGTAGCTACTTTTTTACCAAGGAGAGCCTGAATATTGATCGATATTAATTGTTCAACTTTTCTCTCTATCTCTTCTCGTTTGCTGTACTCTTACTCGGCTTGTGTACCGTACTACTTCTGGTTGATTGGTCGCCTTCGTTTGCTGATACGTAATTTTTCTATCGTGATTTTTGGCAAAGCTTTTATTGTGACACAATGTGGCGTTATTGTTCATACTAGTCTTATAGTTTGTCTACTTTTGGAGCATGAGGGTTTAGATGACTATGTGGTCAGCTCACTCATAATGTCATCTGACCACATGGTCAGATTTGATCAAAAGTTTTGGAGTCCATTAAAATTTGGATTTTAAAGTTGTTAAATTTTATTCATGTTGTTAGCTATTATATTAACTGAATTTTGTAGGAAAAATATAGATGCAACATATAAAGTTATATAATTGTAAACACATGTCAAACGTATGTGAATATATTGCTGTCAACATATGTCAAACATATGTGAACATACTCATATAAACATATGTGTGTTAGTTACAGTTTTGTTCTTTTAAAGTGTTCAGATGTTATAATAATTCTGAAGAAAACATAATAAATAGTTAATATAAAACAGTCTCAATATTACAATAAAATTTAATGTTACACTTACTGTTATACTTAATAATGATGTTCTACATATGTATATAACATATGTGACTTAACAGAATCTGTTAAAAATGTATGAATACTAGAGAATCATTCTGGTAGCAGATCATCACAAATCATTTTCAGAATGAATTACAAACTCATCCATCAGATTATGTTCATAACCAAATTCTTAATTTTGGTCCAATAATATTTAAACACCTTTATAGTAGATCGAAATAGTTTGTGGTTTTTATCAAAAAGAAATGACCAACAGCTAATCTCACCAGCAGATAAAAACTTGAATTATGCAAGGATTGTAAAGTTTCGAAGGAATGTGTGTACGTAAGATATTAAAGGGAATGGGCTTCGGGAGTTTCGAAGTTGGCGTCAAGGACGAGATTAATGTGCGTTTTTTAAGTTGGACGGAAATTGGATAAGTTTGCGCATTGTTGCGAAACATTAACGATGACAGGAACGTTCCCCGTTGCAAATGATCTGTAGTACGAAGAGGAAACGCTTGTTGCCGTAAATCGTTATCGCCAGATCGTGGAGTGCACTTGATCCTTAAAAAGGTCTATGGAATCCAATCGTTAAGAAGTTTGAAAATCTCCTTTAAGAGGAAAAAGAATCTTATCCTTCTAACGTCTCGATTTGGTAAGATTATCGGAGCGTGACAGCTACACTGCGACACAGACTTTATTTCAGTGAGGACACATTACTTTGATAATTTATCAAGTATCTGGTTTTCATGTTTACAAATTTGCTAATTTCTGAACTTTCAAATTTTCAAACTTTTAGAATTTCCACATTCTCAAATTATAATATTAACGAATTCTGAAATTGACAAGTTTTCAAGCTTTCAGATTTCTACATTGGCAAATTGTTTTAGTCCTCAAATTCCCAAATTTTCCAGGTACTCAAGTTTTCAATTCTCTAAGTTTCAAAATTCTGAAATCTCCAAATTCGAAGTTTTGAATTTCTAAAATTTATCGATTTTCCAAGATCCGAAATTTCCAACCCCCCCAATTCTTAATTTCCTAATTCCTCACGGTTTCAAATTCCTACGCTCCTAAATTTCTATATTTGCAAATTTTTACGTCTTTAAATCTCTACATTTCAAAATTCCTAGTGCTCTAACTTCTTAGACCCCCAAATACCTACGTTCCTAAATTCCCACGTTCCCAAATTTCTACATTCTCAAATTTCTAGGTCCCCAAATTACTAGCCTAGGTCCAGCTTAAGTCTTTAGATTTCTACATTTTACATCTCCAAATCAAACCTCTATGATGAAGTCCTCTCATTATGAAATTAACATTTCAACAAAAATTTGTTAGTGCTAATTCAGCATATTTATTCGCTAATTTTGAATAAAAAATCTAAGGTCCATCACTTTGAAAAATTTTATAAATCTATCCTTAACATCACACAGCTCTACCTTCAACGTCCATAACATTATATCATCCCAAAATAAATTGTGCTTTACACTATTAATTTTGAGAATGATAATTTGTAAAAATTCCTCCCGGAAACTGCATGGAATTTCATATTAGACCGCATTTAGTCTGTAATACATTATATTTCAAAGTCGTTAAAAAGGCATGCACTGCAGTCGCGTTTATTGAACGTGACAGCACATCCACGTTACTGGCAGAGTTTCATGGGAATTTAATATTAATACACAATTTGGCTGGCTGTCTAGTAAGCGAAGCCACGCGCACGTGCTTCCAGAATGCAATATTTATATGAACGCATGCCAAGGAAAACAAATGAGAATAACGTGACCGTTCCTTTTCTTCTGTACGTTGCGCACACATGGCAGAGAAGTTTCGCTAGTGTCGACGACGATATAGCAAGGTAACCAACCTCCCTTACGCTCGATCGAAGCACACCCCGGTGTCTCGTTGCTATATCCTTTGCTCCGTGAGATTTTTACAATGTAGCCTACTGCCGACGATTATCGACGAGAGTGTAAAAAATACTCGAGGGACGTGTACTGTTTCCAGGATTCGATTTAACGATAGGCGTGGAAGAGTGGCTGTACGTTAACGGTAGGTTATGGATAGGTTATTGATATTTAACGGTGGGTTAGGTATTCGATAATAGGGTCGAGATATTGTTAATGGGATGTAGAATTGAGGTAAGTGTGGAATTAAGGTAGAGTCGAATGAGTTTGAGGTGGAACGTGTATATTTATTTTTTACTCCTTAAGGGTTGCTTGTTCTTAAAGGTACTTCCTCGAGGGTTATTCTTTGTTCCAGGTATGTTTTGAGAGAATTAAATATGTGTATACATAATGTGGTTTCAAAGTATCGCAATTTTATATTAAATCAATAATATTTCTTATGAAGTTTCACATTTTGCATATTTGCTCAAATAATTATTAGAACTCAAACCGATTTAGGTTGAAAAGAATTAGATATTCATACAACATGAATAAAGTGTAGAATTGAGGTAGAGTCGAATACGTTTGAGGTAGAATGTGTGTATATTTATTATTTACTACTTAAGGGTTGCTTTTTCTTAAGGGTTCTTTCTCGAGGCTTGTGCTTTTTTCCGGATATTTTGTGAGATAAAATAATTTTTAGAAAAAAAATATCCCGACTTCGAAATGCACTAAATTGGGGAGATTATTTTATATTTCCTTCATTTTTCCTTCACTTAATTTTACCTTATACGAGTGTAAATTTAGAACAAGAGGCACATGTAGAGTCTTTAAAAATTTTAATTTGTGTGATTGAAATGGAATTGCAATTGCAATTACATTTTTTAACACGTTGACTGCCACGTCACCCTTATACGGGTGACACTCAAGTATCTATACTGATTTAACATGTATATTGTTAAAATTTTATTCACTCTAGTAACCACACATTTTTGCATTAATTACATGAATCTATGGAAAATAAATGTAATAAGATATTGTGCAAATATTTAGAAAAATTTATCAAGAATTAAAGCACTATTGAATGCCATTGAAAATTACTTTAGTGTGGCAGTCAACGTGTTAAATGTGTAAATGTTTTTATTTTCAGACATTATTGAATTTTTATTTTGCTTTCTAATGTTCTTGAATTTTTCCTCATTCTTTCGAGCTCTGAGATTTTCGTACTTCGTAATAATTATATTTCGTGTTTCGGAATGTATTTCTCGGAAACGGAGCGTCGGCGCGGCCGAGAGTGATAACAACATAACAACAGATGTCTATTCGTGCCGGAATATAGGCGCTAAGCGAGGAGCGAGCGAAGCAGTACGAAGGCGCGGGGAGTCATTCGTTATTTACCTTTCGAACGCGACAGACGTGTTGTGTGTTGTCTCCAGTCTTGTCTTCGATTTTCGTTCGGTTTCTTCAGGACTTTAATTCGGGTTTTCAGGTTTCATACCTGATCGTGATTTTAGTTTAAGTTTTGTATTTTTCATATTTTGTATTTTTCTTATATTTGTCTTAATTATTTGTATTTGTTTCAGGTTTCAATTTAGTGTAAATAATTTTGAATGTTTTATATTTGTCTTAATAATTTTTTTACGTTTCAGGTTCCAATTTTATGAAACCAGTTTTAATCATTTTTTTTCTATTTCAGGTTTTAATTTTATATAAGTAATTTATCTATTTATATGTGTCTTAATTGTATTTGTATGTTTCAGCTCCTGAATTAAGTGACTGAATATTTGTCAACGATATTGTATATTTTATATGCGTATATTTAATATAAATTTTGCATGTGTATTATATGAATTGTGTATGCCTAATTATTAACATGTTATTAATCTTGCATTTCTTTCTCTATTTCTTATTGTTACATTTAATTATTCTACAGGTAATAAATAGGTCATCATTGAAGACTTCCTTCGAGGAATCTCATCAACATGTGCGTTAATTTTAAGTTTATTTTAAGCGTGCGTTATTTTAAAACTAATTTTATGCGTGCGTTAGTTTTAAGTTAAGTGTTCTCGTAGGCTCTGCAAGTATCTCTCATTCTAATTTGCACTCTCTATTCTCAATCTTTGTACGCGTTAGCTTGTAGTATACTCTGTATTTTTTGTCAATTGTTCCGAACCCAAGTGGATCATTGGGGGTTCATAGCGCTGTGAACGCGCGGTAGAGGTGGGCTGGAAGTACTGGTAAGCGCGAACGACTCATCTCGGCGGGGCCGATCGGGGTAGTACCAATCCTTACCGATGTGCTCCCTGAACGGTCGCCATCCTGCCAAGGGGCATTACGGTCTGGGTGTCCCCCCCTCGGGAACACGTGAAAGACAAGAGGGGCAAAATGGATACCCTCCGCCATTTCGGGAGTGTCACTCGAACTTACCTTAAGTACATTTCGGTTTATCTTTGCCTCCGTGGTTCACGTAAGCCACTGTGGACTACCCTTTGACCCATGGAAGGCGAGGTCTCTTGGCGAAAAATACCGAACCCTTTTTTTCACAGAAAGTTCTTCTAACTTTCTTTTTCTTTTGTAGAAAGTTCTTCTAACTTTCTTCCCTTTGCTTTTTGAATTCGTTATAGATTATTTGAGTGCAATCTTAGAAGAAGAGGTACACTGCGGCGTATAGAATAAGTTAAGCGTATTAAGTTAATGCGAGCTAAGTTAGGAGCTAGGTAGAGTCAGAACTCATTTATCCTTCTGATAAATGAGGTTGCAATGGAGGGTGGTTGGGACTTGGAGTTAGGGTGGGTCACTTATCGTAGCCACCTCCTCGTGGTGTGACCCGGTAATCGATGTTGTTTTCTAAATATTTTTCGCGACATTAACATTAGAAAACCATATCGAGCAAAGAGCTACGATTAAGACTTCTCAATTTCGTATCCTAATTGTATTAATTCCGAGCTGTGGGAGGACAGGGTGGGCTCGGGCGCAGGTTTTTCGTCACTATATGTGACAAAAAACCTGCGCAAATTGTAAGTGCCTTTTGTTCTAATTTTAGAACAGAAGGCACATTTAGGGCTTTTGTATTCTAATAATTTTTAATGTTTCAGGTTTATCTTATTTATTGTATTTTACAGGTTTTAATTTTAAGCAAGGAATTTATAATGTTTAATGTTTGTCTTAATCACTTTTGTCTGTTTCAGGTTTTAATTTTATGCACGCAGTTTATTAATTTATATGTGTATTAATTATGTATATTTATATGTATATTTATATGTGTATTAATTGTATATTTCTCATGTATATTATCTATTTTAAATTTTATAGGTAAATAGGTCATCATTGAAGACATCCTTCGAGGGATTTATTTAAGTTATGCGTTAATTTTAAGTATATTTTGCGTTAATTTTAAGTTGCGTAACATATTGTATTGCATCGAGGGATCATCGAGGGATCATCGAGGGATGCGTGCGTTATTTTTAAGCGAATTTCTGCGTGCGTTATTTTTAAGCGAATTTTATGCGTGCGTTAGTTTTAAGTTAATTGTATGCGTAAGTGTAAGTATCTCTCATTTTAACTTGCACTCTCAACTCTCAAACTATGTACGCGTTAGTTTGTAGTATACTCTGTATTTTTTGTCAATTGTTCCGAACCCAAGTGGATCATTGGGGGTTCATAGCGCTGTGAACGCGCGGTAGAGGTGGGCTGGAAGTACTGGTAAGCGCGAACGACTCATCTCGGCGGGGCCGATCGGGGTAGTACCAATCCTTACCGATGTGCTCCCTGAACGGTCGCCATCCTGCCAAGGGGCATTACGGTCTGGGTGTCCCCCCCTCGGGAACACGTGAAAGACAAGAGGGGCAAAATGGATACCCTCCGCCATTTCGGGAGTGTCACTCGAACTTACCTTAAGTACATTTCGGTTTATCTTTGCCTCCGTGGTTCACGTAAGCCACTGTGGACTACCCTTTGACCCATGGAAGGCGAGGTCTCTTGGCGAAAAATACCAAACCCTTTTTCTCACAGAAAGTTCTTCTAACTTTCTTCTCTTTGCTTTTTCGCTTCGTTATAGATTATTTGAGTGCAATGTTAGAAGAAGAAGTACACTGCGGCGTTTAGATTAAATTAAGCGTATATATGTGATTAGTATTAAATTAATGTATGTGCGTGCGTGCGATACAAGTTTCTTACTGGACTGTGGTAAAGGACTTGTATATGCGAGCCTACGGGATAGGTAGAGTCAAACTCATTTATCCTTCTGCTAAATGAGATTGCGTTTGGAGGGTGGAAGGGATTTGGAGTTAGGGTGGGTCACTATTGTAGCCACCTCCACGTGGTGTGACCTGGTAATCGATATTGTGTTCTAAAAATGTTTTACAGAATAATTTTTAGAAAGCGATATCGAGCTAAGAGCTGCAATTAGAATTGAAGATGTAATTTTGCTTATAATATATATATGTATGCGAGAGAAAAAGCGTAAATAATTCCGGTATCTCGATGACTGGGAGCAAAAATGATGACTGTCGAGTTATATGTATAGAAAAAAAAATAGCTATATAAGCTTTGCCTACGTCCGACTGTCCAAAGGTTGACACGTTCAAGAAAACCTTTTAATTTTGCCCCGCCTCCGAAAAGATTGAAATGTATTTAATATACTACCTAACGAGTAAATAGGTTTCATTCATATCTGTTACGTAATTGTATGATTGAATGAGATATAAAAATAAACAACAAATATTAAATATCGATTTTTTTTTTTGAAATATTAAATTTTTTTTTATAATTGTACCAATGGGGAGTCAGAACCTACAAGATGCAAAAGGTTTCATTCCGATCGGTCCATTCAGCTAGGCTTAATCGGCGGACATACATAAAAAAAAAAAAAAAAGAAAATATACTGATCGAATTGAGTAACCTCCTCCTTTTTCGAAGTCGGTTAAAAATTAAACACGTGTACACATATGTGGTTTCAATGTATTGCAATTTTATTAAATCAATAATATTTCTTATGAAGTTTTACACTTTGCATATTTGTTCAAATAATGATTAAAACTCAATTCGATCAATGTTATAAAGAATGAAATATTCATATACTGCAAATATAAATATGATACGTATGTATTGGTTATGATTCTTGTATGAATTTATACATTATTCATGTAGGTTCGTAATTATCAATATATTCTATTTGCACTTGCATTTATTCATTCTGGAGTTTATTTTCAGAAGCTGATTGTATGTTGGCAATTATGCTTTCATGTTTGTCCTTATCAATTTATTTGGAGAAAGAGGGCCATTTAATGGACAGGCGAATTTGCAAATTTTCTGATTTATAAATTTACAAATTTACAACTCATAAATTTATAAATCTACAAATTTGTAAATTTACATGTTATAAATTTACAAATTTACGAATCATAAATTTACAAATCTACAAATTTATAAATTTACAAATGTACATGTTTATAAATTTACAAATCTACAAAATTGTAATTTCACATATTTTCAAATTCATTAAATTCTGTACCTACATGTTATTAGCATCAAAACAATCAGTCAAACTGACAGATAGCACAAAATATTACCGTGTTTTCATCAAAATATGTCACATTTCATTAAAATAAAGAATTATACATGTCAGTACTTCACTGCCTCATTTTTAATTTACCCGTCTGTATTTAAAAGTTATATAAATTAAAAACTTATAAATTAAGAGCCAGAATTAAAAAGATTATTTATAATCGATCGTGTATCCAATAACGGGGTCATGTACCTCTCAGAAAAAAGCGCGCGTTCAACATGGCTGCCTCAGATTTAAACGCTTTAAAGACACGTGGTGTCTTTATCAGGAATAAAACGCGTAATAAACGCGAGACCGTATCGATTTTCGATAATTGCTGTAAGCACGTGGAAGTAGCGTATTTATCAGGAGTAGCTGTACGCGAATGAACCACGTGATTAAATATCCAGTTGATCAGAACATATTCAGAAGCTCCGTATCGTAAAACGCTATTACGGTGAATTCTAATGGAGACAAACGTCACTCCCGCGTATTTCTTCCGTGTGCGTTTGTCATGCCAGCATGTAATCATTCCGTGCTTTCAGCTCCGTGAACGTTTAAGAACAGCGCTGTGTAAATCGGCCGGAAACGTTTCGTGTTGCCCAGGATTTAATTCAAAATGTACGAGGGAAGAAAATAAATTCGAACTTCATAATGTTAACCATACATTATACTCGAGTTTCGGTATACTTTCGGATGGGGAGCATAACGAGAAAGACGTCGCATTTCCATTCGACCGAACTCCATTTCGAGAAATTAGTATTCTCCAGTTACTGTTCAATCTTTCAGAGATAATGCGGAGAATTTCGCATCGGTGCGACGTATAATGTCGCCAGAATAGAATAGCTATTTATATTTTAGTAGCACGCTCGCATATTTTAAAGTATTCTAACGTTGTTAAAATATGGATATTCTCTAATGGAGATGTCAAGGAGAGTAAAAGCAGTTCGAATCGCAAAATTCCGACCGCCATGATCTACGGATATTGGTATTCGAAACGTTGTTACTATACTCGTTTCTGGTTATGGCGGCTCGCAGAATTACTTAGAGAAAATTTATTTCCGCTGTAGATACCATTTTTCTTTGGGTAAATGTGTATTGATCAATTTTTTATGGTGGCTTCGGTTATTTACGTTTATTTTGAAACAAAGTACTTTTGGGGTGAATAGATGTTTTTTGGCAGATGTTTTATGCGGTTTATATAGTAATTGTATTTTATAGCGAATTCGGTGTAATATTATGAATATTTCAATTCTTTGCATTTCAGTACTAATATTTAACGCTTTTTATAGTCTTTTATGTTCAATTTATGTTACATTTCTAATTTGAGATGATGAGTGATGGGTAATAAAAAAATTTGGTGATTGTGGTGATTTACAAATTTGTAATTCCTAAATTTTTACACTTTCTTTCTTGCTTCTCAAATCTCCAATTTTCTGCATTTTTAAATGTGTAAATATCTAAATTTTAAAACTTGTAAATATAGTATATCTACTTCTTTAAATTTCTAAGTTAAATAATTGAAATTTAAAAAGTTTCAAAGTTTCTATAGTTTATAATACCATAACTTGAAGATATACAATAAGAAGTTGTAATTTTCAAATTTTAAATTTCTAGATTTCTAAGTTACATTTAAAATAGTTAAGTTACGTTTCTAAATTACATTTCTAAGTTTCTAAAATCCCAAATTTCCAAATATTTACAAATGTAATTTAGAACTCTCGAAAATTTGTAAAAAATATCTGTAGCTTTGTGTTTCACAGGAAAATTTATACCTAAAGTTCTATAACAACTTATATCATTAAATTAAAATTCTAAAATACAAATAATCAATCTCCCACTTGCATTCTATTTTTATATCACAATAACGTCATCGTATGCAACCTTGTTGCAGGATTTTTAATTTCAATCATTATATTACCATCAATCAATGTACAGAAGTATTGCTCGATAAATGAATATTTATGAAGGTATCCACAACAATGTATAGTAAGACTCTACACTGTATTTACTTAATAATGAATTATTAATGTTTTGTAACATGAGTTCCTGTCTTAAAGATGACATTGATCTATGAATATACATTGACTTTTTTTTATAAATCCTTAAATTAATGGTTAGTTATACAAGCTTTAGTTGGTAATCTAGTAATCTTTTTTTCTGTAATTTCCTTGACATGTTGATCTGAATTGAGATGTGGAGAACATGATGCAAAAGTGTAAGTTCTTTGTGAATAATATTTAATATCAATTGAACATGTTGAAAATATTTTCAAATTTCTATGTTATTTAATCTGCAAACATGTATTCTGAAGCTTTGAAGTTTTCAAGTTTATAAATTTTTAAATTACAATCTTCTTATATTAGTAAATTCTTAAATTCTAATCATCATAAATTCGAAAGTTTCCAAATTCCAATCTTCCTAATTTTCTAAACCCCTAAATTTCCATCTCTACAAATTCTTACGTCCCCAAATGTCTAAATCCCCAAATTCCTGTCTTTCTAAATTCTCAAGTTCCCAAATTCCAATATTTCTAATTTCTTAAATTTCCAAATTACCATCTTTCCAAATTCTCAAGTCCCCATATTCCAATATTTCTAATTTCTTAAATTTCCAAATTACCATCTTTCTAAATTCTCAAGTTCCCAAATCCCAATCTTCCTAATTTCCTAAACCTCCAAATTTTAATCTTCCTAATTTTCTGAACCCTCAAATTCCACTCCTCCTAAATTCCTATCTTTCTAAATTCTCAAATTCTACTCCTCCAAATTCTCCACATAAAAACAAACATAAATTTCTGCATCCCCAAAATTTCCCTCTCCCCTATTCATCAATACCTCCAAATCTTCCAACACCAAATTATTCCACAACCCAACCACAACAACCCCCAAAAAACTCTTCCAAAACAAACCACAACCACCCAATAAAAGGCTTCAACTTTCCATCCCTCAAACCAAGTAACACCCACGAAAATTTCCGAACAATTAACGTTTAATCGACTGTCGGTCTCCGAACCGAGCGAAGGGGTTGCAAAACTCGCGAACAGTCGCGACATCGAAGATTAAGAAACGCGCAGCGGCATGCCGACTCGATCGACGAACAGCTCTAATTAAGTCGAATCCCTTTTATGCTAATACCGTGGAAGCCAGTTTCTCCAAACTTCCTTGGAAGACTCCTCGAACTCTTCGAGACTTTATCGGGTCTTTACCGGCTTTAGCTTTCGTCGGTGCACGCGCTTTCGACGACGGAATACATATTTATTCAACCACGCTTCGAAGACGGACCGATTTATCAAAATTACGCGAAAATCGCGTCTTCTCTAGCCGCTGAAAATAGAACGAGACACGCGGTTCATACGCGTAACGGCGCACAGAATGCCGATGCATTTGCATAATTGTGCGTACAAATTTCAAAGTTTGCCAGAAGGATTTGGCCGGCTCACGACGAAACCGTACCGTGTCGATGTACAGCCGCAATTCGTCGTTCGCAGCTTCGGGATTTTATTCGATGAATTATTTATGCGAATACGCGTCGTTTTAAAAGCCGCCGTGATTTCGAGACTTCTGTTTGCATTTCGGCTGCTTCGCGGACTCGATTCCACCGGAAAATGTATTTCTTTTTAATTTGTACGTTTTGGCCTTCTTTGCAGCTGGAGGAAATTCAATTCTTTTGGTTTAGTAAGGGAAATGATAGTTTCTTTAATACTGTCATAGTTTCTAAAATTGGAGATACTTTTTTTGAGAAAAAATGAGGAGCTTTTGGGAAGAAAGAAATTTTGAATGTTGCGGGATTTGTTAATGGTGAAAATTTGGGGGTTGAACATTTGAGAAATTTCAGAAGTTGTAAACTTTCAAATTTTGAAATTTTCAAACATATGAATATTTAAATCTTTTGATTCTCCAATCTTCTAATGTCGAAATTTTCAAATTCGCAAATTTTCAAATCTCCAAGTCCTCAAACCTCAAATACTCAAGTTATTAAACCCTCACATTCTCCAATCTCTAAATTCTAAAATTTTCAAGTTTCCATATTCTTAAATTTGCAAATTTTCCAACTCCCAACTGATTAAATCCCCAGAATCCCAATTCTGCAAATTCCTATATCTTTAACTCCTTCAATCTCAAATTCTTAAATTACCAAAAGTCAAATTTTTAAATTCTCTAACTTCCATCCCCTAAAACCCCAAACTCCTATGACTTTAAATACCTTCATCCCTGAATTCTAAAATCTCCTTAACAAATTTAAAGACGTTCTACTTCCAATCTAACCTAACTTAACCACCCACATCAATTACATAAATACTTACAAAATATCCAAAATAACAGCGAATTAAGTTGAATAAATTGACTGAGTTTATTGTATTAGATAGAGGAGTCTCTTTAGAGGATCTGTTTATGAGAGAATTCCGTGATATGACAGATACATGATGTAGTAGCTGATTTACTTGCACGTAGCTATATACTTGAAGGAACGCGAGCTTCGGTACGATGCAGTTTCATCCCCAACCCTAGGGCCACTGTAAATATTTAATGGCGAAACCGATGGGATTTGCCGATCAATGTAAATCCTCTTTTGCTCGTCTAGCTTCTGAACAGCCATGGGGCAGTTTCCCCTCAGCTATCTCAGAGGAGAGGACCGAAAGTGGTATGGGGGCAGCGTAGCCAGCTTCTCCTAGCAATTTATTTCGACCAAATGGAGAGGGATTCGACTCTTGGGTCGTCACCGTTGCCTTTTTCGATCTTAAGAACACCGTCTTTAGAATACACTTGGTGTTACATGAGCTACTTTTAAGAACAGGTACTTCGCTATTTGCAAATTTAGAAATGCTTTCATCTTCAGTTTTTTGTGTTTTTTAAACTTTTGAAGCGATACGTCTTTAAATTTTAGATCTTAGGTTTGGTTCTTAGATTCTCGAATGTTTACTTTTTTTAATTTGTACGTTTTTTCAGTTTTTAAATTTATATATTATTCAAATTGTGAAACTTCTAAATCTTCGAGTTCTTACGTTTTCAAATGTTTTTTTCTCAAATATTCATGCTTTTTAAAATTTATAAATCTACATTTATGCAAAATTTATAAAACTACAGATTTCTAAATTTCTATATTTACTAAAATTTTCTGTCTTAGATATTTTCTATCTTTCTAAATTTCCTACTTGTGATCGACTTTGAACTTTTCAACTTTCATGAGTGTAAATTTCTAAGCTTTCTAATACTCAGATTTACACATTCTTAGATTTCTGAATCTCTCAACTTCCAAAGTTCCTAGAATTTTAAATACGAAAACCGAAAGTCCTTGAGTAACTCGTCCCTCCTCCAGCTCCACCTGATTGCCTCTTTTTTCCCTAGAGAAACCAGATTTGCTCTCGACTGTATCTAGCGACCGAATCTGGCTCCTTTTGATATCCCACTCCGCTTCAATCGTCTTTGCTCTCGAATTTATTGACATTTTCATGAAAGTGCACTCTCTAACTTTGATCGAATCGAAAAATTCGCCTTTGAATTAAATATCTTTACGTTTGAGGAAATTCGTAGTTTAATGTTCAGTTTATAGAAACATCAAGATCAATACATAGAAATTTAACAATATTACAATATAAGCAAGAAGTATTGTAATAAAAAGATTGCGAGATGATCTCCAAAATTAAGTCTCCAAAAAAGCAAACTCAATTTAAAAAGTCATCCTTCAACAACAAAAGAACAAAGAACTAACATTCAAGAAAAGAACATTATCGACATGTTCCCGCAGTATGTTCAAATCCGTAAAACGAGAACGATGTAATTCTCGCAGAAACGAGTTCAACGGATCACGTAGATGGTAAAAACGTCTTCTGCCTAGGATAGTTGCAAGTTGCAATTGCAGTCGTCACCTCTGTTCGCACCTGTACCTTATACTTTCGCAGACACCGTTTCGAACGAATGGCACGCACGTGCATGCGTTTGGAAATTCTGAACAACGAGGTTTGCAAAGAAACTGCACGTGAACGTCTTGTAAAATGAGAGGCAAACGGCATATGTTATCCGGCCATGTTTTCGAACAGTCTCGAATACATTCGAGCAGTTTTCCACGGAAAAACGCTTTAGCTCCGTGTCGATGCGCCATCAAACTTTTCCTTCGTGCCGAATTCAATTTCCTTCGTTTGACCGGCGACTTTTTATTCATCCCTTGTCAGCTAACGTTGACAACTCATATCTCTGTGCACGTTCTGGGAGAAACCGTTAATTTTACTGCAGCATATGTGGAGTCTGCAATTGTGGTTTGTATGAAATTCGGACTCTGTTTAATTGATGTTCATTTGCTTTGTAAATACTTATCATATCTATTTCTGTACTTCTCTATTTCGTTTACTTTTTCGCACCTTTTATTGTGTTTGAATTTTCTGTTCACGGCGTAAACAGAGAATGAGGATTCTTATTTAACCAAAAGTTATGCGATGTCTGTTAATGATAATTGACTACATTATGAGTTTGGAGTTCAGGTATCTATGTAAGTAACGAATTATCAAAGTTTTATATACATATGTAGTATTAAATTGAAACTTCAAAGCATACTACAAAAATTATGGATGTTACATTAATTTGTAATTAAAATTATCCATATTGTGCAGAGTCCCTCAGACCTGACATATGTCTCGGCTATAATAATCCCTAAATGTGTAGATATTGTGGAGATAATCCCTAAATGTGAAGAATGAATTGGTACCTGCATCCAGAATCGAGGACCACCATCCTAGAAGGTTGCAGTATGAAGACATCACCGTGCTGTTTCACTCTGGTCCCCTGAAACACCATGGCCCCGATTTCTCTGCCGCTGCTCCAGTTCGATGAACCGGAAGCTGTCGACATGGAGATTCCACCGTCGCGCGAATGGCAATCCTCGTTGGTGCACCATATTTTTGGTTTACCGCTCACTGTCACGTTCTTGATCATATTGACCCACTTCACAAATAAACAACCGATAACACGAGACACAAGGTATCGAGACGCGCGATCAAAGCTTGAACTTCAATTTCCTGCGCGGTCAGCAACGACAGAGACGTTTCATCGAGCGTGTTTCAGTTGGAAATGCAACGACAGCCTCTACCGAGTTCGACTTTCGGATCCCCGCTAAATGACACGGTGGAGCAACAAATGTGGTTACGTTAACGCTGGGAGGGTCTAGCGGACGCTGGTTAATGATTTCGTTACGGCAAGGTGAGCGCAAATGAACGTATGCACGTTTCTATCGCATTATTGGCGCTCGATACACCTTAAAAACAGGTTTCAAACGACTACCGGCTCGGACACGGCGAGAAAACGCGCGTTATGTAAGCTTTTGTAGCGCACTAACCCTAACGACTCTTTAGAAAAGGAAATCCTTGCCGACAGAAGACTTCCCCACGCTGACCGGTGAAAGGAATCGCGAGGACGAACGATTTACCGCGTCAACACGAAACTGTGTGCGAAAGTAAAATGTGTACTCGCCAGTGTACACTTTTTGATACTATGTTATTTCACGCTGCGTCAATTTTTCACAACTTTGTATTCAGACATTTTTATGTAGGTCGAGTTTGAGGTGCTTGCCTCCAAATTCTTTCCTTTTAAAATTTCATTATTTTCTGCAAAAAATTGTCCTCTGATAGGAAAACCGTACTTGGTTCATTCTTTAATGTGAAACTACAAAACAAAAATTCTTTATTTAATATTTTAAGAAAATATCATTATTCAGTTACGTTCAAATCGTTTTATGTTAACATTAGCAACGAGTACAAATTTCAGAAAGTATTATCATACATGTGTTCTAAATATTTAATAGATAATTTTATACTTCTTATGTTACATTCAGGACGGTAACTCAGGTAAAAAGTTATATTCCGCTCCGAGAATAAATAATTTATTGTTCCATATATTATCAGAAATTGCAACATGTCCACATTCCGCTTCTATCAGCAGGATTCTGCGAGTTTCATTCTCGATTCTCTATCGAGTGCTCCTCGTCCAGTTTCATAGCAACAATTTTCCCTTTTACGTGTATTTTTAAATTCGCCGCGAGTTGCAGGCTTTCTAATCCCCGCGTCGAAGATGAAAGGAATACAGACGCATCGCGAGAGCGGTAGAATCGTGCAAGTAACGCGAGTATATCGAGTGGAATTGCAAATTCCGGTATAACCGAACGTGTAGAAGGGACCGATTGAAATGCTCGCTTTCGATCGCTGGTGCTTCAATACTCCCGTACAAAGATGGATACAACGTTAGCTGTTGAATGGGAGTTAGCATAAAGTACACGATAGATCGGAAAAAGGGGAAGAAGGCGCGAGTATATTTTGTTATCTTTGCGTAGCTATTCCGTCTTTCATCCCTTGGACTTACAATGGGTCGGTAGCTCTCTGTGGAACGAACTTCTTCAAACATTTATTCCTGCTTTGTTTGCGATCCCGAACGGCATCCATTATTGGGTGCTGTCGAGTCAAGCGCGTTTTATGAATAATGTCTGTCGCGACGTTTTTAGTTTTACGATTGTCGATTGATACTATTATCGTAATGAATATTTAGCTAATATTATAATAGAGAAAGATTTATTCTGTATAGCAGAAATTAAAGTGCTTTATTTGTGCCAACCTTTTTATAGGTAATATGACACGTTGGAAATAACTGCGAGGTTAAATATGAAAACTGAAACTGTATATTTGGTCTGAAAGTAAAAATATTGTCTTAAAGTAAATGTGTATAAATATACGTTTCTATAAATATTTAGTCTAGTGGTCATATGTGTCAACTTGTGTTTCAGCCATTTTGATTTCTTGTTTATTTTGAACGGACCTCAAAATGGACGCTATTATGAGTATTTCCCTCATGAGTAAACTACATATGCTTAAAAATTATGTACTCAAATTCACAATCTATACAGATTGCATCTCGATATGTTTCTGTAAACATTCCTCATTTTACAGATTTCGATGTATCATAAATGTAGGTACATCTACTTATGAATCTGAAATCTGATTTCAGTTTGTAACACATAGCAGTGAGCAACGTATTAGAGATGATGTTTCGCGAGGCGTGAATTTTACTGGATTCGTGTAAATATCATAAACGTACTCATTTGGTCATACACGTGTGATCCATCGAAAATATTAGAAAATAAATAATAGGAAAAATAAGGGCAGAGGTAAAGCTCGGTGACATTTGTATTCCTAATGGAGGCGTAATTCTCCTTTGAAATGCATGTACATATTATTACGTCCATTTTCTCGTACGCATTCGTTTTCCTGGACGGTGTCGGGAATTTCGCTTTGTATCTCGTGACTTTTACATTCATCATCGCATATTTCTTCCGGCGTATGGTCACGAAACGCTGTGCAACACGGGAAGATGTGAAAATTATATTATGACGTTTAACTTTTATATTTATCGTCCTGTGAAAATATCTCTGCGCGTCATCCTTTTTAAGCCGTGATTTCGAGAATCGAAACGACCTGGATTTATTGCAATGCGAAACTGACGTTTCGTCAACAAATTATATTTGTGTTTTATTAATCTGTTTTATTGTCGTTTTTATTAAATTACTCACGGGACAGGTTCTCGAACTTTTAAATTAAATTGCACTCGATTTCTGTTATTGACAGGTGGCGATCTGAAAACTTTCTGGTTGAAAAGTTTAATGAAATTTGAAGTTATTATTTTTGTATTATTATTATATTGTCTGCCTCACTCTACCTCGCATGCGTAACAGTAGATTTGATCGAAAAGTACTTATTTTAAATTGTATTAAATTAAATGATGAGTGACACCTTTTAGGTGCAAGGAGTTCAATGGTAACGTTGTTACCGGTGTGACACATTCTCAATGATTTTCTAGTAATTACATTTACATCTATTACATTTTATTCATTTCTGAATGTACATCTTACACTTACTTTCATATATAACTTAAAGTAGAAATATAACTTTTATAATGAATCTTCAATTTCAAACGTTTTCATAAGTGAAAGCCATCATCAAACATAACCTAACAATTTATAATTTTGTAAATTATTTTAACATAACAATTTCATCTGAAAGTCTCAAACAACAGTAACATTAAACATGACCTAAAAATCTATAATTTTGTAAATTATTTTAACATAGTAATTTCACTTGAAAGTTTCGAACAACAGTAACATCAAACATTACCTAAAAATCTATAATTTTGTAAATTATTTTAACATAATAATTTCATCTGAAAATCTCAAACAACAGAAACATTAAACATGACCTACAAATATATAATTTTGTAAATTATCTTAACATAATAATTTCACCTAAAAGTCTCAAACAACACTAACCGTAAGACACAAAAATTCAGTACAAGAGAGAAGAACCTATCACTGCATTATTTTGAGCAAAGCAAATGCGTTTCACTAAACACAAGACCATCTGAGGAGTAGTCTTCCGACACACAATTTGTTTGCCACCCTACATTTAACCGGCGCAGAAAACGTTCGTTAAAACCCCATCTACGAGCGATTAGGGTCGAAAGAAACCGATGACTATCCCTTAAGAGAAAAATATCAACACGCTCGGAATTCTTGGATAAATTACCAGCGTCGTTCAATTCTTTTTCGAGCTCTCGCCTGCCACAGCGAATTAGGAAAAACATGAACCACGAAAGATACAGCACGTTGCGTAATTACTTGTATCCTTTTTCATAAACACGTCGGTGGTTAAGTTACAAATGCGTCTGAAATTCATGAGATATCGAACGCGGGAATTTGTGGTCTATTTAGGGGACTAGGAAGTTTGAGGACTTTGCAATTTGTGGGGGGAGATATTTGCGAACGTAATAATTTGAGGAATCAGAGAAGGTAGAAATTTGGAAGGCAGAAATTTTCGGGAGATGGAAATATGAGAACGCAGAAATTTTAGGAGGTTGTTTGGAATTGTGGAAAGTTTGGGGAATGGCAATAGGGGGATGTAGAAATTTGAGGTTGGAGATAATTGGAAGTATGGAGATTTGGAGGATTGGGTATTTGGAAATAGGACAATTTGTGAATGTGGATATTTGGGAAGGTAAACATTTGGAAAGGTACGAATTTAGGGATGTGTGAATTTGGAGGCGTAGGAATTTAGTGACGCGGGAATTTGGGGATGTAAGAGTTTGGGAAAATTGGAATTTGGACACGTAGAAATTTGAGGACCTTGGAATTTGGGGACTTTGGAATTTCGGGACCCTAGAATTTCGGGACCTTGGAATTTAGGGACGTTGGAATTTGGGATCTTGGAATTTTGGAACCTTGGAATTTGGAAGCCTTAGAATTTGGGGATTTTGGAACTTGGGAACCTTGGAATTTGGGAAACTTGGAATATGGAGGCCTTGGAATTTGGGGACCTTAGAATTTAGGGATCTTGGAATTTGGGAACCTTGGAATTAGGGTACCTTGGAATTTCGGGACCTTGGAATTTGGAGGTCTTAGAATTTGGGGACCTTGGAATTTGGAGACCTTGAAATTTTGGAATCTTGGAATTTGAGAACCTTGGAATTTGGGAATTTTGGAATTTGTGGACATAGAATTTAGAAATACAACTATTTGAAAACGTAAAAATGACTAAAACACAGAAACATAAATTCAGAAGTTTAAATTATGAAGTTTACATATCTGTCACGCAGAAGTCCTCGAGTGAAGTTCAAGTCACTACATACTTCGTCCACGTACCGAAACTACACCTGGAAGAGGAACATAAGGACAGAGGTGCAAGTTTTGCACTCAACGGACCCAGGTATCACACGAGTAAGAACTTTGCCGTCGAATTGGACGCCATCGAGCTAGCCAACGTCCATGATCCTCACAACCTTGTCAGAGTTGTTCACTGTTTTGGTTTGTCAGTACTTTGAGAGTTCCTCTTGTGTTTGTTATGACAGGAACGAGCTCCAGCGGACGAGGAATACTGTCTGAAAATTATGGAAATGTTGTATGTTGCTTGAGAACGTGCTTCTTGATAACTTCAGCGAGAAGAACTGGTAGATCATCTCAAAAGTAATGCATGTAACTAGAACGTGAACAATGTGTACGTTGTGTAGCTAACAATTTCAGGCACCTGTTTGTACGTTGAAGTGGTTGGTTTTAATCTTACGTGCTGTATTAAGAAAGATGATACTGTAGTGGGTTAATGTAGGTAGAAAATTTGCAACTGTGTTCTTTTCGGGGTGAATTTGGGGCATGTTTTGAGACTTCTAACAATTATTTATGAATTAAAGAATGAGTAGACATTCATAATTAAATTGTGATTGAATTTTGTGTGAAAGAGAATGTTAAAGTAGGTAGGATATGATGATTGAAGATTTAAATTAATTAAAATAATAATTGAGCTTGAAATAAAAAATTATGTGAAATTTCTAATTAAATTGCAAATAAATTTTCTAAGAAGAAGAAGATGTTAAAGGAGATATTAAAGTGGTTAAATGTAGGATAAATTTAGATTAGAAGGTCACGTTAAGTCAGCATTCAGAGCTTTTTTAATGAAAACTTAAACTGTAATTGTTAGCAATTTATTCTGATTTTAAAAAACAATATAAAGATGAATATCAAAGAACGAAATACTTTCTTACTTTAAATAATAGAACTAATTAAGGTGTCCTGCATGAAATATCTCTTATACACAAAAAGTGATTATACGTGTTAATTTATTTTGCAACTCGTTTTATTTAGAAGTTAAAACGAAGTAAGTGAATTTGCGAAAGGAAAAATGTCGGTTTGTCCTCCAACGCGGAATAATTAAAGCACGGTCCATTTAGAAAAGAATTTATGAGCGGTAAAGTAAATTGCTCTTTTTGCAAACGTCTGAACCTAAGCAGAAAGATTGAATTATCCTGTACCGGGAACCGGTTGATCTTCCATCTTTTTTCGCGTTATAATGGATTTCATGGTTGGTCGATGGTTAAACATGAATAAGCTCTCGGATCCTGACGCGACACGGGTCACGCTAAAAGACATAAATGTTCCCCGTGAAAGTTTTCAGCTCGATCGGGTCAAACGCCAATCCTCGTTTCACCCCCTGTCGCGTACGTGCGAGTTAACTTGGTCGCTATGTGTTCCCGTAATGCGATGGGAAAAGGGGTCGGAACGAAGGGTGGGAAATCGAGAGAGAAAGAGAGCGTGTTTCAGCCGCAGAAGCAGTAAACTCTCGATTATCCATGGGTAAATTATCTGGCCTGTGGATAACCGCGAAACTTGTTAAAACCGCAGTATTACGCATCTGTGTTCAACGTGATACGTAATAAATTATGTTTAAGCATTATGAGACCCGTTTGCGTGGCGCGAGTTACCATAATGCGGAAAATTATTGCTACCAAACCGATGCGATCGTTTGTCGCAAACGGCGCAGCTACGTTACACAGTTTCTTCCTTCGTTACACGAACTGCGTCGGGTTCAACAGAAATTTGCATCCCTTCGAAGTTTGCCAAACTACGCTTCTTGCCACGAATCTTGTTTCACGGCATTCAATAATCTCCACGGGATTATGTTAATTTCTTCCTCGAAATTTCGGGATATCTTTGCACCCTTTGATTATGCTGTTCTTTTCTTACTGCTCTGCCGTTTATTTTTACCTTCGACTAAAACGCGAAAAGTTTTAATGCGACTCTTAATGGCTCAATACGTTTACTTTTAACATCAAGAAACTTTAAGTTTTAACTTTGTACTATTTCAAATAATTGTTCTCTTGTTTTTGTCTTGCACGGAGCAGTGTCCGCCATTTTGTGAGCTTCCGCTGCAAAATGTACGAAGGTATAGCCATCTTTTATATACGTTTAAAATAGAATAAGAAGATTGTTACAAAGTTTATCTTTTTAATAAAATATCAATGATACTAGAAACTTTATGATCTGATTAAAATGAGGGTATTTTTACATTTTATAAATAAACAAATTCAATCTATGTACGAATTTAAAACTAAGTCAATTACTTATATTATTATGTCACTCTTGTACTAATTACATTTCGATATTAAATACTAACAAATAATGTTTAAACAATTCTAACAATTTAATGTGTAAAAGATATTTATAGAATAATAAACAAGATATTCGGAAAATAATAGGAAAAGTAGCTCAGCGGCGGTTTTCAATAAACTACGGTATCCGGATGTGCGACGTGGCTCGTATATTATCAATCGCATCCGAGTTTAAAGATTTCAGGTGAGTAAGCGAATTTTCGAGATTCGTAAGAAATGCAGCCGGAAGTCGCTTTCAAAGCAAAAGAGGAAGGAATTTCTGTCGTTTCGGAGCTGCACAAGGGGAGAGCCTCTACAGACGCATAGGAACGCGTCAATCGTGTCATTTTCAACGAACCGGAAACAGCAAAACGATCCGATACCGTAGCCTTCATAGCATTCCAAGTTTACTAGAATTATGTGAACGTTTATAGCGAACTTTGAGTGCCTTTTGAATTTTATATTTAATAGCCATATTTTATTCCGTGTCATCAACTTTACTAAATTTTGATATCGATTTTATTGGCTTATAAAATTTATTTTATACGATAATATAAATTTTATTGACTCTTGTTAAATTTTATTGAGAGTTATATTTCGTTAAATTCTTCATTATTTATTTCTGCGAACATCGCAGTGTTTCTATTACTGCATTAAATATCATTCATCACTTTTGATGGCTGTTCCAAAATTAATTACCATGTATCATTAATAGGAATTTTATTCTTGTCCGAAGTTATTCCGAATCCATAAATTCTGCAGATTGCAATAGACTCAGCGCCAGTGCAATATTTCAGAGCAGGAACCAGGGTATATCTGTCGGATTCTATGAATCATGTTGTGGAACATAATGTCTTCCTTCTGTCTAGGATTTGCGAGATAAACTACGATTATGACATATTTATATCCAGAAAAATATCCTTGCAAAAATATAATATTTTCTGCCAGATATTCATGAAATGTGAGTTGCAAGCTGACTTTGGGTGCATCCTTTGAAATATTAAAATACTATTTTCTATTATGCAACTTACATCCTTCTTCTACATACAATACCCTTTTCGTGAATAGGAGAATATAACTTTGAAATTTCAAGGACTCCATTTTTAAAAACTAATCTTGAGAAATTTGAAATTGTAGAATGTTAGAATTGTAGAAGATAATGAATTTAAATAAAAAATAACAAATTGTAGAAGATATAGAAAGAATATGTAAAAGTATTGCTATCTTATAAACTATGTTTAATGCTATAATTTGAAAGCATTGTAATGATGCAATTAGAATTACATGGTAGTAAAGTGTTGACACGTAAACTGGATATCAGTAGAATAATCTACGTTCAGCGAGTAATAGATGGTTGTTAGGTGAAAATCTGGATGGAAGGAGAATCGTAGCGGGAGAAGGTAAATTATATGTTAGCCGGTCGAATATCTGACGCGATTATAACTTGATCTAAGTTCAGCCCGCTATACGATCTCCCTGCTAACTAACACATCGGAGAAATCTGCAAGTATACGTGGTCTTCCGCTTCGCGGGAGACAATTTGATCTAGCCCGAAGGACTCCCCTAGACAGGACCTAACTCTGACTAGATATCGCTATTAATTACAGAAGCAAGGTTAAGTTGAATTGTCCCAGTATCCATTTGCCGTTTCCAAGCACCGGCTAATTACCGGGAACTTACGTCTCCAGCAGCGGGCACCTTCTTACATCCAATTACTATTAAAACATCATGATTTCGCTCGACAGACAGTTATGCTGCTATTCCAGCTTCTGTAATTTAGATGTAGCTTTCCTCTCAATTACTCGTACACTATCACTTTCAAAAATTTCAAAATTTTGATAAATCTTCACAAATTTTACGAATGTTAAAAAATTCCAAGATTCTTCTCTTTTCTCAAATTCTGCAAATTTTCAAAAACTCCAAATGTGCAATTCGTCAGCAACCTTTAAAATCTCTCAAACCCCCAAAATAAGTGAGAAAATGAGAAAGGTCGATAAGTTAGAAAGGTCGCAATATTTTTTAGAGAGTCATATTTACTCTAGGCTTCACGTCTAATTAATTATCCTAAAATTGGTCTTACCACTCTTCCCCGAGGCAAATGGTTTTTACGCCAGATATATTTTGTTGGCTCGTTATCTCAGTTACCCTATATTTTTACCAGAACCCGGCTGTGGATATAACACACGCAAAATTCATTGCGGCAAGCGCACAAATTACTGAAATTTATTATGACACTCGTACGTGAGAGTTTCGGGAGTGTATCGCGCATGGAAAACCTTACTTGAGACAATTTCGCGAAATTACTGTAATTGGATGAGATTAGTATTTAAACTCTTTGGCTGCTACATGATCACAAATAGTACCGTCATATTTCTGTTCTGTAATTTAGTTTTTGCGTGAGGTTTATAAATTACTGGTTTATGTATAGTCATCAACAGGGAAAGATACCGAACCCCACATTAATCTCTAAATTGTGGGCATGGACAGTGTGTTTATGTAGGGGAGTTTGATCAATATATAGATGTGCTTTGGAATGAAATATTTTTTGGTTTTATATTTTATTTTAACAACAAAGTCTATTTTAGCATCAAAGTTTTACTAAACAATTTTATATGAAAGTTAAAAAGTATTATGTATTGCAATTGGCAATATCTTGAAGTTGAAGAAGTAATAATTTGTACGATATCCTTCACATACTCACATTCACATATGAGTACGTCAGCTACGTATTGCAGAAACTTCATAATAAAATGTGTTTACGATTCAACCTCAACATACCTCTAGCCAGTTATGTTAAGCAACCAGTTTGTTATATGTGGCTACCGAAGATATGTTACATACGTGCTACGATTTCAAATGCAGTTCCCTTAGCACACCTTTCTAAACCACAAGCATTTACCTCCAATAAATTTATAAACTAAATTCCCTAATAAACTGATACAATTAAGTTTCACCCTCGAACCCGAAAAAGACAGAACGAAACATAGTCTGCCACGTATAAATCGAGGGAGCAGATGCATTCGCAGTTTCGGTCGGCCGCAAATTCAGGTACCTAGATGAAATTTTCAGCCGAGCCACGATCGGTTGTACATAAAGTAACCCTTGCTAATGTCTCTATCCACGAAGGCTCCACACGTACATCGTATCCACAGGTAGCCATGAGAGAGTAAACCGAATTCATTCGTGGCTACCGACCGGCTACTACTTTACGCTGAAGAGGTCAAGTACCGTCGGCTTTACACGAATCAATGTAGCAGTACCATAAATACCCATCCCTTTACGTACGACTGGAGGTTCGATGCAATGAGCACGAGTGGCTACACGGACCCTGGCACCGGTCCACCGAGTCTACTTTTCCTCGATTCTACCAACTTCCCCGTCATACACCTCTCTGTCCAACTTTCGACCCTATCCCAAGCACACACCGCCAACCGGAAGTCTTTATAGCGGTCTTCCGATCGCAGGCCGCATTTTACGAGCGTGCGGTCCGTTTACTAGCCGCTACCTAACCTGTAAGCACGCGTTCGCATCCTTGCGGTTTGCAGTTACATCGCGTGCACGAACCGACTGCAAAAATTTTGACGGAACGGGAAGACGATTATGTCATGAAGGCTCACGATTATGTGATGAAGGCTGACGATTATGTGATGACGGTTGACGATTATATGATGTGTTCACGATAAATTTCATGATAACAGATTAGATGCATGCTAAGCAGCAAAGTTGTTCAGTTTGAAGCTTAGATACCGATGTCAACCTTAATCTTCATATTCACCTGGAGATTAATTTTGAAATTCAACTCGAGGTTGACTTGCAATTTTAATTAATGTATTTAATATGTAATTAATATAATATATATATATGAGACAGTAATTACGTTATCATATGTTACGCTGAAACTTCTAAAGAATTAATTCGAAGACCAAATCTACTATTCACAATTACATGTATCTCATGTGCAATTACGTTCAGAAATTGTTTCGAAGAGTTTCTTTTCCGCCATCTTGTACCTCAAGGTCCGAGTTCCACCTCAACTCCCGCACTCTTGTCAAGAAACTCCTCCAACGTAACTCACAGTTGTCCACATTCCGTAACTGTCGGAAGTTTTATCAACAAACTGTTTCAAAGTTATTCATGGTTCATATTTTTTATCCTACATTCTCGGTTAGTTGATTTATCGTGTCGGGGAAACACGGTGAGGTAAGACCGTCTTACGAATAACCCAAAATCTATTTTGCGAGTTGTGTTTTTGGTCTGCGAACGTTAATTTGTTTCGAAGCGTTTCGAGTATGTTTTTAGTCCACGGCGAAAGTCATGGAGAGAGTTTTTTCCGACATACTGCTGGCGGGCAGCAATTAATTTCGACGTAGTTGAAATTGAAATGTTTATTTGTCGCAGGATATTGAAAACAGGATGCCGGACATCTCGGTTACTGAAATCCCCGGGTTTATACGGTAAAAACAAGAAACGAAAGCAACATGAAACCTTAAGAAAATACGGGTAGCCCCTCTGACTGAAATCATAACGAAGCGTGTAAAAGACCGTGGTTGAACCTCTTTCTGCCTTTACAGCGGAGATATCTGCGGCTGGTTAGACGGTTGAGAGGAACAACCTTGTTGGCGGTTAATAGCTGAAATTACGTTTTCTCGTGCAGGGTACCCTGGCTAACTGTATTTTCTGTTCTCCCTCTTCCCTTTGTTCCCTCTTTCGTTGCACACAACTTCGTCGATCGTGTACCTTAATAACTTTCGAGGATTTCGGTCGAGGAAATCTGTACCTCAGACTGAAATTTCAAACTGTGGGTCCTGATGAGCTGTAATAATGCGATTTCGGGTGGATTCATTCCGTCACGTGATTCTCGTCAATTAGAACACAACGTCTGTATAATATAAAATGGTGGAAAATGAATACTTGAAAGTATCACTTCTAAGGAAAAATTTTACTATATTCTTCTTCAATGATCTTGATCTTAAATATCTTGATGGTATCTTATTTTTGATCTTGATTATGACTTCGACTTTGACTTTGACTTGGACTTTGACCTTTACATAACCTATCAAGGTCAACATCATTATAACATTGGTTACATGTTACCTACCAAACCAAGGTCATAACATTGTCTGTTAAAAATCTATAAAAGAAGTAAACCTACATAGCTGTTGCAGTTTATAAAAATTCACGATTATATGGCACATTAAAGCAACGTTCAGAAAAAAAATTTAGTAATTTTGTGAATCGTGTTCCACGTCAAAGTGACAAAGTATCCCAGGAATATAAAATCGAAAGTACTTAGTCTCCTACCAAGACAGAATATGTGAAGTCCCGCTGAGGAAGGTGTACGATAGACACACGATAAAAAGTTCACATAGCAGCGTGAAAGGGGAGTTCGTGATAAAATGACAAAAAAGTGTTGGTACAGGGAAAAGACATTACGGAATGGAAAAAAAATCGTGACGTAGGGAATCTGGTTGCGACTGATGTATTATTAAATCAGAATCTTGACAACGGTGGGTACACCCACTTCAACATCGTGCACGTTTCCGAAGCTATTATTTCACCTGACTACGCGGCTGTTCAGCAATTTCCTTTTTCCTCTTTTATAGTTCGCAGGTATATACCTCGCAAAAAAGGTCTGTTCCTTGTCACCGTCACTCTATTCACCCGAGTGGAACGCTTTAAAAATACAATAATACCGTGCGGGGATTCATTAAATATTTGAGGATCTCTAATTGTGACAGCCTTTGGCAGACATATTTGTTTAATGGAGTATCGTGGAATTGTGGGCTATGTGCAGTTGTGCACTTTACATCTTTACGAAGGCAATAGACTTTAATATTTTAATATTTATTTATTCTTTGTGGGTGGAGATCTGGGTGTCAGTTTGGTAAATTTGGAAATTGACAATTTTAGAAGTTTCGATGCTTGGAAAATGGGAGACTTGGGATCTGGGATATGGAAATTTGAGACGTTTGAGTAACTCGAAAAATTGGGAAATTCGTATCTTCAGTAATTTGGAAATTTTAGAATTTAAAGTCTTGAAAAATTTAACTCTTGAAAATTAGAAATTTGAAATCTGAAAGTGTAGAAATCTGCAAAGTTTGATACCCTCGAAAAATGAAGAAAATCTACAAATTTGAAAAACTCTAAAATTAAAATAATTAGTAAACGCTGACATATTCCGCCAAAAAGATTCTAACCTCCAAAAACTCTTATCTCTGCGATAAAATTTATTCACCGCACTATACTGAGCGATTTCATTAGTATCCCCAGTGTTCATGTCAGTAGCAGTTCGGGTACATTAATGTTTTTCATAAATACGTGAAACAACGGAATGGAGAAAAGGAGCAGACACAAAGCGAAATGCAAGAAGGGCCGCAGCTGGATCCGTCTCGGCAATAGTCGTTTCTGTGATGAACTAATACATAAATAAAACCCTCCTCCTAAGTTCGTAAACTTTCAGACACATTGGCGCTTCTTACACGGCGGAACACGAAGGAAAAACTTCCTGTCGGTTCATTTTCTTACTCTCTTTGCCTCGATTTCCAATTCCTTACTCATTTTTCTTTCTTGTCGTTACGGGAGTTCTTAAATTTTTCAATGCGATGTTTGCTCACGCTACGTGAAACCGTTGTTCAAATAATATCAAAGGATACCATTCTGCTTTGATGTTATTGTATTACGAATACGAGACAATGGTGTACGAAGGTTTCAAAAATTGATTTATTTGTACAACAATATTTGTGAGGTAGAACTTCAGACATTTATATTCTTTTTTAACGATGTTCGACTTTCGTTGTTGTTCTGTTGTTCAATAGAAACAATCATGTAGTAGAAATAGTAAAGACATGCACTTTTAGAAATGTCTGTTTATCAAGCATCATGTGTGTTATATAATAAAATTGATTTTTGAGATTATGGTTCAGTAGCTGACATCTTTGATGAAATTTTGATTACAAATAGGTTATGATCAAAATTTATGTACACGATTTATCAAAAATAATTACAACTTTAGACAAGTTTCGGTAAAATTTAATTATGTTTTAACTGTGTAAGAGGAAACGTATCTCTTAACATCAATGTTAATATCTTTGTAGTTGCACGATTTACTTTTGTAGTTAAATACTTCAACCACCATGTAGAATAATTAATAATTGCAGAAGTTGAATGCATACGAACATCTGAAAATCTGCAAGTCAACTTCACTGCAAATAATGAATTTATTCCGCCATTTTCGTCTAACGTTTATCTACTTACATCTACATCTACATCTACAATTATCTGACATGTTTCTTCAATAAAAGTAGTCTTTATATGTCTTTCATTATCTTATTCGGATATGTCTTTCATTATCAATATTATTGTTTCATGAAAGTGCATAAATCGTTTTTGAGAAACTGTAATAAGAATAGTATAATGCGTTCGAGTCGAAGGTAACAGGGACTGGCGCCAAAATTCAAATTTGCATAAGGTGAAAAGGGAGGATCGTTGCTTGACGTATGCAAATCTGATGTAGTAAATTTGCGAGAATGCGTGTATAGATGCGTCTTCCGACGTGTAAAGGAACTACGATATGAGATTACAAACCGTATTAGTGCCGGATTATACGTAGCGTACGAGACTTGGCTATAACTAAAGATAGTACATCCTGACGTGTATTAAAGCCGCATACACATGAGCAGGCATGAATTTAGAATAGATGTAATTATTGTGCAAATAAGCCAGGCAGAAAGATCATAACAAGAGAAACACTTTCTTATCACGGAAAATTAAATGCGTGCATATATTTAATTTTCATAAACACTAATTATACTGTTTATAATGCAGGGGTATGTTCATTAAGCTTTCAAAATTATTATGGTAATAGCAGCTTTTCACTCGGTGTGTTATTAATCTTGTGACGGTAATGGAAGTTCATTACAATAATATTGTGGGAATATTTCAAGATTGTAGATTAAGGGTGAAAGAGGGTTATTAATTGCAGGTTATTAAGAGGTCACTTTATTATTGCAATTTTTATATTTTGCTTTTCTATGCTGGACATTTTTTGGAGCTCTAAATTTTCTAGTTATGGAGCTTCAAGGTTTAAACATTTTTAAATTTGCAAATTTTCGACTTTATAAATTAAACTTGAAATCTGGTTGGAAACTTTGAAATGTTTTTATATCAATGTTTTTGAGTTATATTTAAGTTTGCAAATTTGGTGTAGTGCAGGTCTTGAGACAAACTGATAAAATATATAGCTTTGATTATTGGGGTAGTTGAAGATTTAGAAACATAAAAAATTATTATATTATTATATTATATTATAGATAAAAAAACTTGAAGGTGTACAATTAAAAGTTGGAATGTTTATATGCATCTCTAAATTATCAAGTTTCCAAATTTTTAATATAACATGAACACCTTTGAACATATTACTCATTCACAAATGGTTACAACGAATCTCCTACAATCATCAGCTACTAAAATTGAACTTCATTGAAAATATTTATAATTATTGTTTACATGAACCATGATGATTTTAACTCATGATGTTTAAAAAGTAAACAATAAATTCTTCCTTAATCACTTCATCGTTCATCAATGATTTATAACAGTTTCAACAACCACAAAATGGCTACCTCAACCTAAAACATTAATATCTTCAACAAAAGTTCCACAAAATTTCAGCAAGAATTCAACATCCACATCCCAGTTGTCCAATACCCAAAGTCTTAAACGATGCTCTTAAATTCTCGACCTAAACTACCAGCAACCTGAGCGAAGAAACCAATTACAACGAATTACAACTCGGACGGCCGGATCGAGTAGTGTGGAGGTTAAAGCAGGATAGTCGATCAGTCGTAGCAATCGATATCTCTCGCGAGGCCGATTCAATCGTCCGTGATTGTTGCCCTGCACTTCCAACTCCAACTAAATCTCATTCTCGACCACGATCCTTCGTCCATTCTCCCGGTAACCCTTCCTCCTTCTTCGGTGCCCTCTTTCGGTCATCCCTCGGGCATCAAACGATGATTGCATCCCGAGACTGGAGAAGCTGGAATCGGATCACGTTCCAAAATCCTCTAACGCGGCCACTGCGTCGTGAAATTTCACCGTGGAAAATGATCCGCAGGGAACCAGTTTGAATCAGAACCGAAGATTATCGACAGATCAAAAATTAATACATGTTGGTGCTGATTTTGATACTTCTTGAACTGGAGTCGTTGATGAGTTACGTTTACTCGACTTTTAGAGGGGTAAGGTTTTTTTTTTTAGGGAAAAATGTGATGTTGAGGGATGGAGATTTCGGTGATTTTTAGTTGGGATGTTTTGTGTATTTGTAGTATTGCAAATTTAAGGAGCTGGGAATTTGGGGAGGTGGAAATTCGGGGTTGTGGAGATTTGGGAGCGTAGGAATTTGGAAATTTGGAAATTTGGGGTTGTGGAGATTTCGGGGGCGTGGAAATTTGGGAAAGTGAGAATTTGGGGATTTGGAGATTTGGGGACGTAGGAATTCAGGAGCTTGGAGATTTTGGGGACGTGGAAATTTGGGGATTTGGAGATTTGGGGACGTGGGAATTCGGAAGCTTGGAAATTTTCGGGACGTGGAAATTTGGGAAGTTGAGAATTTGGGGATGTGGAGATTTGGGGAGGTGGGAATTCGAGGTTGTGGAGTTTTGGGAGCGTGGAAATATGGGAAAGTAAAAATTTGGGGTCGTGGGAATTCGGGGTTGTAGAGTTTTGGGGAATGTGGAAATTCGGGAAAGTAGGAATTCGGGGACTTGGAGAATTTGGGAATGTGGTAATTTGGGGTTTCACAAATTTGGAAATTTAGCAACTTGAAAATTTGAAGATTGGAAGTTTAGAAATTTTAATATTTAATAATGTAATGTCTACGAATTTAAAACTCTGAATTTGATAAATAGAATGTTTCAAAATTAAAATTTCTCAATCTAAAAACCTTGCTCCTCTAAAAATACATTATCCTCACAATTCCAAAAACTAAATACCTAAGAAATTAAATATATTTGAAAAGCTACCCTTGTACATACATGTAAACCTTAACGTACAAAAATGTGAAAATTTGCTGTCCTTGTAATCCGCAATGAAAAGTTAGTGCCCGAACCACGAATGTTTTAAAACAAACAAAAGATAGCCAAGTGAAATTCAACGTGTGGCCAACTTTAAGTAGAAGCGGATAAAGCTGATCCAAGCTGACAGAATCTCGCCTGGAGGATCAGAAATCGGCTTAAACCTCGATACTCTGTCGCGTTTCGATGAAGAGTGTAGAGTGTAGGGTGTACAGTATGCAAGAAGGAAGACCTAAGGATCCTAAAGGGATTTCAGGATCTCCAAGCATCCTGATACATTTTTGACACGTTTCGAAACCTCAAATCGGGTGAAAGTTCTGTTAGCGTGTCTCTGTTTAAAGTATAATAGCGTTCTCCAAACTTTTGTGTCGGGGACTTTATACTGGGAATTTTAATGAAACGTTTATTCACTTAGATGCAGGAATTTTATGTACAAAGTGATGTTTATTTCAATTTCACAAAATTGATTTTCATTTTTATTTACACACGTGATGTGTTCAAGACTTTTCGCTAAATATTATATAAATTTTAATGATGTTAAAATTTTGTTAAATATTTTTTCTATAAACAGCATCTTTTTATATATTTTGAATATTTTGTTTAATTTTTTGTTGAACGATTTCTGCAATTTAAAGAAGAAATGTCTTCTTCAATTTTCACAAGTAATTTTCATTATAATAATAAATAAATATTCAAATAATAATAATAAACAAATGTCTGTTTTTTAGCAAAAGTTGTGAAAATAATATATTAAATATCTTTGTTAGAGAAAATTGATATAACAATGCAAATTTTGCAATTTTTTGAGAGGAAGCAAAAAACTTGTGGTTACCATAAAATTATACTACAAAATATTTTTTAAAATAATCCTATAAAATATAAAATTGTAACAAAATTTGCAATTCATTTCTGTTCATTCAAACATGATATACTAATTTGCGATACATTGTTTAAAATTACATTTGCAATAATTCAAAATTAATTAAAATAAGAAAAATTCATTGGATAAAGGTTTATAACAGTCACACATGTCTGCAAACATAATAAAACACGAAAACCAATAATCAATTTCAAAACCAATAATCAGTTTCTTGATTACTAATTTTTGAAGACGACGTTCTCCACGCCGTATCTTTAACCGCTCCTCAAGAATTCCTTTAACCGAAAAAAATTAATTACCGATAAGAAAAGACAAAGATCGTTATAGCTGAAGTTTTCGACCGGTTCTACGAGAGAATTTGTGAAGTGATTCTGCGAAGTGAATTCCGGAATAAAACGGATGATCGGAGTGCTTTGATTCTATCACGCTGTCGTTAAGAGAGACTCCACGATGGTTAAGATGAAACCGTGCAAGTTCTTTGATAACTTCGGGTCCTGGTGAATCGATGGAAGACACGAGCATACGGATTTGCGAGGAAACATCCGGTTTTATAGGGTCACTAAAATTTCACGAGGTCCCCTTCCTTCTATATGGTTGCTTCAATTCGGCCGGGACATCAATAGAAACTGAACGCGTTGCGTAAAACTCTGCTAACTTTATATTTTCTTCTGAGGGAATTAGCTGTCGTAAAGATATGAATTATGGATTTCATTGGTATTGGTCAAAATGTTTGACGAACGAATCGTTTTTAGGGTAAATTAACTCTTGATGTATGTACTTTTGTGCTTCTTTGTTTGATAGAGAATGTATTGGTGTTGATGCAATTGATGAGAATGTATTGGTGTCGAGTTTTAGGGTGGTAGGATCTTTTGGGGAAAAATTGGAGGAAGTTCTACGGTGTTGGAGAAAGGGGGTTCGCATTAAGTATAATTTTTAGTTGGGATAGTTTTCATAATTGTAATATTGCAAATTTGAGAATGTGGAAATTTGGCGAGGTGGGAATTCGAGGATGTGGAAATTTGGAGATGTGGAGATTTTGAAGATGTGGAGATTTGACAATGTGGAAATTTGGGAAAATAGAAATTCAGAGATGTGGAGATTTGGAGATGTGAAGAAGTCGAGGATGTGGAAATTTGGGGATGTAGAAATTTGGAAGTTTGGAGATTTCAGAGATGTGGAGACTTGGAAATGTGGAAATTTAGAAAGATGGGAGTTCGATGATTTGGAGATTTAGAGATGTAGGAATTGGGAAATTTAGAGATTTGGGGATGTGTAGGATTATTTATTAAACATTCGATCATTGTTAAATATTAATAATTTGTGAACATATTTTAGACAATTTTAATGATTGAATTGTAATCAACAACTCGGTCATCAAAGTTTAAATTTAATTTTTATGTCCTACCTACACAGCCATTATTTTAATATATTTTTGAATCTTGTACACACGAAAATTAATTTTAACTTACCCAAAGTAGTAATTATACTTATTATACATATAAATTACCTTGCTCTACTACAAATACAATTAACCCAAACTATTCATAATAAAAGAGAAGTACATACTTTCTACTAATTTCACTTAAACTTCCATTAACTAGTGACCACCACAACAGACAATGTATCACGTGATCACCATGATAAATACGAGGTCACCATATATTATACATCTCTGACAAGGTACAACCTACCTCATCTAAAATAGCAATACATGTTTATCAAACTCACCCAAAATGTTTCATGACGGAGTTCACCCCTGTTACATTCGAGGACAGTTTCTCATACACGGTGCTTCCGGTCGGACATTGAACGCTGGAAAACAGAACGAGCAAATTATGTAAGTTTAATGTAACCGAATCTCCGGAGATCGGGACTATGAAAGACATCGTGCTTTGAATATCACATTTGCTTTTGTATTTCTGTGTATTTCTGTACACTTTGGGCAATTCAGACAGTATTCGATACATATTGCATAGACGAGCAGGTTTACTCTGCAACTTTACTTGAGTAGACTTCATTTGAGTAGGTGCACACTTGGAAATTTTTTTCAAATTTTCATATTTAGTATTCTTCAAATTTTGTAGGTTCTCAAATTTCTACATTTTTTAGATTCTCAGATGTTGGCAAGTTTCTAGATTTTCGTGTCCCCTAATTCTCAAATCTCTAAATATTCAAATCTCCAATTCCAAGGATTCACAATTCCAAGGATTCACAATTCCAAGGATTCCCAATTCCAAAATTTTCCAATTCCAAGAATTCTCAATTCCAAAAATCGCCAATTCCAAGAATCCTCAATTCCAAAAATCCCCAATTCCACAAATCCCCAATTCCACAAGTCCCCAATTCCATAAATCCCCAATTCCACAAATCTCCAATTCCACAAACCCCCAATTCCACCAATCTCCAATTTTACAAATCCCTAATTCCACAAATTCCCAATTCCACAAATCGCCAATTCCACAAACCCCCAATTCCACAAATCCCCAATTCCACAAATCCCAATTCCACAAATCCCCAATTCCACAAACCCCCAATTCCACAAAATCTCCAAATCCAGAAATCCCCTATTCCAAAATCCTCTAAATCCCCAAATCCCTCATTATCCAAATCCTCCACATTCACAAGTTACCAAATACCCCTATCCCTAAATCTCTAAACCTCCAAATCCCTAAAACCCTAAATCCCCAAATCCCCAAATCTCCAAATCTCCAAATTCCCAACCACCTCAACTCGACAACTCCAAATCTCCAAAATCTCCCCAAAGAGTAAATGTTCCCCTGGTGTACTTACTATTTCACTTTCAAAGCTACCGTTTTCGTTTTCGATATCTCCCCATACAGCTTCCACGCAAAACGCCGCTCATCGTTCACCGGGAAAAATTTCCATACAACGTGTACCCGTATTCCTCGTACACGTATGAAATGAGCCACGATATCTTTCATACGGATTTTTATAACGTGTCTATGAACCTGTTTCCATTTGTTGTCAACCAGTCGCGAGTTTCAGAATAATCGACCGTGACAGCGATTCGGAAAAAAAAACTTGCACCGTCAAAGAAACCAGAAACGCTCGCTCAGACAACGCTAATAATGTCACCCGCAGACGTTCGCGTGCAAACAACGCTGAAATACCTGTTGCTGTTGCGTACAAAATCTGCTACGCGACGTGGACGTCGTTAGCATTAAACCACGCCGTTTCCAGCTCTTTTCAAACATCACCGACATTCTGCGTCCGCCATTGAAACCGCGATTTAGACATTTTATTGTTATCGATGTCTGTACGCGGTCGAGAAATTTACCTGTCGTTTGGGATTCATTTACAAGCTGGATTTTACTTTCACTTTTTGGTGGATGGAGTTTATTTTTATTTTATTGAGGAGGGTTCTGTTTGTTCTCTTTAGTATAATAACGTGTTTGTTACTTATTTACAGAGGCATATTTTATTTTTATGACGGGAACGAAAAGAAGGAAGAACGCTCAAACACATACAAAATCGCTAATAACAGTAAAGGCACAAGTGTACTTTATTTTTTAATGAGAGTGATTTGTAAAGTATACTGACGTGTCAAACCACGTTATATTCTATAATGCAATGGAAGAATGAAATATTATTTATTAGGTTCACCAGAAAGTAATGTTCTGTTAAATTCAATTCAAATTTCGCGCCTCCCTCCGTATGTGGCTATGGCGCCGTAAGAGGCGTGCATTATTTACGATGATCGATTGCACTCTTTTTACTTCTTACTGTGGGAGAATTTTTCTGTACGAATGCAAAGTTATATTGTTTTTCGACTTTTGATACATTGACAACCACAGATAAAATTAATATTTATAGCTAGTTTTCTTATGGTACAGGTTATTAATGCTATGTTATAGGTTGACCGCCATGTTGATTATTGAAGGCCGGCGTTGCAAATTCAATTAAATTAATTATTTATAGCAAAGTAATACAGGAAGAACTTCCAAGAGCTCTCAATATTAAGACAATAATATCCTTTAACAGATTAGAAGATAGAATTAAAAGATTAAGTACTTATTCTTAGTAATCCATATTAAGATAATATCTGACTACAAACGTCATATTTTACTGTGACTGCTTCAAACAAGATTACTTAATCTTTTAATCTATTTAGTCTGTGTATGTCATCTGATATGCCAGTATATCATCGTCTCAACATGAAGACCTCAGAAATTCCTATCGTTTACTGTCTTTATAAATAATTTAACTGAATCCACATACTGATCACATATGATCAGCGGTTCAACAAAATCCTATCAACACGTCCAACACTTTGAAGTTACTTGAAAGACTAAAGTTGGAAATAGAACAGGAAGATTACAACCGACCGATTGAAATGCAAGATGTACAGGTGTCGAGCGACGATTCAGCGAGCTAATTCCGCTCGTTCCGTAGGCAAACGCTTCATTCAGCGCCGGAGAAGCTGCTGAAGATCGAGATTCCCTTAAACCAGAACACGTGTTTACTAACCGGGTTAATTCCCGACGCCATCGACACGCTTTCGTCTGCTCTCACGCTCCCCGTTCATAATCTTGTCGGTTCTCAAGGCGTTCTCCAAGCGTAATTACGCTTCCTTCGAGTCTCGTCGTTTTCATCATCGGGATGGCTCATGGGAGCCGTGAACAGAGCCCTCCTTTGCCTCGTTATTTCCGCTTTGCTCCATCCATTCGGACGACGACTCTCTTCCTTGTTATTCGTCACGATCCCTCGAACCCATCCTCTCGTTCCGAGACCGAGATGATGCCCTGTCACCGAGATTTGTGCGCGAAATGCGGCTGTAATATGTCCGGTAAATAATCGTGATTGAGGACCGACGATTTGTGCGTGAAATGCGACTGTAACTTGTCCAATAAATTGGACTTGCGGATCAAGGGTTGGAGCACTTGTGCTCTTTGGTGCTGAATCTTGAATCAACGGATGATTGTCAGTTTAGGAGAAGTTTTGGAAATTTGAAAATTCGAGGAATTTGGGAAATTTGGAAGTTTGACGAATTTGGGAAATTTTGGGAATTTGAAAAATTTAGAGAATTTAGAGAATTTGGAGAATTTGGAGAATTTGGAGAATTTGGAGAATTTGGAGAATTTGGAAAATTTGGAGAATTTGGAGAATTTGGGGGTTTGGGAATTTGGGAATTTGAGAAATTCGGAATTTGGGGATATCTTAATTTGGTCATTTGAAAACTTGGAAAATTGAGAATTGGGAAATTGGGAAATTGGGAAATTGGCATATTGGTCATTTAGAGCATTGGGGAATTGAGGATTTGGGAAATTGAGAAAGTGGTAATTTGGGACATTAGGAATTTGGGAAATTGGGAACTTGAAAAATTAGAAAATTGGGAAATTGGGAAATTGAGAACTTGGGAAATTAGAAAATTGGAAAATTGGAAAATTGAAAAACTGGAAAATTGGGAAATTGAGAAAGTTAGAAATTTGCAAATGTAGAAATGTACTAATCCCCAAAATTAAAAATTATAAAGCCCACGAATTCAAAGATTTATAAAAAAGAAAACCTATGTTATTTAACAACAGGTATATTTGTTTGCATATACACTTATTATCAAAGACCTACTTCCCTCATAGAAATAATAATATCATCATCCTATGAACATTCGCCACAAATATCACGCACCCCATAGACTTATAGTATTCATGAAACTGCGTTGTACGTTTAATTAACTACAGGACGCAAAAGATGTGATTGCACGTGGACACCGACGTAATTATTTATCCCATCAAGATCATTGCGATGATTAGTGGTAAACGAAGCCACAGGTAATTAAGTTGCCGTTCGTGACGCTGTCCTCCGCAAACTGTTTTCGCGAGCTTTCATAATTCGTGTGCCATTCGTCCACGTAATTAAAACCAGACGCAAAATCAAGGTAGAATGAAGCGCACAGAAACATACGTAATAATTTGCAAAATATTCGGTTTTTAAAGAATGACAGTAGAGCTAATTGAAACATCGTTCAATGAAGATGTGAAAATTTAAGAAGAAAATATGAAAATTTAATCAGACACGTTTATCACAAATTTTTTAAAATAAACAAGACAAGATGACAGATTTGAGAAACCATTTACTGGTTAAATAATTTTCAACTTATGGCGACGTAATAAAATTAATATACTTGTATGATAAGCTCGTTACTTTAAATAAATAAAATGTACACGAATAAAAAATTTTCAACATAAAATTTGTTAATTTAATTATGTACAAATATATGCATAGAGTACAAATTAATAAAATACTATAAATAGTGTTCAAATATTAATAAGAGTGACTGTAAGTTAAAAATCCGTTAGACGAAGGGAAATAACCGAAGGAAATTGTTAGAGGGGAAAGTTGGGAATATTACTGGTTGCAAAGTACCTTTTCATCCGATTGCGTACATAATGATTCTCATTTTAATGAAAAAACAACAGACGTGGGAGAAAGGGATGGGCCACAGACGTTCATTACGTATAATGGCCATTGTTTCTGTGTTACAGGACAAGTGCAGTAAAATTCTATTCAACGTGTACAATTTATAAACGAATTTTCTATTCCAAACACATGAAATAGAATTTTGCTTTTTATTATTTATAGTATTAGTACCATAAATTTAATCACTTTTTTTTAGGTTCGTAAAGCAATTTTATTGATTCAATTTTAGGAATAATTTTGTTCTCTACGAATATGAAATTTTTAGCTTTACAAGCTTTAATTTTATAAATTTTTTTTATTATTTTTTAAGGACTCAGGTTCGGTATAATTTTAAAATTTACAAATTTATAAATTACTAAATTCTTAAAGTTCACTTTCCCAATTTCCCTATTTTCCAAATTTCCATATTTCTAAATCACTAATTTTCCAAATTCCTATTTTTCCAAATACCTACTCCCCCAAATCCTTAATTCCCCAAATCCCTAAATTCCCATCCCTCCCTAACCACCATGACAAATTCTAAAACCCATCACCTTCCAAAAACCTCACCTATCTTCCCAATATCACATCCAAACTTTTCACCATCACTAAAATATCTAACATCACTTACCTCAATATCAACCCACATTCTTTTCCACATACATCCACTTCCCTTCCCAATTTTCCATTTGTCAAAAACCGTGTAATAAACCTTTGTCATCAACCCCTGTATCCGTCATCAACCCTCGTACTTTAAAAGTAGTAATCTGTATCTCGCGTAAACGTAACAGCACAATAAGAATTCGAACGGTGCACGTCCATGGAAACCGCGGGAGTAAATCGTGCAATCGAGTTTGCGAGGATCCAAGGAAACGCAGAGGGAACGAAGAGGGACGTTGAACAGGGACACGATAAAGGACTGGACGGAAGAAGGAAACAGGAAGAAGAAGAGAAGGCGGAGTATCTCATGCAAAGCTCGAAGATAAGACGAGCGTCTTTCACGGTTCGTCGCATCTCAACAAACTCGGTGTGCGACTAGGGCGTAACAGAGGGTCGAGAGAAGGATATTTTCCTTAACATATCCATCACTTTGGCCGAGCTTTCTTTTCCTTTTATTCCGTTCTCCACGGTGAAATAACGCTGGCTGCCGGAATTGCGCGGAAAAAGTGCTCATTTGCAGATCCCCAGGACCCGGACTCGACCGGCAGCGATATCATCCGGCTTTGTATGAATATCGTTAAACTTTTCGTCTCGAAATGCAAAGACCGCGTCTTAAGCTGGAATCACTGACGAAGGGTCCCTTAATAAGGAACACCGTCTCTCCCCTCTTGCTTCTTTGTTACAATGCCAGCCATTAGATGCTGCTATATTTTCTTTGAGCGAAAGAAACAAGGACTGGTACACCTTGTGGCAATGTAGGCTTATGTTTGGTGGTGTACAGTGGCGGGAAAAGGTGCTCGATGATTTATTTTATGGAATAATTAAGGTAGACATTAATAGGATTGAGATTCTTTACTAATTTCTTTGTTAATAGTGTTATTTGGAAATTTTTAGACATTCAAATTTCTGGATATGGAAAGTCTTATGTTCTTAGGTTCATAGGTCTACCAGTTTGATCCTCGAGATTGGAAGATTGCTATGACACGAAATTCGTAGATTTCCAAATCTGTTTATTGTAATATTCCTAAGTGCCCAAATTCCAAATTTTCCAAATCTCAAGGTCTTGAAATACCAAATGCCTCCAAATTCCTAAACCTTCAAATTCCAAGATCGGAAAACTTCAATATCCCCAGATTCTTAGAACCTTAAAATCCTAGATCCAAAAATTTCTATATCATCAATTACCCAAAGTGCCAAATTCATAATTTCGCATATGTGAATGTATCTTAAAATACAATACTCATTTCTCCCAATTCTAACACACCCAAATCTCTAGATTTCCCATAAACCCTCAACTTCTAATTTTTCCACAATTGTAACTCTATAAATTTTCAAAAAAATAAAATACTTAATAATTTTACTGAACATCCTTGATTTAATGAAATACTATTTTTACTACAGTTGTTATATTTTCCCTAGGAAAATCAGAATTGCATCTGACTGTACATCCCGCTTCTGCCGTGTCGCGTTCGTGTTTCTAGCTTCGTTGTTCGACTCTATAGATGTCGATACTTTGTTCGTCTTTATCGTGGCCTTAGGAAATTGTGCGGATACGCGCACGGCAAGATTGAAGTTTGATGTTTATCAGAAAATGTGAAAACGGAGGAGGATAGGTGAATATTTTCACGCTCGTATACAGACACAATGGAAATCTTGTTTGAACGGTAGCTCGTTGGACTTTGATGACTTAGTGGATGAGAAATGATTTTAAAGGAAATTATTATGTTTTGAGAGGATATTAAGGCGTTGATGTGGAGGTATTCAGGAGGTTATGGTATTTTATGGTATTTTACTTTGTTTTGAATTTTTATTTTTTTAGGTGTTTATAGTGTCAACTTTTTAGGTTTTGAAGTTCATTTTATTATTTTTACAATCTCAAATTCTTTAATTCTCGAAGTTATAGATATTCAAACTTGAAGATCTTCAAATTACCAAATCTTCAAGTTTGCAGATCCTCAAATTTTCAAATCTTCAAACTTTCAAATTTTCCAATTCTCAAATTTTCAAATTCTCAATTTTCCAAATTCCCAAATTCTTAAATTCTCCAACCTCCCAATTCTGAAATTACCAAATCCTCAGAACCCCAAATCTGAAATCAATAAATCCTCCAATCCCTCTAACTCTCAAATCGCCAAATACTCAAATTTTTAATTTCTACTATTTCCAAATTTCCAAATGCTTGAATTTCTAAATATTTAAATTTCCACCCCCTAAAATTTCCATTCCCAAAATTCTGATCCCCCTAAATGTTCACATCTCCAACTCCCTAAACACTATAATCTACAAAATAAACCAAACCTAACAATCGAGAATTTACTTTGAAACAATTTTACATACAAACATAAAAGAATCGATAAAGTAACATTTAACATACGAGTCCATTCAATGTAACCAACCTTTGATTGAATACAGCTTCATCGAAAGAGTTAAGTGGTTATTGATAACTCTTTCAAATATTAACGATGACATTAAACCGCTACTAACATCGATTTATCGCAATGAAACTTTAATCATTTTTAGTTATTAACGAGTCGAACGAATTTCGACGAAGTCGTAATTGGAATTATTGTTATCGTCAGTTTCGCAAATAACTTGCCGGTGTAATTCGCCTTTTTTGTTCGGGAAAATACTCGATCGGGCAAACATTTATATCATAATGCATTAAACTGGCAGCGGTCGACAATGCTCGAACTCTCATCAATTCATTCCGGTGTAAGCCGTCTCGACAAAAACATGGATTTTCGCTTTCATACAGTCCCGTTTGTTTTATCTAAATTAACGCATTGATTTATTCCAACGAAACGAAAGTATACAATTTTTAGCTGGTTTCTACGCTGCGTACTTTTCGCTGCAGTTCTGAAAAACGTATCATTTTGTGTTCGTGATGTATCGCTTTTATGGTGGCTGTGTATCGTTCAGGGGTAATATTGATCGGGACATTATATCGATAATTCTTTCACGACAAAGTTTTACGGTTGTCGTGTACGTATTTATGTAATTTTCTAGTTTCTCAATTTTTCAATTTTTTAATTTTTCAGTTTTTCAATTTTTCAATTTTTCAATTTTTCAATTTTTCAATTTTTCAATTTTTCAATTTTTCAATTTTTCAATTATTCAATTTTTCGATTTTTCAATTTTTCAATTTTTCAATTTTTCAATTTTTCAATTTTTCAATTATTCAATTTTTCGATTTTTCAATTTGTCAATTTGTCGATTTTTCAATTTGTCGATTTGTCAATTTGTCAATTTGTCAATTTGTCAATTTGTCAATTTACCAACTTGTCAACTTGTCAACTTGTCAATGCCTCAATTTCTCAATTCTTCAATTCTTCAATTTCCTCAGTTCCAAATCGAAACTCCCTAAATCCCACATCTTCCCAACTCTTCAAAATCCCCAAACTTACAACAGTCCAATCTTCCCCAAATTTTCGAACCTCCAAATCTCCAAATATCTCCCTCTGTTACCTTATGAATCCCTCGCTCATTACCAATAATACCCTCCTACCTTTATCAACAGTAACCTAACCCTCCTCCACCCTGCAAATCTCTGAACTAGGGATTCGCAGAATAACGTAATGTTTAGTTCCGTTCGAAATCCAGCTTTACGTTATAATTCCAGCTTCCGTTAACAAACACTAGAGCGGAAAGGAAGAAAGGTGGCAACCGTACAGAATCGAGCCGAGTCCTCTTATTTTTATTTTCGTGTACCGCACAATATGTAGATTCCACTTTTAACGCGTCCGGTTAACACGCCGCTTTATCCGTCGAAAGCAACGAGCATCGCAGTTTTTTCGGCTAACTCGGAAAATCTCTAGCGTTCGCACGAATGCTTTTGCGAGGACGCGAAATACGAGCGTGGATGTTGTTGGAGGAGGGTTTGGGAAGTAGTCGAACGATTTAGAAGGGACGGCAAGCAAGGGAACGGGAGAGGGCGAATTTGGCCTGGCATTGTCGTTTTTCCGACGACTCGATGGAGGGGTCAGACGTGTCCGGGGCTGTGCCACGACACAGGCTGGCGTTATTCCAGCGTGGAAAACATTTAAAACAAAACCTCGTCGGGCCCTCTCGAGCGTTGTGCGACTGGTAGGTCAGGTATTCGGATAGGCATTCATTACTGTCAAAAATATGCCTGGCTGCGTATTATCTACGCTCATGCTGATTCCTATTTACTCGACGGATATCGGACTATCTGTGTCCCACGTTTCGCGACCATACGATTAATCTTCGTTCATATTTCTCTGAACATTCGAATTTTTTGTGTGATCGATTGATTCATTTTTTTAGGAGGAAAATTAAGGTTCGTATTACTGGTTGTTACAGTACAAATAAATAATACATTATACTTGTATATAATATGAATATATAATACATATATTCATTTTTGTATGGGATTTTAATTATTGAATACTCAAGATTATACGTAAATTTTAATCAAATGTAAATCCTCTTAAGTAAGTCACTTTTCAAGTATGACATCAAATAGTTACAGATAGGTCCTTAATGAAAATTCGATTTGGTTTCCCTAATTATCCACTATGTCTCCTTATTATAATATGTCTCTTGTAAAAACAAGAGGTGTTTCGAAAAGGAGTACCTTTCTGAATGTACAGCAAAATATTTTAGAAAAGAAAATGTACTGTATGTAACGTTTAGAAGGTTATAAATCATTCTGACGCTGAAAGACGTTCTAAATGCTCAAAGGGGTGAATCTTATGTCTGGCGTGATACCACAGCAACTTTAACGTTTAGTGGATCGATCTTGACGAATAGTTACGCCAAACTTTGCAATCAGTTAAATTACTCCGATTAAAGCGATCACGACACGAGTTGCGTGACCCGTCGAGCTAGATTAATTGAACGAAAATTTAGAGTCGAGGCGAATTTGAATCCAAAACCCTTATCGTGAATTTGCCTTTGGTTTGACAGTTAAACACGCTGATATTTCTGAAACTGTACTCCTTTTATTTTTATGTATTTGAAATTTTTTGTACGCTCTTTTTCTGCTGATGGGTACATAATTATGCAAGAAAAGGAAAGCTCTATACGGACGCTTTTTCTGTATTTAATGTTCGTCGCTGTTTTCTTGACGAGCGATCGCAATTTCAAGCGCATCGCGATTTATACTAAACAAATTATTCCGCGACGAATCGCATGCAAAAGACGTAAAAATACAGGACGCTAAAATCGAAACGCAACTCACGGAATTGACGCGAACGTGTCGTTAAAATGGTGCAATTAAATTCCAAAAATAAGTGATTAAATTAAAATGTATCGCGTTGGCCGAGTAAATCGTGTATTGTTTTTTTGGATAAAAATATTGTCGTGAAATGGCACAACTTTTTCTGACGAATGTTTTTTGAAATTATAAAATTTCCAATATTTTTCGACTGACTGTTTACGCAGGGAATGCAAATAGGAAAACAATGGTGTACGCGAAATTTCAATTCCGTTAATTTATGGAAAAAATTATGATGTGTGGACTTAATCTGTGGACATGTAAATGTCATGTAGAGAAAACTGTATGATGGTATGAAATCATAAAAAGCAATATATAGTAACATTATATGAAAATAAATATTAATATATCAGTTATAAAATATACATGTTATTATGTATGTAGTTACATGTTCAGTTACATGTGAATATGCATATGGTGTCAATATGTATGTTTTGAACACATGTTGATAACAATCAATATATGATAGTGTTATATGATAATAAATATTAACATATCTATTATTGAATACACATATTACTATATATGTAGTTATATGTTCAGTTACATGTGAGTACACATATGGTGTCAATATGTATGTTTTAAACACACGTTGCTTATACACATATGTAACAAGGGTTGTATAAGTGTAATAAGATAATATAAACATATGATGATGTGAGTCCATAAAAATCAAATAGTAGTATTGTCACATGTTCAGTCACATATGAATTCACACATGGTGTCAATACATATATGCATTTTAAATAGATGTCGATATTATAAGTAACAAGGGTCGTACAAGTTTAATGAGACAGGATAAACATACAAATATGTTGTGAAAAATATATTGATAATCTTAAATGACTTAAATAATTAATACATCTTAATAATAAATATCTGATACATTCTAAACATGTGTAACCACTCAGAAACATGTGCAGTTGCATTTTCTTTGTCCAACACACTAAACAGATGTTATAATTATTATTAAATATAATTTTCTATAAAGTGAGGTGTATTAAACGTATGATTTAAAGTACTAGTTTTTCCTAAAACATCTCCACCTCGATTTAGCAAAAATTTCCAAAACTAAAGATAGACGTACAGCCACGTAGTGAAAGCAAAAAGCCATGAAAGACAAAACTGTAACCAAAGGAAACTCGTTATAATTTTTCCAAGCAAAGCGTAAACGCTTCCTCGCTTCTAGTTCGCAACCATCCTACGACCCTGATCCTTTTTCATCTTCTTAGCCATTCATGCCGACGTACAATCGCGCAGGTTTGAACCGGTCAACGAATTTCGCGTGCTGGAAACACAGCAGTCGCGACGAAGGTTTTTTCGTTGGATTTTTTTCACGCGGGAGAAGAAAGGCGGAACCCCGTGAAATCCGTGGAAAAGGCGACGAAATGAGGGAAAACTGTTACCCAAGACCGTAATCGCCGCCTCGGTGATTCGGTCAAGTACAGTTTAGCAAGAGTTAACGAGCAGGGTTGAACGCTCACGCGAGTAGGTGGCCGCGCGTATTCCTGTTGCCCGTCTCCGCGTCGATTTAAACTCTGTCGGGGATTTTCCGCTTCGCTCGTTTATTTTCCGCTTTTAATGCACGCGATACGCGCCCGCACGGACATAATTCCGACGCTCAGACGAAGTTTTCTGCACCAAACTGTGCACGCTTCGACGAACTGCGCTGTTTAATCGCTCGACTGTACGTTAATACGGTTTATTGATCTACGAATCGGTCTGTCATTGTTTAATCTCCTAATTCAGTTGTGTGATGATTCAAGAAACTTCGGGAATTTCGAAATATAAAGATTTTTGGGAATGAAATTCAGGGAACGTGAAAAATTACTGATCATCTGACTCTGACAATGAGATATCAAGTTTTTAATTTGTTTACATTTACGAAGTTCTACATTAAAGGTATTTTTATTCCATGATGTTCAAGTTTCAAAAATTCTAAATCCAACTATTTTTCAGTTTATGAACTTTCAAGTTTGATGAATATCTTCCTGAAAATATTATCGTAAATTCATGCTAGCAAAGTAATAAAATAAACAAGAAAACTATGCAATAAGAATATAAGAATAAAGCTTCTAGTAAAGATAGAAAGCAGAAAATAATTGAAAGTAATCATGGTCTCGAAAGAAAATTCGTGGATCCGACAGGAAACGTGTAACCCAATCAGTTCGATCCAAGATCAGTATACAACGAAAACGAAGAACAGTGATTCGGGTCAGACGTAACCTCTTCTTCCGAGAGTAGATTGGTTCAATACTGGTGCAAGTCCGACCACGGAAATAGACGAATTAAATATCAATCTTATTCCGGATAGGAGAATACGTAGATAAGACAGAGAAGAAGATTTAGCCGGTGACTCGGTAATTCGTGCTTTCCTTAAATTGCTCGACGATCAAAGAATTCTGCACAAAAGAAGTTCTGGGGTATTCTGTGCTTTATAGGGGAAGAGTTTTGTGTTTGAGGAGGAAAGGTGAGGGGTGGAGAAGGATTTTGAAGAACGAGGTGTTTGGTACTGGTAATTATAGGAAATGAGGGTTTTAAATTGCAAGTTTGTAGATTTCTAAATTTTTTTAGTTTCCAAATTTCCAAATTTCCAAATTTCCAAATTTACAAGTTTTCAAATTTACAAGTTTTCAAATTTCCAAATTTCTAAGTTTCCAAGTTTCCAAGTTTCCAAGTTTCCAAATTTTCAAATTTTCAAGTTTCCAAGTTTCCAAGTTTCCAAGTTTCCAAATTTTCAAATTTTCAAATTTTCAAATTTCCAAGTTTCCAAATTCCTAAATTTCCAAATTTCCAAGTTTCCAAATTTCCAAGTTTCCAATTTTCCAATTTTCCAAGTTTCCAAGTTTCCAATTTTCCAAATTTCCAAATTCCTATTTTCCCAAAACAGTAATTTTCGAATTTCTTATTTTCCCAAGTACCTAATCACCCAAATCCTTAATTTTCCAAATACCTACTCCCCGAATCCTCAATTTCCTAAATTCTCATACTCCCCAAGTACCACACCCCCAAATCCCTAATTTTCCAAATTCCCAAATAATCTAATCCCTAAATGACCAAATTACCAATCTTTCAATTTTACAAATACTCAAATTTCTAAATTCTCCAAATTCTTCGAATTCTTCAAATTGTCAACTCCTACACATAACCTCACTTCTCCTTACATTGCTTCCATCCTCCTCTTCCACATCCCCACAAAGTGTGGCAATAAATCGTAAGTGTACCACCTCTCTTCAGCCTCTTAAAAAAACAAACGTTATAAATTCTCAAACGTCCAAAACTTTTTTGGTGATTCATATTTTATTAAAATTCCATTTGCTCCCTCATTCATTAATAATTCAGTCGTCCTTAGGTCACGACTGAAAAATACACAAAACGGAATATTTAAAGAATTTTCCAAATAAAATAAAAAACTCGGAGCTCTAGAATCGTCGCTATAAATCTCTGTGTTCGAAATCGGATTTATAGCCGATAGTTTTCGAAAGCTCTTAATGGCAACTTTCAATTACGATCGAACGAGCTACTATTAAAAAAACGGCCGCTTTACTGTCGGACACCTGATATATTTGCTGAAACTGTCTGGACCGACTAATGGAATACACAGACCGTTAACGGTATTCGGTCGGTCATCATTCTCCGAAGATGAACTCTCCTCCGCATCCTCGTCAGCCGGAAATCGCGTTATCCCATACAGAATTCATGGAATCGCTATAGCAGGCTACAACATCGAAAGATTTCGAACGCTTAACAATTTCACGATTGATGGAAATATCGATTTTGAATGAAACTTTTAATCGAATTCGTATTGCATCGTTTCGGGAAGTATCAAACTTTAAACGGTTTCGATTTTCGACCTCTTTTCACGTATTCTGCTTTTGTATTTGTAGAATTCTTTATTTTATGATTTTGAATAATTAATGTGGATAAAGTTTAATATTTATGGTAGCATAATGAATTGATAAATGTATGTTGTTATAAATGTTGATGTACAAAACAAGCTTTATTACAAATATGTGTATTGAACATGTCTTACTGCAAACATATATGCATATGTGGAATCAATGTTTGTTAGCCAGTTATTAAAAATTTACATATGCATGCACATATGATTAGGAAGTATATTATAATGTTCATTTTAATGCATTGATACTTATATATTATTATAGATGTATATATATAGAACAAGCTTTATTACAAACATGTGTACTCAACATGTCTTGCTCCAAACACATATGCATATGTGTAATCAATGTTTATTAGTCACTTCTTAAAAATGTACATATGACTATGAAGTATATTATAACGTCAATTATAATGCATTGATAAATATACATTATTATAAATGTAGATATATAGAACAATCTTTATTACAAACATATGTATTCCACATGTCTTACTCCAAACACATATGCATATGTATGTATAATGAACGCGTGTTACTCAACTATTAAAAATGTACATAAATGAAGTATATTACAACGTATTGAATGTCTATTATTATAAATGTAGACATACTGGACAAGCTTTATTACATACATGTAATCAACATATGATCACATATGTACATTACATATATGGCAAACGATGTCCGAATATTAAATGCGACTCTACGTAGAAGCAATCGATTAATCGGAAGGTGTTTGCCGAAGCTGTTGACACAATTCGTGGTGATTGAAACGAGAAAGAAACGCGAACACGTATCGTTAATGAAGCGTATTAAAGAGCCCTCGTGTACGCCAGTTGTCGGATAACGATAGCCTTCTAATTGGTGTTGCTTTTAACACCGATCCGAAGCAGCCACTTTTCCGCGTCTCCTCCTCTCGGATTCGTAATCAGCAATTTGCCAACTGATTATCGAGCTTTGCGACACTTCAAAACGGCAATTAAGCTTTCGCTACGCGAAATTTCCAAGCGTAATGTAATCCATGTCAACGCGACGAATTAATGGCGTGGCGGTCAGCGAAACGCAACCGAGGAAATATTACTTTTACAAAACCCAGTTAACCCGAATAATTAAAGCGGCGTGTGTGACAGTATTTTGATTAGAACGTCGGTGCATACTAATGTTTAGCGAGGCGACGGCACGCGGTTATAAATTCACCCGGTCGATCGGCCAAGTAATTCGGGATCGAATCGAAACTTTAATTGAAATCGGATCGATGTAATTGGATAAATTAAACGTTAATTAATGCGTATATCGTGACTAACGCGATAGTATCGAGAGATTTGTGTTGCCTAAAATCCACCCGGTGCCACAGTCGTATCTATGATTTCTATGGCGAAAACGAGATGCGCTGAAGCAGTGATACCCAATCACCGATGACCGATCAATGGGGGTGTCGATGCTACGAGTTGCACAAGTGCTAGGTACTAAATGTAGCTCAACCACTTTCAAGTTTCTATTTCATGATTTGAAATTCGAAAACCTTTCAAATTCTAGAATTGTAATTTGCAAAATTGTCGAATTACTAAATCTTCAAATTCTCAAATTCCATAGATAGTAATTTTTTAAATTTCATTTGCAAAATCATCAAATCACCAAGTCATCACATCACTGTGTCACCAAATTGTCAAATCACAAAATTACTAATCACCAAATAACCCAATCTCTACATAACTAATTCACCACATCAAATTCCAAACTCCTCAAATTCCATACCCCTCAAATTCCAAATTCTCAAATTTCAAACCCCTCAAATTTCAAACCCACCAAATTCCAAACTCCCCAAATTCTAAACCCCTCAAATTCCAAACCCTTCAAGTTTCAAACTCCCCAAATTCCAAACCCCTCAAATTCCAAACCCCTCAAATTCCAAACTCCCCAAATTCCAAACCCCTCAAATTCAAAAATCCCAAAATTTCAAACCCTTCGAATTCCACACCCCTCAAATTCCAAACTCCCCAAATTCCAAACTCCTTAAATTCCAAACTCCCCAAATTCCAAACTCCCCAAATTCCAAACACCTCAAATTCCAAAATCCCAAAATTTCAAACCCTTCGAATTCCACACCCCTCAAATTCCACTCTTCCTAATTTCTTAAATCCCTATACCCCCAAATCCCACTTTTCCTAATTTCCTAAATCCCTAAACCCCCAAATATCCAAGTACCCAACTAGCAATTTCCCAATACTCGAGAAATACGCAAACCTCCAATCCCCAAATATATAAACCGTAATTATCAACCTTCTGTCCCAATTAAAATAATTATCTTCCGCAAAACGAAACATGAAAATATCATATTTCCAATTATATAAATTCAACGGTCTTTGGAATTGATACGGTTAGCGCAAAAATAAAATTGCGGATTGTTAAAAGGGCAAATTGTAAATGTAATAGTAAATAACGATATCTCCTTCTCGTCGGATTTTCACCTTTTCGCAAGCAGCTTGCAGTGAAAACGTGTGTTCATGGCTTAAGCTCGGCGAGCTAAGTGAAACGTTTCCGTTTTCCAGCCGCCAGCTCGCGTTAATCGCGCGGAAACATAACAGTATCGTAAATGTTGTATACTCGTAGAACTGTAGACGCACGCTCGATTCGCACGGTAAAACGAGCCCAGCAGGGATTTTCGTTTGCCCTCTAATTCCTCGTTTGATTGCTCGGACGTCCGTTAACTCCGTTAGGCATCGAAATGAAATTAAAAGTAACGCTAATCTTCGCATTAACGCGAAACGCTGGTTCGTTTCGCTGGAAAACCACCGTGAGGTTAAATAAAGACAGTCTTAAGGCTGGTATTAAGATATAAAGTAGAATCTTGGTCAGGAAATGAAAATAAAACTTTAATTTTTATTATTCATTAGCCTGTAGAGCATTGGTATTTTTTTATAGGAGATTAAACTGAAATTATAAAAAGATGAATATTTGGGTTACTGAAGATTTATAAATATTATCAAGTTTATTATTAAAATTTAATTTTTTTTCTTGAAAGTGTATTTCTTCTTAAAATCATGAAAAAGTTTATGAGAATAAAACTGAGTACCAGTTTAGTTAGGTTAGGTTCAATTAAGCTATGTTTAGATTGGGTTCGAATCGAATTATGTTACGTTAAATCAGGTTAAGTCAGTTTAAGTAAAGTTGCATTAGGTTAGATTAAATTTAGTTACATTAAATCAGGTTAGGTCAATTTAAGCAATATTACGTTGGGTTAGATTAAATTAGTTTAAGTGAAATCAGGTTAGGTCAATTTAAGTAAAACCACATCAGGTTAGATCAAATTAAGTTACGTTAAATTTGGTTAGATCAATTTAAACAAAACTACGTCAGGTTAGATTAAATTAGTTTAAGTTACATCAAGTTAGGTCAATTTAAGTAAAACTACATCAGGCTAGATCAAATTATGTTTCATGAAATCAGGTTAGATGAAATTTAGTTGAATTTGTTGGTGAGTAATTTGATGTTTGCCCAAAAACAAATATTTTTGCGCTTTAGGATAATGTTTTATATTCTACATCAAACTGTCTCATCAATCTTAAGGAACGTTGAGTTTCATTTATGAATATTCAAAAGAATATTATCAAAACCCCTAAGGGTATTATTAAAAACGTCTCCTAAAATGGATAAATATAATAACGTTTCGAAGCAAAGTTATTTTTTAAAACTAATTTCTCAGAATAAAACGGGAATCACGTAACTCCGTTAAAATCTGTTTGTACGATTCGTCACGTTTAATGTGGCCAGCCGAAATCCGAGCGGGAACAGCAAATACCGCGGAGGGAGCGTGCAGTATCGCAAAAATCTGTGAAAATCTGCAAACATTCGCGTCAGCGAGTACTCTCCGCCGTTGAACCGACACTTTATTAGGTTAATTCAATTTAAAGTTCCGGCGAGTGCGTATACGGAGGAAAGTTTATACGTCCGGGGGTATAAAGTCCTCGGCTTTTATCGCCGTGCGGGGGTGATTGTACACGCGTTTCTTTCTCTTCGTTGCGTAGGGAACCGGGGGCCGGCAAGTTTTTAATTTTTACATCGACGCTTTTGCCCTTCCACGGTGCACATCGTTTACGAACTTCCGTCTCGAAGGCTTCCGAGTGACTTTTTGTGTCACGCGCTTCACGAGCCCGGCGGGCCTGCAATATTAACAAATTTTCCGCGGGAATTCGTCCCCGATGTGCGATATCCGCGAGATCAGTCCGGAAAACTGAGGAAAACCGTTGAGACACGGGGAGGTGAATCGGTACACGAGAGGGTGGCGCAGCCCTTTAGCAAAAGTTCAACGTCGATACCGAGGCATCCCGAGGCGGGCTAAAACTTTTAACGCGTCTCGAACTCCGGAGAAAAAGACGCAAACGGCGTACAGGAATCGAGCTTCCGGCGAAAATTCGCTTGGAATGTCCATTTCTGTAAGCTCCTCCCTCTTTCTTCATCCGCGACTCGAGTCACCGGAAAATCAGTCATATTTCATGAATTCTTTTGCCGCTCGTCCTCATCGTCGTCGCAGCGCTGAATACCCTCGAAACTCTTTCACCGTGAAACCTGAGTTGGATACGAGAGTTTCAGACGTCAAAGGAAAATGTTTAATGAGAATCAACTGTTTAGCTTAAATTCACGGGTCGAAGGGCGGTGTTGTTGGCTGCTGAAGCTTTGAAAGTTCATTTTACGCGTTACGGTTGCTGGCATAATTTACTAAAATGGCTGCGGGATATGGTACACTTCGTATATCGTCAACGAAACGATTTTAGTGCGATACGGCTTTCGTTTGACCTTTGACTGTATTTTGTTAGAAATTCACACTGAAATCCGACAAAAGTTATTAAAAATTTCGTACAAAAGATCTTGAGATAAAAACTACATTCCCAAAAATTGCAATAAGAGATTCAACCATGTCACAAATGACGTACCTTTTTTAGAAATTCTGTATAACCCGATAAATTTATCCAGGAGACAAATAAAGTACCGAAAGACACGCTTAAGCGACGTATCATCGAAAATTATCTACCCTATAATCCAATTTAACCCCTGAAACCAATTACCATAAATAGTCTTTCGGATGTTCGGTTCTGAAACACAGCAGAGAATAACAGGGACGCGTTTCCTAAATTAGCCGAGATTCCGCAGCGAAATTCAATTTGAAAATTCGCTTTGCCACTTCATATCGCGAGGTCTTAAGCCAACCCGCACCACGAATCCAAAAACCGCTTTCCGATAGGATCGGCTACGTTCCGTCGCAGCCGAAAGCAATACGAAGAAACGATTTTCCCTCCGTTTGCCGGGAAATTGATCGCGACCGCCAGATTGGCCGTTCAAGATGGGATTGTAACGGCCGAGGTTAGGAGTTGTATGCAATTTCGGCGGTCACCTGTGGACGATGGCTGAGAAATGCTTCGCTGAACCGTTGTCCACGCCTCGGCCATGATGTAACTATCGTTGCCGATATCCGTGTTGTTAACGTTGCCACAATTTCCAGCGTGTTTCAAGGTTCGATCGACACGCTGTGTTTCTCCATCGGTAGGTTAAGCCGCCCTTTGACCGAGGAGCCGTTAATAGTTCGACCGTGTATCGTTATGATCCTCCCGCTGTTCCCCGCAACGACTGCACGAACTCTAACGATAATTGCGCTATTTCGCAGTCTCGATCGATTCGTTTCGACAAATGGAATTTCACTGGAACAGAGGTGTGCAGGAGAATTCGTGATCCTTTCAATGACTGAAACGTCTCTTGCGTCGATTAATTAACCGGTTGCAGTTCACCGATTAAATTGCCGTTGTCAGTTTAGGTATTCGGTGGATTCTGGTTACATCTGCTTAAGGTTGTTTATGGATTGTATTTAAAGTTTGGAAACTTAGTCATTGTTGTGACTTGTGCGGTTTGAAATGACAGGAAATTCAGAATTTAAGAAATTGATGATGTGGACACTTATATTAATATACAAATTATATAACACATATAACTTATATAACACATTATTTAACGCATATAACTTGTAAATTTGAAAATCTAAAAATTGTAGTACTGTATTGTACACGTTAGTAATATAATGAGAGCCTGCTACACTAATTAAAATTAGAAAGGACTAACCCTTGCTATGAATAACCCTCGTTATTAACACTCACAACCGTTCTTTATAATCCTCATTCATTATCTACGTATTATTATTTAGTAATGTAGATTATTTTGTAAATAATGCTTCCCAGGGTCATAGTTGGTCCAGGAACTTTTGAACCCTGCAATATACGTAGAAGCACGTAGCCTCATTTCGAGCGACAACCATGAAAATTGCGTTTCCTGCTCGGCGATCAGCCAATGGTTTAATTACTAGCTTCGATATATTCCTCGATATCGCGGGATCGAAATGGAATAGACCTGGTGTCGCATCCCTCTATTCGTTTACTCGTTATCATCCGTTATCCGACGCGAATATTTATCGTAAATAATAAACGTTTATTTCGCTGTTCGCATACCCAGCACGCGTCGATAATTCAGTCGCTTCGATTAATCGGGAAGCTTAGATTTATTTTGCAACGTTTAATATTTTTCGATTAACCATTTTATTATAAAATATTCAGAACGTTTATCATCAAAATATTTTGACTTTCCAAATAATAGGGATTTTATATTTAAAAATAACACCAATATTGATGCTATTTTCAAGTTAGTTTCAAGGTTTCAAAATAACACTGATTTTATATTTAAAGATAACACCAATGATGTTATAAATTCATTCGGATAGTTTTGAATAAAACATGAGCTAATTAATCATTCATAATTATGTCTAACAATAAACCAGGTTATCTAGTAATTGCTGATCAATTATTGAGTAAGTTATTCTTATTCAAATTTCCAATAATCTAGGTAATCTAACTATCTCCATAATTATTCATCTCAAATTGCTAATCTTGATTATGACAGAAACCATGATAATTAATAATGAACTGTGATTATTTTAAATGTTCTACTAGATAAGTATGTTTATGTACATTTAAAATATTTATTGTTGCAACAAATACAAAACCGAAAGCTCCATCATCAATTTTAACCTATCACAAATTTTAATAAAACACAAATTAATAATTTGTAACTAAGTGATAGTAACTAAGTCATGTAACTTAGTAAGTAACTAAGTGATAGTAACTAAGTCATGTTAACGATTATAATCATCGTTTTATCTACTAACAGTAGCATTTCTGAACATTCGTCAGGAACCATGCTCGTGCGTTGTGTAAGACACGTGTTTGTGTATCGAGTGGCCATGGAAATTGCGTTTCCATCGAGCGACGGTTTAATTATCGTGCTTGGCTATTTCCCTCGATATCAAGGTACCAGTTAGTAGTCGATATGAAATAGGTTGAGGGCCCCGTGCCAATGAGGGTCCCGTTTCCTTGCAAATTTAATGCTCGCTCGTGAATATTTATGCGATGCATGAAAATTCAGTTGTATGAAGATTCTCCAACAACGGAAACTTCAAAAGACATGGGATACGATCGATTCCGATCTGATTCTTTTGATTAGGTTTCGTTGCCCCTCGAGAGTTTTGTCATACGTATCTTCATACTCCACGTCGAGCCTCTTGAGTATCGTACGCTACCTAACCAATACGTGTGCTGATCGAAATTGGCTACAACAAAACTGTGCTCGATTTCTGCGGAATTCATGTGACGTACTAAGAAATTTTTATAACAAATTTTTTATATTGGATAGGTGAAAAGTTTCTTTGTTTCTTCTTTTAATTTTGAGGAATTTTTAAATTTAGAAATTGTTTGCTTTCGATAGGGAGGTTGCAAAGTTAGGAATTTGGATGTTCAAGAATTAAGAAGTTTACAAATTTAAAGATAAACCTCCACTGTAACTCTACCTGTACTCTAAACCTAAAATAACCTAAACTCTTCGAAGGTATGTAAATCATACGTCATATGACCGGACGAAGACACGTCTCGATAATTCGATAAAAACAGTAGGTGTCCATTTGCCTGGCTTCCATCACAAAAGGCTTCCATTAGCGGTACAATGTTGAACTTTGATCATACACGCAACTTTGCTGCGTTTGATGGCCTCGCGAGCGAAACAATCGTTGATAATCTGAACGCTGGCGAGGGTGGCTCGTTAACAGCGATGAGTTTCTCTGTTTCCTGTATTTCTGTCACGAGGAACCGGCACGAGGAGGCCACCAATTAGCTGCGTAAATCTTCACGCTTCCGGATGTCCGGGGATCGCGCATTTAAACCTCTCGCAATTAGCAGCGCCAATTAAAAACGGAAATGCTGGCCCTCGCCAGCGATGGCATTAAAATCCGGACCTCGCAGGGAAACTTCGCGCCGAAAACTTTGGTCAATTATTAGCGTGCCAGGTTGTTGTAATTATTGTAATTATCGCGGTGTTACGGTCACGAGTGTCTGGCGAAATGTTTCGGCCCGAGGTTGACGAATTACACGGATTTCGGTTAACGGAGATTCGCGTTGATGCTGCTCCTTTCTAACGGTACTGAGACTATAATTCTTCTATGATTAATTGTACCACCAAGATAGCAATTAGGTATAATTAAGACCCGGTTACGGAGCAGGCATTCGAGCCTGGTCAACTGGGATGAAGTTTCACTTAACTTTCGAGTTTAACCTTTTGCGGTCCATTTATTTTGTATGAGACGAGGAGATAAACGGGAACACCGCGAAAATATACATAGTCATGAATTTATCGACGCCGGGTAATTAACGAATGATATATGACGATACACCCTTATTGCATACATTGTCATACCGTATTTTGAATATGCATTCAACGATTTTAAATGTTTCATTTCTTAGTACACGTAGGATATGTTCTAATCTATTATTTTCGAATTAACTAATTTATTTAACATTAAAATTACCAAACCGGTTGAATGACCGCTCCACAAGTTTCTTATTATAAGATACACATTTTGTTAAAATATATTCCTTAAAATCAGCATTGATTTTCATCAAGATAAAAAAAGCTATCAAAATTACATGACCCTTTTACAAGTTTCTCATTTTAACTTACAAGAGTTAAAACAATTTCTTTAGCATCTTTGCTGATTTTCATGAAGATAAAAAATGTGTATATTAATATATATTTTATCATTTATTTATTTATTTTGAAACTTCATTTTTAATTTCAGAGTAAATGCACGCCAATATCGACATAGCGCAAACAGCGAATATAAACAGAGTAAAGAACATGTTTTCGAATCGAATTCGCGACAATTTTGTAAATCAATCTTTCCATATCGTACGAGACAGTGAAGTGAAAAGAGTTAATACCGTGAAGGTATTTTTCTTTTCATAGCTATTTTCTGCCATAGACAGTAGAAGTTGATGGATGCAAGCGTACACGCGGATGGAAGAAATATGGACGTGTTCCTTAATACTACGAATTTAAATCAACGGATACAATAGATTTAGGACCACGAGCTTTGCAGTTATTAGAAATGATATATGTATCGTACAATTCTAGATACAGTAGAATAGTTCGCGGGAGTTGCCATCGTTGTTGTGCACCGTTGAATTTATTCACTCGTGAAATGGAACTAAATTTTCGTTTTAGATTGCAGTTTCAATTCACGCAAGAATTCAATAAATGGGAGCAAATTGGCTAGCTGGGCAATCTCCTGCAATTTATCGGAGTTATCATTTTTGAATGATTAAAAGAGAAATTGATAGAGCGATTAATTTGATTGTGAAATCTCATTAAAAACGAAGTAATCATTTTTTGAATTTACGTTCGACAACGAAGTGCACGTGTGTAAATAAAAGTTTAATTTAAAATTGTTAAAAACAAATGTACGGTTAGTAAAAAATATCTGATGTATACCTGGGAATTTTTAAAGAAATCTTGAAAAGACTACATTTTATTTAAAAATGAATTGTTCGACAAATGTTCAATCAACCAAATTCAATTGCTATTTTAAATAAAATGTTTTTCGATTTAAAATTTGTTTAAACGAAAAAGGAAAATAGAAGTTACTTGACAGACCATGAGAAAGAGTAAATATTGTGTGTATTAATTCTTCATTATTTCTTTACTTTTCTAATAAAAGTGCAGTAAACTGTTTCCTGCAGCGGATGTAAGCGAAAATTCAATTTCCTGGTAAAATTGCAGTATTGTGGAACAATATCGTGGTTCGAAAACATGCAGGAATTTAAATTTGATGGTCTCATCATTATGATGACTCAAACGCTGCGGATTTTCTCTTTCGTACAAAAGGAAACTCGACTTTCCCTTGTAAACAGTGAAAACACTGACGTTAATCAAAAGGATGCGATCTTCATGGGTCATAAAGTCTACTTATCATACTTGTTCGACAATCTTTTATTCATAAAGAATCAGGGTTTAAAACATAAAACATATTTTTCAAATTAAAATATTTATTTGTATTATTTTATTACTATTCGTAAAACTCCAATGATTCTCTTTTAAAATTAAAGAGATTATACACCAAGGATTAATAAAAAGGTGCAATAATGAAAATAGGGAACATTTTCCATCAACCTTTCAGACTAACATGACGTTTCGCAACTACTGTATAATTTTCGCATAATATTTTAACAGTTTAGCACATAAACACGCCACATAACTGTGAACAACGAAAGTAGTGTAAATTGTCCTTCACAAGTTCACGACCGAATAGAAAAGAACACTTTCTAAGTTTGCCTAGATCTATAGAAAGATCCTGCTTCATGTAGTGGTTTCACTGTGTTCTCTTTCCGGGTCATCGCCTAAATTATCTTCCGTCATGCATTCTTTCATTACACTCTCTTTTTAGACGCAGTGAATACGTTCATAGGGTACGTATATATCAATTTGAATGTAACTCTTATTTCATCAAATGTAATAACATATGTTATGAAGGTTAGTGATTTAACTGATGTTATGTGTGTGTAGAGTGTACAAACATATGCACGTGAGAATAATTAGACATATTTGTGTACATGTACACATGTCCATATAAAAATGATAGTATATGTACACATGGATATAAAAGTGATAAGACATGTACACATATGAATATAAAAAAGATGAAGCGTATACACATATGATCATAAAAATGATTTAATATATATGCATGTAAATAGGAAAGTAATAAAACATATTCACATATGAACATAACAGTGACGAAACATACATATATGAACACAAAAATGATAAAACATACATGTACACATATGGACATGAAAGTGACAAAACACATGTACTCATATCGACATGAAAGTGATAAAACATATGCACATAAGAACATATAAGTGATGAAACAAAGGTATATGAACATAAAAATGATAAAACATATATGTACACATATGGACATGGAAGTGACAAAATATATGCACATGTGAACATATAAGTGATGAAGCGAATATGAATATAAAACTGATAAAATATAATTTATATATTCCTATGAATATGATAAATCATATACACATATGAACATAAAAATGAGGAACCATACACATGTACTTACATATGCATCTATATTACATGACATAATTAAATAATTGTAAATTATACTGAAACTATATTGCATACCACAAAGTTACAAATATATACAATAATCGTCAATGTCATTTAACAATATTTTTACATATAATATCAACATGCATAGAGTATGAAAATTTTATCGAGTCACCCAGTGTATTTATAGAATTAAAGCTCGAAGGTCGTAACCAGTGAAATCGTGAGCGACAACAGGAATCCAGAAAACCGTAAGATTTAACAGCAGTACACAGGATAATTAGTGGGACGGATTTAATTTTCCCTCGGAATTGATTTCTGTACGGTTAATCGTTTTTCATAGAACCACGAGAGGAACGGGAAAAGAATGAAAGGACGCGATTCACCGCCGAATCCTTCGTACACTGAAATTACAAACACACACCGACCCGACATCAATTTCATCTATTGTCACACACGAACAATGCCGTCTGCTAAACTGCAAGAGGAAGCAGGAATTGAGATCAAGTGTGCATTCGTGCATGCGTATATGTGTACACAAGCATGTGTGCATGTATGCATGCGGTTAGGTGTGTCCCGTTGAACCGCCGCTTGCACTCTGATTGCGTTACGTTACGCTGCATTTATCGCGTATTTTCGTCGTTAAAATATTGTGCCGCTGTGTTTCGTGCTTCACAAAAATGTCGCTAAAAGTTTCGCATATTTCAAATTGTAAACGTTTATCGCCGTTATTTATGCACCTTGCAATTTGTATCATACAAATGCTGATATCCGTTATTGCTCTTTTTTTATCGGTCTTTGTTCTTACTGACGTTGCTTTTATTTGCTGATAAAAATACTGTAGGTTCTACGTTATTGGAAGTTTCGTGATACTGAACACTCCAATAATAAACTTAGCACTGGACTCGATTTCTAAATTTGAAGATTTGAGAAAGGAAGGTGCAGAAATTGGAAACAGATTTCCAAGTTTTGCTATACAGATGAATTTTCTGTTCCAAATTTATTAATTTTCAAACTGTCGAATATTTCTAAATTTAGAAATTTGTATAAGTGGAAATTCTAGTCAGAAATTTCAAACTTTTCTTCCCTAAATTTAAGGAAACGTAAATTTAACTGAAATCCATGTCTCTTCAGTTATCAGTATCTTCACTAGCACATCACTCTCACAGACTTAACAAATTTTTATTATACAAAATACAATTAAAAATGAATAACAAAATTCAGTGTCTATCCTAACACTAAATAGTATAACTAATGGTTAAACCCGTGTCTCAAAGTAGCGATATCTTTTAAGATTTTTATGTCCCTGCCAAGGGTCTCCGAGGTGTGATTCTTAGTAAGTTTTATGGGTACTTGAGAACAGTTGACGCATCCCGTGAGACATCATAAGATGTCGATCTTCCAGATAATTAAGTGTACACGTGAAAGATACTAAGCTTTCAAAAATCGTTGCCTAGGAACAGTTTCATCAAGAACGCTATTAACATGCAACGAATCCATTTACGACAGAGAAATTTGCTTGAAAATCACGTCGAGATTATTGATGAGTAAATAACCGAGCTTTGTCCCTTCCTTAACCTGACTCTAAATGCAAATGGGTACAAATAGTTGTTGAAGTTACTAGGCTACCTGATAACAAAATTCTTGGAATACAGCAGCAACGACTCTGAGTCACGTTATATCGTTGGATAGAGATTTTTCATTTATTTTATAGCGTTTGTGGCATTATAGTGGTAGCTAAAAATTATTTTCTGTGGATTTTATGACGGTTTATTTAATGTTTGATTTGGATTATTTGTGGAATATTTGAGGAAGGATTTTAGATATAATGGAATTGCAATGGATAACTGCAGCAGATGGCCATTTTGGAGATTTGGGGATTTGAAGATTAGTAAACTTAATACTTGAGACTTGAGAAGTCTCCAAAATTAGTTAATTATAGTATTTTTATATTGGCTAGTTATGAAATTTCTAAATCTTTAAAGTACTTTTCTTAAATCTTTAAAGTAAAGTAATTTTGAAAGGGTCGAAGTTATCAAATTTCCAAATTTCTAAATTACAAAACTTGAAAGGGTCGAAATTATCAAATTTCCAAAACTCTAAAATGTCCAATTTGAAAGGGTGGAAGTTATCAAATTTCCAAAACTCTAAAGTACCCAATTTGAAAGGGTGGAAGTTATCAAATTTCCAAAACTCTAAATTACCCAATTTGAAAGGGTGAAAGTTATCAAATTGCCAAAACTCCAAATTACCCAATTTGAAAGGGTCGAAGTTACCAAATTTCCAAAACTCTAAATTACTCTAATTTCCAAATGTCTCAAATGTCTTGTAAACATATTATTCTCCACATATTCCTCCTACACTATAATCAAACTTACCACAAACCACCCTCCCAGCTAACAACAAAAGACCAAACTCCATTTTAAAAATTACCTAACCTGTTGCCCACTTTCAAACGAAACCTAACTAAAAATGTAGATCATCCTACTTCATAACTGCTCCTAACTCTCCCTCTCAATTTCGCAGCCATCGTAACAATTTCTCAACCTTATTGTGCCACGAAGCAACATTATATCAGCCATATCCGATATCACGTTGCGTGAGTTCAGAGCGTAGAATCGTTACGGCAAGATCTCATGACTGCAGGTAATCACTACGGTGTCTTTCAACGACGATCGTAAAATATCGTAGTTTAAGCGTTGCTTCTACATCGTTAATACTCAGCATCGATTACAGCTTTCCATATTCGAATTCACGCGATTATTTCCACTTTTTCCCGAGAGCATCAGCTTTCTCCTCGACGAATTCGTTTTTCATCTACGTTCTTAATTCCGTGAGTTCACAAGCCTCGTGTCATCGTGTCCGCCACGTTTCTCGCGAAAGCGGTCGATGACATCAACGCGGTCACGGAGCTTTCGAACTTTTGCTGGCTTTCACCGTTTGCTGCCGTTCGACCAAAGACAGACGCTTAGTGAAAGCGATTAACCAGATGGCGAATCCGTGTTCGACATTGAGGATATTCATTCGCAAACAATGCTTACAAGTTTGATATTACGTAACGATGCTGGGATTAAGTGATTGTGAGGACTTATAGGTGTCCAAACTCGTTGATGTACTATGTGATGTACTGTCTCAAGTAATATGTTGAAGATTATTGTGAATTTCAAGTTTTCAACTTTTTTAATTTGCTGACGTGGAAAACTGGGGATGTTAAAATTTCAAATGTTCAAATTTTAATGTAGTTTATAATGTCATAATTTGATGAGAATTTAAGTCTTCATAATTTGATGACTTCTTACTTTGAACATTTGGAGGTGCAAAAATTATTTGGTGATTTTAAAGCTTGAAAATTTTGAAGTTAAGAAAATGAGAAAGTTAAAGACGTACAAATATAGAACTTGGAAATTTACAAACTCAAAGTCTCAGAAACACAAAAGTTCACAAAATTAAAGTTATAAAAATTTGTGTGCATGTAATTAATTTTGCATTTTGAATTTTATGACATGAATTTTAAACATAAAATGTGTTTTGCATAAAATCTAAAGAAGTTAAAAATTTTTAAAATGAAAGTACACCAATTATTCGTATATCTACTATTATTGTTTGTGGATGTCGACAGTGTTCGAAAGCAAAGTATCGGTAAAATGACGTTCCCAAGATTTCTTAATCGCTTGTTACACGTTAAATATTCCAAAAGATAGAGAGAAACGTTAGAACGTCGAGTGTTCTGTCCTCGGATGTGTAATTTCCGGAGCTATTTTAATTTAGTTTATTGGTCGACCGTGCCCCTTTGCGTCCGTTTTCTCCTTCCAGTTTCCGTATTACGGGGCAATCTGCATCGACCGAAAATAATTTCCTTATCTCTCGCACGAACAAAGTTAAACGCCTTTGAAAATTTGCGTCACGGGATGAGTTTTTAATAGAAACGGAAAGATAATTTTCTTACCGGAAAACATTATGAGAGTGCAGCTAACGTGATGCTGTATTCGAGTGCAAATGGATAGGTTTATTTCAGAACAACGAAATATATTTAGGATTATTTTTACAGGATTGTTTTTTAATTTTTGTAACTTTGCATTTTTAGGTTCTACAATTTCTGTTTCTCAAATTAGTATATTTTAAAATTATTATATTTTGTATTTTGAAATGGTCATATTTTTATATTTTATGTGTTCAATGTCTAAATTTGTATATTTCTACATTCTTCACATTTTATAATGTATTCTGAAATTTCTGTCTTCATATTTTTATAGCAACTTCTATATTTGACAAATTACTGTATTTCATATATTATGTTTCATATATTTATGTCAAACTTGTGTATCTCTAAAGTTATATATTCCTTTACTTCTCTATTGTTCAAATCTCTAAATTCATATGACACCATATTCTCCACGTTCTACATTCTTAATATTAATTCTGTAATTATATTTTTACTCAAATTTTCAAGTGTGTTCTCAGCTCGATTTCACCATTCTTGGTTCACTATGTGACAAAAACAAATAACCAGAAAATAATAACTAATAACAACAGTAGTTATCAGTATTAATAACAATACTAACCATACTACCTAATAATCAGCAAGCTATAACTTACCAATTTTCTCAAATTTAAAAATCTTCAATCGCAACTCCTCAACAAAAACCAAAAAATAAACGAACCCTAAAAGTAGACCTCTGTCCACCTCACCTATCACAAAACAAGAACACCATAAAAATGAAATGATTCCTCCAATAAATCGCCATTTCCCCATCAAAATATAATTCTCAACCCATCGCAAGTATAGAACGTATAGGAAAAGAATTTTTTCAACGAGAACGTCGCAGCCGGAATATAAATCTCGATTTCCTCGGGGCACCAGAGTCATCCGTCCAGGGCTTAGAGCACTCGATGCCTCCGATAAATCCGCAATGTAATCGAGCCTTCGCGTTGAACATCCCGGATTAGCCACTCGTCCGATATCTACATTGTCCCGTCTCCATGGACGCGAAATCCGCAGGAATTTTTGGTCCTCGATCGGGGCGCAGGGAAAGTCAATATTGTCGGAAGAAAATTGGCCACGTGGTTGTTCGCGCCGCTCTTTCTCGCCGCGAGCACGTACATATTTCTATGAAGGGTTTCGACGTAACGCACAAACGGGAGCCCTTATGGATATAAGGGAAAGCTGGCGAAATTGTACACTTGGGGCTGAATCTGCCTTCTTTAGAAAAAATATTGCAAATATGGAGAAGCTTTTGAGACGTTGATCTTTTGAGAGTTTTGGGAATTTTTGGGGTTTTGGGTGGATTTAGGGATGTGGGTATGAGAGACTTATTGTTGGGGAATTTGGGAAGAGTGGAATTTGGGAGTTTGATGATTTTTGGGTGGAATTGGAGAGGTGGGGAGGTGGGAGTTAGGAAGTTGGGAAGATTGGGATTTAGGAGTTTATGAAATTAGGAAGGTTGGCATTTGGGGATTTAGGAAATTAGGAAGAGTGGAATTGGGAGGTTTAGAAAATTAGGAACATTGGAATTTGGGGATTTAGGAAATTAGGATGAGTGGAATTTGAGGACTTGAGAATTTGAAAAGATGGGAATTTGGGGTTTGAGGAAATTAGGAAGGTTGAACTTTGGGAGTTTAGGAAATGGGGAAAATTGGAATTTGGGGATTTAGGATATTAGGAAGAGTGGAATTGGGAGGGTTAGAAAATTAGCAACATTGGAATTTGGGGAATTAGGAAATTAGGATGAGTGGAATTTGGGGTTTTAGGAAATTAGGAGGAGTGGAATTTGGGGGTTTAGGAAATTAGGAAGAGTGGAATTGGGAGGGTTAGAAAATTAGGAACATTGGAATTTGGGGTTTTAGGAAATTAGGAAGAGTGGAATTTGGGGTTTAGGAAATTAGGAAGAGTGGAATTTGAGGACTTGAGAATTTGAAAAGATGGGAATTTGGCGATTCTGGAATTTGGGGTTTGAGGAAATTAGGAAGGTTGAACTTTGGGAGTTTAAGAAATTAGGAAGATTGGAATTTGGGAAAATATTCCTATGTTAATTTCCCAAACTTAACATACTTTATATTTAATCGTCGAACATATGAATTATATTTAAACCCAATTTAAAAATCCAAGCTTTCGAAAAATATAAAAATTTGTAAAAATCTAGAATCACATATGTTATTTATAGAGTAAAGTGTTAATAACAAAAGCCTTTAATAAAAGAAAGAAAATGAGACGTTTAAAAATTGCAATTATGAAACGATCTGTTTTTGATCGAATATGAAAGGGAATAACACGGTTCTTCCGAATTCCTGATGGCACCTGGAACCTTATAAATTAATTAAAACGGCATCAAAGCGGTTACGGCATCCACTCGAATTAATTAATTTAACGTTTAGTTTAATCCGGTAATTTACGCGTGTTCGCGCGACGCGAATCTAATTTAATATTAACGACACTTTGCGAGGCGCGCATTTAATTGCCTCGGAAATGCGCGCCGCTGTTAACGTATAATCGAGGTGGTCACCGAATCTCCGACCGATCGTGTATTGTTCGATTTTCGCTGTAATAACGGTTCCGGAGCCATGGTGCTCAGGGCTACCGGACATTATTAACAACACCGAGTAGCCAGCGGTTAGTTTATTAACATTACTGTTCTCAACCGAGCTACAGTATCATCCCTGTTTTCGTCTCTTGACTTCGTCCTTGTTTGCTTATTAACGTGCCTATTGCACAGTAGGATACTATGTTAGATTCACATTTGCAAACTTTATAGTTATTTAATTTAATAACTTTTAGTATTCAAGACTTTTTTTGATTAAGAAGTTTCGATATTTTTTTATTTTTGAATTCACAAGTTTTCTAAATTTTCTAAGTACCCAAATTCCATTCATCCTAATTCCCTAAATCCCCAAATTTTAACTTTCTGAATGTGTTTAAAATTATATTACTAAACAATTAATACTATACAGCATCCACTGAATAAACGAAGAAACATTTCTACAACCCCGTTAACGAAAACCGTCAAAAGATACATTTCGAGTCGGATATTTCGAATTATTAATTTCTCGTTCTATCGTATCTAAGTCTATGGATTACACGGTATTTAATCTTTCGTAATACAGCAGCCTTTGTGGAAAACATTTAAACCAGGCTTTAATATTACGTCTCCGAGACCAATTCGCAATTATCATCCTGCACACAGTAGGTTTTCACAGTTGAAGTGCTCGGCAACTAAAGGGTTAACTGGATTTAATCTTTGATCGGGGCTTCATTTTGATGAAGTTTGCCGGTAACTTCTCGCGTCTGAAGAGATGAATTTCTTGCTGCTTTCAACGATTCTGAAGGTATGTAAATCTCCTGATTCAAAATCGCCTGCAGCGGGCGTTTAAACTTCAAACAAAAGTAGAGGAAGCACATTTACTATTTTCTTACTGAAACCTGAAATTGCTGTTCTTTATGCGTTCCTTTGCAACGTTTATTATACTTCAAGCGAAATATATGTATTATATCTAGTTACTTTTAGATCCTGATATTTTTGGATTTCTATATTTCTGGATATCACTAGATTATTATAGTCACAACTTTGTAGATCTCTAGTAATTTTTGTGGTCTTTAAGATTTTTATATTTCTTGATATTTAGGTCTTTAGATCAATATTTCTCTAGATTTCTATTTCCCAGGTTTCTGCACTCGTAAATATCTTTAGATATCTGTATTCAGAACTCTCTCAGTCCCTCTATCTCTATTTTCCCATATCCTGAAATTCCTATACCTCTAAATCCCTCCACCTCTATTTTTTTGTATCTCTAAATCCCTCCACCGCTAAATCCCTGTATCCCTAAATCCCTGTATCTCTAAATTCCTCCACCACTATTTCTCTACATATCCAAACCCTGAAACCTTAATACCAAAATTTAGATCCTAAAATCGTTATATTGCTTTTATCCATAGATCTCTAAGTCGCCAGTTATTTTTGTTCTCCCTTTTTTCACCCGTATATCTATCAAAATTTATTTTCATTCGAAGTTACACAGAGTAGAGTTATTGAAGTTTTGTTTTGTTCCTGTCCGCAATGCTGGAACCCATTCGGCGATCTGTTGTTGTCAGGATTTTAATAAAAATCTTCATTCACGTGTCGCGCTTTCTCCGTTTTATTGTCCGACCAAACTTCCTGTTGCACCGCATGCAATTAAACCGTCATCGCTGTTTCGACGTCGTTCGAAACTTTTTTGATTAAAAAGAGTTTCGGTCCACACTTTGTTCGTCCAGCTTCGCCCTTGTTTAGGACACAATGGTGTTCTCAAACATCTGTTCAATTCCGGAATAGAATACCACTTTTGATTAGTATTTTATCTAGCGGACTCGTGATAGCCGGAATCGTTGAGCTTATCTTATCTTGAGATGGTTCGATAAACTTTCGTTATTGGATCTTCCCATTGGTATCTCAAAAATGATAAAACATATTTGAATTTTTCATGAAGTCCATTGCACTTGTAAATATTTAATCACAACACACAAATTTTATATAAAGTTCTTTTTGAGTAATCTAACAGGAACCATGTTTTATTCTGGTTATATGTATACAATAAATTTTAATGTATGAAGCAGGGTGACATGTGTGAAATACCTCATATGTTATGCTCTACCAAAAACTATATTCTGTATTTGAATTATATTCAGTTAAATATAATATGATCAACTTTGAATTGCACCATATACAATAATACTTCATATGTGAATGTTAATATACATATATGTATATGAACTACATATGATCACATGTGAACTGCATATGACCTTAATTTACAGTACCAATATCTTCTTGACCATATTTTCTCTTCTATCAAAAATAGAAGAATAAACATCCCAATATTCAAAAGATTGGAATCGATCCAAAAAATTAGGGCAATTTTTGAGTGAAAAGATTAAAAGGTACCTCGGATAAGATTAAAGCCATTGTAGGTTGTTTGTTGTCAAACATCGTTCGCGACACAAGAGACAGTTATTCGCGACGATATTTCAGTGTAACCCCTCGTTTGCATAGCACAGTAGACGCACACATGCGGATCGGCTTCGTGTACCAGATTATAGATCACCGACCTCTTGAAGAAGCAGCCAGAGAGAGCCGAGAAATCGCATTATTGTCCTCATCTCGGTGTACTTTGCTGTGCAAGAAGCTCTCACACCGCGATACTTACACGGTCTGAGGATTCTAACTGAAGTAGCCACCTAACGTTACGTGGAACGAGATAATGCAAACGAGTTTCGATAATGGCTTTGGTTTAATAGACTCCTTATGTGTCCCTTGGGGATTGCACCACCTTTATCCGAAACGTAAATATTCTGTGTATTCTTTTACTTAAATACTATTTTTGTTGTATGTTTCTTTGGTTATGTTGGTACTAGTATTTCACATACGTGGACGTTTGTTCCTATATGTATTTGTTGAGTGTTTAAATGACGTTCAAGTTTGATATAAGATGTTTGTAGTAGATGTTAAATAATATTTTTACTAAATGTATACACAGAGATAAATCATGAAGAGCTTAGTTATTTTTTCAACAAGAAAAGTCTTTTAAATATATACGTTCTTTCAAAAATACATACATGCAGGAGTCTTAATATCCACATGCTTGAAATATGTAACTATGTAACTATGTCAAAATATTTTTATTCAAAAAGAGACGTGTCTATACTGCAATTTGTGTGAATTATATAAATAGATTTCTTCAAATGTACAACTTCAAATAAAATTTAAAAAATAATAAAATATAAGTAGTACATTTAACTAAATGCATTTATTAGACAACATAAAAACAGTGTTCATTAAATTTGCATTATAAAGCATCATATTCACCCATTTTTATCAAAAACAGTTTCAAAGCAATTAAGAATGTGATCACCTATAAGAACACATAATAACACGATAAATCGAAGTTTACCATTGATATAAAATTTTTAACGAGATTTGCAGACATCGCAGAGAAGATAAAAGTTCATTTTGTAAAGTGTCTTCAATTTTAAATGAGTTTCCATCGGCTAGCTGGTTCCGCGAAATTAAATTTAACCAAGAAATGGGACGTTTAATATCTCCCAACATGGCTACCAAATCAAACTGCTTATCTGATCGATAACGCAAACATCATGATTATAGGTTTAATCACTGGTATCTGTACCGTAACGCGTTCAATATTTATTAGCTGTCCGCAACGGAAATGAAGCAACAACTTCAATACGAATTCACATGACCGATAGTGCATCAATATCTTTACCGCAATCCAATATCAATCGACAGACTTCTAAACATTCCGGTTGATGTCTGTGCAAATTCACTGAGCGTAAATAACGCGTATTACGGTTGCATAATCGTATGATATAAAATTACGAGGAGCCTTAGTGGCTGAATTGGTTGTTATATTGATCGAATGATATTAATCGTTTATTAGGTTATTTGATGGTATTGGACTTCGATTATTGTAATGGAGGGTTTGGTAATTTGTAATTTTGGAGATTTGGGTTTTGAATATTCCAATTTTCAAATACCTATCTTTCTAAATTTGCAAATTTGCAAATTTTCATAAAACAAAAATTTCTAAATTTTCACAAAAACAGACAACAAAGAAATAATTAATTTTCATGAATTACATTTGTCTTCAATTTCTGTACGTTCTCATTTACCATAAAGAACATAAATCGTCTTTATAGTTGAAAAATCATTAGTACTCACTGCAATCTGAATTAAAGTAATAAAACGTTTGTTCCTCCCACTGAAGCCATCAAGACAGACACGTATATTTCATCGACGTTAATTTGTGATTTCAGAGCTGATATCAACTGACTGCACAAATGTGGAACTTGTTACGGTTATTTGCAGCCATATAATAACGAAGTTGTTTTAAAAATGTAAACGTACCGTATCAAAAATGTTTGAACATGGAAAATTGATATTGATACCAAATACAGTGCGAACGAGTTCGATTGAAATATCAACAAAACGGTAACCGCAGAATGCGTACGATATAACTAACACGTGTAGCTTACTTCCGAGCTATTCCCCTATGAAATATCACGATAACCCGATATTAATTAGCGACGAATAATCGAGGAATGATTATAATGCTCTATGTAACTTCCAGATACGGTATTTTCGTAATTGGATGGCATATTTGGAATTATTGATTGGAAAGTTGATTGTGTTTTAATAAAATATGTTGATTGGGACTGTATGCGGATTTTTGCGGTTTTATGGATTTTAGTGAGTAATTTTAAAGTTCAAAATTTCAAAGTTCACAAATTCAAACAATTTGAAGAATTTTAAGAGTTTCAAGAATTCTGTTGGAAATACAATTCACGACGGTTTTCCTACATAATCGAGTTGTACTCTCTTGATTAATATTATTAATGTATGAACACGTTAACAACGGATTTGTTATAATTTTGTTCACTCTCTTGTTTCTCAATCGCCATGATATACGCGTTCAATGTTAAATGTTAAGATAAAGTTTTTACATCCAGATATTGTGTTTGTTCTTTATTCGGTTCTAAAACTCTCTGCCTGCTCCTTATTCAATAGGTTATGGGCCCAGGCATCGCGAGTGTTAATAATTAAAAGCTAAAAAGTGAAATATTCCTTTTTGGTGTATGTCGTAAAAGAAAACGACGGCGTGCACGAACGATCTCGAAAGTTTCTCGATCCAGTGACACGCGAAATATTAAAAACATGAATACCGCAAATTCTCCGCGAATTGAAGTGCTCACCCGCGATAATTACGATACGTGGCGGATTCAGGCAGAAGCCCTTTTTGTGAAAAACGATACATGGCCGTATGTCTCAGGTGATATACCAATGCCGATAATCACCGGCGAAGGTGATGCACGACGCAGATCGGAACAACTTCAAAAGGAGTGGATCGCAGCGGATTGCAAGGCAAAGGCGGATCTCATACTGTCCATTTCGCCATTAGAATTGAAACAAATTCGTGGATGTGCGACTTCGAACGATGTATGGAAAAAGCTCGAAAGCGTGTACGCATCTAAGGGTCCTGCTAAGAAAGCGGCCTTGTTAAATCAAGTCACGCTGTGCAAGATGACTGAAGGTATGGATGTCCGAACGCATTTGACGGAGTTCTATGACGCTGTCGACAAACTTCATGCAATGGACGTTGAAATCAATGGTGATCTGCTCACGGTACTTATATTAAATAGTTTACCCGCGAGTTTTGAAACATTTCGTATAGCTATGCAATCACGGGATGATTTGCCTGATCCGGATTCTTTACGAGTAAAAATCGTTGAATTGGATGACGCCCGGAAGCAAAAGGAAAGAGGAAATGAAGACGGCGCCATGTTTGCGAAGTACGGACCATCTCGCGGACAATCACGAAAAGAGCACGGAAATATCGGTAATCAAATCGGTGGCAAACAGATAGTTACCGACCGACACAATATCGGTAATCAAACCGGTGGTAAACAAAATGTTACCGAGAGACGCGTCAAATACAAATGCGGTTATTGTCACAAGATCGGACACAAATCTTCAAATTGTTTTGCGAAACGGAAAGCGATTTCTTCGAGGGCAAATGTTGCTGAAGAGGCACTTATCGCAGAGTGTTTACATTCGTTAACCGATAGTGCAACGATGCCAAAATGGTGCTTGGATAGTGGATGCACATCCCATTTGTGCAATGATAAAAGTCTGTTTATCGAGTCGGAAGAAACGCGTGCTGAACTGAAGTTAGCGAACGATGCGATGACGCGAGTGACCGGAAGAGGTTGTGTTCGACTGTCAGTCTCGAATGGCAAGACGGAACAGTCATTCAAACTTCAGGACACACTACTTGTTCCAAACTTAAGAGTAAACTTATTGTCCGTCTCCAAAATTGTTGACAAAGGTAACGAAGTAATTTTTTCTAAAACTCAAGCGATAGTAAAAGATTCTCGAAAAAGAATAATATTAATTGCGGATCGTGAAGGTGATTTATTTTTCGTTCGACAAAAATTACAACAAGCATGCGCGGTAAGCAGTGTGACCAAATCTAGCGCGGAAATATGGCATCAGCGCTTAGGACACTTAAATTCGAATGATATGAATTTAATGAAGAATAAACAGTGTGTCCATGGTTTAAATTTTACCGGGGTCGCGAACACGCGCGCATGCGAAGTATGTCTAACTGGAAAACTGACATGCCTACCGTTCCAAACACGAACCAATCGTTCTCGCGCATTACTTGAAATTGTCCACAGTGACGTTTGCGGACCTATGCGCGTAATGTCAAAAGGCGGCGCACGATATATCGTGACTTTTATTGATGATTACAGTCGCTATTGTACAGTTTATTTTATTCGAAATAAAAGCGAAGTTTTTTCAAGGTTCGTGGAATTCAAAAATTTTGCGGAGACGCAGACCGGACATAAATTAAAGGCTCTCCAATCGGACAACGGCAAAGAATACTGCAACGAGGCCATGGATAATTTTCTTGGAAAATGCGGAATACGTCGACGTTTGACCACGGTCCATACGCCACAGCAAAATGGTGTTGCAGAGCGCAAGAACAGGACGCTTATCGAATCTGCACGTTGCATGCTCTTGCAATCAGGACTTTCTCCTTCTTTCTGGGCCGAAGCAGTTGCCACTGCATGTCATATTCAAAATAGATGTGTGACACGAAGTCTTGACGAAGGTACACCTTACGAGAAATGGACCGGTAAGCCTCCTTTTATAGGCTATTTTAAAATTTTTGGTAGTAAAGCTTTCGTACTCGATAAAACACCAAATAAGGGGAAATTTGAAAAGAAATCAAAGCAAGGAGTGTTCGTAGGTTACTCCGAAGATAGGAAAGCTTACCGCATTTGGATTCCAGACGAGAAGAAAATTATCACATCGCGTGACGTCAAATTCCTGGACGAATTTGGACCAAAGACCGAATACGAGGACTTCGTATCAGATAATAAAGAAGCCTTAAATAAACAACACATTGAAGTCTCTCCATATCAACATGTTGCAGATAGTCAGCCAAGGAATAATGATGATCTGGATTCACAGGGTCCTGAAGAAGAAGATCCTGACGGCAACGTTGAGACTGATAGTAATCAAGATGCCAATGTCAACGTTTCTGCCCCATCAACGAGACGTGGACGTGGTAGACCTCGCCTCGTGCGTATCGGAGGTCGTGGTCGTCCTTTGAAAGTTTATTGTCAGCCACGCGTGGCGACCGACCGCACCCAGGACAATCGTACCGCAGTCGAAGATGATCGCATCGGAACGAGTCAAACTAACGAAGTTCGCAACGCATCCGAAAACGAAGGCGTGCTGTCGTCAAATGAAGTGTCTCAAGACACGAATCAGGGTCGTGATCGCGGATCGCTGGATGATGATGAGGAGCTGGAATGGCACGACGCTGGTTTTGCAATGAGTGCATCCGAAATATCGTGTACTCAAGCTTTGAATGGTCCGGATGCTGAGGAATGGAAGGATGCTATTTACACTGAAATTAAAAATCTTGTTGTAAACGATACTTGGATGTTAGTAAATAAACCGGATAATCAAAAAGTTGTTGATTGCAGGTTTGTACTCCGAAACAAATACAATGCCGATGGCAGCTTAGAACGTCGAAAGGCCAGGCTCGTAGCGAAAGGATTCACGCAGAGACCTGGGATAGATTTTCACGATACCTTCGCGCCAGTGGCACGACTCCAGTCTCTCAGGCTGCTGATGGCACTATCCGTGGAGCTCGATCTTCAAATTTCTCAATTGGACATCACAGCTGCCTACCTCAACGGAGACATCGACACGGATGTTTATATGCGTATCCCAGATTTCTTAGATGAAATGTTGAAAGAAATCATTCGCAAAGAAGGGGATCAAATTATTGCAAACAAGGCAAGAATGATGCAGCAGTGTCTCTCGAACGGAGCACGTACTTGCAAACTTAAAAAGGCTTTATATGGACTTCGCCAAGCTGGTCGACAATGGAACGCAAAACTAAATGAAGCTTTCTGCGAAACTGGTTTAGTATCCACAAATGCAGACCCCTGCGTATATACCGACAAGAAGGGACAAGGAAAAACGATCGTACTCGTTTATGTTGACGACATTTTAATTGCATCGAACAATAAATCACGAGTCGATGAGATCAAGTTCGAGTTGTCTAGAAGATTTTTAACAAGGGATCTTGGAAACGCAGAATTTTGTCTTGGCATTCAGATCTCTCGAACAAGGGAGAGTTTGACGTTGTCTCAAGAAGGCTACATCAAAGATGTTCTGAATAGATTTCACATGGAAGACTGTAATCCTGTAAAAACTCCGTTGGCCATTGGAATAAAACTCGAAGAACAGTCAGAAGATAACAAGAGTGACCCAGAACTTCCCTATCGAGAACTCATTGGTGCCCTGATGTACATTGCTTTGGGCACACGTCCTGACATATCTCACGCCGTGAGTGTACTAAGTCAGTTTAGTAGCAACTATCAGAAGACTCACTGGCTGGCCGCGAAAAGAGTTCTTCGCTATCTGAAGGGAACTACAACTCATGGGCTCATTTACAGGAAAAGCCAAAAAGAATTAATTGGCTATGTCGATGCCGACTGGGCAAATTGTTCGCTCGATCGAAGGTCTTTCACTGGGTTTGTTTTTGTTCTTGCAGGTTCTGCTATTACCTGGGAGTCGAGGAAGCAGCGCACAACAGCTCTGTCCTCAACGGAGGCCGAGTATATGGCCGTCAGTGATGCTGCTAAAGAAGGTGTTTATCTTCTAGGTTTTCTCAAGGAGCTAGGGCTTCAAAATTTTGCTCAACTTAGACTGTACAATGATAACCAAGGAGCACAGAAGCTGGCCCGCAATCCATTGTTCCACGCAAGGACAAAACATATAGATGTACGTCATCACTTCATACGCCAGGTTCTTCGGGATCATCCAATCAGATTGGAATATCTACCCACCGAGTCTATGCTGGCAGATGTATTAACAAAGGCGCTTTCCTGTGTAAAACATGAAGAATGTATCTCTGGTCTAGGTGTATTACCTCTTCACAATTTTAAGCGGAACACCGCGGAATTGAGGGAGAGTGTTGGAAATACAATTCACGACGGTTTTCCTACATAATCGAGTTGTACTCTCTTGATTAATATTATTAATGTATGAACACGTTAACAACGGATTTGTTATAATTTTGTTCACTCTCTTGTTTCTCAATCGCCATGATATACGCGTTCAATGTTAAATGTTAAGATAAAGTTTTTACATCCAGATATTGTGTTTGTTCTTTATTCGGTTCTAAAACTCTCTGCCTGCTCCTTATTCAATAAATTCCAAGGATTCTAAGAATTCAAAGGATTCCACGGATTCCAAGAATTCCAAGAATTTCAAGGTTTCCAAAAATTCCAAGGATTCTAAGAATTCCAAGAATTCCAAAAATTCCAAGGATTCCAAGGATTCCAGAAATTCCAAGGATTCCAAGGATTCCAAGGATTTCAAAAATTCCAAGGATTCCAAAAAAATTTGCAATTTTTGAAATTAGGGAATTTAGGAACTCGCAAATTTTGAAATTTGGAAGTTTAGGAATTCGGAAATTTGACAACTCGAAAATTTGGAAATTCGGAAATTTGATAACTCAAAAATTCAGAAATCAGGAAATTTGACAACTCGAAAATTGGGGAATTCGGAAATTTAGAAATTCGAAAATTTTGGAATTTGGAAATTCAGAAATTCGGAAATTTGACAATTCAAAAATATGATAATTCAAAAATTGAAAAATTCGGTAAATTTGATATCTTTAAAATTACCTATCCAAGAACTCACAAATTCAATAATTGACTCACTAATGTTGTAAACCTACATAGCACTTTAAATTCCAAAAATTTAAAAAATTCAGAAATATAGAAACTAATTATCCTCTTCCATCATTACTATAATATTCCATGGAATACGTAGAATCCATAGATAACAGTTCATTGAACATAATTTAGAAATTATATTAAATGTTCAGTATGTAGGATCAAAAGCAGAATACCGAGCGTGAAATTAATACAATGCAGTTGAAAATGAGTGATGAAGCTGGTTCTCGTTTTTAAAACGCGATCAATCAATTACCGAATCCAGGAAGAGGTGAAATCGAACAGTATTCCATTGTTCAACGCTGCTGGTTCATTAATTTCGACGAATTAATAATATTTAATTACGCTTCGATTGTTTGTGAGTAATGGCAGATTCGATCAAATGAATTCTGTCGATCAACAACATGCCATTTTGACTGACATCTTTGCTGTTTTTTATCGATTAATTTGTATGGAAATTTTATTTGTTTGCTTTATGTGGATGTTTTGTTTGATTAAAGGTGGTTTGATTTTTAGGTGAAATTTGGCAGTTTGGGGATTTTTAAGGATTTGGGCATTTGGGGATTTAGGAGTTTGAGGAATTGAGAATTTGGGGATTTGGTGATATAGGAATTTGGGTTTTTTAATTTGGGAAATTTAGGAATTTAGTAATTTTCACTTTTTGAGAAATTAAAATTTGAAATTTTGAAATTTGGTGATTTGGAAATTTAGGAATTTGGAAATATGGAAATTAGGAAATTTAGGAATTCGGAAATATAGAAATTGGGAAATTTAGAATTTCGGGAGTTTGGGTCTCAGGAATTTTGAAAATTCGAAAACTTAGAAATTTGAAAATTTGGAAATTTGGAAATTTGGAAATTCAGAAATTTGGAGATTCGGAAATTGAGAAATTCGGAAATTTGAAAATTTGGAAATTTGGAAATTCGGAAATTGAGAAATTCGAAAATTTAGAAATTCGAAAATTTGGAAATTTGGAAATTTAGAAATTCGGAAACTTGAAAATTTAACAAGTTTGGAGATTTTTAAATTTGGAAGTTTGAAAATTTTTGAAACTCCAGAATATGGAGTCTAAAACACCTCAGAGTCTCCAGTCAACAATCTCACACTCGAAATACTTTTTTTCGACCCTACATTGCAATAAATTTTGACAGTCCGTTTACGTACGCAGAAACGCCATCCGAGTAAGGGTTAAAGTATCGCGCTTCCTTCTTCTCCTTTTACTATCGATCTAGTTTGTTCAGGAAAAGGCCTTTGAACGTTTCACCATCGAATATTGTGAAATAATTTCTTGCTTGACTGCGCTCTTTGATAGCCGATCGTGTAATCTTCACAGCTCGTAAGTCGTTGCGTCAAGAATGCTTTGAATGCTCTGCCATATCGATCAGTTTTATTGAAAAGAGGGATCATGCGTGTTACCTATTCACAGAAAAAGGTGACGAATGCAGAACACTTCCTGTGTTTTTAATTTTTTTTTTTCAAATGCGATCATTTTTATAGAGAGTGCATCAAAAATTCAATTATGTTAAACTGCCTGGAAAAATATAATCGATACGAAGAAATGTTTCAGATAAAAATTGTGTATCTATGCATAAAGCATTTATTTGACCTTGTTTTTCAAGTCTTTCAAAATTTCTGTGAAGGCCATGTTTAGATTTTTAATTTTTAAGTATGTGAATGACTTCTTTATCTTCAAAGTTTTTTATCTTGAAGACATAACCTTTTTGTATGAATTGATTCTAAGAGTTATTTTATAGTATATTCAGACATAAAAAGACATTAATATAAAATGAATGGTTTGTGAGGTATTTCAAGAACTTCATACAAAAATTTAAAATATTTCATGAATTGACTCTTTCAACACTGTACTTCAACACTACTGAGTACATACTTTTAAGTTAAAAATAAAAGAGAAGAGTAAATATGTAAATACCGAAACATTAACGAAGACACATTTTTATCTGAAGAAACTGCGATAAGAATTTTGACAAAAACAATGCAATAAATTTTGTAACGTAAGATGTCACACATGGAACCATTTATTAATATCTACCTTACAATATTAATCCTTAAATCTTAGTTAAATAAATCAGTTAATCCTAGATAACCTGAACTAATTCCATCATGAGAACACTGCTTCTTTAGGATCTTGGATGACACGTTGCTCAAAATAAAAATTTGAAAGTCATACACGCAGAGTGTATTTAGAAGATGAAAAGGAATTTGGAACGCGTAGTGAATCTGAAAAAAGAACGGTTGATAGGCACGAATAACGGTTCATTAATGGCTGACAAGTTTCGAAAGGTAAACGACTGGGAACACGTCATTTACGACAATATGCGGGCAATGAACCTTCCTTTATTAGAAGAATGCCTCGAAATCATTTCCCAAAACTTTATATTCCATAAAATTATTTCTCAAAATTTTATATTCCATAAAATTATTTCTCAAAATTTTATATTATATAAAATTATTAAGTATAACTCATAAAAAATTAAACAAATACTATACTGTTACGTAAAATAATTCGACTATTTTACTTGCAAAATATCTATAAAAAGCGGTAAGTCAAGTGTTACCATATTTGTACATCGCAGCCGTTGTTACAAAAGGAAAGGAAGTTGAACTTCGGTAGAGATAAAAAGTAATTGATGGGTACATGCGTTGAAAGAATACAATCTCTCGAACCTGCATCTACGTTTATTCGTAGAAAGTTTTCCGGAGGTCAACTTTCACCGTTCGAAACCTGTTCGAGAAAGGAAGATGCGCCATTGTAAAAATGTGAAGTTACGTTCGAAATCGCACCTTTGACTCGCGAATGCTTTGACTTGGGTAATATTTAAACTTCTATGAAACTACTGTGAAAACTTATAAATTCGAGGATTTGAATGGTAGAAAATTTTAATATTAGGTCTCTTGAAAATTTTGACATAAATTGTAGCATATTAATATGTGGAGGCTGCAATATTGTAAACATTGCATTTGGAATAAACAGAAAACAGAGAAGTGGTGACAAAGTTAATATATTAATAACATTTCTATGATTATGAATTTAAAATTTTTATTTTTCTACCTTCAAAGAAATTTATATCATGAAATGCAGAAGTAGCTAACAAAAACGCATTAAAAATAAAATTATTCGAACTGGAAATGAAGTAATCTGAACATTCGAATCTCCAATAACGTTAAGCAAACTTTCCACATTTCCACGCGCATTCCGAATTAATTCCAGAACAAAGCTATTTCGAATATCCAGCAAAAATCTACCGAAAGAGTAGAAGTTTCCTATACAGCGATAACTGAAATTTGCACCATCATAAAAGCGTAATATCGAACCATTCGCTGTCCTCGTTCACCATAACATTCTTCAGAAACTTTAGCTATATCGCTTCGCATGTGTGATCTTCGTACTTATAAAGTTCGCTTCGATAAAATTACCTTTCCACCGGTGAAGGTAACGGAACGCGTCAAATTCATCTGCTGAAAGTTTCACAAACGCGTACCGAATGCGCTACACAAATGGCGGACGTGTGAAACGGGATACGTGAAAGTGACGCCGAGTCATAGGGAATTAATTAGTGTTCGTCTATCCATACGTTGGCAGATTCTCGTTAACCGAATGCAAAGGTACGATCGACGAGGATCGATCTAATTAGATGATACCATTCGACCATATATCACTGGAGTTCTCGTCAGTTTTCCATACGCTTTTCAGCCACGACACATGCACCCTCCTCTTTTTCCATGGATTTTCGCTTCGTTGACCGAGGGTGTCTCTTTCGCGTGTACAGCCAATATTCAATGGTAGATGGGCAAAACGAAGAAAAAAGATGCTTGCGTCTCTGCCGGGAACATCAAGTGGTCGTCCCGGTCGTGGCTTTTTCAGCGATAAAAATCCTCGTTCTCGTTCGTTCTTTTCTTCTGCTCCCAAAGAGAAGCTAAAAGTCGTATTTCAACGTTTTCATCGATATCAATGCGGCTTGACAGACGAGCTGCAATCATCGATCCCTATAAACCGGTTAGCGAGATGCTTTTAAAATATGACAGCCCACCGGAATATTATTTCGGCAGGGTTCCCTTTTGCTATCTCGATTTCAAGAACGGAATAAGAGTTTCATTATATCGTTTCGATTTTTGATGGCAGGAAGAGATATATATAATGTAGACGTTTCTGCATTAAATTCAATAGAGACAGTGGACAATTTTTTTATTTTGTAACTTGCGAAATTTTTTAATTTCAAACTTTTTTGATATTGGGGGTTTCAATTTAATAGTTGAGAAGGTTTTACATTTTGAAGTTCGTGAGATTTCAAGTTATCTCAAATTCCCCAAATTCACAAATTTCCCTTAAGCACCAAATTCTCGAAATTTTTCAAATACCTCAAATTCCCCAAATTCCAAAATACCCTAAAATATCTAAATTCTCAAATTTTCCTAATTCACCAAATTCTCCAAATTCTCCAAATTCTCCAAATTCTCCAAATTCTCCAAATTCCCCAAATTCCCAAATCCCCGAATTCCCAAATTTCCCTAATCCCTAAATTCGCAAAATTCCAAACTCCCAAATTCCCAAATACCTAAATCCCTAAATTCTCCAAATCCCTAAATTTCCAAATTCCCAAATTTCAAAATTCCCAAATCCCCAAATCCCTAAATTCGCAAATTCCCAAACTCCCAAATTCCCAAATCTCTAAATTCCCCAAATCCCTAAATTCCCAAATTCCCAAAATTCCCAAAATTCCCAAAATTACCCAAAACTCCCAAAATTACCCAAAATTACCTAAAATTCCCAAAATTCGGAAAATCTCCAAATCTCCAAATTCCCAAAATTCCCAAAATTCCCAAAATTCCCAAAATCCCAAATTCCCAAAATTCCCATAAATCCCAAAATTTGCAGCATACAATTTATCAAAATTATCTCTTAAATACACAACCCACCGATATCACCTAGATTCAAAGAGAAAAAGTTCACTTGACAAGGTAATTTTTTACCGTACATATTTCTCGTTCCCCACGGTATTCACGCGTTGAATAATACGTTTTCACGAGCAGACAGAAAGCTACAAATCAACACGGGTGCAGTCATTGTTTCGACGAAGGTGCAACGATTAAGAAAGATAACGTCTCCCAGGGAAATTCATTAATCACATGACCAACCAGATGAAAAAGTGATTTCGTTATGTTCGCTAGGTAAGCATGACTTATATCCACTGGCGGATTTTTCGTGGGAATTGTAACAGGAAGAATCGTTGACAAAAGAAGGATCTATCCAGGACAATTCCTGTTGTCCGCGAAAACGTGACCATACTCGTAACCGGGGATCGAAAAAGTTATGGAACTTTTTATTAGCTTCTACTTAAAATATGAACGTGGAATTCTTTTAAAAATGCTCTTCTATAAAAATACAGGAAGCTTTCAGAAGTTCTTCAGGATAAAAATTTGAAGGACTTATGAAATAGAGAAATTTTATAACAAGATATTATTGTAACAACTGCTTTTTCAATTTTTATTTTCAAGTTCTTTTACTGAAATTTAAATTTTTAATTTTTAATACAACTGGGTTACATGTATGCGTATGTACATATTTGATGTATGATGTTTATATTATATTCATGTATTGATCATACTGGACTGATGATATTTTTTAAATAATTTTCCTGTCAGCTAAAATTTTGTATGAGTTCCGTGATATTTTTTGTCGCAATTATCCTCTGTATTTCGCGGACATTAATGACCGGGCAGTGGCAAAAAATTCATTAGAGAAAAAGTGTGGGGAAAAATGTTCATTTCACTGCTCGAATTGTTAGTTATATATTTTGTCGTGTAATATAAATACATTAGCATGAACAATAACGACAACAGAGTTTCAAACATGATTTTCATTATTCTATGAAAAATACATTACTGTCATGTTAAACTTCATTTCAAATATTGCGAATATTCTACTAAAGCTGTACCAAGTGATGATTCTAATTATAACCTAGAAGACAGTTGTTTAACCCGATTTCTTTTTCACACGAGTAACAGACATAAACGACCTAAATTACTATTGTTCACATCCGAGAGTTAAGCTTGTAAGAAAGTTGAGGTGTAAAATACTGTCAATCACAGCTGTCGTTTCGTCAAAGTTAAGTATCTTTGCCTGCAGCAGTATTGCGAATGATGACACGATATTAAGAATTAAAGCCAGTGAAAAGAAAGAGAATTTGTGAGGCAGTGGTTCATGACCCAAAAAGGAGAACGCTGTGAAAGTTGGTGCAGAAGAATCGACGTTGCTTATTTAAGAACTGTAGTGGAAGTAATATAGAAGTGTAGGAGGACGTGTGTGAGGGGATTTGGGGATTTGGGGATGTGGAGATATTGGAACTTGGGAGTTTGGAAATTTGGGAGTGTGAGAGTGTGAGAAGTTGGGGAGGTAGAAATATCAGTACTTGGAGATTTGGATGTCTGGGAATTTGGAGAGGTAGAGATAGCAGTATTTGTAGATTTGGACATTTGAGGAGTTGGGGAGGTAGAGATAGCAGTACTTGGAGATTTGGAGGTTTGAGAATTTGGGAAGGTAGAAGTATCAGTACTTACAGATTTGGACATTTGAAAATTTGGGGAGGTAGAAATATCAGTACTTGCAAATTTGAACATTTGAGAATTTTAGAATTTGAAGATTCAAAGATTTGAAACCTCAGAAATTTCCAAATATACAAATTGAACACAGACAATTAAGAAATGTAGAAACTGACATATAGGAAGTGGCACCTCCCTACACTCGTCCTAACATTGCACCCAAGTATATGCATATCAAATTATAGTAAGTACAATGTATTCCATATATTATAAATTTCATCTTCCAACACCATAACTCTTACATACTGTTTCAAATAACCATCGATAACACTACTGAAACCTTCTCCATATTCCTTCACAAAACACGTAACTCACAGCTCCCACCCCTAAAAAGCCCTCAGTCAGAAGATCAACCTTTTGCTCTATGACCTTACTTATGCCAGGTGTGTCAGTCAGAACTGATTAATTAGAGCTATAATATTAACACAGACAAAGAAATATGAAATATTATGTCAATATATTATTATGCAATCGTTGACTACGCAAATTATAATTAAACTTGAACTTCAAATTGGAGCGTACTAAAAATTTGAGTAAAATTTATCACAGCCGAAGTACGAGTACGTCACGAGTCTGACTCTTCAAAATAGTGCAAGTGATTAATCGCTAGTGATTGTAAAATAAATGTTAAAGATTCCCTTTAAACAAGCGACAAAGTAATTTATTAAACGAGGGTAAAGTTGCAAATTGGATGGAGTTAGCGTGGAACACGTGTTCTTGGTGCGGAAACGCCGAGAAACGCGAGCTCTTGACCGCGTCGGAAGTAGCCGATTGTTCGGGTTAGGAATGCCAAATGGTTCCCCGAACTTTCCGTTGGAATTTCAAACGTGTTCGGTACACGTCCAATTCCCTCTGACATCCGGTACACGGAGCTCAGCCATCGACGTTATCGATAACGGATGAGAAGCTTGGCCACCACCGCAAACTCCATTACTATGGTTAGCCCAGCTAAAATTAACTGGCGAAATTAGCGATCCAAATAGATCCGCATTCCCGCGGGCCACCGCACAAATTTCAAAGCTTGCGTTCTCTCAAGAATTATGCCGGATCGATATGATACTTGGTCATTTCCATAAGTCCCGCGCCCGCCTGGATGAGACTCTAATTTTCGACTGTTCATTAACGCGATCGCCGGTGTTTAACGCGTTCATTTTGCACCCTCCATATCCGACGCTTTAGCGGATAACTGAATTTCAACCGTGCACTGAATTAAACCGGCCGGAATTATTTGTAAACAAAGGAATCTTCGTTTTTCGTTCATTAACGTGTTTATATCACAAGAGTTACTACTATGATCAAATTGATTATTCCACGATTTGATGATTTGACGATTGGCGATCTGACGATGTAACCATTTGACTATTTGATCATTTGACCATATGACGATCTGACAATTTAACAACTTAACAATTTGACAAACTGATGATGTGACCATTTGATCATTTGCCCAAATGACGATCTGACGATTTGACAATTTAACAACTTGGCAATTTGACAATCTGATGATGGGTCCATTTGATCATTTGACCATATGACGATCTGACAGTTTGACAATTTGACAATCTGATAATTTGACAATTTGACAAGTTAAGAATTAAAAAATAGTGATACCTTACCACATCAAAATTTGGTAATATGATCATTGAAAAATTAAGAGACCTCTAATTTGCTAAGTTGGAAATTTGAAAGCTTCAGAATTTGAATAGGTTTGGTAACATGATCATTGAAAAATTAAAAGACCTCTAATTTGCTAAGTTGGAAATTTGAAAGCTTGAGAATTTGAAAAAGTTTGGTATCATGATTATTCAAAAATTGAGAGACCTCTAATTTGCTAAGTTGAAGATTTGAAAGCTTGAGAATTTGAAAAAGTGCAAATACGATCATCTCTGCAAATTAGTTAATATCACCTATCCAAATTTTCGAATTTTTAAAATGTGAAACCTTCAAAAATTTTAATATCTAAAACTCCAGAAATCATCAAATGTAAAGATCAGTCTAAGCCCATATTTTCCCCAACCCCATAAAAAATTCTAGCAATACAAACCTGTTCTCCATGACCTCCAGTAAAATTCGTCGACTTCCGGTAAAACCTTCGATCTAAGTTTTCAGAGTGCATCAATCCTTACGTCGAAAATGTTCGTGAATTCCCATCGAAGTGTATCGGGGTCGGGAAAGTATGTCAACGGTTCACGTCTCGGCGACATGCAATTGAACGTCGCGATTCGCGATTGAACCAGACGTTCAACGACCGTCGACGACACTAACGAATGCTCAGACTTGGTTCGACGAATAAATCACTGTGGAGATGATAAAATTTTGATGAGATAAAGGTGGATAGAGAGGTTGAGAGGAAAATTTGGATGGAAACAAGGGAGACAGAAGATGGTTTCGATGAAACGAGACGGGAGGATTCTCCGATGTGTACTTTGGATTATCGCGACTTTGAACGTTGTTGGGAATGTGCTCAAAGAGGATTTTACTTTTTACGATTGTTTTTGAACTGTTAGGTGAGAATCAGACGTGAGGGAATTGGGAACTTTATCTGAGGCGATAAATGCATTAATCGATTTTAATCGCGAAGGATTCGTTTAGACTGGGTCATAGGTAGACATATGTAATTGAAACGATATCTTGTATTTGACAGGGTTTGTTGTTACTTTCTCTGCTGGATTTATAATACATTTCGAAATACCATATTCATGATTATTACACTTCGACTAATTTAATGATTTACATTCGAACAAGAATTAAATAAGTAATTATTATAAGAAACACTTCAGAGGCTATGGAATAAAAGTTTGTATAACAACAACCTAAGTCATCCGAGATCTCAGTCTGAAGCTCATATGTGGTCACATGTGGTGTGACGTATATTAACATACATGTATGCAATTGATCATCAAACGTACTATAATACGTAACTATTTTGTAAATAATTACTAAGAAGTTTTGTAAACTTTTAGCCCACAATCTCAGAAAAATAGTTACATTTGTGATCTGAGATCTCAGCAAGAAACTCATATGTCATATATGAGTTGTGATGTATGTTAATGAATGTGTCAATTGAACGTGCCAAAATTGTGATATGTTAAGACTTCGTAAGCGTGTAATACGATGTTTTGGTACTTTTCGGCAAACAATCTCGTAGGAACAACCAGTAACCGGTGTTTCCCTTAACCCAGAAGTCAGCCGCGAACAGGGCTACCAGTTTAGTTATCTCCGGCATTCAAACTGGCTGAAGCTCGCGTTACGTGCGCTCGTGCTTTCGAGCTTTCCTGTCGAAACTACGCGCGTTTAACCGAGTACCGGTGCCCAATGGAAACGAGCCGCCATTAAGCTCGGCCCATTTGCCGTTTAAACGTTCGTGAGATCAGGGTTTCGCGACCATTCTCTCGTATATCCCCGTTTCACTTTTGCAATACAAGTAATATCGGCCCCTACGACGCTGGAAAATCAACCATTAACGATGGTCATCCTCGCCTGATCGCGGTATCGGTTTCTCTTTACTAATTTCCCTTAAAATTGTGCGGGTAAAAGTACTGCTCTTTCGATTTGCGCTAAGGTGTACTCTGACCAGAAACAATTCATATTACAAAAAAATATATAAATATCACTTTTAAGATTAACTTATAAAATAACAATAAATATTATTTAGAGTAACTCACAATTCTTTGTAAATATGTACAACTATGTAACCTATCATCATAATCTATCATTCTTTGTGAATAGATGTAGCTACTTACACACACAACATTTTTTAAAAATATTTATAATTGATACTTCAAACATGAGATATAAATAAGTAAGGGGGCTACTATGATAACAAAAATTATTTATATTACATTTGCAAGAAAGAATTAATGTACTTGCATATGTATACCTGAAGTTATAAAGTAACAAAATATTTACATAAAATGCACCTTGGTTAAGATGATTAAAATTACTGTGTAAGCAAGAAATTCGCCATGAATACGTATGAATACGCTAAATGGCGTATTTCATGTTTATTAAAAGAGTATTATCTATGCTATGGTATAATATACTTCTTAAGTATGCAACTTGTTCATAAAAATGAAGAGTACACTGTAACGAAAATTTGAGAAAACGCGGATGGTAATAAAATTACTAAACGAAGAAGAAACTCCATCTTGTACACATATCTTCCCTAAACAAAATGGCTGTGCACGTAACTGCCAAACTTGCAATATCTCCAAATCTACATCTTCAATTCTCAGTCTCCGCATAAACAGTCTTTACCTTAAAGCGATTTCTATCGCTCGATGTAGTTTGGAATATAAGAAAATGGGGTAACGAACGATAAACGAAACAATGAAAATCGAACGATAAATATTTGCACGTAGCTACGAACTATACGTATACGGTGTTTGTTGTGTCAAAATATTTGCCAACGTTGTAGCGATAAAATCAGGTTGTTCGATTTTCATGGCCGAGTGTAGGCCGTATGTTGCGGTTTGGTAGATTTTTCAAATTTCACGGGGGACGCTCGGTATTCACGATAAACAGAACAAATCGGTCTATTTGCGTTTCCGCTACTATCAATATCGGGACGACGGGACAACAGTGGGTCTCCAGTAAATCGAACGGTACGCGGCAAGTATACATTCGTATAGCAACGACGACGTGACGGTAATACGAAATTTTCCTTTGCTCGGAGAGTTTGCCGACCGATATGGACTTAAATGCCTGCGGAGGTTTTGAGAAGAGTGTAACTGTTGTGGACTGTTGTTATTTGTGTAAGGCTATTCATTTTTTGATAAGGGTAACGTGAATGTGGGGGACTTTTTGTGAATCTTGAGATGGGGGTATTTAGTGATTGTGTTGAGGATGTTTGAGAGTTTGTATTGGTGAAATCTGGAAGTCCATTTTTGGGGTTTTAGAACTTTGGGAGTTTAGGGTTTTAATTTTCCAATTTTTCAGCGCTCCAATTTCTCACCTTCCCAATTTCTCAACACCCCAATTTCCCACCTTCTCAATTTTTCAGCGCCCCAATTTCCCACCTTCCCAATTTCTCAGCGCTCCAATTTCTCACCTTCCCAATTTCTCAACACCCCAATTTACCACTTTCTCAATTTTCTACTTCCCCAAGTTACCACTTTCCCAATTTTCTACATCCCCAATTTCCCACTACCCCTATTTCTCAGCGCTCCAATTTCCCACCTTCCCAATTTTTCAACACCCTAATTTACCACTTTCCGAATTTTCCACCTTCCCAAATTCTCAAATTTGCCAATTTCTCATATTCACAAATTTCCAATCACTCACATTTCCAAATTCATAAATTCCCAATTTTCAATGCAAGCCTTCTATCTACATTACAGTGGACATCCGGGTCTGTAACGTGCGTCACGAGTTTGACTCGTGGTTAAAATTGTTGCAAAAATATAATTCATTTCCCTGTTTTTAAAAGTAAAACAAAAATAGAATCCGACAGAAACTTATAATTAAACATCCTGCATATATCAAAAGTGCAGTATTGAAACGTACATCCGATAATGGAACATCGAATGTTTAATGAAACAATTAATTTCCTTGTATCCTCATTATCATCGCGAAACGTAGAAATTTTCAAGTAACACTGACAGATTAAATGAACCGGTTCCATGTTTGTTTCTCGATCGTTCGTTTAATTCGCGCCCTGGCACCGGTGTGTAATCCACGAGCCGAGTTATGTAGATCCCGGGCTTATCGCTCCAGGATTTCCATTCTGTCTCATTATTAATTTCCATGCGTTAAGCAGCCAAGCTTGGGATTAGTTGGTAGCGTCGTTACACCAGCCGACGAAACTGCAGCATTTCTATGGGGCTCCATTGATTTCACGACGTAATTATTCGTGCAGGAATGTCGCACCCTATGTCGACGACCTATGGTAACCTCTTGTGCCATTAAAATTATGTGAACAGTAGGAAAGAAATCTCATGGTGATGTTCATTCAAATTCCTAACTTTCTTCATCTCTAGTTCTCAAAGTCTTTGAATTTCTAAATCATTGAACTCCTAATTTTTTAAATCTCTAATTCCTTCATTTCTTAACCCCTGTTTTGACGAGTCTGACTCGTGACGCACTCGTACATCGGGCCGTGATCAATTTTATTCAAATTTTTAATAAGCCTCAATTTAGAGTTCAAATCCAATTATGATTTGCATAGTCAGCAATGGAATAATAACATATTGAAACAACATTTCAATTTTTTTGTCTATTTTATTATTATAGCTTAATTGAGTAGTTCTCCCTGACACACTTCATAAATAAGTCATAGTGTATGGGGTTAAGTACATAAACATCCATATTGCCAAGGCACCAAATTCTCAGATGATCAAATACTTGAATCCCTACGTTAACAAATCTTCAATACCTCCATTTTCAACATACCTCAAGACCTGAATCACCAAATTATTAAATTTCCAAGTTACCAAATTCTTGAATACCCAAATTCACAAATCTCCAATTCCTTCATATCCCACGTACCTAAAGACTTAAATCACTAAGTCACCAAATTCTCATGTGTCCAAATTCTTAAATGTCTAAATCCTCAAATGTTAAATTTCACAAACGTATAAATTCTGTAACGTCCTAATTCTCAAACGTCTAAATTCCCAAATCTCCAATTCTTTCACATCCCACGTACCTAAAGACCTAAATCACTAGGTCACCAAATTCTCAAGTGTCCAAATTCTCAAATGTCTAAATTCTCAATTGTCCAAATTCACAAACGTTCATATTCTCAAACGTCCAAATTCTCAAACGTCCAAATACTCAAGTGTCCCAATTCTTGAATCCCCAAATTCTCAAATCTCCAATTCCTTCATATCCCACATACCTAAAGACCTAAATCACTAAGTCACCAAATTCTGAAGTGTCCAAATTCTCATATGTCTAAATTCTCAAATGTCCAAATTGTCAAACGTCCAAATTGTCAAACGTCCAAATTCTCAAATGTCCATATTCCCAAATCTCCAATTCCTTCATATCCCGCCTGAAGACCTAAATCACCAAATGATTAAATTTCCAAACATCTCAAATCCCCTTTGCATTCGTAACACAAACATATCCTCCCTCTCCACATACCACTCACATCGTCACATTCAAAGAACATATTCCTAATTTACATTCTACGCAAACTCCCAACGTAAACACGCGTCGTCTCGAAACATCAAAAATGCATCAAACAGGTAACAATTAACATAATAAATTACCAAATAAGCACAGAGTCTGCAATGTCCATTTAATACTTTATCCAACATGAACACAAACATAATTCTATTCCTTCGCAGGACAATATCCACGCGTTTAACTCCATGCTCGTGAACGTTCCACCTTCAACCATGGTTTTTCTCGTATTTATCTCCCTGGCCGAGTAGCAGCGTATACGAGGAATTTAAGAAACGGAAGAAACCTTGATAAACCCCCGTTCTACTATTTCTTCCAAACGTAGCGTCCCATTTGAAGCTCGACCGACCACATTGTTACGCGTGTCGCAAGACCAACGAAACATTCTCTCGCGAGTGCTCGTAACTCTCGTCCGCAGAGACGAGCTTATTACCTGGGAAACGTAATACCCGTGGAAATAAAGCTTCCATTCAACTTAGCGTTCTTGTTCCGCCTCGTATTTTCCCTACGCTTCTTAACGGCAAAAAAGAACGGTCTCTTTGGATGATGAACGTTTGATATCGCGAAAGAAACGACGGAACATCGTTTGGTAAAATGAACTTTAAATTAACGAAACAAGAACGCAGACATTTTGCCTACCGTTGAATCGTTTCTTTTATGGTGTACAGCCGGTAGCAAATCTTAGTTATCTGGGGAAAATGGATAGGGAGAGTTCTACTTGTTGATTTTTAGAGATTTGTAGGATAGATTGAGAGTTTGGAGATGGGAGGATGCGAGGATGTGGAAATTTGGGGAGTTTGGAAGTTGGGATTTTGTGATTTGGAAGAGGGAGGATGCGAGGATATGGGGATTTGGTGATCTAGGAATTGGGGGATGTAGGTATTTATCTTGGAATTTGGGGAGTAATGGATTTGAAAATTTTGGAAGTCGATGACTTAGAAATTTGAGTGATAGGTACTTTGGGTGCTTTGAATTTTGGGGATTAAGAAATTTGGAAATATGGGAGTTTGCTAGCTTAGGAATTTGGGGACATATGTGTTTAGGAACCTTGAGATTTGGAAAGTAATGGATTTGGAAATTTAGGAGGTGGATGGACCCTAAGAATTTGCGTCATAGGTACTTTGGGTCCTTTGAATTTGGGAATTAAGAAATTTGGAAATATGGGAGTTTGCTAGCTTAGGAATTTGGGGACATATGTGTTTAGGAACCTTGAGATTTGGAAAGTAATGGATTTGGAAATTTAGAAGGTGGATGGACCCTAAGAATTTGCGTCATAGATATTTCAGGTCTTTTGAATTTGGGAATTAAGAAATGTGGAAATATGGGAGTTTGATAGCTTAGCAATTCGGGAACATATGTGATTAAGAACCTTGAGATTTGGGCAGTCCTGGATTTGGAAATTTAGGCGGTGGATGTCTTATGAATTTGAGTCATAGCTCCTTTGGCCCCTTTGAAGTTGGAAATTAAGGGACTTGTAAACATAGAGGGGCTCAGTAACCATATGTGACATATGTGATTTGGAAATTTAGAAAGTGGATGTCTTACGAATTTGGGTCATAGTCCGGATCCTTTGAATTTGGGAATTAAGGGATGTGGAAATATGGGAGTTCGGTAGCTTAGGAATTAGGGAACATGTGTGTTCAGAGACCTTGAAATTTGGGGATCAACATATTTGGAAATTTATGAAGTTGGTAGCCTATGACTTTGGCGACATAGGTACTTGGGACCCTCAGGACTTGTGAATGCAGACATATGAGGATTTAGAGATTTGGAGCTGTAGAGATATTGGAATCTAGGAATTTATGGATGTAGAGGCATGGTAATGAAGGAAGTGAGGAATCTAGAGCTACATATGTGGGAAAAGCTACATATATAGAAGTGTACAGAATTACAGAAGTATGAAGATCGAATGTTGAGTCGCAGAAAGGATCTAAGAATCTCAACAGATATCAGATGTTCAGGATATTCAAAAACATAAAATATATTAAAAACTTAAAGATCTACAGGTATGAAAACGTATGTAATTTAATTCTATTTTTCATACTATTTCATTCTCATTTTCAACATCCTCCAGATTTGATTATATCAATAATGAACTACTATACTATCAAATTTGTGTGTTTCGAAAGAATATATTAAGTTTTATATAATATGTTTAATGCAATTAGATTGTTATATGTGGATTTGGCTGGTCAGTTAAGTCCAGCAGTAGCGAAAAAGTTCGCCACAGTCAACATTCGCTCTTCCAGCTTCGATTTAACGCGATCGATCCCGATATGCTCTTCCCGGAGGATTGTCCGTGGATCACGGAGCAACGCGACGCCGGCGCTCCTTGTTCCACGGACTTTGAAAGTTTCAAAAGGCCGGATCTCCCACAAATCACATAATTTGTATGCATGAAGTCGGAATGTAGACGCGTTACGATAGCACGGCCGAAGTCACGGCTCGTCGAGATTCCTGCGAACCAGACGCAAATTTAGTCCGAGACCCCCATGGTGCCGTGCTCGTGTAACGAATGTGGACACAGACGGTTCTAGATTTTACTTCTGCCTCTACGTTTTATTAGAACATCGTATTAGTTCCTTTCACGTTGGACACAAGATCTGCTGGGTAGAGGAAAGTTACCTAATATGGAGAGGTGAAGGCTATTGGCCTCATCAATTCAAGGACCTTGAATATTTATACTTCTTCAAAATGAACATTCTCAGAAACCTTGTTTTTGAAAGAAATTTCAATTACTACACGTCTTAATTTTGTGTACAATAATTTTTTTTAGAAATGAAATAAATCAACCCTTCTAATAAACATGATAAAAACATGACAATACTACACATGATGAAAACTACCATACTATAAAAAATACCATAATTATTTAAAAATAGATATATATGTATGTCATAATCATGTGTACATCAAACATGATTAATCACAGAAATATTAAATCATTAAAAGTCACCCTAAAATTAAAATAAAAAATGCATCCACAAAAAGGTTGAAGGTGTTCAAATATCCAAGCAAAAAATTGCAAAAGCGAAAAACTTTAATCTGGCCCTTTTACCGATCCCGCTTTAAATTGCTCACCTAGAATTAAAAAGTTTCATTTTTCCCGTTTCCGTAAATATTTTACAGGACGTCCCTTTCATAGTGGAGTATAAAATTATAACATCTCGCACCTCTTGAAAAGAACGTCACTTCAATATACTCTTTCGCAGTAATCGCGCGTATTTATACCGTCCGAAATTGCGTTTAAAACCCCAGCCATACAGCACCGATCCATGAAATAAATTAATTCCCGAATAAACTGAATTTTCGAGGGTCGCGTGTTATCGTGTTCGACGAGTTCTGCCGGTGAATTAGCTCACGGGCAAAAAGAATTATGGACAAAGTTGAGAGCATTGTAATTGCAGCGGTCTAGCGGGTTTATTCGCGACACCGGGGAAAGTTTATACACCGGTGACGTGAAAAATGGGGGAAAACGGATCGATCCGGGATACACGGTATGCAGGATGTTGGAAAATTTCGCGAGTGACGGCCGAATTTCACGCGGGATCCCGCGAAATCCTCGCAATTCGATGTGTAATTAAAAACGATCTACACCGGAATCGGTGGAGAAATAAAAGAATTATATTCCCGGTAATTGGAAAACGTGTGTCAACGAAGTAACCGCCGTTCAGTCTAATATTTGATGAAAAAAGAAAATTGCTTTCCACGGCGAGCACGGAACTTTTTATCTTCTTCGCGATACCGCCGTCGACGGTTCTCGAATATGGAAGCTCGTTAATTTTACTACGTGTGATTGATGTCTGAGAAAATTACCTTTTACGTTCATGAGACTGGTTAACGCTTACGTATCGATAACTAATGACAATTTTTAGATACTCGGAGTTGAGGAAGGTGGAGATTTAGGAGTTTGAGAAGTTGGGATTTGGAATTTTGGAATGTGACAATTTTTCATTTTGGGGATTTAGGGAATTGGGATTTGGAATTTTAGGATTTGGAGATTTCAGAATTTTGGGTTTTGGAAATTTTAGAATTTTGAATTTTGAGTTGGGGAATTAGAGGGTTGGGGAATTAGGGAGTTGGGGAATTAGGGAGTTGGGAAATTAGAAAATTGGGGAATTAGAGAGTTGAGGAATTAGGAAATTGGGGAATTAGAGAGTTGGGGAATTAGGAAATTGGGGAATTAGAGAATTGGGGAATTAGGGAGTTGGGGAATTAAAAAATTGGGGAATTAGAGAGATGGGAAATTAGGAAGTCAGAAAATTTGCAAATTAGGAAATTAGAAAATTTGAGAATTTCACAATTCAGGAACATAGAAATTTTAGAATTTGTAAATCTCAAAATTCATGAACTTAGAAATTTGAAAAATTTAGAAATCAATAATGTAGCCACTTAAAAATTTAAAAATTTTATAACTTGATCCTTCAATAATTTAAAAAGTGAGTAATTACTTTATTATTCGTACATCACAAATATTTCCACATACATAAAATTAGTCTCATCCCGATAATTCAGTAATCCACCCCATTTAGCATCAGCAGTAGAAACGTCGTAATGTAAATGAACGTATTCGCAGCCATATATCGAGACGACTGTGTTTGATATAGTATCTACAACTTGTTATATGATCGTACTCCAGAGTGTTGGCAAAACCGTAGATACAGGTTGTAAGAACGTTGTTGGCAGGGTCGCATAGAGCCGGGTGCAAGAAGAGACGTATTGCGATGCTGCAATCCGCTTGACTGCGACTGTGACACGAGCGGCAAAAGAAGAAAGTAGGGCGATGAGCATCGCGAAGGAGAAAGGTGAAAGGAGAGCCATGGACATCGGAAAGGGAGAAAGAGAAAGGGATGAGGACGGATGCATCGGAACGGTATTTGTTGCGCACAAGGGTGAACAACGTAAGAGGAGCGGAAATGTGTAAAGGGAGAAACAAAAGCGTCAGCATCGAGTGCTAACGAGGTGAGAAAGGTTTAGACAAAGAGAGTTACTTTCGAAGAATGAGGGTTGAAGGGGTTGAACGGAGCTGAAAAACGGAGCATGGCTGCAAGGGAATGAGTAAATAAAACGAGAAGCAAGTACTCTACATAGACGAGTAAAGGGAAATTAATTGTAACGTTGCTAGCTGAAAAGATTGTCAACGCAACTTATTTTCCTCTGATTTAGATATGCAGAAGACGTCGCAAAATAAAGCTTGATATTTCTGGTTTCTTTTGAGACTGAGTGCTCTCGTAGATCAAAGATTGCAAAATACACTCTTATTCTTTAACACGATAATTCTTTTACGTTCGACAACGTTTGCTTTTGAGGAAATTCTAGTCGGGAAATTGCTTGTTGCTTCTTCCTGTTTGTCAATACATACATTTGTATTTGAGAAGAATTTTATTAACCTGCTGTCTACTGCTGCAGATATATTATACTAAAATAATATACTTGAAATTCTTATTCTTTGTTATTTACAGAATAGTAAATTTTATACATAAATTTCTTCATCACACTTCTTACCTTTGATGATTACTTTACATACTTTTTCAAAATGTCAAAAGGAACTGACATTTGAATTCTTTTATTAGTGTTATGACTGACTAAAAACTTTTCCTTTGAATTTATACAATTACACAACAAACTCAGTAATGTTCTAAAAATATAATTTTGTTTTTCTTATAATTTCAATCTGAACCAAAATCACCAGAATTTTCTCAAAACGCTTGCTATTTTAACTTTAAATCGATCGGTGTACGTAACCTCTAGTTCTCCAATAATGTGACGTAAGGTTGAGTAACGTCAGCATCATACGACAATATTAATACCATAATTGTACTATATTAAGCTTAACGGTGGGCAGAAAAGTAATAAAAATCTAGTCTATGCTTTTATCAGATCATTGTTCCAGTATCAAGTGTCATCCATTTTTAACATTGCATTCTGTAACCATTAGCTGAGACAATCCACCTTCCCCTATTATTTTACATGGATTCCAGACACGAAGTCTCATGACATACTTTCCTGGATCACTCAAATAATCATGGTCGTAATATCCTTAAGTTACTGCAGCTTTCAGGCAAAGTAAACTGAAAGATGATAATGCGAGGAGATGCACTCATATTAGTTACTCTATTTCACTTATAAATAGTTTATGATGTTTTAGTGTATTGTGTTTCAATTCAACTAGAGAACTTTATGATCAAAATAATTATTTATTTTTGTGTTTGTTATATAAGGGAGAAATTTTACCTAACAGTACGATACACGTACATATTTTTATTACGAGAAAAGAATAAAATAAAATTGAACAAGGTAAGTTTTTCGTTTGAGGAATTTTTATTATAACGAACGTTTCAACGTTCAAGGCTCGAGTCAAGAAAACGCAGTTATGTTACTTAACAGACTATTAATCATTGTAATGCAAAATTATATAAGTCAATGCAATGTCTATTGTGTTGAATGTTTGATGTGAAACGAAGGAAAAAGATTAGCAGTAAATCGACACACATGTAGATTTGGTCACACGTAACCGCAACATGTGAAGTTCAACAATGTGGTCTGTGAATGCGTGACGAATTTTTTGTCTTCAGAGAAGTTCTCAAACCCTAAAGACCTTTAGCAGTATTTCAATGTATAAAACATGTGACCCTTCCTATAATTACCCAGAAACTTCGGCTCAAAGAGCATTCGACAAAGGAGTATTACAAAGGAGTATTCTCGAAGTATTATTGAAAGATTCGAGATCAGGAAAGGGTTCGGAATGTAAGAATTGACGAATGGACCTGTTTCGAACCGCAGTCGACAAGGAAGACCCGTTTCGGTGACGGACCAAGGAAGACCCGTGGAGCAAGGTAAGGGCAGCGTGGGCGAGAGAAGGCGCGGCAGAAAGGTGGAACAGGTGAAAAGGAGACGGAAGGGAAAAAAGGAAAGGCAAGAGTCGAACGCAACTCGTTAAGCAGAAGAGAGAAAGATTGATAACGCGAGCAAGAGAGAAAGGAAGGAGGAAAAGAGGCCGAGGCAGAGACCTACATATTCCGTGGGGCCAATGAGACGGCGCAATGTGGCGGCACGGTGTTTCTCGTCCTTTTCCAACGAGTTTAGCCGATCTCCGAACGAAGTACAGCGCAGCCGAGACCGAAGTAGGGGGATGGAAACGAAGGTAGCTGAACGGAGCAGAGCGCCAGACCGACTCAGTTGCCCACGAGCATTCGCCAGCGAACGAACGAACGAAACATGGCTGTCCGTTGCTTGAATAACGCGGGTGTCGTGCTCGCGACGTGTACGGTGTTTCTGGTGTTCGCCGGCGTTCTTGTTGTCGCCGACCAAACGCAGTCCGGCTTCAAGGTGGAGAAGCTGTACGTGCCAGAGGTGTGCGACGCCAAGTCGAAGATCGGCGATCAACTGACCATGCATTACACCGGCACGCTGCTCGATGGCACCAAATTCGACTCAAGGTCAGTCACATTTCAAACGATCCGAGGATCGATGGATCCTTTGGTACACGTGTCACGGGTGAACGTGTGCTCCCAACTCTTTACACCGTTTTCGACTTCCTGTTCTGAGGTTATACCATGTTCCAGATTCAGAGGCTACGTCATCCGGTCACGTAGGCCGAGATGACGCTAACAATGACGAAATCGTTAGATCGTTTAACTTCTCAAACGTTGAGAGATTCGGAGGATTGAATAGAGTTGTTTATGATCAGGTGTTTGCAGTGTTATGATCGGGTGCGAGTTTTGAATTTACTCCGTTTCAGTTGGATCGTGGATTCACTGTGAATGATGCTCGATTTATTCTAGTTTGAATTGATCAACTGTCTGTAATACTCTTATGAATTTTAATCATACTTCACCATATGTTCTGACTTACCCTGTTTGCATTATGTAATATTGTGAAATAAGAAGTTTATCAGTGCTTAGTTTATCAGAGGTTTATCAGAATTTTTGTTGATGACCTTCGATTGTCGCTTTCAATCAAAACAATGTTAATGCATATCTGCAATGATCATAACTTCCACATGTTTTTTATGGAAATTGTTCTATGAAGTAGTTTAATGTACTAGGAATTCTAATGTACTTTGAAGTTTATTCATTAAAGAGACTTGGAAGAAGTCTTTACAGTTCTTGTTGTAGTATTTGATTATCTTCTAACTTGTTAACAATTTTTTGTGCTCGTGGAACGTGCTGGTCTCTTCGCGAGTGCTTTGAAAAATGGAAGATTAAAATTTGCACGTGGCTCTGTAATGCTTTGAGAAAATAGTCTTGGGTACTGTTTACAAGATTTGCATCTTACATGTGATTCAACTGTGCTTTTTTTTATTACTCGTTTTGCTATAAATATTCGATTTGGGTGACACAGAAAATTACTGACTAATATTTTCCTGTTGACTTAAAAAAATTTGGAAATTTTTAACAAAATTACGTTATAATAATTTTGATGATTAACAAGCAAATAAGAAGTTTAATTTTGAGATAATTTAGTCATTGTACATCATTTCATTTTAATTGAAATATTTTTTATTTATCAAGTGTAATATGTTGATATAAAAAATTTAACGTGTTTAATGTATTCAGTGCTGAATGGCTGACCAGTGACCCACAAGATCAGTACAATCAATAATAGAAACAAGAAGAATTTTTAGAGTAAAATTTTAATATTTAATTTTGACGTCCAATTTTAATATCAGTTTTGAAATTAATATTCACATTTCAATATTGCATTACATATACTTTCAGAAAATACTCTGAATTGCAATTATAGTGTCTTATTTCACTCGATTGTTTTCATTGCGCCATTCAGAGCGTTAACTTTTAATATCCAGTAGTGATGTAACTTACAAATGTGACGAATTTAAATTGTGTTTATAATTTGTATATTTAAATTGTAAATATACTTCTAATTTTGTATTCAGGGATAAAAGAGTTAATAGTAGACTACATAAAGCATTTCCACTTTCCTTGCTTTTCTTATCCTTGTACTGATAAGTGGTTACTATGAATGATACAGCTAATATTTAACTGAGCGATATCGTTATAATTAACTTCGTGCGTTATCGTTATCATTCTTTCTACAAAAGCTTGATATATTAAACGAACTCTTGATTTCTTCCAATATTTAGAATATTCTGGAGATATTAGCAAAAAGAAATGATTTCTTAAACTTAAAAATATAAAGTTTAAATGTGAAACTTCTAAATTGATAAATTTGAAATTTATACATTATTAAATTTGAGATTTGTACATCTTTTATTTTAAATTTCTAAATCCTCAAGTTTTCTCAAAATTTTACTAACACAAACAGAATTTTATATACAGAATAAAAATTATCAATTGGACATACGACAATGATTCATCAAAGCAGAATAAATAGGTAAAACAAGAGAATATACATAAGTATGAATATTTTCTCTTACTCAAGGTTTTGTTGTATGTATTGTTTTCTAATGATGATGAAGACCAATGTTCAAGAACGCACTTGATGTCACTAGGCATGAAACATAATGTAGACGTCTTTTTTGTCGGTAAAAATTGTCTGCTTATAATTAAAGTGCTCGATAATTTATTCTTTCTTTTATTATAGAACAACCAGTTGGAGATGCTAAATTTTATTTTTCATACTTCACTAATTTTAATCATTTTTATGTATAACGAGGTCAGTGTCCAAATTTAAAAACTTTCAAATTACTAAATTTTTTAAATTGCAAATTTCCAAATTCTCAAATTCTTAAATTTCCAAATTTCCAAATTTCTCAAATTCCGAAATTTCGATGTTTCCAAACTCTCAAATATCTGAATTTCCAAATTCCCAAATTTACAAATTCCTATGTTTCCAAGTCCCTAAACTTGCAAATACCCATATTTCCAAATTCCAGAATTCCCAAATCTCCAAAATCTCCAAATTTTCAAAGTCCTAAATTTGGAAATTTTCAAATTCCCAAAACCTCAAATTTGCAAATTTTCATACCCTCTAATCTTCAAATCCCCAAATTCCCAAAATCCCAAAACCCCAAATCCCCAAAATTGCAAATTCTCAATCACTCACCTCCCCAAATCCTCAAATTCCCACACCAAAAAATTTCAGCTCCCACCTATCTCCATAATCTCACTCACACACTTATTTTTCCCACGAGTTACATTGCCCCCAGTATACTTTGCATAAACTACCAGTAAACTTGACCAGAAATTTTTCGATCCGTACACAATTTGTACCGCTATACACTGTAAGGTTGCTTCGCAGAATCAACTAATTTCCTCGATAGAATCAATTCACGATTCGTGCGTTCCTTATCTGAAAGCGAATATTACCGAGTCCCGATGTCACGTAGAGCAAGCGTTTCGAATAGCTTAAAGTAGGAACACTCGTAAGTCGTAGGCATTCCAAGCGACGTGCTTGGGTTTTGGATCGTTCGAACTGAAAGTCCCTCGAAACGATCGATATTCCTTCTTAAAATTCCAACTACTCATCGTGGTCGGTTCGTCCATTTTCCCTGAAGAATTTGGAAACCTCGGTCGAATCTAATTCATGATTATTCCTTGATCTTTAGGCGTCTTTGACTGCTGCGTCACTCATAATACCCACATCACGCAAATTTTGACAGGGACCTGTCGTCTATTTTATTAATTATGGGATGATATTAATTATCCTACGCTGCTTAATCAAATATTTGGAAGTGGGCAATATATCATGGATGTTCGACTTATTAATGGTATTAATGGCGCAATTTATTAATAATATAGATGGTCGGTTGAGATGGTTAAACAAAAGAAAAATGAGGTTGACAAGGTTGACAAGGTTAAATTTGTTACAGGTATAAATAAGACAAAAATACAGATATTTGTGAATATACACGTAAATAATTATATTAATAAATAATGTAATTTATTATAAAAATAATTTGTATCCTCTGTGTTCACAAGTTAAAAATTTATCTAACTGCTGATCGATAAAATTTAATTATTAATGATAGGAATATTTTCTCCAAATGTACCAATATTTCTAGCATGAATTTCTCATCCGAATCGATAGTGTCCACCCAGAGAAATCGATAGCCATCTTCCCCGCGAAACCGATAAATGTCTTCTCCGGTCGTTAAATATATTCGCGTGTAAACATGGCCCATTATCATGGCTCTGGTGACCTTCATCCTTGACAGATTAAATAATCGTGCTTTCTTCGGCACGCCAATGGCACGAGGATTATCACACGACTGTTTGTGTCAGCGAAATATCGCGCTATTAATAACGAGGGCTGAACTTAGCAGACCGTGAACGAAGAATTTAGATTTGTCATTCGCCGTGGAGAGTTATGAATTACGGACTGTAATAATGGACTTCTTGATTATTTGCCGTGTAATCATTCATATTATAACATTGCGGTAAATGAAACGTGATGAGATTGTTTTCAAGAATCCAGGGGTTAAACTTCTCTTTTCGAATTCACTGAAATGATTTTTCAGCACTTCTTTTGATTTCGAAACTTGATTTAATCTATTTACAAATAAACTTGTTAAACTTCTAAATTTTCTAATTTTTACAGCTTGTAAAATTTTTTAATTGTTTGAGGAAATATTTTGATGAATTAACAACATAACCTATAAATTTGTCACGATAAATCTTTTCATAATATAATAATCCCTCAACTTCAAACAGAACGAAAAGTCTTATACACGAAAATTACATTATTTCGCCCCGTGATTGGTTAAATTCCACCCTTACAAATTTATCGATAAGTTCACCCCACACTTTTAACCGTTGCAGCGAATGTCATTTGCGAGAACGTGCATCATTCAAATTCGATATTATAAGCAGGAAACACGATGAACAAGATCCTTTGTGGTCGCAATATCACGCGAAATTGTATCACGTTCGGATAAACGTCGTCGGTACTCGTGTTTTCACAACCATTTGGAAATCATCGCTCGTTAAAAGTTTTGCGAAACGTTTCGCTTTATACTTGCATTTCAGTATGCCCTCTCTCTCCTGTTTATCAGCATTTTGAAGCTGTACACCGCTTTGACGGTCACATTAATTAAAATGTAAAAAACTGTACACGAGCCGGCGAATCTACCTTTGTGCTTGCAAATTCTTTTCTCTGCGTAGCGTTTGAACGTTTTCGCACGCACTGAAACTTCCTGTGTTGTAATTTCGAGGATTCTAGATCGTTAACCTGTTGCCTAACGATTCGATTCTGATTAGGTTGAAATAAAATATTTCGAAATGTAAAAGGCTGATTAAAATTTTGTGATATATTTTGGAGGATTTATAACAAATTTCTGAAAGGGGAAAATTAGAGAGGGTTTTTGCAGTGAATCATTTTTATGTGAGAGAATTCATTAGGATAATGAAGGATAATTAGAGTCGAAATGTTAATACTACAAAAGATAAAGGCACATTTTGCCACGTACTCAGAACACTCCCATATTTTCGTCGTTATAGGGACGTTCTAATACGAGAACATTTCATTAATTTAATATTACGTAGTGATGGAAATACATCACAATTTAATTTGCATTTGAAAATAGTTAACGCCAAATTTTTTAATATTCCTCTGAACTGAATTACAAAAAAAGCTCATAAAATCTCCGTACTAACTTTTAATAGCCTCTTAATTTGCTCAACTACTGCCACACTAGTTTTATTACAACATAAGTAAGATATTATGTTGAACGACTCGAAGAACGATAATACTCGAGGCCAAGCGTTTTGCCTCGTCTAAATTGTTTCCTGCGGCCGTTATTGGTACCGTTAATCGACATGCTGCGTCGGGAAAAGTTAATGCCACGTTTGGGGGTCACGAAAGGGACGATGAACCACGGTGAACATGGTCCCATGAAATGGACGTGTTGGTTCCGTCACACAGCGGTGTCCAGATCATTAAATTAACACGTTCAACGCAGGGCTGTTAAAAGGTTCGTTGTGTAGTACTTTTATTTTTAACGAACCGTGTCTTCCATTTACATGTCGCTGCTGTCTTTCATTATTTAGTATACTTGTAGAAATATTTTTTGTTAGACAGTATACAAATTTTTAATATGTACATACGTGACGTATGTGCACATATGTGACGTTCTATGAAGACATAGATGGTAATTTAATTTTAAATAAATGTAGTACATAATTTTTATTTAAGAAGACTTCATATAATGGACAGAATTATTTATAATTTATAATTCAAGATAAATAACGTCACTAAATAAATAAAGTAGAGTTTTGTAACAATTCCTACATGTTCCAAAAATGATAAATATCGCCATTGAATGTTAAAAGAAAATAAAACAATATTTCTCTTATGAAAAATTGATTACATTAATCAGTAAAAATAAATAAATACACAAAATAAAAGTGCAATTGAAATACTATGCAAATATAACAATTTATGAGCTCAGTAAATAAAGTTACGTTACACGAAAGAGTGGCTTTTAAAGTTTAACATCGAACGACACCATCGAAAGTTGTGCGGAACAAAAAGTGTATAACGTAATTTTCGAAGTCCCCGCTGGTTTCGAGCGTCTGAATTGATCCATTGATTCGACCATGTGCCTGTTTCTATGTAATGCTCACTTTTTACCGCGAGGTTTCGAAACAGACGAAAAAATCGCATGGAACAGGCACTGAATTCATTCGTTCTTTGTTCGTCCATTAATACAGCCAACTCCTGGATTGTTGTGAAAACAATGTTGCTAACTGCCGCAGAAAAAAATTGATTTCAAGTTCTGTAACCTTTTTAGCGAAGCGTACCATATCGATTGACGTTCGAGTGCACATTTTTGCGTGCTAACAGCGGTGGCTGCAACAAAATACGAGGAATCTGGTTTTAAATAATAAACGAGCATGAAACGTATATTTTCATGCAGTTTTTTTCTTCTGATATGAATTTTGATATTCGAATGTCATATGTGCAATATTGAACATTAAAATTTTAATTTTATAAATTTTTTAATTTTTAAATATTGTAAGTATCAAGTTTTTAAATTTTTATATTTCAAAATTTTTCAGTTTTCGAACCCAAAATACTAAAATCTTTGAATTGTAAAATTTTCAAGTTTTCAACAATCAAATGTCTAAATTTTTAAATTCTGCAAATTCTCAAATTCAGTAACAGTACCTCAATTTCTGCTTGAGCAGTTAAATATTTGCCTGAATGTTGCCCTAGGAAGCATCTCACATGTTTTCATCATGAATTTGAATTTCATTTCTCCCCATAAAACATCTCCTGCCACGTGTAACATTTCGCTTTCATGGCGCACACGTGTAGAACCGTAGACTCGTACGAGTTATTTTCTGCCTTGTTAATTCTCTAATTACACGCGGCGATTAAGTTTCTCGTTTGGGAGCAACGTTCGCTGAATGAAACTCCTAGGTAACATGGTAGTTTCGCGTGGTCACTAATTCGGGAGAAAATACCAGTGGCTGAAAAGTGGACCGAGGGCGGATGATAAAACGTATGGTGAGTGGGCAGAAAGCGAACTAAGCGGACTTGTGATATTAGAAACGCGTCTTTGTCGCTGACTCGTGCTATATTGTCGCCTTCACAGTGAACCTTTACTCGCTAGAATTCCTACGCGATATTTCCATGTATTTCGTTTATATGTATTGCATTTTTACGTGTTGGACTTCCATATGTTATATCATCACGCGTTGGATCACTACGTATGGTATTACTACGCGTTGTAGTTTCATATATTGTAGTTCTACGTGTTGTACTGCTATGCATTGCAATGTTACGCGTCGTATTTCCATGCGTGGTATCGTCACGCGTTATATTTCCACGCGTTGTACTCTCACGCATCGTATTTCCACGCGTTGTACTCTCACGCGTCGTATTTCCACGCGTGGTACTATCACGCGTCGTATTTCCACGCATGGTACTCTCACGCGTTGTATTTCCACGCGTGGTACTCTCACGCGTTGTATTTCCACGCGTGGTACTCTCACGCGTCATATTTCCACGCGTGGTACTCTCACGCGTTGTATTTCCACGCGTGGTACTCTCACGCGTCATATTTCCACGCGTGGTACTCTCACGCGTTGTATTTCCACGCATGGTACTCTCACGCGTCGTATTTCCACGCGTAGTACCGTCACGCATCGTATTTCCACGCGTGGTACTATCACACGTCATATTTCCACGCGTGGTACCGTCACGCGTTGTACCGTCACGCGTCGTATCACTACATGTCGTACCATCACGTAGCATAACATTACACATTGCACCGTCACGAGTTGTACCGTCATGCATTCCACCGTCAATATATTACCGTATATTAAATCACCTCACGTCATCTCCCTTCCCACTAACTCTTCACACGTCAGTAAAATATTAAATTACAAAATTACACTAAATTTCGTACAATTCTCACACGTATAATAACATTAACTTCCACTTAAACTAATTTTTGCCAAAACTCTAAAAATAAGTATTACTACATAAAAAGTGACGAAAGTTTCCGTAATAAGACACAATTTGGTCTTAAAAGTAACTGTTGCAAGCCGAAGAGCGTATATATACGCTGTTAGGGGTTAAAAGAGAAAATTGTTCCTTTGGGAATTCACCGCAGCTTGGTACGTTAATAATGGCGGACTTTTTTTTATCGAACACAGCTTCAGTATCGTGAGTTTATGGAACTTTTTCTGCTCCATTTTACCGCTGGAACTATCTCCCTTAAGAGGACCGTTCCTTTGAAAGACGCGCTCAATTCCTACGCTTCCACTTTGCAGCGCAAGTGGAAAACGAGTCAACGACGAGTTGGCGCGATGATTAAAAGCGTCGCGAGACTTTCATCTCGGACGCGAGTCGTTCGTCGATTGCCACTCGTCCCATTTCGCCTGCAACGTATCTGCGTGTATTTCGCATCTTGACAATACGCTTCGCGGTTGCCTCGAGTACCTGTTTATTGTTCCGTACTTGTACGTTTCCTTGCTTTCATCTGGCATTGCTTCTATCGTCGCCCAAAACATTCACTTCGTTATCTGGTTACTTGTTCGATTGTGCGTTATTAACAAAGTCGTGTAAGTTTGGCAATCTTCAGGAAAGGTTCTCTAAAAAATAAAATTGTAGAGTAAATTTTGAGAAGTTAGAATAATCAAGTTCATATGTGTCCTTCACAAGAAGTCTGCAATTATAGAAAAGTACCTCTACCACATTTTCTACAACACCATCTTGAATATACCTGCTACATAACCAAGTTACATCCATACAGATCTTAAAATCAAAATGTCTCCAAAACGAGAACCCATAAAATCCCATCAGGGTATTCTTACAGTAAACAGGTCCTACGCCCTCCACATGTTAGAATCTCAAAAGCGATTGCAGCACCTGTGTCTCGCACCATTTCATACACGCACGATACAAGCTAACCTTAAATCGTTCATCTATGAAGGAATAATTTTCGGCTCAAACATTTTCTCGCCAAAGCGAATCGTTCGGTTTTTGTGCCGCAAATATTCCGTTTCGTGTCGACGCTTTAATGTACTCGTTCCATCCATCCTTCCAGCACGACACGCTTGCTCACTCGTTCGTTTATCTCGCGCCCGCTTCTTCTCGTTCACGTATTTCTCTCGAGGCGCGTCGCGCATCGAGCAGAGATGTACATTTCTGAAGGTGTTCTGAATCGGCGCGTTGTTCGCGACCCGTGAATGTCGTTGACACCAATGGAAATAAAGGTAGGCACGCGGATCGGTCGTCGAGAAAAAAAACGCGACGGAATCCACAAGGCGGATTGCTCGAGTGCTGTTCAGACGAGATGTTTGCTTCGATATCGGTCCTCTTTGCTTCATGATTTATGTAAATGGCGTTCGGGCAGTTCGGCGCTCGCGAAGATATGCGGCGCACGATATGCAACGGGTCCGAGGTATTCGTGGCGTATCGATTAATGATCGGTCATGTGAGGATGGGCAGGTCTTTGTTAGGGAAATTTAGATACTTGGACAAGCAAATGCTTGGGAATTTGGAGGACTTGGAAGAGAAGTTTGATAAAGTATGTAGAAATATGAACACATGTGCTTCTTGCATCAAACTAACCTGACTGATGCATCAAAGCGCCATCTACTATTTCCTAGCATCTAACCTAACTATCACATGAATACCCAATATGAAGAACAGAAATTATCACAAGAAAGTATGTACCATATTACCACATCAAATGTATGTACCACTTCAAACCCTAACTGCCCATCACTTGAATCCATCAAGACTAAACTTAAAAATCTTAGGACCAACAATAACATCCCTCAAATTTATGCAACGAAGTTGAATACCAGAACGTTTTGAATTTTACTGTTTCGATTCCAACATTCCCCATATTCCTCGTACGTCTGTTCGTTTTCTTATTGTCGCGTTCTACCTTTCTTCCCTTTTTTCTTATCTACTCGAGCGAATATCGGGTTAGAGGTCTGGTTTATCGAGGTTACGTCTGCGTCAGTTTGTAGCGTACAGTCGTTCGTTTTCCAGTTCCCTCGGGTTCTTTCTATTTTACCAAGAGAATGTGTGTGTACGTTCAACGTATATATGATTCTCGTCTGCGGAAACCTTCGCGATTATGCAAAGCGTTGTCAGATTGTCGTATGTCGTTTACAATGCATCGCTAACTGTCGATAAAGATTCGTTTCGTGTTTCGAATTGCTTAGGCAATTTATAGGATCTCTGGGTTGATGGTGCTAGTTTTGAAGTAGTCTGATAATTTTGTGGTTGTATTGTGGGAGGAAGATTGAAGATCTTGAGGAAGGTTGTCATTTGTTTGAGTTACTGTCCAGATCCCAGGGGTTTTGACGATGTCAGAGTATAGTTCAAATTTAAATATCATTTGCTGTGTACTGTAAGGGAGGCAAATTTCACGTAAGGTGGTTGTGGAAATTCATACGTGAATTGAAAGTTTTTAAATATGGACTTATGGACATTCAAATGAAAACTCACAAATTTTCAGATTGCAAGCTTTCAAAGTATGATTCACTATTCTCTAGCTTTCCCATCTTTCCAAATATCAAATATATTAACTTCTAAATTACAGATCAACTTCTACAAATAAAAATTCTCATTTGTACTTGCAGATACTCTCATTAGATACTTGCATCTCTTTCAAAGCTCTAAAGTAGTAAACCACCGCAATGAAAGTCAAATACCTTTCATTTAAAAAAGTATCGTCTACATTACAGAACGTATCATAATTGTATTCGTTAATTCGCTGATAAATTGAACGAAGAAATCCTTTAATAAGGATTGTTTCGTGCCACGTTAACCCGATTGTGCACCGAGATGTATAATTGTTTCTAGCTTATTTGCTCATGTTTGCCGCACATTTATAGGATGTTATACGCACGGCTGCGAGCGTGTGCGCGCTTAATATTAACAGATTTTACTGCGCGAGTGGTTTTCAGCCTGATCTCGCATCATGAACGAAATTGAGGCACGTACAGTCTAACGAGATTTAACGTGCAGGAAGAAGGGAGAGTTTACTTGTGTCGAGATTGCTGCTTGTACGATGCGCTTTTTCTTCGCGTTTTATTTGTCGCTGATTAAATCTCGACCTAGATTGCAGCGTGCAGCCGTGAAGAGTTCAATGAAATTCACTTTCGCTTTTCGTTGCTAGATGCTTTCAAACATATTAATCGTCATTTCTTATGGATGCAGTACGACGAAATAAATAAGGAAATTTAGGAAACTTGGGAAATTTGGGAATTTGGGGAATTTGGACAATTTGGAGAATTTGGGGAGTTTAGGAAATTTGGACAATTTGGAGAATTTGGGGAGTTTAGGAAATTTGGAGAATTTGAAAGTTTGAGGAATTTAGGAAATTTGAAGAATTTGAGAAATTTGGAAATTTGGACGTTCTGGCCCATTTTGATCATTTCATGATTTCACAAATTTTATTACATAAAATTAATCCACACTCAAAAAATGAAAACACTTCATACTTCCCAAAGGCAAAAATTTCACAGAAATACAATAATACTGATCATAAACCGAGTAATTGACCAGTTGCTCATCACAGCCCACAGTTGGATGTCACTTGCACGTCCCAGCACCGTCCTCGCGAGCGTCGTTACCCATCACTGATCTATATCGATCAATACTTGTACTGCACCGTTACGTACACGTTTACCCAGTCGATTATTTCGTCGCGACTCATGGATACATAGAGACAAGGCTTAACGTTGTCTACCGAACGAGATCGTGCTAGCGAACGACGCATAACGATCGAATCAAAGTGGACGATCAAGCAGTGATCCGTAGCTTATTTAATTATAATACTCTCGTTATCTCTCTGATTTTATCCCGTTCTACTACCACGATTCGATAAATTGGATTCGATTTCTGTTTAAGGGAAACATTGAATCGATGTTCGGTACGTTGATGTAACCAGTTGGGTTCTTGTAGTTGGCAGGTCGTGAATCATGGAAATTCGGTTGTATGATCGATGAAAATTGACTACCATTTGGAAATGGGTCGTATCAATTTTACATGGCATGCTTCGGTAGATTGATCGAGTTGGACGGTTGTTAACGGTGTCGCTTGTTTAGGGACACTTAACAAGGGTCGCTATGGGAGATACATACCCTCTATGACCCTTCAAGGAACTTTGTCAGACAAGTGAATACGTATGTGTATTTTTGAGAGAATATCGATGGTCTCGTTTTGGTAGCCATTCAATTTCTATTTTTATGTATTAACCGACATATCACTTATATTTGGATAACGAAGATAACAAGCACGAGTTTATATTCTGGCTAATAGTCAAAAATAAGAATAGAAGATAGCAGTAAAAGATAGTTGTTATTGTAATTATTTTTGCTGTTACTATTGAAGAATTAAATATGTTAGAAAGAGGTAAATATATGTATTAGAAAAATAGAGGTAATGAAAGATTAAGAGATGAATCGATTATGTACAGACATAACTTCCTCATTTAATTTTAACATTGAATCAGAGGTCGTTGAACTAGTCATCGCTCTAAAAAAATTCGCCCTATAGCAATACATCCACAAAGACCATGGTCCTGAAAATATTAACCTTGACACATTCATTGCAAACATACCTTCTTCGACATAATTTGAATTGAAAGCAGAATATCCGTAACGTCACAGTCGTGAAATAAATCACGACCGAAGGTGACGTTTAAATGGCTACCTTCATGTGGACCACTTTGTACGGTTTATGTTTTTCTTACAAGAAAAAGTTTCCGTATATCAACGCGCGAGAATAAACGTCGATCTCACTTTGTCGAGCACCTTCGGTTTCTTGTTGCCATGTAATTGATCATTTTCTTGTACACGTCACGGTACAAGTGTTTTCTTACATATTGCACGTAACGACGAAAGTTTCGTGAACCGCGTTATAACTTTCCTTAAAAAAGCTGCCCATTATTTGCCGGTGGTTCAATCGAGCTTCGGGAGTTCATTACAGACCCCATGAAAACGTCGGGGTTAATCTAAACTGTTGGGAAATCGATGTGACTAGAATCGAACCTCTTGCATTAACAGTTCAATGGCTGCGGGAAATGTATGTGGGTTTCTTTGTTCAGATGTTTTTAATTAAATTAATTTCGTAGTGCAGATATCGTTGTTGGTGATTGAAGTAATTCCTGTAATTTGTAATTTCTGTAATATTTTTTAAAAATACAGTTTTGTGACGAAAAAAATTGTAACTGTTGATGATAGATTTTAGTAATACGAAAAAATGAAAAATGCTACCTCCGTTATTTTTAAAAATATTTCTATAATTTCTAGAATATATTTCTAGCGAATGATGCATAGGTTCCATTCAGAGAATGGTCTCAGCTCGATTTTTTCCTAGAAATTCAAATACAAATAGGCCTTGGAGTATGCAATTGAGAGACATCCAAGTTGCAGTGCAGACATATTCCGCATTAATTTAACCAGCACCACCGTTACGTATCACACGTATTTAGCTAAAACACACCTCTGCATACTTCCGGAGACTTCAACTTTCTCGGCAAGACTGCTCCGGTCGCAATTATTAACGGCGCTGCGAAACAGGAGGGTACAACGGCATGCACACGCATAAATGGAATTCACAACTTAAATAAACTGTCTGAATTAACAGGATCACGTCTTCGGTGACTTTAACAAGGAACGCAAACTTCTTTCGTCAATGGAGTCTTTTAACGCACTCTGAACGATAGAGTCGTTGGTTCAGATTTGTAGATGTCCGATTTATTCTTAAATTGAAACGAAAGTAGAAGAATAAAGTTTATCTTCATCTTGACAAACGTATCACAAGCTTCTTAATTTCTGTGGTTCACGATAAGAAACCTGAAATCCGCCATTTTTACGAGTTGTGTAAATCTAGTGTTAAGATGGCCGTATCACGAACGCTATGAAACTTCGAAACTTTACTGCATGTACAGGGTAAATTTGAGTAAATCTGGCTGCTCTAAATGTAGTTTGTATTCGATTTTAAGATAGTAATGAACGTAAATAGTATTATTACAGAAACAAATTTCATGAAAGAAACTAATTTCTGTTAGGTTAAAACTGATTTCGAATACGGTGAAGGAGGATATTGAATTATATCAAACATTAAAGCTTTGAGTTTTATATTTTACTGGACTCTAAGGGAAAAATAAACTGGCAAAGTGTTTACACAGCCCGCCAAAATCGATATCTCGATCGAGGAGTAGCACGCTACAGGGAACTGTTATTGCAAGTGATTTATGCTTGGAAAGTAAATTCTGTTGGATACACTTTCAAGCATGCAAAGTTATAGTTTAGCCGCATTTTTCTCTTTTAACCAAGCTTTTAACTAATAAACCCATCTCACGAATGTCTATTCTATAATTTCGAAAATGTTCCTTGTCATTTAAGAAACATTCGTCTTGTCAGAAATTCTAAGGTTCCAAAGATTCTATCAAACTGCAAAAATATTGTTATCCATAAAAAGGATCAATTAATTGAAGAATCATATTATAGTTTCATTTTGACAAATATTCGTCAACAAAAATTTGTTTCATAAAGCTTTTTCTGTGATAGGAAATAGCGGGGGCTTTTTGTCAGCCGACAAACGTACAATTGACATGCTTTAACCTGCAGCTATCTCGATCAAACGAACCTCGCTCAAAGGCTTAGCTTTCACGTCTGAAAGCGATCGTTTCATTAAGTGACAGAGGAGACATTTAGGTTCAGAAATTAGTTATCAAATTTGAAAAATCACTAATTTTTTTGTTAGTAATTTAATACTTTCTGATGTAGAATTTTTGGAAAAATTATTTAGGGAATTTGGGAAATTTAGGGAGTTTGGGAAATTTGGGGAATTTAGGGGTTTTAGAGAATTTGGCGATTTGAGGAATTTTGGGAATTTGGGAAATTTGGAGAATTTAGGGAATTCGGGGAATTTGGGGAATTTGAAAAATTTGGAAAGTTTGAAGAATTTAGAGAAAGGGTGGGATTTGTGAAATTTAAGGAAATTTAAGAGATTTGAGAAATTTAAGAATTTAAGGAATTGAGGAAACCTTGGATTGATGGTGATATATGAAGACTTACTCAGAACATTAACCTTGACACATTTCAAGATCGTATACTTCAACAAGGTTCACTACATAAACAACTATCAATTCTTTTTTAAAGAAGCATACTAATACCAGTAATAATTCAATCAGATTCTGTCAACTCTCCCTTAGTTCACAAAGCATAAACCTTGCACTATAATTTATCATTTGCATCAGACCTAACTCCTATATTAAAACAATCCAAAAAACTAGAAATCTCATCATTTTTGCATTCAGCAATCATTAACTCGAATGACAATTAGACTCCACATACTAACAATCCAAGTAAAACTGACCACATGTCACGATACTCGTCAAAATAGTGCAAGTGATTAGTATCTTGTTCTCCGCACGCCACATCGCAACTGCAACACGAAAACGTAGCAAAGAAAAATATTGGTTTAAAAGTTTGAACTCGCTAGAAAAAGCTCGAATGCAGAGCAATAAAACCTCGCTGACCACCGTTTTCCCGAACGCATTAGGAAAGCGATGCACGTAAGCCCGTTCCCATTCACGGGATCAATTATTCGCGCGCGAGCAAGTTGGCGGACGGGACACGGCCCCATAATTTTCCCATGTTTGTTCTAACCGCGAAGCAACAGCGCGTTCGAAGGGTCGCGATGTGGGCTGTTTAGCGTGCAGACCACGAGTACCCTAGTCGATTACCTTGAAAGTTCATTCGTGAACTACCAGCTTGAAGGGCCGATAACGAGGAAGCAAGGCACGATAACGTTATCGTTCTTGGCGAACCTTCGTCGTCGTCGTCGTCGTCGATAACGCGGATGTGTGTTCTAAACCCGTTATCTCGTCGTGCACGCTTTCCTGTACCAAGCCTATCATCGATCAGAATATGTGTCGATACACGGAGAAAAGATATGAATATCTTGGGAATACTGTGGGAGCTGACAGTGGCTTTCAGTACGCAATGATGAAAATATAGTCTTTGAGTATTTGGGTAGTGTCGAATGGAGTATCTACTTGGGGTGTTGGTTTGAGTGATGAGATCTAGGAGATATCTTGGTGAGGAGGATTTTTGGAGGGGTTGAGGATTTTCAAATGGAAGCTTTGTTAATAGTGGCAGTGATGTTTATTAGGCTTGAGTGGTTTCTGAAGATTTGGAAATTTGGAGCTCTGGGAGGTGAAGTTTGGGATGTCTAGGTGAAGTCTAGAAATTTGAGGATTTAGAAGTTCCGTGGTTTGCATATTTTGGAATTTGAGAATTTTAATATTTAGAGAGCTGGAAATTGAAGAGTTGGAGAACTGAATATTTCAAGACTTGAGAATTAGAGCGCTGGATATTTCAAGATTTAACTCTAAAATGTTGTGTGAATATTTAAAAACTGGGGAGTTATTTCAAAATTTGAAACTTGAGAAATTTAGAGAAATTCTATATTTCAGAATTAGAAATCTTAGAAAATTAAAAATTTAAGAATTGAGTTTTAAGAGAATCTATTTTCAAAGCATTCACATATCACTATAATCCTTCATCAATCAAAATCGAACTCTATTTAAATTTCCATTTCAGCAATGTGATCGAAAATTTTGTCATTGATTCCTTGAATGATCACACCCCCGTTTTCATTCAACATAGAAATAATTCAGGCGTGCGATAACGGTTTTCCAATGTACTTTGGTTCAGTGCTGTTGATCCAATGGAAATTTCAATTAACCGATCGGAGTACGTGAAGAGAGGATCGGTGCTATAATTCCTGTCGTACCTTCTCTGTCTATCTAACACATCGTCTCGAAGTAAAGAAGATAATTAAATGAATTAAAATAAGAGATTGTAAAACTGTAAATTTTAAATATGTGAAACTATTAATTACTTTACGACTCTCGTATCTTTTATGAATTAATGATATGTAACATATGTGTTCTTACATAAAAATGCCACATACTTTTCTCATTTTATGGAACCAGGTTTTACGATTTTACTGACTGGAACTGTTCAATAAATTAAACTTCTAAATTAACTTTTTTCGTTTACGGTACAGATTCGTAAAACGTTCTTAAAATAACTTGTCTTCGATCGTAAATTTAGGTGATTAAAATCAGTTGGTTCTAAAATAAGATTCTAAAATATCTTTTGTACTAGAATACTTTCTAAAGGAATTCCTAGATAGAGTATCCTAATCAAACGTTCCTAATATAAGTTCAACTTTCAAGTAAATTGAAATTCTTCAAACAAGAGTTTAAACTCTTTCTTAAAAGTAAACGTTCCTCAACTCAAAAATGTTCATCAACATCGAAACTATCAACTGTAGCTATCAACTCTTCCTAAAAATTCCAAACCACGTAAAATATCAAGTATTAAAAATATCAAAATTCTGAAGCGAAAGAGTACAATTAATTAACAAGTCTCCAAGTAACAATTTGTTTCGATCCTCAGGAAATGTGCTTGAAGAACAGGTAATTATCTTGTCACGATCAGGTGACCGATCTCTGAAACGGAGTGCACGTCGTAAAGTACACACTACTGCCTGGTAGAATATTCCGATGATCGTACTTACCGATGGCTCGTGGTTTACTGCGCACTCCATTATGTTGATAGAAGGACAATTAGTCGGTGCATGACGTTGACATCGTAAGCAACTGGGAAATTAATTGCAACGCCGATACGAGCGATCGACAAAAAGGTAACTCTAAGCACGATAATTGCAGTCGAGAATACAAACACCGAGTTAATATTTAAAACCGCTATCATGAACGGGACGAGGGTCATAATCGCGTTCTATCGCATAAATAACGTTGGAACACCGGAAAAGCAACGAGCCTTCTTTCCTCGCTCGTTAAATGTAAATTCACGCGTTAAGACTCTTGAGGACTTCTTTCGTTTTCAAATTTTTGTTGCATTTATCGAGTACATTGTAAATTTAAATTTAAGGTATCTTGAACTGATTAAACTATGAAATATACATTAGTAATATTATCGATGAGGTACGAATATGGAGAATAACTGAACATCACACAATAATTTCTATAATCGGGCTAATGACCACGGCAGTCGACGCCCTCAATAATATACAACAACAACAATTCCTATAATACATACATATATTATGTATTATCTATAATATACAGATGAGCGAATTTGCATACTAGTAATACATGCTGCGACTATGAATAGAATATTACCACAATATTATTATCAAAGTAGTATACCGAGGTCACTGCCTATATTACAGTTTATGTACTAATTTATGTATTAACACTTTAACTGTCATGTCACCCATATATGGCGCTTAAATATTCATACGAATTTATCACCTATGTTATCAAGAATGTTAGCCATATTAACCCCTTTCAGGATGATGCACTTGTCAGGTCAGTCAGAAGTACTCACAGGTAATATTAAAACAAAGAAAGTTAAAATGTTGGTCAATTGGACATTGTGCAATCATTGACTAAATAAATTTTTAACTCCAAAGTGAAGTATTAGAAATTCGGCTAAAATGGATCACGCAATTGATGAAGTGAGTCAGGAATGCGTCAGGAGTCTCGTCAAAGTGCAGAGGGTTAAACCTACATAAAAAAATATTATTAAAAATTCGTATGAACTTATGATAATAATTCTGAATAATTATAACTGATAATAATGAATAAAAAATAAAATATAGTGAATTTGATAAAATTTGTTGCGAATAAAAATAATAAAATTGTCGACTATTTCAAATTGACAGTATACTAATAACCTATATAAAAATTTGTCAAGAGAATTGATACGGATAAATAATTGAAGGCTGTCGTTCACGTGTTAGAATAAGCGATTCAAATCTCGTGGAACGCACGGAGATCAATTTCGCAGGTTTACCTCGATTCCTTGGCTGTCGAAACTGTCAAGCTTCAACCGTAAAAGCCTGTCTGCATCCCCCGTGTTCTCGTCTTATTTTTTCTTTTCGACATGATTCCGTGTGCTTGCGACCAACATACACAGAAGCAACTAGATCGTAGAAGCTACAACCGTTCGATTGGAACGCTCTTTTCGAGTTTGGGGTATATTAATCTTTCTCGGTGGATAAAGTTCTGAGGCTTGTCAAAGGGTGCACTCGTGCCTACTTTGGTCAGCGTATAATGGTGTCCTTTGAAGTCGCGATTTCAATGACAGAAAAGCAACAGAAATCGTACATCGATGGTCGCTGCTTGCGGCCAACTTTCAGCTTTATGACTGTCTACTGTATCGGGAATCGAAACTCGTGCTTCAAAGGAGAATATGCACTTAGGGGACGAGAAAGGTTATTTATTTATTGGAATTACTATTGTGAGATTTGGGGAAGTTTTGGTGATGATTTTGGGATTTGAGTTGCCAATTTGAGAAATTTGGAAGGGTTGAAAGGTCGCAGTGTGGGAATTTGTTGTCTTAGGAATTTAGGAATTTAGGAATTGGATATTTAGGAATTTGGGAACTTGTGGAATTGGGAAATTGAGAAATTGAGAAATTGGAAACTGTGAAATTGGGAGCTTGTGAAATTGGAAATTTTGGAGTTGGGAACTTGTGGAATTGGGAATTGTGGAATTGGTAATTGTGGAATTGGAAATTTTGGAATTGGGAACTTGTGGAGTTGGAAATTTTGGAATTGGGAATTTGTGGAATTGGGAATTATGGAATTGGAAATTTTGGAATTGGGAACTTGTGGAGTTGGAAGTTTTGGAATTGGTAATTGTGGAATTTGAAATTTTGGAATTGGAAACTTGTGGAGTTGAAAACTTGTGGAATTGGGAACTTGTGGAATTTGGAACTTGTGGAATTGAGAACTTGTGGAATTGGAAATTTTGGAATTGGATACTTGTGGAGTTGGAAATTTTGGAATTGGGAATTTGTGGAATTTGGAACTTGTGGAATTTGAAATTTTGGAATTGGGAACATCTGGAGTTGGAAATTTTGGAATTGGAAGTTTTGGAATTGGAAAATTCTGGAATTGGGAACTTGTAAAGTTGGAAGTTTTGGAATTGGGAATTGTGGAATTGGGAATTTTAGGAATTTTTACCCCAAATCCGCCATAAATTCCTCTAAATAATAGAATCTCCATAAATTCTCCTAGCTCTAAACTATTTCGTATTTCCCTAAATCCTAAACTTGGTGTCCTGGGCATTGTTGACTTTATCTAAAGATAAGACGCGTTATAGTTTCTAATTGTCGAATAATAATCACGGGTGCCATTACTCAGACAGTAATAGGGTGGTATCGGCTTAAAGAGCCAATTTGTAGTCGGAAGTGCAGATGTGATATTACGATACGTTTCCATTAGAGCTGTACATATTCGCCTGCGGTAAACGTTACATTAAACGCAATTTGCAATATTCATTTATCCCCCTTTGCTTGGTATCCTTTGTCGGAGGTGCGTGGTCGATCTCCGGTTTCTCCTTTCTTGAAATCCGATTTTGCATTTCCGGCATTATATCCAGATTCGTCTGTAATGCGAGGCGATGTAATGTAATCACTATGTTACTACTGGTTAGGATTGCCTCAATGTTTATTGAGAGGTTATGATAGATTTCTGAATTCTCAAGTTTTCAAGTTTGCAAGTTTCCAATTTTTCAATTCTGCAAGTTTTAAATTTTTTAATTTTTATATTTTGCAAATTTTTAATTTTTATATTTTGCAAGTTTTCATTTTTTCGATTTGTCAATTTTTCAACTTTTCAATTCTTCAATTCTTCAATTCTTCAATTCTTCAATTCTTCAATTCTTCAATTCTTTAATTCTCCAGTTCTTCATATTTTCCCTTACATATAAATTTTCCCCCAACAAAATTGTAAACGTCCACTGTAATATTCAGGCATTAGACGTTTCCGGCCAAGTGCTCTCCTCGTTATTAACTGCAAGTTTAAAGTGCCCTGGCCAGGTTCGATACCGTGTGTTACACCGTGTGTAGACCTAACCTATAAACACAGCAGTCAGGTTCGTTTGCAACGTCGAAACCACGGGGGTAAAACTGTTTCTCTATTTCACTCGTGGTAACCGTGCTGGCCGGTGGCATTTTTTCCTTGGTTACAGTTCTTCGCTGGCGGAAATATTCTTCGCTGTCCGTACACGTGCCTCGTTTTACCAAAGCCTCGTTCTTTCCGTTTCTTTCTAACATTGAAATCTATTGCAACCGAGAACGCTCGCGAAATAATTAGGAGCCATACATCCTGGTGAGCTCGACTCTCTTCAGCTTCGTATTTTTACCGTGGCTTGTTCCTTTGCGTGTCCGCCTCCATTTTCGGCGTTTCCGCCTTTTATACGGACTCGTCCAATTACATTTCTGCCCGCTGTATTATTCATCCGACGGACCGAGATAAACTGGCCCGGGCACGATTATAAGGCTCGTTTCCAACGTCAAACTTTTTTCTGGATCTTTGAAAGTACGAATCGAGTTCGCCGTCTGTTTCAGATTACTTTGACTCTTTAAGGTACTTCATTAAAAAAAAATAAATAGGTTGTACTGATTAGCTTTATTAAACTGCATGATTAATAATTTTGGAGCTTCAACTTTTGGGGGTTGAATTATTTTATCATGCATGCAAAGATGGACAGAAGGTGCAGCAGTCTTTAATTCTTTCAAAAAAGCACACATTTGTCATTCTGTTTAATACAACAATTTAGAATACGTAAATTTTAATTAAATCTATGTACATACATGTACATGTGATAAGACAAGTAGTATAAGACAAAGTAGAGGAACAAACAATACTATCAATAATATCAATTAATAACAAAGGAATATACCTTCAAAAAAAGTCATCGAACTTTTAAACTAGAAAATCTCAAAATTCATATCTATCGACATGAAAAATACTTTCAAGTTTAATCCATCTAACTCCAAAGAGTTTGACGTATTTTTTTAAATATTTATACATTTGCATATGTTACTTGATACTTTGAGTAGTTTCTAGTTGGTGCCAGAAAAATTCTCCGCCATTTTGATGTCAGCCACTGTGACGCCTACTGGCGGTAAAATTCAAATCCGTTTATATGTAGATGAACGAACACCCATATATAAAAATTGCTCTTATGGATTTATTCAAACAAAATTTTTTTAAACAGTCCTAAAAGTACTTGTACTTAATAAGAATGTATTGTGATTAAATTTGTTGGTTAGTTGAATATAATAATATATTTGAAAAAGCAGTATTTGTTAATAGAGTAAAGCAGTAAATAAAGTAACAGGTTTTCGGTGAAACAAACTAAACGTCTGTGCGCGAACCTAATGGTCGAAGATGACTTCATAAAAGCAGTAAATAATTGCGCTTTTAATTGCTGTTTGCAGTCCGTTTGCGCTCGAATCTCATCGTAGCTCCACGGAAACGAGTTTTTAAGCGACGCCCGGAAAGTAATTCCGACGAGCGGCGTCGAAACAGCAACGATCAACCCGCTGCGGTTCTTTCTTCGCCAATTAAACTCGCGCTCGTTCGTCAGATAACTAAACTACTTAACGAAAAACTTCCAGCCAATCAGATTATTCATGAGTTAAACTCACTTCGTCGATGCTTCCTCTACTTTGTCGGGAAACGTGGAAACTTGAGAATTCGGGATTTGCACTTGCAACAGTGGGGAATTTGGTGATTTGAGAATTTAGGGAATTAGAGGATCTGAAACTTCAATTTGGCGGATTTGAGAACTTCTTATCACGCACAAGTTTGACAAATTGGAAATTTAGAATTTTAAGAAGTTTGGAAATTCAGAACTTTTAGAACTCGGAAATTTCGATAATTTAATAATTGAGGCATTTAGAAAATTGCAGACATTGTGATATGCAAACTTGAAAACTTATTTGTCAACTTGGAAATGTAGAAAAATTAGAAAATTCAGAACATTGGTAATTTAAAAATTGATAAACAAAAAAAGTGTAGAAGTTAAGAAAATTTTTAAATTAAATAATTTGAAGAATTAAAAATTTCTGAGACCTAAAAACTTCTCAGTTTGAAGATTTATAATTAAAACTCACAAATTCAAACGTTCCAAGTTGAACCTAATTTAACCTAACCTAACTTAACCTACTCAGCAGCGTCTCCTAGTGTCATCATTATAAACCAACTGAATCAACAACTCATACACGATAAATTAAATTAACAATGCAAAGGTTTTCCTTCAAACGAACAATCTCGTCACCTCGCAAAATTTTCAAGATAATAAACATCGAGCAAAAGAATAATAGAGCACTTTATTAGAATTCCTCGTTCGATGGAACATTTATGAACCCTCATATCAGGGAGTTACTTTGAATTTTAAGCGCTTTTGATTAAATCTCGCAGCACATAGGCGAACAACAAACGCACGTGGCTTTGCTTCAAACGTTCGTTTGTCCGCTGTCTCCTTTTATTCTCTGGCTGCCGGCCACTACGACAACCCTTTTAGGCGAGTTTTCTCATGAGGAAAAACATTTACCATCGTCCATACCACCGGGCGATCCTGTTACCTCCTATACGTTCTTTATATATTTATTTTTTTTGCCTCCTTTTTCTGCTAGCCGTACTTCAGCGACTTCTTTCTTCCCGGCTTCTTCTCGGGCTTTTTCATTTGCCGGGATAGAGAACGAGAAAACGAAGGAAAGTCGGGACTAATTAAATCCAGTACCGTTGCGCAAGAAAACGAGGAAACGTCTCCGCATTTTTCCACCGTCGTGTTCTGCTAAGTCTTGTTTCTTAATTAAAAATTCAACCCGCCGCGAGGACATTCGATTACGATCCGGATCGACGTTGCTCGTCCCTGGATAACGAAGGGTGTTATCCTTACGACGGTACAAATAAAATCATTGTACACGATAAAGGCGATATTTTACGGAAATGGTCAGTTTTCTTCCTTATTTTTTTCTTAAAGAGATATAATAATATAGGGTTGTAGAGATATGGAAATGGTTTTGAGATGTGAGGATGTGTGAAGCTATCTGGAGGTAGATGTGGAGGTATCTGGAGATATGGAAGTACTTATACATTGCATAGAGATATTGGGATGTAGGGATAGATTATTAGAGGAGGTTATTAGACAAAAAGGAAGTATTAGGGATTCAAGGACTTAGGAACGTAAAGTTTGAGGTGTAGAGTATAGAGGATATGGGGGTATAGAGACATAGAGATGTTAGATAGTAGGACGTTGTCTAGAGATATAGATAGTCAAGGACGTAGTTATCTAGGGAATTAGGTATATCGGAATTTAGATATTTAGGGATTTAGGTATCTCAGCTTGTAGATATTGGGGTATGTACAAATCGAGGGATGTAGGAATAGAGAGATATCGATAGCAGAGAACGTAGGTAATTAGGTATGTGGACATCTAGGAATGTGACGATTTTGGGGACGTAGAGATCGAAAAATATGGAAATCTGGGGACGTAGAAATCTGAAAATATAGAAATCTGGGGACGTAGAATACTAAAAATATAGAAATCTAGGGATGTAGAAATCTAAAAATATAGAAATCTATGGACGTAGAATACTAAAAATATAGAAATCTGGGGACGTAGAAATCTGAAAATATAGAAATCTGGGGACGTAGAAATCTAAAAATATAGAAATCTGAAGACGTAGAAATCTAAAAATATAGAAATCCGGGGACGTAGAAATCTAGGAACGTAGAAATCTAGAAATGTAGAAACCTAGGAACGTAGGAATCTAGGGACATCGAGGTCTAGAGACGCAGACATCTTGACACGTGGAGATCTAGAGACATAGCTATCTAGAAATCCAAAAACCTCGAAACCCAGAAATTTAAGAATGTAGAATCCATAGACATTGAAATACAAAATAATACAGAATCCTGAGTAATACTACATATACTCTAACAGCTCCCCTACATTTAAATGAACTCTATCCACAAAATTAAATCAATCAATATTTAATAAATCTCTAAAATTTGAGATTTGAAATACAATAAAATATTGAAATACAATAAGAACCGTACAGAAAGCTAAATTTTCCCAACCTCATTTCTGCTTTCGCAATAACAGTTAAAATTAATTTTGACAGTCATGACGAGTGCTTTGAACTCCCCATTTTTCAATTTTAGTTCTGAACTGTTCTAAATACGTCTGACGATTGAATTTTGGAAATCCTACGACGAGTAATTCTACCATTACTCAATTTTTGTTCTAATTGCTTGAAATGGTTTCTCCTTTTGGCGTGAAGTGCCGTTTTAAAATACGGATCACAGAGACAAAGCGTATTAAATCACATTTTGAGGACCATAATGGAACAATCTTTCTAGTTGAGAAGAGTGAAAGATTTAAGATGAAGGATGTGGAAAATGACATTTCTTTTTTGGGAGTGATCATAGAGTGGTTCTATGGGTCCCAGAAATAGTTCTATTTAGGACTTCAGAAAATGACCTAATTTTTTAATATTCTTTATAAGTATAGAAATGATTACAGTGATCAGCTCTTTGTTATACTTTTCTCAAATAAACTGAAGCGTGGAAATTAATTTTAGAGTGGTCAGCTCTTCATTTTGTTACATTTTTCTAAAATAAACTGAAGCATGGAGATTCAATGATTACAGTGATCAGCTGTTTGTTACGCTTTCCTTAAATAAACTGAAGCGAGGAAATTTAATTATTACAGTCACCTCTTCATTTTGTTATATTTTTCTAAAATAAACTGAAGCGTGGAGATTCAATGATTACAGTGATCAGCTCTTTGTTACACTTTTCTCAAATAAACTGAAGATTCCATTACCAGTGCCAGTTCAGTACCATTACATCACAAAATTACCAAGTGTCCTACTTATTAGGTAAATTTTCGTTCACGTCCACAAATGTGTACATTTCAAATTATTTGTCAATTTCTTCGACTTCTTCTTCATACTTCCACATTTCCCATGTCGTTGATACTTCTACAAATTTACAGCCTCAATTTTTCTTTATCACAAATATTTGACGAAACTCACATTTCTGACCAACATTCATTCCGAATAGTTTAGAATTAATTATCGTTTGCAGGACCGTTAACAATATAACGCGTTGCAGTAAATAGTTTCACTATCCTTGAAATGCCGCTTCATGTTCTTATCGTCAAAGTTAAGCCGCGTTAGACGCAGTTAATACTTACTGGTTGATCGTGTAGAAACTCAATATGCTACTCGAAGCGATAGTTTGGAACCCACCTCGAAGCTCTCCGCTTGAAAGATCATAGTGATCGATATGGACTGAAATAAGGATAGAAAAAGAAGAGAGTTTATGAGAGCGGTTTAGATGGAAATTGAAAGAGAATTCTCATATCTCGATCTTCTTTTGGGTCTTCTTTAATAAAGGAAAAAAGACATACTGTTGCCTATTCGTCGTACAGGTTGCAGGGTTCTCATTATTACAACAAAAGATATTCTTTTTTGTAATAGTTCTAACTTTAATAAAAAGAAGGAAGAAGACATGTCAAGCCTCAATCATACTTTTCGAAACTTGTCATTGACATTCGAAATGAAGTCTGAATTTTATTCGTAAATTCATCGAATAATTTTACTTTAGTAATACTTGAAATAATTTAATATTTCTTGCTGCTATTTTGTATTTTAACTAAAACAGTTTCGAGTTTAAATTAATAGTAATACTCGAAATAATTTATTATTTTCTACTGTCATATTTTATTTTATTTTTACTAAAGCAGACTCAAGTTTTAATTAATAGCAATGCTTGAAATAATTTATTATTTCCTACTGTCATGTTTTATTTCATTTCAAATAAAATAGTCGTAAGTCTAAATTACCAAACTTTAAAATTTCCCAAGGACCAAACTTCCAAGCTTGGAAATTTCCATATTTCTAAGCCACCAAATATCCAAACCAGTCTAGAAAATTTTAAATATTTACATAACTTGATCAAAAAAATTCTATCCAACTTAAAAATATTCCCTCTACATTTAAAGAACAGTGTCCTAGAATTTCAAATGCATTCGCAATGTCTCTCAAATGACAAATCTCAATTTGCCAGCCCAGAATCGCGATAATGGGAAACCAACAAAGTTAAATCCATCATTGTCAACCGCAATAATTAGAAAGATGCAAGCGTAAGCTCGTGAATTCATAAAGCTCGCTGTTGTTCCGTCACAAGAAACGTTCGCGAGTTCAATTCGCGTTCGATCAACGTCTGATAAGCCGACAACGATGAAGCTGTTATGCTAATGACAAAGTACGATCGATACTCGAAACAAGCTACCTCTAAACGACAACAGGCAGCCACGTTGTGAACAGCTTTATTACGTGTAGAATTAATTAATTAACTTATACAGCCGCAAAGCAAGTGTACGTTAATTACTGGTACCTTGTAACGTATCAAGTAAATACATAATGACACTAAATCGGCAAAAAGGGAAACTGGTAATGGCATTAAAAGTTATCTGCTTTAAACCAGATGTTCACTTCGGAAGTAATATATATAATTTAATCGAAGTCTGCTGAATATAGGGTTTGAAATCTAAATCTGGAGGTAGATTGAACGGGAATTATACAAGGGATATTCGTTTTATAAATATGGAGGTAGGAGTTTGTTTTATTAATGTGATGTATAGGTTGTCGGTGCAAATTGAATTGGGAACATGAATAGGGATAGATGTGTTACATCAGTGTTGTATGAATTAACAAGACAGATGGGGCAATTTGATTTATTTAGCTGTAGAACATGAAAGCTAAGAGAGACCATATCAGACAACAATTTTGAACCTAATACTTTAAGCTAGCAGATCAAGTCTTCTACAAGGACTAGAATAATTCACAAGGCATCACAAAGTGGCTGAGAAATCGTTTATAAATTAGTAAGATACCCGAGACAATTCAACTTCCATATCTATAAAAAATAAAAGCTAAGCGAATCCACATCAGAAACAGTTTCGCATCTAATACTTTTAGCTAGCAGTGTCAAGTTTTCTACAAAGACCAAACTAGTCCACAAGGTACCACAAAGTGGCTGAGAAATCGTGTATAAATTAGCAAAATACTCGAGACAATTCGATTTCCTTAACGGCAGAAAAAGCTAGTGGTCCAAATTCGACAGTTCCAATACTTCAAATCAGCATCGTTCAAGTACCGAAACGGTCCAGGAGGTATCGAAGTGACAGAGAAATTGAGGACAAGCCCATCTCTGTCGAATTATTCACGATCGAACGAACGAGACGCGGGAAGAAACGCGAAGAGGTAACGATTTTCGAACAGAATTTTCACCTGACCGTTAGATTTGGACATCGTTCGCATACGTAAGGAACGCTCGAACGGATCGATGGGTTGCAAGACCAGCCGAGACGGAAGCTCGATATCTCGTGGGAGCAAACTCAGCGAGTCCTGGCTATTTTTCCTTCGTTGGTCGAAACCAACGTTATCCTTCCGTTTCCTACTTCTCTTTCTTCTTCGTTCTCATCCGAGCTAACTCTCCTTGCCGGATTTCTACGTCCAATTCCTGCTGCCCTTGCAACCCGTTTCTAATACCCTTTTACCTTTACGGCTGCGTCTGTTGTTACTTCGATGCAGCGGAACGTGAAAAATTGCGGGGAACGTTTAAAGATCCTTCAATTCTAATCTCCTGGAAAAGCTTTGTAAAATGTTAGCAGATTGACGTCGTTAGGAGCAACGCGTTTAAGCAAATAGGCTTTTGAGAGCTATGTTATATTTTTAAGAATCATTCTGTAAATAGTCTCGGGAATCGATGTGTCCTCACTTCGTAGTGTTATTGGAAGTTCTCATTTTGTGGAGTGGTCACTTTGCCGAAGAGGATCTTCAAGATTTCAATTGTACCAAAATGACGACCATTAAAGAGGTTTTTAATCTTGGAGAATAAGCTACTGGGATCTCGGAAATACGGAGTGTAAAATGGAGATGGAACTCGATGTGTAACAGGGTAGCGATGTAGATGAAGTCGATATGTAACAGGGTAGCAATGTAGATGAAGTCGATATGTAACAAGCAATGTAGATTTTGAACTACATTTACATAAACGACTCTCGTTGCATCTACCTTGTTATATGACTACAAGTTGAAATTGTTATCAATCAAAATAAAGGAACAATTTAAATTTGATGGATTCAGCTGATGTCCATCAGTAAAAAATAATATTTGATCTAATAATATTTGACCAGCAATGAGTACCAAAATAGGTACTTTAGATCACATCCCCAAATAAAAATTTCCAATTCATAGCAAGACAATTCCTAGATCTATCGAATCTAACCTGTCAACACGTCGGCGAAAAATTAATAATTTATGAGAGGAAGAGAAAAAGGCGATAAGCCAGTCGCGTGTGGAATCAGCGAGTCTCGCAAGTTTTTCTTCCGAATTCATGTAGGAAAGCAGACGCTCGCGGCCGCGAATCATCGGAAAAGAGGGAAGCTAAGCAAACAGTTTGAGTTTCGTGTTCCGACACGAACTTCTTCGAAATTCAATTCCGACGCCTCGCTCCGATCGACATTGTCGTTCAACATTTACGCGCGAGAAGCTGCGACTCCCGCGAACGGGGTAAAATCGACGAAGAGCCATCTTCTACCCCGCCCATTCGTCGTTCGCGAGTTTCAAGCTCGCCCGCCGGCACATAAATTAACAAGAAGCTTCCGTCGAATCAAAGAAACTTCCTTCCGATCGTTGCGGCGAGTAACGCTGAGAACCCGCCGGAACTTTCGGCAGCGCAATGTGGCCCGAATTGCTTTACTGCGAATTATTCGCCCGGTGAGAACCAAGAGAGACACCGTGTGCCACGGCAGGATCCCTTCCCAGGGAGGATCGACCGCGGTAGCCTTAAAGTTTAATCGTCCTGGGCGCATACGTGTCGCACACCGGCCTGGATAAAGTCGAGGCGACATCTGCTTCGCGTGAAACGAGCAACCGACCAAGAACAACCAAGGAAACATACGGCTGCGGAACTGGAAACCGAGAAGCGACTAAATTTTTTATTCGCGTGTCTTGCTTTCGGTTAACTGCAGTTTCTACATTTTTTCGAATTTTTGGAGTTTAGCAATTTTTACACTCTTCAACTTTATTCATTTGTAAATTTACAAATTTTTAAGTTCCTTTCAAAGTTTTCCTTCGCAATTTGTGAAGTTTGATATTTCTCAATCAGTCAGTCATTGAACCTTCAGATCTCAGTGTTTAAATCTTTTGGTTCGAAAAGTTTAACATTTTTAAACTTCCTAAATCCAAATTTTCAAGGTTTCTAAATCACAGAAGTTCTCAAGTTCCAAAGTCTTAAATTCCTGAACCTTCAAATCCAAAAATTGTCAAGTTTTCAAACTTCCAAATTCAAACATGCCTACAACTCCCAACTTTCTCAAATTCTAAACCTAACAAGGTTTATAAATACACAAATTATCAAACATTTTAAATTATCAAATTTACAGCTCAATAAATACCAGCTATTAAATAGCAACATTCCAATCTCTTATATTGCAATTTTCTTTAGAGAATCCTGGCAACCGTATCTTCGTAAAAGAAGCTAAAGAACACGAACCTGTTTTCGAGCGTACGTTTTCTAATCGACTGGATGTTCGTCCCATGTCGATCGGTACGAATCGATTATCGTTCCGCGCGAACACGATTCGACGATCGAGCCACGTGTTCGACCTTTGTGTACTCGACGTGAAACAGACATGTCGTACGATTTGTTCGAACTTAAAGAGAAGTGGTCGTTTTTACGGAAAATCGAAAGGACAAGAGATACGCGGAAACGACGTATTTCCCGATGAAAGGATAGCAGATATCGGGATTGTCGAAAACTGAAACGTGTTGAGAGTCAACAATTTTTGGTTCATACGAATAGTCAGACAAATAGTCAAAGACGTTAAAAAGAATAACTACAATCATTCATATAAAAAATTAACTGTAAAATAATTTCTGAATAATTTAGAAAAAAAATGAAAATTTAGGTAGTGGTTCTTTCGTGATGTCCTAAATTGCGTTTTTTTTTTATTAATTAATAACTGTTTGCAAGACTACAAATTTTACAATTTTATCTATCAAGTGTAACATTAATAATACGTACAAAATATGTTCTATAAGATAAAATTTCCGAATAATTTCAAAGACGAGAAAATTTCTATAGTGTCTCTTTCCTGATGTCCTAATCGTTTATTTCCTTATTAAAGCAGGGTTACAAGACAAATTCCAGAATTCCTCCTATCAAGAGTAAACCCCGTAAATATTTTAATCTGGCAAGGAGAACAGTAGGTTTAGAATACTTTAAGCCGGACATCGGAATAGGCGAGTGTCCCATACTCAAGGAGTGAAATTTACGATTTAGAGAGACACAGTGCCTCTTTGTAGCGTAGGAAAACGTTTTAGGGGGTTGCTCGCCAACGGACGGTTTTCTTCGCGTAATGCGTCCCTTGTGACCAAGAAATGTTTTCTGAGAGAAAAGAAGTACGAGAAGGGTGATGAGGTCACGTTGCATCCTTAGACCGGCCTTCGTCCTGCATATCAAGGATCGTGGATGCAGCATATAGCCAAAGCGTCCGACCGTGCTTCGTCTTGCAACCCTAGCTCATTCGACCTCGATACGGGAGATGGATACTTTTTTATTTTTACGCGAGCTACCGGAGATATCACGGTGAATCATGATTCAGACACGGAAGAGCCGTGCTTCACGTTCGTGTCACCTGAACCACGAATTTCGCGTGATACTGCGGCGGAAATCAAGTTAACGAATTCATGCCGTATCACGTGTTTCCTGCGGCGCCAGGCAAAATCGAAAGCTCGTAAAAACGACGCGATACCTCGGACATCGAAAGCTTTATTCTTCCTCCTGCAACGCTTTTCATATCTGCTTTCTTCGTTCCTAAATTATTATACTTTTTGTGGCGATGCGAACAAAGGATATTGATTCTAGTTTTGGTTGGGAATTTTACACTTTGAGATTCGGAAATTTAGATGTATCGAATTTTCAAATCTTCTGGGTTCTTTACCTCTGAATTTGTTCCTTTTACTCTTCCTGAATTTTTACATTTTTTATATCCGTAGCAGGGCGCAAGAAAATTGATATAAATTCTGAATTTACAATTCTCATAAAATTGAGAATTTAAAAATTTTTAAATATAAAGGTACCAAATTTTTTTATTTTGAAGAGTACCTATATTTGAGAATAGATTATTGTTAGTAAATAGGTCATACATCGAATTATCATTTAAAATAAAATAAAATAATTAAGTATAGCAGAAGCGTTTTCAGCGACCATATACGACGTATATTTACTTCTCGTTATTTTATAAAGTAATATTTTAGGAATGATTTGTCAGCTGAGTTTTATGTATCTGCCCGAGGGGAACATAAATATTGTTTATGATCTACGTTGTTACAAACAGCGATACCTACCGGCGATGTATGAACGATTTTTACGCGCACAACTTTGACGATTGTTTTTTCCTCTTTTACGTGGTACGTATAAAATTCTGCGCTTTGTTACCTTGCTTTCTGTTTCCATTTCACCAAACAGCACGTTAAATTGCACAAAACAGACAAAGGCATGTACTTTGAAAGGAGGGAAATGATTAAAACGGTTCAACTTTTTGCAATCACCTTTTTGGTAATACTGGATTAATCATTACCGGGAGTATTGAGAAAAGGATGCTTCAAAGCGATGTAATCATGACAGAATTTAACAGTCGGTGAAAAATTGTTTGACAGTTATTGCAAATTTAGGAATTATTTTCTTCGTTATAATATTTAACTTGTAATGCCTTCTGAGAACCTTCACGGAATATATCTACATGAATTACAATTTTTGGCACAATTTCAACATGTGCATTAATTTGAAGTGCTCAAGGCAGTATAATATTCATGGCAAGGAGCTGGTTCTAATATTATCTCACAATTAGTAAGACTACACAAGGTAATTTAGTACCTTTTGTACCTGGGTTAATTTAACTCTAGAAACCCCACATGGAAATGAAAGAGCTAAATTTTTTCAGAAAATATGTTCAGACACTTGATGTATTTTATTCTTTAAATTTAGAGTTTACATATGTTCAAATTAAATTTTAGTCCATTTCATTGATGTCCAATTTCTTTTAAAATAAATTAAGTTTATATATATAGAAATATACAGAACTATACAGAAGTATATTTTTGATAAGAAATAAATTTAAGTCTAAACAATTCATAGCAAACAAAATCATACACAGCATTCAAAATATTGGTTCAAACAGTTAAGTACTATTTTAACGCGCACATACGAGAATTAATGCACAACACCCGAACTTCTGCCTATCCATAATATCGGTAATTATTATAACGCGAGACAAGCAAATTCCTGCGGCGTCCACAGGCACCCATAACACTGAAATGGTTAATACAACTCTTCGCATAAAACCCCACCACGAAATTGTGTCACACCAACAGGAACACATCCAACGTTTCAAAGTGCAGCCACAACCTAGAACGGTATAACGAGTCGTAGTACGAAAGGATCCACCAAAAAGTCCCTCGAGTACAAGTAGATGAAACGACGTCGACCCAAAACTGCACCGCGACGAGCTTCACCCTAATGATTATAGATCATCCTGGAGTCGCGTCGTTTCACCCCTGTGCGAGGATTAATTGCATCAACCTGTCTAACCCTGACATGTCGTGTTAAGACGGCTAAATTAGCGTCGAGACCGGTCGAAAAGGCAGTCAAGTATAATACAATGATACACAAATACAATTATGATATGGGACATACGTGTACTTTCATGTGTAGTGATGGGTACTCAATTTAAAATTTCTATCAAATTATTTGGGCACTTAGTACCGTAGTTAAACTAGTTAAAGTACTTACATTAATAGTTCGTAATTTTTGAGTAATTAATTTTTAAATTCAGCATCTGGAAATTTTTAACTAAGTTCTGAATTTCTAGCTTTTGAAATCTTCACATTTTTAAATTCATATCCCACCAACTTTTCAGATTTTTAAATTTCTGAATGATAAAATCTGAAAGTTTGAAAATATCAAAAGTGCCGAACTTGCATAATTCCCAGCTTCAAAAGTTTAAACTCTATCTCCTCTCCCGTGCACAGTAAGCTCCTCAACAATCACTCGACGTGCCAATCGCTGCGATTCTGTTATCGATGCGAACTATGTATTGGAAATGTTCAAGAATTTTAGTACTTGTTGAATGGTGAAAATTGTAAACAATTCGGTTTAATTGGAATACGAGAGATTTCATTCTCGACGCTTTCTCCTCGCCTCCGAGTCGAATCAAGCCCGAAACAAAATTTATGCGATCTTGGCAACACGATACTCGCTCGTACACGCGAGGCTGATTTGTGGGACACGTTCGAAAGTCTGTCGCGGAAACTCTCGACGCTTGGTTCCGATGACCCCGACACGAGGAAAGTGTTTCTGGCAGAGATGCATGTGTTCGAATGGTTCCTGATACGATAAAAGTGTTTTTCAATCCTTTGTCTTCTTGATGTTCTTCAGAAATTCTTAGTGGAAAGGATGCTTTTTTAAGGATGCATTTTTTGGTAGATAATATTGCTTATAATTCTTGCAGAGTGAATTTGTGTATTATGTATCTTCAAATTCGATGAAAGTGAATGAAGAATAATTGCACAAATTCATCCATATTTCACCTTACTTTTAATTTTTAATCTAAAAGTGCCAAGTTCAATCTAACTACTCAAAAGTCCCCAAAACCCAGTATAAAAGATTAAAAAATTCCGAGAGGGTGTGACATAAGACCCAGTCTTCAGTACATTTGCAGCAAACAGCAGGAACGTATCAAAACGATTAATCCGTCAATTTGCTGTTCACACAAGTATATAACCGTACATGTTGTCGCACGGTTAGGTGATTCCACTCGTGTTCGTTGAACGAGCAGCCACCAGAGACATCCGGTCCAACTCCTGTTGCAACCGATGCGTTGAAAAACGCACGAGTGCACGATACAAACGACGACACATGCCCGTGGGCAGGAGAGCCCGGTAAAAGAGGCAAGGGTCGCGGTCTGGGTTTCTTTGATCGGTGGTGCATCGAAAACCGCTCCATGGAATTCGGCATTTCGATGCATCCAACCACCGATCCTCCCGGTTGATGTATGGAGTTACGTTTTACCGGAACCACGAGCCTAGCCGACCCTTGTGCTGGCGAAGTAGGCATCTCTGATGGCTGCGGAACTCGCGTGAAATAATTAACAACTCTTGTAACGATGCGCGTTCCTGAGCCTCGCTACACGGTTGCTCTCGAAATTTCAACCCTGCGCTACAACCACTCGAAATCTTCAACGTCAACGATTTCCAAACGTTGTGTACGAAAATATCGACGAGCTTTTAATGACTCGATGCGTTACGTTTACTTTTTAACGATTTTTTATGCTATATCGAAAGTGCACTTCGAAATCAAGGGGAATATCTGAGCTATATTTTTCATCAAACTTCGTGTTATACTTCATCAATTTAAAATAGAACTTTTTCAGAAAGTTGCTGTAAAGTTGAATTTGTATACCTAGGACAATGTGAGAAAATGAGAAAATGAATTTGATAAATTTCAAAGTAAAAATTGTGGATTTTAAAAAAAATGAATTAATTGATTTTTTACGTTAACCTTTGAAAGCCGCAGTTCATATCAAATAAAAATCAAGTTCTAAAAAGCACGCCAAAACTGTGACAGTCATCACGTTGTTATTGAATTTTATTATCTTTTTTTCAGTTCCAAATTGATTTCAATGGTTCGCGAAACGTTTACGAATAAAATATCTCCTTGTACTGAATCCATTATCACGTTTCGCGGTGTGTTTTTGTTTGCGATCGGGTTATAGCTGTTATTTTCGCTATTCATTGCGTCGGTTAACTATTGAATTCGAACGATTATTTTTGTGAAACGAGGACAGTACACTGACGTTCTAAAAATGAATCATTTAAAGAGCACAGAACGAAAATCCTGTAAACGATGAATTTTCGATATAATCGCAATTTAAAGGTCAATAAATAATTCGAATTATTAAAAGCTAAATATCGAATATGATCGTATTGATTTATACGATGCCATCTGCAGCATTTTATGCCCATTCGTATAATTTTCAATTTGTAATTTCAATGGATTTTATTCTGAAATCTCATGAAACGATTCGTTTTCAGATATGATAAATGGGGACAATTTTACAAACAGCTTGAAAAGGATTATAAAATACAGTCAAAAGTCACGTATATCAAAAGTTTGCATTAAAAATTTGTATAGTCGAATGTCTATCAACGAGCTTAACCTATAACGAGTTTGTAGATTCTTAAATATTTAACAACAAAACACAATAATATTTGCAAACGAATAATTTCATAAACAGCAAAATATTATAAAATAATATAACCAAGTTCATAAACGAAAATTTATCATTCATGGAAAATTTATGATGAAAGTGTATCGATTTAATAACGAACACATGTTTTTTGCCATAACCCATAGCAAGTTTGTATAATGTTGTGTATCTAACTGTTAGTCAAGATGTTTTCATACAACACAAATTTCCCTTGCAAATGCTCGAGCATCGTGTACAGAGGATTAGCCAGGACCTAAGCTGACATCTTCCTTCAGAAGTATTAGCTGTTTAACTACTTAGGTTCGTTGTAATCCCCGTTCTAGTTAACGAGAGTTCCCCATGGTTCCTCTTGATAGTATAGACATCGAAGTTCCTGCATCTCATTAAAATTGAAATATCTTCATATCCTGAATCCCAAGTCGCTCTGTAATTTGTATCGGAATCACGGAAGATCAGACGGCAGTTTCTCTCAGCTACTTCCACTGAAATGCGTTTCACAGAGAAATTAATTATGCAAATTTTTATTAATGAAGTTTTAGATTATTCGTTGATCTTTAAATACCTAGATTTAGAAAAGGTAACTTTGAGAGATTAGATTTTTTCTGAAATTATAACTGCTCTTATATGCACTTATGACTGAACCTATATGCACTTATGACTCAACTTATAATACTAGGATCTCGTAATTTAAAACACCTAATAATTTTATGGTGTACCTCTAACACAAAGAATCACTCATCACTCATACTATAGCACTAATAATTTAATTTACAGAATTTGCGACAATTTGAAAATCTCCTTGACTCGCAAACGTAGGAAAACAGTTTGAGAATAACGGATGGAAGTCAAACGTCGAATCATCGATGTCGAATCATACGGTAGAAAGGTATTTCCACGTGATGGTGTTTACTCGGGTCGAAAGTGGCGGAAGTGAACTGCCAGTTAGTACACACGGTTTGCCTTCCGGCGCGTATCTTACGATGACTGGACACTTTAGCTTCGTTAGACAGCTGGTTGGTGTCGGATTCGTGAGAACTTTTAGGGAAAGTTCGTAGTTGTTCGTGGAAAACGCTTGAGCATCAACCGTTCTGCAACTTTCACGATTTTACGAGTTCCACTTGCTTATGTTTCTAACAAAGCCTCCGTTTTTAGAGAATTTAACGTACATTCGTATGCTGTGTACCTGCTATCGTGGTTGGACGTTGTTCGAATACGAACTGCAAGTAAAATGAAGCTTTCGAGCGTAACGATTCATTTTCTTTTCAACTTTCGGTAGGTTGTGAACGTTTTGAAAGATGAGTTTCAAATATAAAATTGCAAAATTAAATCACAAAAATTGTATTAGGAAATTTGTATATTTCAATGAAATTTAAAAATAATTCAAATATAAATTGGAACTTATGTAGTCAAAAAAAAATGTCATATAAATTAGTACATTGATGGTGACATAAGTAGTAAGGTTAGGTTAGAAGTAGATAGACGAATATGAAGTTTCTTTGTAATAAAATTACAAACAGTTTTGAGCCAAAAAGCATTGTTTTAAAAATTATGTTCCTCAGCAAAGATTTGGATTTAACCAATATCCAATATCCATACAAAGTTGTAGCCTTTTACATAGTTGATTTTATAGTACACAAAAAATTTCACCCAAAAATGCTTAATTTCCTCTGAAATTACAATAGAACTATTTCCACGTGCATGGTACAATAACCGCGGCATGAATTGCAAAACATCCAGAATCAAGTGGGAATAACGAGCAGAGAAAATGAAACCTTGTAACCTGTTGTCGGTAACAAAGTTCATTACGGTGGCCGTTGAGAAAACACGATTTCTTTCGGAAATATTTTCCAAGCGGAGCAAAATGAAATACAGTGCAATTAGTGCGCTCGAGGTGTTTCGCCCTCGTAAGAATTGCGGCCCCGGACATTGAATCATTCGACGGTTTATCATTCATGAGCCACGCTGAATGCGGGCTGCGTCGAATGAAAAAACCGTTTCGCATATTAAATAGAATAGACGTTGGTGAGCGTTAAGAGAGGCCGACTTAATTTTTCGCGTCTAAATTACGTCTTATCGCGTTTCTGGGTCGTCCTCGCGGCCACGCTTTCTACGGTGTTTAAAAAGCGGTCGGCCGGCTTCCGGGACTTTCATTTTTTCCTGCACGTCTCGAATTAAGATGATCGAAGTTGTTCGACCTTACCGGAGCCAGGGCACACCTGGCGACCATCCGCATTCCACCTGCTTTCACATTTCTTTTACGGTCCATCGGACCTACAAGTTTCGGAATAGACGTTCCACGCTCATCCATTAAAGCTCGTGTCCTCCATTTTGCTTTGCAGCTTTCGAAAAGCGCAATTGGGTTTCTGGGGCGCGGGATCGCAACAGTGCGTAGATGGTACAGGTATCCATTTTGTTTTCCGACCTACAAAGTCTCAGAATGGCCGGAAAAAACGACGCTAGGGAATTTCGTGCGAAATGCATGAAGCTAAGTGCTGTGGATCTCGTAGGAGTTAGAATCTTTTTCGAAGGATGAAAACTCACTTTCTTGAAACTGGGACATCATTACTTTTGTTTTTCATATTGAAGAAGAGTTTTGTGTGCGGAACATTAATGTCTGCTGCTAGAATCCTAACACAATATTCTAGTGTGGTTGAACAACGGTGCAACGAAACTTCTTACTTGAATAATAATTTAAAACAAAATTTGAAAGAGATACAAATAATTGTAACAACAAATGATTTCTTATAAGAAGATTTACTGTATTTTTTAGTGAATAGGAAGATTTACTATAATTTTTATTTAACCAGACTACTTGATTGATCATTTCTTATAATTTTAATTTAACCAGACTACTTGATTGATCATTTCTTATAATTTTGATTTAACCAGACTGCTTGATTGATCATTTATTATAATTTTGATTTAATCAGACTACTTGATTGATCATTTATTATAATTTTGATTTAACCAGATTACTTGATTAACCACTTATTATAATTTTGAATTAACCAGACTACTTGACCAACCATTTATTATAATTTTGAATTAACCAGACTTCTTCATTAATCATTTATTATACTTTTAATTTAACCAGACTATTTGATTAACCATTTACTATTCCCTGCACCAAAAAGTCAAATCTGCTTCACAGACAAAAATATTTCCAAATAAATCAATACCGAAGGTTCGAACCAATACTATCGATCCAAGAATTCATTACAGAAAATACATATCTTCATTCCCAAAAATTTTCGATTACAAACTGACTCGAGTGATCATATCAAAGGACAGTCAACGTTCAAATGCAATGTAAAATGCAAATTACATTATTAGCCCGAATTGCATTATTATTATTCACCTATGTCAATACGCTGAATATGTTAGAGGTAGATGGATCGACCAGGTGGATGTCCTTACCTCAGGGACCCACTAGCCAATTGTCGGAATGCAGTGCTTATTTGATCTACTGTCTTCGTTGCTGTCCTCGTGCAAATAGCACAAAGAAACCTTGCTACGTTTAGGAGGGAGGTCTTTTCTCAATTAACATTTTAGTCATGGAGTGTAGTGGCTTTCGCGAATGTCTTTATAGATTACACTTCCGTGGTGACTGAAGTGGTGGCTCACTCTACTGGCTCATTTGCTCACCGTTGCAATTGAGCGATGCTTTTCATGTGCTTTGATTCGCACTTTTTTACCTTGATGTTTTATAAGAGTCTTATAGCACGTGCTTTGATTCGCATCTTTTTACCTTGACGTTTTATAAGAGTCTTATAGCAAATCCCACAGAAGTATGTTACAACGTGACATGTAAAAGGTAACATCAAATGTAAACAGCGTTGGAGTACCTTTTAGCGTCAGTATACGACATTGAAGACATTTGGAAATGTTTTGTGCATTTTCTAAAAAAGTAAATTATCAAAGTTGAAGTATATGTATCATGATCATCAAAGCTTCATTTAACACTAAACCTACCAACATATAATGTGTACTTAATTTGAAATTAAAAATGAAGTTAAGAAATAGATACACAAACGACGAAACATAAAGAATAAATGTGTGTACTAATTTATCTTGATGAAACTCACTTCTGATTTCAAGGAATGCACTTTAACAAATTGTGTACCTTATCATAAGAAACTTATGGAGCGGTCATTTGGCCGGTTTGGTAGTTTTAGTGTTAACTCAGGTAGAGAACAGCATCACACACTTGCGCATAATTTGAACTCTGACGACATAGAAGCAAGGTGAAGTTGAGTTAAAAAACAGGAAAATGTTTGAAAATGCAAAAGCTTGTCGCAAGTGGCTCGATCGAGGCGGTTAACGCGTTGGCCGGTCGTCTTCATCCGTATTCCGGCGCCGAGCTCGCACAACCCTGGCAGATCTATTGCCTGGTCGGGCTGACGCATCGGTGCACCACATCTTCGTGGTCGGCGGGCCGTGAGCGCGTGTACGTGCGCCCTTGCATATTATATTATCGGCGGGCTTTCTCGATTCCCGCGCCAACACGCCCGAAAGACGAATATTCTCGCGGGTCCGCTCCATAAATTTCACGGGCTAAGCTGCGTCGCACGCGCGCGCGTGCACGACGCGCCGGCGAAGAAAATGTCGTTGCCGATGAAAAAAATTGCCGCAGATTAATCTGGATTAGCCGCTGATAAACTGGCCATAACTCGTCTTGCGAGCCGCCTCTCCAACGGCTGAAAAGATATTAACGTCTGCCCCGTTTGCTATATCACCGTGGAAATATGCTCGCCACGCCGAGCAGCCGAGCTGACGGATCGGTTGAGAATTTCAGCCCCATATTGCGCCCTCTTGTCGAGCCTTTCCCAACCGCAGTTTCTTCCTTGTCGTCTGCGGACAGATTGTTGCGGCTGCGGATGCGATATTGTGGAGAAACAAGGCTCAGAAGAGAGCTCTCTGATGTTCTGAACGCGTATCTAAGGTAACGTTCGCGACTGTGAGATGAGTACCAGAAATTTAAAATACCGAGTTTGCTTTTATTTTGTATATTTTGAATGTAATTGATATCAATAGCAGACAGGACCTTTGAAAACATATGACAAATATTTTCAATTTCTGTATAATTAAAAATTGTGAATACACGGCTCAAAGGGAATGAAATTCAAAAGCACTTTTTATCTGCAAAATAAACCTTGTTGAAAATCGTGTTGTATACAGATATCTACAAATTGACAGTTTGTTCTAGATTCTAGAATGTTGAACATTCGCTTTTGTACCGATCAACTACAAAAACTTCCATTGGTCGCGTTCGTTTCACGAATTGATTTCAGAATAAACTAAATAAAACACTCCATATTTTTTATCGATGGGATGAAAAAATGGTTTCACTGATACAAAGCGAGAATAGAATCATGATCAGGTTTTTGTTCAGCGAGCGGAAATTCTCTTTTTAATGCATTATCGTAGATTATTTTGAAAATGCATTGAACGAGAAAGGTTCGATTCGACCATTTTCATATATCTGTCGTGCAATGTCCGATCTCCCTCTCGCTTTATTTCATTTTTTTGTCATTTTGTTTTTATATCGATTTCACGCTAGTTTGAATACAGAGACTCGTGCCAGACCATAAATTATATACTTGTCTATCGAGCCGCTGGCAGAGATTTATCGCAGTTATCCCAGATCGAAGTTCACTCGATGCAACAACAATCCATCAGAGGTGTGATTAATTAATTAAAACAAGGAACGCGTATTGTCCAAGCCGGCTCGTGCTCGGGCCAAATCATATTATTACTGGTGTAATAGTTTCTAGATACTGATGAACAGAGTTGTGTCGACTATGAAAATGGGGGTGGAAGTTAAATGAATACTGAAGTGAATTTATATTAAGGGATGTTATAATATATACAAGGATAATGGGATTTTATTTGGGCAAATGGTGTTTATGATTATGTGTATGCTGTTGTAAGTGTGTTTGGACATTTCTGGATGTTGATAGAGTATGAAATGAGTTTGATGGTACATTTTTAATGGAAACTTTGTAATGTTTATGTGGAATTAGTGTAGATTGAAAGATAAGAATTGTTGGGTTTTCAAGGGTCTGAGTCTCTAAATCCCTAAATCTGCAAATTTCTAAATTTTCAAATTTCCAAAAGCCTAAGTCATCACATTTCCAAATCTCCAAATCTCTCAAGTCCCAAATCTCCCAAGTTCCCAATCTCTCAAGTTTCAAATCGCCCAAGTTTCAAATCTCCCAAGTTCCCAATCTGCCAAGTTTCAAAACTCCCAAGTTCCAAATCTCTCAAATTTCAAATCTCTCAAGTTTCCAATCTCTCAAGTTCCAAATCTCGCAAATTCCAAATCTGCCAAGTTTCCAAACTCTCAAATTCCCAATCTCTCAAGTTTCAAATCTCCCAAGTTCCAAATCTCCCAAGTTCCAAATCTCCCAAGTTCCCAATCTCCCAAGTTCCAAGCTCCCAAATTCCAAGCTCCCAAATTCCAAATCTCTCAAGTTCCATATCTCTCAAGTTTCCAATCTCCCAAGTTCCCAATCTCCCAAGTTCCAAATCTCCCAAATTCCAAATCTCTCAAGTTCCCAATCTCCCAAGTTCCAAATCTCCCAAATCCCAAATCTCCCAAATACCAAATCTCTCAAATCTCAAATCTCCAAAACTTCCCCACCTCGTCTAAATTCCCTCTCCCCAAAAAATGAACGAAACCTACGTTACGATCATACAGCATGTAACACGACTAAAATTTGATCTACTATAATTGGTTATTTATGGGCATAGAATCACAAAGGGACGCGATAATCTATGCAGTTTGCCGGGGGATTCGCGAATCAGGAGATTTATCATCGTTGACCGCATCAATATTATGTTTGCCTTGAATCTCGACCGAGTGTTAAACGCGGAATATTATGTGCAATTTATTCGCGTGTCCCAACAATCGACGCGTGTGACAGGGAATTATCAGGTGTTAATACAATGTCAGCCGATAATCGTTTGCTTATACGTCGACACGAACATGGTAACAGCTATCGAAATAAAACTGAATGTTCCGGTGCGTTCAAATCATCAATTTATGGCGTTATTGTTGAATAATTGTTAGCTGTTAAAGGTAAATAAATACCTCATTTAGGTCTATCGATTTATTCTCTATTTGTTTACGTTGTATACTTCGTGAAAGGGTTTTAATCGAAAACGGTGATTCTTGATTGAATATTTTCCCTAGAATTTATCTTCTGTAGGTGGAACACTATTGGCGTTGCCATGGTTCAATAATAGAACCATTAAACTTCACTTCATGAAGCACCGTTTGCATAGTAAATATCCCCTAATGAGTTTCATGTTTCATCTCGATTTTCAGAAGTTACGCAATTTATGTTGGGAAGATAATTTCAGGATTTTTTAACGATACACAATCTACTGTTTATCAACAATTCTTGATGAAATATAAATCTCTTCCCTAAAATCAATGTCTCTTTCACCAAATTTTCCCTAAACTTCCACAAATCGATCTTCCAATGATCTCCGAAGAGATGAAGCGTTTCTCGATGGACATCTAGATAGAAAAAGAAATTAATAAAGCTGTCAATGATCGACGATCCAAATCGTGCCTAAATCCGCAGGATAAGGACATGGTCTGGTGATGATGGGCATAATATCCTTTCCTATATCCTTTTCCGGGATCCGTGAGCGGAACGCGTGATCCGCTGGGAACGAAAGGAGAAGAAGGGTAAAGGATTTCGTTGGACTAGAAGCGTCGGATCACGTCGTGAGACGGGTTAAATTGACGGGATAACGGGCGATCGTGTCTGAAAGCTTAAAGTCTGCCACGAAAGTGATTACCGGGTTGCTGCTCGGTATATATGTATACCTAGGCCCATTCCATCGTCTAGCTCATCATTAATAACCCGATCGAAGTTCGTGGCGCGAGTTAAAAGCTTGTGCTAACGAAGATCCGCAAATCTTAACGAGTATCTACCGTTCGAAATTACCGTCGGAATTCGATCGTGACTCACGAATTTCGATCGATCGGTAATACGATTCTTAATTGTATATCCATCTTGGCTACGTCGAAACCCTTCTAATCGATCACACCGCTGGAATCATAAAACAAACTGCTGCTCCAGATTTATAGATATGATGCGCTTTTTAGAAATGTTTGTTGCTGATGCGTGCTGTATTCTGGGATCTTCCATTCTATCGGCAAACGTATCGGATACAATAATTCTGGTGTACGGAGGCTGAGACTGTGGTGGAATACATTTTGGAGAAAAATCGTATAACGGAAACTAAATAATGCTTTACTGATACATTCGGGTTCGATGGAAAATGTGGGGTGAATATTTTGATATTTTTATTTTAGGACGTAGCCTGATATTTTTAGGATGTCACACTTTTTATGTGTATCTTTTACTGTATATTATAAATAACGTTAAATGCACTAGAAATTGTTTTTTAAATTCAAAATGTCTCTTCAGAGGAAACATGTCTAAAGGAGAACATATTTATCACTGTACAAATTTTGATACAAATTTAAGATAAAAGAGACTGTTAACTTTATAGAGAACACATATTAGTTATTCTCACACATGTACATGTAAATAATTACAAAATGAAGTGATTCAACCACTTCAATTTTTAAATGAAAATTTTTCTCTTGAATTCCAGACTTGATTTGTACAAAAGGAATATTAAAAGGTTTGAGTCTTCAGCCTTAATTTCCAAATGAGTTTTTAAAATTGTAGACCAGGTGTAAATACAGGGAATATTTTCCAGCTTCGAGGTGCATTTATTCGCGCAGTAACACGAAACTTCAATGCTATATCACAGCTATTTTCTGTATTTACGCGTTTCACACCAGTTATTATCGCGTTCTAGATTTTTAGTGCTTCTAATTATTGCTTTACCGATATCATATTTTACAAACAGCAGTAAACCTTTCCGATTCGATGACATTATAGCCCCATGAATAAACGTAATATCCAGTTTCCGTAAATTATTATGAGTATTACGGTAGAAGCTTCCATCATTGTATAAAATAGAACGGTTGGTATTCGCGTAACGTTTATTAATCGACTATCGAAATAGTGGAAGTTAATCCACTTTGAGCTTGAAATGTTTATAATACAAGGTGTCTTACCTTTTAATCACATTACAGAAACGTCGATACCGATTGATCCTTCGTTTAATTTATTTATCGTTCGGTGTATAAATAATCTTGATATCTGGAGGCACCATTTAATTTATACGAATTAGCCAGCGCAATTAGGAAAATATCAATATTAATTTATTATAATCAATTTAAATGGACAGCGTGGAGGCTTGATTAGTTTGCCGTGCGCCCGTTGTTTGAAGTGCACTCGTGCTTAATTAAATCGACCAATCGATATTTCGTGATTGCGCGATTGAGATACGGCGCTGACCGGATGTCCGGCGACGATTCTTAATACCTTTTCGGAGGATCTTCGATTTTTAACATCGCTCTTTTTATTCACAATATTCGTACTGTACCGTCACTTTCTTACTTAATTTCAATTTTGAGTAAGTCATCTCTGAATTGCGAATTTGTAAGAAAACGATGGGAACAATTAAGTCACACAAATAAATACAAATGTAGTTAGTTACAAAAATAACTTCTGTTATAAAATAACCTTCGGTTTAAAACAGTCTTTCGTATCATCCTACATATTTTCCGTCTTACAATGTATAAATAAATAAACCCATAAAAATGTGAAACACTCTGCCAAGATTGATTTTTCATCCCGATTTATTCAGCGGTAAGGAAACAAGTTCTCACTAAAGAATACGTTGAAACTTTGCGCAGTACTTTCATCGACACACTTGTACAAGAAAGACAATAACCGAAGAGAAACGATAATATTATCGCGACTGTTAGATAGTTAAGATAGTAATATCACGGTAATAATGATAGCTGGTTAAGATAACAACATCGCGATAACAGCGGTTTTCATTTCCGTTGCAAATATCGTTCACGGTGACAAATCACCGGTGTTCCACCATTAAGAAAGCCCGAACAGATATTTCATTGTTATCTATGGAATGCATTATGCCAGATACACTTGAGCGTCCAGAGATGCGATAAATTAATTCGTAGAGGCGGTATCTGGTAGTTACTTGGGTCGATATTAACCCGAATGTCGAAAATTCCTATTCATAAACGAATTTATGCACACACACGCACCCGATGGAGGGATAGTTTACAGCTTGTCTAATGTTCCTAACAAAACCCATAGAAGTCCTCTGGCGTTAATTGCATTCCTCACGTTGCGATGCTTCATTTAAGGTTCCCTGTTTCCGTCAGTTCGCCTTAGATGTTTAGAATTCAACGTGTAATTAAAGCCCGAAATCCACTTGCTTCTTGATCGTACTTGATGCTCGGCTATCTTGAAACAAACACTCTTTGAAACTAAAATACTCTTTCATCGATCGGCTTTAATTAAAGTCACATTTCGATGGACTGCAAACTGTGGACGTGTGATTCAAATAGTAACATTAATCCTTTAATTACATTGTCATTATAATATCGTCATAATTTATACTGATATTACTCCATTGAACATATGCTTCATTTTCAATGTCATATCAAGGTCATTAAATATTTGCTGTTGTAAAGCAATATTAACTGCAATGTAACTGTGACGAATTTCTTAGATAACATCTTACTATGTAGCTTGGGGATTAAAGTAACTGATAAGTAATGACAAATGTTTGGCTCCACTTGATTATTCATTAACAGTATGATAATGTAACATTACTTTAAGTTAAGTTAATGTAACATTACTCTACTGACCAGAAATCCATAGCAAAAGGTATTAGATGAAATACAGAAGTTATCTGAGGATTCATCTCTCGACAGCCATAAACGATTTTGCGGTGAACCCGCAATAAAAGCAACGTATGTTATTGCCTCGGTTACTCGTTAGAAGTTCGGTTATGCTTTTGAAGACAAGACGAGCAAAGTGGCCGTTGTCCCCAAAGTTGGGCAAGTCTCAAAGGAGAAACAACCGATCTTCGTCATCCAGAGTGGGCGATCCTTCACGGCGATTAATCTCCCGATGATAAAACGCTTTTTTCAAAGGATGCTAGGGAGAACGCTGACCGCTCGGAGGTCCTGAGGGAAGTCCGATAGTACGCGAGTTGTCGACGCGGGGCCGAAAGATCGAAGCAAAAAAAAGGGACGAAGAGAAGGAAAGAAAGCTGGCGATCGAACGAAGGAGTCAACGAGCCACGGAAGCTAGCAAATCATTTTATGAACGGGACGACGGAGCTGGATTGTTAACCCTCGGGCTTTTCGTGCATCCCCAGGAACACACCGACTATCGAATAGCTGATGGGAGCAAATTGGGAAGAAAGGCTATTGGCCGTGACGAAAGTTCGTTTTCCTCGACGACCATGACGTTGTCCGGATAGAAAAAGCACCGGACTATTCCCTGGCGCGAAGATCCGAAGGTTAGGTCGATTCGATTCTTTACTGAGGAGATCCATTGACAGTTCTCCACGCTGACTGTGTTACAGCTTCAGTTTTTACGCCGCCATTTTCTCGATAGACGGGGGTTATCTGCGGCCTGTAATGAGACGGCTGCTTCCCCTTGTTTTCCTTGGATTAGGTACTGCCTCCAGAGATCGATAAGAGGTTGTTTAAGAGGGAAATTTTTTTCGCTGCTTCTGCGAGATCCTGAGATTACAAAGTGCAGTCTGGATATACAGGGTGGTTAAGTGATACCGAAAAATAATTGCAGTTCACCACTGATATATGGTATATAAATGATATATGACCACCAGGTTCGTGGCCATCTATCAGTGAGATGAATATCCCAGAATTGACATATGCACTGAACTTTTGTTACTCAGTAAAATAATGTTTTAACATTATTCAAGGCAAGTGACAGAACTTAGCATGCTTATATATTATTGAAATTATTATTTAATATGTCACTGCATATTATAGTATACATATAAAAGACACATCTCAGTGATCTCATTAACACCTCACTGATCTTATTTGTACATCTACCTCATTGACTTCTCTCATAGATCTCAATGACCTTAAAGTATGTTCTCAATGATTTATCAAGGTTCATATAATACATGTTATTTTGAATAATTTTTAAGAGATGTTCAAGTTTTAAAAATCATTCAATTTAAACTGTCAAATAGATTTCAATGACCTTAAAGTATGTTTTAAATGATTTATCAAGGTTCATATAATACTTGACATTTTGAGTAATTTTTAAGAGATGTTCAATTTTTAAAAATGATTCAATTTAGACTGTCGAATAGATGTCAATGACCTTAAAGTATGTTCTAAATGATTTATCAGGTTCATATAAGACTTGTCATTTTGAATAATTTTTAAGAGATGTTCAAGCTTTAAAAATCATTCAGACTATCGAAAAATGTGGCACTTCAGTGGTATTTCACTCAAGCTGCATTCGGAAGTTAGATGTACTCTTATCGTTCATAATCTTGACTATAACGTCCCCTCGAATTGCGTCCACAGAAATGTCACTTGAATAGTTCTTGCTAGTGACGAAGTCAAATCGAAATTGAAATTCAAACTTCCGTTTTATTGAAATTCGAACTTCTGTTTTATTGAAATTCGAACTTCTCGTTCGTCGGAATTTCCATTCGATTCCGATGGAAGGTATAGCAAACATTTTGAAATACGCACTGCGAACGGAAAATTTAAACGTTGGTTCAGTGGCGGTAATTCTCGATGTCGAACCGTGTCGCTGAAACTTCCGTGACACTTTATTACCCTCGTACGGACAGGTATCACGACGGAGTCGGGTCGCGCAAAATTTTGTGGCGCACAAAATTTCCGCGTAATTGTCCGCGTCGTAAACAGCGGTACGCGTTGCCCGTGGCGGGTACCCAGGGCAAAAATCACCGATTCGATCCGGTTTACGAGCTCGCGTGCGATCGCGTGACAGAAAATTCCGGATCGACGCTGGATTCGACAAAACGGAAACGAGAAACGTCGGTTCATGGAACGTAATAACGAGCCAGCGATTCGTATCGCTGAAAACAAGAGCTAACCGTGATTTTCGATCCTAGAACGCTGTGCCATTATGCGAATCGTTTCGTTAGAGTAAACCCACGATTTTCGAATGTTCTTGGCAAATGCAATTAACAGAGTACACATAATATTCCAAATAAATTCTCAGAGATTTGCTTATCTGAAATTTTACGACGAAGGCAAATTTCACGACGCTGTATTTTACTTTCCTTGTAAGGTCATCATTTTTTATGTTAATTAAAGCAGAAATTAAAGTTGAGTATTACATAAAATTTTATCGAGATTTTCGTTGTTATTAAATGGATAGTTTTGATAGAAAAGAATTTTTAAAGTGGACGAAAATTGCTAAACAGGAGAGAGACTTCTGAGTTGAGAAAGTTTAAGTTGAAAACTTCTGAAGCAAAAGCATGTTTAAAGCAGAGATTTTTAAAATTTATAAGTTACATGTCTAATTTTGTAAAGTGTCAATTTATTTTGAACGAGTAACTGGTTCAAACATCTCTGTTGATTTGGAACTTTCAGATCAAAGTTCAAGATATTTTTTCTTGGGAATTACATAACGTAATTATAAGGATATCGAGAAACGTGGAATAATTTCATACACCCTGACCTGTAGATAATTTTTCAAAAACGTCATATCTCCAAAAACGATAACAAATATCACTGATTGCAGCAAATAACAAGTCTTTCTATCTGCATACTTTGATCCCAAAACTTCAAAGTTTAGAGAATAAAAGCACATAAAGTTCTTTATGTATCTTTTAAAAAGGATGGAAAAATTGAGTGGTGCGGAAAGAATCGCGACAAGTTATGTGAATAGTTATCAAAGTCTATGATTAACATCTGAAAGTTTGAGCGAGCACGCGGATTGCCTACCGTTAGAGGCATTTCCATACAAAATGAAATAGATTATGCCGCACGTTAAGTTGGAAATAACTTGGATTAGCTCAAAAGTCGTTTCAAAGTGGAGTTATTCGGATCGCTAAATATTCCTGGGATACGTACACATTAGTAATTCTATTTATAAGATATTCCAGGATTCTCGCCTTTCAAAAGTCGCGAATTACAGCTTCAAAGACTGTTAACGAATAATGGACCTACTAAAATAATTATACAAGTCAAATTTTATAATATTTCAGCTTAAATAATTTTCATACATGTTGCGTACTTCAGTACTAATTTTTGCATTGAAGTTAGATTAGGTTACAGTACTATGTTATTTAATTTCAAAGTATTATTTAAGATTATAAAATTTTTTTTTTAAATTGATTTCTTATTTCAAAACAAAAATAGCAAAAGCAAAATTATTCTACGACAAACATAACCAAAATTTGACAAAACTACGTAAATAGAAATTCTTCAATTTTTACTCTGATTTAGCAACCATACATTTAACTTGATTTAACTTGATTGCTTTATTAGTCATTCCTGACAAAATTAAATACAAAAGACAATGTCGCTCCACATGCAATAATACAAGTAAAATTAGTTCAAAGAATACCAACATAAATAGTAAAATTAGTTCACAGAATACCAACATAAATAGTAGAATTAGTATGAAATTATCTGCAGCAAAGATGGAGGTTTCGCTGTCGTTGAAGCTGCAATAACGACGAAAGTGTTAATACATAATTCTTTGCGTGGAGTCACGGAAGCTGTTTACCAACGATTACGTGATTCCGTATTAAACCAACAGAATCTGGAGACGCAGTTAGCTATGTGTCGTTTTCGTACAGGAAAGCTCGTTTAATTAAAGCGCAAGTATTTCATTAAGCAGAACTGGTACGTGGCTTGCAGCGTCTAGCGAGTGCGTAACGGTGGCTGCGACCGATTAAACGGAAGTGTATCTGCAAAAGCGGAAGCAAGCTTCTCGGTTTCAAAAGTGGATGCTCAGATCGAGATAATTGTGAGATCTGCTGAATGGAAAAATCTGCGATCTGACGTATGTATGCGAGAGGTGATTTGTACGAACACATGGGTATCGGGTAGCGAAGGATAAATCCTGTTTTGTTCAACAGAAATTTCTTTGCTTTGTTTGATAGGTTCTTGTAAAATTAGTATACTTATAGTATAGTCATAATGTGGATATAGAAAATTAATTTTCAAATTAGATTTACAGACTCAGTGATTTTAGTGCAGTTATAGAAAGTGACTGTAATTTTTAAATTTGTTATAAAATAAAGAAATTAGAATCTTTATATTTTTTTTAGCTCTACTAAATTAGCGGACTGCAAAAATCGATTATTGCTCAGTAAAAAATAAAGAAATAAATAGAGTAACAGTTATCGATCGAACAATAACGAGAATTTCCATCGTTCTCCGTCGATAATAACAGTTGAATTCGCAACCCCCTATAAATATCACCGGCGAGATGTCATTTAAAACCGGGCGGAAAAAACCAGGACCCCGTGTAAATCGAAAACGATTCCAAAAAATCTACGTATGAAAACGTATTTCCGTTCGGCGATTCTTTTATTTTTCGCTTGCTCTCTTTGCGCACAGACAGCAATGTTCATTCGATTATCGGAAGCAATACATGGAATTTAAATCGAACGTCTGTAGAGAAGGCGGCGGTCTTTGACAGCTTCGATTCGAGGCAACAAAACGAGAAACTCGAAACAAGGTTTCCGCCGCGTCGGGAAAAAGCGTTTTCATTATTTTCGGCCCGAGCGTTACCATAGCGATTAATACGATGTAACGATCGATCATAATATCCGCGAATATACAGATTGTCGCGACAGTATCGGAAAAATTTTCGCTAACTCATTCGTGACGTAGCGATTTTTCAAATAAAAAGTAATGCTTCATACCGTGCACTATAATCCTCTCATCCGTCGTGATCATATCTCTTGTTTTTTATTCACTACGTGACTTCTATTAACTATACAAATTTTAATGCCACATTATGTGACTGACTGATAAAACTTATCAGTTACTTAAAATATTGTATAACTTAAAATTTTCTATTATTGTGCATATAGATTTATTTTTTGTTTATGCAGTCTAGAATAACATTTCTGTAATTAATTATCGAATACATAATTCATAAAGTCTGTATTTAATATTTTCACAATAATGTGAACTTTAAGTAGCCTTGTCTCAAAAATGTCAATTTTTGCACCACCCTCAATGTTACACAGTAACAATTTCTTACATGAAATTAATTTTAAATTTCGTAAATTTAATTTCATCAGAAAAAGATGTCAGTTATTTTTTTTATCATAAAACGCCGTAACAAAAATTAGTTTTGTAGTTAAAAGTAAGTTTTATGTTGATGTTATAAATTTGCAGGCTGCAAAGCGTCGAAAGTAGCGAAAGGGTAAAACGATCGCACTCGTGATCTCAGAGTTGCTTCTCAGTGGAGTACACGTACTCACGATCTAGAAAAGAACGATAAGGCTAGAAAAAACGACTGAAGTTATAATTAAGATCGTATCGATCCTGGAATAGCCCTCTTGTATCGTGAATGTCCCTTTCTCAGGAGACTGCTAATTTCGCTCTCGATAGTCTCAGTTAAGGCGCAAACCTTTTGCCGAGGTATAAACAATTCAAAAACGCCTTGATAAAATCATGAGAGTACTTTCCACCGTGACTGCAAGCCATGTTCATTTACCGCTAATAATTTTTTCAGCGTATATCTCTCGGTACCGTCTGCATTTTAACCCCTGTTTTACGAACGACGGTTTCGCTGTCGTTTCTTGCGCGATAAAGAAAGTTTAAACTTTTAGTCGCAACGAGGGTGAAATATAAGGGTGTGAAAGGAAACACAAATTTATATATTAAATTAAATTAAAAAGCAAAAAATTTTAACATCGGAAACCAACCGAAATATTTCGTTTCACGTTTCATTTTCGATGAAAAAATTTTCGCTCTGAAATTTCATACGTTATTGATACAAGAAATGTATCCCAGTATGTACTTATTTATTTTCGTTTCAAATTGCGCACCGTGTTAAATAAACTGCAAGATTTATTTTCGAAAATCGTGTCGTGATAAAGTTTGATGCGTTCGAAAGTATGTTCTAAAATCCATATTGGAAGTAAATTTTGCAGCATCCATCTCGTTCAAGCGACGGATCGCAAGCGGAAATCGTCAAATATTAATTTGCGAATGCATGGAAAAGCGGAAGATCGATCGTCGAAACTTTTCGAGTTTCATACTTGTTCTAAGGTTTCAATACCACTTTTAGCTAGGTTTTATTTTTCTTTGCTGACCCCTTCTACCGTGCCATCCAATAACCATCTGTTCTTCAACATTTTATTTGGCAAAATGTAATTGAATCGGGGGAGAAACGAAATTGAAATGCCTGTCGTATCGAAGTCATTGGAAAAGCTTCGATTCATTCATCTTGTTAACGCGTCGACCGCCATTGTAGCGCATGAATTATTCAAGACATGTTAATGCGAATTATTAAAGATGTTATTGAAGATGAAATCGATTTTCTAATGTAACACTTCAACTTGCTGTTTCAAATTATTAAAATTTTGTTTGCAGTGTATAGAAGTTGTTAGGTTACAGTGTTATTTTTAACACAACACATGTTACAATAATATGTGTTACAGTAACATGTGACGATGTAGTTAAATATTTAGCTTAAAATCTAGCTTATATCAGTATTAAATATTATCATTATTTTTCTACATTACTATTTTCATGTTCAAAATACATTCGTTGCATGGACTTTTTAATTTCATAAAAAAGTACAAATTACACATAACAAATGTATTAAAGCGTACATTAAATTCCATATTACAAATTTAGTTAAAAGCAATGTATACACTGCGAATCTGCAACGTAATATAAAATTACAATTTGAGATAACAGAAATTCCAATTTAATACGAGAATATTTCCAATAATTGATATAACGTTGAAATGTACAGTTGATTTATGTTTCATACAAGTCAAATAATTTGACGTAATATGTTCGTAACAAAAGTTAAAATAATACTTATCAACGAGTAAAAATTCGAGTAAATCGGAAAGTTTCTTATGAAACACGACGCAGCGTCATTCGTCACAATTATCCTGGCGACGTGAACGGAGGCCACGAGAGTTCGTAAACGGCACAAATCCATTTTTATTCGGTGCTCGCGTTTCGAAAATACTCCACGTTAAATGACAGATAAATTCTGCCGGTGTGCCAGCATTCAAACTAACCTGCCTACGAGAAATTAATACCGCACGGGGTGCATTAATATCGCGGGCCGCTGCAACGTGCGGTTGCAGCTGCAGCTGCAGCTACGATCGCAAACGGCGACAGCGTGGAATATCTATCGAGCCTTCTCGTTTCGTTGTAACGTCATATTTCGAATCGATCCAATCTTTCTCCGTGGTAACGAGCCGAGAAAGCTGATCGTCCGACCGATCAGAAACACGCGAAATTACGCGGTGGAACAACGTTGCGTTTGTTGGTTGTAATGAGGACAGCCAATTACAGAGATGTTGAAACGTACTGGATTGTTGCATGGTTAATGGCCAAGTTTCAAACTTTGAAGGTCTGATTTGATTTTATGACTTTTTCACTTAAACCTTCATGGACGTTATTTGTTCGTTTCAGTTAATTAGATACAAAATGGCTGTTGGTTAAAAAATTACACAACATAAAAATATAAAAGTATTTTACTAGACATGTACTTTTTGTGTTATAACATTGATATTTTTCTTGAATAATTCATTTTTACCTAACCTCACTGATATTAATTTTAACCTCAATTTAGTGTCGTTTCCAAAATAAAGATACGTGAACAATGTCAAAATGTAACATTCTTATCTTTGCTTTAAATATCTGAATCGTCTAGTACACAATTAAAGAACAATTAAAATAGTGAATAATTAAAAATTGAAAATAAAAATAGCTGTAAATGCTCTTTTTAACTGCAGCTTTTATTAATGAAAGAGGTATTTATGTGAAAATCAATATCAGTAAATATGAATGAAAACGGCGTTGCAATTATTCACAGTTTTTATAAATAGCAGACAGTAATATATTACATTAATAAATAAGAATAGTTTTCCTACTTCTGGCGCTTATTTCCATTAACAGAAATATTACTGAACCGGAATTTGAACCTAGATCTTACGCTTGTATAAGACAGTTGTGGCCGAGTCTTTGATTAAGAAAGACTATTATAATAGTCTTTCATAAACCTATTCGTTCGTAAGACCATTATTGTGATCGTTCACCGAGACTAACGTTACATACGAATGGTCACCGTAATGGCCGATACACGTCCATTGCTGACATTCAAAGGTTCTTCAAACCTGAAACCTTTCAGTCACATAATTAAATTTTCAGTAAGATTCACCTACTTAAATATTTCAGCGACGTTTACATCAAATAAAATTACAATTTTACGTTAAATAAAATAACAGTAAAGAAATATCTCCGTAATTGTACTTTTTACAATTTTCCTTAATTGTACTTTTCTGACTTACATTGAAAAAATTATTTCAATGAAGAAGTAAGAAAAATAACAGTTTCAGTAACATATATTTATATGCCGCAATATTCATTTTAAAATATCGAGCGCCGTTAATCTGTACAATCCTTTGAATCATAAAAACTTGCAATTACAAAAAAGAAATGTACTGTACTCGTTTCACGCTATCCCAAAATCCCCAATCGAAGCGCTACTTTTTTTGTCAAAACTATTAAGGGTAACTGGCAATCACAGGGCAACGAGGGGACACCATTGCACACCGGAAACGATGAAGAAAAATTGGTTCGACGAACTGTCGCGTTTTTTTCCTCCCCCAGTTTTTGTTTCCAATTAACTTCGATCGCTTCCGAGCAAATTCAATTGTTCCCATCATCGACACGATTGTTGGGTTCGAGCAAAACGCTAACCCCGGAATGTATTCCTGAAAATGTTATCTCGATCGCGAAGCCTCGATTTTCCCGGTGGATTCGCGCCTCGATCCGATGAATTAACGGTCATCGATTTTCGCTCAACATTATCTTGTTCGGTTATCGAATCTCTCTACCTCTGCTGGTAGAAAAATTAACAGTTAAGTGGTGCAAGAGAAAAATGATGATACTTGAGTTTTTTCAAATTTTCTTATTTTTCAAGTTTGCTGTTTTATGAAAATCTTCAAATTTTCTGATCCTGAATTTCCCGAATTTCTAAGTTAATAAAAGTAATTAAATTCAAGTACTAAAATAAAGTTTCTGTTATAATAAAAGCACAAAGTTTTTATTACAATTACAAAGTTTCTGATAACAATTAATGCATTGTTTCACAAAAATATAATTAATCTACATTTTTTACAAAGTTCGCCAACAAAAGTGCTTCCGTTATCGCCCGAAGCAAGTATCTTAGTTGAAATTTTTTTCCACCATAAAAGAGAAGATTGCAGTTCGAAAAATACTGCAAACAGCGATTATGGGGGTTGGAACTGCAACGGCGGTGTCCGAGGGTGTTAAGGTACGATGGCTAGACGCCGGTTTAGCGATCGTTCGTCGTTTAAAAGGCTGGCTTAAAGCTCGGTGGACACCAATATTCCTCTCAGGAATATATGCTTTGGAGACACGGAAATCCAAGCAGACAACAAGAGCAAATGGCCAGGGATACGGGGACCATGAATAAGGGTCGACGGACTTCTTTCTCGGCCCTCTGGAAATTGCTTTCTCTCGAGATTTCAAAAGTCCTTCTACCAGACCGAGCTAACAAGGTCGAAATTTTCTTCGTCGTACACGGAACGTTCAGGGAGCTAACAAGAATTTATATTTTCTTGAAAAGTGTTGCTTATTCGCTTGAAATGCATAAAATCTCTGGACATACTTCTCGCATGTAAAGTGCTCTTGCAAATTTCTTGATGAGATTCACGAATACTTATATTTTGTAAACAAGTACAAGAAATGTACATCAGTGCATACACTTGTATAATAAATAATAGTGAGGTTTATTTAAATAATAGTGAAGTTATGTACAAATGGTACTATGAAGAATGTTGTGTATGATGTACCAACTGTACATATAAGAAAATTAATTTTGCAGAAATAACTTTAATTGAAACTTCTGTTCAATTTGAGAGATAGTTTCTCTGATAATTAAATGGTACATGCTGGTTCCCTTTTATTGCATCAAAGCTTCTACTACACGAAATTTACATTTCTACGTTTGAGTAAAATTTACAAATGAGGAGCATATAAAATCCTTGAAAATATCAAAGATTCAGAACTGATTCTCCAGAAAAGCATCCCGTTTTTTAATTTCGAAGATTGACCTCTTTCTCGTTGAACTCGATCTCCTTATGAATAACTTCTACATATTGCAGTACTTGTAAACACGTCAAATTTTCTCTGCTTTTTTATTTGAAGTTCAGAGAGAAATATTCAGTGTAACATCGTCAAATATCATACTCCAATATATTATCTGTAATATATCTTAGTATTTGGACTGTAGTAAATATTCGAGATTAATTTGTCAACAAGTCTAATTACCAAAGAGCTTTGATATCCGAAAGGAGCAAAGCATATCGGTAGTACGAGGACTAGTAAGATCGATTGGTGTCTCGAGCATCGTCATTGTCCTCTTCGTCCCTCTCTCGTCGTATGTCGGACGACACCGGTCCATTGTCTTCCGCCAGACAATCCACGATCTCGCACCTCCTTTGCCGTGGCAAGTCCGCTCGGTTAATGGCCGAGAAATTATTTCCCTGCTAATTAACCGAGCTTCACGAGAGGTTGGCTGTCGGTTCCTCTTCGCTCCGTGCGTTCCGCCTCTCTCCGCGTCTTACTCCAGTGTCCCTGTCCTCTTTCGTTTCGTCGTGTAATTAAGGCGCGACGGTAATACGATCATTTTCGGCCCGTCACCTTCCAGAAACGATTCGCTCGATTTCGCGGAGACAAAGACGCCGAACGATCGCGGTAAATTAACGTGTTTAATCGCGTCGACGTCAGCCATCACCTCCCCCGAGGCTCTTGATTCCGCTTTCCTCGGCAACAAACTGGCAAGCCGCGAAAACGGATTTCCGTTCTTTCGTCCTCGTCAAACAAGACCCCCCTTCTTCATCACGATGGAAAGTTGATTCGACGACGGGACGGAAAGTTAAATTGAGAACTTTTGGCTCGTTCGCGGATTTTGTCGACGACTTTCGGAATTTTGAAACGGAATAATGCCGATGAACACTGCGGGGACTTCGAATTAAATCTTCGACTTGTTTTGCCCTGTTTGCGTTATTGTATTACTCGGGTAACCGCCGTCGAAAAATTTGCATCATGATCGCTCCTTTCCTCGTTAGAAGGGTTCTACGGGACCTCTTTCAATTTTTGGCTATTTATTCTTTAGAGGGTGCTTTGATAATCGTTCAACTTTCTTCGTAAATTACGGGGTAAGATACAATTTGTATATTTTGCATTTTTTTATTTAGCTGTGATGAGATTTTGCGTATTTTATTTAGGAGTGATGAGGTTTTACATATTTTTTTATTTAGGAGTCAATGGTGAGGTTTTACACTTTTTTTTATTTAGGAGTCAGTGGTGAACTTTTACACATTTTTTTATTTAGGAGACAATGATAAGGTTTCACACATTTTACATATATTAACTAATGATGAAATTTGCTACTGTATATTTATAAATTAATGATGGAGTTTTTATTTAGGAATTTAGGAATTAACGATAAGATATTGCACTTTCTATTTAAAAGTGAACACTGAGATGTTTCACTTTTTATTTAGAAGTCAATAATAAAATTTTGCACTTCTTATTTAGCAAGTAAGAGTAGATATTGTTTAGTGATAGCAATAATAAAAATAATTTAGATGTTCAACTTAAATGAGACACTCTATATATCAAGCTAATAAAATATCACTAAATGTATCAACCACTCTAAACTGATTTTCAGTTTCATTTTTTATATCACAAAATTTTGTTACTCCAATTTTGTCAAAATATGAGTCTTACTTTGTTGAGATTAAAAATGGTTGTACATGATGAATTATTCTTCATTATTTATTTATTTATTTCTCCAAGCTATGAACAGTTTAAAAAGAAGTGTATATTTAATATTGGTAGCTGTGTATTGAAAGAAAAAGTACATATTTTTTATTCATTTCTTTAATTGATTTGCATCGTTAATTCATATAGGTAGTTCTATATTAATCAATTACATTAATTGTTTGTTTTCAACTGTCTAAAATAACATTTTAACTATTGGAACAGCACAGAGTTAGAAAAGAATGTACACGTTTCCGCGTTGAAACATCTGTTTCTCGATAGCAGCAGCGATACCGTAGAACTGTGTATACGTCTTTAAAGGAAGTAAATGATTTTGCATTTGGAACGTCGATACGAACGAATGTTTATCACTGTGCAGCAGAAAAATTGCACTTCTCCTGGAATCTACAGTTCCATTTCGCGTCGAATGGAAACGCTGGAATTTGAGCCATGGATTTTTCACAACTGCGATACGTATTACAACTCCCTTGTTCTCTTTCACAAAAGCACTTCATACGCAAACTAGAAACGTTCGTTCATATGCATTGTTAGTTTTTGGAATTTCGGTACGAATTCTCTCGGCTTGCTTCTCGCAATTATTTCCAACGCGAAATAGAAGCGTCTCTCTGAGTGTTAGCGTGTTTCGCAGTTTCAGCTTGTTTCCGGTACAGAACTTCATCGGGACAAAGAGTTTCGAGTAAGCAATATATATATATATATTTTTTTTTCGATATTTCATGTTGTAATTGAAAACGTATCTTCTAATTGTCGACGCTTGTCGTTCGTAAAATTGTAGCCGAATGTATGCAAAAAGTGGCGTTTTCTGAAGCGGCCAAATGAACCCTGGAACGATGAATTCTGCGAACGAGGGAAAAAAAAGAAGAGGCAACGCACCGTTTAAAAAATTGCTGTGCGCCGGTGTGGACAGAAAGCGAAACGATACAAAGCACCGTTTAATCCCGTAAAGTTTCCACGGCGCGATTTACATTCTGCGCCGGACCATCGGCGCATTTATTGTCCGCAAAATTCGAAATGGCCAACCTGGACAAAGTCGCCGGCGATAAAATACCGTTTGTTTGTTTGTTTCGTTCCGTTCCGTTTTAAAACGGCACGCTAATAAACCTAAGGGAACAACGCGCTTTATCCCATTTATTTCCGGAGGTGGAAAATATTGTGCCCTGGACAATACAATTTATTTCAATCAAAATTACCTGCATATTTAATTAAAATGTTTGTGATGCCGTTCTAATTATTCGAATATTTACTTTCGCGCACTTGTTCAATTTGTGACTTCATGTCAGGAATTTAGGAGACAAAAATATAAATAGGTAACTGTAACTACTGATACAGAGAGACTTTTCTGAAAATTTATTTAATAAATACATAGTGTTTCATAAGACTTAATGTGAAGAGGAACATGTGGTATGAAAAATACATAATTTTAATAATTTTTATAAAGATACATGTATTCACATATGATGTACATATAATGTTACATATGATGTTACATATGATGTTACATATGATGTTACATATGATGTTGCATATGATGTAAATGCATAAAATAAACTAATACTTATATTGGATAAAAAAATCGAAGACCAAAAATTGTTCCATAAAAAAATTTAACAGAAAAATATGATTTTTACATAAATTATGATCTTACAGATCTTAAGTCCTACAATTGATTTTGTAAGAGTTAGATGTATCAAATAAAAATTCTGTTTAAACGAATGGTAAAAGCACCCACTCGTTTCATATATTTGCTGAAGCAATCTGTTCGAAAGATATGATAATCTTGTTTGTCCGTAAGTTGGTAAATTCGTTTCGGAAGACGCAGCTGCAACGGCCATGATGTCGTTGAAAGCAGCAAGAGTAACTTAATGGTCGTTTCTCAGAGCCCTCCGCGTCCCTAGGGGCGTATGAAATCTTAATATTCCTTATTACCGTACTCCTAATTAACGGGCCTTGGAGCCACTCGGATAACGTATTTCTCATTTCACCTTGGCTAGACTACGGTTACATTATAATGAGCCTTTAAATCCGACTTCCTGAAGTATTCCGTTTTAGATGATGTCCGATGATCTTTGAAATTCTGGCGTTGAAAGTAACTTTTCAATAAATCCTTAAAATATTGCAACCTCTAATATTTTATTCGAAATTTTCTAAGTCGAATAAATTTCAAATTTCCATCAAAACATGTAAAAATATAAAAATTAAGAAATTTTAAAATTAAGCACCTAACAAAATTTCTATTAAATTATTTTCTTACAGTATCACTGTTCTTCCACAAAAGATAATTTCATACCATTTATTCATAACATAAGTCTCTTCAAGTTCGTATTACTTTCCACTGCGGCGCAATACGTCCTTTTATTTTAATTCTTTGATTGCCAAAAGCACTCACACATACGTCCGGTATATTTTTAAAGTTAAAATAACTGTAACTGTTTTTCTTTAATTATATCAAATTTCTTCTTTTGGTTTCCGTGGGATCCGTAGCCAAAGGGTTAAATTATAAGAGGATGAGCTTTTCAACGTAATTCTTCAGAAAGCATTACTTCATTTCACTCATAATATTAAAAAAATTTACTGGGCTTCAAATATTTGCTTCAACTTCAGGTTTCAGTATTTATTCTTGTTTCAATATTCATTTACTGGTATTATATTTATTTCTTTATTCTGCCTTTAATTTTATCAACACACAGCGTCAAATATTAAATGCAATTTATGAATATATTATTTGATAGTATAATTTTTATAAAATTGTTTTAATTTTATATTAAATCGTACCAAAAACGAACCATCAAATCTAAAATCTAAACCATCATTCCTAAAAAAGTAGTAAAATTAAAAAAAAATTGTTATAGTGTTTGTCTAAGTACTATGATTATTTTGCTTGCCAGTTAATTCAACAATTTTTATAATATCAGTAACAAAATAACACTTCTTGTATTCAAAAATAGGAAACTATCCCATAAAACTATCATTTCACATTTGCTCCACCCGATTCCACCCCATATTTCTTCCTAAACGAATTTTCACCATCCGTTTGCATTTTTCTGTTTCAGGTAAGCCGAAAGACTGTTACAGAGTTATTCCTCGAGCACGTATCTTCGCGGGGTAAGTAATAATTCAGTAGCAAGCGTGTCGCACCCCCGTCAAAGTCCATCCGGTGGTCGTTCGTCATGGCGCATCCCCTGTGCCCTCGAAGCCAATCCTTCTAAGGGTACGATTTACTCGAGTGTCGCTTGAAAATGTCTTGGTTGTTCGCGCGATTCATCGACAATGCGCGATCGCGTCCTGGTTGCTCCCGGTGTTTCATATTTATGAACATCCCTGCTGATAGATGGCAATAGGGGCGGAAAGGAATACGACAGGGTTGAAGGATTGAGAAGAAAAAACATCTCGCGACTTCCACTACCTTACGCGTATAGTTTCGCGGAGGCGGTACACTCGGGTGCAACTGACACATTAGAGCTATAGAAATGTAACTTCTAATTAGAACAATGCTCTTGATGTCAGTGACATACTCACTACACTTCGTTGATCATGTAATATTTTTATAATGTAGATATTTTATTCTTTTATAAATTCTTTAGTGACAAATATTTCAATTATTTTGATAATTTGAGAAAGAGGTCAAACTTCATTTTGTCAAACATTTTACTTCAATGTTACCATAATTTCTTTTGTAATGATTGGTTGTAAAATTTATTTCAATATTAAGTTCACTAATATCAATAATGTAGAAATTTCAAAATATATGTGTATACGTGGTGAGAAAGAATTTAGAGTCTTCACAATATTACTCAGGATGCTGACTTATCAAGGTGCTCATAATATACATGTATGTCAAAGTTACCACCCCTTATAATTACCGAATAAACCTCAACCCCTAAAAAATCAGTAGACATCGAGTGTAGGCATATTTCAGGTCCAAGATTTGCTGTCGACTGTACTCTTTGTCTCGTTTCCGTCACCCTCTCGCGATTATTACCCTCTCGAAGACTGCAGCACCAGGTGCAGCTGCAATGCACCGGTACGTCGCCTCGCATCCATGTCTGATACACGACCTCCAGGGAGATTTCATACGGCAGAGGTTGCCGGCTGCCTTTTCCCGTCGGATATTCCGCGAAAGTCCCTGAGAATTGCAAATGTTTCACCGCCCTCTCGCGTCGCCCCGCGACGGACCACCTCTCGTTTTGCTTCACCTCCGCATTCTCTGCGCCCCTGGCCCACGCATTTCGTCCTACTCTCTCGTTCTCGACCTTTTGTTCGCACCAAGACGAAGCAATGGCACTTTTCGCCACGGATATGGAAATTTCATATACGCCAGGCTGCTCCTTGCTGAGGGGTGCCGCCGGTCATGGATACCCCCGGCTTGTTCTTCTTTAAACGTAATGCAATTTCTTGGCCAACTTATTGCATTCGTGTCGTAACATCCTTTGGTATTTTTAGCACGTTTCTACATTTCTTCTTTCTATGTTTTTGGTACTGTTTTAGTCTTTAAGGCTGCATCAGCTTTATATTTCATTTGTCGATTTTGTAGATGATGGGCTTTTATTAGAGGAAATTTTCATGTCAGTTGTTTGAAGCAAAATATAAATGTGAGAGTAGTAATGGTATTGTTAGTATTATAATGTATTGACAATGTCAATTGAGTATCTGCCTTTGAGGACACATAGTCATCCCTTAACTTAATGTCTGAAAACATTTGAAGATACTAAATTTCTAAACATAGTAATAATATTACTAACAAATATTAACTATGTACATATGATATCTAAAAATATGAAACATTTAAATTTCTAAACCAAATCTTCAGCACCAACCAGAAGCTGCAAAGCAGATATCAGCAAAGTGTATTTCCATGTCGGCGTAGAATTCGCCAGCTCGAGGAACAAAATTTTGATGAAATCTTGAATATTCGAAAACGTCGCTCTGAAATCGGCCGGAAAATCATAGGGAAATTCGTCGTTCAGCGGTGTCCATTTCTCGCGAATCCCGCCTATCAGGGATTTGCATACGCGATGATCGTCACCGGAATGGAAAAATTTATTTCGCGAACGGCGGTCACTGAAACGAACGATCGTTATCGGATATCGGAGATCGAGACGGCTTTATTCCGCGGGGTTTTTCATCGAAGTTAATAACGAGAGCGTCTCTATCGACGTACAGTTTGTCGTAAGATCGGGGTATATTAAGTATCCGTATATCAGACGGTGTTCGTAAGATCGCGGATCGTTCGTCGGTGAACGGCCAGCAGCTTCCCATAAAGCGATTTACGAGCGTCGCAGATTTACCGGGCGAAATTGCGCCCCGTGTTTCCCACGGATACCTTCTTGACTTACGGCGTCTGAGGAATATCATTTTTCCCGCTTAAATCGTGCGCCCGCCATTGTTCCTGCACGAACGTTAGACGCTTCATTGCATGCATCTTTACGGGCGTCGCGTCGACGATATTAAACAGGGATTACTGTTGAGACCTGTATAACGCTAGTTCTTACAACGCGAATTGACGCGCCGGAGATATTGCGACTACTGTTTTCATAGAACGATTCTTTCCACGCGGGTAAGGATTATCTCATTCGGGAATTAAATCTTTGACTGAACTTTTTCTTTATGAAGCGTATAATTACGTTTTTATCAAATGAAATATTTTCTTACACATTATTCTACACCTCATCATTTTCTTATATATCATTCTTTCTTTCACACGTGTCTGTTATTGACTTTTAAAATATTGTCCTACTTAATAAAACATGGAAAATGGAAGTTGCAAAGAGAATGGTAGTAATCATCTCAAACTTGCTATTATAGGTTATATATTGTAAGAAAAATTTTGACGAACATATTATTAGGAAATGAAGAATATTACGAATAAAAGAACATTGAATATTACGCGTTAAAAATAGATGATGTATGAAGAAAGTACGTTATACTTGGCGACGATAACGCGAAGGGACAAAACCATACAAGGGGCTTCATCTGTGGACAGCTCTTCAGGTAAATTAAGTGAAGACCGTTGAAGCCTAATGGCTTCAGGCGCTAACCCGAGGTTTGATCGCTTCTGGGTGATTCTAATTGATTGATGACTACCATCCAGGAAATCTAATAGTTAGTCAGTTACCCCATTATGTGATATCTTCTCTGAATATCGCATCAGTAATATCTGATTATACTGAGTAGTTGATGTTAAATTATGAATCTGGAAATTATTTTATTCTCAGAAAATTGTTACCTCTTAATACTGAATTGCGTCAATTTTAAGAAGCAATTATGTTATACTCTTAGCTAATTGAATGCTATAAATGTGGCTGATGAATAATTAAGCGACTACACGAAAAAAAAATGAAAGAAAGTCTAACAATACGTACTGATAATATTATATTAATTTTATAGTGTAACAAACTATTACTTTATAGCCTAATAAACATTGTTATATGATACATAGTTATACCATGAAAATGTGTAATAATACTGATATGAATAGCAAAATAAAATGGTGTCACAAATAATTACAATAACCGCGTTTTCACATCGTAACTTCAGGTATTGACATTTTAATGGCATAAAGGGAACATATAGGTGTAAATGGATTCATCAAACAATTCCGCGAAGCCTACTCTACTGATGCTGGAATATTTGCTATTAGCAACGTGATCTAGCTAAAGGAATCGATTATTAGGCATAGAAACTGTGGGGAAATAGAGATTCCGCAGTGTAGATGGAAACTCGGCGATTGTGGAAGGTGTTACCGGAATTATGCATTCCCTCTGAACTGGTCCATTTCTGAGACCTTGCCATGAATAATTATAGACTATCGCATTGAAGCCTTTTATACTTCTGCATTTCATACAATTCACGTACTGTCAAAGACTTAGGCGAATTTACACTTTAATACCTTATCAGAAAAACTGTGTTCACAAGTACGTTTCTAGAATTTTAATCGTTGCCCCTCGGGCACGGAGATACTGCTACCGATTATCTATAGGTTATTGATACTAGGTCGATCATTTTCAAGTTTATGTGATGGATGATTTTTTAGTAAATTTATGGGTTTGTATTTTTGTGAATTTTTGAGATTTGGAGAATTTGGGAAATTTGAGGAATTTGGGAAATTTAGGAAATTTAGGAAATTTGGGGATTTGGGAATTTGGGAATGTGGGGAATTTGGAGAATTTGCTAAATTTGGAGATTTGAGAATCTGGGAATTTGGGATTTTGGGAATTTGGAAATTTGAGAATTTGGGAATTTGAGAATTCGGAAATTTGAGAATTTTGGAAATTTGAGAATTTGGAAATTTGCGAGTTTGGAAATTTGAGAATTTGAAAATTTAAGAATTTGGAAGTTTGAGAATTTTGGAAATTTGAGAATTTGGAAATTTGAGAGTTTGGAAATTGGAGAATTTGGAAATTTGAGAATTCGGAAATTTGAGAATTTTGGAAATTTGAGAATTTAAAAATTTGAGAATTTGAGAATTTAACAACTCAATAATTCCAAACATCCATATCTCCAAATTTCTCAACAAGATAATTCAATAATTCAAAATATATATATCCACAAATTCCCTAATCCCTAATTAGAAAGCTTTCTACCAAGAAATGCAGGAACATCAAATTATCAGTAGAAACGTCATTCACAACTACCTCACTCATTCATCGCTTCGAATCCAGCTCAATTCGACAGTCACAGTTATATTGACAACCTAGTGCCGCTATGTTGTATACGTCCCGAAGTCAAGCGATAAACTAAATCGTGTGTGCCTCGCAATTAACAACGTTCACAGGATTCGGATGATCAAACGAGCTGTGCCAATTACGGTTCGTCGCCTTTAACAGGGACAACGATGGAGGAATATTGCAAGGCATGAGTGGAATTAAAGGAATGAGGTTGATGGGTTTCACTGGGGGAATTATCTGGTAGGACATCTTATGTGGCTTACACGCTGATACACTTCCAATTTAATTTATCGATTCGTGTCCTGCAAATGACTTAACTTACAAAACAGAATTTATTGGTTTTGCTTAAACAAAACAGAATTTATTGGCTTTATTTAATATAATAAAGTAATAACTATAATACACAATAATATACGTATAAACTGAAATAAAAATTTAATAAAACTTTTCTATATTTTTTGTGACAATTGAAGTCATATAACAATAAAAGTAGAGCGACTGTGAAACAATTCTAATCACAGGTATTTTCTCCAGCCATATGTGTCTACTATTTTTTCATACATCCATATCATCAAATCTATAAATAAATTAAAACAAATCTATATATCTATGAAATATTATATCCCCACATTTCAAAATTCTTCACAAAACGAATAAATTCTTCATGAAATCTAACATATATCTCAATGAAAATTCTCAAATAAAGCAGTTCATCCGAGGCATAGAAATTGTCAAAGAAAGGGCGGTATTCGAAAATTTACGAAGGTTGAAGAAGGCAAACAAGTAAACCAGATGGATTCATATCAAGTTCGTGCCAGTGTTTTCCACAGGACAACGGATTGGGTTACAAGGCTCGGCAATGGAAGCTGGGCAACGTGGCCGTGTTAGGATTTCCCATGCGAGGCATACATTACGTTACGGTGCACCATGAAATATGCAACGCTATCTGCTAGCATGGCCGCAACGGTACGACGGTCCGCACCCTATTTCCGAACCGAATGCTTCCTATGTACACGAACACTTGCTTGTCTACTGGATAGAAATCGAACAACCATGATCGAAACAGCATCGACCAAGATCTCGACGATTCTCCATGGAATTCACCTGCGGACCAAAATTACCCGTAACGAGGTTCATATCGGTTTCATGGCCACCGACCAATTTCCGGACACTCTGTACCGTGTATATTCGTTCATTTTTTGGTATTTCATTTTAAATATCCGATCGGAAGATAATCCGGATTTTTTAATCAAACTCATAATTACTTTTCGTGTTATTCAACGGTATATTCACCATTCATACTCCTATCAGTATAATCAAAACCATCCATTTACAGTCAAGTTATCATTTTCTAGGAAACGCATTCACATAGTTTAATCGAAATGATCCCAATCAGTTTCCATTCAAACTATTTTCCACGTGAAATTGAAACATTAACGTCTCCATTAATTCGATCGAATTCACTATTCTATCAATTTGATCAATCATTTCGATTGACGTACACTTTTTGATAATATCGGAATAACAGATTGTATTGTGGCGTTATTAGCGTCGTTGAGTATTCCTGTGTTCGATTCAGAATTTAATTGCTTTAGTTAGTAATTTTCTGTTCAATTTACAAGTGTTCTGTTGGAGAGGCTTGTTGATTGTAATGGACATTGTGTAACGAACTCCATTTACATGATGCCTGTTCTACATAAGGACTGATTCTGTTTAACATTGAAGTGACGAGAGTGATATGGTCGCCATTTTTGGTACCTGTCGATTCACTGACAAGTCAATTTATTTTTCACTGTGACATACTTTAAAGACTCATTCAAATTGATGGTGCTTAAGACAAATTTGTACATTCAAGGTTAAGTGAGATTAGTTTATGTGTTACGTACTTCAAAGACTTATTTAAAAACAATTGATAATGCTTAAGAAGACAAAGACTTTTACATTCAAGGTTAGGTTAGATTAGGTTATGTGTGACATACTTCAAAGACTTATTCAAAGACATTTTAATAATGCTTAAGAAGACAACAATTTATACATTCAAGGTTAGGTTAGATTAGGTTATGTATAGCCTATAGATGCATCTTGTAAAATACAAACTCTTTAATTCATAAAAATTGATGGTCTCATTTTATGTACATACATATACATACATGTATATCTACATAATGTACATTGAATAAAATAAAATGATCCATGTCAACGTTACTGATCCAAAAGAAAACTTTCTGAATTACAGAATTCATATCATAAGTCATTGAATTTGTATTGATGTTAATTACCATTGCAAAGTGTATTTTAAACTTCATGTACCGTTCACAAAAATTGATGTTTAATTTAAAGTTGTTAAACTTCATACGTCTGTCCATCTCACAGGCCGATCGTCCCTCGATTCCTCCACATCCGAAAACGTTTCTACCCCTATTTCTCGTTCCCTAGAAAAGTTATCGTGTTCGAGTAGCAGGGTCTTGCGGCGATGTTCGAGGTAAATCATTCGGATTCCTTTAGGTAAGAAGAGCCTTTTGATCGAGAATCGTGCAAGAGATCCAATTTCCGCACGCAGCGTCCCGCCATTTTGCTTCCGGCTCGAACGATACAGACGAGGTCGTTGGATTTACGACGCCGGGGTGGTCGCGTTTAATCTCTCCAATTGAATGTAATCTTGTAGGCTCTTTTTATAAGCGGCTTCTCGGCGATTCGACGAATCGAAGCTCGCGGGGACCACTCGAGAGACGTACTCGCCCTCCTTCGGGATCGCCTTTTGCCTCGATATCAAATTGTAACGACGGATCCGCGAAGAAAAGGGAACCGGTAATGGATTTCTGAAAAGTTTCCGTCCATAGCAGCACGGCTGGAGGGGTGGCCCTTTGTTCACGACAGACTAAGTTTCGGCTCGCGGAATTAGTGGCTCTTTAATGGGTCCCGCGCGAGCTTCACCAAACTTTTGCCCATTCATGGCGAAGGAAAAATCCGAGACGGAAAGTTTCTCTGGCTGATTGAACGGTTGCGAGCGAGGAAAAAAGCAGCGAAGAACACCGGATTCGCGAGACGAGCGATCAGTAGTATGAATCGTTCTTAGTCAGACAACGATCGTCACGGATCGATGCGACAGAATCGCTTCCCTCGTATCTCGGTTTTACTTTTCTGTCTATCCATACTTCCCTAGTACTCCAAATATTTTCTTTTCATTTTACAAAATTACCTATGCTTTGATAATATAATTAAGGTAGTTTCTCAACAACGGTTTGCGGAAAGAAAGGGTTTCACTCCATAAATTGTGTCCACTGTGAAGCCAACGAGGTGCAAACTCTCCGCACAGAAACATATTGTTCGCGTATGGTGTCTGACGTAACACGAAATCGTATCGGACCGTTCGAAAATTCAATTTTAAATTGTTCATCGTATCCGAGGTATCTTGCCCTCTCCTCTTTCCTCGTTACGCAAATCGTGCTTGTTCCTTGAAACTCATTTCGAACGGGACGCACGGCCCGGGACTTAATTACACGCTCGACAAAAAGTTGTAACAACCCGAAGTTTCGATTCGTTCGTTAACGTAGCAGTATAACGTTAAATATCCCGATTAAAGTCGTTTCCGAACGACGGAACTTGATAATGGCGGCGACGGCAGTCGCAACGGAAACGCTCGTCCGACGTTTTCAATTGCGAATTTTTGGAAAAATACGCGACGAACGTGCTCGCGTGCACTTTTATCCGGTAGTCATTATTGTAAATTGAATTTCAAATATTCATCGTAGGAGAATGAATTTTGCGGGGCTCGGAACTGCTTCGTTCGAAATTCATGGCGATAAATAAACGACTAGGGAATCGAGTTTCTTCGAGGTTCCGGAGCAATCGATGGAGGAACATGCGACCATAAACGTGAACGTATTTCTCATTGTGGTAAATCATATAAATGATCAGTTCGTTGCTGATTTATAATTTTATGCAAAATTTCACCGCAGTTTGCATAATAAAAACCTTACAATATATTTCACTCGTAGTTATAACTTAGGACATGTACATCAATTTTTTATCTACGTTAAAATTTTTAATAATCACTTTTGACTATTTTTAATAATACACGTTTTGATTAATGTTATATACTGAATAGAACTTACACAAGAAAAGTACAACATACTCCATTAAATCTGTAAAACTGGAATTATTTCTTCAGTTCCTTTCATTTGTTCACATTTCTCTTATCTTTCCTCACCCTCGTCATTAAACTTATATTTTGCCACGAAGGTAAAGAAACGAACCATTTTCACGAATAAAACGGTCTTTTCTAATAGCCACGGAATCAGTTTGCTTGCTAGAGCAAACATCGACGACCAACTCGTTCGAAAATGGCGCACAAAGGCGGGCAGCTCGTTTCGCGAAATAAAAGTGTTCACCTCTTTCTCCTGGCGTTGTGTTCTCTTTTTACGTGTAAATTCGAGTTTAGGAGCGTTCTGATTCTTTGGACAAGCGTTTTGCTGACTGACGACGATGATACCTTCAAAATGGCACTGTTCTCCTTCCATTCTCAATACTTTATCTGTCAGGTGTATGTGAGATTGGATCAAAATTGATTTTATATGTGAACATATGTGCTGTGTATATTGATTGTATATAAATGAAAGTTAGTTGAAATTATTGTCTTTTAGCAGTGATAAAAATGTTATGAAATATATGTTCATTGTATGTATTCATATATTAAGATGTATCTGTTCATGTGTATACATGTGTTGATATGTTAAGAAGTATATGTTCATATGTTAAGAAGTACATGTTCATATGTATACATGTGTTCATATGTGAAGAAGTATATGTTCATATGTTAAGAAGTACATGTTCATATGTACACATGTGTTCATATATTAAGAATTATATGTTTATACATATTTATACATACACATATCCATGTATGTACATTAAAAAAATATATCTTATGAATGTTACAAACGTATATTAAAATCATGCACACAGAACAAATTAAATTAACCCTGCCTTTAATTAAATACAGACTTATAGTTACACAAGAATGATGTGATGTGATGAATGCACAATGACGCATAAGAATGCACATACACTTTGCACAATAATGAACGAGTATTCTAAACAAAGCAGTGCAAACACTTTATACAAATTTACAAACAGTAGTAAGGTTATGCAACCGTATATGATTTAAACACAAATTATTGATTTCTATGAAACAGACAATATAACTGACATCATACACCGCCATAGCTTTGACACGTAAACCGGCGCGATCCGACTCAAAAGCATAACGTTTCAAAATGGTCTCGTGGTTTCGCATCCTCGTATCTCTGTTTCCTTATGGCACGACAGCGTTTCATTGAATCCACACAAGCACCGTTGATCTTATGTTACATCGTCAATTAAATTACACGCTTTGCGGAGATGACTGACGAAAGTTCACCGAGCACCCGTTTCGAAATACACACGTATTCGGTCCAACGGGACACTTTTAGCCCGAGTAAAGCATATCACACGGAAAACACTGTTTCCCCTGATGGAAACATCAAAGTTACGTTTAGTATAAACGGTATTCAAATGGACGACAGAACTTAATATTCCCTTGGTATCAGTCGCGGTTCATTTGTAGCTTTCAACTGATAGCTACATTCGCGTTTATTTATGTTCATTTGTTAATCAAATTTATTCTTGCACGTCATTATGGTTATGGTTGATGGGTAAATTTCGATCAATTTTATGGGTGAACGTTAAAAGGGACTTTATTTACTGGGTCATTGATGATGTACATACTTTAAAATGTTAATGGTTCTTAATGATAACGATGGTTCTCAAAAATGTGTAAAAATTTTTAAAAAGTAAGGTAATGTTTATCTATGCTTTTCAAGTTCAGAAATTGCAAGTTTTGAAGCAATTTAAGAATTTGTAAATTTTTGTGTATTTGTGTATGTATAAATATTTATAAACATATACTTTTTATTATGTGAACATATGTGTACATATGAACATGTACTTCTTAATATACATATGAACACATGTGTACATGTGAACATGTACTTCTGAATATACACATGAACACATGTGTACATGTGATCATGTACTTCTGAATATACACATGAACACATGTGTACATATGAACATGTACTTCTTAACATACGAACACATGTGGACATATGCTTCAACATATACTTTGTAAATTTTTTACTATATAACTTCAGTTACATACAGATGATAGTAAAAATTATAATAACAAAGATAGTCAAAATTTTGTAATAATGTATAACAATGTTATTTACAATGTCATCCCAAAAATATCAAATACCAAAGACCTTTTGTTCCCCGCCACAGAGTTCATTTTTAATAAAGTTGGAATGTGCAATATCACTACTGCATGTCGAGTCCGACAATAGATCCGAAAAACAAAGGTCAGACATTTTTTTAATAAACCTTGTATTTGCAGAAACTTGTAAATATTTACGCACCACAATAAAAATAAAAAAACAAGGTATTCGAAATAAAATTCAGCATCGAAAAGATCTCTTAATTAATGCGAGGGAGTCAAACACAAAGTGACGTGAAATTTGAAACGTTCGTACTATTAAAACAGAATACCAGTCGAATGAGTTTTACGTTCTCTGTCACACACGTTCTCTCACCTTCATCAAACAAACGTTATTATACGCGAAACCGAGAACTGTCATTAATTAGTACGTATCAAGCTGATAAAAAATACACAAATCGACAGTTACACGGGAATCGTCAGAACAGGGCTTTTATTGCATCGATCGAAGCAAATACTGTACAACTCGGTTAAATGAAATTATCAATTATCAGAGCTGCTCCGGAAAATTGGGGAGAAAAATATCGCCTCGTAAATCGATCTTAACACGAATAAAACGAGTTTGGTTCGTTACATGAATGTATTAAATACCTGGCTCTGAATTTGCAAATGGCTTAATGGATTTTGCACGTGATTTATTGTATGGAGGTTTATTTATAAATCTGTGGAAGTTTCTCTCTTTTGAATCAAGATTTTATGTCAGTGGTTTTTCAATTTTTGTATTTGTTAATTTGGAAATTTCTGTATTTCTTATTTTTTAATTTTTAATTTTTGGTAGTTCTAAATCCTTACACATAAATAATCAAAATAATTAAATGTTTTAATTAAAACGTCCAGCAACGCAAGTTTTCTGTCTATACTGCAACAGCATCGGTGTACTCGTACGCTGAAAATTTGATTTTACATAAATAGCCCATATATAGCAGTTCACGGTGGTTAGGATGGTCCATCATTGAAGTGAAATTTACAACGCACTCGCAACGAATTGGCAATAATCATTTGCCTAATGGACGTTTTACGGACGTTGTATTCCGCTTGAAAAGAGGACGTTCATGATAATGGCTACGATTTTATCTGAATTTTTGGTCAGTCATGGCGCGAATGGCAGTCACGAGCGACGTAAATTATTCGGTAATCGAATTGTATAGCAAGCTTGGATCGAAACAGTATCACTATGTATGATGGACCTGAAAAAAGGGAAGTACTAACACATGTACTATTATTGTTGTGATTTTAGTTAAATACTGAAACATTTTTATAACGTTTTATGATATTTTAGTGACGAATATGAAACAACATACTTTAAATTTAAAAACATGAAAATATGAAAAATTGTAGAATTGAAAATTGTGAAAATTGTGAAAATAGTAAAAAATAGTAAAAATTGTAATAATTGTAAAAATTGAAGAATTGAAAAATGGAAAAATAGAAAAATGAAAATTGATAAATTGATAAATTGATAAATTGATAAATTGACAAATTGACAAATTGACAAATTGAAAATCTTGAGAACTCGAAGAGGTTGAGAATTCGACAAGTCGAAAACTTGAGAAATCGAAACCCGAAACCTTGAAAATTTGAAAACTTGAAAACTCGAGCACTTATCAATTTGCATATGAAATTTTCCAAACACCACATAAGTAATATCACACTTTTCCATTCACAGTAAATCACCGTTGCATCCGCCCACTCCCACAATGAAACATCTTTCATGAATAAAATTTCAAGCTTCCATAAACTGAAATTTTTGTTTGAACCGAGTTCGAGTATGATCTTCCCATTGAATAGAATCGCACCAGGGATCCTCTCCGGGATCCACCCTGTCAGGCCACAATTCATTAGTTCCATCTACGAAACACCTTCTCATCTCCTAAAATTCCCGTTTTATACACGAGTCTGCTTTCTGCGAAACGCTCGTAACGAAGTATGTAAGGCATACCGTGTATCTGTAAGGCACAGTATCAAGGAACTTCTGGTGTGGTGATGCGTTCTCATGAGATGCGTCGTGCCCTATGGCAAGGTGTTATCACGAAGGAGGCGAGGTAACTCTGCGGGCTGCTTATCTCGAAACACTTGGAGTAACTCTCAGGTATCTTAGTTCGCGTATACAACGCGTTGTAACCGGCGACGACTACGGCAGCAACAGATACCGGCGCAGTCTATAAATTAATTAGGCTAAGTCTTCTGTAAGACCTGAAAGCCGCCCAGCAGACCTGTCTAAATCTGCATTAAACCACCTACCGGGTGCCTTCTACTGAATTTTGCCGCAGTGCCGTTAACTCTCCCCTCTCTCCCCATTTTTCATTTTACACGTTGTCTCTTTTCAATTTTACTTTCGACCTTCTAATCTTTGTCTCTCCTTCTTTTCGACATTTTAATTATCTTCACAATCTCTCTTATAGTTAACTTTTTAGTGCTCGCAGCTTTTAGTGTTAATTATCTTCACGGTGCTCGTCTCTACAATTTCCAACTTTGTAATTACCTCCATAATGATTGTCTCGTAGGCTTCTGTAGCTACTTTTACGCCTTTTCGTGTTATAATTATAGTGGTAGACTCGTTTGAAATTTTGGATTTTGTAATTACCTCTTAAGGCGACTTTCTCCTAGTTTTCGGTTTTATGGTAAATGTTTTCGCCGTAATTTCCAATTTCGTAATTAGATTTTAGTCTGCTTTATAATTTCCGGTTTTATAGTTACTTTTACGATGCTTGTCATAGTTTTTAACTTTATTGCTTTCGGGGAAGATAGATAACTCTGGTTTCCAAGTTTATAATTAAATTATTGATTCGATGCCGATTTCCATTTAATTTTAATATTTTAATTATGAACCGTATCATTTATAACTTGAATTAAATTCGAATTTAATCATTCATATAAGCTGGCTTTTATAAAACGAAGTTAATTAGCCTGTTCTATAATTAATAAAATAATGAAACCACCTCATTTCAATCCTAAATTCTTTATAACCAATTTAAACTTGTTCAAAAAATTATTATAAAGAAAACCAGATATCGATCCCACGAATCATTACAAAAATTTAATTAAAACTAACATCTTTTTACGGTAAAAAAAGCGACACGTATAATTGAAACGAATATACAAAAGGAATCGTTCTAATTAAAAATTATTTTCAACCACCGTGAATTTCACTTGGTACCGTATAAATTTTCACTGACATTTTCCGAACTGTTCAAATAGCATTGTTTTTTTTTAATTTCTTCCAACTACTTCCCGTTTGTTTTCCGTAGTACACACGAAAAAAATTTTTTACCTGAAACTGGTTAAACGTTAAAAGCTAGAAAAAAGTTTATACCTCGTTTGAATAAAAGGTTCGCAAAGGGAAAAGAAAATCGAGTCGACCCTCATTTGTGCGAGCGATCTTGTATTTCGGGGAAAGTTAATATAATTGTGCTTGTAATATAAAGATAATTAGAAACTAATTGCAATATGCTATTTATTTATGTACAGGAAATATTTTTATTTAGTTTACAATTTTTTTTATGTTCATGTGTATGTACACATATTTGTATTTGTTACTGTTACATATATTGTAATGTATGACTGTTGCATTTGATTGTTTGTACATGGACCAGAAAGAATAGTTTATAATTTGTTAAAAAGTAACATAGTATCATTTTACTATTGAATTTTATATAATGGCAGTCAATTTATCTTGACAATTTAATTATTCACCTTGAAATAATTTTCAGATTGCAAAAATAGCAGTGTCATATACGTAGTTGCATATTTCAATGTAACATATTGAATGACATATTTCAGTATGCATTTTCAGATCCATCTTCAATATTTTTTATAAATTATTTCTACTGGTTATTGAACGATATTAAACACGTCTGACCACTTATAGTTGCCTCTACTTAAAATTTTCCTTGACCACACCCTTCATGCATCAAACAATGAACAGCTCCTCACAACTGCTACATCTTACCTTTCATTTTAACATTACACCATTTAAGGTTACCTTGACAAAGTGAACTTGATAAGGTTACCTTGACAAGCTTCACTTGATAAGATTACCTTGACAAGGTTACAAAAAAATGTACTGTAATTATTTTGACCATCAAATACCTCAAAAACACGCTACACCAAGTTCCACCCATATTGAACTAATTAAACATAATTTTTCCGTACAATTTCCGTGTAATTTTCCATGTAACTCGATCATTAGGTACAAGAGTGCTTAAGTTTGTTTTAGTTGAGATTAGTCTGCGGGCGAGTTTCGAGCGCAGAAGCCCATATTATTTCACGAGGTATTAGTCGGTCGCTTAATGACGAGAAATAAAACAGACAGCGGCATTACCGTAACTCTCGTTAATATCGCAACAAAACGAGGACCTTGGAGTTCCCTGACCGACGTTAAGCGTAGATTAGACGGCTGCCGTGGGTAACGCGTGATAAAGTGAAAATATCTTGAGCAGCGAGAGGATTGGACCTATCAAGCAGCTGCCTGGGATAAGAAAGGAAGGGCCATTTTTCAGCAACCACCTCTTCTTATCTGAGACCAGGAACGACGACACCGTGTAATACCGTACTAGCGGTTTCTATGCATTCATAAGATATTCATAAGCGCGTCGTCTCGATTCCGTAGCCGACAAAAGCTGGACCAACGACCATCCTGATAGTCGCATAAAGAATACCGTAACGGGGCGTGAAAGAATACGGGCTTACAGGGAAATGATAGAAATCCTACGTTCAATGTGAAACAATGGTTAAAACCGTGGTTAATTACAGTAGTTATGCTATTCAGCTGTGAGAAGGGATGTGATAAGTTTGGGGGTGAAAATTGTATCGTTAGCGACGGTGATAAGTTTCGGTCTAGTATGAAAATTTTTTGCTGACCATCATACGTGATGATACTGTATTTATCTTAATTGTAGTTCTAAATTTTTCGTTATTTTTTATTGGTTTCAGTGGTACTTTAATTTAGAACAAAATTGGTTATCTGAACTCTGGAAATTTATATATTTCAACGATTCAATTTATACATTTTAAGAATTCAATTTGTACATTTTAAGGATTAGTAAATTTTAATGGATCAATTGTTGTATTCTTACGATTTGTAAATTTTAATGATTCAATTTCTGTAAGTATTTGCAAATTTTTGTGCTTTAATTTGCATATTTTAAGGATCAGTAAATTTTAAGAATTCGAATGATCAAAAGCTGTCGAATAGTACAATTTAAAAATCCTAGAATTATAAATACTGAAAATTTAAATGGTTGAAAAATTGAAAAACTGGAAAATCTCCGTTTCAATCTGCATAGGAGAATGTCCAGGAGCTTTACGGATCACAGAATTCTGTGAAACGTGCTTTGACCATGTTCAAAAGCTTGATCCGGGACTTAATACACAAACCAGCGTTGTTGCTTCTTCGAACGACTTCCGGTACATGTTCAAAATTGCGTCGCGTTGAAAGTTACGGTAATGGCGGTGTCTGCTTTATTTCTCGCCATTAAAGTGCGGACTAACATTTTAGAAGGAAATATAATGTCTTTGCTCGTGAACTATGAACTTACTCTCTAAAAACAATAAAAATAGTTTCTCTTGCGAACTAGATTAAATTTAACAAATATTATATTATTTAATTAACATGAATTTACGTAGAAATCTGTTAAAAATTTTTATTTTAATAAAATCAGTTTTAATTACTTGGGTATGAATAATTTTACTGACTTAGTAGTTTGTCAGTAAAATAAGAGTTAAATGTCTAATAAATTATTATGTATTATAATAAGATTCCTCGTATTATTCCTAAAAGATAATTTCTTAAAAAATGGTATTATTTTACAAATTTAAAATACTATCAATTAACTAACTGATATTAACAGTAGACAGAAATTAGTGACTTTCAAAAATCCTTAATCACTCAAAATTTAATTCAAAATTGATGATATTTAATTTATAGTATTTTTCTATTTATGGTACCTTATGTGATCATACCATAATCTGAGTCACGAATGCGTCTCGTGAAATGTATCTCTTCAGTTAATCTAGACCTAATCAAAGCCAGATCCAGCTCCAATCCTCCGTAATACCTCAAAGCAGTCTGAAAACAATTTTCGAAATTGAGTATCAACCTGGTCCCATTAGTACATTCAAATTCTCATTGCCGCGTGTAGTCTCTTTCCGCTCTTTGTACGTTCTTCGCAGATCACAAAATTCCAGGAAACGTGCTTTGACCACGTACAGGAGCTTCATTCTGTACTTTATACAGAAACCATAGCTGTCGCATCTACGAACAACGTCCGATTCGAGTTCAAAGCTGCTTCGCCAGCGAGTACCACAATGTCGGTTACGCGTTTCAAGTTCCATCAACTTTAACGTCGACTTAAAATTCGAGACGTGTCCTGCTCTTCTGTTGCCACTATATTTCTCTAATATTTTCCTGCTCGCATTTCTCTCGGAAATCGTCCGGAATTATGGCGCTATGTTAAATGAAAGTATGTCAAATTGAAAGTAAGAAATTAATCTTGGAAGTGTAGTCTGAAGATATAGCAAGGTTATGAATTTGTATATTCTCTCACATCGAATTTATACATTTTTGTATTTACAAATTTTCTAGTAATATCATTCATAGTTCCATAGAAAAGTTCACTCAAGAAAGAGACACCATCATTCGATAATTAATATTTTATTTATATATGTTAATATACATATAAGATTACAGATATGTGAAATATGACAATGAAGAGGAATTATTTTTATATAGATTGTACCACTCAAGTTTAATATTTTAAATTACTTTTACTGTTAAATACCTATAACCTGACATATCTTTAGTGATTTTACTGACATTAAATTTTTGTATGGTACTTTCTCTGCTACTTCACATACGTCCTAAAATCACATGAGCTCTAATGAGTCATTGTCTAACTGTAACATGAGTGTATCTTCAAATAGAACCCCCTGTATACGACCAACTTTATTTTAAAAAAGAACGCCACATTTTGTCATCAATTTTTCGAACAGCTTCACGGAAATTCCGGGTCATCGAGATAGATGATTGTTTTTCTCTCAGTATTGATCGAGAGCGAGAAAGGGAATACAGAGGAGCGTTTAACTCGCGAAACACCGAGGACATTTTAAATCCCGGCTAGCAATTTGTTCGACGCGCCAAGGGAATCGAAGGAATTAGTCATCCGGGTCAAACGCCAAACTGGAGCCTGGTACACGGCGAATGAAAGCCATTTTCAACTTAATTACTGGAAAACTCGATAAGTTAGTCCCCACCCTTCACTCTATTTCACGTTCGCGACGTGTCACATCGGTTTTCGATCTTTTCGCCGTTTCACCTTCTCCTTACTTCGCCAACTTTTCCATTAATGTTTCAGCTCGGACGATAATCGTTGCAGTTTTTTAATCGAATCTCGACGTTGTTTACGGACGTTCTCTCTGAATATTACATCGCGAGAACAGATTTCTTCATCGTTCTCGAGGGATGAACTTCTTCGGGAATTGCTTCCCTTTGAGGCAGACACTCGGAAATATTGACGAATGTTTTTCCTTAAGAAGCTACGGGCGACTTCTTGCGAGTTAAAGAGCTTTAAAGGAAGCCGGAACGTTTGCATTGATCTCGAAAGGATCGTTTCCTTCGAGGCAATCGTTGCTTCCTTTCAATCGGGATGAAAAGAAACCTCTCCTAGTTCTCGATTAACATAAATTAACGGGGTATTGTAGTTTACGATCGTTGATTCCGTGCGACAATTTTAGTCGATCTGTTTCTTTTTACTGCAAGTATCAAAGATATTCAAATGAAGTCTCAGGAGGGTCTGATTATTTAGTCTATCAATTTATGGATAGAACTTTTAAATTGTAACAATTCTACATTTTAAATAAAAATAAAAGTAGTTTAAATGATCATTAATGTTCAGCTACAGACATATCGTTATACTTTGATTATATTTTCTTAACAACTAAATATAAGAACATTTAAAATATTTAACACAATTAAAAGATTCAAACCAGTCCAAACATCAAACTTATATTAACCGTACACCAACATCAATTTTAAAGAAATGATGTCTATAAAGTGTAATGTTTCTGAAACGTCAACAAAACAAATCAACATAACACAGAAAGTTAATGAACATTTTTTATTATACACAGTATGAAGTTTCATTTATACCACGAGTTCGAGTATCTATAAAATGCAATGTTTCTGAAACATCAACAAGGCAAATCAACACAACAGAAAGTTAATAATCGCTTTTTATTATATACAGTATAAAGTATTTATACCACGAGTTTGAAAACAGTAATGAGTTCGACTCGGAGGAAAAACTTGTTATGAATAGTCGAATGCTGTTAACAGCAACTCTAAGCCGGAGTATCGGTGAATGCAACTGTTATACTACTGAAACAATACTCGCGTAAGTAGCTTAAAGGTAGTTTCAATTAGACGTGCAGTCACAGTAAAGTTACAAAGACGCAAAAAACGGATCTTACCCCGTTAAAATAATTCTGCAACGCGGTTGCAAAATCTCTCGAAAGCAGCTATTCAAACTGACTGTAAAAAATAATATTTTCTCTCCGTTGGTTGTTGTCTGAAAAAAGAAAACACGGTGGGAAAGAAGGATCTACCAACACGCGGACAAATTTAAACGTCGACGAAACAATGAATTTATTATGCCTTGAATTTGAATTACAAGACCAAGCTACACGCTTGGCGGCCATTAATTTTTCAATGAAAAACCGGCGGACTTCCGGTCCACGTAGCGGAATAGAAGGCTGAGGTAATGTTATACAAAGCCATAGAAACGTTGGAAAGCGAGAGCAAAGGGGGACAAGACAGCGAAGGAGTCGAGTTCCTCCGCGATATGGTATTTGCATAGACTCGCGCGTACACGCACAGAGGATATAAATCGTACTCTGCGTGACGAATGTGGCCAAAGAAGTGTGCAAAACCGTGGACAGAGAAAGGAAACGGGACGAGGAATGAATGACAGAAATGATACGGATCAATGACGTAGACGAATGTTCGATGAAAAGATAATGGCCATTCTGGTTAGAAAAACCGTATCTGCGAGTGTAATTCTTTATCTCGTTCCTGTTTCTTATGACTGGTATTATGCATACATTCGCTCGGCTGCGTTTCCTTCGAGATAACGACGCGAACTTGAAAATTTATCAGCACCTTCTTTCATTGTTTCTACGATGTAAATCTGCTTCTAAATTTTTTAAGGGTCGAGTTTCTATTTTTGCGGTTTTCAATTTTCGAATATTCGAATTCGCAATTTCTTGTATATTCATGTTTTCCAGATTGTGAACCTTCGAATTTCAAATTGTTGTGGTCAAGTTTGAGGATCTTTGAATTTTCAATTTTGCATATTTGTAAATTTCCAGGTTTCAAATATTTTTCTTAATCTCTCAACATAAAAATTCACAACCTTTCATCACCTGAATATGCTAAAAAAAATTAACAAAATTGCAAAGAAGTTTCCGCAGAAAAAAATTCCGTCGAAAGTCAATGAACTTCGAAGGCGTCGTTTACCTAAAGCGCACAATGAACGAAAAGAACGAGCGAAGCGTACATTTTTTCAATTTACTTTCATCTTCCTGCAGAATACGAATAATAACAGGTATCGAAGGAAACAGGTAGAACGGGAATGCACAAACAGAGGAAGAAAATAGAAATAAAGTTACGACTAGGGATGGATGGTTCAGAGGCTAGGCGAAAGAAATAAAGAAAAATCACTATGAAAGAATTTCGTTTCCTCGGTCCAGCCTTTGGCCGCCTTCGACTATTCCCTGTTAACATATCAAAGAGTCTGCAGCGATATTTAAATTTATTCCTCCTGCCAGCCCTGTGTCTACGTATGCGGCACCCTTTCGATGCTCTTACGTATCGAAAGCATGCTACAAACATCCATGCTGCCCACGGTATATTCATGGGACGGTGACTGGAAGGTTCGAGCTTTTCATAAACAGCCTTCAGTGTGTTTCGAGGTAAAAGCTCGTTTCTCTCACGAGGTTCCAACCACCTACTCTTAGCCCTCCATATAAGTGCGCGTGTGTGTACGTGTGTGTGTGAGCGGATCAGCCAAAACGACCCAGGTGGATTTTCCATTGTCCTCGAGTGTATGATAGATTGGCTGGAAACCGGGGCAAGTGTTCGATCCCGTTCGTTCGCATTTTTTTTTCAATCCCGGGATAAAGTGCCTTCGTATCTTTGCAATTTTTTTAAACCTTGAAGAATCTCTTTTTTATGGGTCTTTCGATGCTTTTATTAGCTCTTGAGGTGATTTTGTGGGCTTTATTTTGGAACTAATCGTGCTTTAAGGAAGTGGGAAATTCGAAGGGTTGTCTAAATAGTATTATTATCGTATATTTTAATTCTTAAGGATTATTCATCTGAATAGTCTTTAGAAAGGGAGATGTAACACATTAAATATTACTGCCTTTTGATTTTTAACTATTGGTACCATAATCGAAATTTCATTTAAATCAGTAAGAAATGCATCGACTGATAAAATCACAATACCAGCCAAAAAATTAGAATCAGCTAATACAGTGAATAATATTAAGAACAAAATAAGGTAAACAAAGAAGACTATTACAAATATATCAAAATGGAAAATCATCTCAATCTCCAAAATAAAATTTCGACATCACAAACTAAAGTATTAGATCACTCGATTAAATTCACCCCAAAAATAAATTCGTACCCAAATATTAAATTGTATCAAAAAGGTAAGTATAGAGTAGTTATTCCTCATTACCTGTGCTTATTTTTAAATTATTATAAACATTTTACGAATCACTTCCATCTCGAACGTGGCCCGATCCGCCCCTTGGTATAAATTATTTTCAAACAGCATTCGTCGAGAGATCGAAATACGAATGAAAATTGAACGCTTGTAAAAGTGGAGCAGCCTCCACCGAGCGTGTTTATGCGACACGTAGAAATTGCATTTCAGCCGGTCGTCAATTACCGTGAGAACGAGCACGAAATTTTAAAAGCTTCGAAAGCAGCCACGGGGGATGGAAGTGTAACGAAATAAAGCTGAATAATTAACGCGAATCTGCGTCATCTGGTGCACGTTAAGCAGACCCATTGCTAACCCTTTCCATACGTGAACTTCGAGTTGGTATCACCTTGTTGCATATTAAATGAACGATTTTGGTACATCGAACGTTGGCATAATTTAGTGGCATCAAATAGTCAGTAAGCTGTATATTGTGAAATTATGGACGAGAGGGTGTGGTGGAGTTTATTCGAAAATGTTTTGTGAAATTTTTTAATTTGGAGGTTTGGGACTTTTAAAATTTCAGGATTCGTACATGTTCACTTCTTTAATTTCTAAATTTGTGAATTTGTGTAATGTCAAACTTTTTCATATCAAAATTATTTTATTTTTAAATTTGTTTGATTTGTAAATTTGTCAATGTGCAGAACCTTAAATTTCCAAATACCAACAGTTCTTAATTCTCAAGTTGCCCAATTTCTAATTTCTTCAATCTCCAAATTTTCCAAACCTAAATTGCCAAATCTCAAAATTTCTGAAGCTACAAATTTCTGTTTCCTACGTCCTCAAACTCCTAAATCCCGAAATTCCCCAAATTGCCTAATTTTCAAATTCTTAACCCTGAAAATACTTCCTTTCATCACAGAATTTCATAAGCCTATCTCAAAATAAAAAAAAGTATATTAAGAGATAGATTTTAATTCTTACCAATCTACATGTGTATACAACGCTCAGAACTCGTGTTCGCAAATGCGATTAAATATACAGTTGAATCTGTTAAAACAACAAGCAAGTTTCTCGAATGGAAACAAATCGTATTTGCATATTCCCTTATTTATTTCCAGTCTCCCTTCTGACGCATATCGCATGAGTTATTATCGATGAACGTGCACTGAACGAACGAAGAAACGACGCGAATAACGTGACTACGAAGACATTAAAACGCGAATAAATTCATCGTACTTTCGTGTCAGATACTTTCTTGTTTGATGTATACATCGGCAACAGCGAACCCCATTTATTATTTTCACTTCGAACGACAGAGCTGTTTAATATTTTCGGTCACGAATTATTTATTTCTGGAAAAAATTCCTCACCTTGCTGTTTTTAAATTAAGTGATTCTTCAGTTAAATAAAATAACTCCATTATTATAGAAATAGAATACGTTATAGTGGTAATAATAATGGTTAATATGAGGACGTTTACAAATAATAAATTTTATCGAATTTAGATACATCAAGTATTTAATATAACATGTGCTATGTCCTCATATGACGACGCCATTAGAGGTTATGTACCCTTAGACTTCCTCGTGAAATAAAATTAAGTAAGCAACCAGAAAATTGTAAAATTAAATGTGAAGTATATTAGATTTTATCTCATGTACACTATCAGTGAATGATAAAATAAACAAGGTATGGAAATTACAAAATGGACATATTTAAAATAATTACAGCTATACCGTATTCATTCAGACACCGTGTCAATAATGGAAAACAGGTATCGCAATAAATCAACAGCAAATGAAAAGCAACGAATTGTATTGAAAGTAACAAAACCTGACATCCACCTCCTTTTCAATAAATATTCATTGATCGATGCGCAATTAATTGTTTGTATGAACGACGAACAGTAGAATAATAAAGAACGAAAAAGGGGAACAAAAGAGTATCATACAGGATAGGGGAACATAAAAAACGGAGATAAATTTATCCGAACGACGCGTCCGATATCTTTTCATTTAGAGGCGTATCGGATGAGTGGCACCCTACCATAAACAGAGGGTGCACCGTTAATCTTGTCGATGTCATTCGCAGACTCAAACGGTTCTAATTAAGCGGGGAAAACAACGGGTTTACGGTGAATAAAATGAGAATTAGGTCGAGCGCATTGACGTTCTTAAAAGCCGGCCATATTCATCGTTAACGACGCGGTGGTTCTATTTGACGCGCGAGGGTTATACGCTACAAACAACGAACTTTCTTTTTGACACACTTTTTTTTGCCATATTTCTCGTTTTGAGTTCTCACGATTCAAGGAGAATGAGTTGTTGTTCGACGATTGTTCGATTGACTTGTGAGGGGCTTTAGGTTAGGTACGAGGATTCTTCGGGTTTGGAGATTTAGACTTTTAGACATTTAAACAGTTAGATATGTAGATATTTAGATATTAGGACGTTGGGACGTTTAGACATTTAGACTTCTAGATTTTTAGATATTTGGACATTTACACTTTTAGATATTTAGACATTTAGACATTCAGATATTGAGACAATGAGCCATCGAGACATTTAAATGTTTAGATATTTAGATATTGAGACATTTAGACATTTAGACATTCAGATATTCAGATAATGAGCCATTGAGACATTCAGACATTTAGACATTCAGATATTGAGACAATGAACCATTGAGACATTTAGATGTTTAGATATTTAGATATTGAGACATTGAGGCAGTTAGACAATTAGATGTTCCGATATTTACACATTAAAAAATTGAGACATTTAAATATTAAGACATTCAGACATTTAGATATTTAGGCGTTTCAATATTGAGACATTAAGACATTGAAACATTTAGAAATTGATACATTAAAACATTTATACATGTATATATTTAGAGACGAAAATATTGAGACACTAAGACATTGGGACATTTAGAAATTAATACATTGAAACATTTATACATGTATATATTTAGAGACGTAAATATTAAAACACTGAAACATTGAGACATTTAAAAATTGATACATTGAAACATTTATACATGTATATAGTTAGAGACGTAAATATTAAAGCACTGAAACATTGAGACATTTAGAAACTGATACATTGAAACATTTATACACGTACATATTTAAAGACGTAAAATTATAAAGTATGAAAGTTTACAACAGTCTAAAACACATATAGAATTCTCAAAGCTTTTTGCATCAAAAAATTCTAAATTCCTAAAGATTTTATTATATTCCTACCACTGTTGTTTGTAACCAATCAAAACTGTATTGTCCAAACTTAACATCATTTAGTAAATTACATTATCATTGAATCAAAATTAATATCATCGATACTCCAGCAATAAAAATGTCATAAATATTTAATTCCGTCGGCAACAGCAATTTAACCGCGCGCCATATTTCTCTTGAAAAGTCCACCCTCAATTTCATTACGAGGCGTGTAAACTCGTCGACAGCGTATTTATTATTAACATTAATGTAATCAAACTCGCGTGACGACTCGATCTCCTTGACACACGGCGTTTCCACGTGGCGGGGTAAAGCAGTTTCCGCTTGGAAACTTTTCAGGCTCCGCTGAAAAACGCGAAGCGTCTCACAGGACCCGAACGGCGTATCGGGAGGTGGAGGGCTTCGTAAACTGGCAATATCCCGTATATAGCAGGTGCTAGCGAAAGTTTCGTTTGAATATTTAAAGAGCGTACTACGATACGCAGAAAAGTTTCCTCCATCCAACCGCAACGGGCCATACGTAAAGGATATTCGAGGCAGAACGAAGGACCTCGTCGAGGGGTTGATCTTGGAATTTTTTATTCCCCCATGGTCAGCCGTCCCAGAGCAATTGTTTCTCCTTCTCGCTCGCTCTCCTTTCGATTCTTCTTCCTCGTCTTCTTCTTCTTCTTTCGTGTTCCCCCGTGGCTCGATGCAACCCGCTTCTTCGTCCTGGTCCAGCGACTGGCAAAGAAGGATGTTCATTCGCCGCACGTCAGGTCTTTGGACGTGGCTCACCTTTTTCTATCTTCCTCCTTTTTTTCCATCCCTTCGTCCTTGACTGATGAAACTCGAACCCGTATAATTCGTGGCTCGCGAGCGTGCTTCGAAGAGATGCCCTTCTTTCTCGGCGTTATCCGTTTCCGCTTGTTACTGTGCTGGTACATGTACGGGAATGTTCCTTTTTTATGTACACTCGGGTGCAATGTTCGCTTGCTTTGAGTTAGGAGTGTTGGAGAACATCTGTCTTTCATCTTGGAAAAGAATATTGTATGAATATTATATTTCGGAGTTTAGAAATTTTCATGTTTTTAAATTATCAAATTTTCAAGTTTAGGTTTCTCAAGTTTCCCAATTCTCAAATCTAGTACCTATTTTTAAGAATAATAAAATAAACATTTCGATCAAAGTTTCTGTCTTGTACTCCTATATTCTTGAACGAGCTTTCAAAGTGTCTTATCTTGTAATTAACGAACATCGATAGAGAGTGTCGAAGGAACAGTGTACCGACTATTTTCGAAATATCGGCGTTCATTTTTAACCTCGACAGGTAAATGCAATCATGCACATAATTTACGAGGTTTCAGTTACACTCGATCGCAAGAGCAATCAATAGACAAAAAGCTTTTAACAGCAATTAAAACATTTTCAATTTTTCATCATACCACTCGTTGAATGTTTCATTCTCTTCGCCCTTTTTTCCATTTCAATGAATGACAATACAACGCGCTGTTTGCCAGGAAGCAATGACTCTACAATATGAATTAAATTGTATGTTTGTATAAAATTCCAATTACTCTTCGTATCCGGCTGATACGAATATGCTGACCGATTTTTAATCACGCAACTTTGTATTGTCATGGTATGATTCGGGCAAATAAACATTCGTGTAATTGAGTCGTTGTGATGGTTGACGACGTAAGTGGAAGAAAAATGTGAATCGATTTGTTTTTCATGGTGAAGAATATGATTTTCAGGGAAAATTTCGTTCTGATCAGTATAACAAGTTTTTATCCTATGTAATACACTATTTAATAAATTTAATCTTTTGCATCTTTTATAATTTTTTCCCCCGACAATAATAATAGGATTCCACCGTACAAGAAAATGAACCAATATAATTTTTTCCCTCCGAATCCATAAAGATAGCGAATATCGAAGAAACATAAAATTGAAACAGAAAATGCAGCTGAATACTAAAATAAACAGGGGATGCCTTTTTTACTTGTATAAAAAGTGTTCCCTTGTACCACTTACACCGTTTACCATTTTCAGCTGCACGATTATCGATACAGTCATTTATTTCGTCTGGTTCGGTTGTTCTCTGTCTCTTTCATTTCGTTCGTGATTGAAAGGATCGTAAAAGGAATTAGTTTCATGATATTTGCTCCATTGGAACGCACTTCCCCGTTTCCACGGTTCCGTTGCGGTTTCTCCTCTTCTTCCGTGTCTCATTGTACTCTTTCGCCCTCTTCTTTTTCTCTATTGTGACTTTCTCTTTTCTGCGAGATCGCATTGTCGCTCGCCATTCCCTTTTCTTCCCCGGCTTCATTATTTTCTTTATTCTCGGTTCAGGCTGCGCGTTAACCGAGTATACTCGTCAATGGATTATCCGTTTTCATTCGGAGGATTCGCATAATTGCTTGATTGTATTGAAAGGTTTGAACAGGTTATTCATGCTTCGAACAAATGCGATTAAATACTTTGCACGGTGACGATCAACCACTCTTAATTGCCTAAATTATTCAGAATTTCTTCTATCGTACACATCTCGAACGATCATACAAATACTAAAGAATTTCAGTATAAAAAATGATACTTAAAAATGATACTTAAAAATGCTACTTAAATTTAAATATAAAAAATAATACTTAAAAATGATACTTAAATTTCAGTATAAAAAATGATACTTAAATATGCTACTTAAATTTAAATATAAAGAATGATACTTAAAAATGATACTTAAATTTCAGTATGAAAAATTATACTTAAAAATGATACTTTTTAAGTATAAAAAATCACACTTTCCAAATTATTGACAAATAAAACATTTTACAATTCAATACACAAATATTCCACAAATCTATTTACCTGAAAAGGAAAATAACTTTCAGTCAAAATTTGTTATACATTAATTTAAAACGTGTATTAATATACACATCAGTTTGCACTAATTATATACATTTATAAACTCAAATATACACAAAAATACTTTCACAGATTTTTAACTTCTGATGACGTAAAATTTGACTACTTTCGAACCTACACATAATCGATCAAAATGCATATGTTAAATGTATATTCCCTAATTTACTGTTTCAAATTGATTTTACGAATTGCTTCATTACAAAAGAAAATTCTGAAGATTCCACTGAAAGGTCCATACCTTATTTAAAGAACGGACAATATTTTAAAAGAAATTATACACAGTTACTCGTAGAATTTTCCTTTTTCATGCCAGTTCAATTAAACGCAGCCAAGCGTATTTCGTAGAATCACCGTGTAAAACGCGGTGCATAAAAGACTAACGAGATCAGTGCAATCATCACGTTGCCAGACGTCGAACCTCTGTCACGATAGTAAAAGCTAGCAATTACGAGAGGATGGTAATAAAGCGGCGGTGGCCAGGTCTGCTCCAGAGATCGTAAAACGTTACCTGTTAATGAAATAATTAAACGGTCGTAGTACTTCAATCTGTGGCGTGCACTGGTCAATCTCCTGAACTAGCTTCCGTTCTGGAAGTAGCGGAAACTGATGGCGACTGATGTTTATTACATCGTCAACAACATGATCATGCTTGGAGGAAATTGCCTCGTTAAAAATGATGCAGCGTTTTGCGTTACTGGGAAAAATTTCAGCGGAGTTTGGGAATTTTGTGAGGTGGATTTGGGAAGTTGGAGAGTTGAGAGGTGAAATTTTCGGGGTTGGAATTTGGAGAGTTTGGGATTTGAGAGATTGGGGAGTTGAGAGGTTGGGATTTTGAGAGATTGGAATTTGTAAAGATTGGAATTTTGAGAGATTGGGATTTTGAGAGATTGGAACTTTGAGAAATTGGAATTTTGAGAGAGTGGAATTCTGAGAGATTGAAATTTTGCGAGATTGGAACTTTGAGAGATTGGAACTTTGAGAGATTGGAATTTTGAGAGAGTGGAATTCTGAGAAATTGGAATTTTGAGAGAGTGGAATTCTGAGAAATTGGAATTTTGAGAGTTTGGAATTTAACAAATTAGGGATTTGAACCATGAAATTTAAAAATTTGGAATTTCGATAATTTTCAAATCTTTTGTCAATAAGTCACAGATTTTCAAATCTAAAATTTTTTATAAAATTATCTTTGAATCCTTCATCGGACCTATCGGTGGAAACGTTATTTTATAATGGAGTATTTTCACAAGTTTTTTCACCAGCACTTTCAGAATCCAGTAGATATCCATACCACCATGGTTGGTTATTTGAGCTTTTAATCATTTTTGCGCTAAAACCGTTTATTCAAAAAATATAAAAGTTTACACGACCATTGGTAAATATTGAAAAAAATAACAGTAAGTGGATGGGTTTTGTAAATCTTTATATTCATTGATTTTGTGACAGAGATGTATTATATAAAGGAGACATTGAAAGTGATATTTATAATTTTCTTGAAATACATTTTATTTCATTTAACCTTTTACGTAAACATGGCGTCATATTCAGAGGAGGTTATGTCTTCGAGTTATTAATTATAAATGTCTCTCAACTTATAAGATATTATTTTTAGATGTCGTTCTTTTATAAGTCATTATTTTTAAATGTCTCATAAATGACAACTCGTTTTATCAATTTAACGCGAAAATTTTAAAACAGAAGGGACGATCTGAAACTTACCCTGTTTTACCATAAAATCCAAATCCTCTTACGTCAGAGAAAGGGACAAAAACCCGACGTAACCTGATGGAAAAACGTCAGAGATAGCTGGGAAAGTACAATTGATTCGATAAAAGTATAACTGGTAAAATAAAATATTCGCCCGAATAATTTCCATATTCCGCTAAACTCCTGACCGTATAAAGTTATATTTACGCGAGGTTTCATTAAAATTGTTAACGAGGCAACAAAATATAAACATAATTCTGCAACATTCGCTGAACTTTTTTGCATTACCGTGCACCGTAATTTTGGTAAAGCAGAATGTTCCGCCAAATATTATTAGCACGCTTAATTAACATCGCATTAACACGAACAAAGGAAAATTTTCCTGAATAAGAACGGATTTAATAACGCCCACAAAATGAGAAATTGAATGAGAAGCACTTTTGCTATTCCACGTTTTATTGAACAAAACGTATAACAAAGAACGCGTGATTTTTTTAAAAATATAATTAATTTGCGTAATGTATCGATTTTCCATAACGTCTCGTCGAAAGCATAACATTCATTTGCATATAAAAGTGATTCATACTGATAAATTTGTTCGTTGTTTCAAAATTAAAATGGACTTAATGAACGTCATTTAAATTAAATTGCAGCTTAGCGTTTAAACTCGTTATCAGCAATTTTCGAGTTCACTGCAATTCTTTCGGATATTTTAATTATGCTGACGAATTTTGTTATATTACAGTACTCGTATTAAGGAATATTTTAAATTAATTGTTTTTAATATTAGAAGTTCAGTTGAGGTGACAACTGGAGTCAGGATTGCTAATTTTGTGGATGTACGGTTATTTGATAGAATTTTATGAATAACTGTTTTTAATCAATTTAACGTACAATTATTTAAGTAATCAGAATCTGTCATATGCATCTTATATTCATTATTAAGAATCTTCATATTACAGTTAATACAGTTAATATTAATATCTTAATATTACAGTTTCAAAATTGCAATTTCTGCAGAGGGTGCTAATTTGACAACCAAGGGTGAACTGACAGAAAATGTTTCACAGAAAATGTAATTTATAAAATGTATTTCAATTTTCTTTACATCAATCTATTCACCAGTGTCTCACTACATAAGAGACACCAATAGTAGTACAAAAATAAATAATATAAGAATAAACTTGATCCTAATTCAACAACCAAGAGTTTACAGAAAATGTTTCATAAAAATTACAATTTATAAAATGTATTTAAATTTTCTTTACATCAATCTATTCTTCAGTGTCCCACTACACAATAAACCAACAGTAGCAGAAAAATAAATAATATAAAAATAAACTTGATCCTAATTCAACAACCAAGAGTCAGTTTACAGAAAGTTTTTCATAAAAATTATAATTTATGAAATATACTCAAATTTTCTTTGCATCAATCTCACCAGTCTCACTATGCAACAGACACCAACAGTAGTAGAAAAATAAATAATACAAGAATAAACTTGCTCCTAATTCGACAACCAAGAGTCAGTTTACAGAAAGTGTTTCATAAAAATTATAATTTATAAAATGCATATAAATTTCCTTTAGATCAATCTATTCACCAGTGTGTCTCTGTACAGCAAGCACCAATAGTATTAAAAAAATAAATAATATCAGAAGCTTTGATCCTAACTCAACAACCGAGAGTCCACACAAAATGTTTCACAAAAAATAATTTATAAAATGTATTTAAACTGTCTTCGCATCAATTCAGTGTAGTAGAGTATATGAAACCTGAAATTCTTCACGCGTCACGGTGTAATTACCCTTTCGCAATGTAATTATGCTGGAAACTTGGGTCACATTACTCTGTGCGCCCAGCATCGCAAGGCAGCCAAGTAACGAGTTGCGTCGCAAGGATTCCGACCGACTGCATCTCGAGTGCATAATTTGCTTCTTCATGCGTAAGAACAGCGACGCAATATCGGACCCAGTTTAATAGGACGGCACTTAAACACTACGGATGGAATTACACACTAACGAAGTTCCAATTATTCGGCATTCGGTCGGAACGTCGCGTCCCGCTTCTTCGTTCGTCCACGCAAACGAGAAACGTCGATAAAGCGTAACGAGCGGAAAATTTTCCGTCGAGATGATCGATTAATTCACGATTTAAATTTTCTACCGTCTACCTTTTACGTACCCCTCCTCGATGGGTTCTCGTTAAACTCGATGGACAACCGTTTGGGCAAATGGGCAGTTTTTGTCGTTATTTTATATTCTAATCATCTTTTGTTTTTAAAAATTATTTCTTGCGATATTTAGGGGTGGTAGTATGATGGTGGATATAATTGTAGTATGCATTAAGAAATATTTATATTTTTACATTCTTAAATTTGAAAATTTTAGAATTTCCAGATCTGAAGACAAAATTTTAAATACCTAATTTGATAATTGCGAATTTCAGAAATTCTAAGTTGCAAAGTTTTAAATTTCGAAATCTCAACATAACCTACGAGTACCTAAGGTCTAACATAACCTATAAGTACCCAAAATCCACCATAACCTACAACAATAAAATACCACAAGTACATATAAAAGTGACCTATATTAAAGTATTTCTTCTCCAACAACCCCTCGACCTATTACATTGCAGTGGAGAATTAAAAAGATCTTAAGAAACAATTTCAGCATAGCTCCATTTTTTCCATTAACGTCGAACCGTGCCGTTGCTGTTGTTCCAGTAAATCTTGAAAAACGTGAATCTCAAGATCCGTCCATTGAAATTCGTGTTTCACGAGAGAGCAATTCAGTAATATTTCAAGCGGTCCCCTTTCTCTTAGATTCTCCTTTCAGACGCTCAGCTTTCGCCGATGCTAAAGGTAAACTTTTGGCGGCAAAGTCGGTCGATCTCGAGTTTCCTTTGATCGAGGTATCCTCTTCTCCTGTCATCCATTTTTCTCTGTGCAAAGTAAACGACGTTCGATCCGCCAACAGAAGACCACGACACTTTCGCGAATTCCTTACCTATCGATCATGCGTGCGATCAGCTGCACAAAAGTCGGCCCACGCTTCATTGAACACCTGTGAAGCGATTTGTATATTATTACCCTTATCGGAATCACACATTTTATTTTGTTGGACGAGGCAGTTGATGTTCAGACATTTTTACCCTCAATTGTTATCTAAATTCACTGAAGATTCTCTGATTTTCTTTTTTAAATAATATTCTCTGACAATGACAAATAATAGTTGTTCTACGTGAGAGAATTAGTAAAAATTTTCTTAAAATTGCTCAAATTTTAAACCTCGAAATTGAAGGTTTAAAACCTACGTAGACAGAAATTGAAGTTTGGATAAATTTGTTTCAATTTTTGTTTTATTTAAAGGGAACATAGAACATCAATAGATGAAGTAATTTTTTATACCGTTTGAGTATGAACAAAATAATGTCTTTGTATAGAAGTTAACTATCCTGAGTTGATTAATATTTTTATAAAGTTTATGAACCCTTTGGCGAAGTTATCACTTTTGCAGATGAGGAACTCTTTTACTGGAAGGATAATCAGCATCGCCAACAAAATCCAGTAGATATTAGATCAACTATGAAAAAGAATTTTTTACTATCTTCAGTGATGTTCGAATAAAGCGTAAAAAGTTTTTACCTCCACGTTGTTCAGGATTTTTAATAAAGTCTTACGTGACCTATTCTTGAAGTGAGTTCTTGGAAACTTGAAATAAGATTTGCAATAACTGGAGGTGTTGCGGGTAGTAAATTTAGTTTTAGTTCTAACATGGTGTTTAATATTATATTCTATTATGTTACCGCAATTTATATTGTATTTAAAGAGAATTTAAAATATGAAATACATGAAATACATAAGATGCATACAATTATTTTTAAAAGTTTCAGTCACTTTTCATAAAATATTGATTATTGAATCTATATTTATTGCACTCGACACAAAAGTCCCCTTCAAAATCTTAAATCCTCTTCAGGTACTCTATGCAATTAAACGATAAACTTAATCCCAGACGACGCAAATCTGATCTTCTTATATTTTCGTTCAATCTTCTTCAAATAATCCGTTTAATTCCTCCAAGTAACTTGAACTTCATTTCAATTCGATTTCACCAGACCGGAATGGTCCGGATCTTCAGAAACTTGTTTCAGAATTAAAGGCCAGAGATATAATCGTACTTTTATACTTCCACTTCGATCTTTATTGACACTTTTATTAAGAAGTTTGGTGCTGTAGTCAGCTAAACCTGACAATCACAGTTTCGATTGCTTAGTAATTTAAGCGGTGAACGAAGAAAGAGTTCTTGTAGATCGTACACATTGCAAAGTTTCAACAATCGATAAAGATCTGTTTGCATTTTCATGATTTCACCGGGATCAGCACCGAGGTGCTCGTTATGTAATTTAGGGTACTTCAATTATTCTTGACTAATGACTGCAGCCACGACCTTTCGACGTAAATGGAAGCAAAATAGGAGGAAACTCTCGTTCTTCGAAAATTACTGGACTCTCTTCTGTTAAATGCATTTATATTGACCTTCATTATTCTTAGTGTTAGCACAAATGTTTGTTACTTTCACTGCTTTAAATCAATAACTAAAATTGTGCAAGTTTCTGCAAGTTTATTATGAACTTCTTAAGAGATGATTTTTAAGAAAAGTATTTTATATGATCATACATACATTCAAGTAAATATTGCCATAGTAAAAAAACTTTTTCCATATTCTTAAATAAAATACGTTATTGTAATATATCTGTATTTAATGTATAAACACTTGTATGTATAATAAAAGAATAATTTTTAACACATTCTTTGTTGAAAACACATTAAAATATCATACATACATGTACTTCAAACTTGTTATAGCAAAACATAACCTCTCATCATGTTCTTAAAAAGAATATGCTATAATAAAATACCTGTATTTAATGTATAAATACTTCTACAATAAAAGAATAATTTTTCAATGCATTCTTCAAAGAAAATAGATTAAAATACTATACATATATGTACGTAAATCTTGCTGTAGTAAAACATAACCTTACATGTTCCTCACAAAAAAAATATGCTACAATGCACCTACATTTACTACTCAAACTCTAAAATAATAAAATACTAATCTTCCAACAAACTTCTTACAAAATACAATAAAAGAATGTACATATACTCCCGCAACAAATAACCAGTTCCTACAAAAACCTTTAACAAAAATGTATTTACAAAACATTGCAGAATTTTAGAAGAAAATAGTAAAATGTTAACATAAATATTTACGGTTGGTTATTTCTAAGTCCCCGTGCAGTTTAACCACTCCTGTAACGTGTACATTTGTAGCTTTTTTACGATTAGAATAAACAAGACAGAGCAGAGAGAACAAGAGAAATAGGCGATGAAGGGTCGAAAGGACGCGAAATTACGTGCAAGCTCGTGGATACAGGGGGCTAGTAGAAACATACCTGCATATCAACGTGAAATTCTGCTTGAGATTCTTCGTGCGCCATGGCATAGTTACTCGTTGCACTCGGAACTCTATCCGTATTCGCGTGTGCGCCCCGGGTCGTACCAGCACTCTGAGTAAGCGGCAGCGACGCGCGTCGGGACGCCTCAAACGAGTCCGAGAACGTGTCTCCACCCTGCCCTGAACACTTTTTAGCTTCGACTTTGTTCACTTACGTTATACCTTCTTCCTCTTCAAAACTTTTCGTTTCGTTTTATTCAACATTTTTTTAGTTGACGAAGTTTAATTTAGATTCGGTCATTTTAACAGCTTTTGGTTGACGGAATTTAATTTAATTTTGGTCGTTTTGGTTGACGATTTAATTTAGTTTGGTTTTTGGTTAATAGCTCTTGATGGACGTTTAATTCACTTTTGTGCATTTTAGTTTATGAATTCTTGAATCCTAAATTTATAAATTATCAATTTCTCAAATCCCAAATTTCCAAATTACCCATATCTCAAATACCAAATTTCCAAATTACCCATATCTCAAATCCCAAATTTCCAAATGACCAATTTCTCAAATCCCAAATTTCCAAATTACCAATTTCTCAAATCCCAAATTTCCAAATGACCAATTTCTCAAATTCCAAGTCTCCAAATTACCCATATCTCAAATTCCAAATTTCCAAATTACCCATATCTCAAATCCCAAATTTCCAAATTACCCATATCTCAAATCCCAAATCTCCAAATTACCCATATTTCAAATCCCAAATCTTCAAATGACCCATATCTCAAATCCCAAATCTCCAAATTACCCATATTTCAAATCCCAAATCTTCAAATGACCCATATCTCAAATCCCAAATTTCCAAATTATCACCTTCTCAAATTCCTAAACTCTCAATTTCCCAATTCCCTAATACATCAAATTTTGAAATCCCCGATCCCCCAAATTCCTAGACCCGCAAATTCCAAACCTCCTAATCTTCAAATACCCAATTTCCAAATTTTCCAATCTACAAATCTTCAAACCCCATTTCCCCAAAAACCCTAAATCCCTAAATCCTTAAATCTAAAAATTCCCAAATTTCCCACCATCCAATTTTCTAAATTTTCAACCCCCTAAGTCCACTATTACCTAAATTCCCAAACCTCCTACTCCCAAACATTCTCCCGAAATTTCCACATTCGTAAATTATTACCTAAACTCCCAATAAATTAACGAATCGTACATCAAAACAAGTAGAATCCTGTTATATTTTCTACTTGTATAAAATCGTGCCAGGCTATCACGTTCTGTCTTCTCAAAGTCCGCTTCTCTGGGAATTCTGCGTCCATTTTACCCCCGCCATCTTCGAATGTCAGTCAGCCGATGAACTTGTCAATTTTCGTTGCCGACACGCACGAAACGATCGACTGGCATAACGTGCACCCGATTTTTCGAGACTGCGATAGATTGACACTTCCGCCATGCGTCCTTTTTCACGAAAAATATCGATAATAGAGCCGAGTCGTGCTTTCTGGACTGGAAGACATTGAAATGCTACGCGGGTACAACGTTTCATGCTGTTATGAAGATTTATACGATTTCTCTTTTTTTAAATTGTTGCTATAAATACGGGGCTGGTATTAGATTATGTTTATTTGGAGAATTTTAGACATGTGATTGTTACAAATTTTTATTAGCCAATTTAGGTATTTACAAAGTTTGGTATTTGCATATTTTTTATTTATAAAATTTCATGTTTAGGTACAAGCTTAGGTATTTGTAAATTTTTATGTTGACTTACAAGTTTAAGTATTTGAAAATTTATGATCTACTTTTAATGACTACTTATGTGTTTAAGTATTAGGACATTCAATATTTACAAATTTTTATGTTTAGTTACACGTATCTTAAGTATTTAGAAACTTACAAATTTTCCTTTTATATAAATTTATAGTCAAGCTTGGAGATATTCAAAATAAAAGATTTTTATATTCAGAACCTATTACAATTTCAAATTTCCAAAACTATTAATTTACAAATAATGTATATTCTTCAAAGTCCAATAGTTTCCAAATCTATAATGTTCAACTTCGAAAATGGAAAAATTTATCTGAATTGTTAAGTGTGTGAGATTAAAATATTTTTAAAGTCAGACTTGATCTTCACTGACCCAAACAAAATTTTAAAATATAGATGCAATAAAAAGTGACACATTGCCAATCTGTTCATTTTAAATCCTGTAAAATCCAATAGTTTCCAAAGCTGCAGTTCAACTTCGAAAATGGAAAAATTAGTCTGAATTGTTAAGTGTTTGAGATTAAAATATTTTTGAAGTCAGACTTGATCTTCACTGACCCAGACAAGATTTTAAAATGTAGCAGCAATAAAAAGTGAGACATTGTCAATCTGTTCATTTTAAATCCTGTAAAATCCAATTGTTTCCAAAGCTGCAGTTCGACTTCAAAAATAAGAAAAATTTGTCTGAATAGTTAAATATTCGATCGTTAAATATTTTTACAACCAGACTTCAACTTCACTGACCCAGACAAGATTATCATACCTAAAATATATAAGAAATGACACATTTCCAATCTGTTTAATTTAAACCCTGTAAAATCCAATACTTTCAAAAACTGCAAATCTTCAACTTCAAAAAATAAAACCTTTGAATTTTTTAATTTTGTGCCTGAATTATTAAATGCTTGAGAATTATTAGTACGATCAGATTTGAACTTAACTGACCCTTAAAAGAATATATATTACTATTCTAATATTGCTTGGACAACATGATATCCAGTTAATTGTACGAAAAATCGTATCGTAAAAATGGAATAGCGTTTAAAACGTTTTCATGTATTGTCTGTTACAGTTTGGACAGAGATCAGCCGTTCACATTCCAGCTGGGAGTTGGCCAAGTTATTAAAGGCTGGGACCAGGGATTGGTGGATATGTGCGTGGGCGAAAAAAGGAAGTTGACCATACCGCCGGAACTCGGATACGGAGAGAAAGGAGCCGGAAACGTAATTCCTGGAGGTAAAGTTCCTTCCTCGACGTTCTTGCTATCCGTTGCCTCTGAAGTTTCTTATTATTTCCTCGTACTATCGGATAGAAATTAGTTTTCCCAGCGTGCAGTCGGTTTAATGAACTTTACTCGGAATTCAAGCCGAGAAAACATGTAGATAAATAAAACGCGTAAATATACGGCGTGTAAAATGGAAACAATGGGTACATTTTATGTTATCGTTTCGATTTATGTCAATATTATCATGGAGGGAGATATGGCCTGAAATAAAAATGCATGCTCTTAGGATTTATACGATATGGGTTAATCGATATTTATCGCGTTGTGAAATGGAAGTGAAGATTGCATGGTCTTAGGACCGATAAAGGATGGGTTGAATAATATTTATCGTATTTTGTAATGCAATTTTAAGAATTTAATAATGTAAAAATTTGGAGATTTGAAAATGGGTAAGCTGGAGAATAAAATGTTGAAAAATTAAGAATGTGAAAATTGCAAAATTGGAGAATTGAGATATTGAAGGATTGAGAAATTGAAGAATTGAAGAATTGAAGAATTGAAGAATTGAAAAATTGAAAAATGGGAAAATTAGAAAATTGAAAAATTGAAAAATTGAAAAATTGAAAAATTGATAATGTACAAATTTTCTAATGTGGAAATTTTAAGGTTGCGAACCTCAGAAATTCAAAAATCCAAAAATTAAAAAATCCAGAACTTTGCTCCTCCAAAAATTTGAAAACTGCAATACGAGTATCTGAAACTCTGTATTTCTAATTTAAGAAATCAGCAATCCATTATTGTCCACGTAATTAATTCCGCATCATCCCGAAACCAGAAAATCAAATAAATTTACATGAATTAACATAATAACACGGGGAAACCCGTTTTAAATATACGAAGATGAAACTATAGATAAATTGATTAATGAACCGCATCGTTATTAAAATAAATGTATGTGTTACAAATGAATTTATAATTAATAACGAAAGTTCGAGGCTAATTGCAATTAATGAAGCGAAACCTTCAGTTTCGTCCATGCGAAATTCCATACCGATATAGTAATTAACACGAGTGGAACAATGAAAAATACGAAGCGAATTGGTCCGTAGTCAAAGAAAATATTTTCGTATTTCTACGCGGTCGTTCTATTCAACGTAAACATTTTCCCATAGCTGTAATTCAGTTTCACCGTAAAACACGATGTAGATTGAATACACTTTCCAGCAATGTTGTCTTTCCGAGAAACAACCGCAATCTGTTGACGGGCTTTTGTTCAAATAATTGTAACGTAAAACATTCCCGAAATAGAGTATTAAAACCACTATTCGCAAGTTTGTATAACACGGTGATGGAAAAACCTCTCGTTACGTTTGACGTTCAGTTTCGTCGACGAATTTCAGATGCAACATTAAAATGTTGAAATGAAAGTTCGGTTTAATAACAGACACGCATTTATTACACTTGCTAATAAAACTTTGCAGAAAATTTCAGACAGGAACATTAACAGAAATTTTCTATTTGACGGTAGTCGAGGCGCTTTAATTACGAGCACATCTACAAAGTTAATAAGCTTGCAATAACAGAACGGTTTCATTTAGCATTCAATTTATCGAATTGCAAATCAATAACAATTCTCGCATTCACAATTGCAATTCAAAATAGTTAAAGAAAATTACAAAATTTTAGAAAATACGTTACAGCTGATGACATTCAATTTTATGAAGGTGTTGTAGACTCTCCGTATATTACCGACTGCAAGGATACAAGAATGAGCGATTTTTAGAATTGATATTGGGCTTTGCAGTTGTTTTTTTCAATTTTGCAATAAAACTGGTTTTAGCGTTTGGTGATGTAACGTTCGGCAATTTAACGCGTGGCAATGTAAAAAGTGGAAATCTAACGCATGAAAATGTAACGTATCATAATACAATACATGAAAATTTAACGTGTGACAATATAACGCGTTAAAATCTAACACCTGAAAATCGAACGCATAGCAATTTAATGAGTGGTAATTGGACGCGTGGCAATATAGCGCGTGGAAACCTAGCAGGTGAAATTTTAATGCGTTGCAATGCAGTGAGTGGTAATTCAACGTGTAGAGATCTAACGCGTAAAAATTTGAGATTTGGCAATTTAATGCGTGGTAATATAGCGTATGACAATTTGATGCGTGGCAATATAACGCGTGGAAACCTAGCACGTGAAAATTTAATGCGTTGCAATGCAATGAGTGGCAATTTAACGCGTGGAAATCCAACGCGTGTAAATTTGAGATATGGCAATTTAATGCGTGGCACTATAATGCGTGGAAACCTAGCACGTGAAAATTTAATGCGTTGCAATGCAATGAGTGGCAATTTAACGCGTGGAAATCCAACGCGTGTAAATTTGAGATATGGTAATTTAATGCGTGGCACTATAACGCGTGGAAATCTAGCACGTGAAAATTTGATATATTGCAATGCAATAAGTGGCAATTTATCGCGTGGAAATGTAACGCGTGAAAATTTGAGATATGGCAATTTAATGCGTGGCAATATAACGCGTGGAATCCTAACACATGAAAATTTAATGCATTGCAATGCAATGAGTGGTAAATCAACGCGTGGAAATGTAACGTGTGAAAATTTGAGACATTGCAATTTAATGCGTGGCAATATAGCGCGTGAAAACCTACCATTTGAAAATCTAGCCCATTAAAATTCAATACGTGGTAATTTAACGCGTAGAAATCTAACACTCATCTAACGCGTGAAAACCTATCATACAATAATACAACACGTGGCAATCTAACACGTCAGCTTTATTTATAAAATAACCATAAAAGCAAATAACAGTTAGAGATAAATATTTAGCCTAACCAAATTATCGGACGATTACATCTATTCTCGAAGGAGAACGAACGAGATCAGCGGTTGAATCGATACAAAAAGGATCGTTAGTATCGCAATCGAACTAAAAAATGCAATTGCACGGAAATCCAATAAAGCGTCAACCATTAAATCGAGCACCAGCTATCCCCGAACGACTCGGTTAGATCAACAGCGAACCGGGTTCGCTCATTTTTTTCGTGAAAGCTCTCCCGCTGGATAAATCGACGGCTTCACTTCGAATATGCATATATCTTCGATCGAAATCGTTTCTGCGTTTTATGGAGTGCCTGGTTTTGTTTGGTGAACCCTCCGTTTTACGAGAAGAATAGGTCGAGTTAGGATAAGCTTCCTCGATAATGTTAAATAATCAGCTTTCCGATATTGGTTGCAGTTCTAATTTCATTACTTCTTTGCGACTGTACTTCGCAACATTGTTTACTTGGTTAGATTGTCTTTTTATTGCCAAGAAATTGGAAGAATTATTTCATTTTAGTGACTTTATTTCTGGAGGTGACACAAGTTCAAATTTTTTAATTTTGAGGTTATGATGATTTTGTGTTTCTAAATTTTCTGGTTTCAAGATTTGAAAATTATTCGAGAGTTTCATGTCAAATTTCACAGATTCTAATATTCCCATGTCCCATGTTTCCATGTCTTCAGTTTCCAATAGTCACAAATTTCCACATTCCCCAATTCCCACATTATCAAATCCACGAAACCACAAACTTCTACATCCCTATACTCCTAAACCCCCTATCAGTAAATTTCCAAATTTCAAGCTCCCTAATTTCCAAAACTCTCCAATCTCCACATCCCATAATCTTCAACCAATCTCAAATCTTCAAATTTCCAACCGTCAGATTTCCAACAGTCCACATATGAACAAATGACTCTCTCCTCCATTCGTTCCAATACTTTACTCAACAAAGTGATACTTCCTTTTAACCGATTATCGAATAATAATTGTAATCATTCGAAATATCCTGAAGTTTTCGCGTCCGATTACCACAGTTCTGATAGCAAAGAATTATTCACAGTTTCTTTGTGTCGTAATGCTGTCCGTGGCCCTTTGTTGCGGAAGAACGTGTAACGAGAAGTTACAATGTTCGAGGGCTTTGCAACGGGAGCGGAGTAAATGCGGTTTATGCGTTTTATGGTTAATTAACTTCTCCGTCGGCCAACACAGGTTCACTCGTCTCCTTTGTAAAAAATATTTGCGGTACGACGTTTAAGCCGCACCGAGAATATTTGTTGAAGCTCGTTAGTGCTGGTCCGAGTCTTTTTTTTTCAACGTCTCTGAATGAATTCGATGCGGTTCAATGAACGCCCTGCGCTATTATCTTTCGCGAAAAACGAGCCTGATTGTTTTACCGGACTCTTGAAAACAATTTTACGGTTAAACAATTAAACAGATCTAGGTAAGTTTTTAATTCGAACGTGTTTTCCTCGGCTTTTTTCCCTATGATCGCGATAATTCGCTCTCCGAAAATAATTGCCCGACGAAATGAGTTTAGCAAAAATTCGAGACTGAGCGAAGGTTAATTAAAACCGACAATGGAAAAGTATACTGACCGAAATAATCGAAAGATTTGAATTTTTGAAAGGAGCGAAAATTGAAATAGTCAGAATTAAAGAATAATGTATTTTGTAGATGAATTTTTTTTTCAGATTCATTTTTACTTGCTATAATTAATTCCAAGTTTTTAAATACATTTTTGTTAAATAGAAAAATTAATATTAATTTATTCAATGAACAATGAAGGATAAAATGATTTTATTAGTTATTTAGTTACTACTAGTTTAAGTATTAAAATGAAATATATTTTTGTTTGTAACATAGTAAAATAAATATTAACTTCTTCAATGACTCATGAAAAAGAAAATGATTTAATGTATTATTGGATTATTGTTACAAAAATCGAATTAAATAAGAAAGATATCTTCAATGACCTAAATGGAGAAAGAAAACTTTCTTCGGTACAATGCACGTAAGGGAAGAACAAGAGAGAGGAAATTGCACACAAAGAAAAGAAATTTGATTCCATCTATCGTCGATGTTGCAACCAGTCGAGAAAAAGAGAGACCTTTTCGAACGTTTACCACTGTTCCAAGTCGAGATGAGAGTGATTTGTTCCTTAACTTCTATTGAGCGCCCCATGTGAGGGTTGAAGTCGAAATATTTGACTCGGGATTTCACTTAAACATCGATTTACAAATTACTGAGATATTTCACACAAACTTTCTACTTTTACAAATTTTTTATTTTTGCTTTCATTCAGATTTATTTATGTTTGCATTGAGTTAAATACTTTTGTTTGCAAAATTGCAAATATTTTATACTATAATACATGAAATTTTATATCTACATAATTGAATGTTGACTTAAATATAATTTTTTATATTAATTTTTCCAACTCCAAAAAATAATATATATATTCTTCAACTATTGCAAGTAATAATAGCAGAAAAATTACAATTACTAAAAATATTTTCTAATTAAAAAATTTATTTAAAAAAATTACAAACCGCAATATAAAGTGAAAAGTTTTAAAATTGAATTAAAGAATTATCTACAATATGGCTTTGCAAAAATTTCAATTATGAAAATTGACAAATAGGATCTTCTGTCGGAATTGTTTACGGGTGCAGAATGTTAAAATATCATGCATACTTCATCCCCAACGATCCTCGACCGTGCAAATTGTAATTAGAACTATTTACACAGTACGTAGAACGTGACACGACTTAAAGTTCGAATGTAACAAACTAAATCGTATATATGTACAGCAGAGTTGAATTACAACTTCTGTAATTGGAACTAGAGTTATAATTTAACTTTCCAACAAATGTGATCCTGGTTTGTCATATCTCAACTTTAACTTGTTAGACGAGTGTGATTCGATATTCTGACGCAGAGGGTTAACTGTATTTTTCATACAAATTACTAATTGTAAGTTTAACAATTACTCTTGAAATATCTGTCTATTGTTTGGGGAATTTTGTCTGTTAATAATCTTTGGGGTTAATTTACGAAGGTGTTCATTTTCTAGAATTATTCTCGTGACAAATTGTGGTAAGGAGAGTCTAGTGTAATTAATTTTAATATTTTATTTGTATATTTTAATATTTACATCTTTTTATATTTTTAATATTTACATTTTTTGTATAATAGTAATGTTTAAAAAAATTTTTGTATTTTTTAATAACTCTAAAATTCAAAGTTTTTAAATTTTCAAACTTACAACTCTAAAAATTGCCAGCTTCAAATTTTCAAACATAAAGACTCATAAACTTGGAAGTTTAAAAATTGATCCACTTAAAGAAACCTAATTTCTTCCAAACCACTAAAAATCTAATAAAAAAAAATTTGTATCCAACCAAACTTGGAATGTTAAAAACAGTCCACTGCTTAAGAACAGCACAACTGTCCACCAAATGCAGGTCACTAAAGACCCCAAACTATTGAATGTATTAATTACCAACGTTCTTTGTACCAATATTGAACCAATAGCACTCTCGATCGTTTAATTTCCAGCAGCCCGACGCGACACGCTGTGCTTTGTATTAATTGCGCCCGTTTAAGTAGTGAATAATTGAGCGGCATATTTCATTAGAACACAGTTTAATCGCGATGGGACCGTCCATAATTAATACAGGACACGCGTGGCTGCTGCACAATTCTCTTGTCTGTGTACGGTTCGTTAAATTTTCGAGAAAATTTCGCGCACGAACAACATAGTTCTCTCGTTATCGCCAAAAGTGTAGCGCGGTTCACTCTGTTGTGTAATCCAGATTTATTCTTATCGAGAAGATGGTTCCGACACTCATTGCGTAAGAATTATCTCGATGAAATTGATTGGTTATTTCTATAGATGTTAAGAGTGAACGACCGATTACTGTCACTTGTTTATATCGGTTTTATCTTAACTGGATAACTGATCGGGTAATCAAGGGACACTTATGTAATTGATTGACTTATTAGTTTATTGGCTTTTTCTCAGGTGCTTTCTTTTCCTTTGCACCTTCTTAATTTTCTGATAATTCAAATTTATGATGAAATTGTTGGTCTATGAAGAGTTATATGCTCACATAGGGGATGTCCATTTCTCAAATTTGAATAAGAGATTTGTTCTTCAAGAACTGTCTTTAGTTTCATTAAAATTTAAAGTTTAAAATTCAGGAAAAAAGAAAATTCAGAAATTGAAACATTTTGTGATTTTCTACTTCAAAAATTCAGGAAGCTAAGAAATTCTTGAGGTTAGAAATGTTTCAACATTTAAGATTAGGAACTTAGAAATGTATGTCAAGAAATTGTAAACCTAGAATCTTATAAAGCAAACTTTTAATCATAGAAACTTTAAAAACAAATTCTTAGGACTCAGGTTTGGGACTATAAGTAAACTTTGAAGTTATCCAAACTTCCAAATGCAGTTTCCAAATGATCACATTCAGAAATATGAAAACTTTCAAAATCTTCCTTCGCAAGTTTTCCACTGCAAGCAAAATTGCGACTGATCAGCAATCAGAAAAATTGTCAACTTTACCATTGGGCCATATAACGAGACTCCGGGCAAAAACATCTGAATTGGCCATCAGTGGTCCAGTTACCCGTTTCTCGAAGAAGCTGTCAATAATTCGAACATGCTCGCAATTTCCTCGATCGTTTTAAACGAAAAGAATCGCGATTGGTAGTAAACGTCAGCGGCAAGGGCTCCGTCATACGTCATGGAGGAGGTTTCGAAATACGGGACAGGTTTTTCGTCGGGAACAGAGCCGTGCAGATCGTCGACGGGCAAATAATAGAAAAGCCGCGGCAATCGTCTTTCGTCAGCATTGACAGAGACGTATTGGATTTTTATTGGGTTTCGAGCAATCAATGCGCCGTACGCGTGTCGCCCGTTCGCAAGGATCAGTGAAACATAATAGAAAATCAGTACATACCATTTTCTTTTACCCAAATTTTTTACAAGGGAAACGTTTAAACGTTATTAGGTAGAAATTCGAGATAGTTTCGCTTGGAACGGCCACTGTTATCTGCCAACGGGACATTTGCAAGTCTGAGTGGAAACTTTTTCGTGTTCGAAAACGAGTAGCGTGAAATATTTTATTGTGGAATGTGGACCGTGGTCTTGAAAGAATTTTTCGGTGGTTAACTCGCTTTAAATACAAGATGTTACTTATGAAATTGTAATGGCGGAACTTCACTTTTTGTGGTGGAGATTCTATGACTATGATTTGAGAATATGGTAATTGGGAAGTGGTAAATTGTGAAACAATTAGAATATTTGTAAATTGGAATATTTGAGAATTTAAAGATTAGAAATCCACGCTTAGAAAATTGAAAAATTAGAAATTAAAAAATCTTTAATTCAAAAAATGTTAGAATCCCTAATGTATAATAATTCTTCACATGTGTCACACCTTCTGCATACTTCTGAATTTTAGAAACTTTGCCCCTTTACTTTGCCCCATTTTACATTTCCGAACATCGCAATTTAGATAATTTTGTATTTTGTGATTTGCTACTTCGAGAGTGTAAAATTTTGAAACCTTGAAAGAAAGTTCAAAAAATTCCAAAATTCTAAAATCCTAAATTTCATAAAATCAAAAAAGTCCCAAACTTTCAAGAATGAAAAATAGAAATCTCACCAAATATTTGCGTAAGTATAAATAATTGAAGAGCAGAGAGTGAAAAGTTTATATGCAAGGGAATAATTATTGATGCATTTGTATGTCATTTGTTAACATGATCATCGAATGCCTGTTACACATTATTGATACGGATAATAAAAGGAATTACTGTGTAGCGTCGAATAATTATCACGCGTACTTGAATTCACAACGAAACACGAGGTGTCACGGTGTTTCGATTAATTAATGAGAAATAAATTGTTTAATTAAATGTTTCGTTGCGCTGCACATTTGAAACGCGACAGAGGACGGTAATTAAAGGCGGATCGAATCGAATTTAACGAGACAGCAATTGTTACCTACGGGAATGGTGTCATTTCAAGTTTTATATCCTCACTGGGTATTTGTAAATTGCGTTTAATCGATAATTAAAGCTAATGCGTTCAACTTGAGGAATGTTTACTTAACGACTAAGAGTTTTGGGTAAAAATGCAAACCAAATTTTCTTTAACTTTATTTATATTTATTGTATGGAAATATTTTGATAAACTGGAAGTAGAATTTATTGAGGAATTAAAGATTTTTTTGTGCAAGTTTTTAAGTGTAGATTTCTAATTTTTAAGTTCTCAAATTTTCATATTTGCAAATTTTCATATTCTTAAATTTCCACATTCTCAAATTTCCATATTCTCAAATTGCCATATTCTCAAATTTCCAAATTTTTAAATTGCCATATTCTCAAATTTCCACATTCTCAAATTTCCATACTCTCAAATTTCCAAATTCTTAAATTGCTATATTCTCAAATTTCCAAATTCTCAAATTTCCATACTCTCAAATTTCCAAATTCTTAAATTGCTATATTCTTAAATTTCCAAATTCTCAAATTTCCATACTCTCAAATTTCCATATTCTCAAATTTCTATATTCTCAAATTTCTATACTCTCAAATTTCCATATTCTCAAATTTCTATATTCTCAAATTTCCCCATTCTCAAATTACCATATTTCGAAATTTTCATATTCTGAAATTGCCACTCTTTCGCATTACCATATTCTTACATCGCCATATTGTCAAATTGTCAAATTGCTAAATCTCCAAATTTCCTTCTGATGTTCATCAAAGATAGTTATAATTTATCATTGGAATTATCAAAATCTATTAACAAAATTAATAAATTAATCTCTCCATTAACAAAATCATGTATTTTTGGTTTCAGGTGCTACCTTATTGTTCGACGTTGAACTCATCAACATCAGCGATTCTCCACCATCCGCAAACGTATTCAAAGAAATCGACAGCGATCACGACAACCAATTATCCCGCGAGGAGGTGAGAACAATGGCAAGATCTCTTTTAATTTCTTTTCAAGGGTTACATTTGGTGATGGTTTTAGCATAAGTATATTTTCAATAATATTTATTACACCATCAAATATCTTCATATCGATCATATTCACATTCGACATTTGATAGCTTGAATTCTTAATAATTTTATCGAAAAATAATTTAGAATGAATACTTAATAAAAAGATTTCTAGTATCAATTACATAATTATTTCATACATGAGAGTACTTTAAAAAACTTATTTAAAAGATGAAAATAATTAAAATTTGTATTATTTCTCATTTTACTATAGTTTTTGTTATTTCTTCAAAAGTCATACTTTTTTATTTATTATTTACATTATTTATTTATTTGATGTTCATTATTTGTATTTAAAGATTTGTTTTTTGCTGCTTGAGGTTTTATATGTACAACTTCGAAATGGTTCTGAAAGAAAATCCTTAAAAGGATGTTAAATTATTTACGAGTTGGTGCAACAACTTTTTCTTACAATTTATCGAAGAATCGTCTGACAATTTCTTTCGCCTGGGAAAATTGATACGGATCGAAGTAGAGACCAATCACGACATTGGAGCTTGCTAGCTTTATCTCCGCGTGCAAGTGCAAAGGATTAACGTGTACACATTGTGCAGGGGAAAGAGTTGTAGCTCGAAACGTTTTTCACCTTTTTTCGACCGTAACAAACAGGAGCAACTAAATCCTTTGCCATTTTTCCGCCGTTGCCTTGTCTGTGTGTGTAGATGCATTTTGATCACTTTGAAATATCGTGCAACTTTTCGAGCGTAGATATATCGCATCGAAGTGAATTTAAATCAATCCTTGTTTCTATGCAAAACTCTAGAGAAGTAATCGAATAAATGAATTCATTGTGTTTACATTTATTTATAAATTTAATATCACCCCAAAGTAATTTAGTCACAGATTATTAAATGATATTAACTTGGAGATTTACAATTATTTACTTTTTTGCAAAGGTACAATTGGAAAAAGTGGAATTACAGTTTCGAAGGTTTTTGAGTTGTTGACCAGCACGACACAATGCAAACCGAAAGTAAATACTTTAACCCTTTTTGTAAACACAAAGGGTAACAAGAGAGTTAAATACTTTAACCTCTTTTAGAACCGCAAGTTCAAATTTTAAAAGCAGCAGTATGTTAGGAAAATTTAGCTAATTTTAGTACAAATTTGATGACTTTAAATACAGATATGAAATAAAAATAATTTATGCGATTCATTTTTGTTTAGAACTTGCAATGTTTGTACCTTGTGTTTCACTGCTATCTAGATTTCATTAAAATCATGAAAATTTCCAAGGACTTCTTTCAAACAAACTTTATCTGTATACTCCATCATGAGTTAGTTCCACAAATCACCACATGGCGTGCATAAATCGTATCAGTAGAGATATAACTTCACTTAATTAGGTAACCTGATAAGAGTTACCTAACCTAATCTAACTAGTATAGTTGTATACATCACCTTGTTCCTATGTCTGGCAGTACTCTCACAGTGAATAACACATTATAGAGATGATCGTTTTAATAATTTTCAAAATTAAATATTAACTTCTAATATTCCAAAGGAGTAGTAATATTTGATATTATAAGGAAGCAGTAATATTTAATTTTATAAGAAAGTAGTACTTAATATCTAATATTCTAAAGACACTGTAATTTTCAATATTAGAAAGACATACTAATATTTAATACCATAAGGAAGAAGCACTTAATATTTGACATTTCAAAGACGTAATATTTAACATTTGAAAGACATAATATTTAATATTATAAGGAAGTAGTACTTAATATCTAATATTCCTAAGACATTAATATTTTACATTTGAAGGACATATTTAATATTTAATATTTAAAAGACATACTGATATTTAATATTACAAGACAATAGTAATGTTTAATGTCACAAAGAAGTAGTAACATTTAATCTTTCAAGGAAGTAGCAACATTTAATCTCCCAACTTAATATTACAACGAAAGAGCCATATTTAATACAAAGAACACAGCTATTCCATAAGGACTCTCATCTCCATCTTGCATGCTAAAAATCCAACATGGTCGCCATTCCATCCATGATCGATTTAATGTCTCAAAGAAGTAGTAACATGTAATCTCTCAACCAAGTAACAATATTTAATATTACAAAGAAACAGTCATATTTAATGCAAAAGACACAGCTATTCCATAAGGAATCTCATCTTCATCTTGCATGCTAAAAATCCAACATGGTCGCCATTCCATCCATGATCGATTTAATGTCTCAAAGAAGTAGTAACATGTAATCTCTCAACCAAGTAACAATATTTAATATTACAAAGAAACAGTCATATTTAATGCAAAAGACACAGCTATTCCATAAGGACTCTCATCTCCATCTTGCATGCTAAAAATCCAACATGGTCGCCATTCCATCCATGGTCGATACCAATTTGGTGAGACCACATAAAACTTGCCACCCTTTTGCTACCCAAAACTGAAATGGTCGATGCGTTTGCTTAGGTGAGCCAGTACCTGAGGAAGCAGATGATCGAAGCAGAACAGGGAGGCAGCGAGAACGAGGAAGTAAAGAAGATGCTAGCGGATCACGACAAGCTTGTGGAGGAAATTTTCCAGCACGAAGACAAGGACAAGAACGGGTTCATCTCCCACGACGAGTTCACCGGGCCGAAGCACGACGAGCTCTGAAGTCTTCGTGCCGCGTCGCCGCGTCTTCGAGCACCGCGTCGCCGTCGGCGTCGTGTCTCGCGCCACCACGTGTTCACATCCGCGCGGAATCGCCTCTTCGAGTCCTGTCCGGTCCGCAAACGTCACTGAATATCACAGATATCATCGATCGATGATGGACCGCTTCACCTACCACTCGGTGCACCTTCGAGCTCGAGGAACAAAAGAGAAGCTGAAGAAACGGTTCTCTTCCTCGCTGGGACGTATCTCTGGCCAGTTATAACTTCGGATCAGGCATAAACGGTTTCGCTGGAACTACTCTTCATCGATCGTGGAAGAGTTAGCAAGAAAATTAGCTGACTCGAAAGTATTCGAAAAGCTTCTCGAGTCGCGTTCTCCTCCCGGGACGCTTGAACGCGTTAACGGCCGAAGAGGATCCTGAGGAAGGGAAGCGACAGACTCGAGCGAAACAATAATTACGCGGACTCGGAAGTGAGATCGTCTGAAAAGTTTTCGAAGGATCTTACTCGGGGATGCAGTTTTACTACGACGCGAGACGCGAACACGCCTTGAACCAACCGCGAGTGCTGGTCGAGATCCTGGCGGGAAACGAGGCTGTTTTACCTAATATAATTATATATATAAATAAATATAAATATAGATAGAAACAGAGAAAAAGAGAGACAGAGAGGAAGGAAGAAAGAGAGAAAGGTTGTGAGAGAGACAGAGAGAAAGTGTTTTTTCTACACGACTATAGATGTTAGCGTATATCAATTAAGCGCATCGACGTAACGGTGCTATGAATCACACGCGAAGAAACGATCTGTCCTTGTCTCGAAAGCTTCTTCCTTTTTTTTTTTTTGGATCCAACCCTCTTCGCCGTATCACGACAAACTCACCTTCCCCTTTTTCATGAGCAATCAAACCCCACCGGCATTCTCGGTCACGAATGTCACGCGAGAGACTCGCGAGAGGACCGGCAGAGAAAACTCGAAGCGGGACGATATAAATAAAAAAAATGAAATAAAAAAATATTCGAGGATGCGTGGTGGAGATGAATGGCGATCGCATCGTAGCGATCTGTTTCTTACATGATCGACGCTATCATTATTACACTTTTAAACTGATACGTTTTTATTACTACATTATATTGTATGTTGTTAAAGTTGGACGAAGGTTAATTAATAAATCGTGTGTCTCGAGCACAGTTTGTTATATAAAGATTTGTTTGATTTGCATGTCTTTACCTTGTTCCTTGGGGTTGTTGATGGACTTACAAGCTGGAAATAATTTTGGAAAAATATGGGTATTTGAAGATAGTGTGATTGATTATTGATTATGATATGTTGGTAAATTTTTCTTTAGGAATAAAATGTATTAGAAGTTAGTAGGATGTACGTAGGATGGGTACAAATTGGAGATTTAGAAGTTTAGGTTGGAAAATAATTTTAAGAGTATGGAGAGTTGAGGATTTGGAAGTTTGCAAATGTGAACATTCAAAAAGTGGAATATGTGGAAATTTGAAGATTTGAAAATTTGTGGGGAATTTGGGAATTTGGGAAATTGGAACTTTGGGAAGTTGAGGATTTGAGAATTTGAGAACTTGAGAAGTGGGGGAATTTGAGAAGATAGGAATTTGGAAATTTGGGAATTTGAGAATTTGGAAAATTGAAAAACTGGAAAATTGGAAAATTGAAACATTGAAACATTGAAAAATTGAAAAATCGAAAAATCGAAAAATTGAAAAAATGAAAAATTGGAAATTTGGAAATTTGAAAAATACCTTATAGATAAAAAAAAAATTGTAGGTCCATCACAAAGAACTTACCTGCTCAAATAACCAAAAAGAGAAAAACAAGTAAGTAGACAAGGGATAAATGAATAAACCACTTAATTTATTGCTGCTCTCAGATTTATTTCAAGAATCATTCTCGCAGAAAATTACAATAATTGCGCACACGGGACGCGCGATAGTAAGGTGATGATTAAATTAATTAAGTTTCTAAGTTGCTCCTCCCGCAGAACAAATCACACCGTTTATAAATTTTCTAGGTATCGAAATACATTACCTACATTGTATGTATCTGTAGAATTGATTGCTGATCACAATTCTATTTTTCTTTCATCTTACGGCATATGAAAGACAATATTTTATTTCGAGACTGATCGTCATTTGCGATATTCGATTAATTAATCATGGTCGGGACTTTATCAACATGTTAATTGCCGTAGTAAAAATTACTGTTCATAACATTCATATGTGAAGAAAATCGAAAATAGATTCGATTTTGTATTATTAGTGGAAGTAGAAAAATATGAGGCTTTGGAGGTTTTAAAATTTGCAAATTATTGTTACTTTTTGTGTTCTTAAATGTTTGATACTTTTTATTTTTTAAATCTCAAATTTTCTGGTGAATCAGAAAATTTTGGAACATCTCAATATTTCTAAAATTTCGAATTTTTTAATTCTTTGATTTGTAAAAGTTATAGAGTCTCAAATTTCTGAATTTTTCATAGTTTCAAATTTTCTCCCAAATTTCGACATTCTCAGACTTCTAATAATTCATATTTCTCGAGTTCCAAATTCTTAAATGCCCAATTTCTGAAATTCCAAATTCTTCAAGTTCTTAACTCTTAAACTCCTAAACTTCAAACTTCTGAAATTTTCAAGTTTCTCAAATTTCTCAAATTTCCCAAATTTCTCAAATTTACCTAATTTATCAAATTCACCAAACTTCTCCAATTTATCAAATTCACCAAATTTTTCAAATTTACCAAATTCACAAAATTTCTCAAATTTCTCTAATTACCTAATTTCCTCAATTTACTGAATTCACCAAATTCTCTAAATTTTAAAATTTGTTAACTTTCCAGATCATCAAGTCTTCAACTTACCAACTTCCTAAATTCCAAAATATAAAAATTCGAGAATTTAAAAATACGTTTCACCCTCACCATAAATATCATAAATTCCACTACACAAACTCCCCAATCATCTCAACCTCCTTCAAAACCACTTCCCTGTATTTACCGCATACAGTACATCTATAAAATATCTGATTTCATAAATCGCTCACGGCAATTAACACGTCACATAAAATAGTTAAATAAATCGTTGATCGACGGATAAAACTGTTTCAGGCACGTGTTGATACAATTGTCCATTTATCGTCTGTCGTTCGAGTTCATATATCTACGCGAATCGTCAAAGAAGTCTTCTCTCCGCGCTTCGATACAAAATTGATTCGAGTGTCGCCGGAAAATGTTCTCTATTTTGTGTCGGAGCATTTATTTTCAGGAAACTGTCACCGTGGAAGATGCATCTGGAAAGTTTCCTTTTTTTCGCAGGAAGAAAGATGGAGAGGATATAAAGTTTCAAAGTTGCCGCATTCGCTCGCGAATACGCTGACCCGTAAGATTTCCTCCGCACTCGAGTTTACCGGAAGCCGCATGAAACGAGACTTCCCCGAATCTTCGATCTTCATTATTTATTATCGTTTTTATCTCGGCAAAAGCTTTACGCAACAAGATTAAAATTGCCCGAATATTAATTTTCGATGTTTTCGACCGCGATGACAGCTTCGTTAAAAACAAACGCCACGAATTTTTTCTGACAACGTTCATTCCGCGACTTTTAATTAACTTTGCACGCGACTTTGTCGACCGTTCTGAAAATCAGTTGTTTGAAGTTTCATGAAAATCCTCAATCGACATATTTTTAATTATACATGCAATTTTCTGGCGATAGTGGAAATTTAGTTTGGCGACGTTACGAAACTTTGTTTCACTTTGTTTATACGTTTAACTTGATTAAAATTAACATCGTAATAGAATTTGTTCGATTAGAGTTATGAATTATTTTATATAGTTAAAATCTTGAGGGTGTGTTTTTGTGTGACATTGAAAATTATGGTTGTTCTCAGACTTCAGCATGTTGTCTATCATAATGGTGGAGAAAATTTGAATGCGTGGAATAGAGGAGTTTTACAATTTAGGGATTTGGAAGTTTGATAAATTTGCATTTGGGGATTTGGAGATTTGGGTTGCTGGAAAATTAATAATTTGGGAATTTGTTGATTCGGTGATTTGGGGAGTGAAAAATTTGGGGTTTTAGAAGGTTGGAATTTTGAAAATTTGGATATTCAGGAAGTTGGGGATTTAAAAAGTTGGAAATTTAGAAAGGTGGAAATTCAGCAATTTGGGAATTTAAGAAGTCGGAAATTTAGCAATTTAGAATTTGCAAAGTTGGAAATTTAGAAAGATGGACATTCAGCAATTTGGGAATTTAAGAAGTTGGAAATTTATCAATTCGGAATTTGCGAAGTTGGAAATTTAGCAATTTGGGGGCTGAGGAAGTTAGAAATTTAGAAACATGGAATCTCCATAATTCACTAATTTCCGAATAACGAAATTTGAAAAGGTACTCTTAGACTTCAGACACCTTGCAAAACATTCAAAAATTTCTAACCTAGAACAATCTCTTCAAATCCTTACATATGCAATACTCCACACATTCCACACAAAGCTAAAATAATCTCCCAATACAACTTTCACTTCAATACTCAATAAAATACAAGTACACCATAAAAACCAATTGTGCCACACAAAAGCACCCTCGAATTAAACAACTCGAACAAGTTGTTTGTGGACGCAACAAGTTAAAAAGAACGAACGACAGCGCGCAATGAATTCGAAAAATAGAAGGCCTCGATTTTAGTCGTTGACAAACCTGATAAAACCGACGTCTTTCGATATACATAAAGTTCGATCGAAATATATATATATGTGTGTGTAAATCTATATATATATGTATATATATAATTCTATTGACGTATAACCTTGGTGTGTGTTTGCGATTCCGTTTTTCTTGAAGTAGGTGGCACCTTGAAATCGCAACATTCTGGCCGTGTCGTTAACGTCCGAAGGTTCGATGATCTTTTCTCTCTTTTCTCGTGGACGAATCTCAGGGTTCGATTTTTATCACAGTCAGTAGCCCTTGATGTAGGCGGCGATGTGTTTCTTCTCCTCTTCCGAGAGGCCGTTCTTCAGCGTTCTACGCACTACACATTTCATATATAGAATTATTAAATTTATTTAGAATTAGATAGCATTTGAGTATGAACATTTCGTGTACTGAAATTGGGAAGAAAATTTGTTGCTGCATTTTGTAATTGACACGTAAAATTTCAATGTTTCATATATAAATTATTACGTATTTACATATGTATTATTACAGTTCCTTTTTACTAGTCAATATGTACGAGCTGTCTGTAATATTAATTTTACTTCATTTTTAAAAAATAGTAAATAATAGAAACATTCATGATATATTGTTATGAAGGATTTTACTGAACAATATTGTTATAAATAATACGTCTGTTATATAATATATACAGAGGTTCTTATGAATGATATTTTTAAAAGATATTAATATAAATAATGGCTGCAAGATATGATCACAATGAATTTCTAAAAAAGATATTATTACAAACTGCATGTCTTAAACATATCATTATAAATACTATCAATAATATATACAGTTATAAATAATACTTTTTGACCATATTGTTACAAATAATACATTTTAATATGCATGTACACAAAATGTTCATTCAGCAAGCAAACAACAGTTCAATATCTCACTCAAAGGCGAACATTCCAAAAGTTTGCATGCAGTATGTTCATCGAATACTGTACAGAGTCATACGAGTCATCAACAAGATTAGTAAATCAAGAACGTATTAAATCGAACAATGTCCAAAAAATTGCAACAAAAGTATTAATCGAGCGTTTTCGAGATTTCGAACAATGATTGATCAAGAGTAAATTAATTCGACGTTTATTGTTAATACGGCGTGCACCTGCTGATAACGCGACAAATGAACGGTTCGAGCTTGCATGTATAATTATGCATAGTGGTTAATGGATTCGGAAAATTATCACGGGTATTTGCCGCTTTTGGGTCCAATAATTCAACAGCCTGAAGCCTTCTGATTACTGTTATCGAAATATTATTTGGTATTTCAGAAACTTTTTAAATTAATCTTTTGGACTTCTGATTCCTGTTGTCATTGTTTAAATTTTGTCATTGTGTTTTATTATTTATTCAAGCAATTTTTTTATTTAGAATTCTCTATTGAAGTTAATTTCACAAACTTTTGGTTCTTGTTTCATTATTTAAGTTTGTTAATCATCGTGTAAATTTTTCTATTAATTCAAGCAATTTTTTTATTCAAAATTCTGTGTTCAAGTTAATCTCTCAAACTTTTGGTTCTTGTTTCATTATTTAAGTTTGTTGATCATTATGTATATTTTTCTATTAATTCAAGCAATTTTTTTATTCAAAATTTTCTTATTTTCATTGTTTAAATTTTATCATTGTGTTTTACTATTTTTTCAAGCAATTTTCGTATGTAAAATTCTCTATTAATAAAATGAAACATAGAAGTAAATATGTATAAAGGAAATAGTATACCACGATAAATCAACGCGTTGTACGAAATCGATTTCATTTGATGTCGTTAACGAACAGAAAGCGGTGTAAGCGCATTGTCTCTCGGTAATTAGGGTTTCATTATCGGCGGTAAACATTGGATCGATAACACGGTACACCACCGAGGACGTGTTTCGTAAGTGCTTGGTTACGGCTAACAAAGCTTATTACTTTGCTCCTCGAAATTCACATTTTTGTTCTCTTTCCTTCGTTAATAAACGCTCGTTCAACTACCGGCTGATAATCTCGGGCGCTCAATTAATTTCGAAACTACCATTATAATATCCTTAAGCATTTTACCATCGTATAACTAATATGAGTATCGTACACTCATTGGAGTTCATATAGGTTGATTATTAGACTTCTAAATTTTCGTTTCGTTTGTTAATATGAGACTGCTTTTATTTAATTATTTCTGTATCGGGAGATTATTGTAGTATAATAAAATTTTTAAATTTATGAAGATTGAAATAAATAATTGAATGTATAAAACCTCTTAAAACTTCGAAACTTCAAAACAACGTAAACATTGAAAATTCCCGAACGATCGCTTGTTAAACAAATTTTCGCGATCTCGTTAAGCACGATTGATTTTCGCGAACGAAGCAACGAAACACGACGACCCTCAGTTTCGCTTTAATAGCATCGAATGCTCTGAACAATGAAATTATTATCGGCGAATGTAGTTGTACAACGTCGAAAGAAGCAACGAGTGAATAATTTCGTTGGCATCGATCCACCTTGCTTGTTGCGGCAAATATTTACTAAGTAGTTCGGATGGAGTACGGCCACGAACCGATACACGATAAACACGAATCGACGGCGGCGTCTCGTTAATAACGTGATCACGAAGCGTCGCGGCGCACAGTCGTGTCCCCGAGGCGCGCGCAACGCACACGCGTCACGGTAAATAAATCGGGTCGCCGGGGTTGTACTTGCCGGGCAGACGAAGCGCGACCGATTTATCCGGGAAACCGGAAGTCAACGGTGCATAAAAATTGGCGAACTCGATACTCGTTGAAAAATCTTTGCTAACGAAGAGAAATCTTCGCTTTCGGTGCACCAACGTGCGAGCTTTATGTAATGGTATGGGTAATCGACATTGAACGATGATGCAAGGATAAGGATGTTTATGCGATATGCAGGATGTTTTTGAAAAATTTTTTACTGATTATATGAAGTTATAATGTGGGTTATTATATGGAGTTTTAATATGGGTTTTACTGATTACATGGAATTTTAATATAGGTTATATTAATGTATATGGAATTAAATAAGTTATACTGATTATATGGAATTATCATATGTGTTATACTGATTATATGGAACGATCATACATTGTTGGTTGCACTGATTTTATGGAATTTTAATATGGGTTATACTGATCATATGGAATTTTAATATAGGTTATATTAATGTATATGGAATTATCATGTGCGTTATACTGATTATATGAAATTAAAATTTATACTGATTGTATAATAAGATGAATTATGATATGGGTTATACTGATGTACATATGTGGAAATGAGTAATGTAATGAGAAAAGGGAGTCAAGCAAGTGTGGATGTCTATTTGGACGATTTATATATTGCGTAGTCCTCAATTTGAGTATTTGGATAGAACTAAACTCTTAAATATCAAAGTTGCCACATATGTTACATATGTTATGTAGACCACATGTGTTACATTTCAAATTTATGTATCTTCTAGTTCTGCAAGGTATTAGTGTGTATTTGAGACATTTGTATATTGTATATTTGTTAGTTTAGGTATTTGATAGAGGAGACCTTCCAATTTCGACATCCCCAAATCTCTACACCCTCGAATCTCTACGATCCCCAAATCCCTATACCTCTGAATTTCTACATTCCCAAATTCCTATATTCTCGAATTTCGACATCCCCAAATCTCTGCGACCCCCAAATCTCTATACTTACCGAATCTCTACATTCCCGAATCCCAACATCTACAAATCCCTAAATCGCCAAATTTCCAAATCCCTAAATTCTGAAATTCCTCAGTCTCTACATCCCTAAATCTCCAAATTTCCAAATTCCAAAATCTCCAAATTGCCAAATCCCTAAATCCTCAAATAACTTCCCAACTTCCCAAACTCTCAATCCACAAAACGAATAACAAAACCTCGACGAACACGAAACGCTGAAAAACGAATAAAAAGTAGCACCGTTATCCGTCCGTTTATGAAACACTTTTTCCTTGTTCAATCGTTACATCGCCAGTATTATGCCTCCGAAACGAATCGCAATTCTCCTTTCAATGCAGATGCGCCATAAACACCAATCAACTACGTGTCAGTCATTCTCACGATACGTGCATTCCCTCAGGTCCGTATAACAACCCCGTTACGTAATGCACAAGTAGAATTATTTCGTGAAACGATTAGGTAGCGGAACCGACAGGTATATGAACGTTGTGCATTAAGGTGTGCTACGGTAACGTTGCAGAAATAATATCCGTGGGGAACATGGAGTATTACATAATGTATCTTCGTAATTCTACTATTGATAGAAAATTAAAGCCTGTGTGCCATTAATGTGTTCATCGATAATTACGAGTGACGGAAATATTGAAATTGAAATAGAAATAGAAATATTCTTCTATGGTCTTAGATCTGTATTATTAGATCTATACTATCTGTACTGTTATCTACGTGCTCTTGTAGTAGTAATTGTTTTAATGAATGAGAAAATGTGAATGGTTTCACGATTCAGCGATTAATACATCGTTGTAGGTATTTGATTCTATATTTAACATGAACCGTCATTTTCTTGTCTACGAGTTAATCGACCCTTCAGGTTTCTATCAAGCTTCTATCATGTCTTAATGCGACGACTCGATAATTCCGTGCCAATGATTGTTCCAATTATAGTAATCTTCCTTCGATTTTCATCTCTAGTGAATCTGGTTTCCATCTTGTTGAAGCAGATTCTTATGTTCCTTCAGTCAGTATAATTTCGCCTTCATAAATACCGCAATAAACGAATTTTCTTATAGTTTCATAACAAATTTTGTATAGTTTCATCTTTATTTTTGTTTCTATTTCTGTCTTCATTTCCTCATTTCTGTATTTTTTAATTTCAGTTACATTATGTATATATCAAATCAAAAGGGCAGGTACATTGAAATTTTCTCTACCGTTCCTTTCATTTTAATAAAAAATTGCATTTTATTAACCAGGTTTCGTTTTTTAAAGATTTTACATCACGTTGCCCGAAGAAGTTTCTCGTCGATATGCAATAGACGCGGTTGAAAATTTTCACCGACGACGCGTGAATATCATGCGGAATGTAACCGAACACGGAAACTTCGATGCAAAAACTTGCGGCAGTGTTAGGAAGGCTATTTTCTTGGCCAAAGGAAGCATCTTTCATCGCGAATCACGTTGCACGCGAACATCAGAATTTTTCTTTAGACTTCTCGTTCCGTCTCGAGTCACGCAGCCTCAAGTCTTTGAATCGTGAAAAGAGGAGTTAATGGCTTCCGTAAATATAGCAATAACTGTCTATATGTCTCTTCGACGTCTTCACTGTTACATCTATTGTGGTTGCTTCCTTATTTGTGGTGTGAAGCGAACAGATGGCTGTTTATTGACTTCTCATGTTTCAGTTTTTGAGGATTTTAAGAATTTGGGAATTTTTAGGTTTGAGAAAAAATTGGAGGTATTTGGAATTTTGGGAAGGTTGGAATATTTGGGAATTTTGGGTAATTTGGGAATTTAGGGAATTTTGAGATATTTGGGAATTTTTGGATATTTGAAAATTTTGAGAATTTTGGGAATTTTTGAAATTTTGAAGGTTTGAAAATTTGAGAATTTGAAATTTTGAGAGTTTGGAAATTTGAGAATTTGGAATTTTGAAGGGTTGGAAATTTGAGAATTTGGAATTTGAAGGGTTGGAAATTGAGAATTTGGAATTTTGAGGGGTTGGAAATTTGAGAATTTGGAATTTTGAGGGGTTGGAAATTTGAGGGGTTGGAAATTTTGAGAGTTTGGAATTTTGAAGGGTTGGAAATTTGAGAATTTGGAATTTGAAGGGTTGGAAATTGAGAATTTGGAATTTTGAGGGGTTGGAAATTTGAGAATTTGGAATTTTGAGGGGTTGGGAATTTGAGAACTTGGAATTTTGAGTATTTGGAATTCTGAGAATTTGGGGATTTGAGAAGTTGGAAATTTGAATTAATAATTTAAAACCACAACTACACTCTACCTAAAAAATATTCCAAGTAATCACGCAAACTAAAAATTCTTTTACACCTTCCAGTCGACCTTCACCGATAACGAATTCATAAAAATTAGCAATTTATATCGAGTAATTAAGCAAAGCAACAACATCGAACTGATAAATAATATACATTCGATGTTAACCGATACGAGCTTCCATGTTTTTTTTATTTAAACATCGAGCCGTATCATTCTCGCGAATACGAAAACAGGACCGAAGTGCCGTGACGCGTTAAAGTCACAGAATTTATTGCTTTTGGGCAAACTTCGAAAAATAAATGTTGTCATATTTACATGGTACGTATGCAAATTCGATGCTCGAATACATACGTGTTCGTCAAGCGCTTCGCTTGAATTATTCAGGATTCCGTCGATTTATCACTTTCCCTTTATCCGAATGCATGGCGGTGCAACGTGCGTGATCATTAAATACGAGCTGAAGGAAGCTTCGTAAGAATTCATTACGCTTATACCGACACTGAATTAAGAATCGAAATCGTTTACTGGTCATTTATGCAAATTCGATGCGCTCGTCCTAATTGATTTACATGCCGACTATCGATTATTATTGACAGGTGAATTGGACATACTTCAAGCAGGTAATTGGACATGCGTCCTGGACAACTGATTGGCAACTTTATTTTAATGGGTCTTGTATCTCTCGCAAATTCAATTTATTTGCAATGTTAAAGAGCTATTTTATGTATCTTCAAATTTTATACACTGGTACACAGTTTGAATATTGTAAATATGATAAAAATTGAAGGTTTAAATATAATGTCATCTCTGTTCATTTTAATTATTCATTCGTACACGTTCTCTTTAATTATTCATAGCTATCCATTTTAATTATTCGTGTATATTGGGACACTTGCAGGAATAACTGTTGATTGAAATATTGAGAGAACATGATTTAATTATATTGACAACTTTTGTTGGGGAAATTTATCGAAGCATGACAATTTAAATACCGTTTTTAGTGATCAATTTGGAAGAATCAATTTCACCTTATATGTAACAAATGGGAAAATCTGTGAAGAACTCTCAGTGATGGACTACAACGTTTAAGAGGTCAATGTACTTCAGTAAGGTTGCAAATCACCCACAAACCAGGTAGAAAACCATGTTTATTCTGAAACGAAGCGTGTTCTGTAACGAATGTAGCGTGACTGCTATCGTAAATTTCGTACTGGTAGATTTAGGTAGATTTAGATAAGATAAACTACAAAGGGAACATTTTGTTCCAGTTGCTTTAAAAAAATTGAGTTGAATTAATTTTGTGGAAAATTTTTTTGGAAGTGATTGACACTTTTAGAATATACTTGATAAGTAATATTAATGAAAAAATTATAATCATATATTTTTTATTAATAGTAGGACCATCAGGGGTAAATGCACCCCGTTGCACTTAAAAAACTCCAACCCATCACTCGATTTAACCTAACAATTTAGAGTCAAAATTTTTTAATTAAATCTAATATTATACATATAGTGTTATATGTGCGGTATGTGAACACAGTTAAACACACCATAACAACTAATAATAGAAAAATAATTCTAAAAAATTCGACAGACATTTTAATCAAAACTTCCTCTAATATTTTACCAACGTAAACATCGAACAGAGAGCTAAATTAAAAATAAACAACAGAAATAATTAAATGGACCAAACAGAAAAATTTTTTAACGTAAAATGTGAAACCTGGAATCAATGTCGCGAACTTATTCAAATGGAAACTTATTTAAAAAAGTATGATATAATACTGCTACAGTATTTAAACAGTCGCAGAGATACAGTGTTTCGTAACGAAGGGATCATTTCTCAAAGAGGTTGTATGAAGATGCAAACTGTCTTTCCTCTGACGGAAGTTCGGATAAGGTAAATGGATTCACATTGCACGATTTCTCGTCGAGTCAAGGAAACTTGTACCACAGAGACATAGCGTACGGTTACACGCAAGGAGCAAACTTTTTACTTAACCTAGCTCTAAGCCAGAGCTAACTTTTCGACCTAAATCACGAAACGTGATGATTTCCGAGGAGAAATCAAACTTGTTCCGCATCAATGGACTTGAATGACACAGTTCGAAACATGTGCTTTTAACATAATTCTTGAGAAAATATTTCTGAGCTTCAACTTTTATGTTCTGGCGTATGAAACGTGGAAACTGAAAATATTATTGCGATGTAACTGAATTTAAAATGCAACATAGTTTAATTAAATTTAACTCAATATAGTTTTGTCTTTTAACTTGCATACATAGACTGCTATTATAAATTCTGAAAATTAAATAAAATAATTATACAAAAGAATGTGAAGATATAATATAAGACATATGCTACAAACATCACTTTGTATATAAAAAAAAAAAATTCAGATTCATTTAACATTAATGTCACAATAATTTTAATATAACGTTTCATAAAAGTACAAAATAATTTTTCTTTAATATTCTCCAAATGCAAATTTCACAATTTTCTTCAACTTATTTAGTCTATAAAAAATATTTATTAATGTACATTAAAATTATATTATAACGTCGTATTAAAACATCCTATTATAAATACAATATATCAACATTCAATATTAACTCAATGAACACATTATTTCAAAGAGCCTTTCAATAGACTAACATCATGACACTAATATCAACAAACAAGCAAAAACACGTCACGTGCGGCAAAGAGATTCCTAATTAAGGCTTAAAAAAAAGGGAAAACACTCCATAGGGACACATGCTGAAAAGGACAAGCAAGGGATGCTCAGACAGGAAAAAGAAACAAGCAAAGATCGCATTCCAGTAGCCGCACAGAAGACAGAGTAAAAAAGTGCAGCACAAAGACAGAGGGATAGAAAAAAAGGAAGAAAGTTGTGTTTAATCGAAAAACCAGCGAACCTTCATCGCGTCGGTCACGATCGGTAGCCCTTCAGGGTTGATACCCTTCCGGTGTGGTGTTGTTCTCCCGGGTGCGCGATCGCTTCACTGTCAGACAGAAAAAAAGAGGAAGGGAAGAACAGCTAGGCCACCCCGTTAACAACCACCACCAGTTTCTATACAAGCTGTTCCAGTAATCGTGCTACTTCCTTTCAAAAAGTTTAGCGAAATTTATCTAACAAGATTTATATGACTTTACGTCATGTTATATATCACAAAACATACATGAAAATTAAAAAAAAAGGATAGAAATGTCTAACATGACGTGAAAATAATTTTAACATTTCTGTAATTTCAGACTAGTTAATAATTAAATATAGACTACAGTTCATAATTCATATTAACTGAATGCTAAAATGTGTATATCCTTTAGCTCACATGTAATGATTTTGAAGAACTCCAAATATTATAAATATTATAAAGAAATTGAACTTCTGAAAATATAGTCTAGTATGGAAAATAATATTGAATTTAAAAGTATTATTTTTTGAAGAGGAATCCCTTATCGACGATTAGTGCAACAGCCTATAGAACGTGTACAAGCTTATACACCTTTTAGAGGGTTGTATACGAGTGTGCACGTATAGTAAAGCTATCACCACACCCCTTGCCACACGCCACCTTAAACTGGATAATTCGGGAGCGGAAAAGAGGGAGAAAAAGAGAACGAGGGTATTGCTTCCCAGTTGTGTGAAACGCTTCACGAATTGCTGTTGTACGCACGCTAACCCAACGACAATTGTTATTTTACCCTCAACGATCCTCGATTCTTCGCCTTATGGCTACTCGCCCTCGGTTCCCCACGTTATTATACCATTTCTCTTACGCTCAATGGCTGTAATGTTTTCTTTAACACGTTCTTTCCTCGTACCATCGACCACGTACACTATAGAGACACGTACAATTTACTCCCGCAAATTGAAGACGATTTTTGCGGATCGGATAGGCACGATTTTTGTGCCTTGATAAGTCACGATTCTTATTTCTTATCGCACCTAATTATTTTAATATTTGAACCATTCAGGGAGCGGATATTTAATCTTGTAAAATATTGGATGTAATGTGGATTTTAAGACACTGCAAAATTAATCTAAATTCTGTTAAAATTATTTAGTTAATGTATTTTATTATTTAACTCGTCTAAAAAAATTATTGAAAAATTCAAGAAGTTATCGAACAAAATTAATGAATTAATTTTAGAGGTCTAAACGAGTATTATCATATGATAATAATTTATCAAAATTGAAAGACAATTCTATTAATTCAAATTAAGTACTAAAATATTTAACTTATTAAAAAAATATATATTTTTTTAATTGTCAAGAATGTACAAAAGACTACAGTGAAAAAATTGAAAAGTAAATTTCCTTTCACGTGCCCGAAAACAAAATGTCAGTCAACGAGGGATTTTTACGAGAGAATCAACGAGAGAATAATTTCAATCGCGTTTCCGTTATCTCAAAAAAGTTTTCTTTTTATTCCCCTGTGCATTCGGGTCTTCAGTTTCATTTATGCTTCATTCTCACATTTCGAAAACCGAACATTTCATTCCGCGTCGATTTGTCGAGCTCTCCCTTTGTTTTATTTCCTATCGGTGGAAAAAAAAGACTTTATTGAAGCACCGATAGTCCTGAAAACAAATTCTGCCGGTGATATTCTGCAACAACAAAAGCTAACGGCCCCGGTCGAGTTTAGAACGAGAAAATCTGACGGATTTTTCGAACGTCGATGCGTCATTCACCTATGAAAACGAGGGCCAGCTCTCTGAAAACCTCCGAAACTGAATGGGCGCAATATAAAATGCAAATGACACTCCTGTCAAACTAGGGGCTCCTCCGTTTCGTGAAAAGGCGTTCGAAAAAAAAAACTTCGTCACCGCAGATGTTGCTTGGAAAATGGTTTTTAAATCTTTTCCATCCACGACATGCTCGAACAACTTTGTCCTCCACTGTCGAGCAATTTATTTATTCTAGCCGCTGATATCTTATCATTTTTACATCAACTTTTCAACCTTTAGAGGGCCAATAGTTCTCGATTTTAATAATTAATGTAATTGAGAAGAAATTGTAGGATTTCTGCATTTTTAATATTATGCATAGATGTGTAGCATAATTAGATGTGAAAGTTTTTTTATTTTTGTGTATAAATTAATTCTTTTACGAGAAGTCTTTCTCTGTTTGTATCCATCATTATTTTTACAACATACTTATCCTATAATAAAACCTCAACATATAACATAACCTCAAAACAGTAAACTCAACCTCTTTCAACTCTATCCACTAAAAATTATAAAAATTATATATATTATACTAATATACTATGTTATAGTAATGCACTCCATTGTTCCTCTCCATAAACACATTAATCTAAAAAAAATAAAATTAAAAATAAATTGGCACTCTAAAGGTCAGGAAAAAGTTTGGAACATTTCTTGCTCGCACGAAATAAATTTCTCAGACTCCTCTCGTTTAATCGGTTCAATAAAATTAGAGAAATTGAAGTTTGAAAGAAAAGATGATGGAAGATCGGGTGCTAATAAGGTGCTAGAGAAAAATTTGACGACGATCGAATGGATGTCGCTATAGATCATCCTCGATCACTGGCGTTCAGAATTTAGGCACCCAACTTCCGTTTATCGATCGGCAGCTCACTATGTTTCTATTTATGGACCAATCTTTCGGATAACCACGGGAATTGGCTCGTTCGCGTGATTTACTGCTATATAAATTATTTTGGGGATTAAGTGCTAGTGAACTGAGATGAAGAGATGAAATTTTGAATGATTTATCTTGGTAGTGGTTTCTTAATTCCATATGGGATGAGGAAATAAGATTAACTTATTAATTAGGTACATTAAGAAACTTTGTCAAATTTGGTTTTGTCGAAATAAAATTTGTAATTTATATTTTAATCTCAATTTGAAAATTAATTATTTTCTAGCGTGTTATATTAAATTAGCAACTGCAATAAATTAAAAAATTATAGAAATTATATTGATGAATTGAACAAGCTTAATTACTTAAAATTATTGCTGTATGAGTATAAAATAGGTATCGATTTGAAAAATGTTCATTTTAGTTCAATTTAATAAAAATTACACTTTACTGAATAATAGTTTCATAAAAAAATGTATAAACTTAATTGCTGATTTACTACAAATAAATAAATAAATAATTTATTTATGTAATTTACTACAATAAATAATTATTCACAGTTTGGTATACCAACAAGCAAATAAATCTACATAAGTAAATTATAGAATACATTGATTCACTAAAATATCCAGCCAATAAATTACCAAATTTACCCAAACTGCGTTTAAACAGCAATATTTTCAATTAATTTGATAGGTTTTCTATTTTGTAACAAGAAGCGTAGACGTTCCCAAGATACCAACGTTAATCTTTAAATTGATTCTATAATATATCGAAGCTCCTTCATTTCCCGCGGGAATGTAATAATAAGCGAAGCGAAATAAATCTCTAGAAACGCTAAACGAAAATTGATAATTACACGCTGTAAAGTCGCCTTGCTACGTTCGGAAGACGGTCTGGAGAAGCAGTTTTAATGGGGAGAATTCCCTCGGGGATAAGGATAAAAATGCGTAAGCATTTGTGTCCCATAGGCTATACCACAGTCACTTTTTTAATTAATTTTCACGCAGTGAATCTGAGAAAAATTGATCGTTCCAAATAAAAAATATATTGCTCATTTTACAAGTCGTAAAATGACAATGAAAATTATTGGTGAATATACAGAATTGAATTATTAGCTGTAATATATGATTCTATATGTAATTCGTTCACTAATTACCCATTCATTAATAGCCCGTTCACTAACAACTCGTTCATTAACAGCCCGTTTGCTAATAACCCGTTAAATAATAGCTCGTTCACTAACGACTTCAATATCTCCAAAACTGTAACAGCTATCAGTTACACGTAACATAATAACCAACAAAAATATAAATTTCTACAATTATTTTCAATTTCGACAGAAATTAAAATTTCGACAAGCAAATTAAAACTTTCCCTTACTTTCAATAATGAAAAATAATAAACCTACGTGATTTTCAACGTGTAAGTCTGATATTAAATGAGTTATAAATCACCATGTAATAATAAAGTACTACCACCCCAAATTAAAATAAAAAAATTGAAAACCTTCGTGTTCCAAATAACAGCAATTACAGAGTACTATATAATAGCTAATTTTCCCAGGGCAAACGATCAGTATTTAAAAACCGATATTCCGTGAAAAAGATTAAGAACGATAGGCGTGCAGCTCACGAACGATCGATATTTCGTAAAAGTCTTGAAAAAAATTGGGGAGAAGAAACGAGCCATCGAAAAATTCGGTCCATAAATATGCCGCGAGAGAGACGCAAGAAACATATTGGCAGCGAGCCGATCGAGCGATCGATCTTCGAAAGGGACAGAAAGAGATCGATCAGCACGGAAAAAGGGTAGCCAGGTGCAGGGTGCGGGGATCACACTTACAAGACTTACGATCGGCGTGTCTGGTCCTCTTGCGTTCTCTGGGCGTCGTCCTCGTCGCCGGCGTCTTCGTCGCGGTTTTCACCAGCGATTCCAGCAACTCGTCGTCGCCGTCGGTCAAGTTTCCATTGGTGTTCTCGTCGCGAAGCAATGGACCCAGAGAAGTGCGACCTGAAACACCGTTTTTGAACCGTTCTTATATTTGCATCTTCAATTAACTTAATCGATCAACCCTTATTATTCTGAGAATATCAGAGCAACTTTAAACTCTCACTCACTATTTAACCCTTTGCGCTTGAGAGGTGATAGACACCATTTTATTTAATACAATTATTTGAAATAAGTATGTTTTAACTGATTTTATAATATGACACGTGTGATGTATAAATATAATGAAACAAACTACAATGGAAATTATTAGTGGAGAAATAATAACCTCAAAAAATTCATTTAACTTTTTAACTAAGTTTTAAAGCTGCTGTTTGCGAACAGTCAACTTATCTTCTAGTGCAAAGGGTAAATATAATTTGTGTTAAAAAAGTTTTAACCTTAATCTTGAGGGGTTTTAACCTTAATATGTGTTGGGTTAGTAACTGTTGCGTGAGGTACATTATTTTAATGTAGTAGCTTCAGTAGCTCAGTATGAAATAATGTTAGTTATTGAAATTAACCGAAAAGTAATTTATAAAATTTTAACAAGTAATTGTCTAGAAGATAGTAATGAATTTTTACTATTTTAGAAATTGATGATTTAACACGTAACCCGATACAAAAGTGTTAAATCCGTCATCTCGATTGATCTGATAACGCCGTTAATGTCGACTGTTAACTCGATTTACATCGTGGCACGTTACCTTCCAAATGACTAACATTAAACGTTAAAAAGGCGCGTTCAATCACAGCGCGTCATGAAAGGACGCCGGCTCCGTAGGCGAGAAGAAACTGAAAGGCCATTAAATCGCGAGCTTAACGGCACCCTTAAACGCCCCGAGCATTATAACATTACGCCTCATTCAATACAGAGTATCCCCTTCGTCGCCGACGATCCTCCACATATATTTTCGTCTAACGGAGATCTTCACACCGCGTCATTTACTCGGATCTCGGTCCGTGGTACGGCACCAGCCATTCTTATTTCCGTTCTACGGCTAACTCCTCGCGAAACAGTCTCTTTGCTCTCGGTACGCGGGCTAGAAACTTCGAAACCGTCAAAAGCACGGGGGTGGAGCTCCTTTGAGAGCTTCTTTGAAACTCGTCTGAAAGAAGCCTCCATTGGTGGTCTCTCGCTGTGTAAATCCGATACGAAAGTGTACGAGAAGCGTGCTCGGAACAGCCGAGAAGCCGAGGAGGATGGAGAGAGAGGCGAAGTTAGAGCACAGGAATTTCCATGGACCAGGAGAAAGAAAGGGCAAAGTTTGGGGGATGCGGTCAACCTGGTTAGTCCCAGAATTTCGACTGGACTCGGGAATTAATCGAGCTTCTTTGGGGAAAGTGCGAAAACAAGGGTGAAAGGATAAGTCATCACTTGTCCATTTTTAGGGGTTGAATTTGCAAATTTTGAAACTTCAGAATTTGAAGATCTATATTAATCTACCAATTTGAGGACCTACGAACATACAACCCAGAAATTTGAAGACCTACGTATTTGATTATAAAGAAACTACAGAATTCTTGCACCAAATTTCAAAACTCCCAAGTTTGCATATATGCATTTATGTAAAGAAAGCATGTGTTGCACCCGAGTATACTAGCGACTACGAACAGTTAGGTTAAATGACTTCAATTTGGCCCCTGTTTGTTGACCCGCCATGAACCGCTTGATATCCGACGCAGCTTTGAAATACCAAAAGATCGCATGAATTTGCAAATCGCGCTAGCGTATTCATAGAACTTCTAACCCTGGCTTGCGAGCTCGTGTGATAAAAAAGATGAGAACTAAAAATTTTAATATTATCGCGGTAAATTTTGCATCCCTATTAATGTTAACACCTTGCGTATTCTTTGATAGACTTCATAGGAATTTGTTAGCATAAACTACACAAATTTTTATTTCGCTATTTAACTCAGTTAGGAGACACTTGTACTATGTCTACATACAAAAGCTCTCCACTTATATATAAGAGGCAATTAAACCATCGAAATAAAATAAAAATTCATAACTTTCAACTTCCACTTGTTGAAATTTCTTTCACAGTATTAAATCGAATTGTATAGAATTACATTTTCACCGAATGTCTCCCCGAAGTAAAAGTAAGAATATCGCACAAAAATGCATTCATCCTCGATATAAATAAAATCCTTCCATAAAACCTGCGAGTGTGAATGTAAGAAAAGATATCCCGAGGTCGAGGAGAATCTGCCACGACAAATCGTGATCCTTGTAGCGACAGAAAGGCGAGAAAGAATTCACAGGACACTCACAGGTGTTCCGGGTGCAGGATCAAAGGTGAAGTGGTGGTAGCAGGACTTAGGCGCGGACCGTTTAGGTATTTTATAGAAGAGCATACAGGGGAATAAAAGGAGGAGAAGTTATGATGGCTGCAGCGACGGTAATGCACGAGGAGCTGGAAGTTTACGAGCCGTAAAAGGGTAGAGCTACGTTCTCGTTCTTTACGCGGCTATCCTTCCCGGAGAATAAAAGTTCCGGTGTCGCCGACAGAGGTTAAAAGGTGATTCGCGGTTACAATCTAAGACGATCTCGTATCACGTGGACGATATCAGTTTCGTTCATTGTCCGCTCGTTGTTAAACGAACGATCATCGGCGGATGATGGCTAATTCCACGCTTGAATGTCGAAAGTTGCCGTAAAACGCGCTTGATCGACGATGAAATGGCGCCGTTTGCACGGTATTGCGGTGCCGCAAAGAAAATTACGGGTAAAATTTGTTGCTGAATATTTTGTAGTGTTTCATTTGATTGAAATTAATTTCATGAAGATTGATTGAAAGGTTCTTTTAATTAAAAAGTTTGGGATGAAATACGAATTTCAAAATATTTTATTTTGCTCTCATTCAAATCTTTGTTACTATTATATGAAAGTAAAAATCAAACAGCTAAAAGATAGCAAACATCCTTAAAATTTTTAACAATTTTTATCTTACTTTTTGGTGCATTTCGTGTAATTATAACGAGTATACAAAGAGTTGAAATGCATTGTTCAAACAATGGCTATTGTCTTTCTCATTTTTTTGAAGTCATATCTGCATTTTATCATGCAAATATTGGACAAAAGAGAAAGCACAAATTACTAACCTTAATGATGTAATTTAAAAATACTAAAATTTTACTCGAACAATAATTTATTAAAATGGATCTAGATAAATTATAGAACATCACATATGAAGTCTATTAACATAAAACTTCGAATCGCGTATTTAAAAATGAAGATTATTGATTTTCAAGTAGTACAAATCAACGAACTGTCAGACTTTCGTAATGAAAAATAGTTAATCGATTCCTGAATTCAATGAATTAAGATTACACGTATAAACTATTAACACATCATTCATTAAGCTATTATCAAAATTATTCATACTGTCACGAACATAATCATATCACGTCATACAATAATGTGAATTATTGAAGCTAATAAAAGTTAATATTCTAACCAGCTATTTTATGTCGAGTGTCATATTATTGCTATTAACGACATTAACATATATATTCAAAACTGTCCCACTGTTTCCATATGTTATTTATTAATCACAAGTTAAATTCGTAGCATCGATTATCGATTCCCAATATGCCGATGAACGTGTTCAAAATAGCTTCCGAGACGAATTATTTATTATTCAGAAGTTATGTCGAATGTCCCACGATTATATCTGTCGCGACAATTTTTCATGCATTTTCGATAATCTGACAAGAAAATGTTCCGAACAAAAATTAATCAGCTTGTAATCGGCTTACATTTTTTTATACAATTTTCAGTCGACTGAAAGCTGATTAACTTTTATCGGAGATATATTCTTCCCTGAAAAATCCTAGCTAATTGATTTTTGTGTCAAATATTCAAATGTCAGGTTAATGAATTTTAGAAATGGATACTCAATATTAATGATAATGCTAGATACTTAAAAAGGTATTAGATACTCAAGATGTAGTAGAAACGTAATGGATGCTCAAATAATTTTTAAGCAGCTTGTGCACAGGTGATAAATGCATTTACATAAGTGCATTTATATACAGGATGTGTCAAATTCTACAAATACATATTTATCATGATATGATTCAATAGAGGAAACGACAATGTCTATTTTAAAATTGCACATTCAAAAATTACCATCACGTGACATCCCTCAAAATGAACATCAAAGTACACACATGACATGTGCACATATGTCCACATATGCACCGCATATGAAGTACATTTATTAACACACCAAGTACATGAAAGTATGATTATTAGCACACATACACCAAAGCATGGTTATTACCACACCATCGAAGTACGATTATTAATACTCCATACACATCGAAGTCAAGAGAATGTTAATAAATCACGCAAGCTTTGAAGTCCGCCATAAATTACATGACGTATGTTTACTTAGCAGATATACCAAATGCATAAACATCCGCGGTATATCGCGCAGACAACGTTGCAAAATATATTTTCCCAAAAAAAATCTCTACGATAAGGAAACATCTTGAGGTACAGAATATGGTAGACGTCTGAAGAAACAGCGTAAACCTCTCGCACGGGATTATCTTTTGAACGTGATTTTCGCGTTTCAGCGAGCTCGCAAGAACGCAACCGCCAAAGCGTTGTGAAATCTCGATGCCGTTACTTTTCATTTTCCGGTAACACCGCCAAATGAGCAGACGCTATCCCCGAATCTCGCCTGGAGAGCGTTTGCTTAAGGAGGGCATTTATCTCGTGCACCGCTACGGGCTACAGTATTACGGAAACGAGGAGAAATTTTCTCACTTTGTTCTTATCTTCGGTGGGGAGCCACCCTTTTACAGCGACGCGTTATATTTCCGCCCGCTAAGAACGACCCTGAGAAAAGTTCAGCCGCCCTTTACCTCGATCCGAACAATGAAAAAGTTTCGACATCGGTTACGAAATGTGCAAGCATCTTTTACCCTCAAAATAAATCTACCTATGCAAGCTTATTTAGGTTAGCTTTGCATTAGATTTAAGGTTAATTAATTTTGAGGTATAATGGCTGGTTAAAAATTTAAGGTTAGTTTTGAAGTTAAATTTAAAAGTTAGACTTCAAGGTCTGAATTTGGATATGCACTTATACATGTATACTCTAAAACTTGCAGCAAAGAAGTAAAATTTCGATTTGAAAGATTTAGGACAATTCTTAAAGGGGATGAAAGAACACTTTAATATTTGAAGACTTGAAAATCTTTAAAAATAAAAATTTAAATATTGCAAACAAACCTCAAAATTTTATACGTACTCTATATTTAAATCTTCCAACCTAAAATTTTGAAATTTGAAAATTTACAAGAACGAAAGTAACGCGTATAAATGAAATATTGAAGCGACACGCAAAAACGGAAGGATGCTTTTTGCATGGTAAAAAAAGGATGTGGGTGAAACTGTTGCAGCGATCTCTGTCCTTCGATCGAGCGTAACGAGCGACGGTATTATTGCGTTTTATTGCCTCGTTCTGTATTCTACGGTTTCACGGAGCCAGACATCGCGTAATGTAGAAATATGAAACTTGTCGGCGGCAGGATATTAGAATGCGCCTCGATCAATGAACGATGCGGAGCGCAGAAAAAGGATTCGCGTTGCAAATTGCGTCCTCGTGCACGAACGAGAAAACGAATCGCGTCATGCTTCCTTGTCGGACCCGATCGTTTTCCTTAAATGTTATAACCTGAGGAAATTGACGGGGAATCGCCCTTCGATTATTATCGTTTCGCTTTTTTAAGTGGATTGAGATTTTGTTGGATTTTGTAAATTCGCTCTTAAGACACACTTTTTAAGTTTCACTTTTGATAACATATTTGTGGATAGGATTACATGATAAGTTATTATTTGGTAACAAGATTTAAGAACATATTTTATTGCTTGTTAGCAAGATTTAAGAATGTATTCTATTATGTGTCAACAGGGTTAAAGAATAAATGCCTATGTATGTCAATAGAATTTAAGATTTTTGTATAATCCATTATCAAATTCTTCAAATTAAATTCATACTCTAATTCTATGGACGATGAACATAATTAATATGTTATATTAGCATCCATCTGGTTATATGTCTATAAGGTCTAAGAGGGAAGATAACGAAAAAAGTTAATTGATTCTGATTTGATAGAAACCAGAATAGAGTTTGTACCACACGTAAAAAGGACAAGATATTTTGCACGCCGCAATACAAGCATTCCCCGTGGCATACGACCGCGTAAAGATTTTATTTATACACAGCCATTCGGCCGAACTCAACTTTATTGACTTAGGTTTCAAAGTTACGATTCGAGGTTACGACACCGTGTGCAAGAAGAATCACGAGTAGAGGAAGTAAAAGCGTACGAGAGACGTGTGAGGACATCGGTCTATCGGAAATGAGGAAGACTGAAGAAAGAGAAAATAGAAAACAAGAATAGAACTCACCGTCTTTCCTCTGTCTCCTCCAGGGTAAGGTACCGTGAATACTCTCGACATCGGAGATATCGCTTCCGAGTAGTTGTCTGAGCTCTGCGTCCGCGCGATCCTCTTTCGTCCTGAATTTACCAACCTGTAACGATACAAAGTCGAAATCGTATTTACGCTGGTATCGATATAATATCGTGATTGACGTAAATAGACCAGGAAATTCTAGGAAACTTTTTTTTATCTATACTACTTTTTCCAGGGAAGGGTTGTTATGACAACGAATGTCGCAGAAATGAAAACGGAGACAAGCGGAATATTAATGCAACGGTAGGCAAGAAAAGAAATTGATTCTTTCCGCGGCGAGGAAGCAATTTATTCCCCTTGAAGGAGCGAGCATAATGTCTTTCATGCTTCGATAGCTGTATTCGATCGACAGTCGTCCGATAGGACCCTCAGAATCGACGAAAATTCATATTCTTTCGGAGTCAAACTTTTAATTACTATTTGAGGTAAAATCTACTTTTCTCCATAAGAAGTTTTCAGTAAAAAATAGTTAATAATTTTGTCAAAAAAGATAAAAGCTTTTTTCTACACTCTCAAAATGTATATTATAATATCTTACATTACTTACATCCACAAACAAGATAAGTATAACATCAACTTGACCGTAATTCAATCTCCAGACACTTAACGATAAATATAATTTACCAAAAACTCACACATGAATTCTAATCACAACTAACCTAACTTATACCTACAAGTTAATTTTAGAACCTAAATTTTATAAAAACCAGCGCAGGTCAATAAAAGATTTCAAAATTCCCGCGCTGCAACTTTATTCATCGAGCGTGGCCGCTAAAGCTGAACCATCGCGCATGATAAATAATTCATAAAACAAAAAAGCGATGAAATTCGGAGCCAACGGAACTCACCTCTGTGATCATTTTTCCTCTGGTCTTATTTCGTTCTCGGTGATTCGCTTTTTTCTCCAGCTGCTGTATCACTCGTTCACGGGTTGTTCTGTACTCGAGGGCGAATTCGGACACGATCCGACAGAACTCGTTTGGCTTGGTATCCTGCACCCTGTGCAAGGGGATGCCCAGCCACAGGACGAACTTGTGAAATCGATTTATGATCCGCCTGTGCACGATGCCCAGAACGATTATTCTTTCCGCGCAGTCTGCCAGGAAGTCCGACATCCTGGTGTAACAGAAAAAATTTACAAAATAAGAATTGATGAGGCATAAAGACGTTATGGTCTATTTTTTAGTAGCTCAGGGTGATTATCGTGATTTTCGATTACACTGCTGTTGTACAGCCATTTTAGGTTTAGTATGATTACTTTAGATTCTTTAAGAAAATGGCGGCGTAGAGAAAGAGTACAATAGACTGAGCGTGTTCGTTCTTAAGGAAAATGGCGGAGGAAGGAAAGATCAATTCAGATAAACTATTAATTTAAATTCACACATTTTCTACGTTAGAAGACCAATGACTTTCGTCATCAAGCTATCGTACATAAATAAATTATAGCATGAATAGAAATCTTTAAATCTGAAGTTTGAAAACAATCATCCAGCAATCAACGTGTAAAAAGAACACAAGATGTCGATTTTCTCCTTAACTAAAAATTGATTACGATACGATTTAACGATACATCACCGAGCTCGAATACGTTTTAATATCACTGTCCCGTATCCGTAACATTTCATCGTAGAATGACTTATCGCTCGAAATTTCACCTTGACATCGACCGAATCAACCAATCATTGTTCTGACGTGAATCGCAAAAAAGCAATCACCGATGGCAATTTTTTACACGAAACATTTCCATTACTCTCGAAGAGGAAGCCGACTCGGAGGATCACCGAAACGAGTTTCGGGCAAAAACGAATTAACTCGGCTGGCATTTAGGACGTCCCGTTACACTTAATTAACACGGGTACAGCATTAAACCAGACGTTTCACCGTTAAACAAAATATCACCGCAGTATATCTGCGCGAAATAACAGCGTGCATCGACACGACAGGATATGAAATGTTGCCCGAGCGACTGCTACTTACGGCGTTGCAATTAAGTGCGAGATTTGTCTGCCACCACAGACACGTCTATTGTTCTCAACGAGGGCCAACTGTAAATACGATTAAATGCATGCACGACGAACAAAGGATCATTTTGCGACTAGAAGCGGACAACCGTTGACGAATGATCGAAATGGACGAAATAATTGGAGGACCCTTGATTAGGTTCCAGACAGATTTACGGAATTTTAGGAATTTCTTAGCTATGTTTTTTACAGAAATTAAAATTTGGATGGGTTGAAGACTTGTTTCGTAGAAACTTTGGTAATATTTCATGTACTTATGGTACTATTAAATTTTTTAAAAATTGTTGTTGTAATTTAGAAGATAAAGATCTACAATTTTCATGTCAAATATATTTAATGATATTTTCACTTATGAGATAGGTTAGTTACTGCTGCAATTTTAAGACAAATGAGGAGTGTTGAAATGTATATTTTTATTGCATTCAGACTAACTCTATGTGAGCAGTAATATACGAGTGAGAAGTTATAAACAAAAAAGTTAAATTCGATAATATCAAAGAAATTGAAGGAACTTAAAGGTGCTTTAATACACAGTAACAAGGTTTCAAATACCGATAATACTTTTTACGAAGCCCGTATATGCCGCAAACTTGTTTCGCAGGCTGTATTGGCAAAAAAACGAAAATACGAGTTAAACAAAGAAGCAAAAAGAAAAGAAGATTATCCGATATAGCTGAGTCAGATAAGGGCAAGTTCAAGGGACGGAGGATGAACGGATAAAAGCTTCGAAGATCCGCCGCGAAGCTCAAAGTAGAAACGGGATAAGGTGAAATAAAATAAAAGTAGGGAGGGGAAAAAAAGCTTAAAGCGGACGAGCAGCGAAGAAGGAAGAAATACGCTTTCAGTAATTAATGGCGGTGCCATTTGGAGCGGTGCCAGTTTTCTTGCTGGAAAAAGACCTGTCGCGAGTTTATCGAACATCGCTCGGATCTTCGGAAATTTTCGCGATCGAAAGTTCTGCGGAAGAAGGTTCTTTTCTAGCCTCGAACAGGATGGGAATCGATCCTCTTAAATAGCAACTTCGTGACGCGAAATACACAAGTACTAGTGGTCGCTTTAATCTTAAACTTTTTAATTTTCCAGTTCTTTTTATTATAAACTCTTAAGATAAGAAGATTAAAAATTTCTATATTTACAAATTTAAAAATTTTAGAATTTTCAAGTCCATAAAATTTCATATTAAAAAATTTAGAATTTTTTAAAGTTTGAAGGTTTCTAATTTTTAAGCAATTTTTAACCTCAAAAAAATTAAGGAATTTGATTTCTAATTTCTCAAAATTTTAGGTCTAGAAATTTTTTAGAAAGACTGTGAGACAGAAATTTTCTAGTTTGAGTTCTAAAGCTTCGTAAATGCAAATATCTGGATATCTAACTTACTTGACTTTCATCATTGTAGACCCGTCATGTTTCGCGATGAGTTTGAGATGGTCCCAAGATGCCTTGCACTCGCTCTCGAGTTTACTTATGTTGGACGCAAGCTCGTCGAAATCGATCTTCGAGGCTCTTGTCACAGCACCGATCTAAACATATCCATATTATTCATAACAAAATTAATTCTTAATTTCAGTGGTTCTAATGACACCTATCACTATTTCTACACAAGTAAAAAATACTCTTTATTCAACGACGCTAAAATTCTTGAATTTGAATAATAACGTAATGTATATTTAAGAACCGTTCCCAGTAATTAATTACACGATCGAAGCTACGACAAATTAGCTAAAAATAGTTATCATGCAAATGCAGCGTCTAATTAGACGAGAACAGAAGTGAGCCACGTGCTGTGGATACAATTTCACGGAAGGGGGTCCGTAATGGCCTCCAAAGAAGTTCTGTGGGACAGGAGAAGTTCGGTCGTGATTTCGCAAATGTAGCCCTGGTTATTCGGTCTAAAGTTTTCTCTTCCTTCGTCACGAAAGGTAAGCTCACCCTCTCTCCTTTCTATCTCACCTCCGAATAGAGATCCGTGGAATCCGGAAACTTCTCCATCACCATGTGGCAAAGGTGATGAAGCAATGAGTGCTTGTGAACCGTATCCTTCACTTCAGGTACTTTGGCGAGGTATTCCAACTGAAAGCCCTTCACCTGAAAAAGGCCGCGAGACGTTTCAGCGATGCTTGGAATATCGTGACGGCTAACTTCTGCGTTTTAGCTGCTCCAGCTTTCTGTAGACGCTTCTGACCACTTTGCTCTCTAACGTAATTGTGGAAAACTTGAAATCGATGTCGTTGCTTTTACTACACGACCCGCGACGAATTCTCAATTCGGTCTTTCCTTTGAACATTTCTGCTCTCGTTCGATTACTCCATGACACTTTTATTCAACGTATATTACCTCTAGAAGGATTATTATGAAACTGTTATTCTATGTCATAAAAGGTATTTAGTATGGTTACATTAATATTCGGATACAGTGTTCCTACATTTGACTTATATATTAATAATCTACATTAGACTTCTTACTTTAAGTTTTTCGATAGGTACATAAAAAAATTAAGGTAGATAAAAAAAAATTAAGGTGAATAGAGAATGTTGAAATGTCAGTATGTTTACAGTTTAGCGTCCTCAATTATACACGCTACAAATGGTATCATACAAATACGATCTTTATACTATTAGTTTTGTCACATGTGTGTCACATAGTGCATCACGAGTCTAACTCCATAAGTCGGAGGGTTAAAATTATTTTAATAACTTCTGTGTGTTGTAATATTTATTTGAACAAATATTTACGGGCTTCTAACTGAATTGCAGTATTATTTAAAGAACGAAAGAATGCACCTGCATGGAGAGGAACAGGTAGTGCACCGTGTGTCAAGCTCGTAAAGCAAGATTCGAAGGGCACGTAAAAAACGCTAATAAGGTGTCACGGAAACGGCAAAGGAAAAATCTAAAATTCAAAGCGTAAAGCTGTATCCGTTGGCTTTACGAGTTTACCGTTCGTGACGGAACATTTAGGAACGACGATCTTCCGCGAATATAAATTCCGCTCTTACCGCCGTTAAAGTCAGATTATTCAAATAGCCGAGGGGCTCCGAACCAGGCGAAATTTAACAATCTGCATAACAAATTCCGTTCGGCTCGTAACTTTTTTTTCTTCGTTCTCGCTAATTTACTGTGAAACACGAGGAAGGAGCAGCTCACGCGACAACTTCGATAAACGAGCGTATCGCGTAAAAATGTACGGAGAGGAAAGCTCCGTCGAGGGAACGATAAGAAGCGATTAGTCGTGCGTTCTCAAAGGACCGTCGTTAGCCTACTCGGGCGGAAATGAACAATGACGAATGCAGAAGTGTCTTGGATCGATTTGAGATCGTAGAGAATATTGCACGAATATTCGTGCGAGTGCACCATTTGTGCGTTCGATAACATCGACTTTATTGTGGCGGACACGAAAGCGTGGTGGTCAGAAGCGTTCTTCTCATAATATGGAATTTCATTAGTAAAGAATTCATTGCGCGTACTATGATCCTGTGGTTTTTATAGCGATGCTTCTGATTAATCGCGCTCAAAGCTGAAATAAATGATGAAGATTAGCATTAAAAGGAGGCAATAATTTAGCGGAATTATCGCGTGCACTTTTCTGAAATATGGTTGTAGAATTCTGGTTCACCCTGAAGGTTAATAGGTTGATTCATTTATTCGAATGTTTTAATTTGTATTTTTAAATTGGAACATTGTTAAGTTCTCAAGTTTCTAAGTTATCAAATTTTTAAAATTTCCATTTTATTTCTAAAAATTGAAACATGTTTAAATATGCAAATTTTTATGTCCACGAGTTTCTTTTTCGTTTCAAAGAGTTGTAATTTGAAGAAGTGTTTGTATATTTTTGCGAAATTATTTTTAGTATAAAAAAGATCCAGTAGAACAGCAACTGGAAATAACACCATTGTTTAACAGGTAAGTATAACATATGCATATTCCATTTGTAGATACATATACTTTATAGTCGTACGTGATTCATCGCGACAGATCGAACGTGTGCGACTATAAAATATATAGAATACATTCGCCATATCTGTTCGCCAAACAGTCATATACAACCAACTGTCAGAGCTCTAATTTATGAATCACTGTGTAACTATTTCTTCAACGTCCACTATGATACCAATCACAAGAAACTTGCATCGCACGCGACTCAAGTAGAAATAAACTTGAAGGTACAATTACTATCGCATCACATAAAATCTCGTGCTATCGTGAATAAATATTCTGATATTCGGAAACATTATATTTTATTTCTACTTGCGTTATACTTATATTATTCGTGACAGTAAATGATTTACTGTAATGTGATGGCTGGCTTTTACCTTCAGAAGCTTACACTCGAAGTTCCACCCACATGTGGATAACGTTCAAGTTTTCATATGCTATTGTAAATTTGTTCTTTCATCTATTCAAAAATTACTACTTGAAACTGTTGCTGACAACTATAATAAAATATTGCAAAAATATTGGGTAAGATTTGTTAGAAACAAAATGACTACCTAATCAAATTTTCAACTGCTTCAATATGTCAACGTGTCAAAAAATTTGATGAATTCTTCTGAACTTATCTATAATTCCCCACTATTATAGCTATAATTCCCCACTATTTTTCCACAATGTTTAAACATTAAACTTTGATAAAAAATATCTATTTCAAACTGTACTAAGTCAAATTGCAAAGAGTCAATATCCCCAGTCTCCAAGAACCGCAGATAAAAGATCAGTATTCCACCGTACAAAGTAACGATAGTAATCGAAAAATGTACCATCAGAAAGGTGCAAAGTGTTCAGAGCAGCTGCGAACACTGCAAACAAAAGGTGAACGTGATCGTCCGACGGTTTCTCTTTCCAAAACCGTGGCAACGATCCAACGGTCCAGTAGCCAACGTTCGCCACCTTTTTCCGGACCATCGAGCAGCGGTTACACGAAAATTATCGACACTGATGGGTATCGATTCAACACGGACCAACCCGTGACGCAGACGGACGAACGGATTAAGCGGATATCATTTGGCTGGCATTCAATACCTACCTCATTTCCGTTGAGGAATATCCCGATCGAAAGGAGCGTGCTCAGAATCCCGCGGAACGTTTTATTCACTCGCAGCGTCTCCATTCCCTGCTTCAGATCCATCAAAGGGTCCGCAATTTCCTGGAGTCACAAAGGTGGTTCGCGATTATTATTTTTTTCTTTACCACCTCATGTTACTTGGTACTTTTAGGTTACATTCATTAGATGCAATAAATGTGTCATATTAAGAAAATTTGAGATGAGAATGCAATAATGGAAGTGCAATGAGAGCTAAATTGGTCCACGGAAATAGACACGTTATCACGTTCAATTACTCTGTTACAAGTTCTAAATGCGATCTCAACTTTTGGTTCTAAATAATTCGGTGATCCGTAGATGTTCTGATTTAAGCAGTCGATTCTAATCAGACTGATTGCAAATGAATAAGTAATGGCAAAGGAAAGCGTTGGAAGGAAGAATCGTTCAATTATTAGCATGAACTAGCGACGTGCAGCACAAGTAAGTACGTTTCACCGTGAGAAGCTGCATGACATTTCAAATGCAAATTCTATTAAGCACGCTCGAATACAAATGCGGGTAATAGTGATCGAATTGGCCCGTTATTTCTCACGAATCTCGTCTCGAATTCCGTGTCGGTACTCGCGACCACGACAAGGAAAAACGCCAGGTATGCGGGGAAGGAAGTCGCGGGGAACGTTCTTCGCATAATCGCGCGATTTCTTCGCTGAGAACATGCCGGATTCCGATACACGATCGTGCCGCGCTCGTCGAACGTGTGCATCGCTTCCTTGCTGCTTGAGGTGTGAAACACTTCGCGAGATCCACAATTTTTACATCTGAGTTCCAACTTTCTTTCAATTATTTTACAATTGTAAAATTCTTTTTCATTTATTAGTATAGGAGAAATTTTAGACGATTTTCAGAAATTGTAGAACTCAACCTGAAACTTTCAAGCTCCTAATTATTTGATGACTGCAAACGAAACTTCTGTGTCTTCTATATTTTTGTTGTAAGATATACAAATAGACAATGACAATGTCAGACAGCTTGAAAATTTAGAACCTAACCAAACTTTCAACTTTCAAGTTTTTAATTATTTGATGATTACAAACAAAATTTCTTTCTCTTCTATATTTTTATTGTACGATATACAGATCGACAATGACAATGTCAGACAGCTTGAAAATTTAGAACCTAACCTAACTTGCAACTTTCAAGTTTTTAATTATTGAATGACTGCAAACAAAATTTCTCCTTCATCCATATCTTTGTTATAACAAATCTTACAAAATACACAAATCTCTAATGACAATAGTAGACAATTTCTGGAAAATTTATATATAATTTATTATGCAATAAATCGACCTAGAAATTGTATTTTATGAAATACACATACGACATGATTGCACCAAAATAATTTCAAGCTGGTATCAGATGTAACAATTGATGAATCAATGAATGAATGAAGAAAGTGTTCCATTTTGAAAAAATTGTTCAAAAAAATTAAATTTCAAATAAATATTTTTCTAAAGGATTAATAATGTACTCACCTTTTCTGAATTTTCAAAGTCGAGTTTGAAAGCCCACAGTTTCAGTCTGGCAGGTAACTCCGAGATGGAAGCCAAAGTTAAAAGGAACTGTTCAGCTGATCCCAAAGGTAGGTCAGGATTGGCGGCCTGCGCCTCTTGTATCCTGGACCTCTCCTCCTCGGTTGGCAGCATCGTCAACAGTTTCTGTCGCGAACGGACCAGGAAAAAGGACAGGGAAGAAGAGAACGAAGAAGAGAAACGAACAAGAATAAAATTAGAGAAATCAAGAAAAATATTGTAAATAAAACATACGTGTGCGTTTTAACTGAATCGTAGGTTGACTTTGAACCAAGGATCGTAATTTGTGCGGTCGTGCAATCGACCTGGAGTTTAAACGAAATCGGGAATGTGATCAACACTTGGGGGAGTAAAGAAAATTTGGGAATGATCTTAGAACCTGTTTCATTTCATGCAATGTGCTTTGAGAAAGAAAGTTAGTACATAGGTAGTTTGGTACTTTAGATGGTCTGAGGGAAATATTGATTTAGATTTATTTTAGGGGGGTTTGTGGTAGTGATGGGTAGGTGATTGCTTAATATTCTTGAAACTTACAAGATTATGAAATTACACATTTTTAAATTTTCAGAATTCCTAAAACTCCTAAAATTTCTGTAATTCCCAAAATTCCAAATTTTCAAGATTCCAAATTCTCCAAATTCCAAACCCTCAAATTTCCAAATTCTCTAAATTCCAAGTTCTCAAATTTCCAACCCCTCAAAATTCCAAATTCTCAAATTTCCAAACTCTCAAAATTTCTAAACTTTCAAAATTTCAAATTCTCAAATTTTTAACCCCTCAAAATTTGAAATTCTCAAATTTCCAACCCTTCAAAATTCCAAATTCTCAAATTTTCAAACTCTCAAAATTTCCAACCCCTCAAATTTCCAAATTCTTAAAATTCTAACCCCTCAAACTTTCAAATTCTCAAATTTCCAACCCCTCAAAATTCCAAATTCTCAAATTTCCAAACTCTAAAAATTCCAAATTCTCCAATTTTTTAAACTTTCAAAATTTCAAATTCACAAATCCCCAAATTTTCAAATTTCCAACTTCTCAAAATTTCAAATTTTAAAAATTCCCAAAATTCCCAAAATCTCCAAAATTCCTGAAATTCCAAATTCTCAAAATTTCCACCTTTTCAAATGTGTTTTTTTAAATCAGCTACCCATCACTGTCTTTACCCCTTAGACCCTTACGTTCTTAAAAAGAACACAAGCAACTAATTTTTTACTTGCAACCTTTCACTATCACAAAGTAAAACAATACACTAAACCCTCGTTATATTGCATCCATCTATAAAACAAAAACCATTATAGCATCAAAGGAGATTTGCACCGAATTCAATAAGCTGTAATTTTTAATTTCATCCACATCAATGGCAATATAACGAGAGTAGAATTCTTCTGCCTCTTCGGATCTACATCTCTTTTAATTTGAATTTTATTGAAATTACGGCCAGCATATACAAAAGGAAATATAGATGCGTTCCAAACGCGATAAAAGGGAATATTCCAAAATTTATGGATATCTGCATGCAAATATTTCAATTGTATTTCAGTCAGCAAAAATGTCAAAGTGAAGTTTGTTTAACAGAGAGAATCTCTGTTGAATAATATTTTTAAAATATCAAATGACACGCAGTCTTTTCGCTTTTTCGATGGGCAGAAATATTTAATTAACAGCATTCGTACACATTATTAAAATCATGATTCAATAAAAACAAACATTTTGCTAACTCAATAAAACGAACAAGATCTTTGATAAATATTTCAGTATTTACAAACGTTCGCATACTTCCATTTCAATCGTATTTCGATAAGCAAGAACGTTTAGGTAACTGAAGTTTATTTAACGGAGAACTTAATATTCCTGGCGAATAATATTTCGCGAATAATAATTATTAATATCGTATGTTCGTATTTCAATCGTATTTCGATAAGCAAAATTATTTACGTAATTGAAGTTCGATTAATTGAATCGATGGTTCGTTAAATATACTGCGAACGTTTATTAATTTTACTAAAAAGAGAAAGATAAGCAATTATCGATGTTCTTACCTCGATACCTTCTCTGTTCATAATGGTTGCATCCATTTTCAAGATCGCGGTCTTAATTGATCTCGGCGGAGGCAATTTCGTCATCCCGATATTGATAGCGTTCGATCGTTTATGGTCCAGCACGATGATCTCTTTGTTCTTGTTCATCTCCTGCTGCTTCTATACGACGATAAAAACAAATCGAGCGTGTACAATCGTTGACGATTAATCCCACTAATAAACAAATGTTGTCCATCGTTTTCTTAACACTCCAAATTATGAAGATAATTAATGACGAACACATCGTGCACTGACAACGAGTGTGGCTTTCAAACGAAAAACACGTCTAATCAACGTAACTCTGAACATTAACAACCAAGTGCAAGTCAAATATTTGCACTCCGATCGGAAACGAAAATGCTAATGTACCTGCAATTTCCACAAATCAATTGGAAAGAAATGTCCCGTATAAGTGCGTTAACAGCGGAATGAAATTAACAGAAAGTAATTAAAAGCGGACGATATACACGAACCGTTACCATTTTGTTATTAGTTAAACTTGAAAGAATGTAGAGATAGAACGGAATGAGAAAAAATTAACCCTCGCAATTTTATAGAAAATTTTCGTTATATTGCCATATATGAAGTAGGGGTGTGACATTTTTGGAATTGGTAATATATGGAATGGATTGGTTAGGTAAAGGAAATCTTATGATATTGCAGTCATTTTCGGGGAATTTGATTTTAACGATATTGTGTGTAGTGATACAGTGGGCGGCGATATAACGCGAGGTAAATAGAATGAGAGGTAAATAGAATGAGTGGCAAATACAATGATTGGTGGTACAACGCGTTGTAATACAGCACATTGCTGATTCCATGCGCGGTGATATAATGCGAGGTGATGTAATGCGAGGTGATGTAATGCGTGGTGATATAACGCGAGGTAATACAACGCGATGGAAATTCGACGCATGGTGATATGACGCGTTGAAAATTCGACGCATGGTGATATGACGCGTTGAAAATTCGACGCGTGGTGATATAATGCGTTGAAAATTCGACGCGTGGTGATATAACGCGAGGTAATGCAACGCGATGGAAATTTCACGCATGGTGATATGACGCGTTGAAAATTCGACGCATGGTGATATGACGCGTTGAAAATTCGACGCGTGGTGATATAATGCGATGAAAATTCGACGCGTGGTGATATAATGCGTTGAAAATTCGACGCGTGGTGATATAATGCATTGAAAATTCGACGCATGGTGATATAACGCGAGGTAATGCAACGCGATGGAAATTTGACGCATGGTGATATGACGCGTTGAAAATTCGACGCGTGGTGATATAATGCGATGAAAATTCGACGCGTGGTGATATAATGCGTTGAAAATTCGACGCATGGTGATATAATGCGTTGAAAATTCGGCGCGTGGTGATATAATGCGTTGAAAATTCGACGCGTGGTGATATAATACATTGAAAATTCGACGCGTGGTAATATAACACGTTGAAAATTCGGCGCGTGGTGATATAACGCAAGGTGATACAGCACGTTGAAAATTCGACGCGTGGTTATATAACATGAAACAGTGTAACGCGTGGTGCTATAATGCATTGTAATGCAGCGCGTTCTAATACAACGCGTGGTGATATAACGCGAGGTGATACAACACGTGATCCATGGCGTAGTAAATGCAATATACGATGACATAACCATACCAATGAACCAAATAGTATATGTAAGAATTCATACAAATATGGCAATATACCGAAAGTCTGTCATTACTCCACATCTCTGTGACCCCTTTAAAAAAATACTTAATATTTTGCGAGAGTTACAATTTTTACTGTCAGAAAAACTATAATAGAAAAACAAGTTTGAAAAGAAATTAAACGATTAATAGAAAGAGAGATTCAGGTAATAATTATCGAGAATCATTTCCAATTGTATTAGTGCCAAGCGTGAAAGGGAATAAAAGGTGAAAGATGCAAAAGCAAACACGTTAGCGAAAATTGTTAAGTGAAGTTAAGAAATTAGGACTCACCTCCTGTAAAATTCCAGCATGCCATTTCGTTCATTTTTTCGTGCGAGCACCAAGAATATTGCAAATAATACAAGAAAAGATTAGTCGTATTGCATTAAACCACCATCACCACCACCCCAACCACTATTCGCCATATTATTATTATTATTATTGTTGTTGTACGAGATCATTAACGTGGGATATCGTTACAGTTTCGGACGGTATTAATTTACGGTGTGTTATTGTTAAAGTTGCTTCATTAGACTAACAGAACCCGTAATATTACACCAAGATTATAATTGTTTGTGCACATGATTATGATCGACTCGTGAAATCGCTAGCAGCTAGCGCACGTTCACGATGACAAACAATGAAGATAAACTGCGTCGCGGACATTGTTGTAATTCGTGATGAATTATAATGTTATCAAATGTCTATTAATTACCAGAATCTAAAATTAATCGTTTTAATTACTGGTCGCAACAGATGTTAAATATCATTCTCGAATTACTGACAAATCAGTTCAATCACCTTTCTACTCATTTTACATAGATAACTTATAATAATTAATAGATTAGTATTAGGACCTTAAAATAATTTAACGAACAAAGCAATTAAATTCGGTAAAATTTTTCTTTTTCATAAGAGAAATTTTCTGTTAAAATTATATTTGTGCATAATTTACTGAAATACTTTATTCGTTTATCTATTTTTGCAGACATCTCGCAGAAGGTCATAGTAATCTCAAATTTCCAAAATTTCAAAATTTCAAAATTTCAAAGTTTCAAAATTCCCAAATTCTCAAATTTCCAACCCTTCAAAATTCCAAATTCTCAAATTTTCAACCCCTCAAAATTCCGAATTCTCTAAATTCCAAATTCTCAAAATTCCAACCCCTTAGAGTTCCAAATTCTCAAATTAGCAACCCTTAAAAATTCCAAATTTTCAAATTAGCAACCCTTAAAAATTCCAAATTTTCAAAATTTCCAAATTCTCAATTTTCCAACCCCTCAAAATTCCAAATTCTCAAAATTCCAACCCCTTAGAGTTCGAAATTCTCAAATTTCCAACCCCTCAGAATTCCAAATTCTCAAGTTTCCAAATTCTCAAAATTCCCAAATTCTCAAATTTCCAACCCCTCAAAGTTCCAAATTCTCAAATTTCCAACCCCTCAAAATTCCAAATTCTTATATTTCCAAATTCTTAAAATCTCCAAATTCTCAAATTTCTAACCCCTCAAATTAGCAACCCTTCAAAATTCCAAATTCTCCAAATTGTCTGTCACAATTATATTTATGCAATGATTTACTAAAATACTTTATTCGTTTATCTTTTGCAGACATCTCGCAGAAGGTCATAGTAAAAATGATTAGTAATTGTTATTTTTCTCCTATGATAATGTCATTAAATACGGGAAATAATTTAATATATAATATTCAGTATATTAAATGTTCTTAGGAAGCATCAGACCGAGAGTTCATCAAGCTTCATTAAATGTACACTTAACGCGAGGAAACAGTTAACCACGTCCCATAGAATTTTTCCATTCCCCACCCCTTTACTTCGCGGAACTCTTTTTCCATAGGTAAGCGGTCGGCGTCCCATAATTTTTCCCGATTCGCATCTCCTTTTTCAGCTCCTCTTTTTTCTCTATCACGGAAGACTCGTTGGACTCTCCACTCAGCACTAATTATCACCGGACTCCGAGGTAAGCGCAAAAGTTCAAAGGATGAAACATCAGGGTAAAAAGGATCCTTCCTTCGAGTAATGTTACGAGAAACGCGAAAAAGGAGAAAACGAGAACACGTGTGGATATAACGTCATGTTACGTCGGATCTACTAGGATTTGCAAAAATCTACATTCAACCATATTTTTCTACATCCGAAACCAGGGTGTGTTAAGTCTAATTTTCTACCTTTACTTAAAAAATTAGCTCTTTTAATTTTCAACGTAAAGAATGACGTTTCAAAAAGTAGTTAAATTCAGAGAAAACTTGTAAATAGCTGCGTTGGAATTCTATAAAGAACTTCTTTTAACGCTTCTTTAACTCGATAACTGGGGATAAATGAGTTAAAACGCCGTTCGAGAAATCGACAGTCAAAACGTAATAAGGCTAATTTACGGAGAGGTCTAATTGAATTATGCATCTCTTAGAGTATTGTATTAACAACCATTTACCTACAAGTTGTCATAATTGTATCATTTATCTTGTCAGGTGAATTTGGGAATAAAAAAGCGAGAGAATATTTATTCTGGTGATGTGAATGCTCTTAGAGCCCCGGGAGCAGGAAATTATCTAACAGTTACTATTGTAATTTACCTACAATTTTTTGCAATTATATTGATACTTTTCTGCTCAGTTGAATTTGGGAAAAAAGTAGAATGTTTACTCTACTGATCTGAAGGACCTTACAGCCCCGAGAGCAGGAAATTATCTGACAGTTACTATTGCCTTTTACCTACAATTTTTCATAATTATATTAACACTTATCTCGTCAGTTGAATTTGGAAATTAAAAACTACAATATTTACTCTATTGATCTGAATGATCCTAAAGCCCCAAGAGCAGGAAATTATCTACCCATTACTACTGCGATTTGTCTAAAATTTATCACAATTGTATTAATACTTCTCTGGTCAGTTGAATTTGGACAAAAAGTAGAATATTCACTCCACTGATCTGAATGATCCTAAAGCCCCCAGAGCAGGAAATTACCTAACCATTATTGCATTTTTTAAGCAACCACAATTCATTCATAGCATTAAACAGACACTCACAGAAGACCAACATCTTTCTAATTAATCCCTGACCATTCCATTAATCAGAAAATTTTAATCGCGCCTCTAAAATTCTGCTGGCATAAGAAAATTTCGCCCTAATATTTAATCGATTCTCGTAGAACACGGAACGAGCAAAGCCGATAAAACCAGCACGTAATTACAGGAGCAATTAACGACATGCTGGTCGTACGTGTGAAATCTTTGAACGTCGACCCATCGGCGATCCCTGAAGAATTTCCGTCGGTTTGCAGAGACAGAAGGAAAAATGCGTGCTCGACAGAGACGATCAGACATTATTTGATATCGTCGGAACGAGAGAGGAATTAATGCACGCGCGAAATGACACGCCACTCTGCAACCGGAAAAACGTGATTCTATTTAGGTGATCAACGCGAAGGAAGAGGTCGTCGGATTTTTATGGTGTGAAAATCGAGCAACCACCCAAGGAAATTGCACACGTTTCCTTTTCCGTTCAACATGATATTTCTCCACTTACTCTTTCCTTCTGTATTATGTAATTTTATGATTAAATTTTTTGTGTCGTTTTATTTTGTTCAGCTACTTTTCGATCTTTGATTATGAATTTTAAATTGTGATGTTAATATGATTGTTTTTTGTCGATATGTAAAATGTTTATTGATTATTGATACATGAGATGTGTTATTAAATGCCGACATGAAATGTGATCGTTATTCATTGACACGTAAAATGATTATTGATTATTGATTTGGGAATTGACTATTGATTATCGATACATAAAATGATTATTGATTATTGATCTGTGAAATGACTATCGATTATCAATATACAAAATGATTATTGATTATTGATATGTAAAATGACCATTAATTATCAATATTTAAAATGATTATAAATTATTGATACATATAAAAAAAATAAAAAAAAATAGAAACTGACTTTCATTTCAAAGTAACAATTTTTATATCTAAAGTTTGCATTCCAAAATAAATATACGATAAATTTTGGTATCAAAAATATTTTTCAAGTAACAAAAATTGTTTAATAATTCCTAACATAACAGACCGTACACGAGAAATGAAAATATGCCCTGAAAAGCAGATGGGAAAATTCTTGTACGTTCAAGTGCTTCTTCATTAAGGTTGATCGTTCAGGAAATTAAATGAAAACACGATATCGTAAGGATAGTGCTCCTGAAACGACTGTCAACAATTTAACATTTCCTTTCCACGACATTTTTCGAAATAAAAACAAATATAACGAACACGAAACAACCAGGAATAGCTCTTCTGAAAATAAACACTGTCATGAATACAAGCAACGCAGGTAAAAGGAAATTTTTGCTTGAGAAAAAATAACTGTCACCGCTTGATACACAGAAATCGTTCCATTTGTACCGAGCCAGGAAAAGCTCGTCACAATTTTCAAACGATTCAAACGAGACTCCCCTGATTGAGGTGGAAGTTAGTGTTTATTCGAGGCAACGCGAGAAAACGTTTTTCCATGAAACGACAGATGTCTCTTTGCTCAAGGAAAACTTCGAAAACTTTCCTTTCGTTGAGATGGAAAGTACGATATGTAGTATTATGTATGTGTAGTCAAGAGTTGTGTAGGGAAAATGGTGGCGCGGGAAAAATGAAAGGTTAGAAGAATGTTTTTAAATCTGTGGAAGTGAGAATGTGGTAATTTGTGTTTCGAGGATGTAGATTGTGTGGAACATTAAATTTTCAAATTTTGGAGATTTGGGAAATCTCAAATTTTCAAATTTTCGAATTTCCAAAATCTCAAAATTTCAAATTCTCAAATTTCCAACCCCTCAGCATTCCAAATTCTCAAATTTCCAAATTCTCAAAATTCCCAAATTCTCAAATTTCCAACCCCTTAGAATTCCAAACTCTTAAATTTCCAAATTCTCAAAATTCCCAAATTCTCAAATTTCCAACCCCTCAGAATTCCAAACTCTCAAATTTCCAAATTCTCAAAATTCCCAAATTCGCAAATTTCCAACTTCTTAGAGTTCCAAATTCTCAAATTTCCAACCCCCCAAAATTCCAAATTCTCAAATTAGCAACCCCTCAAAATTCCAAATTCTCAAGTTAGCAACCCCTCAAAATTTCAAATTCTCAAAATTCCAAATTCTCAAATTTCCAACCCTTCAAAATTCCAAATTCTCAAATTTCCAACCCCTAAAAATTCCAATTTCTGAAACATTGCAATTATCCCCTTGATCTCTCTCCCATATCTCCATTTTCCCTAAATAATCCTACTACCCCCCAGTGATTGAATAATATCTCTCCAATCCAAGAATAATATCTCTCTTAAAATATTATCTTTATCAAAGACCATCTCCCATCGTCCAGAAAATTTAGAAAAAGGATTTGCTCGAAGCGGAACAGGAAATACGAACCACTCCCGAAGCCGGAAATTTATTCGATAAAATTCGATAGTTCGGGACTCGGCAAAAACAGCTTCTCATAACAAGGATCGCATAAATTTAATGGATTGTCAGGAACATGCGCTTCTGGTATTTTTAATACGCTTCTCATTCTCAACTTCAGCCATGTTTTCTAACGAGTTCATTCGCGTTACGAGATTATTATTCAACGCAATAAATATCAGGAACATATAAAGCGATAAACTTCTTGTTCGCGTAGATAATCTTCTATTTGCATGATAATACAATACAGAATAATAAAACACGAGATTATGGAGATGAGATTATCGCGTAGATAATCTTGTATTTAAAATAATTTTATAATAATTGTGGATGCGGTCATTTTCAGGGAATATTTTTTATTCAATACGTTTAACGCTATTTCTACGAAGTTACGTATTTAATGCAGGTCGTGGTAAATTTCTGATGGAAACGAGAAAAGGGTCGAAAGCAAACCGAAGTTGTGAAGTTATGAAACCAATTTTCTATGAGATAATATTTACTTGATGCGTTAATTAAAAACTTCGCGAGCAGATCTTTCAACGCCGGGAATTAAAAGGCGAGGCAATTTATCACATTCTCAATTTATCAGGAGAATGAAGTGTCTTGCAGTTTTCAGATTTCTAAATCTGTTGTTTTTGTGTGGCCTACATTTTTATTTGTTAATTTCCTCTTTAAGAGTTTGCAATTTAAGGAATTTGAATTTGAGAATTTAGGGGTTGCAAGTTTGGAAATTTGTAAGATTGGGTGTTGGAAATTTCAGAATTTTACAATTTGGAAATTTAGAAAATTGGGGATTGGAGATTTTAGAATTTTACAATTTGGTAATTTAGAAGATTGGGGGTTGGAAATTTCAGAATTTTACTATTTGGAAATTTGTAAGATTGGGGGTTGAAAATTTGACAGTTTTACAGTTTGGAAATTTAGAAAATTGGGGGTTGGGAATTTGGCAATTTTACAATTTGGAAATTTAGAAGATTGGGGGTTGGAAATTTCAGAATGTTACTATTTGGAAATTTGGAAGATTGGGGGTTGGAAATTTCAAAATTTTACAATTTGGAAATTTGAAAGTTTGGAGACTTGAAAATTTTGAAACTTCAAAACTTCAAAATTAATAGATTTAAAAATTTGAAAATTTCCATAAATCTCAGTTTCAAGCTTCTTAAAGTCCTAATTGTCCCAAAGTTCCAACTGTTCCAAAGTCCCAATTGTCCCAATGTCTTAATTGCCCCAAGGTCCTACTTCTCCGAAGACCTAGTCCCAAAATTCCAATATTCCCAAAATTAATAAAAATTTAGAAGTTCAAAACTTCAAATCGAACTAAAGTCACCTAACAATTTAAATTTTCTAATCCAAACTCTAGTTCGAACGTTGTCCAACGTCTGCCCTGTGATTTCGCTGGTAAAAAAGAAGGAACAGCTGAAAAGTCTGTCGGGTCTCTAATTTCTTCCGTTATCGTCGAGACACGTATGGAACAGTGTGCGAAAAAAGAGAGCCTGTGTGTATTTAATGCAATTTGCAGCACTTCATTCCGGCTGGAACGTTTCTCTAGTGTGTTTAATGCTCCACTCCGCGGCTAGTATCCTTTATTTAAAAAATATCTCGGCGGAAACCGTCGAGAGAAAATTCTTGACTCTGCTTAACGAGACAATAATTACTGACACGAGAACCGTAAACGGTCGCCTGCAATTTGGATAACGAACTAACTGCGAATTCTGTCGAATGTTCGCTTACTACGTTCCTGAATTATTATTGAAGCACACCATTCATTTATTGTTTTATATTCATTTATTATTTATAATTTGAAAAGGACTATTGATTTATTTTTTTGTAAGAATGCATATTTTTTTTTTATTTTTCGTTTATTGCAATTGTGAATTAATATTAATAGCAAAACACAAGCTGCTATTTGTTTATCATCTATTTTTAGGATTTTAAAAAACACTGAAACTGTTACTAATAAAAAAATATATATTTTCAGTATGAATGTTTTTCCCGATTATTCGGTGATCATAATTCAGGATAGCAGAATAAAAAACGTAGCTATTTCACTATTTACTTTTATGACTCCGAAAAGGACTGAATTTGATATCAAATGAAAGGATATTTTTGCGAAAAATACACAGTTCATTCAATTATAAATGCGTGGTTTTTCTACTGATTTTTTTGCGTATTTGTACACATATGATTTTTTTTTTAATTTTTTGAGTGCGAACAATCACAAAGGATATTCTGACGACTTTTGATAAAAATTTCAGTTGCCAGCAGTGATTCTATCAATAAAAATCTGCGTCAAAGGTAGAGATACTTTATTGATATCGGGTGATGTGATTTTATCAATTTTTGGTTTCTAAAGGCGACACAGGATTTTACTGTTGGTCGTGTTCACTCCATTAGATTTCATTTCCTATCTCTAAAATTGATAGTGGGATTGCAAGTTTTTATTGTACTGCAATTTTTTATTTTTTAATAGTAAGTGAAGGATCATTGAAATTATTGTTGAGTTTATGTATAATATGGTAGCTAAGTTTCATAATTAATAAATAGTTAATTTTGGGGATAGATAATGAATCAGTGCCTTTAATCAATAAAGTAGGAATTAAACTATGAATTGGACTATAAATTATACTGTGGATTATACTATGAATTGTATTATGAATTATACTATGAATTATACTATGAATTATACTATGAATTATACTACGAATAAAACTATGAATGAAACTTTGAATTAAATTATGAATTAAAAAATGAATTAAACTCTGAATGAAACTATGAATCAAACCATGAATTAAAAAATGAAATAAACTCTGAATGAAGCTATGAATCAAACCATGAATTAAATAATGAATTAAACACTTAATGGAACTATCAATCACACCATGAATTAAATAATGAATTAAACTCTGAATGAAACTATAACTCAAACCATGAATAGAAAAATGAATTAAACTACGAATTAAACTATAAATTACCCTAAAATAACCCTTAAATATATTCCAAGTTCAAATAGAACATATTTCACTAACCAGTCACTAAACCACCCCATCCTCAAAACATCCCTTTTTGCAAGAACCGATAAACTACTTGAAACTGTCCAAGCAGATTCGAGTTCCACAGCAACCTAAGTACTTAGAGCCCATCCCCATCTATCCAGATACTAGTTGCAGATTCTAGAACGTGTCACCGAACGTGGAACACCATAAATGCGAAACTTGTCCCTTGAAGACATCGATTCACTCGATCCTCCTTTCGAAGGGTTCATTCGCGTTAAGCATGCCTAACCACCGAGCAGGTTAACCAGCCACGTAGCTGTGTGTATTTTGGATCGCGGTTGCGAAGCCTGCGGAATTTCCATGCGATGAAAAGCTGCTCGATCTAGACGATAGAACAGGGAGGAAAAGCGTTCGCCCTTTCGAGCACGCTCAACTAATCGATGCTCGACGAATAACTAACGCCCGTGTCGTCGATCGAACACGTTCATCGTCGACGAAGGGAAGACGAAAGAAACATGGAGATTATGAAACGGGGAAATGTTGTAGAAACGTGAAACGATGCTGTGGATATATGGAGACGGGCGCATTTGTTTACTTCAGTATTTTCATCACTACTCTGGAGGAAAAAGATCTGCTTCGAAACAAATAATACATAGCTTTTAGGAGTTTAGCTAGAAATATAGGGATGAAATGTGAGAATAGTAAGTTTAATTTAACAGAAGACATTGAAGTGGTTTACGTATTCTTTAAACTGAAGCAAGGCTGTAAACAAGATTGGTAGTACATCTACTCTAACAGGTGCTGAATTAATTTACTTATTTTTTAAACTGAAACAAGGTTGCTAAAAAGGTTCATAGTATATGTAATATAATAGGAAACACTCAATTATTTTACTTTTGATTTTAAATTAAAATGAAGCTGATCTTGTACCTTTATATGAAGTTTACTACTTCATCATCAAATATGTATCATAAATAAATTATGATGGTAAATTAAAATAGTGTTATGTCAAAAAGATAGAACGAGATTGCAAACAAAATATACACAGTGTTTAAGTAACTACCCGTATTCGTTTAATTATAACAATCGTTAAGAGTCAGTGTTTAATCTCCATTTTTACTACCTAGTTATACTAACTAATATGGAGATAATATATTTTATTCCTAACTATGCTATATAGCACAGGACGATTATTCCAATATTTGCTGAGGACCGGTATTTGCAGGAAACCCATATTCGATCACACGTGATGGTATGGGAAAGGCTGATACGGTTAAAAGAGTTAAAAGGTGTCGCTTGAAACTCTGCGTCGCTTAAATTATAAAATTATCAATTTTAAATTTAATTCTGAAATCAAACCCCACAAACAGCATCGAATCCAACAAACCCACCGAAATTCTAAATAATTTCTCCAAGCTAACAGGATTTCAAGAAACAGTTCCCCAGAACTCCATAACCCCATACTCCACGAGACGTCCACAAAGTGATCCCATTACGTTTACACGTGTTACCATAGAGAAATGCCAATATCTAATCCCATAGAGAGACTGCCGTAACATCGAAGCAGAAACAACGAGAACTGCTCACCTTAGTGATGAGATCCTTGGCACGGCTCTCGAACAAATGCTCGAGCTTCTGCGTGTCAACAGGTACCGGCGACAGCTCGTCCCATATCATCTTGTTCTTGTCGAGTCTCGACAGTATGATAGGATCATCCCTGACCTCTTTCCAGAACAGCTTCACCGTCTTCTTGCTCTTCTTCGTGAAGGTCGGCGGCGGACTTTTCGGCGAGTTGCCATCGCTCGCGGTCGTAGACCTCGGCGACTTCAAGGTCACGCTGAACAAAGGTGGAGGAGCCTGCGGGATGGGAGGCGGCAACCTTGCACCCAGTGGTGGAGGCGGCGGAGCTCGAATACCACCCGGGGGTGGCACCATCGGAGGAGGAGGAGGCGGCACACCGTTGGTCACGTTCACGGGGCCGAGAACGTCCACCTCGTCGTCGGAGTTCAGGTCGGTGAAGTCCAGGTCGCACAGTGCCAGAGGTCTCTTCAACTTCTTAACTAACTCCTCCCAATGCAATTCGTTCTCTGACTTCTTCGTTTCTTGCAGCTTAGGGAGGTTGTCGCCTGTGGGGGACTTCAGAACGTCCGCCTTCGATTTTGATTTTGCCAGACCCTCCTTCGCCTTTGAGATCAGACCGCTCATATCCCCTATCCTGCAACACGCGGAGTTTAGGACCTTCGTTCATAATTCAAGGTCCGCGAAACTTTGAGATTTAACATTCAGAAACTTAAGTACGGAAGATCATGATTTTACTGAGCTTGTGAGGGTTAAAGTTGAATCGGGATTAAAGGATTAGGACCTGCGGTAGACTTTTGGATGACATTATTAACTGTGCTCGTATTTGGTAATTTATCAATAAGTTCGAGTGGCTTGAATAACATGGAGGTACATAAAGAATTAGTATTTCTAACCCCCTCAAATAAAGATTCTAGTAATATCAATGTTACGTCAAATTGAACATTAAGATATCTACATATATTAGAATGTGCTGTTAAGGGGTTGATTCTTTAGAATGTGTTCTCCGGTCAAATTACCTGGAAACCTTCTCTTCAACCGGACTGCTCGGTATAAGATTTTGAGCGGCCAGCTTTTGTGTGAGATCCTTGACGGTTCCTTCCCTCTTCAACTGTAGAACCACTCGACGATCCTCATCATCGTCGGTGTGATTACCCTCGTCGCACTCGACACCCTCGTCCGGGCTCTTGCCGTACCACGGTTTCTTCTCTTCGGAGTCAAGCTTGTTCGCGGCATTCATCAGCGGTGTTAAATCCTTTCTGCTGTTCGTCCTGGACAACTTATTCGACGGCGAGTCCGCGTTCCTTTCATAGGATGTGCCATTTGTGTACCGCAAACCGTTCGTCGCGTAAGGACCTTCGTGACACCAATGAAAAATTCATTAATCAGCAACAGTACTTTACTATCAAGTTTAATCAGTTTATTTAATACATTTGCGTTTTATTCTGATATATGTTGTTTTACACTCTAAGAAAGTCTGAACGTTGTTACTTGTCTTTCAAAGTCTAACAAGTAAAATCTAATAAAAAATTTTAAGTAGACACTGAAAAGTAGGCGACAATGAACACTTAGATATGGAAGGACACAACTGCAATTTCTTTAGACTTCAATCTTAAAACCTTGACAGAAATATATAGATTAAATGTAAGTACCAACTGGTTCAAAATTTAAAATTGTTCATCAGTGTTCAAGAAACAATCTCCAAATGCAAGTAGAAGTAAAAATGTTATAGAAGTCCTTCATAAAAACTTATAGTACTCAATTTGTCTAAACTATTAGAAGTTTTGACTGTCTCTCTGTAATGCATGTACTTGTTTAAAACATCTACTTGCATAATACAGAAAACTGTCAGTCGAAATCAAACTTGCCCAAGAGGGTTGAAACCACGTTTGACGAAGATCCTTTAAAAATGCAAACAGAAAGCTACTGCCTCAGGAACTAGCAGGGAAACTTCAAATAACCTACGCAAACTGTACACAAACGTCTTTCAAAGTTTGCAGGAGTTACTTAAGTGAAAACACGAGTTTCATGAAACTAAACAAAGATTCGTTCCTATACAATAAAAGATCCGAAAGTTACTAACTATTGTTGCAAAATTTTACAATTTTTCACCTAAGAAAATCTTCACGAAGTAAAAGAATCTTTCTAAAAATTTTGGAAGTTCCTCCGTTTCAGAAAAAAATCATATTGCCGTGTTTCTAAATATACAAATACCTCCAAACTTTCTTGACTAAAATACCGACGTCCTCCATAGCGAATGTGCTAGGCTAGGTTGGCTAAGTTATTAATTCGTGTGTTGTAAAATGAAGAGAAATGATTAATGATAAAAAATAATAACGTCAATGACTTCCTTGATTCAGACACCAACATCAAATCCACAGCTACTTGGTATGAGACATGTGTACCATAAAAAGGAAATATGACGCTAATTCAAAATCGTCTGAACACCGACAGAGTTTTGAAAAATCCTAGCAAGAAAATAGCATAAGAGTGTACATCCTTGTAATCTACTGTAATACAATCCAGCGCAGAAATAAAGAATTATTAACCGGTACCTGGTACATGAAATTGAGTGAAAAGAAAATAATAAAAGTAATAGAATTACTGACTTTCCTGCTCGTCCGAAGGAACCACCGACGCCCTCATGTTCGCCGTAGCCTCTTGTTGCTCCCTGATAAAGCTCCTCTGTCTCTCGGCTCGTTCTCTTCGACGTCTTAACGCCGGTGTCACGCCAACGTCCACTGAAAGGTGCAATAAATCACTCGTTTCCTCAACTGTTCTCCGCTGCCAATACACACACGCGCCCGATCATTTTCCGCGTCGAACTATAATTCACTATTTACCGAGCGACCGACACCACCGATGGCTTATCGTCCGATCGTTTTCATTCGCGTCGAATCACGGTATACGGCCGAACTTTCCGTTTTGATTTATCGCCCGCGATATAGATCGGTACACGCGACGACGACAGTGCCAATAAATTCCAGCTCGTCACGCGTGTCGTTCCTTCGCGTTTCCCGTTTCACGCTCGCGATAAAATTCACGCGCTGTATCAATTAGTGTTTCGACGAATCTCTATCGACGCTCGTCGTTTTGGATCGATTGGAAATGAAAAGAGGCGATCAGGGAATACTTCTGACCGATAACTTATTGAATGTTTTGACGCATTGCATTCTTTGATTTATTTGCTTATGTGGACGTTCTCAAAATATTTTTATAAAAATATATTACTACATTTCTGTATTAATATATTGCTCACTCTACATGACCAAACTCTGTCTCGAATATATACATGTATTTTGTAAATTCCTATAGTCCTACATTGATAGGAACGGAGACAACACATAATAGTGTCATCTCCGTTATAAGTGTTATATCACCTCGCACAATGCAACAGTACTTGAATTAACTGGGCTTATGAAACATTAGATAACATATTAACCTTCCCAATCATCCAATTGTGTTCTGCCCCTTAAAATCGATGTTCGACAGCCGAAACGCTGCAGAAGGAGAACTAGCATAACTACTAGATAGATAAAACGAACAAATTTTATATATGCATATGAAAATACTATTAATCACAAGAAAATATCTGAACATCAACAGATTGCAAATCAATTATTACTAATACTAAATTTTCCACAGTTTTCATAATTTGTAAATCTTCACCCTTTTTTCACGTTAATTTTTTTCATATCTAAAAGTGAAACTAAAGAAAGTGATTGACAATTGAAATGATTTAAAATCAAAGTGATTGAAAATTAAAATAATTGAAAATGTGATAGAAAATTAAAAATGGGAGTGATTTATTATCAATAAGGTTAAAATACTTCACAAGCAATTAATAATTAATCACTTGTGCATCTATGATCCCCCATGTACTTGTCAGTAATAATGAGGGTAGCCAAGGACAACTTCATTTGTATAACAGGTGGTAATTGCAGTAGCTTGGAGTGATACACATAAACGTCAAAAAATATAAATATGTTGAAATCTCAATAAAAATAAATAGTCTTTTATTAGCTATAAACTTCACAATCAACTAGTTTTGCTGCGTTCCTTAACCTTGAAATCTCTAAAATTAAAGTTGTCTTATAAGTTATTATGCATATGCAAATTGAGTGGACTGACCTGTATGAGAACATATCTTAAGCATAAGAACGTATCTTACAGCATTCAATGTACACTTGAGGACTCTAGTAGAAGTCTTATATCTTAGAAACTTACAGTTGATCATTAACAAAATTGACAAAAATTTGTCTACGTTGACAGGGAATGGTTAGTCACACATAATTTGAAATGAAAAATAAACATACCATAAGTCATAATCAGACATACACTATAATTCTAGTAATACATTATCTCCACACATCTCTACATTATCAGCACGTTATCCTCATAAAAGTCAATACAGAACCTTCACAAATTCCGTAAACCGGTCACTAGTCGATTTTAGTACACTGTTTACGTCCGATAATAAGATTTACCTTATCGATCGAATGGAATGCATTTATGAAAGAGTGAAGGGCAACGCGTTGACCTTGTCCGCGCGTCGATCATGTCGCGAACCGATATCCGTCGATCGGCAACTAAACTTGACCCTGCGCGAAAGTATCCGTTTTCCGGAACGGGATAAACGTCCTCAATCACGGGCCCCTTCGACGAAACTGCGCTTTTTGCCCCGAGTGTGCTCGTTGCATCCGCAACGAAACGCACGGGGGAACTGAAAACCGCAAGGTCTCTTCTATCGAGAGAGGGACGATCCGTTAACGCGGAAATCGCCGCTCGTGGGCGTCGAAGTTCGTATTCATTGCGCGGTCGATTCGTTAACGAGCGGATTCGTGGCGAGCGTTCGTGAGTTGTACGCGAGCGAAAGTGAAAATTTGCGTGTCTGCGGAGCGGCGGAAAAGTGGGCGAAAGAAAAACAACCGGGGTCTCACCTTTGTTCTCCTTGTAGCTGCCGTTCAACTGAACCTCGCCGAGATGACCCTGCGAACTTTGAGAGCTACTCGACTCGTCGTCGTCGTCGGGCAAACTCGAGTTCAGGGTGCTGTTCAGGGAGCTTAGACCCAACGAGTGGTTGAGCCGTGGACTTAACCGGGCGTTCAACGACATCGACAACGGAGACGTGCCCGTCGAGTGTCTGCGGGATTTTCGACGCTCGTGAGAATCCACCAGAGACTTCCGATTCCGCAACGTCTTCCTGCGGGACACACGCAAACTTCGCTTACAACTTGTTCCCTTTAACTATGCTATGATCGCCTGCATGCTTTTGGGTCAAATATTCTTCGGTGTGGAGAGATTTGGATGACGGGAAAATTGCGGTGGACAAGATTAGTGTATGAGAGTTGAAAGATTGAGAAATTTAGGATTTGAACAGTGATAAATGTAGAAATTTGAAAACCTAAAAGCTTGAATCTTCCACAGATATAAAAAACCAAAGTAATTACACGTGTTTATAATTAACAAACACTAAAGACAGTTATACAAACTTTTAGCCGGATAAAAATTGTAAATTGTTACTCAAGTATGATTTGACAGCATCTGATAAGGAAATGATTGTGTAAAACATCTAAATATTACAATTTGCTATTAACTGTAAGTACACAAGTATTTCTACAACTTACTGTATATACTACATTAGTATCAAGTATAAATTTTGCCTTTAAAATTTATTTTTCTCTTGATTTTCTAAGATTCAGTAGAGTGAGTGTCTGACTAATCGAGTGGATATACTACTGATTCCCGGAGTTCGACTACGGTGCACTCAGTGTCACTGTAAATACCACTCTTTTGGAAATATTATGGGACATTTTGAATGCAGGAGAGAACAATGAAGGTATGTATCAATGTATATATATAATTACATAATTTTCAGTGCATAAAACAATTTAGAAATTGTTTAAGGATTCAGAAGGCAGAAATCGTTCAGTAAAATCATCATGAAAATGATTGAAATTGAAAATTATTAAAATTGTTTGATAAACTTCCTTATTTTCTACTTTTTTACAAAGACAGGTAGAATGAAAGATGGCAAGAAAAAATTAAGAAAGTGCAACAAAGGAGGACAAAGAAATCAAAACTATTATTAAAATCTTTATCAAAACAACATCGCCCAAAATCAAGAAGAATTTACAATTCTCAAACATTCTGATCTATTCAATATTTAAATTGAATTAAAAAATTCAAACTAAATTGTGAAAATATAATGAAGTCTTTAGTCAATAATTTTCCAGAATTTACATACTATATAAACCATAGCAGCGATAAAACTTTTGTTACCGAGTATCAAACCCTAAGTACCTCGCGACAGCCATAAACAGCGACATCAATACAAAAATCAATACCTGATGTTATCATCGAGCTGTCGAATGGGCGACCCCCTGTCGTTCCCGTCTTCGTGGTGCAGCACAGCCTCATAAATCTGGAATTGTCTGAGTAGATCCAGGTCGGTGCCTTGTTTCGACATGTACCTTTGGATGATACCCTCGATCCCCTGCTCCTCCAAGCAGTCCACTTGGTCGTAATAAGTATCCTGATCTGGTATGCCGTTCAAACACTTGTTGACCAGAGTTGTGGCATAAATCAGCAGCTCCGTGTCGGCGGCGTCGTAATCCTTCAACAGCTTCATCACGTTTGTCCATGGTATCATGCCCCTGGACGTATCCACGGATCTTACAGCCCTGACCAACAGCAAACTGTTCGTCTCCACGTACTCGACGAACACCAACAGCAACTTCAACGCGGTCTTCACCACCAGACGAAAACGGCTGGCTATCAATGTGTACAACCACTGAACGGTCTGACCATGTTCCATCACTCCATTCATACCATCCACGTAGAGCATCACCTGGCCGAGAGCTGTTTGAACAGAGACAAAACACTTTGAATCGATTCTGGGGACGCTATGCATTTAACAACGCGGATGACACGTCGGATGTGGGTCACGTTTAAATTTTCAGGGAAGCGTTATTAAGATCTTTAGTGGTCTTTGAGGGTGTGGTGGATGTTAGAGAACTGTATTGGGAATAATATATCAGATTTGCAAATTCATCTATTATTCGCTGGAGTTCATGGAGCTCTTCACAACCTCACGTCCCTACACCCTCGTTAGTCACCTTCCGGTACTTTTGGTAATATTCCTGGGGGTTTTAGGTCATTTTACGTAATATTTGTCCCCTCACAAAAAGTCCTATCTGATAAAGTTTGACCTGTATATGTATATACCCGAATGAATGGTCAGTTTCACCAAGTTTGAATAAGGTCCAAAACAAGGGTTGAACTTTCTTACAAAACTAATTTAATAGTACTAACATTTAGTCTTTTCAGTAAATTTGAAGATCCAAAACAAGGGTTGAACTCTCTTCTAAAACTAATTTAATACTAAAATTTAGTCTTCTCAGTAAATTTAAAGAAACGTTCGTGCCAACTTTAACGTTCAAGCCGTCTCTTTTTCAGAACGTGAGACTCCCATAAGCTGATTGGTCTATCCTATACCCGGTATAGTATTGCACCTCTGTGCTAGTACAATCTTGCTTTCTACCATTTGGACCTCCTTTGTTGAAAAATCGTTCACTGCTAGCACGATTAAAGGCAGCTCCACTTTGCTGGAGAAAATCCAATAAGTTACGCAACAATAACTACTCCCGAACAGATTATCAACTTGTATACAAGGAACGTTATACAGCCGTGTCAAAAGTTATAATTTGCTCGGTGTGCAACCGGCATATGCGAGTTAACCAGCTCTAGAACGAGCGTGCAGAAGCACAGGCATAAGTAATAGCGGCAAACAACCCTTATTGTCGATAAAGCGGTTTCCATTGAACGTTGAATGCTTTAAACTTCGTTGTTAATGTTTCTCTCTTGATGCTGATGACTGCTGAACTATTGAAAATTGCAACTAAACTAGTTATTGCTGTTTCAAAGTTTTCAAGGTTGCTTTTAGGGTATATTCAAAATTTTCAAATGTTACCTTAAACGTTCTCAAAATTCTTAAATAAAGATTGCAGAAATATTGACGTCTTTAACTGTGCAAGTTTAGAAATGTTTGAACTTAAAGAATTTGTAAAATTGCAAATCTTCAAATGTGTTATCTTGAACATCCTCAAAATTCTTAAATAAAAATTGCAGAAATTTTTACGTCTTTCACTGTGCAAGTTTAGAAATGTTTGAACTTGAAGAATTTGTAAGACTGCAAATTTTCAAACGTGTAACCTTAAACATCCTCAAAATTCTTAAACAAAAATTGCAGAAAGTTTTACGTCTTTAACTGTGCAAGTTAAAAAATGTTCAAAATTCGTAAATTTTTAGATTGCAGATTGTAGAAATTTTTATATCATCAACTTATCATTTTACCATTTTATGTCATCAACATGCTTTTACTGAACGCAATCATCTCTCTTTATATTGCCAATTTCGAAAACTTCCTCCTCTATGAATATCCTATAAACTCATCAAGTCAAGAAAGATCCAATATCAGAAAAATAATTATATTTTCAATAAACCTACTTAAAACTGAATAGTAAAATAATAAAACAGTATAGAAATGAAATAATAAAATAATGAAACAGTATAGAAATGAAATAATAAAATAATGCAACAGTATAGAAATAAAATAGTGAAGCAGCAAAAAAATAGCGAGACAAATAGAGAAAAGGTAAATAAATATAAAATACAGAAGAGGTAAATAAATGTCAGGTATTTTGCAACAATGCAGGTAAAGTTTCGCGATCCAAAACTAGTAGTTTCCGAGGTTACTAAATTCGAAGGAATCAATGCTGATATGGTGGAGTTTCGATACCGACGACTTCGAAGTTGTGGGACTCGATACGAACAAACTTGGCCAGTAAGACCCAATAACGATGATAGCAAGATCCTGTAGGGATCTAGGATCGTTATTGAGACCCGTAATTTGTGAACAACCTATAACAAGTTCAAAGACTCTAAGGTGTTTCGTATCGAATGGCGTAGATTCTCGTGTTTTCTGTATCAGATCCTTCGGGTGGAGTACTATCAATATCCGATCTTACGAGTGGAACTTCTTTCGTGTGAAATCGTGTTGGTTCTACTGGGTGGATTGTGAAATTCGATGTACGTTTTAATTCGGACTGGAATTAGGTTGCTACATGTTCTAGAATAACATTTATAGGTTCACATATTTTTAAATTTATTCATTTAACAATTTAAACATTTTTAGGTATTAAATTCTCCAACTGTTACATTTTTTAATCTTTAAACTCTTAATCTGTCAGATTTGATCATTTTTTAATTTTTATATTTACATCCTTAACAATTCAAAATTTTTTAAAGCATTAAATTCTCAAACTGTCAAACAGGATCATTTGCAAATTCTTATATTTACAAATTTAACAATTTTTAAATTTTTAGATGATTAAATTTTTAAGCTGTTAAATTTTTATATCTGTAAATTCTCAAACTGTTAAACTTGATAATTTTCAAATTTTTACACATTTACACATTTTCTCAGTGTTAAATTTTTTATTTTCAAATTTTCAACCTTTCAAAATTTCAAACGTGTTCTTGAAATTTCATATTTATGAATTCACAAAGCTTAAAAATTCAAACTGGACCATTCACAAAAGTTCATTTTATATGTGCACATTTTTACATGCTCCATTTTTAAATTTACGTATGTTCTTTTTAAACTTTCAAATTTATGCGATTTTAAAAATGTAACTGTGAAACATGCACGCGTATAAATTTGCAAATTAAAATACCTCTAAATTTACACATTTACATGTAAATATTAAAACACTTTCTACTTTAAACATTTTGAAATATTCAAATACTAAAAACAGCCTTCGTTAAAAAATTACAAAATACAAGAAATTATTTTGAAATACTACGCTCGAGGCATAATGACAGTTTATAAATTTTTATTACCGGCATAAATGCTTATTGCATTACTTGTGAGGAAAATTACGAGGCTTTTTCCCGCGTGAGGTACTGGACCGTACAGTAGCAGTTAAGGGTTAATGAGGTGTGAAGTATGCGATGATAAATTCGCTCTAATTAGCATTCAAGGAAAGATTACTTTGACTTTCTCTTATTTCCGACGATTCGGCATTCATCGGAATATCTATGGGAAATAGCGGAGATTTACAATCATACGGGATATTTCGTGACACGAGCGAACGCGTTCGTCGATGCAAATGGGTTAAATCAGCGAAAACGCGTTACAGAATTGCAGGATAATGGAACTATTGTGTCGATCGAATGAGACTTTTTTTCCTCGTGGAAAGATCAGTCAGTCGGAAATTTCCGTTTAATCGATCCCCGGCCAAATAGCATGAATGTACTCATTCTACTCAGACGATCATATTTTGCAATCAATTATCGGCTAACTATTATAATTTGCATCGAACAGCGGGACATTAATCGATAAGTCGTTAAGTCTCGCATCGAAAGGTGATCATTAAACTCCGTGCATGCAATCATAACAAATCAAAATAATAATTGCAATGTATACTCAAAATATCTTGAAAAAACGCGCACGATATATATATTTGCATCGTTATTTATTTATTATTTATTATAATTACCGTTTCAGTACGCGATACTAATTTCATTCCGCAGAAAATTGATGGCCGTTCGATAAAAATTAATTGATATGCTGAAAACATTCGTTGAACGTGACAGCACGTGATTCGACCATATTTATATTTTTCCGATATTCTGCCTCCATTTTGATTGGTTCAACAACTGGGTTATTTGGGACATTGTTCATTTTTTAAAGTGAATTAAATTTGTGTGACTTTGCGATTTTATTCGGGACGATATTTTGGGAGGTTTAGTTTGGAATATTTGGGGTGAAGGTTTGGAATATTTGAAGCTTTTGTATATTGGAGTGTTGGAAATTTAATTTTAGGATAATCTGGGAGGTTTGATGGTTGGAATTTTTGAGGTTAGGACTGCAATTTATAAGGTTTCGAATTTTGGGGGTTTTAAGTATTGGAAAGGTGGAGTTTGGGGGTTTCAAGTTTTGGAACCTTTGAAGTTTAGAATTTTTGAGGCTAGGAACTTACGAATTTTGTAACTTTGGGATTTTTAAGTTTCAGAGTTGGAATTTATAAATTTTCAAGCTTTGGAATTTGAGTGTTATAGAATTTTTGAAGTTAGATACTTTGAGGGTTCTAAAGTTCGGAATTTTCGGACATTACAATTTTTAAGTTTCATAAAATAGAAACTTGAAGATATACAAACTATCGAATTCTTATATTGCATAAAATTTTTGAGGTTAGAAAGTTCTTATTTAACTATTAAAATGCAACGAATCTGGCTCACATTTTCACCACAATTCAATTTCGTGTTTAATTTCAATTTCTACCCCTTCACCAATGATCGCCACATACGAAACGTCGCTAACATTTGAACATAACCTAAAACTTGAATATCTAAAAATATCCTAAAACTTGAAAAAAATAAAAATAACCTAAAACTTGAAAATATAAAAATAATGTCACACTTGAATATACAAATATAACCTAAAACCTACATGTATAAAAATAACCTAAAAAGCTTGAATATATCAAAATAACGTAAAACCTGAAAATGTAAAAATTGCATAATTAGAAAATATTGAAAATATTATTACAAGGCCCCGTTGCACTATGAATACACGCAATCATTATGCATTTATTAATTGAATTTCTATAAAAACCAATTATATTATCTAAAGCAATCTTAAATATACAGCAGCCATTGCATAAACGTGTTTGCCACAAAGTTCTTTCCACAGTACAAAATCGCGAGCAACGCTTGTAAATTCCATCGATAAAAAGAACGAAACGTCAACGAAATTTAATTTCCCCAGTTTTCATTCTCGTTTCCCCGCGAAATCTGCAAATAAAAACGTCGTTGACAAATATCGTTCGCGCGATAAAGCGACGATCGTGGTTATCCAACGAACTCCCGGCGTACACGCGATTTATTGTTGGCCCGCCAATAAAAAAAGTGGCATGCTAATGCAGTAATTATGCTAATAATAAACGTTACACGACACAATGAGTTTAGCACACGTTGTTATACCGTTGCGACACGACGCGACGCGGTGATTTAACGTACACAACACGACCCACGTAAATTTCAGCAATTTGCATGGCGCTGCACTATTTTTCGAATGCGTTCTCGTCGTCGGAATTTATATAGCTATTTTTTAATCCAATTCCTACGGAACCGTTTACATGCGGCAAAAATAGGACAGGCTAATGCGACTGACCGCGTTAATGGATTAAGAGATAAAGGTGTCCAATCTGAAATGAGCATTTGCGTACACCGCGTGTTGAATATTAACGTTAACCTGTATGGGGGATTATTTCGAACAGTGTTTTTCAACTTGTTCAGTTATCGTGAATTACATATTTTGCGTTATTTTTGGAGTATTGCGTTATAATTGAGAATTTTAGGTATTGTCTAATCTCCATCTATTATTGATCATAAAAATGATCATTTTTAATTGTAAATGTGATTTGTTCAATTTAACAAACAGTGACATCATTGTTACTGCATTTGAGGTTGTGATTTGTTACTATGTTTTACACATATTTAAAAGGAACAAAGAGTAAATAATTTTTTGAGTTCTGATATTTTTTGGATGATCACAAGAACACACATAATGAAGACAACAATGCTATGAATATTAATAATTAATTTTGCTGACTGATTTGTTACTTTTGTTAATTTTGTACAGTAAATGAGCTTTTTTAAAAGTACTTGAAAAATGTCGAAATTCAATTTTCTTGAATTAATGATGAAGCTTTATACGAATAAATTTTCTTGTATACTTTTGATATATTTTATTTGTTTCATTATTACCAGTTTGAAACCACTACATATACTGAAGGTTATAATAGACAAAAACACTTTTTTGCATATATTAAAATATTGTTGAAGTTTATTTATTTTTATGTATATTAAAGGGTTATTTCAATAAAAATAACCTGTCACATGAAAATATAAAAATAACGTCACACTTGAGTATATGAAAACAATCTAAAACCGACACACATAAAAAAATAACCTAAAACTTGAAAAAAGTAAAAATAATCTAAAGCTTGAAAATATAAAAATATCCTAAATCTTGAAAATATAAAAATAACCCAAATCCTAAAAATTTCAAACCAACCCAAATGTGAAAATACAAAAGTAATCTCAAACTTGAATACATAAAAATAACCTAAAACCTACACGTATAAAAATGACCTAAAAAGCTTAAAGATATAAAAATAACGTAAACCCTGAAAATGTAAAAATAACTTAAAACCTTCGCATATATAAAAATACCCCAAAACTTAAAAATAAAGAAATATCCTAAATCTTGAAAATATAAAAATAATCCAAATCCTAAAAATTTCAAACCAACCCAAATGTGGAAATACAAAAGTAATCTAAAACTTGAATATATAAAAATAACCTAAAACCTACACGTATGAAAATGACCTAAAAAGCTTAACGATATAAAAATAACGTAAACCCTGAAAATGTAAAAATAACTTAAAACCTTCGCATATATAAAAATACCTCAAAACATGAAAATATAAAAATATCCTAAATCTTGAAAATATAAAAATAACCCAAATCCTAAAAATTTCAAACCAACGCAAATGTGAAAATACAAAAGTAATCTAAAACTTGAAAATATAAAAATAACCTAAAACCTAAAAATTTTAAACCAACCCAAATGTGAAAATACAAAAGTAATCTAAAACTTGAAAATGTAAAAATAGCTTGAGAGTCACTGTCGCAGAGAATCGTCACGTTCGTAACATCGCAGTGGACATCGCGCCATTGGAGGTGATCGGTCGAACGGCGTGCAGGTAATGACAATAATTGTGAAGCGATTTAAGCGAGCCAGGATCATTAGCTGGCCCGTTATCATTACACCGGTCATAAGTTAGAGCAGGAAATCTAATTAGAAACGCGGTAGCGGCGCAATCATCGACTATCGGGCCAGTTTTGCTCGGCGATATCGTAATCCGTGAACGGGGTAGAACCGTTGAATTCAGCCAGAGCAGAGTCAGGCGTTTTCCTAGCGTCGCACGATCACGGATTAATGCAAGAGCACGGGGAGAAGCAGCCATAATTTTCCACGTGAAAAATCCACCGACAAGCTCGCGACGTTGCGGCAAGCGCTCTCGTGTTACCTTGTCTTCGTTTTTTTCGCCCTCTCTCGTCGGTGAAAAAGGAAAAACGAGCACCGGGGAAAAAAAGCTGCTGGAGAAGCAGAAGGAGGGAAAAAAATAGGTGGAAACTCCGACGACATTGCGTCCAACGGCACCGGAACATTTCCCCCAGTGATTTAGAGTCATAATCCGAGCGCTCCTCCTGGAAACACGGTTTCTACGACCCCCTGCTTGCGAATGCGCGAATCTGCTCGGATCGGACAGAAGATCGATGAAATCTGGTCTGCCTTGTAGTAAAATATAATAAATTTCCGGGTAATGCAGAGGATATGTTCGCCGGTATATGGATTTCAGTTCTACGAGCACCTTGGATTATGCCGGGCATTGATGCTGGAGAAGAGAATACGAGGGATACTTTTTATTGTTTCAGCGAGCACCGGTATTAAAAAATATTAAACGAATTTTTAGGGGTTTTTAGAAGAATGAGAGGCGTAGATATGAATTTTGATTGTATGAAAAATTTAGATTATTTTAGTTTTTGTAAGTGGTAGGAGAGAATATTATTTTTTTAGATTTGGAAATTTGGGTGTGTGGGAATTTACGAATTTGGTAATTTTCAAATTTCCAAATTTCTAGATTCCCAAATCCTTAGAGTTCCAAATCTCTGGAGCTCCAAACTCCCATAGAGTTCCAAATCTCTAGAGTTCCAAATCCCTAGAGTTCCAAATCCTTAGAGTTCCAAATCCTAAGAGTTCCAAATTTCTAGAGTTCCAAATCTTTAAATTCCAAATTCCAAATCTTGAAATCCCAAATTCCCAAATTCCCAAAATCCCAAACTTCCGAATTTCCAACTCCTCAAATCCCTAAATTTCCAAATTCCCAAATCTGCAACTTCCCCCATTTCAAACTTAATAAATAACTGTTATTAATTATAATTATTCCTCCACATTGAAGACAGCAAATTAATTTATGGATCCATTATATTCCTAACCCTGATTTAATTAGATTTCCACGAACACTTGCAGAATATGTTGCATTTAATATTCGAAATGTCGTAATAATCTTGTCAAAGGTTCGTCACAAGGGGTAATCCAGACCTGAGCTCTTTAGCACAGAGTAATGCCCCTTTGTGAATTTCGCATTATGAAGTACAGCAAAAAGAGGTTGTCAAGACCGAATATTAAAATACGTAAAATTCCTAATTAATGTACCATCTATTACGACCTACGTAAATATTTACGGTACGATCACGCATAAATTAGCTTCGATAATAATTGAGAACGTACTGTACTTATTTCTGTTTTCGTTCATATATGATTCAAAATTACATTTCAATTGTACGTAAATAAACAGTTTATTTTCATGTCCAATATTCCGGGTAAATAAACGTCGATTAATTATTTGATTTTGTTTAAAATATATGTAGCGTGTTGCGAAATATTTGACGCAATATTGAGTCTCCTTGAAGTTACGTTTCTATCACCTTCAGGTTCTCGAACCGAGAACTATTTTGGCACGGTCAGGTGACATAATTATTTAGTTTCTCGGGAGACGTTCATTTTGGTGTCAAGTTCGTCCTGAATTGTATATTGTTCTAACGCTGAGTGTTTTTGCCAGAAACTTGTATCTTGTGCAAATCTTGAGTTTAATCGCTCTAATTCGAACAGGTGTTTTATATTAGGACAAGCGAATTAGTTACATCTTATTTGAGCGAATGTCTAGCGAATCTAAATGAAATAAACGGTTGAATGAAATAGCGTTCTCGAGAATCTTTCGAAACGTCAAGGTCTTCCGTTGCAACATTTTTCTAATCCGACATCAAGAATGAAACTAAAGAGATATTAGTAAAATCAATAAATCAGTAAAAACGAAATGTAATTAAAGCTAATGTGTAAACATGTATATAAGCTTTATCGAACATTAGAAATTAGTTATAATGACCAGTCAATTAGTTATACATAATCGACTACAAGCACAACAAAATTACAAACGACGTGTGTCTACGTTCCGTACCAAAGTGCTATCAATCAGGAAAATGAAATTACATGACTTATTGTTGCTTTTTACGACAGACAAGCAAAAGATTTAATCTCATGGCAATCATCTTCTATCCTCGTTGAGTGTAAGCATTTATTAATAGTTTTATGATGGCAATTTGCTACCATAGCAGGTACCTCGTTCGCGTGTAGCAACGTAATTATGGTCGCGTCCTCAATTACGTATTTCTTAGCCTAGTTCGCTACCTTTAATACAGAGAAACACTTTTTGTTGCTGATTAACATGTTGCTTGCCGTTGTGGACAGCGAAAAAGAGTAGAAGGGAAATCAGAGTCTGAATTACATTAATATCGTATGAATAAATCACTGCAAATCGACTAGTTTAACTCTTAATTAGTTCTTAATTATCGTTCGGTAGCGAAGTATACGACGCGAGAATCGGCTTTAATAATATTATAATTAGAGGGATTGGATGGTTCAGGGAATGATAAATATTTGATGTAAATAACTATCTGTGATTGTAGGAAAGTGGGATTATTATTTAATGGTTGGAGGCAGATGAGATTTGGAAATTTCAACTTGAGGAATTTCTGAGGGTTTCCATATGTCCTAATTTTTATATTAGCATATGGTATTATATGTTACCATCATTCTATTGTACTGTCGTATTGTCGAGTCACTATATTAACATATTTCCACGTTGTCACATTATCATATTATTGATTTACCACATTGTCACATTGTCATATTCTTATATTGTCACATTGTCATATTCTCATATTGTCACATTGTCATATTCTCATATTGTCACATTGTCATATTCTCATATTGTCACATTGTCATATTCTCATATTGTCACATTGTCACATTGTCACATTGTCACATTGTCACATTGTCATATTCTCATATTGTCACATTGTCATATTCTCATATTGTCACATTGTTACATACTCATATAGTCATATTGTCACATACTCACATTGTCATATTGTCACATACTTACATTGTCACATATTCACATTGTCACATACTCACATTGTCATATTGTCACATACTCATATTGTAACATTGTCATACAGTTACATTCTCACATACTCATATTGTCACATTGTCATACAGTTACATTGTCACATACGCATATTGTCACATTGTCATTCAGTTACATTGTCACATACTCATATTGTCGTATTGTCATACAGTTACATTGTCACATACTCATATTGTCATATTGTCATACAGTTACATTGTCATATTGTCATACTGTCACACTGCCATATGATCATACTATCAGATTGCCTTATAACCGCAGTACAAATTGATCAAACTAACAAATTTAAAAATTGTCTCATTCCAACCAAACATCTTCGATAATCCAATCAGCAACGACTATCAGCACCGCCCATAAAATGAATCCAAATTGACCAACTATCAGTTGAGCGAGATATAATACAATTTCTCTCAGGACGAAGAGATTCGTGGTTCAGCGTCGATTTTGCCTGAAGTCACAGTGAAACATCTTATCAAAGTTACCATTGAAACGTTAGCCCAACAAACTGAAACCGTTGGAGCGTCGGCACTTTAATGAGCTAATAGCAAAGCGTAGCATCGTTGTAATCAAGCGAGTCTGACAACACTAAAACCGTCGGCAACAGTCTCTACCGTTCCCCAACGATGGATTATAAGGCTGGATGTTCGCTGGAGCTTGCTCCTAATAAATTTCCTGTTTACCCGGAGATAAGGAATGCGCAATGAGCTCCCCTTAAATTAGACAGTTAACATTACCCTCCCGAGTGGCCTTTCCAACCGGCGACACCGTGAAACGCTGCTTGATTTATGCGCAAGATAAACCTAACTGCCAAATTGTTTTATGAATTACCTTATCTGCCACTCCTGACGCTTATCGGAACCGCTTGCTTGCTTGCCTGCCCGCCTGCTTGCTCAATATTCGCTTAATCTTAATTGACTCGGTTGGACAACCGCTGAGCTTCTTGTCTGCGCCACTCGCTCCTTCTCCGAGCTCGAAATGCTCGTAAAAGGACCTCCATCAACTACCGTCAGTCTAATTCGTTTTTGAACTATCGAGGCGAAAAATTGAACCAAGTGTGTTTCATTATTTAACCATAACTCCTTTACATCAGATTTTATTGTTTCAAACTTATACTCGTATTTATTATGTTGCATTGAGTTGGAAAATTATCAAAGTTTCTTATGGAAGCATTTTTTTCTGACACATTCAATGAAGTTTAGGGAATTGTTCTGTGGAGGAGCTGTCCAAGATTTTGAAGTTATTTATTAAGATCTGATAAAGCAACATTTTCAAGATCATGTGAACATCAATTCTTTATTACCTCCAACTGAGACATACAATCACAACTGATTGAAATTACATCACTTCCCTCATTAATTCCAAACCACATAATAAGAAAAAATGAAAATATCCATGATCGATCAACTTGAAATCTCTGACAAAAATGAGACGTGGAACCTATGAAAAATATCCCCGAAGGAGAGTGCAGTACCGTTTTTCTCTCAGCAGAAGTTCAACTCGCGGTCTGTGGAGTTCCCGTAGGACTCGTTCGGTATACAATGCACTCGAAATCTCGGAAGATCGAAGACAAGAGGCGGTTCCGTTCGTTACCTATGGCGGGAAAGAGCGAAGCAACGGAGAAAGGGAGAGAAAGATCAGGTTGTGTGTACAAGTGGGTTGCGTTGCAACTAGTCCAAGCAACGACGAGAGAATTGGTCTTCTTGCGCGTTGTTCGTTCGACGGAGGTTTACAAAGCACTCGAGCCAGCGAGCGCCGCGGCGAAGCACTCGAAACGCGATCAAAGGGTGCATTCATAATCTGCTACGCGTCGCGGTTTCGCAGAACCGCGAGTAACCGCTTACACGCGCTGCTTTTGTAAACAACCAGCTTTCACGGAACAGTTCCAGCAGTGCTAAGACGTCTATCTTCCGTCATACCGACACCAGTTTCACAGAGAGTAGGTAGATACGCGAAAATGTTCTGATGGTGTTTATGAGTTAAATAAATATAGGAGATATGCATTTTAGTATGTATGCTAAATGTGTTATCACACTTCTCTAATTGTAAGATGGTTTAACCAGCGACATACGATCGACTTTTTATTGAACATTATTTTGAATGATGATTTTACAAAAAATTATGATATGAAGGTATAATGAAGAAAAGGATAATGAAGTTGTAGAAATGATTTCATGAACAAAAAAATATCAGAATAAAACGATAAAAATGAAGAAAGAAATCGTAAAAATGTAGAAAATTACAATAAAGCATGGTACAAATTCTGAAGCAGAGGTAAAACAATAAACCAGTAAAGCAGCAAGCTCTCGTAGGAATATTTGTCCTCTGCACCATTTCAAGTGCCAACGAAGTAGCAGTATAAAAATACATCGAAGTAATAAAACAAATGATAGTAGCATGATGAAATAACGAAATAATAGTAATAGCAGGCAAATGACAGACCAGTAAAGTACCACAACGTATCAATAAAAAAGCAGTAAAAAATAAAAACAGTGAGTGGTCGAGACTAATAAAAATAATGGAATAGTAAAATATAAAATGGACCAGTAAAGTGACAGAATGACAGAAGATAAAAATAAGTGATTCTAATTTCGTGGCTCCTGAAATCTTTCATCATCGAGAAGGCACTTTTATCTACTGCATTGTGAGCGAATCGATGAAGAGAAACCGTGGAAAAAGGAAATAACTTGCTCTTCTAGTTTCACCCTCGGTTTCCCGGAGCCGTTGATGCTCCTCTCGTTAGGTGTTAGCTGCATTACGACGCTATTATCTTATCGGTGTTTACGAGGGAGCGTCGTAGACGTGCGACGCGACGCCCCCATGTTCGTCGAAGAAATCTCCGAGCGAGTGCACTCGCGCTATTATGGATCACGCTCGACCCCATGAACGCTAATTCCGATAGAATGGAACTGATACCAACGTGGATCCGCATTAGCCGTGCTCTGTTTGCCGACGGGCTTTCTTTCGAACGTTTTTCCGAGCCACGTCGACGGCTATCGATTACTTTGAATCGCTTTCGACGCGAAACGTGACGAGCAACAACGTGATAGCTGATACCAATCGCTATGGGGGTTTTGAAGATTTTGCGGAACCGATCGTTTAACGGCGTCCAGTTTGCAGCTGTCCCGTATCGTTCTTCAAAATTGATATCGTCGGTCATAAAAATATTTATTCACTTTTTGTTTGAACATTGATACCAGTTATATCATAACAGGAATTGCAGGTCTAACTTTCATTTTGGCTATTAAATTTGATACAGATTTTCAGTATCAAAGTTTGCTACTAGTTTTATGCTTTACATTTTATAATAAATAATTTTTTTGAATACTTAAGACTTTTATATACTCGAATATTTGACACCTTTTTAGGTTAGGTTTGTGACCACATTTGATTTGGTCACAACATTTGGTTAGTAACAGAATGTAATAAGTAAGGTAGACTTCTCTCAATTTTAGGTATTATTCCGACTTTAGAAATCAATAACCATCTCGATTAATTGTTGTTCAAAATTAAAATGCACCTCATTTATGTATACGACTGCAGCTTCACTTTGTATACGATGAACACCGTTGAATTTATGAAATGAATTTCATAAAATCATTTATAAAATGATTTATGAAATGATTTTATAAAATCATTTATCACTTATCATTTATTCATAAAATTATTTATGAAATGATTTTATAAAATCATTTATCATTTACAATTTATTCATAAAATTATTTATGAAATGATTTTATAAAATCATTTATCATTTACAATTTATTCATAAAATTATTTAGGAAATGATTTTATAAAATCATTTATCATTTACCATTTATTCATAAAATCATTTATGAAATCATTTATGAAATGATTTTACAAAATATTTTAAAAAGTGTTCACCTTCAATTTGCTAAATATGTAAATGACTTTATTATTTAATTAATGATGTAAGAGAAAGTAGTGGAAACGATTGAGAAACACTGTCACGGTTTGAGTACATCTTACATACGTCATTCAGAAGCCTAAGCAACGCTATGCACGGAACATGTTGTAGTTTATCGACAAATTGTCAGTATACTCACCTCGTAGTATGTAATTTTGGTAATTCTGGTCGGCCTCGCTGCCAACCTTGATGAGACAGGCAAGCCCGTCATTTTGCACAAACTCGTGCACCAGGTCTTTGTCCTCCTGCAAAAGCAAAGTCAATGGTAAATGCCACTTCTGTTGATATAAATACCGGTTACACGGTTAATTCTCCTCTATTTCGAATTTATTCGCTGTTAATTTAACGCTTTGAGATGCGCAATTATCTAAATAATCTAAAATTACAGAACGTTATGGCTGCAAATGACTGAGGTGCTTTTCGCAAAAACCAAGTATTTACACTATTTTTACGTATCGAATAATAAATATCGATACTGTATAATTCTGTCAAATTTTTGTTATATCTGTTATATTATAAATAACTTTTATAAGATAAATAAAATTCACACGTGAAAGTAGTCTATAGATCATAATTTATAATCGAAATGTTGAGAAAGCAAGAGTATTTTATTTATTCAATGTTATATTTAGAAAGTAGAGGAACAGTTGGAAAAAGATATAAAATATAAAGTAATACAACGGACAACGAATATTTACGTATTTATAATACACCGAAGTCTGCAATGTCCGACATAAATCACGTAATCTATAGACCGCGGATTTCTATACAGAATATATGGACATATATTTTACAGGCTTCGATGCAATATAAATGTATAAACATCCACAGAATATCAATAACTACTATGGTTTCAAATATCTCCGGTATTATTCATGTTAAATAAATATTTTGAAAATAAAGCTTCTGGATAAAAAGGGATTATTGGACGCATCAATGTTTTAAAAATTTCTTTTCGTAAACCGAGTTGACTTCTTTATGGTCATATCTATTTCATTTTTACGCAAATACGATGATGATAGTGGTTCACCCATATGACTATTAAAAAAAATAATTATTACATTAAGAGGAATAATATTAATACACATATGTACACATATGTCGTAAAAATTTGTACAGTTATTAAATACTAAAGTTACTGAATAATTAAAAATATAAAAATAATTTGGAACATAAATAATAACTGAAGTAAAAAGAAGAATTATTATTTAAAAAATTTGCAATAGTAATACAAATATTCGTGTATAAGATTCGTAATTCGAATCGTTTTATATACACAAGTACACCATCGCCCAATGATCAGATAATATATGGCAGTCAATAAAAAAATCGGCAAAACAAATTAACGATGATGAAGTACCATACAATTACCAAGTAATCAATATGATACGCTATTCAAGTACGAAATAACAAGCGTCCGGAACATTAAAGATAAAACACCATACAAATTGCCCAATAATCGACATAATACGTCTCTCAATTACCATGTAACGAACGACCTCTTTAAAACAGAATACTGTTTCCAATAACTCTTGTTCGTCGTATCAAATGCCGATTACTCATCCGCAGACAATTATCCTTTATGTATTTCGCATTCGAACAAAGAATTGTTGCATCTGATTCTAGCTGAACCGAAATTAATAAATCGTTGGTATAAGTGGGGCGAAAATAAATTGGGCAAGTCTTTTATTATCGGAAGAATCTACTCGATAACATTTTAATCGTTATATGGAGGAAAAGAGATGTTGCGGAATTAGCTTAGTTTAGGTTTTAAATAGTTTTAATTTGGAAATTTGGAAATTTTGTATTTTGGTTATTTAGAAAGGTACTTTGAATGTTTGAAAATTTGGTGTTTGGATTTTGGAAAATTTTGTAATTTAAACACTTGGAAATTTGGCACTTTGAGTATTTGGAAATTTGGTGGTTTGAATATTTGAGAATTTGGCACGTGGGTTTTGAGAAATTTTGTGAGTTGTACACTTGGAAATTTGGCACTTTGAGTATTTAGAAATTTGGTGGTTTGAACATTTGAGAATTTGACACTTGGGTTTTTGGAAATTTTGTGATTTAAACACTTGCAAATTTAGCATTTTAGATATTAGAAAATTTGGTGATTTGACGACTTGAAAATTTGGCACCTGGGTTTTTGGAAATTTTTGTGATTTGAACACTTGAAAATTTGGCACTTGGGATATTTGAAAATTTGGTGGTTTGAACATTTGAGAATTTGGCACTTGGTCTTTTGGAAATTTTATGACTTAAACATTTGAAGATTTGGTACTTCGAACATTCAGAAATTTAATACTTTGAACATTTGAAAGTTTAACAACTTTTTAGAAATTCTATGATTTGAGCACTTGATAATTTCATAATTTGAACATTTTTATATTGAGTAATTTAGTAATTTGCAAACTAATCGCAAACCGAATGCTCAAAGCAGAAAATTACCAATTAAACTTCCCTTTCCAAATTTCCAAATTAGAATGAACTCAGTAGCATCGTTCATAGATCAAACATAAAGTATGAGATCACAGAGTTTATCAGTTACAAAATTTCCGGTGTGCAAAGGAGCCGATGATAAGAGGAACGAGACGGCACAGAGTCGCAGATATCCGATCCCGAAGGAGTTCAGGAGCCGCGCGATTTATCTCCGGGTCTCCGGCTAAGCCATCCGCAGCCCGGAAGAGGTAAATGGAATTAGTTATGGCGCGAAGTCGCGGGCATAATGGAAAATCTAGGAAGTTTGATTAAACCCTCCGCTTTCGAGTAACCCTGCTCGAGGACCAAGTATGAGGCCCAATCTCGCGATATATCTCGAGGTCCGTTGTTTGCGGCCAGACTTTGAACGAGCGTTGCAGAAGCACCGGAAATTTTAGTCTCGAACCTGAAACGCAGAGCCGATTAACTCGGCTCCAAGGATTAAGAAACGAAATTAAACGTTGCGGCAGCGATTCACCCGATAAATCCGTCCTGCGAACAGAACAGACTCATTTCGGGAACCTGGACAGACAGAGGATCTCCCCGTAGAGAACGGAGCATTGTAATTAATTTCACGGCTAGCCAGCCTGATAATTGAAACGATAAGGCGTCGGGGGAAGAATTCGAGGACTATTCGTTTACGGACTTGATAGTCTCCTTTTTCCATTCAAACGGTGTTAAATTTTAGTTTAAGTTGAGGTTTGCTACTTCATAAGAAATATGAAGGTTTTGTATTGAGGAACTGTCCTCAGAGTTGGCGACGCATGGTACTTGGACATTAAGTTCTATGTAAGGAGAAGTAAGAGATTTCTATTGTCAAATTAAGTAGGGATATGTAAATGATTTTTGCTGTCATTTTGAACTGATTATTTGAAGTATATTTTTTTGAAGGTTTGAGGTAACCTGGGCTAAGATTCACTTCCAAAATTTCTAATGCACGTTCAAAAATTCAGTAAGTTCAGTAAATTCAGAAATTGCAACATTTCAAAATATAGTAACTATTCGCACAATTGAAAGTATGGAATCTATTATACCGACTAATTACATCGTCCTTCTGTTCATCGCAGCAGGTTACATTCAGTTGCACGGCACTGAACCGGACAATATTAATCGGCCAAATAAACCGTCGGTCCAAATAACGACGTAATTACCGTTTCATTTGTTTTCCATTAGATTAGTAAATACAATTTGATTTTGTCTACAAACTAGCCCATAACGTAACGGTAATCTAATATTCCTGTTAACAGGGCAAATAATAAACGCGGAGCCAAAGCGCAGGATAATATTGTTCAACATTACCATTATTGAATTTCACTAGCGTTACGATTAACGACGTGTAGCATTGTCGACGAAAACACGTCATCGATGCATCGATTATCGCAGAACAAACTTAACGAGTATCGAATTTAACGACGGTTAACAACGAACGGTTAAACAATGCCTTTACGTGTGAATTAGGAAAACAATATATAAGGAATAAAAACAGTTGGTCGAAAACGATCGTCTATCGATAAAACAATCACGGCGAACCCTCGGCTAATAACACGCTTGACGCTGTTTGACGTCCGCTCCATTTATCACGATTCTAATATAATTCAACAATAAACTCATCCATCATTTACGCGGCAAGAACGATAGCTTCCGGTATAATGGGATTTCCTTTAACCGAAGGTTTCTCAAGCTTCGCCGAGCGAACATCGCGGAGAAAAATTTTTCTTCCGACCGGCTAATTGCCAGATCTAATTACCAGTAACACAATAAAGAAAACTCCGACTCGAATAAACAAGCTCCTGCATTGCGAACAGCGGAAGAATGGCGAGGGTCGAAACCATTCGAGTTCGCCGAACGAATTCGGTTTTACGTGATTAGTTCCTGCTCTGATTGGAAGAAACCAAGAAAGAAACTGACACGTTTTTATCGGAGATAAAAGTTTTATGTAACTTTTCGTTACACGTGATGTATTTATGTTCGCTCTGAATGGAAATATTTTTGTTTGGATAAATAAAAACAGGATTTGTTACGGTTTATGCTGGAAGTTATGTAAGAGTGTTGCATTAGTTTGTGGCTGTACATACTTGGTAGTTAACCTTAAGTGGTCATATGACTTCACTTGTTCAACCTGGCAATGTGATTTATTTGTCAGGTGTGCCAGTGAGAGCTAATGCTACGATACTAAAACAAAGAAAACTGACATACTTTATTTGGTATTATGCAGTCATGAACTCTGCAATTTTTGGACTCTGCAATTGATCACATTTGAAGAATGAGTGTCTCACGAGTCAAAATAGTGCAAAGGTGAATAAACTTCATTGCCATCTAACTGTTTCATATCACCTTAATATGGATCGATCAGAAGCTTAAATTTCCAGATCTTAAAATACCTAAATAGTTAAAGAATAAAATGTCCAATTCCAAAATAGCTAAACTGCACGTTTGATTTTCCGCGAGTTCGGGCAAACTCAATTTATCTCGACGGTTCTGAAGAAATAAAAAAATGATCGACACAATATTTCTTCCGTTGCTGTAAATTTACATCTTTCGGAGCGAACCAATCGGTCAAACCGTTCGAAATTTCCGCCGATCCGACGCGAAATATCGAATCCGACGCACGGACGACGTTTCCAGAGGGCACAAATATTTTTCATCGACGGAAAAAAAGGAAATCCCATCACCGGTCGAAACAGCGAAATTTCACACGTACACACCCCTTCTCGATAACGTCGCGTTGTCGTGCACGGGAATATTCGGCTGTCGCGAAGGATGTCACGGCCAGCATCGTGTTAGAATTCATTGTACGCGCGAGGAATAACGAACATGCGAGACAAAGGGCTGCGGTTATCGAGAGGAGGAGGACAGAGACGGCCGCGAAGACGAAAAAGCGAGAGAGAAAATGCACTCGCTCAAACCGCCATGCAAATATTTACTCGTCGAGCGAGTAGCTTCGCGTAAAAATAGCCCCTGTCTGTCTCCTCTTCTCTTTCGTTTGCTCTTTTTCTCTCTCCGACGCGGGCCACCCTCTTTCTCTTTCTTCCCTTTTCGCGATTCCCTGTTATTCCCTTCCTATCTTCCTCTTTCTCCCGCTTGTTTACTCTTCCCGATCGCACCGTCTCACTTTATAGCCGTGTTCACGTAGCTATCGCGAATTATAAACTCACCTGAAAGATCTGCTTGAGGGAGAACAGAGCCCGTCGCAACTCGCGGCCCTCGCTGTTCAGCAATTTTTCTGCAACAGACAAGCAACACGCAACCATTTATTATAATAATACAGCACCGTCCAGCCGCATTGTTGGGTCTCGGGAGTGGTTCTTGGATGAGAGTCAGCCTACCTCTTTCATTGGGCGAAACTTAGGCCCTCTTTTTAATCAACCAAATGATATACATGTTATCAATATTTTTTTGTTAGCTGAGAGATGTCCAATGACTGGAACCTTGAGATACAATTATATTTTGAAACATCAGACACAAAGACAGTTGTTTCAATACTGTTATAGTATTACATTTGATGTATTGATGCATGGTAACATTTATTAAATCATCAGTTTATTGATGTATCGATTATTTATTAAACTAAGAATTGACAAACATATATCGACATGTGTATAACTAATGTATAACAACATGTACATTATATGTATGTATGTATATGATACCATTCATGAAGAAACTAATTTATTAATGCATAATTGCAGTATACACAAAATTCGTTAATATCTGATAACAAAGTATTTGGTACACTTTGTAGCATCCTTAAAATAAATGATGCAAAACATGGAAGTTTACGATTTTCGTTCATGTATTCTTTGTCGAAGGATCAAAATAATTCTCTTTAACACGTTTGTTATGGAATCGCGAGGAGAATCGAGCAGAATTCCTTATGTTCTAACGGTGCATCTAAAGTGCAAGCACGTGCAAAAGCGAACAAGCCACCCGGAAGTTCGCTCGGCGTAGGAAGATCAGGAACAGCAAGAGATACTGCCAGTGCTTTTGTTTTCAACGTTAAGCATCGTCGACACGCCGTAGGGACTCGTTAATTATCAACTTCGTTTCACGTTCGATTAAATCATCCTATGAGTATGTGTTTTTTATTAAAACGGACATGTTACGCTTTATTACAAAATTATATAAAATTTTCTCAGAGAGAACATTACTTAAATTAAATCAATTTAGTTGTCTATATTTAATTTTTTTTTTTAATGTAAAAACTTTACAATCCATAAATTACCAGATCCAAAATTTACCAATTTTCAAATTGCATTTCTCAATTTAAATTTGAATGCATAATTTTTTAAACTTTTGATTTTATAAAAGTCTAAATTTCTAAATCTGTGAAAGTGTTAAATGTGAAAAAGTGAAGTGGGTATCCGCAACAGTTGATCTCGTGAGGTTTGCCCGTGAGAGGTTCTGGGCACATGTTCTGCCCACGGATGGTTATACGACGATCTAATTACGGCGATTCGTTCTCTTTGTTCTAAAATTCTGCAAGGAAATCCGAGCCGACAATTTCGCATCGGAACAATAACTCTGGCCGACCCATTTTTCCGAGCGAAGATCATTTATCGGGTTTAATTAGGTGGAAACCGGTAATTAAAGCTGCGATTAATTTTACACGACGAATTTTCGTCGGCTCGCATTCACTGTTCCGTCTCTATTATCCCTCTCCCTCGTTTCATTCTCCGGCTCCATCCACTGTTTCACTCCGCTTTTGCCCGCTCTATCATTCTTTTTCAATCGCGGCTCGACTGTATTACTAATAATTGAATTCCAGTTCACCAGCGGCACACGAAATTCAATTTCCCGAGGCTCGGTAGTCGCATCGAGATTTTACAGCCTGCTGGAGATTCGAGGAAAAAGAGAGGGAAGAAAAAATCGAGCGAACAGAAAAACGAAGCGGCGCACGGTGGAAGAAAAAGGATAACACGGACGAAAGAGAACGAACGTTACTTGATGTTCGCCTCGGTGAAAAATCGGAAAGTGCATTATCGCGGTGAAACTCGAAGAAATACGACGACGTCGAATAAAGAGAAGAAAACCGGAAAACGCCGGAGCCAATTTGACGTCGGACTCTTTGAAATACACTGATTGCACGATTCCGATCCTCTATACGAATATGTACGCGTTCGATCGACCGAGTGTTGATAATTGCTCGGTATCTGTAGCAACCGGCGAATTATTTCGCTCGCAACGCGTTGCCCATCCAATTATGCCCGACTTAAGTGCTGTGCAGCCATTACGAATTACGCCAACCGAGTAAAATGGCGGTTTCGCGTTCGTCAAACGCGACGCAAATATTTTAATCCCTCGATAAATCGTGAATTATCGCAACACTATTATCTTCCAAACTGGTATTTAACGATAATAGTGCGAATCTTTTAACTTCCATATTATCGATTGGTCATGTAGTAATTTAGCAGTGCTTGCAGTTTAATTTGAATCTTTATTATATTTTTAATTCAATCAATTTTTTAAAAATAGTATACCAAAATATTTAATAGATTCAGAATTTTGTGAAGTTTGGAATGTTGATAAAAATAATTGAATTAGTTCTATAATATCGATTGTTATGTCTGGTAATTTAGCAGTGCTTGCAGTTTAATTTGGATCTTTATTATACTTTTAATTCAAACAATTTTTTAAAAATATACTAAAATATTTAATAGACAATGAAATTTAGAAAGTTGATAGTAATTAAATTAGTTTGATGTAATTGTTATAGGAATATTTGTAGCAAAACGAGAGAAATGTAGAACTGATTAGGAGTCTACTTAGTAGCACGTAAATAGATAATACAGGAAACAGGAAGCTTAAATTGAAAAATTAAACTAATGTATCTCTAGAGGATATTAAAGAGTGTTTAGTACATACCATTTTTATCGTGGTAGTTAAGGCGTTAACGAAATTCAACAGTTTTTTTGCCTCGGCTAATTATGAATTAATGAAAGTGAGAATTAAAGGCATTAAAATGCAGGAATAATTAAAGCTCTTGATTCAGCATTTCCGTTGTGAATAAATAGAATAAACAGCACAGATACTAACGATGAGAAACTGAAGAGGAATGCAAAGTGTTAGGTGAAAATAGTCATTCAAGTTTTACGTGAAACTCAAACATATAGTTCATAAATAATTATTAAATATTTATCAAATTTTTGTTGTTGTCATTTAGTAAAATTTAATGGAATTTCTACTAAAAATTAAGGCCTAAATTTTTCGATTTATCGTGAAAATGTCGGCTATAAATAATGGCGACCGTATTTCACGTTAATAGAATAGCCCCGTAAATTAAGTCATAATATTTCAAATAAATAGTAGTAAAACATTATTATTTACGTCTATTTTAAAGCAACCATAAACACGGCAGCCAACGTCGCAAAAAATTAAAAGAAAGAAATGCAGAGTGGAAAGTAGCTCGTAAAAAGATCAAGAAAACGCGAACCACGAACCTTGCTGTACTTTTATGAAACACGAGACGGCCATGCAATCGAGCTAATTTCCATACTGGCGACACCACGTAATTCACGAATTTGCAAGGACGAACGATCTTGTTCAAGGATTTCGACTCTGGAGATTTATCGCCTCTGGCTATCGATTCTTCAGGTGGTGTCAATGAGTTAAACATTAGATGCAAGGTATTACAGTCTTTTCTACTCTAATTTCTAAATTCACAAATTTAAAAATTTAATATTTACACATTTTTAAAAGGTATGTATATCAAAGTTGCAGTTTTTCAAGTTTGTGTATGGACAAGTTTGCAAATTTTCAGATTTAAAAATTTCTAAACATGTATAACCTAAACAGTAAAATTACTGAACTAAACATTTGTAAGTCTCTAAATTTCTAAGAATTTTCTAAATTACCAAATTAACAATTTTCTGTTACCAAGAAAATTTTGAAACTTCCAATTATCCAGTTTAAAAAATTGAAAGACCAGTAATGTAAGTGGTGGCCGTATAAAAAAATTCTACTGTACCTAAAGACCTACTGTATCTGCAAACCTACAAATGTCTCGATCAAATCGTACAACAAATAATTCTAGCAATATCCATAAGATCTATTCCCTAGAAAAGACTATGCTCGAGCATTATGGTCAGTAGATTCTGTCGATTCTTTTTGAAACGCATTACGAAATAACGGAACGTCGAGAACCGTCAAGGAACAGGAAGTGCTGGCGGATTAATGCGTGAATATCTTGAACGTTGCTGACAAATGTCTTCGATTTGCATATTCAGAGACGAGTGCTCGTTCAAGGAAGTTACGGTGAATATTCCACGAAAATATATGCTTTTTAAGCTTCTCTTTGACTCTATACGATAAAACGCGATGCTTTATGCGATACACGAAAAATAAGGATCGTGTTCGTGGCTCGTTCGAAGGTGGATAATGATTCTCGTGTAAATTGATAAGAATCGTTTGTTCCTCTCGAACGAAGGTGTTTACAATCTAGAGACTCTAATAACAAACTCTTTCGTTAATCAAGTCTATATTTCGTCGATTTTAATGACAGTTACCATCTGAATTGAATAATTAATCAGTCTGTTTAATTACGGTAGGGTGTTTTCTGGATACGAATCTTCTTTCCTGTTTACTAATTTCTTCATCCTGAATATTCATACGAAATTTATCTCTCGCTTATCGATCGCATCTCGGCCTGATTTTAATATCGTATTCACGAATATTTTTATAGTTACTTTATCACGATATTGCACGAAGAACAACGTAAGAGGATTACTCGATTAACTTTATAATTTTCCTGGATATTTTTCGAACAACTTTTTCCACCATAGTGTCCGCGATTAAGGGAGCTTAAGGAAATTTATAATCGTCGTCACAAGTTCTTAATCACTATTATTAACGTATAAATAATACAGGGCTGCAACTTCTTCCGAGAACTTCATCTTGTACAAGACATAAATATTACGAATATAATTCACCGACAAGAACTGGTAAATTATAGTGATAATACCCGCGAGAGTTTACGCGTTGGGTACAGCTGAGATTTTGTTTAAATTTTGTATCGTACTTTGAAACGTAATTTATGGCTCTGATGTAATTTTGAAATTTTTTTAAGTATCTATAATTTTAGCAGACCTCATTTTGAATATAAATCATGACTAATTCTGAGACTCACAAACTTTCAGTATACATTATAATTAATTTATTAAGACTTACAAATGGGATATACAATAAATTAAGACTGTTTGTCTGTTTGTTTGTCTGTTTGCATTTAGATTTCTTGGCTATTGTTACAGAACGAACTCATATGTAATTCATATATAAAATTAAGTAAGAAACCATTTTTGCAAATATTTATTCAATATTTGATTTTTTTCTGAAATAAAAAAAGTCAATGTTCAAAAATTCAGAAACATCAAAAATTTTTACAGTCCCCAAATCCCCAAATCCCTAAATCTCCAAATCCGCAAATCCCCAAAATCTCCAAATCCCAAAATTGCAAAACCCGACAATCCTGACAACCGTAAAATTCCAAAATTCTAACAAACTCCAAAATCTCAAAATCCCAAATTACTAATTATGTTCATCATCCACAGCGCTAAGTCGCTAATTCGATCGCCTATCCATCAAAATAAACATCAATTTCCTCGATATTGCATGTATTTACGCAATACCGCGTAATACTCTGTTTCAAAACCATGGTTTAGTCTAATTACTGCAGACACTGTATCTGTACAAGATCCTTGCAACGATTCCTAATTACCCGTGTTCGCGTACATCCGTCTCTCTTTCGCCCCCTGTTTCTCCGCGTTCGGACGCGGCGGCTGGCATGCATAATGCATTTAAAGATCGCGTGATAGCAGTCGATTATGCGGTCGCAAGGGCCTCCTTTTCCTTTTCCGCGAAAGGAGTCGCGAATTGGGCTCCGTAGACCGTGACTCGACGGCCAACAAGGGCGTGGCTCCACGAAAGAAACACACCGCCAGATAACACCGCATGAATGAAAACGATATTTTTTCGCTGTTCAACGGTACGTTCTTTCACGAACGCCGCACTCCTATCGCTGATTCCTTTGCGGCACACTTGATTTACTCGACTTGCTTCCGGTCACTTCACCGATCCAGTTAATTCACTAAACTTTCTGTTAGCCGCCGTTCAATCACCTTCTCGCGAATTTAATGAACCTCTTCTAGCTCTTAAATCAGAAGATATATGCTTCACACTTAGATAATTCTTTGTGAGATATTTAATATTAATTTGGATATTTTTTTGGTTTTATAAATTACAAGAAATAACTCTTTGCCAGATATACTTAATACTAATTTGGATATTTCTTTTGGTTTTATAAATTAGAAGAAATAACTCTTTGCCAGATATACTTAATACTAATTTGGATATTTTTTTTGGTTTTATAAATTAGAAGAAATAATTGTAATACGTAATTGTTCATTACAGACAATTTTTTAGAAGTTGTACTTTATAATTATTCATCATAGGTAAATTTTCAGATTTTATAATTTAGAATCTGTTTATGATTTCAGAATTAATTTACAATTATTACTTCTCTGTAATAAAAATTTTCTTGTAATAAATTATAACCTCTACTTCTTATAGAAACAATACTCTACAGATTTAATTATAAAACAAATATGAAATTTAAATTTTGTCATGATGTATTAAAAAATAAAAATGCAATGTAAAAAAGAGAAATGTTAACTAATCCACAAAAACGAAAAACTTAAATCTTCAAAACATTTTTGCACCGCACATCCTACGCCATTTAATTTCGCTACAATTTCCATCCTCTTCCGTTTGAACCTTTCAGCTTGGCCCAGTTGCGTGAGGCACCTTATATAAGACGAAAAGAGTCAGAATCGAGCGATGTTCATCGGCAAAGGAACAGAGAGAAAAAGAGAGACGAACGAGTGGGAGGGTAGAGAAAAAGAGAAGATGATAAAGAAGCAAGAGAGGTGGAAGGACCCATCTTCTAAGAATAGCGGTCCCAAGGCCCTCGGGCCCTTGGCCCCTTCGTAATCACTGACCATATAAGCAGAAGCCCCTCTCTTTTTCTCCTTCCTCGGTTGATTCTTCTTCTCTGTTCGCCACGTTGAGCAAACTCACCGGTTCGTAACGCCGCGTTGCAACTACTCCTGGATCCTCTTTCATTGAGCCTCATCAGGGTCCGCGTGTGCAGTTGCGACACCGAAAATCGAGAAAGCGAAAATGGCCTTACTAGAGGCTTTGTAACGCGTCATAGACTTTGCTACTTCCTTTGTTTATTTTCTTTGTGTACATTCTTTGACTTTTATACTTTAGATCTCTCGGTATTTTATATTTTTGGATCTGTTGTACTTAAATCTTGGTGCTTTGATTTATATATTTCTGGAAATTGTTCGTTAGGAAGTTTAATTGAACTTTGCATTCTACGTCTCTAACTCTCTATGCATATGTTGGATGTCTACAACCCTTGTAATCTTAGTTAGAATTTTATGTTACTACTAAATCTCTATATCTCTAAGTTACTACATTTCTATGTCTATTTGTGTCTTTGTACAACTTTATACCTTTAAATTTATAATCTTTCAATTCCTATATTCTTAAGTACCTATATTCCTATCTTTCTATACCTCTATCTTTCTATCTTTTTATTTTCCTACCTTTCTACCTTTCTATCCCCCTACATTTCTAAATACCCAAATACCACTCTTACCTCACTAAAGAAATAACTGCAATTATAAATAACATTTGACTCTGATTAAACACCTGACAGTAAAATTACGAAGATCAACTTCACATCGAATCAAAATTTTATCCTCTCAAAGTTTAATCCTTCAAAAGTTCACTCGCGATGCAAATTATAAACAATTCCTGTCAAATGCAAAGAGTTACGAAAGATGACAGGAAACATCTTGATAGTCTTTCAAGAGTCTAAGACGACGGATTTCACCAGAGGAATAATACTTGGAGGAAAATTGCACGCAAAAGCGCAAGGTGTCGACTGCGTTATGCTTCGCGTGTTAACCGAGCTGTGGGCATGCTCGTTGCTCGCGTAAACGATCAGTTACCGACTCCGTGATTACGCGGGGCAAGTTTTTAATTGACCAAACGTGTCCATAAAGTGAATTAATCGTGCGTTCCGGCGAACTTCAGAAGGCAAACAGCTTTAACGCGAACAGCAGAGAAATCGTTAACGGTAAACGGTATCGATGCCAGAAATACTTCTGTTAGACAAACAATTATTTTTAATAAATGAATGCTAAATTGAACTTAAATTAATCATTCAGTATTTAAAAATGTTTTGAACATTCTTTGTTAAACATCAAATGTGAAGAGGCAATTATTTTTACGGTTTTTTATTGAATTATGTTTAACGTTATGATGAGCTCTTGTCAGTCAAAGTTTCATTTTTATCGTTATTTGATATCTCTGTAGACGATGTTGATGAATTTAGAATATATTTAAAAATAATCAGAATCATATAACTTGTGGGTTAATATTTTTGTTAAGTCGAAACTTATTTTTATGACAATCTTAACAAATGTGTAAAAATTATTAGCACGTGCAAAGTACTACTATTAATATTAATTGAAATTCTTAACAAAAAGTCAGCATTCGACAACAGTTTATTTATGATAGAATAAATAGTAAAATTTTATCTTGGTAATTTAGTACGAATTAAGAAGAAAATTAGCTCCTCCCATGTATCTTTATGTCAACGAGACAGAAAAAAGGTCGGTTCGTACAAAAAGGAAAAAAGGGGAAATTTGACAAATTTATGCAATATTTCCATAATCTTACAAGCTTTCAACGTACGGGGAGACTCGTTTATTCGCAAGAACGCGAGGGAAACGTGCAAGATGTAATCTATTTCAAGGCCGAGCATGCTCGTCCGCAGTTGCTGAGGGTGTGAGAAATCCGATTCCGCGTGTCGCGTGATGCGTGCGAATTACACAGTAATGCATACATTTCGACACGCAGAATTTCCTGCCTATTCAGACATTAATCGACAATTGAAAAATTCTTAAGCGGAACGTAAATGTTATTCTTGTATGAACAAAGAAAACGAACAAAGAAAAAATTGGACAAAGAATTCCTTTCTTAAGAGAAAAAAGATGAGAAGAACTTTCAATTGTGAGCTGATGCGAATACGCTTAATTTATATTGTAATTTAGGATAAATTCTCAGGTTCTTAGATTATCAAATTTTAGATTGACAAATTCCTAGATTTCTAAATTTCAAGATTCTCAAATTCTTAAGTTTCTAAATTCTTAGATTTTCAAATTCCAAGATTCCCAAATTCCAAGAATCCTAAATTCCAAGCTTCCTAAATTCCAAGATTCCCAAATTCCAAGATTCTCAAATTTCCAAGAATCCCAAATTCCAAGCTTCCTAAATTCCAAGAATCCCAAATTCTAAGCTTCCTAAATTCCAAGCTTTCTAAATTCCAAGGTTTCCAAATTCCAAGATTTCCAAATTCCAAGCTTCTTAAATTCCAAGATTCTCAAATTTCAAATGTTCAAATTCCCAAATTATCAAGTTGTTATATCCACCGATCCACCGATCCAACTATCCATTGATCCACCGATCCACCGATCCACCGATCCACCGGTCCACCGATCTCCAAATTTCCAAAACCCTAATTCCCTAATTCCCTAATTCGTTAAATCCGCAAACCCAGAAATTTTCAAATCCCCAAACCTCCACCTCACCTATCGACAAATTCCCAAATTCGAAAGTTTCAAAAATACATCCTCCACCCTCCACATATCGTACAATATCAAAACGCCATTAACAAGGAACCAATAATCGATATTCACAGCTTGAATTCAATATTAAACGTTCAAAAATACGTTTCCGGCATATCCGTCCATATTCCTGGGAGCTTTTAAATAATTTTGCACGCGTTAAACACGAAATTTCGCGGCCTTTCATATCGTGCTTATCTGCGATTAATAACGAGCGAATTAGTAATAAGAGGATCGAGGATTTTACAAGCGGAACTGGCGTCGCTCCAAGGCAAAATTAAAACGGGCAAATCGTTACTCCGCCCGAGCGTTTTGCTCGCCGATCGGTATACAACGTTCCGATCGCGTTATTTCTTTAAATAATAACTCCGATCGTCGATCTGCTGGATTAAAGCGGCAAAAAATACGAGAATGCCGGTATTTAAATCGAGCAAAGCGTTTGCACGTGATTTGTACATAAAAAGAAACGCTTTGTACGTGGTTAGAGAAAGCAACGTACTATTAAGACAGAAAAAGAGGAATAACGGAATGATAGTAGATTAACTTTTTTGCGCGCGAGAAGTGTGGCTAAAAGCAGACGATGAACGTTCAAATATACCCTCCAGCCATGTAGAAATTTATATCAATGCTACCTACTTATTTACTCGCACTCTCGAACAAATTAATGGTTTCGTAATGAGGAGAATCATTACACGTGTGAAGAGGTGCGATACTATATTTGTAAAAACGTGGATGGACTGTGTCGCCCTCTGAAGATGTAAAGAACTTCAATTTCTTACTAGACAAATTTCATAGCCAAAATGATAACATTACTATTTTATTTGGCAAGTATACTTTTACTCTTAATTAATTATTTATAAAAATTTGTTGAACTATTTATTTGAGGCGTTCTAAAAAAAATTTATACCTCTTCAGAAGTTTCTTTAAATTCAGACTTAGGACATACACTGGACATACTAGGATTAAAGTGTATTTAATGTACACTTGGACATGTGGACCATACATGTGGTTACACGTGGACCACATGTATACAAATACCCTCAAGCTACTTCCATCAGAAATATATTTCTCATATTCTTACATTCCATCATTTTATACATATTTCGTATACCGACCAGATATTAAAATATATTAGGTCAATTGCCCACACGAAAGATTCAAAATATAAACAAGATGCAGAAATATCGAGAATAAACCTAAGAGACGGAGGTACACGAAGCACCGTTAAAATATGTAAAACGGCACGGTCCACATCTGCGTCATTCCCCGCCCTTTTCGTCCTTCTCGTATTTTTTCTTTTCTTTCGCTCGCTTATTCTGGACCTTCAATCATCTCCACCACCTTCGCAGGGTTCAACGAACGGCTACGGCCCGCAGGTGAATCCATGGTTGGCCAGACACACTGATTTCGTGTCGTTCGAACTGCAGTCAACATAACTGTTTTCGGCTTGAAAAATCGATTCAGTCTGCTCTTCGTTGTTAATTGATCCATACAAAATGATCCACAAAATTTGATCTAATTCATTGATAATGTCATACATGATCCATACTAAACATCGGTTTGAAATGTTTTGATAATGCATGACTTTTGTATGTTTTCTTTTAAACAAGTTATGTAGGTTTTTTTTAAAAACAAGTTATGTATGTTTTTTTTTTAAACAAGTTATGTATGTTTTTTTTAAACAAGTTATGTATACTTTTATTTTAAACAAATTATGTATGCTTCTTCTTTATTTCAATCTTTGTATGTGTACATAGAGGGTTAATATCAACTGTGTTAATATGACATGAACGAAATGAAGTATGGCGCCATTTTGATTCATCTTAACTGCATTAAGGTTATGTTCGTCTCGTACAAGATTTTATATTATAAATTTGTATGTATCGAATTATAAACATAATCATATCTAAAATTTATCAAAATTCAAACCCATGTAAAAAAGTACAAGAAATAACAACATTTACATACAATAAACAATTAAGAACTTAACCAAATATCTAATTTGCCACACCACTATTTCTTCGTCCTATAAAAAAATGTTAAGATCTTAAAAATTGAAGAACCAATTATTTTTATTATTAAGACTATAAGAGTATAGTTTATGACCTATAGCTTAAGAATATAAGAGTTCTTAAAAACTGAAATATAAATCTTGTACTCAATTACGAGAATGACCGTCTAATGATATAATTTCAGACATCACGTTTCTTACAGAGTCTCAGACGTTTGAGCACGAAGTAAAAGGTTATTGAATTGGTAAAAATATGAACGCAATTCATGAGGATGACATTCTAGACAACAACTTCATCGCTTTTAATTACTCGTCACCTCCTTAGCTTGTCTCGACGCGTATAATTAGAGGTGGCTGGACGACCGATTTCAAACGTAATAACAAGCTGAGCGAATCCCCGCCGTGTAACTCTATCGCACGCTTTACAGTGCATGTAATTATGAGCTCGTTCAAAAGAAAGAATTTCTTGTGAAAACGAAACGTTGCGCCGGTAACGTTAATATTTTCCGCGCGTCAACGCGCGTAACGGCGTAATAAGCATCTGACAAGCAGAATAATTTCCATCGCGAATGAACTACAGAATGATTCAAATTTTATGTGGAAAAAAAGATACTGGTAGTTTTCTTTTGATGGAAACGTGTTTTTGAATGTTCATTTGAGGATGCATGAATTTGCACGATGGTGGATGCAAGGCATTAGATTTTACATTGGAAATTTGCAAATTTCCAAATGACAAGATTCTCAAATTCCAAGATTTCCAAATTCCAAATTTTCAAATGACAAGATTCCCAAATTCCAAGATTTCCAAATTCCAAATTTTCAAATTCCAAGAATCATAAATTCCAAGCTTCCTAAATTCCAAGAATCCCAAATTACAAGCTTCCTAAATTCCAAGGGTCCCAAATTCCAAGATTTCCAAATTCCAAGAATTCCAAATTCCAAGCTTCCCAAATTCCAAGCTTCCCAAATTCAAACTTCCCAAATCCCAAGCTTCCCAAATCCTAAGATACCCAAGTTCCAAGCTTCCCAAATCCCAAGATTCTCAAATTCCGAGATTTCCAAATTCCAAACTTCCCAAATTCCAAGCTTCCTAAATTCCAAGGTTTCCAAATTCCCAAAATCCTAAAATCTCAAACTTCCAAATCCATAAATCCACAAATCCACAAATCCCCTAATTCCTGAATCATCAGACTCCCAAACCCCTAAATACCCAACTTGTCCTATCCCCAAATCCCCAAATACTCAGACTGGCAAATCATTTCCCAAATTTCTAACTAATTAAATTCATAATTTCCAAATATCTAAATTTCAGTACTTAACAATTTTGCAAACATCTAAAATTGAATATCTAACATTTTTAAAAGTACCTACCTTAAAAAATCCCTAAATTTCCAAAGAATTAACAATTTACAATGCAACAAATGTTCACTAAATCCACTACGTTAAAATGAATGATAAGACCGTCCCTATATCGCCATTTTCCCTGAGGAAACCTATCACACCACAATATCCATTCGTAACTTCGACTCTTCGAGATAAAACATTATCGAACACAAAGACAATCCCGATTAAAGTTAGTTAAATTGGTTATTATTGTACAAACTGTGACTAAACAAGCTCTCGAAATAACCAGGCGTCGCGATAAAATTCACACCGGAACTTTTTATCGGGCATCAGAAGTTTGTGCGGAACATATTGGGAAAGCATCCTCTCCCGGCTCGTTAGGAAAAAGTAACGAGACTCAAGCATTGTGCCTGCTGTGTTTCAAAAGCAAGAATTTGTTTAACCGAATTTCGTGATTATGCTTGAGAAATATTGTGAACTTTAATTATGTTTTCGTTTCATAAAGGTGAGATGATTGATAAATGGCAAACTTATGATCTGGTTATTGTTAGGTTAAGTTAGGTTAAATGAGGTAGTAATGCAAGACTTCAACAATTAATATAAATGAAATTTGAATAATATAATCGTCCATCATTTTGTTACAGTTTCTGAAATTTCATAAAACCTTTACATAAATGAATCGAAAAAATTAAACAACAATTTTGAAGTAAAGTATCTTTGCATATTTAATTTTTTTAACTGAGAAAAAGTACATAGCAGTTACCTGTCAAAATCAAAATAAAATATTTTCCGATAGAAAAGCAAAGATTGTCGGAGTGAAATCACGCTGGTACGTATAACGTGTAGCAGACACGAGGATCCATCATTTATTACTTTTTTCCCGGTTCGTCAGCTTCCTTACGAACGGTTGTCGTCTTTCCCGCTTTTTCCCTTGGATTCACGAAATAAAATATTTCGCCGGTTCTCTTTATCGCCTTACGGCGATCAATTCGTTTTCGTCGGTAAAAGACGCGTTCTTCGTCGACCGGGAAACGACGAGCCCATTTTCACGGTGATTTTCGTGGAAATCTCGTCGCGTGCCGCAACGATTCAATTTTTCTCGTAATATTCGGATTTAACGGGGACGAGCCGCTTCAAGGAAACAACGTTTAACTGTGCTCGTCTTTCGATGAGGGCTGAATTTGCAATTAGTGCGAATGTTAGGTCCCATAGATAGAAATTTGCATAAACAAGGTATTAGTAAAAGTAGAAACAGTTTAGGTGATTGGAATTAGTTAATTTAATTAAATTATTGTTAATGGTTTAGGTAATAGTTTTGTTACTGCTTTGGGAGGCCATTTTAAAAATGTACATTGGTAGCAAACATAACCTCAGATATAACTTTGAAAGGTTTCAAAAATTTCTTTAAATAACACAAGTGTCTACTTGATGTTCTACTGCTTTTAAAATTGTCAACAAATTTTATAAGTTCTCTCAGTTCAACAAATACTAAGTTTAACAATACCAATGACTCGTATATTCTACGAACCCTATTAAACTCTAGGTTCCATTGAAACAGAAATACAACCCTGCGAATTGAAGATAATTGTTAAGGACCGGAAAAAATATTCTCTCCAACATTGCGCGGGAATTTTTCGAGCTGGTCGGTTTAATTGCTCGATGAAATTGTTAATTCCAACGGGCCACGAGGACCATTTGACGTAATCGCTTCTCCAATTACGTTGTTGGGCCACAATAAGGTGTATTGTTGAACATTCGTCGACCTTCCACGACCCACTTCCCTTAACCACTCGCAAATTAGAAGAAAAATCTCATTATTAGAGCCTGATGTTGGAGATTCGCGAGACGTTCGCGAAACAATGTTGATTTTCGAGTTTACTGTTTACTCGTTCGGGACTGGGTCTCATGAGAGGATCTTCAAGAAAGATCTACTGTTACTCCATGTTTCTGCGGTTCTTGCGATATTTAGGTTAGTTTTTGATATTCAAGACATTAATTTGTATATTTTTTGCTGGTTGGCTACGTTTATTTTTTTCAAGAGTTTGTATGAAGTCAAAATGGTGTAAAAATGGCGTAAAGGATCTCCCGCGAAATTCAAATTTGTAATAAGACAATGAGCGGACAGAGAAAAATTCCTTAAGTTAATATTAAGTTAATATCATCTTTTAATTCTACACCTCAAGACAAATAACACTATTACTATAATAAAAGAATAAAAGATCACAGATTTTTAATCTTCTTTTAACTTCAAAGATATACACTAGAACTTTAATTTTCAAAATTTTTTTTCATAAATTTGTTATGCATAGTCAATTTATTTGAAAATTATCATCAAGTATTTCACATTCATTTACGTAAATTTTTTATGAAATCTTTTATTAAAAATCCATAACACAGTGATTTGTTGTGGTTAGTAATTTTATCCCATTGTCACGAAATTATGTAGGCTTTCCGAAACAGGCCAATCAGTTATCTGTTCCGGTTGCAACCTACATCCGAGGTTAACATCTGATTAACATCTAAATGTTACTCTTATTAACATATAAACTTCACGACAGCTCACGAAGCACGTGAAGACAGTAGCAATGATCAAGTTGGAACAAGGTATTAAGTAGAGCAAGATTTGACCCAGCGATGGTGGTTAGAGGTCGAGGAATGGATCGGATGATCCATCGAAGTGGATCGTGGGAGTGTAGCGGTTAGATTCAAATCGAGTCTTCTTCGATACTCACCTATGATGGTGTGCACCCTCACGGACAGCTGTGTCCTGAGAACGATCGAGTTCTTTCGACTGCAACAGACAGAAAAACAATATACGTTAATTAGTAATTCTAATAAGCGAGAACAGGTGCGGTGAAGATGGGTTAATCTTTCATCTCTCGGTTTTGGGGTTGCGATACAACTTGAGATGTGATATACGATAAATGTAATGTGTGGAAAGTGTGAGGATACAAGGAAAGTAAAATGTCTCAAAGTTTCAAAATTAGCAACCTGCAAAAAGATCTAAAATTCAAAAAATTTGTAACTTTCAATGCTAAAGTCCTAAAGTTTCATGATTCCAAATTTCAAAGTCTCATCTCATTTTAGCTTATACACTTATGAATAAAGTATACATTTAATTATATACTTACATACTAATATACCTATATACTAATTTTTTCTTACTATTAATAACAGTGAAACTACGTAAAGTATATCACAACCACACTCTCATGTACCTATTCAACCCCCACCAACAGTAAAATTGTTTGCTCTACCTTCAACAACTTAATTGCTCGCCTCAAATAATCCACCCTGAGCACACATTCTCATCAGCGAAAGTTGATTAACCCCACCGATTACAAATAACTCAATTTACGCCGCGTGTGTAGAGCTTACGAAACGTTCAGTAAAACGCGCTCGTGCACGCGTCGCAAATATGAAAATAGGTTAGAGCGGCTTCGCGCGGAATCTGCTTCTATCGGGCTAGTCCTGGCGAACTTTAAGGCCCTGCGAACCTTCCCACGCCTCACGTCCCTGAGAAACCACAGCGACCGTGTGCACAATGGGTTTCAAAGTCGGGGGAGACGGAAAAAAGGTGGGAGGACCAGAACGAGACGAAGACGAAGACACCGGCGGCTAGGCAGAGCGTCAAACGCATCCGGGGCAAAGAAGTCGGCTACGTACGCGCGTTAATAATGTTTCCGCTCGTTAAACGAGCGAGACGTAGCGCGATTACGTGTTTTGCGTTTCCCACAAACGAATACACCGGCCTTTTCGTAGTGTGCAAATGCTCCCCGGGGAACAGCGTACAGTCTACGGCAAATCTCGCTTTCTTGGGGAAATATGGTAATCGAGGGAAGAGTGTCAGTAGTTGATTTATGGAGGTTTCTGAAGGGGTGGGAGAACTTTGAAGAATTTGGAAAATTTGAAAAATTGAGAAAATCTGGAAAACTGAGAAAAGTGAGAAAATCTTGGAAAATTTATGAAATTGAGAAAATTGGTAAAATTTGAAAAATTGAGAAAATTTTGAAAATTAGTAAAATATGGAAAAATTGAAAAAATTTGTAAAATTGAGAAACTTGAGTAAACTAAGAAAATTGAAAAAATGGAGAAAATTTGTTAAAACTGAGAAATTTAAGAAACTTGAGACAATTGAGAAACCTAAGAAACTTAAAAACTTGAAAAACTTGAAAAAAGTCATAAAAATTAAAAAAGTATACAAAATTGAAAAGATATAAAATTTGTAAATGATAGCAAAATTTAATAATATAAAACCTTGAAAGCGCAAAAGTTATCAAACCCACTCACGAATTGAAAAATTAGCAAGTTAACGCGCGTGTCCTTATCTAAAGGAAGTGTACGTTGCACGCGAGCGTACTTACACGCGGATGCTCGCTATTCCTCGAGATCGATCCGCGATTACACACGATTGTGTGTCTTCATGAAAATTTCAAGACACGATGAGAAATCGTTTTTCTATGTAATACAGCATTCGCCACGCTGCAACATTCTCGTACGGACAAGGCGTGAAATCTGAGTGAAAGATTAAGATCTAACAAGACAAGGATGGACTGCGTGTTTGCAACAAGGTGAAGCGTAAGTGTCGTGTGTACCAATTACCGTGAAACGGGGTGAATAAGAATGAGACTTTAGATAAGGTTAAATAATTCCAGAGAAATCTGATACATATTACTTTTGCTGTACGTTTTTTAAATACTTTGGATGTTTAACAATTTAACATTTAATTGATGTACCTTTTGGAACCACCTTCACAATCTTTTCAACCACCTATTGTTATTCTCGTGAGTTGCTCTGTCTTTAAATATCAAACAAGTAATTTTTGCAGACTTTATTAGATACATTGATTACAATTTTGTAGTTTCTATCCATTACTCTTGACTGTAGAGAAAATTTGTTAAAATGGAAATTTGTTTTCTTTTAGACCCTAGGTTTGTAGACATCATCAGATGTTTTAGACATCAGCTGTAGAATAAAGAGATTCAATGATAAATACATAAGGAAAGAAGCATGTCTTCACCTCGTCAAAAGTTTATATAGGTGTTTATAGTAGTATCTTAACTTCTGTGATTCAAAATGAAGAATTCAAGATAGGTTATGTCGTACTCTGTACATCTAGATTTGAAACTAAGAGTGTTGCAGCAAAAGTTAGCTCTAAAGAATCTTCATAATTAATATAATCTTCCTAATTTAATACATAAATGAACATCTACTTCCTAATCAAGTCTCTCCAATCCTTACCAAGCTTTCGCCATCTCGAAATATCAGCAAGTTTTAATCGCACAATCCACGCGAACTCGTGATCCTCGGCTATCCCGTAAACAAACGATTTCCATGAGAATCGGGGGAAAAGAAGCCTCAGAACGGGTCGTTGGTTTCCCTTAAGAGAGTTGAAACGCGGCTACCAGAGGTAGCTCGAATAAATTAAAAACTTTCCGGCACGGGGCCAAGTTCAATGTCGGCTGACTGGCTGCCACGACGTCGACCTCGTCGTGTTTCCACGTAAACAGACCATTTCTGTCTTCTTTTCTTCGCATTGTATTCAATCCTCGGCCCCGTAATTGCCCTGTATTGTTCCACAATAATTACTCGAGAAGACGGACGAACGCTTGGCTTTTCTAGAATCTCAATTTCGCGGCAATCGAGATGGAAATTTCGAAAGTTATTCCAAAGATGCGGCCGCACGAGGGTTGAGCGAGGAATTAGGGAATCGAATTGAATTTGCTTTTTGCTCGGGGCACACGGAAATTTAAATGAACTGGAGATACAGAGATTTAGTGGAGGAAAAGAACCTGGAGGAAAATTGGGATTTCAGGATGCAGAGGTATACCGAGTTTCAGGATTTAGCATTGCAAGTTTAATACCGTTTGATATTATGTTCTATAATACATGAATGTGCATTCGTGATACTGCAGTTTAAGACTCGAATTTTTGCGAAGTGAATTTTGGGTTCCATTATGATTGTAGTATCGAGGATCTTTAAATATAAATTATGCTTAATATATCAAGTTTCTTCATTTAGTCAAACCTGGTAACTTAAATGGTACTCTTACTAGATTGCTATTATGCGCTTCTAAAGTTTCATCACTTTTTAACTTTATAAATTTGGGAATGTTATGAAGTGAGACAATCTATAAATAGGAAATTTGAATTAGCAAAATTTACCAAAATTTTTTATATAAGATGTATGATATATCCTAGGGTAGGTCGATGTTGTTAGCTAATATGGTCTATCAACGCAATTCCATATCAAATCATAGATACTGAAAACTGTGACGATCCTGAGTATTCGTGCACTGAGGTAATTACAGTGAGGTACTCCAAGCAGCTTAAATTTTTTCAAATCCTCCCCAAGTATACCTTGTATGCCCGCAAAATGTTCCATCATTACAGTGATTCGAAATCGGCATAATCCCCGAAACAGCTCGTAACCCGAACCGATTTTAGACCTCGTCTGCATAGATACTCGAGTTGTTGAATGGAACTCTATCGAGCTACTATGGAACGGCTGGCCCGGAAAAACAAGCCGATCGTATCGCGGAGCAGCGGTCCTCGAGATCGACTGAAGGAGTCGGAACTCGATGTAAATGCGATCTCTCAGCCTCTCTCGTCGCTTGCCATCTTGCCGGCACCAAGTGCACCCGCGGGAGAACGAAAACCAGCTAGGGGAACGTTCCCTTGCAAATGGAATGCAAAATCCTGGCCGGTGTCGATGCTCGTGGGAACTTTCGTCGTCGTCGTTGGTGAACACGGCGACGAAAGTCCCGACGAAAGGATTTCCAATCTCTTTTAATGGCGCATTAATCGCGACTCGGAGAGGACGGAACAGCCGGACCAGGGGAAAACGGAGCGAGAGGATAACAGAAAGGAGGGAGGCTCGTCGCGATAACCCTCCTACGGCACCAAACGGTTTTCAATCGACGACGACGACGAGGCGACCGATAGTCTGCGAAGTTTCCACCGAATACCGATTATCGATACTCCCGCATCCACAGGCTCAACGCGCGGCAATTTCTTGCGAGCGTTATGAAGTGCCGTTTAATGGCCCTTGCCTGATACCGAAGCGCACAGCTGACACTGGACTAGATGAACAGAACTTGAACGACTATCGAGTGATTCTTGCTTGGAAAATTGGTTTATGGACGTCGATGTACTTCTTGCTCTCTAATTAACACGATCGTCATCTACCTGTGTGCTTATAACAACCCTTGAAGTAAGGGTTCATTGTTAGATTCATCGTCAATTAGCAGGTGACTGATACTTTTTAGTTGGAGAGGTCTCAAGTTATTTCTTTATTATCAGCTGCTGTTGTCTGTCTCGTTACATATGTTACATGTATAACACTATGGACTCTGCTAAAAGTACCTATTTATAATTGTTGTGTTAAACTAAATGATGAGTGTGAATCATGTTTCAAATGCAAATGTGAACAAGAAGAACCTGACACTTGTGGTCAGACACTATAATATAAATTATGAATAACGAAGCTGTCAAGCAAGGGTGTATTTTTCTTACTGACAAGCAGCTCTAAAACTTCATGAGTTTGACAAATTTTTTTGAAGTTATTACTTATTATTACTTATAATTGCTACTGTTGGTTGTTTCACTGTGTTTAAACACCACATGTAAAGCTTTTGGTGACCACATAACTGCAGAGTCAGTTAACAGATATTTATTTCAAACTGTTGCATTCAACCAAATGGCAAATGACACCTCTTGAGTACAAATTTAATCTTTTAGTTTGAATTTAATCTTTGAATCTGTTAGTGTATATTAGGATATAAGATCTGTTATTGAATAAACATTAAGATGCTTGAAAAGTTATTTCCCTTTTCTGTATAATTTAACCAAATTTGCATCGAAGTAAGACCACTCCCTGGTCAACGTCCTTGGCCCAATTATCATTTCCTCCAATCAATCGAAATTACACACCCGATGAGATATATCGAAGAAACGAGAACTTTCAACGGAAATGCAGGAAACAAGCGGGTCATTCAGACAGGTTGAGTATAATTTCGCCTGTCATTAAAAATGCTAAGCTGTCAGGCTACGGGCAAGGCAAGTTGCACGAAACGGAATTACGCCGAGCGTCAGAAACTTTCGAGGATCATAACCTAATTGGCCTATCACGGATTATAATGAACCTGCTTGAAACTTATCGAACGGAAAGAAATTTCCGACACGAATATACTTCTGCAGGTTAAAGTACTCTTAATTATCGTTGCGGATCCAGGTAGAAATATTGCGAAGCAATTCTCGAACGTGAACTAAAAATGTCTTTCTTTGCTTGAGTTTAAGGTGAAGTTCGAGTGATTTGAAATTGAACTCAAATGCGTTCGGCGCGAATTAAGGCTAAGCTAAATTTACGTCGATTGTGACTCACGCTGCGAAAGAGGCTGCAGAAACTTGTCTTTGAATTGTACGAAGTGGATAGGCTTAATCAAAGCTCATCTTGGTGTATTAACTCTGCAAAAAATTTGTTATGATTTTAGAGAAGTGGTTTTGTAGATTTTTAGATATTTGGGTCATCAAGTTTCTGGATAGGTCCATAAATCCTTAGGTTTCCAAATCACTTTCTAAGTTTTCTAGGTTTACAGAAAGGTAGATTTATAAGCTTCTAAGTCCATAGCTTCTTAGATGGATTCTTAGATCCCTAATTCCACAGATATCTACAGGTATCTTAGATCCATAGGTGATTAGATTCATACATATCTACTTCTGAAGGTAGCTCCATAGGTAGCTCCATCTGACTAGGTCCATAAGTATTTAACTAGGTCCATAGTTTCAACACTTCACAATCCATAGATTGTGAATCCATAGATTCGATGATCCATAGATCATTAATTCCACAGATATCTTGATCCATAGATTCCTAGATTCACCGATTTCTCAATAGACTCCTAATTCCTTAGAATATATATTTATAGTATTCAGGTCCATATATCACTCATAGGTTTCTCAATTTATAGGCTCCTATTCTGTGGATACCAACATCTACAGACGTCTAGATCCACAACTGTTTAGTTAGATAAGTATCTTTTTCTGCAGGCTACTAGGTCCATAGGTGTCTGCTTCTGTAGGCTACTGGGTCCATAGATGTCTACTTCTGTTACTAGGTTCATAAGTATCTGAATTCTTAGGTTCCTAGATCGATAGGTTCCTAGGTCTATAGGTTCTAGATTCATAGATTTATAGATTCATAGACATAGTCTTATGTGTCCCACACATTGTAGACATATCTCTATATGTCTCCAAGTCCATGTCTCTACATGTCTCCAAATCTAAGTCTCTATATGTCTCCATCTCCACATCTATCTACTTTAATCTGACATCCACACATCCTCAGACCCCTAATATCTCTACACCCCTTCCACATTCACTTCGACCTTCCTCAACTCCTACTTACACTAAAATAACAAATACTCTACAATGACAGTCTACATCGTCTTCCTGTCAACACTAATTTGTCTGTTTACCAATGTTCTAACAATTGAATTTGACTTTTACGACAAGACACAACTTTGAATCAATGTATAATGATACTAAACGATATTGAGTAAGGAAGATATGTAGTTAACAGGGATTATTTGAATACAACGAATGTACAAAGGAATTCAGTACAGTGACTTGATACTGGGCCAAACGACAAGCAGCAGTTTGTCACGGATAAAACTGCCAATTGGCCATTGGCATCTCGACGGTCACTTTATATCTAGGGAAACGCTAAACGACAGACGACCGCGAGAATTACGAGCTTCGAGAAAAATGTGCAATTCGCCGTTGAAGAATTTGTGGCGTTCCAACAATTTCGAGAATCACGGCCGCATTTAGACGGACAAAGATATTGGATTCTTTAACCCTCCGTGTTTTATATTCGCGGTGAGAGTTGTGGGAAATGGCGTTGTGGAAGTATCGATAGTAGTTGTCGGACTGTGAGGTCAATGTTTTAACACTTAGGTGGATATTGAAATTACATTAAAGCATTTATATAGTCAGTATATAAAGTGAGTCATATTTTATTGGATATAATATTGAACCTCTTAATTAATTATCTACGAAATTAGTAGCTGGATCATTTAAATACTGTGATATGAAAAAAGTAGAGAAACGACGTTTGGTTATGTTGAATAGGAAAATTGTGAAATAGTGAAATTTTATAGTGAAATGTTGAAATAGTAAAATAGTAAAATGGTAAAATAATAAACTAGTAAAATAATGAAATAGTAAACTTAAAGGTAATAAAACAGGTAAACTACTAAAATATTAAAATACTAAAATACTAAAATACTAAAACACCAAACTAGTAAAATAATAAAAACCTCCAACACTTCCTACAATTCCCCTTCAAAAGACATGTTAACCACCAAGCCGTCAAAGTCAAATAATCAAACAATAATACTAACAATAATTACATTAACATAAAATAACCATAGTAAATGGCAAATTGCCTTTGGTTTCAGAAATTATTACCAAGTACGTAAGCAGCCATTTATAGCCACCAATTGATTCATTATTATGATGTGATACCTTACTATTTATTGCTACTGATTTATTACTGTGAAAGCGATAGAATTTCCGTGGGCAGACAATTCTCCGGACATGAATGCCATTGAAAATGTCTAGAGCCTACTTATATCATTTATACATTCATCATCGGTGACCATATTATTCAATTCAAAAATCACTCTGTGTGTGTGACAAAATAATGAAGACATAAAGGATATAAGATAATGTATGCAAAATACGGCATTGTGTTTAGTAGGAAATGTTGGATATTCTTATGAGAAATAGATGCAAAACTGATAAAAAATTCTTAATTAGTAAACTTTACTTGTTCAATCCTAACATTGTACAATTTCAGACTTTTCTAGGTTCTAAAAATTTCTAAATGTTCAAATACTTCAATTCCTAAATTGTCAAACTTTCAAAATTGTAAATTGCAAATTTTTAATTTGAGAAATTCCTAAAACTTCAAATTTCCAAATCTTTGAACTTCCAGATGTTGTACAAATTCCTTAAATGATGGAATCCCTAATTTCTGAAATTCCAAAAATTCCAAAAATTCCAAATCCCAAATATTCAAGAGTTAAAAATTTCTACACAAATTCCTAAATCCTCAAATGTCCGAATTTCTAAATTTCTAAATGTTCTAACGCTCGAATTCCTAAATTGTCAAATTATCAAAATTGTAAATTTCCAATTTTCAAAATTTCCAAATCTCTGAACTTCCACATGACAGAATATACTTGTATAATTTCCTAAAAACCAATAACTATAAAAACCACCTTACACAATAACAATATACAAAAGTCTAAAAAATCATTCGATATTACAAATTATAGAAAAAGTAGAAACTTGTTAAACGCTAATTAATTCGTCGTTCGACGATGTGGCCGATGTCCTTGGCAGAAGTTGACCGGTTTATTACGCGAATCCCGAAGCCGTGAACGTCAATGACAATCTCTGCAATTTGCTCGAAAAGCCGGAGAATCTTGTTCTCGAGCCTAATGACTCAACTCTTGGCAGATCATAGACCGAACATTTTATTTCTGTGCTTTGTTGTTTCGCTTAGTTTCTTGCATAATTCAGCAGAAAGATCCAGCAAGTTTTCGAAGAAGCTGCGTGAGAGGAGCTACCCGAATAGAGATCGTTTCGTAATACAATCGTGTAACAGAAAACATTGATACGGTATAATGTGGATTTATGATCTTTTGATATTTGGGTGTAGAAGATTTTGAAAATTGTAATAGGTGAAGATTTGTAATTTTGAGAGTTGATAAGTTTGGGAATTTAAAAATTAGAGGATTTGAAATTTTGGAAATTTTCAACATTTGAAGATTTGGGACTTTGGGAAATTAAAAATTTAGGGGTTTGAAATTTTGAGAATTTTCAATATTTGGAGATTTGGAATTTTGGGATTTTCAATATTTGGAGATTTGGTATTTTACTAATTTCAATATTTGAAGATTTGGAATTTTGCAATGTTCAATATTTGGAGATTTGGTACTTCACTAATTTTGATATTTGGAGATTTGGAATTTTTTAAATTTTTAAACTTGAGGATTTGGAATTTTGGAACTTTTAATATTTGATGATTTGGAATTCTATAAATGCTTAAACTTAGGGTTTTGAAATTATAGGAATTAAAAAATGTGGGTATTAGGGTGAATTTAAAAATTCACAAAATTCCTAATTGTATATATTCAGAATTTTATAAGACAATGTATAAATATGGAACAGTCCACTGTAAAAATGTATCCTCCGAAATAAAATTTCAGAATTTAAAAATGGAGACCCTCTCAGATTTACCTCTCACAATATACCAAAATGGTCCCTGAATCCAACAGCCTCCAATTCGATCGAAAATCAAGGGTGACATTCGCGAATAAAATGATGGACGGCGATGGGCGTTGAATGATTGCGCAAGAATTCTGTGCTGGTAAGGTCACCTCTGTCTCCCCATTTCAGTCCATAAATCATTTAGGAATTAACCCCTCTAATTGGTCCCTCGGTATTTAAATCGACGACACTCGGTCGCGGCTATGAGAACGCGGACGTGTAAAGCCGCGTACACGCACACTCTTTCATAGATCACGTTTTTACGCGGTCGATTTAATTCGCTCGTATAATTAGTCGCTGCTTCCCGAGTCAGCTCGAATGTTGTCAACGTTCTAATTCGAGTTTTCAATTCATCGTTGTTGAAAACTTCAGTGCCGAGGAATAAAATTCGAGCCAAGGTGACGAACTTGTACGATCATTTTCAGGAGTTTGATTTCGATTGTCGTTCAAGGTTGTGAAACTTGAGAGTGGGTTATAATTTAAGAGATCATCGTTACTGTGATTTATGGATCTTTGATATGTTCACTATTTGTAGCTGGTGACTCAGTCGTGATTACTACAGTCAGATTGTAATTACTATTTTATTGATTTGGCAGATGATATAAGGGCTTGTAGTTTGAACATAATGTCTGAGGTGATGTATGTTAATGGACAGTGGTATGAATTGTTTTTGATGATACTTTGGGAAAAGTACTGCATGTTACAAGGCTTTAGGTTTGAGTACATAGTATCTGACTTGAATATAACTTTATATGAGTCAACATCACATGTGTATACCCATATGCACATATTCATACATATATCTACCTACATGTACGTACGTATGTATGTACCCACATGAACATGTGTATATGTATATGTGTTCACGTGCATATATGCATATATGTACCCACATGCACATATGCAGATATGCACCCACATGTACATATGAATATACGTGTTCATATGCATATATGTATATATGTGTCCAGATACACATATGTATATACGTGTCCACATGTACATATGTATATATGTACCCATATGCAGATACATATACATATGTGTACCCACATGCACCGATGTATATACGTGTCCTCATGAACATATGTATACATATATGTACACACATGCACATATGTACATATGCATCCACATTCACAACGTGTACATGTACCAATACCTTCCTGTGATTAATCATTACTTGACCATAATTAATTATTAAGTCTTCTACTCATTAACATATGAATTTCCATATGTGAATTTGAAAATAGATACGAACATGATATGTGAACTTTGAAATTAAAGTCTACTAAAACTGACAAATAAACTTATCAAAACCATTCCTTCTACAAAAGTAGAATTTAATGAAATTGAAAAATAGTATATCTGTGAAAATGGAATTTAAAGATAGTTTGTAATATCGTTCTACAGAAGTAAAATTAATACTACTTCATACAAACAGAATTCAGAATAGAAATCGTACAGGGATTTCACAGAGGTTGGGAAACCCTGTTTGCACGATAAATCCAGGAGCTTCAATCGGTTTAAACGTGGATTTAACTACAGAACGATCCATCAAGCAGCTAACCAGAAAACGATTGATATTTCATCAAGCAGGCATCAATGGTCATTGAAGGCACGTGAGAACCGTCATCGCTGTGTCGATCTTGTGAATGCAACAGAATCGTTCGAAGACTTCCCGATCGGTTCACCGTTCGATCATCGGGATTCACGCGTTGATCGATGATCGATCGATGCGTGACGGCACGCTTCCCTTCCGTTTTCACCGAGTTGCAGAAGAGCTAAGGTTTCGACGAACCCCGAAGGAAACGAACGTCCGTTTGTTCCTCGTGTCACGGTTCGTGATCGACGAAACACGAGTGAAAGCGAGGAATACGAACAATCGGGTGTCGTAGGATCGTGAACCGTTTCGTGATTGCATACGTTCGTCAGAATCAAACTGCTTTCGATCTGAAGGGTTGACACAATAGCAACTTTCGTTTTGAAGTCTGTTTTCTTAGCTGGGTTCTTGAAACACTCGTACCAGTTTTCGTGTTGTTGCGTTTTGGTTATTTGTACAAGGTTTGGAGAGAGTTTTGGAGAGAGACTCTTTTACTGCTTAATATGACATTTTTTTGTACTGCTAACATTTATTATAAATACTACACTTCTTTTAATTATATTTAGAGTTTGATTTTGCTCTGGTCTTCAGTTTTTGATCTTCAATTTATGGTAGCTACAAAGTTGCATACCTAATTGGTCAAAGCTAGATCATTGCTTCCTGAGACGTCTGGAATCATCATACGAGGTTTTATGACGAAATAAAAAATGAAAAGGAGAAGTCGAGCAAGTTGCAAAGAAGAGAGCTTTGAGTGAAACGCTTTCATGTTATACGTGTTCACATGCTGCTGTACAGTTGAAAAATTCTTTTATGACTACTATAAATAAAGCCAGCTGCATTTCCTTTTATTTTCATCAGCATTGTGTCTTAGTAAATGTTTAAATCGTATTACTTTAGTAGTGAGTTCATACATAAATCATACATAAATCATATTCATAATTCATACATAAATCATATTTTAAAAATAAATATCTCATTTACTTCATATAGGTTTGTCATGTGAAACAAATGTTACTGTTCAACTTATTTTTACTTCATATTATGAATCATATGTATGTTTCAAATATACGTATACATATATATAGATGTACACATATATACATATACATATACATGTCATACATACATATAAATACACACACTCATGCATACATACATACACACATGCATACACATATACACATATACATGTATACATACATACATACGTATGAACGTATATATATGAACACAGGCATGCTACATATTAAATATAACATATGCTACATATTAAATGATAAACAACTTTGACGAGTCCCAATGTTGATTACGTGTTAATTACCATGTAGAACATCTTCATTAGCACTTGATGTAATATGTACTCGAACAATGATCGAGCTACAAGAACTAAACAAGTATCAATCGATCCCAAGAATCGACAACCACAGAAACCAGCCTTGAAGACCAATTCCAAATCTGTCTAACAAAGTAAACTAGACAACCCGGTTACACCGCTTCCATGAAACAGTCTGCATCGACTTTTCACGGGCAAAAGTAAGAAAGTGGAATTTCATGGATGCCTTCATAATTTCCCCCATGATTCCTCGAATCATTCTGACTCGATACAGAAAAAATTGTGTTATGGTTACTTTGAGTGTGTGGAAATTTAGGATTTTGAGAATTTGGAGATTTGGGAATTTGGGAATTTGGGGATTTGGGGATTTGGGGGTTTGGAGATTTGGAAATTTGAGGATTTGGGAATTTGGAGAGTTAGAGATTTGGGGGTTTGGGAATTTGGAGAGCTGGAGATATGGGGATTTGAAAATTTGGGAATTTGGAGATTTGGGAATTTGGAGATTTGGGAATTTGGAGATTTGGAAATTTGGAGATTTGGGAAATTGGAGATTTGGGAATTTGGAAAGTTGGAGAGCTGGAGAGTTGAAGATTTGGAGATTTGAAAATTTATCGAATCTCCAGATTTGGAGATTTGAGAATTTATAAACTTGACAACCTAAAAATTAACAAATTTCTAAATCCAAGAACCTAAAAATGTGCAAATTCCTAAACCTAATCGTAAAATCTGCACTTAAATATCTAAACGCAAGAAACCAAAGACTCGAAACTACGTACATCCAAAGTCCCAAACTTGAAAAGTCTCTAAAGAACTGTCCCCTTCCCTGTAACATCGTATCCAAAGCTTAAAAAATGCAAATGTTCAGAATTCGTAAACGAGATATCGAAGAATTCACTCGAACCGCGATCGATTTCGCGGAGATACCCCGACGTGACCATTCGCTCGTTCGTTCCAATTATTCAAATGCACTCTTGCACTCGCTGCACCTGTTGCATCGCAGACGGGGCCGCGCCATCGAACCGTTTCGCCCCGCGCTTCCTGAATAATTGCTCGAGACGCGGCAGGGAATATTTTACGCATAATTCCGTGGGAATATCGTTCAACAGCTTAGTTGCTCTTTGATACGCCCAGGGAAATTCTTTCTTTTGTAGACGTTGATGAAGTTAAGCCCACGTTTCTGTTTTTAATCCTTACGTTGCATCCTGTGCTTCCAGACTCTTATGTTTGTATGTTTCTCTCACGCACGGTTAGTATGGTAACTATTCGGTTTTAGTGCTCATTAAATACGTAGCCCCTTTTTAGTCTTAATACTCGGATTATGGGGTCTTTATTGGGCGCTTTATGAGTTTGAACTAAAGGAACTTTAACATATTTACCTACATTCTATTATTACTGAGAAATATTTCTATACTTTTTCTATTAATTTCTATTTTTCTGTGTTAACTTGTAATTGTTATTTATATTCGATACTCATTGTCGTTAGATTCATTGTGGAACACAATTTTGTTTAAAAAATTAAACATCGTGTCAGATCGCAAATTATTTTTATATTGTAATATACTTCAAATTTGATATTATCAATTTTATCTTGTATCATAAACTGATTACGTGACAGAATTTTAGTTTCATCTTTTTTCACATTTTGTTTGCCATTTTCTATACGTCAAATTCTATCAGTAATTTTATTTTTGACAAACATTCTGTTGATGAAATTTAGCACTTTTCACTATAATATGCATATGTAAAATTCAATCGATACCTTGAAAAGAAGAATTAAAATAAAATTTCAAAATAGAATTACAAAGAGTTGAAAATCAAATTCTGGAAGAATTAAAATAAAATTCCAGGTAAAAGTATTTATTATTGAAAATGTCAAATTTAAATAAACGACGTCTACATAAAATCTGCATTTCTCAGGTATAAAATCCACAATCTCGAGTCTACATTCCTCACAGGTAGCATTATATAAAACCGAAATTTCGGTTGCACAAAATCCCAAAATAACATCCAGCTGCCATCGACTCTCGCAAGAAAAAGTGGTCCTCGTCCCGAGGAGTCACTAATTTGTGAAGCTAATCTCGAAGCCGTCACCACAAATATCTAGAATCGTGTAAATTACCAGTAAGGTGGCATCCCGTGGTCGCAGTCTCATGTCCTCGAAGTAATGAAACGATAACGTCGCACTCAGCAGGATCACTGTTAATCACAGCGTACACTTAGCACAAACGAGGCATCACCATAAAGAGGAAACCGTAGAAACATCACGATCGCGTATATACTGGAGTCGATCGGAGGAAGAGGAGAGCACTCGCGACGTTCTCGAGGTCTAAGCAACGACTGGCTGCTACCAAGATGGCTTGGTGGCCAGCCTGGTCCCCGCGTTCGCCACAATAGAAACTGGTGGGAGATCAAAACGCTGACTGGTCGCTAATGCACGCGTATATACACGCGTTCTCTCCGGAGGTGCACGCGTGCCCTCCCGACGGGCTGCACGTGTGGGTCGGGAAATCCACCTGGAGGGTTTAGTCAGTGAACGGTCGTCGGCTTGCCAAAAGTGTAAGTGGAGACGGAATTGCGCAACCGGCTAACGGTTCGGTATGCTGAATGAATAAGCCGAAGCGTGGCGCGTTAATGAATCGATCGCGGAATGCTGCGAGGCGTTGGGCACGGGACTTGTTCTATTCTGTCTCTCCAAATCACCTTTAAGGCCTTCTTCAACACGGTGAATTAGACAGCACAATCATCGACCTATGATTTGAGGTTTATATTATATTCTTGGTCACGAGTCATGTGTGACGAATTGATGTGAAATTTAGTTAAGTCATTTACGAATTTTGGTTGGACTATGGAGTCCATGAGTAGAGTGGAGTACAATAAGTAGTCTGATTATGAAGACTGATAGCTTGACTTGCAGTATGAAGTTTAATAAGCCTAGTTACACTAAGGAGTTCAATAAGTAGTCTGATTATGAAGACTAATAACTTGACTTTGCAGTATGAAGTTTAATAAGCCTGGTTACACTAAGGAGTTCAATAAGTAGTCTGATTATGAAGACTGATAACTTGACTTTGCAGTATGAAGTTCAATAAGTCTGATTACACTGAGGAGTTCAATAAGTACGTTGATTATGAAGACTGATAATTTGACTTTGCAGTATGAAGTTTAATAAACCTGGTTACACTAAGGAGTTCAATAAGTAGTCTGATTATGAAGACTGATAACTTGACTTTGCAGTATGAAGTTCAATAAGTCTGATTACACTGAGGAGTTCAATAAGTACGTTGATTATGAAGACTGATAATTTGACTTTGCAGTATGAAGTTTAATAAACCTGGTTACACTAAGGAGTTCAATAAGTAGTCTGATTATGAAGACTGATAACTTGACTTTGCAGTATGAAGTTTAATAAGTCTGGTTACACTGAGGAGTTCAATAAGTAGTCTGATTATGAAGACTGATAACTTGACTTTGCAGTATGAAGTTTAATAAGCCTGGTTGTACTAAGGAGTTCAATAAGTAGTCTGATTATGAAGACTGACAACTTGACTTTGCAGTATGAAGTTTAATAAGCCTGGTTGTACTAAGGAGTTCAATAAGTAGTCTGATTATGAAGACTGACAACTTGACTTTGCAGTATGAAGTTTAATAAGTCTGGTTACACTGAGGAGTTCAATAAGTAGTCTGATTATGAAGACTGATAGCTTGACTTTGCAGTATGAAGTTCAATAAATCTGGTTACACTAAGGAGTTCAATAAGTAGTCTGATTATGAAGACTGATAACTTGACTTTGCAGTATGAAGTTTAATAAGTCTGGTTACACTAAGGAGTTCAATAAGTAGTCTGATTATGAAGACTGATAACTTGACTTTGCAGTATGAAGTTCAATAAGTCTGGTTACATTAGGAAATTCCACTAAGTAGTCTGATTAAATGTGGAACATAATGTATAATATTAGACTACGAAGTCTAAGAAGTAGTCGATTAGACTACAAAGTTGTAATAGATAATCTGATTAAACTATGAAATTTTAGAATCTGATCAGATTATGAAGTCTAATAGTGAAACTAAACTATAAAGTTCAACGAGTAGGGTGGAGTCCATGAAATCCTAATTATAAAGTCCGATAGTTTGAGTGCAATATGAAGTCTAATAAGTCTAATTACACTAGCGAGCTCCACAAATAGTCTGACTGAATGTGAAGTACAATGAATAATATTAGACCATGAAGTCTAAGTAGTCAGGTTACACTGCACAGTTCTAACAGATAATCTGATTAAACTATGGAATTTTAGAGCCTGATCAGATCACGAAGTCCCATAGCGAAACTAAACTACACATGTGACAACGAGAACATAATTTCAATTGATTCTAAACATGAACAGGTCCCCATGTCCAAATATATCAAATGATATCAAGTACAAGAATCAACGATTATTCCTTTCGAATCTTTGTTTAACGCCTTGGTAATACACGATACTATTAATGATTGCAAATGGTTATGTCTAGGTCTCAGAATCGTACTATGCTTGTTCTGATTTATTTCACATGCACTTAACATTATTAACCTTTCGCCTCACTATCTTTTCAGCTGTTACGTCAGTCGGAACCTATTATTCACTTCTGCTATGTTAAGACAAACACAATATACTTAAAATGTTGTGTAAACTATAATTGTAATAAACTACAATTATTTATTCTAAAAATGTGTCTGGTATTTCACGTTTGGTTCGCGTCAGAATAATGTATATGTGGTGTGTATGTACTTGATACGTATGTGGTACATATGTATTTTATATATTTTTCAAATTAATTATTAATCTTGTACACTTTCAGAAGAGTTGTAATCTTCATTTAATTATTGTCGATTTAAAATCAGTAATATATTGCATACACAAACATATGTACATATGTGATACATATGTGATAAGTAACATACATATGTCACCCTTGTAAAATATGTAACATATGTAATACTTATGATACGTAATATTTTATTTCTTCAATTTACAAAAAACATCCCCATAGAAATGAACAAAATACTCCAAAAATAAAATAACACGTAAAAGAATAAAAAATTGTGAAACAAGTTAAGAGAACAGTTTCAAAAGCAAATCAATCTCAATAGCAGATACCGTTTACAGGGCACAGTTACATCGCTGTGTAAACGCCGGACAATTCGAAATATCAACTCAGTTCCATCCCGTGATCGATGTCCGAGCTTCTGATTCAGTGCAAGACCATGTTCGAATTTACTCGGATCCATATCATGCGTAGCGGAGAATAAGGGGACACAATATCCGTGTGGCAGCGTTTAATTTACTTAACACGGATATGCAACGCAGCCTGAGTATCGTCCACGCTCCAGTAATTACGCATGCAATTTCACTGCAAGGCCCTTAGGGTACGTCGAGGTCAAGCAATCTCACGGCGCCAACTCCCTGACAATTTCGCTTTTCGAATCGAGACCACGGCACCGATCGAGCATGAAACGCACTCATTGTCGGTGATAGGCCGGGTTTAGGTCGAACAAATAGATTTACCTTGAGAGACAAGGTTTAGACAAGATTAAAGATACATTTTTTGCGGTTTAGTGTGTTGGAAAGATAAGTAGGTAGAAATTTTGTGTGGAGGTAAGTGGAGAGTAAGGGGAAGATTTGGGAACGCGGGGGATGAGACATTTGGAAATTTTAGAAATTGGAGATGTGGAGGTATGGAAAGGGAGTTTGGGACATTGCTAGTTTGGGACATAGCAAGTTTGGGACATTGGTAGTTTGGGACAAAGCAAGTTTGGGACATTGGTAGTTTGGGACATAGCAAGTTTGGGGCATTGGTAGTTTGGGACATAGCAAGTTTGGCACATTGCTAGTTTAGAACATTGCTAGTTTGAGAAATTAGGAATTTGGGAAGTTTGAATATGGCAAAGTTGGAACTTGGGGAAGTTAAAATTTGGGGAAGTTGGAATTTGGAGGAGTGGAAATTTGGGAAAGTGAAATTTGAGGAAGTTGGAATTGGGGAAAGAGAGATTTGGAGAAGTGGAAATTTGAGAAAGCTAGAATTGGGGAAAGTGGAATTTGAGAAAGTAGAAATTTGGAAAAAGTGGAATTGGGGAAAGTGGTAATTTGAGAAAGTTGGAATTGGGGAAAGTGGAATTTGGGGAAGTGCAAATTTGAAAAAGTTGGAATTTGGAGAAGTACAAATTTGAAAAAGTTGGAATTGGAAAAAGTGGAAATTTAGAAAAGTTGAAATTGGAGAAAATGGAGTTTGTAGAAATAGAAATTCGAGAAAATAAAAATGTAGAAAAGTGGAAATTGGACAAAATTGAAATTTGGAAAAGTGGAAATTTAAAAAAATTAAAATTTGTAAAAGTGGAAATTTGTGAAAGTAAAACTTTGCAAAAGTAGAATTTCTAAAATTCAAAACCCGAAAATTTGAACTCCATTTTATCCACAAAATGAACAAACTAGCCACCTGAATTTCCAAGCATAAAAATTGAATTCCCAACGCAAAGATAAATGGAGAACAATTTTCTTCCTTACCCGAAGAAAGCAAACATTGTATCGAAGTGTACATAAGATAGCATAGCATACGTAGAAAGTAGATCTCGTGGCAGAAAAATATTTCTCTTTGAAGAAGTACTAATTAAGTTTCATTCGCGAATCAGCATTGAATCGTACCTACATTCGTTGAAGTGGTACGATAACGGTGCACACGCAGGGCTTCGAAGATACAGCCGATATTCTTCCGGTTCTTTTCTGATCACTGCTCTCGAAACTAGGTCGTCGATCGATTGAATTTTTTTGACGAACATAAATTGCAGTGGGCTCTCGTTGCACATTTGTATTCGCTCCAGTTTGATCACTGATCGAGTCTAAAGGTGCATTTGCACTGGAGGTCCCTATGGACGAACGGTGGAGGTTTGCTCATGTTCATAATTTCAATTCTTTGAATTTTCGTATCTTTACTGTTATGGATTTTTACATTTTTAAATTTTTATATTTATGGGTTTGGACGTTTTTGAACTTCTACTTTTCTAAATTTTTAGTTCTGAGAATTTTTATATTTTTAGATTTCTGTATTTCTGGATTTCTACATTTCTGAATTTTTACATTTTTAGATTTCTATATTTCTGGATTTCTACACTTTTGAATGTTTACTTTTGTGAATTTCTACATTTTTTAATCTCAATATTTCTGAGTTTCTAAACTTCTGAATTCTGTAATTTTTCAAATTTCCAAGTTTTGCAAGTTTTCCAAGTTTTGCTTCCTTACTTCTGAAATTTCACAAGTTTCTCAAAATTCTCAATTTTCTCAAATTTCTAAAATCTCTCAAATGTCTCAAATTTCTAAATTACCAAATTTGTTACCAAAATACTTATACTTTGAAATTAAAAATATTTTTGCACCCGAATGACTATAAGTTCAAAAACATCGCAATTTAAACACAACAAGCAATACACTTCCATGAAAATTCTGTTAATCATACACTTCATTTGTTTCTGGCAATCATCAAATTCCGGAAATTTATGTTTTCCTCCTTTAGGAAAATCTGGAACTGTGCAAACTCAAATTAAACACATGTTCCACAAGAACACACGCAAGAAGCTCTTTCCCCGGATGAACAGAAAGAAAAAAAAGTGATTGGTTCGAAGGAAAGTGGAATGTTTGTTCATCGTTATTTATTTTGCTTCACCCGTTTTTATGTTCCCAATACTGCTACTTTGCATCCACTCGGATCCTCGTTTTATCTTTAAAGGAACGCCATAAAAAGTTAACGATAACGTAAATTAATAAATTTGGAATTTGGCAAACAAGAAATGGTATATATAAAAAACATATGACATCATGTTTCAAATCTATAAACATCGTTGTAAAATTCTTATAATAGATTCCGCTTAGCAACACGAATTTTGTATTAGCGGCTCAAGCTGTATATTTTATTTTTATACTTTGACATTCATTATCATAATTTTGTATTTTTAGAAGTATGAAGAATATGGCTTCTTTTGTATTAGCGACTCAAGCTATATATTTTATTTTTATACTTTGACATTCATTATCATAATTTTGTATTTTCAGAATTATGAAGAATATGGTTTCTTTTGTATTATCGACTCAAGCTATATATTTTATTTTTATACTTTGACATTCATTATCATAATTTTGTATTTTTAGAAGTATGAAGAATATGGTTTCTTGTTTTAGTGTTACTTCACGCATTTGTATTTGCACGTTTAAAAGTATTGCGAAAAGGTTTCAAGAATTCATCTGTCGTTCCAAGTTTCTGAGTTTTTAAAATCACAAAAAATTCCTAAATTCAACTCCATTGTCTCAGTGTCTCCCCTTCAAAAAATCCCAAAAGTCTCAAAATTTTCAATATGTCGAAGTTCCATATTTGAAAACACTTGAGATTATATTACAGAAGGCAGACAATTATCAACCAGATGAAAATCGAGAGCAACTACTCCGAAAAGAAAGAGAACGTTCTACGATGTTTCCAATATGGTCGACTGTTCTACTATCGCGGGAATCGTTGGTAAATTGTCGCTCTATATCCGGCTCTCACGATGAGCAACAAAGTCGGTTGCCGTGATAGCGGTATCCCCGACGAATCATCCGTCTACAACAGAAACCTCGAGATACGAATCGCTCCATCTTGGCTAACAACCGAAGATTAACGAGTTGCTTTATCCGCGGACGTACAACAGTTTGCGTTGAATGAGCCTCCGCGTTTATCCCTCTCTTTTCGTGGGGGAATTTCCTCAGAATGCTGGGCAGAAAATAAAAACCGGGGACGACTGTCTGTACCGAACTTGGTTTCAATTTTATGTTGCTCGACTGACGTTCGAAGAATAAAATCTTGGCTTACTTGAAAACGCATTAAAATAATTACTCTTGCGTTTCTTATGATCATTAAGATTTGTGCGGTGTAATTTACTTGATTGGGATTTTATGATGTTGTTGGGTAGTGTTGGGGAGATTTCTCTGTTTTTTTTTTATGAGTGTAGGAATTTTACTATTTGAGAATTTGGAGAGGAAGGTTGAAAATTTGAGAATTTGGAATGTTAAGGATTTGGGAATTTAGGTATGGAACTTGTGGACCTCTTGGACCTTAAGCTTATAAATGTGGAAGAACAGATGTTTGAAGCAACTTTCAGACATTGTAACTCATGAAACTTCAGAACCTTGATCTAAATTTTTTAACCTTGAAATACAGAAAGCTTGAGAGTCATGAAGAGTGTAAAAATTAAACTTCAGAACTGTAGGTCATTCTGAGTCCTCAGAATCTCACAAATTTGAAATCAGGGAATCTCAGAATCCTGAGACCTTAGGAACCTTGGACTTTAGGAACCTTGAGACCTTGGAACTCATGAAACTTCAGGACCTTGATCTAAATTTTTGAACCTTGAGATATAGGAAGCTTTAGAGTTATTAGTAGTTTGGGAAGTAAACTTCAGAATTGTAAGACATTCTGAGTCCTCAGAATCTCATAAATTTGAAACACCACAAGTTTGAAATCTGAGAATCTCAGAATCTTTAGACCTTATGAACCTTGGACTTTAGGGACCTTGAAACTTTGAACTCACGAAACTTCAGAACCCCGAAAGTTTATTACAGAACCTTCTACCATCGTAATTTTTTAACAAAAATACAGTACACCATAATTTATAGCGAAACTCGATAAAAATGCATAAAACATCTTAAAAAAAAAACCTCGATAAAACCATAATTAACTCAACTGCATCTAATCGAGCATTTTAACGATCGAGAATTCTGTTACAAGCTTTTCTATCTGTAACTCTTTTAATACACCATTTTTCTGAACCTTTTCAGCGAGCTTCTAGTTTTTTGATCTTATTTTGGCTGGAGTCCAAGTGTCGACTACACCCTTTTTCCTTCATTGTTTTTGATAATTTACCGCTTGAACGTCGACGCCCCGGCATTCTTTTGTTCGCAAAAGACGATTACACTTTGCAGCTCGTGTCAAACCTTCTTTTTCCCTCTTTGTGGAAAGCGTTTCTCCGGTGTTGTACGACATAAAGTACCTGGTAACACGTGGCTCATGAACTACGAGCTTCATCCTAAATAACTTGCTACAATAACGTACTACCGCGACAATGAAATTTTCATAAAACTTTTAAAAGCGTGAAAATTTACCGTGTGACGTTTTATTTACGCGGGAGTTACTTCACTGACGGCACGTCGCAAGTTGTGTCAAAACTCTAATTATTATGAACGTCAACTAATTCTCAAATTTTTATTTTCAAGTCGTAGAACGTTAGTAGGAAATTATGACACTTTTTATTTTATTATTTTGAAGTTAATATTTTCAATTCGTTTTGTGATATTGGTGAATTGTGCTGAACAATGTTTTTGTATTTTTTGAAAATTATTTGTAAATTTTTTTAATTCGCAAATGTTTAGAAACCAAGTTTCTGAATTACTAAATAGCTAGGTCCTCAAATTTTTAAAATTTCCAAATTCTCTCAGATTATAGATTTTTAAGTTTGAGAGATTCCAAATTGTAAAAGTTCTCAATTTTCTGAATTTGTAGATTTCAAGGTTTCTAATTTCCTAATTTCCCAGTTTTCCAATTTTCCAATTTTCCAATTTCCCAATTTCCTAATTTTTCAATTTTCCAATTCTCCAATTCTCCAATTTCCCAGTTTTCCAATTTCCCAATTTTCTAATTTTCCAATTTTCCAATTCTCCAATTCTCCAATTTCCCAGTTTTCCAATTTCCCAATTCTCCAATTTTTCAATTTTCCAATTTCCGAATTTCTGAATTTTCCAAATTTCCAAACTCTCAAATCTCGAAATATGCAAACCTCAAAATTTCGAATCCACAAATTCCCAAATCCCTAAACCCTCAAATCCTTAGGTTCCAAAATCCCTAGATCCCAAAATCCCTAGATCCCCAAATCTCTAAATCCCCAAATCTCCAAATCCCCAAACTCCAAAATTTGAAATCCCTAAATCCCTAAATCCCAAAATTCCAAATCACACCACCCTCCACAATATTCCCATTCTGTCACTAAAGTTATTTACATACACTTACAATTACTTGTTCGATTACGTTCTCTAGATATCCGTGACTGGTGATTATGATGATCGACGTGTTAACTGGCTAATTACATACGAACTTTCTAAAGGGAAACTTAAATTAATTGCTAGAAAATAAAATCGCGTGTCCTGTTTGGTTTATACACGACAGCGTTTCACCTCATTTTACTCCACCTCATTACTTTTTAATTAACGATTCCTGAATAAATCGATCGATCGTAAAACAGCAATAAAGTGACGCTTTCGATTGCTCGCATTAAATTTTCTATATCAACGTTTATTAAACTATAGGCCGCTATCCTAAATTGAGGCATAAACCGAAATATTGAGGGCGCGGACGTTTATTTCAGATACATGAATTTAATGAACGTGTCTCATCGAAAGGTAATTTTTGTTTTATTAATTTTTGTATATTCGAAACAGATATGCAAATTACCTCTTTCATATGTACATTATTTATCAATAATATAAACTATCGATTGTTATATCTCTATTTTATATTCAATGGGCTCACGAAAATTTATTTCAGATACAGAAATTTAAAAAAGCAAACACATCGTTAAAACCTGATTTCGTCCATTAATTCTTATATGTTCGAAACAAATTCCAAAACTACTTTTTTCAGGCCTACATCTACCAAAGGACTAAATTATTCACTTCTGTATCTCAATTTTATATTTAAACCAAAGTCGCGAGATAATCTTGATGAAAGAGGTCACTCACGAGGAAAGTTCACCGAATAAAACAAAACCACAAATTTATAAGGTAGACCTTTTATTTTCGCTCTCTCAATATTCGCATCAAGTGATTCACCAAATCGTTAAGCAGCCTCGATTTTGTTTTCGCCACAGATTCCAAGAAATTCCGTTGTTTTCGCTTCGGTTGTGCTTGATATCGTGGAATCGCGCGAAGTGGCTCTCGCAATTTATTTAAATCGAGGTTCTTCTGCTCGCCAGCTTGCTGAAGAGTCGCGTCTCTCGCGAAAGCAGCCTCGTTAAAAACAACTGAAACGTTTAACCGCCTCCCTCCGGGTGAGGAAGGATGAGAAGCAACAGAAAACAATTACAGCGGCGGGTAACTTTAACGTTAATCCCTTTCGTCGAGAAGCAGCCAAGAGTTAGAGACAGGTGCTACAGGGGAAATGTAGGTCAAAGTTTCGTGTTATAAGAAAATAGCGTCGGTGAGATGCAAATGAGACGATAAGATGAATTTTCTTCTTGCAGTGATTCTCAACTTTGTTTTCTTATAAAACGCTGTTTATTTTAATATTCAGCAATTCTGGTAAAATTGTGTTGATTATTTCTTACAGTTATTATTTATTTTAGAAGGATAATGTTTGAGGGTGTTATGTTAAATACTTGGTGCACTGAGTTTGCTGTGTTGTGTATAATATATAGTGTAATGTGACTATAGTATAACGTGAGGTTATAGTATAACGTGAGACAGCTGTACATGTGTATAATATAATTTAAAGCATGCGGTTAATAATACAGGGTGTTTCACAATTAGTACTGGTCCTTGAAATGGGAGGTAGCTGACGTGATTCTGAATAAGATTTCTCTTTGCAAAAATTGGTTTTGAAGCTTCGTTTTTGAGTTATTAAGGAAAAACGCGGTCCAATTAGAACGCGAGGTTTACGCATGCGCAGACGCATGCGCAGACGCAAAAGCGACGTCTTCGAGCCTAACGCCTGAACGCATGACTTCATTAAAATTTGCCAAGAAACTATCTCTCTAAGCAAACTTAAATTAAATATATATTTTCCATGGTCCTTCCCACTATTTTCTTTCAGTACAAATTACAATAAGCACAAGAAAAAACAATAATTTTCTACGGATCGTTGAAGAAGTATTAAAAAAGGGAAATAGCGAATGATCATGAGGATGTTTTCCCAGCAGTTTCCGGTTAAACGGAGCATCGGAAGATCGTCGATTATTCACGGTTGTTTCAGTGTTTACCATTTCAAGCTCGCCATTTACAGTATGCTGAGCCATGTTTTTCGGCGGGACGTCGAACCGAGAGAAGCGTCGAACCGGAAATTAATCGACGCCGTTACGCACTAGCGGTAACTAATACAGCGACAATTAATCACTTGACAGCTGTAATCCCAGGCATTGATGTATCTGTATCCTAGTCCCTTCCATAAATTACTCCCATCGTATCGTTCGTCTTTCCTCTCCATTTGGACGTAATAAAACTTTAATCAGGATCTTTGAGTTCTTTGTTACGATTTACCGACGATCATACGGAAACCGTAATGGCGGGCGCTGGGGTCAAAGGCAACAAAAAACGGAAGCTAAGTAGTTCACTGTATATTATAGTCCTTGATACAAATATTTATTATTTTTATTACGTTTATTATGTCAAATAATATGTAACATTGTTTCATGTCGTTAAAATACACATATGATAGGTTATGTGATCCATGTATAAAAATAATACACAATGTAGAACATATTTGAAAAATGATTTAGATTGAATGAATATTATGAAATTGATTAGTGTATTTCTTACATAAATGATTTAATTGAAATATTTATTTGAAGTAAATTCTCATAAACGAAAAAGAACGTACAAAATGAAATGGTCTGCGAAGGAATAAAATGAAATAAACTTCAATGCAGCATAAACTTGCAATATGAAGTTTTTCGAAGCAAACGCTTCAGATTTCACAGCGAATTCAAACGAATTTAATGTGCAAAAGATGGAAATGAAAAAACAAGTTTACTAAAGAAGATGCATATTATAAATATTTCGAGCACCTTTCTACAACTTCAAGAAATAGTCATAACGAAGAAAGAAGCGATAATAAATTAAAGCAAGAATCTTGAAGATTTCTCTGTAATTAAATTTAACTCTTCAGAATGCCTTAATCACGTTGAAATTTCATGTGTCAGTAGCAGAGTAAAAAAGTATACATACAACACGAAACGAACAATGTAATTATGAATTCGGCTCTCAAGCTCATTTTACATGACCTTTCCCAGCATTCTAATGATAATTGTACAGTTACCGTTTTCAGCAACGGTGTAATACTTTTCTGTCGCGTTACGTCTGGGTCAAGGATGTTCCAAAGGTGTATCCTGATGTATCAATCGTTTGTTTCGATTGTGAGTTATCGGTGGTCGATCTTGTGCATTGTTATGGTCGTATCTTCACGAGCTACTTACGCTACGTCTCTGTTTCCGGAATGAAGTTTTCAAAATGGCGGATGACAGACGTTGCAACTTTATATCTCAAAATAATCCAGCTACAATTTTGTACTTTATTAACCTTATAATGACTAATTATTATATGTTATTATATGTCCAATTGCTTTATGATTTTCATTATACTTCTAATAACTAATTTTTCATTATAAGTCGAATAACTAACCTTTCATCATATGTGTAGTTACTATACTTCATATGTTACAAGGTTATCAACTGATTGAAACAGTTTCATATATTTTTAAGTATGATTTTATGAACTTGAATAAGTGAAATAAATTTAATGGAATTAATGAACAAAATACATAAATAAAAATTAAAGTAATAGTTCGAATTATAAAATACCTACTTTAAAATATTTTTATTGTCACATAAAAAGGCACGTTCTCTAATAATTTGCTTCATGAAAAAAATTAATAAGACACATATAAGTATTTCATAATTTTGTATGTATTATATATAAATGTATAATTTTGGAACATTTGAAACTAAAAAATAAAGAAATGGAAAGAAGAGTTTGTTACGAAAAGTCATAAACAACTACCATTTTAGTGACCCGATTTACAATTCCAGTTCTAAAATTCGCGAAACTAAATCATCGTGTGTCAGATCACGTATATAACTTCGAGTATACTATAACAGATTCCAGACTCTAGATTCCAGATCAATAAACAGAATAATTCTGCTTATAAACGAAAACGGATTGAAATTCCCATTCCACGCATCAATTCTAACTGAAATCTCAAATCTCAAATTAATCTCCCCTTCATAACAAAGCCTTCGTTTTGCATCAGATTTGCACACCATCGCGCATAATTTCGAGCATTCTAGATCGACTGATAGAATAATTTTACTGACAAACGGAAATGCGTAGGAACACCCACTGCAACTCTTAATTTATTTCAATCGAAATCTTGAATTGTTATCTCTTTCATTATGTGCTTTAGTCTGTAAACCTTCACGTTACATGAAAATTTCATGTACTTCGTATCGGGAAATAGAATCAGTGTTTAAAAAAATGTAGTAATAATGCATCAACTTAAACTTAAACTCCTAAAAGCTTTCTGAAAGCTTCACTTTGTATTAAATTTTCATTGCTTGAAAATATGAAGCACTTGAAGTATAAAACAATAATTAATACATGAACTTTCTACAAATTTAAAGTTAAACTTCATACATCTACCTGAAAGCTTCACTTTAAATTAAATTTTCATTGCTTGAAAATTTGAAGAGACAAGATAAAATGAGCTATAAATAACAATGAAGTTTGACATCAAATTCGATTAATAACCTTCGATCGATATCCCTCTATGTTAAAATCGCCATCTTTAACGCACAAATGTGATTCCATACCGCAAGAATAACTTAAAACACAACAGAAATACCAATCTCATGCTTCAATATATTTCAAATTAAAATCCACAACCTGTAATTACTTTCCACGTGTTTCCAGACCTTCATGCTATTGCGTCATTTAAACCGTTTCAAATTGAAAGGTATAATTCTACTTAAAAAACGAAAACAAGTGAAAACACCAATTCCATACTTTAATCGACTCCGTGTTACACTGCCAAACCTCACGCTATTACCTCCTTTACATTAGAACCTCCATCTTGTAGACACTCACGCAATAACGGCAACATTTCAAACATTCTAAATGAAAGGACACAATAGTTCTGTGCGAAAAAGAAGGAACTGTTCATTTCACGCTTCGATCTACTCCTGATCTACTATTGATCTTTATTCAGATCGTAGAACTGTTGCTATTTTTTTTATCTGTAGATGCTTCTTTTTAGAACTTCAAACTGTTAGGTTGACGTGTGGAGTATTTCTTTTTGAAACATATAATCATATTTAATAAGTGAGGACCGACATACTTGTTTCACATTCTAATCTTACTACAGCTACCTCTTCCTATAGATTAGAAGCTTCATTTAGTCGAAATCTTCAAACTATTATGTCAAGGTGTATAGTATTTTATGTTGAAACATGTGATACTGTTTAATGAATAAAAAGAAAGAGAACTGGTATTTCACTTGATCTGCTCCACATTTAGGTCCTGTAGTTCTAACTGATCTTGTCCTCCACATTAGAAGCTTCATTTATCATGAAATTTTCAAGCTATGTCAACGTGCAAGGTATTTCACCTTGAAATGTATAATCCTATTTAATAAATGGAAACAGACATACTTATGCTGCATTGCACTCCACATCCAAATCTCCACATTACAACTGTAGCTACCTCTTCCTCCACATTAGAAGCTTGATTTAGTATGAAATCTTCAAACTACTATGTCAACGTGTGTAGTGTTTCAACTTGAAACGTGTGATACTGTTTAATAAATGAAAAGAAACAAACTTAGTACTTATTTCCCTTAATGTACTCCACATTTAGGTCCTCTAGTTCTAACTAACCTTTTATTCCACATTAGAAACTTCATTTAATATAATAATATGAAATGTTCACTTTATTATGTTAATGTGTAAACTGTTTCACCTTGTAATATCTTTCCTAAAAATCAAACAATCCTAATACTTATTATATCTTATAATCTACTCCACATTTAAATTGTACAACTATTCCTCCACATTAGCAGGTTCATTTAACATCAAACCTCAAGCTCTTACACCAACAAGTAACTTTACCTTGTAATATCCTCAGAAAAGAAACAAACCTACTTATTTCACGCTTCAATTTACTCCACATACAAATCCCACAATTCTGATGGTTAGAACATCTATTCATCCACGTTAGAAGCTTCATTTAATACGAAACCTCAAGCTATTATTTCTAAATGTGACTCTTGGCGTTCTTAAAAAGATCCACTTATTTCACGCTTTAATCCACATTTAAACCCTATCATTCTATCTTCCACATTCTGGTCCAGAATTCGCTAGTCTAGTACTAGCTATTATACCAACATATCAGCTTGTTCCCCTTAAACAACAGAAGCACTGATTTCACGCTTCAACCACCGAATTAAAATCTTAAACCTTTAATTATGTTTCGTATCAAGGCCACATCTCGCACGTGATTTCACGCACTCCAGACGGAGATTCAAGACCGCGCTATTCTTAGCTGAGTCTTTCCTTCCGGTTTCTCATTCACTGAACGAACACGTGGAAGGTGTGAAAAGATGATAGCGGAACACGTGTTCCGGATGCAGCGCCATTAACGCGTCCATTACGACATCGACCATTGTCCTTAAGATCCGCTCGTTATATGGCGTATGTATCACGGCTTCGGTTTTTACCGGCTCGACCATTCAGCTGAAATTTCTTTGCGTCCGAACGAGACCCGACGTTTGAATCGTTCAGGCGATTAAAAGAGAGGAGTGTCGCAACCGGGGTCGAAGAAGAAATGCGAAGAGCAACTTGTTGAGCGCCGGGCGGCGGAAGAGGATGAGGCGTTGACGGGCGCAGACTGTTGAATTTAAGCATTTCCATCGTCGACCGTAAATTGATTTTTTTACGCCGTGTTGACGAAAGTGCAACTTCTGTGGCGAACTGATAAATTGGTTTCTTTGGGAGGTTTATGGGGAAAACGTCTTGAACTCGATCGGATTCTCATCGTGAAATTTTATCATTGAGGTCTTGGAAATTTTGAGATTACTCTGAGATTAAAATGTTTGAAAATTTTTAGAGTTCATAATTTTGGCGTTTAAGTATTCGAGAATTAAAAAAATTTGGGATTAGGTGTTTAAGAACTTGAAAATTTTTGAAGATTGGGAATTTAGCTATGGGACATGAGAATTTGGGAAATTAGGGAATTTGAAGAATTAGTGATTTGAAATCTCAATAATCGACAAAATTGGGAATTTGAACATTCGTGATTTTGAAAATGTGGGAATACAGAGAAGTTAGAAATTGTGATATTCGAAAATTTAGAAATTTGAGAATTTGGAAGTTTGAGCATTTGAAAATATAAACTTTAGAAATTTAGAAACTTGAGAATTTTAAAACGTCTGAAAATTGAATCCTTGGAAATCTAACAACCGACAAATCTGTGTCACTACAAACTTAAAAAACCGAAAATTGAAAACTCCGAATTTCCGACCCTTGCAAATTTAACCCCTACCTTAAATATTTCAAAACACATTAATTAATAAATTTCCATTTCTGAAAACGTGACAACCAACTACCCCAGAATAAATAAACTGAAACTAATTTCTGGATCCAACACCGCGTTAATCCAAACAAATCAAATGCAATTTACGCAGCTTGAAAAGGCATTTGACATTTCATTTAACGAAATTCTCTTTCAAATTCTGGAATTAAGTCAGCAAACCACTTCTGAATTAGCGGTACTTTCATCACGTTTTTCCGACGTTATGAAACATCGAAATCGTTTTACCACAAATTGCAACAACCATCGTTCTATAAATGGAGGTCTTTTAATCCGCACGATTCCCTCGAATATTGGCAATTTTTCTACTAATTAACCTTCTGGCGGGTTAATTAAATAGTTTGAGACTTAATTATATTTAATTATATTTAATTCCATGAAATTCCTGCATACCTTCCATCCATTGTTTTGTCGGTGAGATGTTCTTTGTTCTCTTGATGGATTCTGAATGAAGACGAATACGCACTCAGAGTTAGAATTTATGATTCGCTTTGTAGATAATGAATGAAAATTATATGGGACGTTAATTGTATAGAAACTTCAAAGTGATGGAAAGGTTTTTGATTAACATCATGCTAGGTGATTAATCTTTATGCAACTATTAGGTTGTTACATGTTGAGTTAGTATTTTGTGGACGTATTACCTGATAATATTAGCTGAAATATAAGAAATACACAATAATAATAAAACTAAAATAAACTTTTTACATATACATATTTTTTTTACAACATTTTAATTCAATTTTCTCTCAAGTGATACATTATTTTGTATTCTGTATTTTCATCTGTTTCTTCATTTTAACAAAATGTTATTTAAAGTACACTTTACAGTTCATAAATCGCAAATAATGCTTGCAAGAATAATATAAGCAGAAGGACAGTTTGACAAACGAAGTGTTACAGTCACAAATAACATGAAAATGTAAACGAACAATAAAAATGCAATATTATAAATAAAAGACAGTCTAACAAAGAGTACTGTGTGTCAAATAAACTGGCATGCGGAAACAATGTGATGCTATTGGTTCTCCTGCCAACAGATCAGAAACTACTTTTCTAACACTGTATAAGTTAGTTAAATAAGGGATAACCTCGCATCGGTTGCCAAAATATTTATAGTTCTACCGTTTTCTAGATAAACGCTGGTCTCGTGTTATTTGCATTTTATTCGGCTCGCAACTTCGAAAAGCGGACTCAAACGCGCGTGTAAACACGTCGTTCCGTATACAGTCTCGGTTTCACGAAAACTTTTGAATTATTCTGAATTCGCCAGCCACTCGTAACTATAAAAAAAGGATTCATCGGACCAGCAAACCAGAAGTTACAAACTCCAGACGCATCCGGCTCGATGCATTCGATTTCCGATCGTTTCGGAAAACAAAAACATGGCGGAAGATTTTTTCCAGATTTCGTGAAAAGGAGTAACAAGATTTTCCTTCGAATAGATTGATGGAAATGTCGATTTTTAGAAATAAATTTGATGGAGTTTGTAATGAAGTTTTGAGGAAATATTTTATTTTTTGGATTTGTTGTAAAATTTATCATTTCTATGTTTTATGTTGAATTGTATGGCAACGCATAGTTAAATACATTAATATATATTGGTTCATTGTAGACCTTGATTTCTATATTTCTAGATATGTGAATATGCACATATAGCACCCATATGTACATACATATATGTATAGCATCCCTCCATTATCCTACATCCCTATATCACAAGTTGCAACTTTAATTGCCTCAAAAAAATAATGCAGAAAAATATCATCTGAATATATTAGCCACAGTGTAAAATCAAAGTGTTACTTCAAAGTGAAATTAAGTTATTAACTTCCTCAGTAAGCAAGTTTTTACTTCCGCGTATAGAAAACTTTGTCATCAATCTATGCTGCAAGTAATCTCATTTTAAGTGGCACGTTGCATGCAATTCACCCAGAATTATGTACAATGAAGGCTGAATAAAGAGACTGCACTTATCAGAGATCTGCGATTAAGGAAGAATAGAGGCGTTCGTTGACTTGCCCCAAAAATAGAAATCACCATGTTCCGTGTATAATACATTCCTAACCTCAAATATGACGTTATGTTCCTTTCTGAAATTCGTGGAAACTATTTACTATTTATGTTTACGATCTTTATTCTTTTTCTTGTGTTCTATAAAGTTATTCTATTTTACTATTGAGTGTATAAAATTCTACTTTGTTAATATATTTCTTTTTGTTATTTTGACTAATTATGAGTACTCATCGATATAATACGTATGATGCGTTCATATGTTGACTGATATGTTTGTATGTTTGTTATAAAATTTTTGACTGTCGAAACACGATGTAAATGTTAAATTTTAGTGTTTAAATATATCAATGAATATTTTTAATTTGCAAGTACATTTAAAGGTATTGATATATGACTCCTGGCATTTTATAACTGTTGAGACTATTGCTGTTCATCTGACATATAATAAAGTACATATGAAATATCTTATTACATAAAAATATATAATTGAATCTGTTAATATTTCAATGAAATTAAAATTCATAAGATGCACTTAATTTACAATAATATCAAATAAAAATCATAACAAGTTACAAATGCTTCTGTACAATAAATAAAACATCCCTAACTTGAACATACTATCTAAAGTTTAAATTCTAAACCATCAAATCATTTTATGTCCACCAATTAAACTAACTAAATACTATCAAAATATATATCGTCTGTCAACTTTATTTCTCTAAGAACATTACAGAATTTATCGCCATACGTCCCGTATATCGGCCAATACTTTCTGATCCGTCTCCGTCAGCTCGAAAATGCACGGCCATTTAAATATCAGGAAGAAAATGTTCCCAGGGGGATCGTGGTTCAGTACACAAGGTTTTACTGCCACGAGAACAAGTTTAACGTCGTGAAAGTACGTCGCGAATGAAAAGCGTCGGAACACTGGCATCCCAGCTCTCAGGAAATATATTTTCACGTTTCGTCAACGTCGACGTCGACATTCGACATCACGAGTCTGCCAACGTTTTCGACTACGTCTCTCCCTACCACGTATGAATATTTTTCCCAGGAACAAGTTGGCCCTGGATCACCACGAGAATGAATTTCGAGTATTTGCAGTCGTGGCAGCGACGAGTCAATTTCTCTGTGCTTCTCTGTCTTATTCCGACCCGACTTCCTGTTTTCAACAGACAGGATAGAATTGTCTCTTTGGAATGTTCAGTCACTCATTGTTGCAAACATGCGAACTGTTCGACGCATCTGTAACTCTTTGTATTGTGACACTTTCATCGTTGCATTTAGTATTTGGAGGGTAGACAATATATGAGGTTATATAGGTTTTCATATGTAGATATAATATAAGCACTTAGTGTTTGGAGATTAGATACATTTTTTGAAGTTAGACAATATATGAGGTTATATAGGTTTCCATATATACATGTAAGAGTCTCAATTAATAGTTGATTATTTCTTTGTCAAAGATAAACTGTCTTTGTACACATGAACGTTAGTAGAGGTTTAATCAATAATAAATTTTAGTTTCATATAAATTATTGTATTTATCTGAATACAGTTATACTGTTTTCAAGATTGTATCTCTATTAATTTACATTGAGACAGCTTCAACATTGTGTTCAATTTTAATATTCAATTTTGAAGGACCTATGAATATCCCTCGTTAAAAGTAACATATCAATGTTCTCCATATAAACGTCTCCATATGTAACGTCATATTTAACTGTTTCTACGTTTGTATCTTAATTAATTTACTTTGACACAGTTTCTACATTGTGTACAATTTTAATGTTCAATGTCGAAGAATCTATTAATATTCTTCGTTAATAGTAACATAATAATGTTCTCCATATAAACATCTCCATATGTAACCTCACATTTAGCTGTTTTTATGTGTGTATCTCAATTAATTTACTTTAACACAGTTTCAACATTGTGTTCAATTTTAATGTTTTCATTTAGATCCAGTCTTTTTTAATATTACATAATAATATTACATACTATATATTTTCTTTTGTTCTCCACAAAAAAATATCTACTTAAACTGTCAAGCAACCTCGGAATAAACAAACCGAAAAATAACGAAGAAGATCGATGACGACGAAGGGTTATCAAGCAGATCTCGTAATCTCAGCGATAACGATCAGTTTTTACGCGGATCATGGATAGCTTCCGTGGCTGGATCGACGGAAGCGTCTTAACGACGCCATCTTTTACGACTTCCTGTCCAGCCGGCGCTTGAACGTCGTCGACGGAACTCGATTTTACGCGCGGCCGTCCACGGTGTCGTGCGACTTTCCGCCTCCGGGAAAAGTGTACATCTCTATTTTCGCGAGAACGCCTCGTAAACGAGGGGACGGCGGCAGATTAAAAGGGAACCCGAGATTTCTCCTTCCTCGTTTCAACGTAAAAGGAGCGTCGTTGCGAGGGACGATCGATAATCAATTTGAATAAAGCGCAGGATCCATTCCTGTCGCCTCGACGCTGTGATACCCCAGCTAAATGTTCTCGCATGAAAAAAGGACTGAATTCAGATAATCTCTTGGTCTTCTACTTTCTTTTTAGTAATTTTCTACGTTTCGCTACGGGACGTTAATTTTATTCGATGGACTTAAGGAACGTGTTCTCTTTTACTATATTTTTCGGAAATATTTTATTCTGCATAATTTTTGGTGCATTATCGCATAACCCAAATTGAGAGAATGAAAAGTTACATGTAATATTAATGGCACTGACAGTGAGTCAATATTGAAAATATTGCTATTTTAATAACATTAAAATAATCTTTGAAATTGTCCTTTCGTTTTTATTATTAAAAAAAAAATGTTTAGGATGTTGTACATATTATTACAATAAATTAGTCAATTTTTAAACTTGTGTATTTGTGAACATATCAATTTGTAAATTATTAAATTATGGATCTTGAAAATTTCTCCAATTAAAATGTCTAAAAACTCAACTTCAAAAAATTACAAAAATTCTCATTTACATTTAAAATTGTATTTAAAAAAAAACTTTGTATAAAAGTAAAGTTTCGCAGCGAAAATAATTCGTCCCCTAAAAATTCTTTCTCCCTGACTGCCTAATGAGACGAAACGATCGCAATGCACTTAAAACGTTAATGAAGCAAACTTGGAACATTAACCTCGTTGCGAACAAGATGAAAGAGAAACTGATAAGACTTTGAAATTTTATTGATATCAACGTCGAAATGTATGCTTTCCTGCTGCGTGCAGCCCCGAGACACGCCTCACCTTGCAACCTGTTCTTTTTTCGATAAGTCTGAAAACCAGAAGCGTGAATGATTTATAATCCGCCATGTTTCAATTGTTACAACGACACGTGCTGTGGCTCCCTCTTATCTTCGCGAGGAAACTGACCGATAAAAATCAACATGATTTACGGCCAACGATGCATTTTAATAGTAACACCGTCGCGATTATTCGTTTAATTTCATCGTGGTCAAAGGAATGTGTGAAACATTGCCTTCGATAGAGTTTATGAACTCTAAAAGATTATTATATGTTCTATATTAGAAACATATGTTATGCAGGTTTTTCAAAGTTTTATTGTTGAAAAATCAATTAAGATTGTAACTTTTTGTGATATAGTTGTGATACATTATTTTGAAACATCTCAAGGTTCTAAAATTGTAAAATTGTGAAAATTGTAAAAATTGTAAAAATTGTAAAAATTGTAAAAATTGTAAAAATTGTAAAAATTGTAAAAATTGTAAAAATTGTAAAAATTGTAAAAATTGTAAAAATTGTGAAAATTGTGAAAATTGTGAAAATTGTGAAAAGTGTGAAAATTGTGAAAATTGTGAAAATTGTGAAAATTGTGAAAATTGTGAAAATTGTAAAAATTGTAAAAATTGTAGAAATTGTAAAAATTGTAAAAATTGTAAAAATGGTAAAAATTATAAAAGTTGTAAAAATTGTAAAAATTTAAAAATGCTAAAATTCTAAAATCCTAAAAGCCTAAAATTCCAAAGTCCTATACTTCCAAAGACTAAACACTCAAAAATACCAAAATTTAAAAAATTAAAAATCTCCAAACTCCAAAATCCCAATTCTCTCCAAACCCTAAAGCACCAAACCTCCAAACTTCCAAAACTTCCAAGTCCTAAAATTCCAAGGTCCTAAACTCCCAAAACCCAACAACAAAACAACTGTTTAAATCCTAAAACTCCCAAATCTCAAATTATTTACACTTCACAAACAAATTTCCCGATTCATTTTAAATATCCAACAAAACCAATTCACGACAAAAATCAATTAGCAATACCGTCCGATATCGTTTATCGATGAAAAATAATTATCGAGGTCTCATTTTGCGTTCACCTATACACAGAAAGATATTAGCGGTCAACCTTATCATGAAAGAGACAAAGACCATCCGAGAAACCGGTCATCTTTCTCGACGGAAACTGACGATATCATTTCGAGATAATAGAATTTAAATCGAATGCATAGTTTCTCCGGGAAATTGAGAAACATTCGACCGATGAAACGAAGGAAAGTTACAGACTGATGAACACAGACACAATCCTGTAGATTAGCTTTGTGCATGAATATTGTCAACCGAGTTTCGGTCTGCCTCGTGGAGACTCGTTTAATTTTGAAGTCTGATTGAAAATGGTATCGTTCAATGAAATACACCATTCGTAGCAGTGAATTGATTCAGGAAATTGGACTTTGGAAAAAAAAACAGATTGGGAACCCAGAGATCTGTATCGAATGCTGGCAGAATAAAAACGAATACTTAGTTTTTAAAATACAGATAGCTCCAACTTAAAATGCACAACTATATGAACCTCTTTTTGAACGTTCATGTGTAGTCAATTGTTATTGTTAGCACTAGAAAGATTTTTCTTAAATTGTATACAAAAATTGAATATACAGAATGTACAGAATTATTAAGCTAAGAGATTATGAAGATAGTCTTTCATTTTTTAAATGAAATAATAAAACAGAAAGTATTTAATACTTATAGAAAAGTGCAGTGCTTTTAAACGTCTATGAATTTCAAATCTTGTGTAACAAATTAAATAATTAATAAGGAGTAGGGATAAACAAAAGTAATAGTAAGAATAAGAAATAAAAGTTGAACGAACTCTGCAACCTTATTGAGTTTAATTATAAGATTGTTATTACTTAATAATAAGATTAGTTTCCTTCATACAAGTAAGCTAAGTTGTATCATGCGAGGTAATTAAACAAGATTTTAAATACATGTTCCTAAGTGCAATTCATCGACCTAACCATGGAATAATCTATCAAGCTCATGTAGAAGCTACTTTTTCATTTTTTCACAAATAACTCAATGAAACTGTAGCCCTTCCGGATTTCCAGCAGGGTAGTTCCATCAGAGCAACGAAGATGCATTCCGAGTAGGAAGCACAAGTACCTTTTGCTTCTATAAATCTTCCTCTAATGACGAGCGAACTAATTATTTCTAGTCTCGATCTCGACGCGATTACCAGCAATGCTTGTCTCTCTTTCTCTCCCCCCGTGCAAACCTTCTTCTTCGATTCTTCAATCCTATCCCCTTCACTATTGGACAGCACGCCATTTCGCGATCGATCATCTGCCTCTTATGTCTTCTTTCAAGTTAAAACGCGCATTAAAGCGCAACCTTTAATAGCTGGCTCCGTCAACCAGGGTTACGGCTCGTTCATCGAACTTGAAACGTGTACATGCACTAGTTACATTAAAGGTAATTCTTTCCGGTTAAAATTTCAAAAATCCCAGTCATTCTTGGGTAGAACTTCTAACTCGATCAATTTTAATTCTTTAACTCATTGTCCCTGAAGAGCGTGACGCACTCGTGACACACACTACAGTTGCAATGAACGACTAGATTCGTGTTTTTGCTGTAATTGAATTTTTGGATCAATTCTGATTGTATTCTGTTTAATCAAGGACCTCTGAATATTTTAACTAATTATATCTAAGTAATTGTATTTAACATTGTAACATTCTTCAGCACCTGCACGTTATAGCAATAACTACAATAGTTATCTGTGAATGACACAAATGTCCACAAATTATAGTTTAAAAGGTTAAGGATCGAATTTATATAAACGCAATATCTAACATAAATAACCCTTCATGCAAATTAAATTCTGTAACAATTTCTAAACATGCATGGACGTGATTCAGATAATTGTGGTCCTATCGAGACCATAATAATACCTGCAAACACGACAGAAGTCACTTCCGCAATGCAAAAATCGTAGAGGTCCAGCAGTGGTTCTAAAGCCAATCATATCCAACGCACGTATTAATCGAAACCGGCGCAAATGGCGGAAAAGCGGTTTCCGGTGACCAGCACACCGTGCGAATCACGAACGACGACTGAACATTGACGGACAAGGAGCATCGGCAGCTTCTCTCCTCCCTTTCGTCCTCTTTCTCTCTTCGCGAACTCGTCTCCATACATCTTGTCTTCCATCGACTTTGCTCCGCTTCTTCTCGTCTCTTTCTGCCGTACGGGTTATGGTGTCCCGTGGCCGAAGAGCGAGTCTTGATTGCTGCAAAGTATTCAGGTGACTGTCCCACTTACGGGACAGCTTCTCTCGGCGACCGAGACAGAACTGGACGCGGAACGACCGCGAGGGCACCGCCGACAGACACCACGAAGAAGAGAAACGAAACGATGTCGCGGTTTTGCGAAGTTTAACACGTTTGCGACCGATGGAGCGCCGTATGTGTCGCATACAGGCTATCGGATGTAGGTGATGACGTATCACGACTTTTAACGATGGTATAACTCAATATTATTGGATCATTTCGTTCGAGATACTGTTTCAGGTGTGTTGTATACGATGACACCATGTACGTCTTGTACAATCCATTGTATAATAATGACACACCATGTGCGTCTTATAGTATCTATAAAGCACAGGTGATGACATATGTGACTCAACATTGTTATGTTTAAAGAGATTTTTAGATAACACATCTTGATGTTCATTTTTATATCCATAGCAGGCGATGACGCACCACGTGCGTCTTGTGTTATCCACTGATTATAGGTAATGATATATTATAAAATTCGAAACTGTCATACTGAAAAAAATTCTCAGATCTCCATTCTGTTCAACGCATACCTATTTATATGTAACAAGTGATGACACACCATGTGCGTCTGATATTATCTATACATACGTGAAGGCGCACCGTGTGTGTCTTGTACTGTCGATTAGCTTCAAGACATACTCGTATATTTATTAAAGGTAAAGCACATCGTCTATTATTGCTATTAAGTGTGAATGATCGCATCATGGTCAAAATATGTAAAACCATTGACTCACCACGTGCGTCATCTATAAGTTATCCATGTAATGCAACCAGTATCATTTAAGTTTGCAAATGAGATCATACGAAAAAAGAAGAAGAAAAACTGTGTATGGAATTTAAAATTATTCTTAAATGGAAGTTAAAGTAGAACATTAGCAGTCTATATGTTACATTAAACAGATAACGATACCGGTTCTCGGAGGTCGTCTTTCAAGCTGCAACTAGGTACGATTTTAACGAACATTGAAAGATTACTGAGAAAACGTGGAATATAAGAAATAGGTCGAATATGAGGCGTAGCGCGTTTATTTATGCATCGTTCATTAACCTAGTATCAAGCGAGTACAGAAAGTGTGAATATATTTCGAATTACAATAGAGATACCAACGATTAAGCTGTAGACAGGTGAAAAGTGTAGAATCATGTTAATTTAACGCGAGATTGTTCGACATCGAAATGTGGGAATATATAGAGCCGTTATTAATTATAGCGATAAAACGCGAGGATAATGGTGATTGTTCAAATACAAGAATATAAAGTTTGTTTCTTGCTGGCAAGGTTTAAACAAAATTAGGTCACTACGTCTGTCGATTTTTCTATTTTCTCTGGTGCTATCGTGGGAAAACTATTATTTCGTTTCCCATACGCATTTTCTACTTTCTTAAAAGATATTTCTTCTATATCACTGACTTCTCGGAGCTCGACTAATGACTGCGCTGGAAATTTTTTACATATCAGCTGTTCGTCCCGTTTAATATTTCAATTTCAATGAATGTAAGAAATGTCTTGAAGAGGAGTGTTTCGAATTTACAGTTATACATTTTTCTTTTACTCACTTCTCGTATCAAACTAATGTCTACATCGTTCTAATGTTGACTCATGTGCTTAGGAGTGTGAAGAATTCATGTGACACACATGGTGCGTCACATTAAGAATGTATAATAAATATAATTTTTCTTTTATTAGGATATTCAATTATTAGTTTAGCAATGACAAAATTTAACCAAGAAGAGTAAAGTACAATTTATTTTTCGTCAAAATTATTTCTTTAAATTTAGAAGATAACAGTCATCAGTTAAAATAAATTTCTAAATTTACCAATACAGTGATATTCATTGTCCTATCCTCCTACTATTAAAAGATATATCCCTATCCCTAAAAATTAATTTCATTAAATTCGCTCAATTATCAGTCCGATACATTTTTACAAACACTGTTGCAAACCTAGCAATCTCTAATAAAGTACCTCTAATAAGTCTCCTAATAAAGTACCACAGTTGGTATCACAGGATTGCAGTTACATATCTACCCATTATTTCCAATCACTTTTCCCAAGCAAACTATATGTAAAATAAGGAAATTTTTTCTAAATTTTCTCGGGATATCGGGAATACCAGCTCGCGTTTCAAAGATAACAAGACATCGTAACATTGGGTGACAATTGTAGGTGTTTGAATTGGTCAAGCCCACATGTGCACGTGCAGCTAACATGCAGGTTCACGGCAACTTAGAACACTGATAAACCGTGCGTATTCCAGATAAGAGTAAATCTAGCAAGACTCGGTTTTACTGGCGATTTCGAATCGCTGTACAGCCAACGAGTTCCGAAGGATTTTTTCCCCTTCGAGTGTCGCTCGTTTTCCGCGTACAGGCGAACATCCTAACACTGGGATAATCTCTGAAAATGAAGATGCAAAGTCGGATTCCTGTTTTGAGAAACTTACGTTGCAATCGTAAAACATTCTGTTGAAATTTTATGCAAAATTACAAAGTTATTTTAATGGACTTCATTTTTTGGTTAAGTTATGGTTTAGGTTATGTTTAGGTTATGGTTTACTCATGTTATTGATTAGCATTATTTATTTATGTATTGACACATAGTAATGGAGAAACTTAAACTGACTTAACCTGATTATAATCATGCAACTATTTCAACAAGTAATTCATTTTTTAATTTGTTATTGATTTTCCTTAACATTACTCATTGTCAGTCAATCTTTGCATACTCATTACTGAAACATTTTTGAGATATAGTTTAGCCATAATTTTACTGATAATAACAACAAAATTTCCCAGAATAAATTTTTTTTATACACAGTAGACTATAACCAGCAAAATTAACAATCTTAAAACATGAATTGCTTCCTCAGCAAAAATAATCACCTCATTAATCCACATGAAAAAAATATTCAGCTAAATATAAAAATATTCTGTCAGAATCCTCCACAATTAATATTAAATAGCACTTAAAAACGGCGATTTAAAGAATTTGTTATGCTCTAATTATTTCACCATTAGACTTTAAAATGAACCTCGCAATGATACTAAATACAGTTAAACGGAGTTAAACTGCTCAGAACGTTTGCAGTGCAATTTTTCTTGCAAAAGAATTTGTTTGGAGTATTAATATTTGCTTGAAGCGAGAACACACGTACTTTAAGCTCGTTCAGAAAATTTTACGTTCACGATACTAATCTAGCTTAACAATTATATCTGTAGAGTACATCCTAAACTGAATTTTACGGAAGTACTTGGACAACCTGTGAATAAAAATTAGCGGATTACGGACTAGTTTAACGACGTTTTTGTTAGCTGAATTTCAAGTCTCGATCCTCGTTATATTGTTTCTCTACACAAGCCAACGTTTACCTTTTCCACAGGCAGCTTTACAACCGCTAAACTCTAAACTCGAACTTGATGAACGCGACAGTTTGTTCTTGAAATATCTTTAACGACAATCGTTAACCTGTGATTCAATGCTGGTACAACGTGGAAGCTAAACTTTGTTATAAATTCCGCTACACTTTTATCCTGAAAAATTGACCAAGTGGGTACTAAATTATGTGCCGAGGCTTACTGTTTAGGGAGGAAGCTAATTTACTGGAGTAGAAACATCGCTTAGAGGAACGGTACTGCAGCTTGATCATTTTAAAAGCTGTTTTAGGCTATGTATTAGACTATGTTGAAAGCTATGTATTTTGTTCTTGGCTATGTAGTTATTTCTTTAACTATTTAATCATTTTTCAAGCTTTATATATTCAATTAGCAAAATTTCAAGATATGCACATTCTCAAATTTCTAAATTTCAAGATTTCCAGGTTTTCAAATTTTTCAATTTTTCAATTTTTCAATTTTTCAATTTTTCAATTTTTCAATTTTTCAATTTTTCAATTTTTTAATTTTTCAATTTTTTAATTTTTCAATTCTTCAATTTTTCAATTTTTCAGTTTTTTAATTCTTTAATTTTTCATTTTTTCATTTTTTCACTTTTTCACTTTTTCACTTTTTCAATTCTTCGATTCTTCAATTCTTCAATTCTTCAATTCTTCAATTCTTCAACGTTCAATTCCCAAATCATAAATTCCCAAAATATCCAAACACCACTCCAGCAAACATAATACAATCTCACATACAAAAAGAAAACAAAGGAACCTAACCAACCCCAGTAAAAATGCCCATTTACGCCACTGCGTCTAAGCTCCTCTTCAAACTCCCATTCTGTGAACCGATAAGCATTCTGACCGAGTGGTGTCATAGGTCAGTGGCTCTTCACTCTCCTCTCTTTTTCTCTCTCCTCTTTCTCTAGTTATCCGCTCCCTCTCTGTACTCTCCCCTATCCACCTCCCGTTTTCTGCTTTTTCTTTCTATCTCATTTTGTACTCCTTTCTATCCCTCGTTTTCTGATCTTTCTCTCCCCCTCTGTGCTCTTTCTCATTCTTCCTCTACGCTCTTTCTCCTCTTTTCCTTCTCTCTCGCACATTTTCTCCTCCATCTCCGTCACCGTCGTTCCATCGCGTTCAAAGTCACCGGTGGAACACGTGGCTCACGCGAGTGCGTGTCAGCGTGTAAGTAAGCCGTTTACGGTACTGACCTAACCTAGAGGCAGTTGAGCGTGCGCTCTGCGAGCGAAGGCGTAGGTATCGCAATCAACGACGCCGTGCAGACCCAGAAGACGCGGTTTAGCGTGGGAACACACCGCGGGAGGTCAGGATCGTCGGCCAACTGAGGAAAAGGGAAAAGAACCAACAGGATGAAGAGGAGGATCAGACGCTTCGAATCGCGAGAGATCCACCGTTAAACTTCGAGCTGCTTACCGGAAATACTGCTGCTCCATTTCTCCCGCTACATCTTCCTCTCTTTTATCTTACATCCCCGGTTTCGATCCAAATCGTCTTTGACGTGAAACGATATGATCTTTCGTTGGAACGTTTTCCTATATTTCTTTCAAGCTTTGTGTAACAATATTGATACATATAAATTTAGAATTCAGGAACTTGAAGAGATGAGATGTTGAAAATTAAAAAATTGGAAATGTAAAAATTCATAAATGTATAACTTCATAAACTTAAAACTTGTAAAACATAAAAACCACATAAAAGTATATAAATTCCAAAATAAAAATTCATAAACTTCAAATTCTGAGATCCGCAAATAAACCTTTCTAGTTCAGAAAGTAATAAGTACCCTGTTTTCGTATTTTATCCGGCAGAACAGCTCGATAAAAATGGAGAGTGACAGATTAAAATTCAAGGGAAACTAGAGAAAAGATGAGCAGAGAAAGCGGACAAGATTTCATTCGATATTAAACTGGATAGTTAACCTGGATCGCGACCCGAGAATTTTGCAACAATATACGACGTAGCCGTAGTCATAACAAAACCGAAGAGCCTGAAGTGCATATCATAATATTCGCACAGCGCACTTTCGTTGTCAATCAATATTGTCTAGCAGGAAAGTGGAACCGAACTAGAACTAAAGGATAATGAAACGAGGTATTGCAAATCGGATTTCACTCGGCTTCGTGTTTGACAGTTAATGCTGATGTACGTGCACGTCGAAGAATTCAAGTATTAAGATGTAATAGAATATTATAGTAAACGTTGCACGGTATTCGCGTGCACACGCAAATGCAAGCTGCCAATGTTAGCTGTCAACTGTCAGACGTCTATCCGACAGCAGTCAAGTGAAATTGAACAGACGCTTCCGGGATCATGTTCACTCTATTTATTATACTGGATGCTAGAGGGGCTCAAACCGCTCACAATGCTACGATAATATTAATACCTACGCCCACGATATTCTATGGGATTCTGTTTTTTTACGGGGCGACATTTTTGCTGATATTGATTATGACAAATGCGCCTGACCGTGGGAAACGAGGAACAGACTTCGATCGATTGAAAATCGTAATTGTGGAGCACTGCTCTACAAATATGGAACTTCTAGTCGATATTCTATTCATCAAGAATAATACATAAAATAAAAAAATTAAAAACTCAAACATATACAAAATTAAAAAATCTCGTAATGTGAGAATGAAAAGATTTTAGAGTTTCAAGGGCGTCTTAGAATTTTAGAATTTCAAATTTAAAAATCACACAATTTTTATGACTGAACCCCATAAATTACAAAACAACAGAATCTCAAAATTCGAACTAAATTTTAACTGAAATTACAAAATTACAAAATGATTATTAAGGTATTAAAATTAAAAAATTGCGTTAGGTCTCAAACTTCTAACGTATCAGACTTGCAAAATCCCACTCTGGAAATCATTAGTTCCTCACAAGTCACAGATAAAAACTTTTACTGTCTCACTTAAAAAATTAACTAATGAATTATATACTGAAAATTCAAACACCGAAATTTCAATATAAATCTATCAAAAATTCTCTCAAAATCGTTTCTTTCAATAAAGCAAAATAGCATAGCAAATTAAAAAAAATAAATACCATGTCTGACCACATACGTAAATTTCCACTGCATCATAAACAGAACTTTCAAGCACGTTCCAGCATCCAGAGTTAATTGGCCGCAAACAAGAGACGAACTTAATAAAGCGATCTCGCTTGAAAGCACCGCATCGAACGGGTAAAAAATTGCAGCTAGTCGGTCGAAGGTCGAGCAAGATCTAGTCGGTTCGAAGCAACGTTCAAGTGGCTGGAAGTATGTTCGATGGCGGCACGAGACAAAAAGGTGAGAGCGGCATTGCAGAGAGACGCGTCTTGCTGGGCTGTCGTTACCGGTAATTCCTTTTACGATCGCAATTAACTCCGGTTACGCGGCGACAACGCTAAACAACGACCGCGTTATGAGCCATTAGAGCATGCGGAGGCCTCTCACCTTTCTGTACACTCTGGTGCAAGGCCTTTCGATATACGTCACTTTTTATTTTCAAAATTCTAGCTTTGAATTTATTAGGTTTTGAATTTCTTTCATACTTGTTCATTCTTGTTCAATTTTTTAGGGAGTCACATTTTTTAATTCTGTAAATGTACTTTTGGGTTTTGTGGCTTTTCATACTTAAATTTTGGTATTTTGGAATTTATTGATTAGAAATTAAATTTGGAATTTTGGGACTTTTGAGATATCAAGGTTGTTATATTTTTTTAAAATTTGTGGGTTTTCAAGATTTTAAATTTCTACACAGTCAGGGTTTCAAGTTGGTAAGTTATTGCATCTGTAAATTTTGGAAAACCTAAAATATATAATTTTGCAAATTTCTAAACTCAATCTGTAGACCCCTGAAGTTCTAAGTCTCTAAATTTTTATATTTTTCAATTCTTTAATTTTTTAGTTCTAAATGTAAAAATTTTCAAATTCTCAGATTTCTAAATTCCCAAATTCTTAAATTTCTAAATATCCAAACACTCCAAATTGCTTCACCCCCAATTTCCTTACTGTAAATATAAAAAATCTTCTTGCTGAAACTCCATATCTCCACAATCATTCAAACCTCCATATTTCTCCATCTTTAAATTAACAACCCTCTAAAAATCTCCCAAAATCCTTACATATTTCTTTCTCTCAAAATTTTAAGGATATTCTGCAAAATCCACTTCTATACGACTCTACAAAGTATCACAAAATATTCCTTTTTGGCTTCAAACTATTATTTTATTCCTCACCTCCCCATACCAAAATAACATGAAATAAACAAGGAAAAAATAACATAAAATAAACAAGAAGAAAAAAACAAAATAAACAAGCACATCATCTGTCCATCAAAAACCCCAAAAAATGAAGCTCAAAGCCGAACTCTTGACTACGTTTCATTAAACTCGCAACGAAGAACCATCCATAACATCCCTAGGAAATTGAGATTTGCTCGTGACTGTACTCTCCGGTGGAGATTACGTGCCGGTCTAAGTCGAGTTTATTAACGCGTGCACGCCCATCGGTGGCTCGATATCGAGCGATCATCGATATCGATCCCGGGGCACGTTCGACGAAACCGAGAGCCCTTCTCGGCCGATCCTCTCTCGTTCGTGATGACTTTTTCGAGCGGCAGGTACCGCTCGATCGTAGAGAACGAACCGTTATCCCGGAGCACTTTTCTCCGTATAAGTATACGCCATATAATATAGTTATCCAGATACCGACCACCGCTTCTCGATGCATACGGCCTCACGGTCCCCATCGTAACGCCACCATTATGGGATATCGCCGGTGCAGAACACCGGAGTCGATGGGGATACCAGGAAACGCCACGATACACTCGACAATGGAGTTACTGGACCGAAACCCCGAAAGGAATACTCGCTCAGATTTCTCGAGATACTGACCTTTTTCTGAGATACCGATAACTAAGCGAGGGGAAGTTTTTTTGGGACGGTCGTGATTAACGCTTTAGGAACAACCCTGTTCTATACAGATTTAACCTAAGACTCTTAGCCTAGGACTCTTAGGCATTTTATTCTGGGTATAGTTCATTTTTATTGCGATATTATTTTTCATTTAAAACTTTGGAACTTCATTTTGGAACGTTTTCTTTGGAACTTCTATTTGAGGAAAGTCAAGATTTGGAAATTTAGAAATATGAAGATATGAGTATTTGGAATTTTTGAGATTTGTGAATTTGATAATTGGGGACTTGAAATTGGGGATATGAAGATTTGGACATTTGGGAATTTAGGAATTTAGAAATTTGGGAATTGACTAATTTGAAGGGGTGGAAATTTAATTGATTGAAAATAGGGAGATGGGACAATTTGAAGACATGAGAATTTAGGGATATGGGAATTTGGGAACGTGAGAATTCGGGGAAGTGGGAATTTGGGCAAGTGGAAAATGGGGGAAGTGGAAATTAGGGTAAGTGGAAATTTGGGGATATGGGAATTTGGAAAAGTGGGAATTTGGAAGCTTAGAAATTTGGAAAAGTGAGAATTTGGGGAAGTGGGAATTTAGCCAAGTGGGAATTTGAGAGCTTAGAAATTTGGGAAAGTAGAAATTAGAGAAAATAGAAATTTGGGGAAGACGGAAATTTGGGGAAGTGCGAATTTGGGAGCTTTGAAATTTGGGGAAATGGTGATTGGGGTTAGCGGAAATTTGGGAACGTGAGAATTTGGGAAAGTGAAAATTAGGAAAAGTGGAAATTTGAAAATTTGAGAATATGGTAATATGAGAGTGCAGAAATTTGAAAATTTGCAAATCTATAGATCTTTAAACTTGAAAATCCCATGACTTGTAAATTCGAAACCTTGACTTACTATCTCAAAAATTAAAAAATTTAAAAAAATAAAATCTGCCAATTATGAACCTTGAGAACCCTAAACAAAAAAATGCACCAATCAAAAAATTCAAAAACTAGAAATTCCACCAAATCTACAAACCCATCCCTCTACAAAGATGTCCCCAACCCCCAAATGTACATCGAATGGTACACGTTCGTCTCAGCCCTCGTTACACACTAAAATCGGCTCGAAGCTTTGATGGCGTTCCGCCAGCAACCGAGATACGCGTGTATCTGGTCCCGAAAAATAAATGAGCCTAATGGAAATTGATCGGACCGGGACGTGTTTTGCGAAGCCTCGGCTGTTTTGCACCCCCTGATGGATGTAGCTCGTTAGCCTGGGGAAAAGAACAGCCAACCCCTGTAGCCTGTTGAGGGATGTTGAGATAACGGGAATGTTGTGTGGTACGCCGGTGAAATTGAATAGGGGGAGGGGGTGATTGCGTCTGCTTTACAGTGAAAGGGTTTCGTGGATGAATGGAGGGTATTCTTGTGATTCGAGGCGGCCAAGTTTTTCGATCACCGATCTGGGTTAACGAGCGACACCTGAAAAATGGTTCGAACGATGGATGGAGTGTTAGATTGACTTTAAACAAAAAACTGCGGAATTGTCTCGTGTATGAAATTGACGATGGATTAGTTCAGTTGCTGGAGCTCAAAAAATTGCTAGCAATATTTTCAATAGAGTTGCTCAACTTTTTATTCTGGGTCGAATATTTCTGCTAAAGGGAATAATGGTGTGCAATAAATTCTGTTCTTCTTGAAGAGATTAAGTAACATTGATTTATGATTTCAGTATGTGATGATAACATACATCAGATTCCTGTACTAGTTTTATGTAGATTTGCTTATGGAGCTTGTGTGGTATACATTTCTATAGATTCAATTTCGTGTTCCATTTCATTTTTTTGATAGGTCAATAGAGTCAATATAAATTTAGCTAGGTCTCATCGTTAAGTTAGCTGTTGATTCACAGATAGTTCAAGATTATCTTCTAATTAGATTGTCATCTCAAACTGAACATTTGACTGTAACTGAACATTAGGTTCATCATCTAAATGCAAAACCTTGACAACCTCAAAAAGACTTCAAAAATTCCAACACAGATAAACTTCTGAAATTCATGCAAACCCCACTTTCATCACTGAACAAACTCTCCCCCAAAATAATTTGAAAATTCCATCAAAAACTTCTGACACAGGGATGAAACTCAAAAGTAGAAATCACATGAAACATAAACACAAATGTGAACGAATGTGGGGCATGTATCACGCGTATCATCGGGCAGCAAAACGGGAACAACCCGTTCAGCAGCACGGGTGCTTCGTAATCTAGGTGACGTTTCACGAAACTCAGCCGGTTCTCCGTGTGTCGCCATTTGTATCGTTTGAACCTGCACCGGATTCACCGAGATTATTCCTGCAGCAGACGAGACTCGGTGTTCCAGCCACGTGTCACGATTTATACTAGTCCTGATAAGCCGCCTAGCAGATAAGCGGTCACGCTTACCCCCGCTCACCACCGATCTTCTCAACTTAGGAAACGCGTTTGACGATCATCGACAAGCGGATCAAATTTTATGGTGATTCTATACGAGTGGTTGATCTCTCATTTAAATACGGAAAATTTTTAGAGAGGTTGGAATGGAAATTTTGGGGTGAAATTGTTTTAAGAAGGGTTTTGGGTGATTTTTGATGTTTAGTTTTGGAGGTTGTTAGGTTAGGTTTGGTATAAGTTCCTAAATTTGCACATTTCCAATTTTTGAATTCTCCAATTTCCCAAATTCCCAAATTCCAAATTTCTACATTTCAGAATTCTTAAATTTCCCAAATTCTAAATTTCCCAATTTCTAAATTTTCCAACTTCTAAATTTTCCAATTTCTAAATTTTCCAACTCCCAAATTTCCCAAATTCCAAATTTTCCAATTCTCAAATTTCCAACTCCTAAATTTCCCAATTTCTAAATTTTCCAACTCCTAAATTTTCCATCTGCTAAATTTCCCAATTTCCTAATTTTCCAATTTCCCAATTTCCCACTTCCCTAATTTCCCAAATTCCCAAACACCATGAAAACACTTTAAAAATCCAAAAATTCGCCAACGCAGTAATAAAAAATAAGCAACTGAAAAACCAGTCCCCCGAAATGAAATTTGCGAAAGTTTACCAATCAACGAGGAAGCATTTTACTCATTTTTGCCCGTACATCGGTATTTTCCCCTAGGGAGGTCTAGCATGTCGGGCAACGTACCGCAGTATTCGGTGAGGTAGCCGCGGCGAGGGTGAAAGGGTGATAGAAACGTACAAGGGGTGAGAGTGGCGTTCATGAAAGGCTAATGAAGACGTGTCGTTGGTCTGTGTTCCCAGAATCCCTTGGCTGCCACGCTTGGGTCAGCCTAACGACCCACCGGCACGGTGTACAGTCCTTTCGCAAGCTTAATTGCCGATTATCTCGAGGATCTGATATCGATCGCGGAGGTCTACTTCGGACGTTGCCGCAGCTCGCTTCCGGCATGCTCGCCGTGCTACCTCTTCTCTAAGTTCTTTTTATTCTGATGATACAGAAGGAAATACACACCTGTCTTTATGCGTGTATTGGTGTATATGTACAGTTGGGGGTAAGGTTGCTTCCTTGGAAGTATCAAGGTGTAGGTATTCTATTTCGGATATTGTATGAACATATGTGGATCATATGTGGGTTGGTCATGAAAGTATTTGATTGGGTAACCGAATGAGTTGGTGACAGAAACTTCATCAAATCTAATGTTCCAATGTATAGATATACATATGTGGATATAGTTCACATATCCTCCAAGTTCCACATACTTGAATTTTCAAATCAGTAAATACTTGTGTCCTTAAATTGATAGATTACCAAATCGTAAAATCTCTAGCACTCCCCAATTCCTATGTCCTCAAATCCTAACTTGTCAAATTTCAAAATCTTCAAATCCCAAAGTCTTTAAATGCCAAACTCCTCAAATTCCAAACTCCTCAAATTCCAAACTCCTCAAATCCCAAACTCCTCAAATCCCAATTTCTTCAAATCCCAAACTCCTCAAATTCCAAACTTCTCAAATCCCAAACTCCTCAAATCCCAATTTCTTCAAATCCCAATTTCTTCAAATCCCAAACTCATCAAATTCCAAACTCCTCAAATTCCAAACTCCTCAAATCCCAAACTCCTCAAATCCCAAACTCCTCAAATCCCAAACTCCTCAAATCCCAAACTTCTCAAAGTCCAATCTCTTCAAATCCCAAACTCCTCAAATCCCAATCTCCTCAAATCCCAAACTCCTCAAATTCCAAACTCCTCAAATTCCAAACTCCTCAAATCTCAAACTCCTATAATCCCAATCTCCTCAAATTCCAATCTCCTCCAACTCCAAAATCCTCAAATCCCAATCTCCCCAAATCCCAAACTCCTCAAATCCCAAACTCCCCAGCTACTTCACCCATCTCCAAACATTCAAATATAATACCAAAACATCTCTAAAAACGACAAAGTCTAAGACAAAGTCTTACCTTTCATTACCATATTTTCACCGGAGAAGGCAGATTTGCTGTTGACTGTACATAGGCCAGAGGGGTATTTAAGCGTCGCTCGGACTTTTGCGCGTACGCGACGATAAGATCGAGATCGTAGGATAAGGCAGAGATAAAAGTCGCGGGCATCGTCGGGATAAACAGCTCGGCTGATTTATGGCGAACGCACGCCGCGGAAGAGGGTGATGTACGGGCAACTGAGAAACGGGGAATAAAGGGACATCAGAAGCCCGCGGGAATCGAGTCTCCTGCAGAAAAATATGGAAATGGGAGACGTCTGCTCGGAACTCTTTTTCTTTGTAGTTGTTTAGGTTAGGTTTCAGTGATCAGTGGTTGCGACGATTCTTTTATAGCGCCATCTTGCTGTGTTATACTTAACTCTTAAAATGGCGTAATTCTTGTGAGGTCTTTAGATGTTTGTTTTAGATTGCAAGAGAATGTGAATGCAAAGAATAATCATATGGGATTAATTATGTAAAATGAGAAGAGGTAGAGGATTTTGTATTCGATTGACTACAAAGTACTACTTCGTCAAAATATTTGGAAGTCAATTATTTAATTTTTTATTTTAGTGTAATGTTATTGATGTCTGTTTTTATTCTATTCTTATTGAGTCTATTCTTACCAAATTTCTTTATCTTCATTTTCATGTATAAATAAGACTTTCCAGGCTTTTTAATAAATAATCATTTTGTGTTCGTTATTAAATAAGACACACGTTTCGCATCAAATGATCAGACATCAACTGAGAAGATTGAAAGTCTGCAGAATTAGACCACATTTGTGCAGTTATAAAGATATCGCAAGATCGATTAAGTTTGAAAAAAGTCTTCATCTTAACGGTGACCATGCTAATGTACAAAGTTTCGAATAGTTCTGAAGGATCAAAGATCTGGAGAACTAAGAGGAATGGTTCATCCTTCACAACTTGCCCTATCGATCACTGTATATTGGTACTAGAAACTTTATAGCCGCAATTAGCGAACTTTCCCCTAATTACTGATAGTTTTAAAGAAATCTTAACCGGTCATTATCAAAGTTTTCTCTTACTTATTTTCCAAGAGTGTCCTATAAAAAGTTTCATTTCTCAACCTCGCCTAGGTGTGTGTAAACCTATGGTCCTTGCGCGAGCAAAGGTGAATACAAAGGATGGGTATTTTGAGGAAAGCTTGAAAAATGGTAGTATCATCGCTTGCACCCAACTGAGACATTCCTTCATTTCCATACGTACATTACTTAAAGATCTTCCATCATTCTGTCAATCTTTTTGTAAATATTCCATCCGTCTTCAACTTCTATGGTAATACTCGCTGTGCTATCGATACAACCGTAGCTGTTGTCGCAAAAATACGGTTATGGAAATTTATCGTGGTGAATTTGAAGACTTTTGTATTTTTAGGATTTTTCATTTTTAAATTGGTGGATAAATTGGTAAGTTGACAAGGTTCCTAATTTTTATTTCATAAAGCTTGATAATTAGCACATTATCAAAATAATGTAGAAATTATCATGTTAAGATGGTTCTAAAATTATCAAGATAACAGGCGAGCAAATTATCAAATTATCAAACTTCTAAATTACCAAGTAATCAAATCCCCAAATTACCAATTTACCAAATTCCAAATTCCCCAAATTCCAAATTCCCCAAATTCCAAATTTCTCAAATTCCTAAATTCCCCAAATTCCAAATTTCTCAAATTCCAAATTCCCCAAATTCCAAATTTCCCAAATTCCTAAATTCCTCAAATTCCAAATTTCTCAAATTCCAAAATTCTCAAATTCCAAAATTCCCCAAATTCCCAAATTTCCAAATCCCCAAATTCCCAAATTCTCAAATCCCCAAATTCCAAAATTCCAAAATTCCCAAATTCCCCAAATTCCAAATTTCTCAAATTCCTAAATTCCCCAAATTCCAAATTTCTCAAATTCCAAAATTCTCCAAATTCCCAAATTCCCAAATTCCCCAAATTCCAAATTTCTCAAATTCCTAAATTCCCCAAATTCCAAATTCCCCAAATTCCAAAATTCCAAAAATCCCAATATCAAATATATCTACTTAGAACACTCTCTCACAAAAAGTACATCATAAAACACATAGTTACAAGTCACTTTAAAAAGTGAGCGACAAATAAGGCACCTGCAAAAACTGTTATTTCCGTCACGTCGCACTAATAAATCGCTTTCATGTCCGTCCAGTAATTTTATACGCGCGACAATTAATAAAAGCAGTTGTTTAGCATCCATGTAACCGTAAGAGTGGCACCGTTACATCAGGAACGGTGATATAGCCTCGAGTTTCGTGTTACAGCTCGCAATGGACATTTTCACGGTTACTCCCGCACAGCGAACACTCATTACCAGTGCACCTGCAAGAACAACCAGATTTCGCGGCTCGACCACGCTGTTGGCGTAACAAATTAGATCGTTACACGGTGTTACAGTCCTGCTTGGAATTCAATCGGGATACCATTTCCTGCACTTCGCCGCCCCTCCTGCCTCTATTGATCCGGATCCGAGCGTGTCGATGTCTGGTTCGCCACGATAATTCATCGACATTACCATTTGGCGACGATATATTGCCCGGGTACCGTCTCCATCGATCTTGAGGGTCGTTTCACTAGCGTAATTTATGCATTTCATAATTTCTGCTGGCCAGGAACACGCGCTGGGGATTATAAAATCATCGAATCATCGCAATTTCACGCTTCGTCGCTTTCTTATTGAGTAATGCTCGCTGTGTACCTGGGAGCTTTAGGGATCAAGTTTGCTGAATCTTTATTAAGGTTATAATACTAAACATACAGTTTAATAATTACTAATTTTTTTTTTAATAAATCAAATCTGATATGAACGGAAAATTGTATCAAAGTATGCACCATCGCTAGCTATACATTTTTTTATTTTTTTCAAATGAAAACAACAAAAGAATCGGAACAAATTTCAAATAAAAATGAAATCACAGAATAAAATGAAGTAATATGTAACAATAATACGGCAATAAAATTGAACATCTAATAATGAATCTCTAGCAAATGCATTTATTATGATTGGTTTCACTAATGTTTATATTATGGAGCATCCCAAATTACATCAGTAAAGAAAGCGTTTCCGTGTCGCGGAAATTTAGCATACTATTCATCGTTATATTAATATCTCAGGGCTACTCGAGTGATTTCACAAGTATTTCAGTATCATTCTCCCGACATCACCGCGAATGTTACTAATACGAAAGCGACGTCGTATGACCGATATTCTTGCATATCGTTCAAGTTCCCGAGGGAAATCTTGGCATTCCGAGGATCCGTATTACCGACAACTTCTAAGTTACTCTCCCTCCTCGTCCCGCAATCCCTGCTCCTCCTGAAACTGGATATTTTTCTGTCTTCTCCCGTCGACTTGTCCGCGAAATTCATTTTCATGAAATCCTTTCGAGGAGAGGATTTTCGGCAGCGAATGCGGAAAACAATTGCTGCGAAGAACTTCCGAAGGTTATTTATGGCGGAAGTTCAGAGATCTTACAGTCAATTCTTATTTTAGATCCGCTTTAGAATTATGGGTTGAATATTTGCTTCGGTGATCAAACTTAGTACTTTTATGGAGGACGTGGCGAATTTTGGGGTAATTTAATTATTTAAGATGTGATGTTAGATGTAATTTAAATTAGTTAAAGGGTAAGTTGAATATCTAGTAAATAAAATAATAACATTTCTTGTACTGAATGTTCATATATGTTAAATTAATATTACTTTTTGTGATATCTTTCACAGAAAATTTTCTGATATGCACATACAAGTTTAGAAAAATTTCTTCATACGTAAAGATATCTTTACACATCTTCATATGTAAAGAAGATCTACATATGAAGATATGTAAAGAAGATGTAATTCTTCAAGTTTGTAATTTAATTATTCATCCCCATATTTTCAATAGATATTAATAAAGAGATCTTATATAATGATTTACTCGATAATCATCCTATTCCTACAATTATTTAATGTAACAATATTGGACAATTTACGTTCAGTTTCTTCAAAGATGTATGTCACATATGAGATTTTGCACATGTCCCAGTATTTATGAACGTCATTATACAGGTGCTGCAAATGTTCGTATAGTGATGGGTACGATCATCATCACAGACTTCTACATAGACAGTAAGGTGACATTTGGCTTGTTTTATGGTTTCACTTAAAATGAGCTTTCACGAACAAACGAATAGAGTGATAAAGAGGAGGTACAAAGCGTCACCTGGAACTTGCAGTAACTTATAGAGGGTTAGGAGGGTCTTTGGTTCTAACGTTTTATTTCACCAGATCCTCCATCCACCTCCTTATTTCATCTTCCTCTGTCTCGTTAAATTGAAATATAACACCCTCTTGATGTATGTTGACTCTTTTTCTATATTTCTTTATATCCCTTTGTCTATAGACCGAGGTTACTTCGATATTTCTTATACTGTACATCAATAATTCCGTATTTATCGGATCAATATTATGTATAGGACAAATATAGGACACTATGTAACTGTGCAGTTACTGTATCAAGTTTGAAGTTTAAAGAAAATTTGAATTGAAATGGATTAAGTAGACTTTTTGTTAGATTAAGTTAGTTGTGACATTAAATGACATTAAGTTTGAGGAAGTTTGAGAAGGTTTGAAGTTTGAACAAAAATAGTTTGAACGATAAAATACCAAGTTATGTGAGGTTATGTCAAATTATGTATTAGGTCAGATTTGGAGCTAAAATAAAAAATAAATACATCTTAACAATAAAATTAATGAAAATATATGTCTTGACATAAAAATATATGTCTTCATCCATCTCGAAGATGAAGCTGAAAGAGTCGAATAATAAAATTGTCAAATTAGGTTAAGTTCAAAACTAAATAGATTTGAAAGATATCTGACAATAAAGATTATCTATAATCTTTTATTACGTTGAAAATATTAACACATTAATTAGTTTCCTATTTTTAAAGACTCCTATTTTTCCCTTCATCCTTACATTACATTTACACATACTGTTTCCAACACATTCGATTTTAAAGAGGATTTTCACAAAATTGCACCTCTAAATCCTATTTATCCTAGCTTCGTGCAATTTATTCATCCGTGGCTGTTTGGTTCACTGTCTCTTCCGGTGTCGAACTTTTTCGCCATCTTTTTACCCGGCTTCCTCCATTTGCCGTGTCTCTAATTCGCACAGTGAAATCTCTTTTCCAAGTCGTACTTCCTTCCCCTGAATTTACATTGGACCCGACACTCCTGTACACCCGGCTGACACCAAACTGTTGCAAAAACCACACAGTTTAAATCGTGTTCCGTGCGTTTTTATTCGCAACTGCAGTTACGTTCTTCTCCTCGCAGTCTTCACTGAATCGGATTAATTACTCGTCGTGGCGGAGGTGTTTCGTATTGTTTCGGATATTCACCTTCCTCTTCTACACTTTATCCTCCGTTCCAGTGAATTAAGGTATAAACGCGCTTTTTACCGTTTCGTTGACTCCAGCAGGCGTTTAGGGAAACTTGTTACGCTATTTTTTGCTGTGAACTCTATTTGGGTGTGTTCTACCTTCTTTCGGGGCAATTTTTATCCTGAAGGGCAATTTTTATCTTGAAGTGCAATTTCGTTTCGTGCAGGTTTGGGAGAAAATTCTAGTGGCGTTTTGAAGGAATTTTTAAGATTTTTATTGAGGTGAGTGGTCTTCTGGAATTTTGGGATTGGGGAGTTTGGACTTGTGGAAAATTGGAGAGCTGGAAATTGCAAAGTGTAGAAATATGTGAAACTTGGAAATTTGGAAATTGGGAAATTGGGAAATTGGAAAATTGGGAAATGGGAAAATTGAGAAATGGGAAAATTGAGAAATAGTGAAATTGGAAATGGGAAAATTGAGAAATGATGAAATTGGAAATGGAAAAATTAGAAAATTGAGAAATTGAGAAATGGAAAATTGAGAAATGGGAAATTGGTAAATAGCAAAATTGAGAAAATTGAGAAATTTGGGAAAATTGGAATTTGGAAAATTTATAAATTTGTGCTTCAAAAACCAAAAAAATTTGCAAACTCCAAGATGACTCCTGACATAAAAATTGTTAAAATAAATATATTAAAAAAATCATTTTCGAGTACATTAACTTGAACGATTGCGTTTTGTATTGAATTGAGAATTCCACGCAGATGTTAGGAATAGTTGTACTTTGACTTCTACAGCGATCCGTTAGGATGAGTATAAGCGAACAATCATGTAAGAAGTTGAAGCAACTGTTCGGGTAAACTACAGAGATTTGAATTGTACATAGTCGAACAGGAGGCAAGGTATTATTCGGAGAACTTGTTGGTATGTAGCTTCAAGTACTCGCGGAATATTAAATTGGTACACAAAATGGAAGACGATAAGAAACCACGTATTTCAAATACTTGATACCCAACTACATTTCAAATTTTATTAACTTTTATAATTTTCTAAAAAATTATTTATTCATTCTGATATTCAGTTTAAATTTTTTCTTGTAGTACCGAATTTATATTTCTGTTTTAATTTTTTTGTTTAAATTTAATATCTGTTTTAAGGTTAAAATGTATAATTTTCAATCACTATTTTATTCTGCTGCTGCATTGCATTTGAACAAAATCTAAAAATAATTTTTAATTAAGAGTTCTATTAATATACGATATTTTTAATCATTGTGTTCTTTTGTATTTTGGGTACGTTCTGAATTATTCAAAATTTAATTTCAATAACAAAATTTAAGTTAATGTACAAACCTATAATTATTTAAATTTATAATTTTAGTTCTGGCAAATTTGAAATTATTTTTTCATGTCGAAATAAAAATCAATTTCAAATAACCATAACACGTAACAATAAAAATTTCGAGTGAATAGAATACAAAATGTGAATGATTTCAATAAAATTGAAAAGATAGTTAAATACAAAATGACGCAGTAACAAATTGAAAGAAATAAATGAAAAGAGGAGAATAATTCTGAATTCTCCATCAGCAGTTCAAAGAATCGAATGTATTTCCAATGCAAAGTTAATTCATATTTCAACCAGGCATGAAATTTCCCATCATACCCCTTCAATCACAATTAAATTCTCAATTCTTCTCTTCACAAGCGTTTTAACGCGAACATCGATATCAATCCCCTTTCGTCCCGCCTCTTTCATCCTCAAACACAGAACGGGCGATTAAAGAATAAATCCGAAGCCCGGTCTCCGAAAACCAATTGAAATGCAGAGAATCTTTCCATGCTTAATGTCTAGAAAGAGCCGTAGCGAACAGAGGAACCGGGAATGGAAATGTAAAACGAAAGAAAAACGCATGAGTTTCAGAAAGGAGGATAAAAAAAGGTTCGGAAGAGAGGAGACAGAGGAAAAAAGAATACTCCAGGGAAGCCGGGGACGGGTTCAAAAATCTTGCCTGAAGCGAAATGAGAAATGTAAAAGTACGTTTTGGAATTTTATTTCTCGCGATTTTAAACTTCTTTGTGGTAGTAGTGTATTATCGAGTTTATGTATTATGACATTACTACTACAGCAATTTTGTAATTAAATAATTAGTTACTGATAATTATATAATTAATGAATACAGTACAAACAATTACTTTGGTAACATGTAGATTTCCAAATTCCCCAACTTCTAAATTTCTAAATCTCCCAATTTCTAACTCCCCGAATTTCTAAATGCAAAAATATTCAATACATCAAGCAATCTAAATTCTAAATTCTCAAGCAAGATAAAACTTCCCATTTAAAAAACAACGGAAAGTTACACAATAAAAAAATACAAGAAAAAGAGAGAATTATCCGAGGTATTAAACTTCTTCCACTTTTTCATTTACTTTTCAACCCCGTTCTACTTCACGAAGATAACCAAAGGCTGGCAACAGTTGCAGAGACCCAACAACCTGTCGCGTGAAATTTATTTTAACAAAAGTTTTCGCGGTTTCCGTTCGTTTGACACTGTCTCTGCGCTCCAATTTCGTTGCATACAATACGCGGTCACCGCGAGTTTTAATTAAATGTGGCACACTTGTCGGTGGATGCAACTGCGATTCCCTCTGCCTACCCCATAGTCTGCTCCCACGTTGAAAAAGAGGCTTTCTTTTTATACCCTTTCCCCATAGTTGACACTTCAGAGGGTTCTTTCCCGAAACGCTTCTGGAAAGACTTGCATGCAGTAATGGTATGTACATTCGGTGCAATGTAGACTTTTTTTTAAGGAGACACATATGTGAACTTGATAGTTTTTTCAATTTTTGATGTTTATCAATTTTGGGAATTCTTTGTTGTCTTCAAGTTTTGAGGTTTTCGAGTTGTTAAAGTTTCAAGTTTCCAAGTTATCAAGTTTTTAAATGTCCATATGTGATAATGTTCATATGTGCTAATGTTCATATGTGCTAATGTTCATATGTGCAAACGTTCATATATACAAATGTTCATATGTGCAAATACTAAAATATTCATGTGTGTTAATGTCCATATGTGTAAATGTTCCTATGAGAAAATATTAAAACATTCATGTGTGTTAATGTCCATATGTGTAAATATTCATATGAACAAATATTAAAACATTCATGTGTGTTAATGTCCATATGTGCAAATGTTTATATGTACAAATGTCCATGTATGAAATTGTTCATATGTGCAAACTTCATATAATAGTTCATATGTGCAAATGTTCAAATATCAGTAATACGGAACTCAGACAATACGAAAAGTCAGTAATTCGAGAATGTGGGAATAATTTATATCGTTTCTCGTACAGAAGAAATATTCCCGCAAACGAGGAGCAATCTCGAAAGGATGGCAATATGTAATTTGATCGTCGACAGTAGGTACGCAGCCATCTTCTCAGATTGGAGCTCGTTGACGAGTATAGAATTGGTCGGAACGTTGTCGTGGGTAACGTTATAATCCTCGAGAGCAATTTTCCACCGAAAAAGGACATGCCAGAGGCAAGAAGAGACTAGGTCACAACGAGTTCCGGCCGGTGTGCCTTTAATCCCCGGAATCCTTTGCGAAGTCACAGAGCCATGGATACCTGGCCTAAAGCCTGTCCCGCTACGAGGTTAAAGATATTTCATTCGAGTCTACTGTGACACTCGTTCCTCTGCTTTTTCCTCGTTCCCCATTAAACTACTACGTTTACAACAGTTTCTACGGGTGTTTGCTGGCCCCAGGAATCCGCGTATATCTACTCTTCGCACCGAACTCGGAACAATGAAACATCGTTCACTGTTTTCCGTCTCGCGGCTGGATTCCTATTTTAACGTTTGCAAACCCAACTTGCGAAACAAAAATTATTTCCAGACTTCGTCAAAATAATTCTCCTTCAATTTTTTTTTTATTCACATAATTTTAGATCAACGTAAATTTTTTAATTTTAGTATAAGGATATTTAAATTTTTCTGTATTTTTATTATTTTGTTTTAATACATATTTATCTATGTCATTCTTATTTTACACATCGAACATGTTCAGTAGAAATGATTTCTGCACTCAAAATCATACAGAACTTTTTAAAAATTGTTTCATTTACAATTGGTAATAGGAACAAATTTCTATAATGATCATAATCAGAAAGTATTCCACGATCAGCGATTATTGGTTTAATTATGATAATGAACGCACTGATTACATTTGCCCTGACTTCACTTCTTCATCAATCACGATTTCTAGATTACTTAGTAATCATAATCATCAATCATGTTCACGACTTCACGTTACTTATAATCGCGAGTTATCAATCATACTACTTTTTGCCTAACTTCAAAATACAGTGATTATGTACCAACACAAAAAATTATGCTACATGTCTCATTTAAATTTCATTAATTTCTTTGGTCCAATAAAAAATTATATTTTCATGAATTCATTTTTATATAATTGCATAAACATTTACACTTTGATAGACCTTCAGATTGTCTTTAAGCAGCAGGTTTGTAAACAGCTTACACAATTATAATTTTAAATATAATATTAATAATGCACCTTTATTATAACACAATATTTAAACATGTTCTAAAATATAAAATATGAGTAATTTCCCCCTCTTCTCCACATCTTTAGACAAATTTTTCAGCAGTAGTTTCAACGGTGATTTTCGTCTCTTGATTGTTAGAGGAGAAGATTACGTGGACTGCCTGAAGCCACTTAGAGTTGGTCGGGCATTTTTAATTAGTTTAATTTTCATCCCTTTAATTGGTACAAGAGCGTAGAACTGTTCTAGAAAATTCTAAAAGTTTGTAGTCCCTGAACTGTCTGCTCGGAGCGAGTGGACTAGCGTAGTTTTACGCCAACTTGCTGAGGCTATCTTCGCGTGCTTCTCATTCTTCTCTTTGGTTCCCGGGTACCTTGGTTTCTTGGGTCGCTTTTATTTCATCCTTGTTGGCGGTTTTTCCGCCTTTAAAAATTTACGTTACGTGGAAAACTTTCGCGCAGGATGGGTAGACGTAATTTAACAAGTTTCTACGTGTCGATGGAGTTTAACAGAAATTTTCATCAAACGCCGAGCAGAGGTACGTGTTTCGTGTTACACGATCGGTTTAATAATGGACTCTCACGATTGTAGAAGTTGGATTGAAATTTTTTTAGAGGATTCAAGGATTTGGGAATTTTGGAAATTTAGGAAATTTAGGAAATTTAGGGAAGTTTGGGAAGTTTGGAAATTTGGGAAATTTTGGGAAATTTAGAATTTGGGAAATTTAGAAATTGGGAAATTTAGAAATTGGGAAATTTAGAATTTTGGAAATTTAGGAATTCTGAAATTTAGAATTTGGAAATTTAGAAATTGGGAAATTTAGTAGTTGGGAAATTTAGAAATTGGAAAATTCAGAATCTGGGAAATTTGGAATTTGGGAAATTTAGTAATTGCAAAATTTAGAAATTAGGAAATTTAGAATTTGGAAAATTTAGAAATTTGAGAATTTGGATATTTGAGACCTTGAGAACTAAGAAATTAAAAAATTTTAAAAACTTGAAAGATCGAATATTTCAAAGTTCAACTTCGAATTTCATAAACTTGAACATCTAAAATTGTAAAAATCTCCAAACATGAAAACCTAGAAAAAAACATATTGAAAAAAAAACTAGTGACGACTAAAAATAATTTTCGAATTCTAAAACTAATGTCTAACATCCATTATAACATCAGTATTGACACGTTAACTATATTCAATAAAAGTTACAGATTGTTTGCAATTGAAAGTTAGCTAATTTTCTTTGTTTCCAATTACCCGGAAATTTTAGTTAATCTCTCTATGAAATTCAAGCACGGTAGCAAAAGCTTTCGCTTTTTCGTTCAGAGAGTGTCAAAAGCGTTGAAAGCTTAACGAAACTACTTTACAAGTAGTTTCTCTCGTGATTATCTCGAACTAGTTTGAAACCGATTGCACGAAACTTCCGTGACCGAGCTGTCCCATAGACGGCTCTCCAGAACGAGTGACCCACCCTATTTCGTCAGCTCGTCCCAAAGAGAAATTATGTTAAATCAAGAATGAAAACGAAACGGAATACTTTCGAGATGAATTCAATCGGAAACGATCCGTGCCTCGCCTCTTCAACATCTCCATTCACGCAACTTGAACCGTGCTTCATCCACGCCTTTTCAAGGCGGTTCCACTTGTACTCCTCTCGATTTGCCGACTTCATTTTTCTTTTCTTCTCTTAACTTCTTACACTTCGTGGTTTCTCCTTGGAGATGAAATTAGAAAGTTGAGTACAATGTTGTACGCTGATTTGCATTCTGTGGTTTATCGAGATGGATCTGGTGTCACGGATGGGGTGCTGCAGGCTTTTGTTATATTGCCGATTGTAGAAGAAGACTTTTTGGGACGGATGATGTGGTTGTGGAGATGTTGAACCGGGTACTCAATTTATAAATTTATTTGTAAATGATTAAGTTTGTGAATTTCTGAGTATGTAAATTTTTTAAGTGGTAAGTTCTCAAGTTTATAATTTGCAAACTTTTCGAGTAGGAAAATTTAGAGATTTGGAGATGCAGAAATTTATAGATTTAGGGGGGTTGTTGACTGAGAAGTTTGGCAATTTTTAGATTTTGAAATTTAAGAAATTTGGGATTTGAAGGTTTGAAGGATTGAAGATTTGAAGATTTGAAGATTTGAAGATTTGAAGGATTGAAGGTTTGAACTTTTGCAGATTTAGAGATTTGGAGATTTGAACATTTGAACATTTGGATATTTGAAGATTTGCAGGTTTAAAAGTTCAAAGATTTGAAGATTTGAATATTTAAAAATTTGAAGATTTGAAGATTTAAAGATTTGAAGGTTTAAAGGATTAAAGGTTTAAAGGTTTGAAGGTTTCAAGCTTTGCAAATTTGGAGATTTGAAGGTTCGAACATTTTTAGGTTTAAAAGTCTGAAAATTTGAACATTTATAGATTTAAAACTTTGAACATATGAACATCAGGACATCAGAACATCTGAACACCTGATCATCATGTTCAATAATATTTCACACTTCCAACTTCCCAAATTATCACTTTCCCATCACTCTAACTTTACTTCACCAAATTTCTAAGGTTCTAAATTTTCAAATTTCTCAAACTTCTCAAATTTCAAAACTAACCATATCTCTCTTCCCTACATCGCCCTTTTCCCTACATAATTTTGTCACACTGATCAGTCTACATATTCGCGCTGAAACAATGTACATTATGCTAATAGAAATGCCACTGTTCATAAATCAAATCATTGCCCTGCGTTATTACGAATTAATTCAAATGTAATTAGCACAAAATTCACTCATCATAATAATTTTCATAGAGCTTTCATTCCGTCGTTAATTACATTTTAATCAACGAATTAACGAAATGAATCCTTTCAGAAGCAAAATATCATTAAATGCCAGCTCTATGAGATCTGTATTTCTCGTTGAAATGAAGGTACAGAGTGATTCACAAATAGGTGCCACATAAATTTTTTATGAAAAGTTTTTTAATATAGAAAGATATTAAATATTAGGTATTCTTTACTACAAATTTATCAGTTTCGTGTATCTTCATGTGCAAATAATTTTCATTTGTCTCAAACATACATGTTTCTGTGGATTATGTTTTAAAACTCGGTTGGATCTGAAGGTTTTAACGAACAATATCTCTGTAATTATTAATTTTTCAGTGTATATACCTTAATAACTTCTTTTTTAGAATCTATCACTCTTTTTAACTGCATTATTCATTTATAGATGTACTTATTTTAAATAATGGTAAAGTACCTATTTTTATTAAATGTACAGTACTTATTATAATAAGCACATATAACTATTATAACAAGTACTGTAACAACTACGATTAAAACCTTGTGATCCTTATATCTAAATAGAAAGGTAATATCACAATTAATATTTATTATATCATATGCTTGTTTCAGTATCAAACCACTTTTTTATCTACTTCAACAATTTACAAGTGATTCGGTTAGATGAATCACTCTGTACTCTCTTCTTCATATTTTAAACTAAATATCACATTAAGGAGAATAAATAATGAAGCTCCTGTAATTCCTCATTACTGCCTCATGCATTTTACAAATGTTTCCTATTTCGTCTAATTATTTAACGCAATATTGCACATACCAATTCAAATTGACCGTGACCACTTAATCGACGTCTTAAGGGCTGTTGCATCGCTTCCAGTAACACGATGCAATTCAATTATGCGCCTGAGAACGTTGTATAATAACAGACACGGTCTGCTATCTGTTTAATTTAATTTAATAGTGCTTGTCTTACACCGTCATTACGATGGTAATGATAGACGAATTATTATTATTTTCGCATCGTTTCCTTACAGAAAAAATGAAAAATAACATAAATTGAGAAAACAAATTGCCTCTATTTAAAATTACTACCATCTTCACGGATTTTACCACTCAACGACAGTTTATCAATCGAACACAGAAGCTCCAATTTATTCGAAACGTGTGTCCTTTTAACTTCAGCGTCGCTCGATAGATGGAAGGTCGTTCCTGGAACTTGAACTGTCACAGAAAGTTCTTCGGCCGAGTTCAGATTTGCCGGAAAGTTTAAAATCGGAGAAACACGAAGCATCGAGCACACTCGAAGGCAGACCTTTAACGTTGATTTTGTATACTGGATACTTTTGGAAAGTTGCTTCATAAACCTGTGCCTTTGAAGCTTTGCTAACTCCAGTCAGATGTTACGCTTTTAACCTGCCTGCACTTTCAGTTCCTCGAATTCTTTGTCGGCCTTTTGATTCTTTAAATAAAAAATGGAATTCTGAGTTCTGATGAAATGGTTCATCTAAAACTATATTCTTAAAAGTGTCCTATAAAAAATAATATATTGATGACAGAATAATCGTAGAATAATTTCAATGATCATAATTTTAACACTTTTACATTGATTAAAAAAAAAATTGCACTAACTGGATGTAAATTTAAAACATTCAGATATGAAGTCAGATATGTTCAAAATTATTTCATACACATTTAACAATTTATTCTAAGTTTCATATGTACATATAATTTTAATTTTCATGATACATGATTTTCTTCAAATTATACTTTCTCTAACGAATAATAATTACACACTGAAACTACAGATATATTCATATCAGCTATAAAGCTGCCATCAAACTAAAAACTGAAATTCGCAAGAACTACATTGCAACCTAACCTCATAAAAGCCAGTCATTCCTTTAAACAAGTAACAAATTAAATAAAATAGAGATCAAATGAGAGATATATAAAATGAATTAATATCGAAGGTTTGGATTTCAGTGCATTTTAACTATATTCTTCACTGCCAGGTGGAACTAACTGGCTCAGCCTAGGCTCGTCTCGTAAACCCTTTTGCCGAGGCCAGTCTGGCGAGTCGTGACTTACGATCCGACCGCCTCTCTCTGGTCTGTCTGCTTTCGGATTCTTCCTCGTTAGCATGAACGTGCCTTATGCATTCGCGAACAGTACTTCGTCTCGCGATCGCTCGTGACATTCGTCGTCGAAACAAATCGTGGCCTCCGAGCGATCGTTGCGTACGTGTTCGATGAATATTAACGCCCTGGCCTACTGGAATATCGTGTTCGCGAACTCGTTTCCCTTTCACGGCAAAAAATGCCTAGGGAAGTGTTGTGGGGGTGCTTTGCATTTGATTGACGTCGAAATTCAATGGGTGCTAGGCGAAATACCACTTCAGCAATTATAACAAAAATGAGGACTCTCAGATCATGTGATGTACTCTAGATTTAAACTGCTGAACCATTGCAAGATTTATCGAAATCACAAAATTTTTTTAAGCTTGAGATAAGTGTGTGAATTTATTTTTACTCCTCATCATACACATCCACATATTTTTTAAAAGTGCAACATTAAAATAAGAGTCTTATAAGATATACAAATTCTGAATAATCCTCCTACCTCATCTCAGTGTTTGATCAACTTGCTCTACATTATTTCAGACCTGTACTGTTATAATCAGATGCTGCTATAATTTCAGGTATTTTAAACCAACTTATTTTAAATTAAATCAGATGTTATCATTTTAAGTTCTTTAAATCAGGTGCAGTTATCTCTTACTTTAAATCAAGTGGTTATCGTCTCAGGTTCTTTAAGTCATCATCTCTGCTGTTATCATCTTTGATATTTTAAATCAAGTGCAATTATAATCATATCATGTGCTATCATCTTTGATATTTTAAATCAAGTGCAATTATAATCATATCATGTGCTGTTATCATCTCTGATATTTTAAATCAAGTGCAATCTTACATACATTAAATCAGATGTTATCTTGTGGAATTCAACGTGATACAAAGATGTATCTCAAAGCACGATTGACGCGTTAAAAATTCAAAGAAAACATACTTAAGAGGTAATTCCTAAGACAACGTTGAAGTATCAGAGTTTGCTCGGGGCAAATAACGCGGACTATGCTCGAGTTGGCCCAACATAACGGAGGCGTTTAATCAAGGAAAGCAACTTCTCCGGCGAATGACTTTTCCGACTTTTTCTACGACCCCTGCTCCTCGGAAAAAGTTCGAGCAATTAGGTAGTGGCGAGTACGCGAGGAAGTAGCGTGAGCTAATCGGCTCGGGGACACGATACGAGAAGTTTGCGATTGGCTGGTAGATCTACGATTGTATTTGCGGGGAAGAAACTTTGCGATCTATGGTCAATAGGGAGTTCGATAGGCGTTTTCAACAGAAAATACTACATAAGAAAACTATAGAACTCTGTGCAAGTGATAAACACTTTAAAATCGTAAAAATTATTCATCAGTAGGAAACTTTAAAAATGATTCAATTTCACCATTTGTGATTTGAAGATTTTAATGTATGAACACTTGAAGAATCCCTAAAATTTCATAAGTATATAAATTTAAAAATTGTGGGATCTGTATGTTGGGTTTGAAAAATGAAAACACCTGAAAGTGTTAAAATGAAAAAATTCATAAATTGCAACATTTATAAATTTCATAAATTACAACATATATAAATTTCATATATTGTAAAATTTACACATTCAAAAATACGAAAGTACAAAATGAAAAATTCATGAACAGTATTTATAACATTCAAGCTTCAAAACAGTATAAATGAAAAATTAGATAGATAAAAAATTTTAGGACCAAATACGTGTTACATAAGTTTCACAGTAAAGTGTAAAAACTCCAGTGTAAAGTGTATAATATATAAACCGTAAAGTGATACATTTTCCTTTCCGTCATCTTTCCCCTAGAGTCCAGCGTTCTCACCGTGCACTCATGGAAACAAATGGACGGCGGATCAATGGATCCCCGCGTTGGCCGGTAATTACGAGCTGTTACCGCGCGAACCGGGATGAGCTTGATCGAGACCAGAGACCTTCGAACAAGCACAAAATAGAGGGGCAGGAACAGGAGAAGACCGTGGATCAGACGTTGGATCGTTACACAATTAAATTTACGATCGACTCGAACGTGATCAGACGTTACTGTGCTGTACAGGGCGGATATAAATTGTTGAGCGACCGGTTGAGTTACTGCCGATTGTCGAACGTCGATTAAACTCGATGACATGGTTACTTGTATCAAAGAGGTAGCCTCTTTGTACGTTCCTTGTGTCAATTTGACATATTCTTCGTCTTTTAGAAAAATCTTTTTAATCTAATGATTTTGTAATGCTGGGTGTTTCGAGTGAGGCTCAATCTTTCATTCGTCACTTGTGTCAATTTACATTCTTCTTCTTTTGTGAGAATTTTGTGATTCTTGTCTTTTAAGTTTAATGACGTGATTTTGTATTATAATATAAGGTGTTTTAAGTAGCTGCAACTTTTCATTCATCACTTCTGTTAATTTGACGTATTCTTCTTTTATAGGAAATTTGTGATTCTTGTCTTTTAAGGCTAATGATTTTGTAATGCAGGGTGTTTCAGGTAGATGCAGCTTCTACCTTTCATTCATCACTTCTGTCAATTTAAAGTATTCTTTTTTATGGGAATCATTTTAGAATTCCCTTCTTTTAAGTTTAATGAAGTAATTTTGTAATACAGGGTGTTTCAAGTAGTTAAGGTAGCTTCAGCTTTTCATTTATCACTTGTGTCAATTTGATACATTCTTCTTATTTCATAGGAATTATTTTATGTTTTTAGTGCAGAGTGTTGCAGCTTCAATCTTCCATTTATCATTTGTGCCTGACATATTCTTCCTCTTTCATAAAAGTCATTTTGTAATTCTTTTCTTCTTAACATAATTAAATGATATTGTAGTACAATGTGTTACAGATAAGCTTCACCCCTTAAAACTATTAAAAACTGCTGAATATTTCTGCGAACAAATAGACCGCCTCCCAAACGCAATGAACCTAACTTTCCAAAGCAAATCCCAACCCACTTAAAATGGAATTATCATCTCTTCCACTAAGCGTCACTGTATCGCTCCCAAATTCCAATGAATGCTAATTACGTACAAAAGTCATAGTCATTTCTCGTTAAACAAGCCTTCGTGAACCTAACCCCGAACCACCATCGCGGAGGAATAAATGTCGGGATTAACTATCCCTCGGGTTTAATTAAAATAAGAAAACTACTCGAGAAACGTATAAGACGAGTTGCGAAGAGTGTAGAAATCCTGCAGGATTTCCTGGAGGAGAGTCTATAGAAGCCGATACGCAATCCCATGGTACTTTGTAAAAACTTATCTAACCGGCCCGAGGCGAGAACACGCTCGAAAGAGAGCGAGAACTCATCCGAGCTGCTTTTTTCCCATCCTGCGACAAAGTTTTTTCTCGATATCGGGGAAATCCTTCTTTTTGTATCGTTTTTATGCTTCTCTTTTTTTTCGGCGCATCGACTTTCAAAATTTGATCGTTCCCCGAGGCCGGCGATATCTCGCGAGTTGTTACGAAGTTACGATAGGGAACAATTTACGACATCGCGACGCTAAATAATTCGAACTGCTGCACCTGAGGAATTTCTTTCTTCCCTGCAAGTTTATCGTCCTTTTGTGGAATTCTTTTTGCAACTCTTTTATGTTGTGCCAGATGCGAATTTTTTAAATTCAGGACGAGCGAAATATTAGGCTGTGTACAAGCAAAATGTTAAAAATCTCACATGGTTTCAAACGTACGTTCATTTGGAAATTTGAGAATGTTATAATTAAAAAAATTTAGAAACACAGTTTTGCAAATTATATTTACAGAATTGTAGAATTTGATGCTGTTACGTACTTTTCACTTGAGTTAAATAAAAAATGCCCATTAAACACCAGAAGTGTTCGCTCGAAAACTGATTAAATTTTTAATTTCCATCCCGCGTAAAATTTGGTTTCCAGTTACAGCCTATTTTCGCCAGCACGCAAAATTCTTTGACGTAAAGAAGAAACGCGAGCAAAAAAATGAGTGGATGGTACAACTTTCACGGTATCCTTTTAAAACGTCTCATTTCAAACATTTCTCATTAGCGCAAAGCACTCTGTTTACTTTTCCCTCGCCGCGAAGTGTTTTATTAGACGCGAACTACCCTATAGTCACGCTTCACGCTCTCAGTCTCCACCATAATTTAATCTCACCCTCTCACCCGCGATTCTACCAGCTTGCTGATTCACATTCGTCTTCTATTAAATCGCCTTAAATAAACAGAACATTTACGGTTGATGGGATATTTCATCCCTCTCGACGCGTTTGCCTTTACGCACCCTTTTTATCAGTTTTTCGTTCGCGATCCTTTAACCGGTCTCGTTTTCAATCGTGTTCAGCCCAAAACATCCTCTCTCTGTGAAAAACAAATTCACTCGTTCTATGGTTTTCCGACAACAAGTGAGGACACTCTGATCCAATCGGTTTTTTTTCGTTGCTTTGAATGAGGACAAAAGGGATGACAGGGTGAAGGATAAAGCAACAGAAAAAGAGGATCGACATTACACTTCGTAACTGAGTATTTTTCTCCTTTTTTTCTTTTTCATTTTGTGGGGATTTGTGGGTCTCTGTGTTGTTCATTTGATATTGTTGGTTTCTGATTACACGGTGGATTTGGTGGATTTTCATAGGAAAATGATGTAACAGAAAAGTAGGGTGCTGGAGGATTAGTTTTTGGTGTTTGGAGGATTAGTTGTCTAACAAGTTTAACTTAATAACATTTAGATGTACTAACATTTACTAATATTTAAATTCAGAAGTTTATAAAGTTATAAAGATATAGAATTTTTAAAAATAAAATTCAAAAACTTAGAAATTTCAAGATTTGCAAACTTAAAAATTTAGTTTAGAAATTTAAGAAATTGCACAACTAAATAATTTAAAAATATAAGAACTCAAAAACTAACCTCTGTCTCTAAGACTAACCTCTAAGAACCACCCTCTAATACACCAAAAATGATCAAATAACTTTAGGAACAGAAATAAACCACAATAAAGTCCTAACCGAAAATTGCATAAAAGTTGAACAATTCTTTACTCAACGTATCAGTTTACCAAATTATTTGTCTACACATAATGAGAGATGGTAACAAAAACTAAGAGACGTTGACTCATTGTTGCTAAGCTCGCTTGTTCCCGTTGGAAACGTGGATGGATATTTATAAAACGAGAAACGAGAAACGCCCAGCACAGACGACCACCCGATGCCCTGGGAATAGATTGAACCCAGTTATGCGATTTATTCCGAGGTGGGCCGGGAACTATTCGGAAGTCGTCGATTTTCAGACGAGAAGCACAGAAGGTCGTGTGCACGAGAAAGCATTTCCTGTGAATTCTTTGCTCTTTTTTATTCCCTGCGAAAAAACACGAGTCACTATATAATCTCCTATTAATTTTTCAAAATCTCGTTCCATCGCTATTAAATTATAATTTCTTGTTTCTGTGTAATACGTTCACCGTATTAATAAAAATGGTAATGATTTAAAAGTCAACTAATTGCACAGTAAAGTAATTTAAACTTCAAAATTAGTTGACTGATTTGATTGAAACTTGGTATAACCCAACATGACACACAATTTGATCCTCCAAATTTAATTATTCTTGTTTGAGAGAAAGTTATATAAGGTTATATTGAAGTTTGAACAAGCGTCAAATTATTGAGTGTTAAGTTGTGGGGATAAAGTTGATGGGTGATAATTGTTAGATTAAATTAGAAGTTAGGTACTGTTAGGTTATAATAGATTCCATTGACCTAATTATGAATTGTATTCCTCAGATCCATATAATAGATTCAATTGACCTTATTGTGGAGTAAATTCCATCTCAATCACTATTATTACCTCTTATTAACCTTACTAATCATCAAGTATTAATTTGATATTAATTTGACAATTGATAAAAATAATTTTATTATGATGTCTCAAATGTCTTCATACACCACCTTGATGTCTTAAATGTTTCCATACACCACCTTGATGTCTCACATATCTTCATACACCACCTTGATGTCTGAAATACCTTCATACTTCAAATCAATGTCTCATAAGCAGCTATCACGCTACCCTTTAAACATCCCTGAAAATAGACCTCCGATTCGAAATTCATTACCCCACACAATTCACCATTTTTCCCCCAAGACGAACAATCAAGAAAATCAAATTTACCTTTCGTTCAATTTCGTCACGCTGTCTGGCCAGCGACGTAAACTCTATTCTTGAACGATGAACACGTGAGTCATCGGCTCCCTAGTCACACGAGCGGTAAAACTCATTAGTTTAATCGACTTTAACCTCCTCGTGGAACACGTTCGTCGATAGGAAAACCGAGGATCACGCAGGATATCCGGGCACGAATAACCTTGTCCGAGAAATTCTTACTAAATTGAAGTCGTTTCGCATCGCGATGATTCCATCGCAAAGAAATTTTCATACTATTTTCACCGTGTCGTATCGCTTTCACCCTTATTACCGGAGTGCTAGTCATTAACACATTCTTTGTCGAAGACAAACGGGTTTTGGTAGAGAGATTCTTTATTAGGTTCGCAATTAAAACGACCTCCATTACCTCTTCTTCTTCTTTGCATACCTAAATACCTCTTCTGTTGGAATCTAACCTAACTTTAGACATAACTTAACGATCTTCATTGGTTTAATTTTTGCTTACATTTGAAACTTAATCTGACTTCTGTAGGCATAATTTTGTCACTCTTTATTTACTTTGAACTTTAAGCTTATTGAAATATAACTTGATGTGACGTAATGAATTTCGGTATTAAAATTAATTCAGTACTTCAGTATTTGTTTTTAAGTGAAGTCGATATGTAACATGACATAAAATATCACATAATTTTTCTACTAAATTTAACAGAACCTCAAATCTAATGAAATCTAATGGAACTAATTCTGAGTGGAAACAATTTTATCGTTCAAAGCCTCATGTACCTTCATAGAAAGAAAATATGCCCCATAAATAGGCCATTAAACGTAAAATCGAATTCTATCATTCGTATTCCCTGAAGTCCAATATTTCTCTGATATTTCATTTACGAAGGAATTTCAAGTACAGTAGAACGAAGTTAAAGGAAAAATTCAATTTCAACATTCCTATCTTCATTAAAAACTAATATTTCATCGAGCGTCGATTTACAAGAGTGCTCCAAGATATAGAAACCCGATAATTGGTGGAATCGAATCAAAAGGGGAATTGAATTTCAGAATTCTCATTTCTATTTCGATAAAGCAAGCCGGTGGCTGATCGAAGGAAAAGAAAATCCGAGCGTTTAACGAAGGAAGAAGGCTGCTGTTTCGCGGCAGCTGCTGACGATAGTTCATCGCGTTAAATCTTCTCCGGTACGGGAACAAAGCTGGAAATAAAGAAAGAAAGAGAAATCCCCCCAGGGCCATCGAAAGTATCAGTTACGCAAGTGGCAGCTGCTGCTTGTATAGGATGTTAATGTTCCTACAATTGGCCGTGAATGTTGCCTTCGCTATGCACGTTATCCATTTTACCGGCACCTCTCGCCATTTCCTTCTCCACCTCGTTTTCCATTACTCGTTACTGTATTCCCATGCAATCTCTGTCATAACTATCTCGACGAAATGCTCGAGATTCATTATAACAAAAACTAATGCATAAATAACTGGGAACTTTTCGAGCTCTTTTCAAATCATCGAAATTAGGTTAGGTTTGCACAGAAATGGCATTTAATGGTTTGACGAACAGAAAGAAGTGTAAAGAATGAGGTCTATTTTGTAGAAATGTTGAAATTCAGAGATATAGGTAAGTAGCATGTTATCAAATTATGACTTTGGTATTTGTAAACGTTGGAAGTTAGGGACCTAGGGATATAATAATCTAAGGTTTGTTTAATGTACTAATTTACTAATGTATTTAATATTGCAATAAATATTAGGAATTTGTGGATCTAGGGATTTAGAATCGTTGGAACTTGTGGATCTAGGGACTTAGAATCGTAGGAACTTGTGGATCTAGGGATTCAGAAGCCTAGGGATGTGTGAAGATATGAATTTAGATATCTAGGAACTTGCAGATGTAGAAATTTTGAGATACAAATATTTGAGAATGTAGAAATGTGGACACCTAGAAAAGGGATGTAGAGATCCTGAATAAAGAAGTTTGAGACCTTTGTTGTTTATTAGTCTAGAAATGTAGAATTTGTAAAATTTAGAAATTTGGAAGCTTGGAAAATTTAACAAACTTAAATTTTTTAAAATTAAAAAAATTTGAAAATATGGAAATTTAGAGACTTTTGGAAATGAAAATGTGAAAACCTGAAAACTTGAAAACTTAAAAATTGGAAAACATGAAAATTGGAAAACTTGAAAATGGGAAAACTTGAGAATTGGAAAACTTGAAAATTGGAAAACTTGAAAATTGGAAAACTTGAAAATTGGAAAACTTGAAAATTGGAAAACTTGAAAATTGGAAAACTTGAAAATGGGAAAACTTGAAAATTGGAAAACTTGAGAATTAGAAAACTTGAAAATTGGGAAACTTGAAAATTGGAAAACTTGAAAATTGGAAAACTTGAAAATTGGAAAACTTGAAAATGGGAAAACTTGAAAATTGGAAAACTTGAGAATTAGAAAACTTGAAAATTGGGAAACTTGAAAATTGGAAAACTTGAAAATTGGAAAACTTGAGAATTGGAAAACTTAAAAATTGGAAAACTTGAGACTTGGAAAACTTGAAAATAAAAAAATTAGAAAATTGGAAAACTTAAATATTTGAAAAATTAATAACTTGATAATTTAAGAGTCTAAAAAATTGCAAACTTCAAAACCTAACCTCAAACCTAAAAATTCTGAAACAAGTGAATTTAAAAATTGCTAAAATTTCCGTAAGCCCGTTCCACCCGAGCGACCATAAACCGAGTAATCTATATCAAATACAGAGTCGTGTATCAATAGGTTAAACACAATTATTACGACTCCATTTACCCGTCAACGTTTCTATTGTCTGGTTCTTGCCGTTATCCGATCGTTACTCGCGTTTCCGGGCCGTTTGCCATCGCTTATGGGCTCAATTTGTAAACTCCGTTTCCCCGATCGTCGAACAAAGAAACGTCCAGCCAAAGGATTACAGCCGGGTAATCGTGTAGAAACAATCGTGCCAGTCAACACTCGAGGATGTTGATTTTTCTGGCGACAAAGTCCGTGTCAAACCGAGTGCCGATCGTCTCGGTTGCTTCTTGGATCGTCCGCCAACAGGACCGTATCGAACGATTCGATCCGCTCGTTAAAACCGTTTGCCGTCCACTTTGCTTCGTTCCACTTCCGCGAAACACGTTGTACATCACCGTAAACTATCCGGCTAATGAGCCGTACGAACAATAGTCGAACGATCCGTTTTACAAGGGCAAGCTTTTGTCCTAGGATGGAGGAGCCGTTCGCGAAAGGCGGAAATCGCCATTTCTCCTACGTTTGATCACAGTGTTTACCGTAATGGTTCACGGTCCCGATAAATGCTTATAAATATAATTTGCAAACTGCTACAAAGTACCTACTTACGACCGTTTAGTTTCTTCCCTTTTTTCTATGGTCGACACGCGATTAGAGCGTAAAATCGTTCCTCCAGGAAATCACTGAAAAAGTAAATATCGAGAGGGAGCATTACGAGCATAACGCTTCGAGCGAAGAACCCGAGTACGCGTGTAATCGAACGTACTTCGCAAGATCGACGGAATTGCTAAATATTTTCTCTACTGAGGTAGAAATCGGTAACTCTTTTTTCAACTATTTTTCTCGTGCAGCAAATAGTAGCTGTAAATTTGTAAAAATTAGGGAAATGTTCTTGAGATACATTTTTATAGCAACCATTGATTGAACGTGAGGTTAGTTCTCTTAATCTGACTTTCAAGTCCACAATTTTTAATATGACTTTTACACATTTTTTTTCAAGTTTGCAACTACAACGGAATTCGACAAACATTTTCTGATTTTTATAATAATTTAAAGGTTAACAAAATAAAATTGTTATCGAGATGAAAAGAACCATATCTTTCATGAATATTAACAAGAAATGAATTGTTAAAATCTCCCATATAACAAAGAATTTTCAAGAAAATTTCAAAGTATACAGTTTACGTGATTAAATTGTAAAGATCGTACCCTAATTTAGATGTCCAATGTACACAAAGTTTCATTGAAATTTCAGAGTGCAGCTTGACACGATTAATCCTGCGATTACATCACAGAGATACGGTTAAGGTCGTTAACAGAAGGAACGCATAAATTCCACGACATTCATTCATAATAACGCGAATTGCTTTATGTCCTTCGGATGACGTGGTTAATAACGTTAGCGTGACAACGTGCACAGTTATATCGCGACGACATTAATGAGTCGATTTATTAGCGTGGTTTATAACGTGGTTTGTATAGGTTGCGGTTACGTGTCCTACCAAGGGGCTACTATTATTATGCAAAACAGCATTCGGCTAGCATGCGGTAAAAATGGCGGTGTAAATCCTCGAATGGACCATTTGGGAAAAGCAACTACGTACGTTCGGTATGGCTCGTTAGTTAACGTGAGAATAATATTCTACTCGTATAAAAGTTAATTGACTGTTTAATAGAAAACTCATTGTACTCTGATGCAATTTTCACCGAGTCTTTTCTTTTTGCGGATGCATTCTATGTTAATCTATTATTCTCTTATGAATGGATTCTATGTAAATGCACCATTTCTTTTGGTATTCTATGCTAATATTTGTAACATTCTATGATTTGTATGCTATTCTTGCTTTGTGTTTATCTAGAGGACTTGTTTTTATCAATTACTACTTATGACAGCTATTACTCGAGGTGTTTTATTTACACAGGAAAATAAAGAGGATATAAAACATACCTGGTCTTTGGAAGTGAAAGCTGTTAATTAAGTATTCACAGAATAAAGAAATTAAAGTTGCAGCAGATATAATGGTTTTATATATTGAATAAATTCAAGAGTATGATAAAGAGTACTTCTCAAACAATTTCACAGAAATAAATTTTGTTACAAACCTCATCAATAAAAATTTTAAGCTATGATCACGAAAATAAGACTTGAGGTTCTAATTATCAAAAACTTGCATATTAAATATGAAGACTACTATTAATATATGAAAACATTTACATAAATGTGTATAAAATATATAAAAATGTCTGTACATATACTTAAATGTAAAAGTAAACTTTCAATTATTGTCAAGAATTTATTTCATCGTTGACTATGTCATATTGTTACAAGGCTATGAAAAATTATTATATATATAAAAAAGATAAAAGGTATCTGTAAGTGTAAAAGTGATAAAAGGTTACTGTAACAATAAAAATAATTTAAAAAAGCAGAATAAATATACGTTGTACATTTAACCAGATAATGTATGGGATATGGTAACTCGAAGACATGTGTACACACCTTAACGATCATCGGGACCGATACGTAGGAAGCTGATTACTCATCGCGTCGTTTATGCCAAACGTTTAGCGACTTATTGTGCCTGGTTATTGAACCTCTGGGAGAGTACCCACTATCCTTGTCCCTTCCCCCTTTTAGAGGGCCGTTACACCGACGGATATATAGCTTCCATCATAATTACACGCGACCAGCGTTGTACCGGTACCTACGTGCATTCAAACGAGTTACGTAAGACACGAAGAAAGAGACGCGATGACACGAACTTTATTAGCTGAGTGCACATCGAGAAAATGCTTTCAGACATTGTGTATTAAAACCACAGAATTTCTGCTTAGTACTTTGCCGTTTATTATTATGTAAATTTAGATATTTTCAAATTTTACTACTTCTAATTTAGGTAAATTTATAGTTAATTGTATAACTGCAATTTTTAATATATAAATATATTCATTTTTTTTTTTTTGTTGAAATCTATTATATTTTGCACGTCTATTTCGCATATATTTTGCATATTATACATGGAACTATCAGTATAATTTTTATAATCGAAACAAAAGAAAAATCTTCATTTAAAATTGAATTCCTCCAACACTATGCATAACAGAAAAAAAATAATTTGAGAATGGAACCACAACAAAAATCTGCAAAAGTCGATAGTGAAAGAAAATCAAAAGTAAAGATTTGTCAGTAAACAGAATAAGATTCCATACGTTAAAACCAGATTTCTTCCATCACTGCACTACACACGGGAATACACCACAAATTCTGCCACATTCTAAGAGGAAAACGTACAGAAGATTATGGTGATCAATCTCGCGTGAATTAAGAACGCGACGAGGCTGCTGCTCCGAGTAGGATCAACGGAGAAGCGGAAAACTCGGGTCACGATGGGTTAATTAATTACATTTGTCTCGGCGTGCAATCTAGCCACTCGAGTTTCTGCCTTCTGTCGTCTCAGATCGTTAACTCATTAACGGCTTTACGAACGTTGCTGAAGTTGCGGTGCAAGAAATTCTGAAGCCCCGAACACCATCAAGGGATTTATGTTTTACCCCTTACGGGTGTCAGTCCTCACTCGACACACATGGCGTGAAGCGTGGACGCCATTTAAATTCGAATTACGGAATACACGGGTTCAGTTATTAACTGTATGGAGGATTAACTGGATTTGCCTGTATCTCAAGTTTAAATTATTGTATCGTTGGTAGAATTATTTAAATTGATGTGTGGAGATATTTTATTAGGTTTTTAAAAATTAATTTAAGGAAATGAATGTTGTGACATGATTTGAACGGTAGTGATATTTTTTGAGGATTAAAATGTAATGGAAACAAAATGGAGACAATTTTAAGGTTTATATATTATAATAAAGTTTAATATTTATGGCAAAATAAAATAAAAAATGTGTAACAATAATGTGATTTAATGAACCTCTTTTAAATATGAAATATGTACTTTTAACATATTTTTAATAATTGCCAAAAAAAAAATATGTTAGTCTTATTTATCAAAACGGTCAACTTTTTTATATTAAAAATAAGTTTGGTTTATGAATAAATGGAATTTAGTAAACGAAATAAATAATTTACAACAGATAATAATTTTTAATAATAATATCACTGTATGAGATAATGGTTCTGATTATTCATAAGCAATAACCGTTTGTACGGATGCAACGATATATTATACGGATCACTGGCATTTACCCGCTAATGTGAACTAATCTAACGTAGAATCTATAAATTATATCACGCAAGAAAGTGTAGCTATAAATGTTCAATAATTACAGCGATTAAACGCTGATGTTCTAAAACGAACACGCGGAATTCACGAGCCGTAATAACACGGTATTATTAATTAATAGCAAACGAGGTGCTATACAACGTTGGATTTATTTCATCTCGATGGTTAAATTATTTTATCGCCTAGCAAATTTCTAACTTTTTGCTTTTTAAATCCATTCAAACTTTCTGTATTCTACAATCTTAAAATTTTCTACATTTCAAAATTTTACAACTTTCAATTTTTCAAAGAGTTGATCTTTCAGATAGGGACTTGATATTTTACATATTTAGAAATTTAGAATTTGTACATCTGTGTATTTCAAATTTAAAAAATTTAAATATTTGAACACTCGAACAATATGAATGATCAATTTTAAAAATGAATGAATTTGAAAAATGTTAAGAATCTGTCCACACCACTCGCCCATAAATCCAATCAATACTTTCAATTTCACATATGAGTCCCTAAAAAAAGTCTAACACTCAGATATGCAAAAACTGAAATAAAACACTTGAAGCACTTCGAGTACCCTCCCCAAAAAATTTCTAAAGCGAAAATTCTCTAGTCCAGCATCCTAAGCTCCAAAGTCGTCAAAGTGAACGATCCACTCTGTCGCCCTTTCATCGCGGCGATTCTCTGCAACGTTAAACGTTGAACTTGTGCCGGAAACGCGTCGCTTTCATGAGAAACTTCTCGTCGATTCGAGCACGGTGGGTGGCGACAGACAATTTGTTAGCACGGAAAGTCCGGCTCTTTATGCGGGAAGGTTGGCGAACACACGTAGAAACCGAGCGGTGAATTAATTTTCGCGAAATACAGTGGCTACCATGAGCAGCTCGCATGAACGAGCGTAGGTGGACCATTCTCGAGGCATTACAGCTCGAAGACAAACGATTCGTTACCCACGCGTCGCGTTTTCTTCTTCGTGATTCGATCGCAAATTTTCCGCGTTGCACGCTCCGCTTGCCTTTGCACCGCGATTCCGCAATTTTCGAAGGTGACTCGGCTGGAAAATTTTCCTCGGATTCGACGTGGGAACCCAGACGTGGCCCTGTAATTTCGCGTTTTGTTATCGCACGAAGATCGCCACTTCGAACAATGCTTTTCACGTTCGACTTTTGTTGAGAATAGGAGAATAGACAATTGGAAGGGGTCCCTTTAATCTCGACTACGAGAGTTGTTTCACGATAGGCTGCTTAATACTTAAATATAAATTGAAACACATATTATTATGTCATTTTATTAAATTATTTTTGTTTTGTAATATTAGTATTACAGCTGTTGATAAGTTTTTGGACTTTATACATAAATATACAATGACAAGTTTTGTAATAGTTTTACTGTGTGTAAATAATTTTCAATTTTCCTTTGTATATAATTATACATACCTATGATTTTTGAATATCCAGAGTCAGACTATCATGCAACTATAAACTATAAATCTCTTCCCACATAAACGACATAATAACTCACATTGCATAACAAATTGATTTCCATTTTTCATATTAGTCAGTAAATAAATGAATAAGAAATGAACAAGTAAATTAACAAGATATAATTAGGAACTTGTCCAATTGAAGAACGTTGAAGGGATCGATAGCGTCTCGACCTCCCGAAGCCCGAGCGCAGAGAATTACCGAGCAGTTAGATACACGGAGAACATTCGTTCCTTTCTCTGAGAAAACGCGTCGATCGGAGCGATTTCATCCAGGGTCGAATACCGAAGGGGTTGAATCGTAGAATTCCTCCCGGTCGTTTCCGTGAGCGCAGAAAGGCGGAAAGAAAATGGGAATTGGCGAAGGTTATGGACGTGTCCAGCCTGGTGTACACCGCATCACGGTCGGACGACAAATTTCAACCACGGAACCAATATCGGAGCCGTCGCGCTCGGAAAAACCATGGAACGCGTTTCCATTTGCTCGACGGCGAGTCACGAACTATGCCGTTGCCTCGTCCGACCCGTGTAGGTGGCCATGGGCATAAAAATGAAACGGGAGGAAAAAAAAGGGAAAAGAAGAGAACAAAATCCCGTCGTTGTATCGAGCGACAGCGAACCGGAGATGGTTCCGAAGAGGATGGGAAAAAGGGAAGAGCGCGGTAAACATATGACGTCGTTTTGCGGTTCGTGAAAATTCCAGCGTTTCAAATATTGGAACGAGTAGCTTTGGTCAAACATTTATTTAACCTCAACTTCGCCCCTCGAGTCCCGCCACCATTTTTGGCCTTCCGTCAAACGACGAACTACCCCTACACGGAATTCTTCCAACCCCATACTGTTTATTCCGATAATATTTGCCTGTTTCTTGTACGCGGATTTTGGCAATTGCGCACCTGCGACCTCTGCTCGATTTCAAGTGTTTGCGTAGCAGGTGTTTGTGGCGTGTTAAGGGCGCGAAAGAACGCGATTGTTGCGGCCGAAATGAAACGAACGCTTTGCTGAGGAAACGGGTTTCTGGCATTACCATAATTGTCGGATTAAGGAAATGTATTGGAAAAGGAAACGTGACACGTTGATTGTACAGGGCGTTTCAAATTATTTTTCCTGGTATTCAAATATTTTTTTGAATCCATAACAAATATATACTAAACTTTACCAATTTTTGATCGTTCTTTTAACCTCTTACTCTATGATTTATTTAGAGGGTGCATCAGTCAGAACTAACTCATCACTGCAATATTAAAAAGAGAGAGCGAAAGTTGAACTGTTGGCAATCTGACAAAATTGTAGATTTGCCATTATACAATTGACTATACTTATTAGACTTGAACTCCAAATTACTTAAATTAGAAATTTAAGTAAAATTGATCAGAGCTGAAGTATGAGTGCGGCAGAGTATAGCAAGGGGTTAAACTTAACCTATGATTTCTTCAACAGTTGCATCAGTCAGAGCTAACCAATCACTGTTGCAATATTAAACTAACTAAAAAAACTTGAAATTTTAAACATACCTTAAATTTAGCGATCTTTAATTATGAAAACTGTAAGTGACATAAAGTCCAAAACTCTGTTGTCTGGCAAATATTAATTATTTTTATTATATTTTAACAATGATGTGTGTCACAAAAAGGGGTTAACAGCATTAAAAATAAAAGTAGTTAAACGAAATTTTTTCGTACGACTTCCAAAGCAATTTCCAGATCCAAACCATCTATTCCCGTAGAACTTTAATTCGAAGTGAAATCGAAGAAGTCGGATCGATCTCGAAATTCTTGAGCTTATTTCTCGAAGTTTACGTGTTTGTACTCGAGAAGTGGTTGTGGTTTCCAACCACTAGAATTGCCGTGGGAAGAAAGACGAAAGTAAATAAAGGAATTGCGTTTCTTTGCGTTTTTAGAAGCGTAAAAAAAGTTTCCTTTGCTCATACTGCAACTCTTCCTCGATTGAAACCGAGAAATACGCTCGGACGTGTACGAAGAATCTACGTTTGTTTGACTTCGCGGAGTTCTTTGATAGCTGCGAACACTCTCTACTTTATGGTTCTATGGATTTTAAGGCTATCTTGTCCGCGTCAACAAACGTCACTCTTCTCAGCCACGTTTTCTTCCTCTTCAGTTTCATCCCTTTTCGTTATTGTTCTCCTTTTCTCGGAAAATCGTCCAGAAATCTCTTTGAAATGTTTGTCGTATAAAAATCGATTTAGTGTCTGACCAATCCTTTTACCGAAAAACTAATATCTACTGGAGGCTTTACTGTTTATGATTGAAGTGCTTCTTCAAATATTTGAACAGACAATAGCACTTATACAAATATTCAAACTTTTCTACAAATATTAAAACGTGGTTCTTCTATTCATATACATATTAAAATATAAAATAGTCTCATTCAAATATTAAAACATGGTGCTTGTTCTTTAATTTTTATTTAACTTGTACTGATACATAAAACTGTATTAATTTATTTTAACTCGTAGTGCAACATATAACTGTATCGATTTATTTTAACTTGTACTAAAACATAAAACTGTATTAATTTATTTTAACATGTATTAAAACATAAAACTGTATTAATTTATTTGAACTTATACTACAACATAAAATTGTATCAATTAATTTTAACTTGTGTTTAAACATAAAATGGTACTTGCATTTCTTCAAGTCATCAAACTAGTCAAGGTTTGAGCAACAATTGTACTTATTTTTAAACGAATAAAATTTAAAATATAAAAGCTTCCAAACTAGTCCTAAAAGACCATAATTTAATAGTAGTAAAATGGCAATATTAAAAGGTACGAAGACCACAACAGCACTAATTGCATATTCTTGTAACACGAAGCAAGAAGGATAAATGATGCCGTGAATTTATGAGGCAACGTTTGCACAGCGTGGATCGTGATACAAGTCGAAGAGGATTCGCGATTGCACAAGGTTGTTACAATGTTCTTAGCTGGAACACAAGCTCGTAGGATGTAATTTTCATCCAATGAGTAATTCATACAGGCTCGAACGAAGTAGGAAGTCAATCCCTCGCGGGAATCGAGCACAATAAACGCGATGAATTTTCCGAGCTTGGCAGCTACCATTGTGCTGTAAGTGAGAGGACACAGGTGGGCGTTGCTTCCAACGGAAAATCGTTGAAAACACGTTTGATCCGAGGATTCTTGAAAGAGGAGAACCTAAATCCGACGCTTCGCTAACCGGATAGTCGGCAAAGTTTCGATATTGAACAGCAAGGTGTAACCTTAACGCGAATCCGATACGAGAATACACTTTTAACGTGTATATGTACGGACTTTGAAATAGAATCGGCTTCTTTTCTCGTTGCTGAAGAGTTTCTGATTTTCTGCCGATGTCTGAGCAGACTGGGAATCATGGATTTCGAGCTTGATTCGATATTGCGATGAAAGATCGTGTTTTCGTGATATTCTATCTTCTCTTTGTACTGAGGGATTCAGTTAACGCGGTCTAACTGAAAAGTCATTTCGGAAATAAATTAATAATAAGAAATAAAATTTATTACTATACAATTTGATTTCTGATGACACTAAGCTAGTTAATTGTAGAGTTCTAAACAATTATAGATATTTATTTCAAATAAATTGAAAAAGAGAATCATTCACACTTCTTAAGAAAGCTTTAGGTCTAATTATCCTGACTTTTTGTTGAATTCTATTATTGTGAAGAAATACACTTTTAAATTGTCGAAAATAATAACAAATATTTTCTTTCTGAACACAGTGTAATTTAATCTGAATAGCACAGTGAAATTAAATATTGATGAAATCGATCATAACCATCGAATAAAACCACGAGCTATTTCTATTTCACTGGCCCAATTTCAATTATTTAACATTCCCTACCTCTCCACGAAATTACTCTTCCTAAGAAGACAAATGAAGTTTAATATATAACTCCAGGAGACCCTAACTCAACTCACGTTTACGTGCTACCTTTTCATCCTTACACTCACTTAGAAACACTCCCCTAAAGTTCGGTCATATATCTTAGAAACAGTACCCTGTACAATTCAGTTGTCCCAACATGGGACAGATAAAGTGCGTCGAATCCCTCGGGATCAAAGGTACAAGGGTGAGTCTCCTGGTCCTTGACGACTAGTGTAATAAATTAAATATTCTCTTTCACTAATTGCAGCTAATTATTCGTTATGTGTTTATTGCGTTTTTGGGACATCGTGATTAAGAAGAGAAACGATGTTGAATAGGTTTACATTTAACACTGGTTCAGTGGAAAGAGACATTTATGGTCAGACGTTTGTGGTAGAGTCAGACATATTAATACTTTAGGTAGATGACGTATTGAAAATGATCATATTGTGTAAAATATTGGAAGTTTAATTATTCAGGATACTATGACTTTTCGTTTAATAAAAAATTAAAATAACAATTATTCGACATTGTTACATTTTCTTTAGTTCTTTAAGTTCAAGTTATTATACGACATATTAAAGTATTAAGTTCTACTATTTTACAAATTTACTAAATCCAGAATTTGGAAATAAAAAATATTAAATTATAAATACGAAAATAAAGAAATATCAATATTCGAATTTAATTTCAATTTAAAATTGAAAAGAGATTTCTATTTTCATATCCGATGGAAATTGCTATTATTAGTTCTCCGATGACCTTAAAAGTGAACGCATTAAAAAGTGACATAACGCGCTCATTATGGCGCAACACTCTTCACGATTCAAGAACGATCATTCACCGAATAACGATGTTTACGTCATGCTTCAAATTATGACGGGTATTATCAATGACGGAAGATCATTTTATAAGACTCACTTTGTCTGGAAGCCCTCGAACTCTTCCTGCTGCTCCGAGATGGAGGCTTCGAGGTCCAAGTAGGCACCATAATCGCCGTCTTTGTATAACTGGAGCGCCGTATCATCGAGCTGTAACATAAATAGCAACAGAATTATATACCAACTTGATCAAAATTATTTTTTACTTCTTCAACTTTCATGTAATCAATTTTAATGTATGCAACTTTGATATTCAACTTGCACTACTATTCAATTGCAATGTTCAAGTTGAGCTACGACATATTCAACTTCAAGTTTAACTTTAACGTTCACCATCAATGTGCAGCTCTAATGTTCAACATCAATATTCAACTCTAATGTTCAACATCAAAGTTGAACTCTAATGTTCACCTTCACTGTTCAACATCAAAGTTCAACTATGATGTTCAACATCAATGTTCAACTTGAATGTTCACCTTCAATGTTCAACTCTAATATTCAACTATAATGTTCAACATCAATGTTCAACTTGAATGTTCACCTTCAATGTTCAACTCTAATATTCAACTATAATGTTCAACATCAATGTTCAACTTGAATGTTCATCTTGAATGTTCATCTTGAATGTCCAACTTGAATGTTCAGCATCAATGTTCAACTCTAATGTTCAATATCAATGTTCAACTTGAATGTTCAGCATCAATGTTCAACTCTAATGTTCAATATCAATGCTCAACTTGAATGTTCAACGTCAATGTTCAACATGAATGTTCATCTTCAATGTTCAACTTGAATGTTCAACGTCAATGTTCAACATAAATGTTCATCTTCAATGTTCATTCAAAACAGCATACCAAAATTCTGTGTTGACAGGTCTAGTTAAATTAGAAGCTTCCCTCGTTCTCATTTCCCCACGGTGTGCAAAGCATCATCGCGGAAATTATTGCCACTTAAGCATTAGCTGATTTCCTCGTAACCGCTTCTGAAGCGACGCGTCATTGCGAAACAAGCTTCCGTGCAAAGAGACGACCTTTATGTCGCTCGAAGCACAGGAACCACGATACGAGACCCGTTACCTAATTTTAAACCACCACTTCGCTACCTAGGATCCAACGTTGCGGAAAATTCGTTCGGCGATTTAAACGGTTCCCAATTTTTCGATCTTGCGAGCAAATTCTCGGGTCTGTTGCGACTTCCACGAAAATTTCTGATACAACAGGTCGCAGGGAATTGTCAGAGAAAATTGGAAATTCACGGTTTCGCATTGATACCCAGGCAGGATTATCCGAGACCGAGTGTGCCACGGATAAGCAACAATTTCGAGAAGTTTCCGGCGAAACTAAAACACGACCGACGAGTTTCGAGTTCCGTGGTGAAGCAGTTTCCTTTGTTACCGGTTCGCAATAAGTAAAGCTTTCGATTGCCGCTTTTAATTAAACCCTGTCAGAGTTCGGCTCTAATTGACGAACTCTGCTCAGGGTACAATTTTATTATTCTGGTCGTTGTGAACTGCTACTTTTTTGCAAGATTGCGGATGATGACATTTCTTTGGTTTGGATTTATTTTGTGGGGAAGTTTGATTGAAAATTTTAGTCGAAAGTTAGGTGAGAAGTATTTAAATTTGGTTAGTGTTTGACTTGAACTGACACAGTACTTTATTTGACTTTAAAATATTTTCTTTAAAACTGCTCTAAAAAAATAATAGAAACAGCAGTCATTTTTTATAAGTATTAACCTACAATAAGTATTAAATTTTCCTCTAAGTTTTAAAAATAACAAATGTAGCATAAATATTCATCTATAACGTCTACCAACAACTGACATTACTTCAATCACAAATATAATTATTACTTATCAAAAAATTTTGCATACACTGTACAAACACCGTACAAATTAGAGCAGACAATTTCTATTAACCGTGAGAAACGTGGGATCAAAAGAGTTAAGATGTGTGATAACAAGTAAGTAAAATATGCGAATCCACCTGGAAGTGGTTCATAAAAACCTACATTGGTTAACGCGAAAAGGAAGTACAAAATTGATAAACCGTGAGAAGGTATCTAGGTTTAGGTCTCCCTAAAGTATCTTGATAATTGTGTGGTAAATTAGGACTAACAATTCTGTGAATCTTTTAATTCGTTTTATGAAGTAGGTTCATAAAGTTTTTCTCATTGAGAAGTTCCATGGAATGGGTTCAACGTACGAATGAGCGTCTTAAGGGTCAACAATCCGGGCTAATGCGACTAATCCGCTAAATTTATCCGCGCATCATTTGGTCCAGATCCACCGTTTCCGTGTGTGCAACAAGATAATCTCTCGAATCTGGAATCAGGTGGTCCGTACTAGATACGTAACATATTAAGTCCGTTGCGACACTTTAAGACTTCGAAAATAGATCAACAATGCCGGGGAATTCACCCTGCTACGAGATTAGAATTAAAACGATACTGCAACAATCAAGGAACAGAAAGAACACAGAGGGGAAAGTAATGGTGGATAAACCGGAAGATGGAGAAAAATAGTAGCAAACCGCTTGGGAAGCCGTAGGCGAAACGTTGCTTCAAAAATAGTCGAGCAACCTGGGACGCCATATTTGTAATCACGTTGCGACTGTCGTTGGAAATGTTATTTTCCACTTCCGTGCAGACCGTCGTTCTAATGACTTTCTAGGAATCTTCGTTTCTCGTAAATAGCGTCTTCATTCTACTATTTTATTATCCTCGGATTTTATTTTGTCACTTTAGTACTTTTCTACTTCGTCACTTCGTTAATTTACTATTCTACTGTTCCATTTTACTGATCATTATTTCTTTATTAGTTCTTGTGTTGATATATTTATATCTGCAGAGGTAGCGTGTTTAGAATGTCACAGTGGAAATTAACGTATATGGTCAGACAATATAATACATGCTATTTAAAGACGGATTATTACTCTTCCAGTTTTATCTTCCAATTTATTAGAGCATGTCACAGTCCCGTTTTTATCGTAGCTGACGAATTAAATAGCTGAAATTGCAATTAAGAATTGAAAATCATAGGGAGTTTAAAGAAATAAATACTTTTATTACATTGTTTTATGATCTTTTTAAGATCTCTATAAAATTAAAAATCCATTACGATATTAAAATTTTAATCCTTTTAAAATTGCTCTTCAAGGTTATTTCATAATTATTTTCCATAATACTTCTGTACAGAAGAATACATATAAATCCCTCACTATTAAGAGAGTCCATATTATAATAATTTATCATCATGTGCTTTTATCTGTCATCATCCAAATTTTCACCCAAAACTTGAACCTCAAAATTCCATTAAAAAACCGCAGCTGACAAATCATCGAACCCGATGACAGACATAGCAAGCTAAATAAACGGGAAGAGGAATTCTCGTCCGAGAAAACAGAGGGAAAGTGCAAGAGATCCCCAAGAATCTGGTAATGCAAGAATGAGGGGCATGAAAATAGGACAAAATGGAATCGAAAGCTCGCGTGTGTGTAACGAGGAAGGAGTAGAGTAAGAAATTGTGCGTTCGTGCAGCGTAAGACGTCGAGGGGCGACGGTGACCCATATTTCTAAAAATCACACAGCTTCAAAATAGTCCGTCGTCGGACGAAGTGGCGGTTATGCACGCGCGTGCTCAGCTGCGAGGTCGCTGCATTTCTCTGGTTTCTAGGCGTCCTGCATTCGGTGGAAAGCGATTGCTAACTTACGTAATCCACGTGCTGCCACGAGTACGATCTCTGGCCTTCAAGAGCATGACGAAATTGGTCAACCGGAAGGGAACGCGTTCGGAACACTCTGTAGCCAAACCAGAGACGATACCGCTGCTGTAGCCGTTGCTTCGAACAATGCTGTTCCCCTTGTTTCTGCTTACTTGGCTCGTCGCTGCTTGCGTAAGAACGGGCTATTGATTCGAAAAACAATGGGAATCTTGACGATGAAGGAACTTGCAGATGTTACGTAGCTCTTGTTAAAGAAATTCGAAACGGGGAAAGCTGACTTTCGTAATACAACTTTATTTTGCTTCGGTTTCTTATCTCTCTATTATTCTGATTTATTGATATTGCTTTCCTTTCTAATTTTGACTGATATATATGTTTAGTCATATAGTCAAACTCAAAGTGTAGTGTCATATAGTCAAAGTGTCGTTTTATGTGGACACTTGGGATCCAAAGAGTCGGCGACACATTTAGGATTTGGACACTAATTGTAAATTCTGTGCCTTCAGGATTAAGTCAAGACATTCTCCATACCTACCTCTTCCAAATACTATTATGTTTCCCGATGAATATCTGAATTATATTTGTTGGGTAGCTCATACATTCATCATTGTGATATGTATGAATCGCAAAGTCACAAGTCCACAAACCTTATAATATTCGTCATGAATAAAAATTCCTAATCTTTATAAATACTATTAAAAATACCCAGTGCATGATACAGAAGAAGTCACCCATAACAAACATCACCCAAAATAAGTCACCCAATCACCCATGAATATACCCTGAGAACCGGAGTCGAATCTAACCTCAAATACATGTCTGATACAAAACGTAGCAACGAGACGTTATCGCTCGATAAAGAGTTACAGGAGCGTTATCTAAGAACGAAATTGAACGAGAGCTATAAATTAATAGAGAATTTATGCATTTGTAACAACTGTTCTTAATTGAGTTGTGTATCGTTATCGACAGCGAAAGTTGTATGGCTTCTTCCGATACCGTAGCGTAGCACGCGATGACACAACCATGCTATCTCAGTTACATGTTAATGCGATAGACTCCCGTCGGAATGTGAATTACGTAGAGATAAATGTAAACCGCCTGACTATAGAATTTATAAACTGGCTTAAACTACATACCACCGTTGCAATGTTCTTTTTGCGCTAGAATTTAATTACTGAATTCCTGGCATTATTGTAATTTATAGTCACTGAACCGGATGCTCTCGTAAATCTTAAATACTTAATGCCTTTCTTCGACGCTTGTGCTTATATATCAAGCGAAATCACTTTTCTAATTTCCCTTGCTTATTCCAACGTTATTATTATTTATTATGCAATAAATGTATCGGGTGTCGTGTCGTAATTGCATTAGATTCAATCATTTTATACGTTTAACGGATGTTTATTACGTCTAGGAATTGATGAATGATCGATCCAAATATATTTACTGTTTGGATGCAATAAGGACTGAGTATAAATAGTATTAACCTTTCGTTTAAAAGTTTATTGTTTAATTTAGAATAGTTAGGATATGTAGGTCTGGTAATTTGACCTGTATTGTATAAATGACTCTATCAATTTCTCCTGCTTAACATATGATTGCAGCCTATTCTGTGGAGTACTTCTAGCAATAGAAGATTATGTATGCGTAGTACGATGTTTTAATACTTTATATGTTAACTCTGTAGGTTAATATACTTAAAGTAGCAAATGTACTAAATGTGACATCTACACATGACATCCATACATGACATCTACATATGACATCCATACCTGACATCTACATATGACATATGTGACACCTATATGACACCTATATAAGATATCTACATCCATGTGGAACCAACATACGATACATACGTATATATAATACATATATATTATACCTATATGTGACACATGTATGTGATATCTACATGTGATACACATATCTAATAACTATATGTGATACCTACATGTTATACATACAAGTGACACACCTACATATGATACATATATGTGGCAACTATACATACATGATACCTACATGTGGTATCTATGTGATGCATATACGTGACACCTATGGTATGATACCTACATGTGGTACCTATATGACACCATATCAAAAATCCACATATACTTCTGTTAATTTAAAAAACCAATAACAAAAAATCCTACAAAATTTAAACTTTGAGATCAGTTTGTAGCGTTCCTAGGATTTACAATTCAACCGATTACTTTCTCTTTCGCGTTCCTGCGACAACGCAAAGACGTCTTCCTCCGTGACGAATGAAAAGGAGCATATTCGTGTGCCCACGTGCCGCCCACATCGCTATTCAGGCGCGTTAAGCTCGAACGCTCGCGAGTCGTTCTAAGAACCATCCGTTTATTGGCAGTCGTTTCAAATTCAAATCAGTTCCTGACTGTTTTCCGCGTGTTGACGTGTATTAATTGTCGACTTTCCATTTTGAACCTGTTCCTACGTAACACCATTCATCACGTGAAAAGTATTTTTCGACGTGCTTCTTCCGATCGCGCACAATCTGATGCTTCTTTCGTGATCAATTATTTTTGTTGAAAGCACTGGTCCGAAATAATAGGTGCTTCTCAATTTTTTTATGCAGAATTGTAATTTAAATGAATACTGTCGTATGTGCAAAAAATTTCTTTTTTAAATTTACAAGATATTCTTTGAAAGATCTTTTGCAGTTTTTATTGTTAATAGTATGAATTGAAGTATTTTTGAATAACTTATTTTGAAGTATTGAAATTATTTATGAATTGGCTTCTTATTCTTTATTGATAGCAGACATGAATTATTTTGGATTAAGATTGACAACGTTAAATAATTGCCTTCTAAAAGAACCTCCACTACGAAAGTGGCAATATAACAAGCGTATCACGTAATAGTAAAATGAACACGAATCGTTTGAAAATTTCACCGGATTACACAACATTCATATTTTTGTGTAAAGGTATTTCTAAACATTCTATTATGGCATCGACCGTATTTCACGATATCGTTCGCTGCACTACAGACACGAAACGCGTTTCCCTTTTCGCCATAACTCTTTCTCGATTAAATAACTCCCGATAAGTAAAACTATTTCCGATACTCGAACGTTATCTAGTCTCTATTGATCGGTCTATCGACGTTCTATTGAATCGTGTCTTTCCGTGAATGGGCTGTTATTCCGTGCATGGATCTCTCGTAGCAGGTGACGACGAACAAAAAGAAGGCGATCGTGAAAGTTTCGACCAGTCAAGCAGAACTACTTGTCCAGAAGTGTAGTGGTTCTCGGTTAATTGTCTCGGAAGGCCTTCTAGCCTTTTCGTTTATCTCCTGTCAAACCGAACCCAATCAGCTTTTTGCATTTTAATTATGCTTATCGGGGTACTTCCGGCTGAACGTATGTTTTTGAAACGTAGTCGAGTTCGTCTCTCTGTTTTCTCTAAATTCTCAATTTTTATATTTTCAGATTTCTAAGCCTTCAAGTTCCACATCTCCAAATTCCTAAATTTCTAATTTCCACATCTTCAATTCTATAGATCCCAAATTTTTACATTTCCAAATTCCTTAATTCCCAATTTCCACATCTCCAATTCCATAGATCCCAAATTTCCTCATTTCCAAATTCCACATCTTCAGATCCCTAAGATCCCTATTTCCACATCTCCAAATTCCTAAATTCCCAATTCCCACATTTCCAAATCCCTAAGTTCCGAATTCCCAAATTTTCAGATCCCTAACCCCTCAAGTTCCACATCTTCAAATTCTTAAATTTCTAAATTCCACATCTCCAATTCCATAGATTCCAAATTTCCTCATTTCCAAATCCCTAAACTCCCAATTTCCACATCTCCAATTCCATAGATCCCCAATTTCCTCATTTCCAAATCCCTAAATTTCCAATTCCCACATCTCCAGATCTCTAAGCCCCCTGTTTCCACATCTCCAAAATCCTAAATCCTCGATTCCCACATTCCAGATCCCTAAATTGCTAATTCCCACATCTACAGATCCCTAAGCCCCCAATTTCCACATCTCCAAATTCCTATATTCCCAATTCCCACATCTCCAGATCCTAAAGTCCTTAATTTCCACCTCTCTAATTCCCACATCTCCAGATCTCCAAGTCCCTAATTTCCACATCTCCAATGCCCTACATCTCAAGTTCCCTCATTTCCAAATCCTTAAACCCCCAACATCCACATCTCGAAATCTCTAACTCCCAATTTTATTACCCTAATACCTCATTACAGTAATAAATAATAATTTCTATAAACTGAATAATTCAACCTATATACTTATCAAGATAAATATTCCGACCTACTGAATGTATGAAGCCTTTGACTTACTAAACTTATGAAGTTTACTGATTTCAAGTTTAACTCCTTCCCGTGCCATTCATTTATCAGATGCGTCAGTCAAGACTAACTAATCAGGGTTATAACGTTAAACCGAACAAAGAAAATTAAAATGTGGTGCGCATTTTATATTCAGGAATTGTTAATAATGCAACTGACAGCTGCACCTGAATTCCAAGTTAAAGAGTATTTAAAATTTGACTAAGGTTTGTCACATTTGAGTAGTAAGTGCGTCACGAGTCAGACTCGTCAAAGTACGGGAAGAGGTTAATAATTTAACTTATCCACCAAGTAACAAATTCAACAAGGTTGAACAAACTTCATTTCCCAAGGCCAAATATTTTAAACTAGATATTTCATGCTACCATGCTTGCTCAATTATCTTTCAAGTGAAATCATTTAAACAGAGCAAAACTAAGACGAGCAGTTCATGGCACTTCAGTTTCTTAGAAGTTACCAATCAACGCGATCGACCGTGCCGACTTCTTCCCTGTTATTAGAGACGATTATGTTCATCATTTTTACACCGGAATCCGACAAACGCAACTGTTAAAGAAATAAACTCTTTCGTCGCCTCTGTTCAAGAGCAAAGAAACACTGGTTATTGCGCCAGTGTCACAAAGATGGCTTTGAACAAAAGAACTGTCTGCCTGGGTGATCCGCAAATGTTGCTTCGCTGGTAAAATCGTGACATTTTACGAGTACTCTTGAAGCGTACTTGACTTTTATTACCATCTGGATTTATTACCTTTTATTTTTTATTCTTTGACAGAAATATATAAATTATACTTACATATCTTTGTGAAGAGGAAAATTGTGATACATAAATGTTTCAATATGTCTGATTTAACAATTAAAATTTACACATCTTTGAATTTCTTTAAACTTAACAATTCAAACTTATACATCTATGAATTCTTTTTAATTTAACAATTAAAACTTACACATCTTTGAATTCTTTCAAACTTAATAATTAAAATCTACACATCTTTGAATTCTTTTAAACGTAACAATTAAAATCTACACATCTTTGAATTCTTTCAAACTTCATAATTAAAATCTACACATTTTTGAATTCTTCTAAACGTAACAATTAAAATCTACACATCTTTGAATTCTTTCAAACTTAATAATTAAAATCTACACACATTTGAATTCTTTTAAACGTACCAATTAAAATCTACACATCTTTGAATTCTTTCAAACTTAATAATTAAAAACTACACATTTTTGAATTCTTCTAAACCTATAATTATACAGTTGATAACTGATACAGTACCATTAATCAAATACAATAAATCACCATACATAATTCTATGCAAATCAATTGAAACGTCCAAAAAACATCTTTCAAATATTTCCATAAATCACCATAACACAACCCAAGGGTCACCAGTCACAAATGTAAAACTCACTCGAAACTTCCTGAAGTAAATTCAAGTAGAAGCTCGCGTGGGAAAAATAAAAAGGAGAAGAAACAGACAAGGAAGCTTAATCGCGCGATAAATTATCGCCACTGCGTTGGAAAAGAAAGCGAACGGTGGTGTATCTAACACAGCGAGAGAGGACGAGCATTCCCATTAGAAACATGGAGGGATCCAGGTGGTAATAGGTTGGCGCTAACTTAACTCTGCGCACGATCGTGTCGAGTGTAAACTACTGTAAAAGCTGTCCAGGTTATTATGTGTGTGCGAGATAATGAAAACTACGGAAACAGCCGGCAGCGCTTCTGTTTCCATGGCATGTACCGCCCTCTCGTGAAAACCGCGATGGTTGGCCGAGGATTCCTTAATCCGCGTACATTTGGTTCATAGACTCTTATTTTGATGAGGGAAGGTTTTTATATTTTGAAATTTAGTCATTTTTAAGGGGATGGTAAATTTATGGGTTAGGAGAATTTTTGGGAAGGTTGGAGGGTTTTCAGATTGGAGAGGTTGTGGATTTTCAAGTTTTAGAATTTTTGGAGTTTGGGATCTTAAGTCTCAAGTTTTGTCATCTTCAAATTTCTGAATAACAAATTTCTTTGACTACAAATTCCTAAAGGCTGGTTTCTTCGCCTCCAATTCACGGGATCTCAAGTTCCATCATTTCCAAATCTCAACATTCCCAATTCCCACATCTCCAAATCTCCAAATCCTCAATTTTCATATCTTTGAATCCCTAAACCCCTAATTTCCACATCTCCAAATCCCTAAACCCCCAATTCCCACATCTCCAATTCCCACATCCCCAATTCCCACATCTCCAAATTCCTAAATTCCCAATTCCAACATTTCCAAATCCCACATCCCCAAATCCCTAAACCCCCAATTCCCACACCTCCAAATCCCTACATCCCTAATTCCCACATTTTCAAATCCCTAAGTCCCCAATTTCCACATCTCCCAATCCCTAAATCATCAATTTCCATATCCCCGAATCTCCAAACCCCTAAATCCTCAATTTCCACATCTCGAACTCCCCAAATCCCTAAATCTCCAATCTCTACCTCTCCAATTCCACAAATCCCAAATTTCTCCATCTCCAACTCCCTAAATCCCAAGTTCCCTCCTTTCCAACTCCCTAAAACCCCCTTTCATCCACCTCGAAATCTCCATCCCACCCCATCCCCCCAATTTTATTACTCTAACACAATTATTCCTTCATATTATCTCTGACCCAGTCATATTCGTTTATGACCCTATCACCATCCAACAAAACTTCGAACAACGCAGAAATAACTACCAAATTTTCGCGATCGATGCACACGTGTGTCCGCAACGGTTTTCCCGCCATAATTTCGCTCGTTGTTCACCGCAACGGACGTTTCCGGCGTACGACGGATATTCACGCAGCGTGGCACATCCTTCGCACGAATAAATATATAATATGACGGGAATGAGAATTAATGGCGAGCTGTTACGGCCGTTTTTCGATGAATTAAACGGGACGTCGCGGCATCGTGGCTCGACCGCAAACCGCATAAATTTGCTTGCGTTTACGCTGCCGTACGCGACGCTGAAAAACTGCAAAAATCTGACGGAAAATGAAATAAAGGGAGACTTTTTTTTTGTTCTGTTTTAATAAATGCCGTAACTGTTGTTATCAGTTTTGAAAGAACTGGTTTCATTGCGGGGATCTTTCGTTATCGCATTCCGCTTTGCGATTTTTTGGAGCCTGTTGTCAGTTTTGAACAATGTTTGTTGTAAAGTGTCTGCAATATGTAGCGGTTTGATATTTTTCTTTTGTTACTTCGAAATTTAAATTAAATTTTTTATAGTCTGGTAGTGTCTATTGTATAGAATGTTTAAAAGATATTTTTGTTTTATAACTACAAATTTAAATTGAATATAATACACTCAAATATTATACGGAGTTATGTATTATATGTAAAAAGTACGTGAGTCATGATGTAAGTTATACATAGTTGTATAATATAAAATATATGTATGCACATAAATATAAGATATTTTAATTACATTATGAACATAAATGTTTATTCCTAATAACCACAATAATGTACATAATTTACTATAAAACTTCCCATGGTACGAAAAATAATAAATTATGAGAAGTTCCTCTGTTTAAATTTCCCGCCAAAAACATCTGTCCCACGATAGATACCAGAACACGTTATCAGGATGTTCAAACGTCGCCACTTATTTTTCGCAATGTTTTTCCAGAAGTCTTCAGCAGTTAGTGAATCTACTCTTCGAAGTTCTTCCTCTTGCGAACAAGTTTTTTCTCCTCTAGTCGCGACGAGTTAAACAGCGTATCAGCTCCTCGGTTTCATACAAATACGGAGCGAAAATGCGAGATACTAACAAGATCTAACTAAGGGATCCATCAAACTTACAGAAACGTATAAAAAGCCAATTAACACGAGTCTGTAAATTGAACCTGTCTAAGTAACTTCTGATGTTTTGTTCAACGCGAATTATTTCCTTTCTTTTGCTCGACGTATGTCTGTATCTGTGATTGTTAGAAATAAATTGAAACTTTTACTGTAAACATTTTTAGACCTCATTTACTTCTAAATTCCTAGATTTCTAAATTCTTAATTAAATTAATGAACCAGTTTAAATTCCAAAATTTTTACACAAGAAGGAATATTTATTGTTGACATACAGTTACCATAAAATAGTTTGGTTCAGAAGTTAGATGGATTCTTCATAAGTTATTTTTCTGTCATTAATTGCCACTACCTGCTTCACTATACATATGGTAGAACTATGTATATACATCAAATGTATAATTTCACCGTGTCTACACACCATATGTATAACTTCACGCTTGTACATCATATGTAACTTTATTGTGTCCATACATCATATGGACACAATGATGTATGGACATCAGCTTCGCTAGGTTTAAATCAGATGTCTAACTTCACTATTCATATGCATCATTGTATAACTTCTCTATCTTTGTACATCATACGTGTAACTCCACTATTACACGTATGCTTTGACTATCTTTATACGTCATATGTGTAACTTCATCTTTATACGTCATATATAACTTCACTATCTTTGTGCATCATATGTGTAACTTTGCATCTCTGCATCATATGTGTAACTTCACTCTGTCCATATATCACATGTATAACATGACTATCTGTACATGTCATATGTGTAACTTTACGAACTTTATACATCATATGTAACTTCATTATCTTTGGACATCATATGTGTAACTTCAGTATGCTCATATATTACATGTATGTCTTGACTGTCTTTACATGTCATATGTGTAACTTCGCCAACTTTATACATCATATATAACTTCACTATCTTTGTACATCATCTGTGTAATTTCTTATCCCTACATCATATGTGTAACTTCACTGTATCCATATATCACGTGCATAACATGACTATCTTTATATCTCATATGTGTAACTTCTTCAACTTCATACATCATATATAACTTCAACTCATATATGACTTAACATTATATATGACTTCACATACTTGTCATATGTACAACACACAGTTTCTAGTTCGTATAGTCTTTGTTCAAACATACTTCAGATTGTCGTATCAAACAGAATGGTGAGTATAAGTCCTCCCAAACACAAAGACGATACTAAATAACGCAATTTGCGAGTTCACGAAATTATTTGTAACAAATGCCCGGTCTCGGGCAATTTCTCCCGTCTATTCTTTGAGTAGCACCTACAGGAAGGACTCTTTGAGAGGGCACAGGTATACGCCGCGCAGTGCCGGCTTGCACAAATACGGCTCGATTTTTGCACAGAGAAGCAGCGCAGAATGGCGAGCTCGCTTTTGACTTCAATGGAACCTGTTTACCGCATGAATGATTGAACGGTGCCGAGAACTCGATTCGAGAGTCGCATTGCCGATTACGCCGGCATTGCTGGCCAGTTATATGCTCTTTTTGCCACCTCTTTGGACAGAGATAAAATTAGACGTCCGTGTGCTCATCTTCGAGGAAGAGGCTCGTGAGAAATCACACGTGACCGGAGTTACAGTATCGAGTTAATTTTTTGCGACCTTTGTACACCTTACTGGTCGTGATTTTGTTTTGGATGTAATTGATAATTAGATATTTACAAAGTTACTTTTTATAGTTACACATAAGTCAGAAAATTAAAAAATTTTAAACTAGAAAAATTGAACAGACATAAATAGAAATATAAAAATATACAAATTGGAAAACTTGCAAATCGAAAATTAGAAAATTTTAAGTTTCATTTGATGTCTGAAAATGTGACTATATTTCATTATAACAGCACGTGCATAACGGATCTCTCAGAGCTTAAGAAGTAAATCCATTTAAAAAATTGCATAACCGTATTAAATTCAATTACCGATACAATTATGTAACATTCGAACGGGCACGTCTCGTTATTTTTGCAAGTACAGTTAAAAGAGTAGCAAAGAACACGTTGCAATAGCACGCGGCGAACTTTGTGTTACGTAACACGAATAATACGATTACATTCCATAGAGATTACACGATCGAACGAGCTGCAAATTACCATAAGTCATTAATCACCTGGCGCTCTACACACCGGTTCAATTCGATTCGATTCGGTTCTTGTCAAGATCGAACAACCCGTGAAATACTGGAAGAAGTTCAACACCTTTAAATTAATTGAAAGCAAAATTCGAAGGCTTCTGATGCATTTGTGATATTTGACAAATGGCGGAATTCACTTAAGAAGTGGAGTGCCTTAAGAACTAAAGTTGAATTATTTTGGTATAATAATTGCAAGTTGTATATGAAATAATTTGGTAATGGAAGTAGTAATGAAATTCGAAATAATTTGGCAAAATTGGAAAACTGATGTAAACGTAATATTTGAGAAAGGGTGAAGTTCACTTGAGAAGTGAATTATGATGGCATCACTATATTATAGTATTTATTATAGCATCACTATAGTGAAGTAGTAAGTTAGTGAACTAGTAAGACAGCAGTAAAATACTATAATGTAATAACAAATTAAAATAATAAGAAACATAACGTAAAAACGTAATATAACAGCAGAACATTCTAAAAAGACTAAAGCAATAAAATAGTATAAAATAAATAAATAAGAATGAAAACTAACGTCCTAGAAACTAGTTTGTTCTCTACCCTTGTACATTCCTCTCAAGTCACGAGAGAAGATTCTCACCACAAGAATATTCCTTTGTTCCTACTTCACAGGTTCTTGTACAATAAAGAACACAAGAGAAGCATAGCATCTCGAGAGTTCTTCCACATTCACCCTTCTTCACCTAGCCATTTTCTCTCATCCCTCTTCAACCCTTCTCCGTACCTTTCTGTCGCATACTACGCTTCACCTGTTCATTTTTAACGTTGGGGGGCAGGTGTCGAAAGAAGTGATTGGAGTACTAATTTAGCTTAGAAATTTTGTAGTTGGAAGTTTGGAAATTGGGTCACAAATTAGTTTGTAAGATGACTTTGTAACACGATAATTTAAAAACACAGGTTGGTCATTTGAAGATTAGAGTCATTTAGAGAATAAGATGGTTATTGGAGAAATTATATATTTACAGAGATACAAGGATAGAAAAGGAACCTAGAAATCCAGTAACCAAAGTTACAAAATTTGTTAATATGATAACTTGGTAATCTAACAACTTAAAACTTGCAAGCTATAAAAATTTGATAATTCATAAATTTACAAAACAAACAGAAACTAATACTTCCTTAGAATCTCGTCTAGAATCTACAACACATCACAAACTATACACTTCCGTACCGCTTAAGAACCACATCCCTCCACATCCTCACAGAAAACTAGCAAGAAAGTATACCACCCTTATCGATGTATTCCGATTTCTACAACCGTCCGCATTCGGAAGCATAGGAATGACGAAACGCATTCCCGAGGCGAAAACGAACGCGTTTCAAAGGTGGTCCTCGCAAAGTTGGAGCTACTTCCAGGAGGACCGCTTTTAACGCGCAACTTTTTAAGAGATCGACGAGACGTGAGACGTTTACGCGTTGGCAACGGGTTGACCAGTCGAAAGGACGAGTTTTTCGGCTGGCCGTGTCCTTGAGGATCGATCGTCCGTTCGGGGACATCAGTGGCCAGTTCAAGGACCCTGGAGTGCTCTTTCCAGGAATAAAATCGCGATCGACCCGCTCCTGGGCCGGTGAATCTTTTATCGATCCACCGCGGCGTGGCATCGTGCTTGCCCTGAAACTTTAATCATCCTCTCTGTTCGATAGCAAAGGTAACGAGGCTGCGAGTCGAATCCGCTTGGAGAGAACAGCCGCGGCTCGTTTGCCGTTCGATTTGAATACGAAATTAGAGCGTGACCTGGTTCGCCGGGAATTGATTCTCATTCGACGCACCCTTTCGCCGGCTTCTTTGCGCTTTGTCTCCGGAGACCTCGCCAAAGAGAAAATTCAACGACACGATTTCAAATTCTAACAGATTTATATATTATGCTACTTTGGAAGATTTTCTCGTTTGAAATTCTTGTGTTTAGGGAGACAGAAATTTGGAGAAGTGGTCATTTGGGAGATTTGGGAATCTGGAGGTTGTGGGAATTTTGGAATTTGGGTGGGTGAAAAGTTGGGGATTCAAGGGTTTGAGGATTTGCAGATTTGTGGATTCTTGGATTTCGAGATTTGAGGATTTGTGGATTTGTGGATTTGTGAATTCTGGGATTTGAAGATTTGGGGGTTTGTGGATTCCAGGATTTAAACATTTAGAGGGTTGTGGATTCCAGGATTTGAAGATTTGAGGGTTTGTGGATTCGGAGATTTGGAGATTTGGGGGTTTGTGGATTCGGGGATTAGTAGATTTGGAAATCTGAACATTTGGGGATTCGTAGATTTATAGATTTATAGATTCGTGAACTTGTGGATTTTGGGATTTGTAGATCGGTGGATTTGTAAATTCAGGGATATGCAGATTCGTGTATATGTAAATTCGTGGATTTGGAGATTTGGGGACTCCTAGATTTGTAGATTTGTAGGTTCGTAGGTTTGGAGATATGTGACTTCGGGGTTGTAGAGATTTAGAGATTTGTGGTTTTGTGGATTTGAGGATTTGGGGTTATAGAGATTTGAGGATATATGAATTCAGGAGTTTGTGAATTTGGGGCTTCATGAGTTTGTGGATACTAGAAGTTGTCGAACTGTGAACTTATAGATTCGTGGACTCATAGATTTGGAAATTTAAGAATTTGATTATTTATTATTTTATGAGCCTGAACATCAAAACCTTGAGTGTATAACAATTCAAAAATTCATAAAGTTATATATTTAAAATCTTCAAATTTGTAAAATTTAGAAATTTGGATATAAACATAGATACTTACAGACTCAGAAATATAGAAATTCACAAGTCATATTTACAAATGCACACATGTACAAATTCAAAAATTTTTCAATTTTTAAACTTGATAACCCAATGCGAATTTCAATCCTAAAAAACTACCCCATTTAATAAAACACCTTCACATACCATACTACAAATTCCTCCATGCCATTTGCAGCGTACGCATTCGCACTTAAGACAAAACATAAACATCTCAAAAATCGTGCAAACAAATGACACTAAACAATTTGCATTGACAATGTAATTCATTATCATGTACAAGATATAAATTTTCCGTACATTGAAATAGCATAAAATGACTATGTAATTTGAAATCGTTGACCAGTTCGCTTTATCAACTCTTTAGTGCGGCTCGATGTGAATCAATAAAAATTCGATCGACAAGATTGAATTCCGGCGAGCAATTTAATTAATGAGCCATTGACGATCGGCGGAGCGTGTCGATGACGAAACGCGTCGCGTCTATTTCCTCGATCGACCGGTTACAAAATAGTTACAAAATTCTGCTGATCGTTTCCGTGGCTTCCATGAACTTTCCATTCAATAAGGATTTACTTGACTCGATGGAGTGTCACGAGAGAAGAGGATGAAACTTTCATCGTATCGGAGAAACTTCTGGCATTGTTCGAATCCAGGAGAGAGTAAATCGATGCATCTACATAACTAAGCACAGTTTTTCCATTTTCTATTCCAAACTTTTATCCGTCTTCGGGAATATCGTCTAAATCCTCGGGTAGTTTCGTGAATATTCAATATGCTGGAAGAGTCAAGGATCGATGAGTCTTTTTTAAGTCAGAGTAGTAAAGTGAAATTCTTCTTTCAACTTTTATTAATGCATTATTTTAATCATATTTTAATTTGTATTAATATAATGGAACTATGTTTCAATTTTTATTAATGCAATATTGTATTCATTTTTTTATTTGTATTATATATAATGTACCTATATTTTAATTTTTATTAATGCATTATTTTAATTATATTTTTATTAGTGTATTATTTTAATCATATTTTAATTTTTATTAATATAATGCAACTATATTTCAATTTTTATTAATGCATTATTGTATTCATTTTTTTATTTGTATTATACATAATGTAACTATATTTCAATTTTTATTAATGCATTATTGTATTCATTTTTTTATTTGTATTATATATAATGTAACTATATTTCAATTTTTATTAATGCATTATTGCAATCATTTTTTTATTTGTATTATATATAATGTAACTATATTTCAATTTTTATTAATGCATTGTTTTAATCATATTTTTATTAACGTATTGTTTTAATCATATTGTAGTTTGTATCAATATAACGTAACTATACTTCAATTTTAACTAATGTACAATCTTAACCATATTTTAATTTGTATAAATACAATAAATGAAGCTTTCTCTTAATACCTCGCATTAAAAAGCCTGTTCTTGTCGCCAGATTCATTAACCGATTTCTCCTATCGAACAGAATTCGCGTCTTGTACAACGGTGGAGAGTCCCGACAGAGAAAGGTTCATCGTTCACGCGAGATTTACGTACGGTGGCATTTTATTGTCATCGGTCTACGATTTCTTACGCGAGAGAGTCGTCGACTTTTCCCTTCTTGCCGTTCGCTCGAAGGAAAGTTACATCCGGCGATTCTCGTTGCAAATCGACTTGCTACCGTGTATCGGGATTATAAAGTCTGATCGGCTGAGTCTTGTGTTCCACGACACACGATCCGCAACGTGTACGGGGATTATGGCCCACTCCTGTGTCCACTTGAATCGCCATATCGAGAAGGGCTTCGATACGCGGGATTTCGTCCTCTTATTAATTTCACGTCCACCGGAAACTTTCCTTTTCAACTGTGTTTAATTCGTTCGAAGGCGTAAAATTAAAATTCTGAATATGAACTAAAATATGGTTAAGACGTATTAATGAAAAAATAACAGTTATGCTACAGAACATAATAGTTGCAAAATTAAATAGTTGCAATAACTAATTAAGTAATGTAGTGTAAAGACCCTCATAATTCACCCAAACACATAACACACCTAACACACCGAAAGACACCTAACATACAATTTCTTATATCACCCCTCCAAGAACCCGAAAGAACAGTAATAAAATATTTCAGAAGACTATACGCAGTTTGCAACGTGCATAAGCGCCGAAAATGATGAAAACTAATTTCCTTTATAAAAGAAATCAGAGCCGAAAGTTCACTAAGGAAGTTCGAGTCTTCAATAATCGATAATGAAAGCCGAAAACTTCACGAGGTAACGGCTGGTGAACAGTAAAGAAGTCGTACGCTTTTCGAGCTCGTTTCAAATTGCACGTAGACGACGAGACTCGACGCGACGCGAAATTCCGCTCGAACTGAGGCGAGCGTTTAGCAGCTGGTGCGCGATTTGGGTGGCCGAATAAGCGTCTCGTTCGAGAGGAAACTTTTAAGCAAGCCACGCTGTTCACGAACGCGTTCGCAGACGCTAGCTGTCGCGAACATTTTCGACAATTCACGAGTTACCTCGATAACTGGAGTTTTCAACTTTCTGCGCTGCAAAATTCGACCCTCCGGAAAAAACAATGAACAGATCTGGATTGTACTAATTTCAGTTTCACTTTGGACCAGTCGCGGGTAGTTGTGGAATTTTAGAAGTTGGATGCTTATTTTTATTGGTTATTTGGGTTCTGAAATGCAGGTGGAAAGTGAGGTGTTTTATTATAGGAGTGTTTTGTTGTTTTAGTGTATTATTATATAGGGTGTATGTAGAATACATGTATGTATATAAAATACATGTACATATAGTTATAGTCTGTCGACTTTTCTTTTAGCTAGACTCTAAAAAGCAGAAGTCACAAAGTGATAAACATCGAGGTGCAAGATTTTTCATTGATCGATGAAAGGTGACTTTATTTAAGAATCCATTAACCGTCAGAAAAATATTTTTCCCTCGCGTCTCGCGCTGATTAAACAACGGAACGTTCTCGCGGCAGATTTTATGCTAATTTAATCCGGCCGTATGAAACAGAAAGGGAACTTTTTCCGTGATTTATCTTACCCGAGGTAATTAGCGAGGGATTATAAAGCGACGAGTTAAGCTGAAACGGAGAAGTCAAATATTAAATTGCGAAAGTTAGTCCACGGTATCGCAGGTAACTCGAGTATTTTCCTTTTTATTCGAACGTCTCTGTTACAGGGACGGTTGGATACGCTTTGGAAGGTGATTAAAAACTCTCTCGACCATTCGATCCAGTCGTCCAAAGACGAGATTCGAACAATTCGTTTCTCTTTCGGTGTACGATCGCAACGTTTCTCCTTCGACTTCCTTGATTTCCTTTTCCCCCCGGATCGCAGAATAACGTTTCGCAAACCCGATTGAAACGCACCGGAGGTTGCCGTTAATTAGGTTTAATTAGCATTATGAATCGTACCGGGGAACACAGCCGCGGACCTGCTTCGACACCGAGCTTTTTTACGGGCTAACGAAACTAACGGGAGCCGAGCGGAAAAGTGCAATTTAATTACCCACGCGGTTCGTTGCTTCGATTAAAAACGCTAAAACGATACGCACAAATGCATAAATCTGTCCTGTAGAATGCCGTGGATGTAGCAGAATAGTAGAATAGTGCTTTGACAGCGTTTTAAAGTAATAAAATAGCAACATGAATGCATGAATCAAACTGTCCTGTAGAACGACACAAATGCAACAGAATAGTAGAATAGTGGTCTAACAGCATTTGAAATAGCAACCTGTGCAGATTCATTGATCAAACTGTTCTATAGAATGCTACAGATGGAACGGAATAGTTGAACAGGAATGTAACAGCATTTTGGAATAATAAAATAGCAATATGTACGAAGGCATAGATCAAATATTAAACTTTCTTATAAAACGTTACAGGTGCAACAGAGTAGTAGGACAGGAGTATAATAGCATTTCAAAATAATAAAATAGCAATATGAACGGATGCATAGATCAAACATCAAACTTTTATAAAATGTCACAAATAGAACAGAATAGTAGGACAAGAGTGTAACAGCATTTTGGAATAATAAAATAGCAATATGTACGGATACATAGATCAAATATTAAACTTTCTTATAAAACGTTACAGGTGCAACAGAGTAGTAGGACAGCAGTATAATAGCATTTCAAAATAATAAAATAGCAATATGAACGCATGCGTAGATCAAACATCAAAGTGTCTTATAAAATGTCACAAATACAACAGAATAGTAGGACAAGAGTGTAACAGCATTTTGGAATAATAAAGTAGCAATATGTAAAAATGCATAGATCAAATATTAAACTGTCTTGTAAAACGTTACAGAATAGTATGACAGAAGTATAATAGCATCTCAAAATAATAATGTAGCAAGACACTAAGACAATAAAATCAAAGAATAATAAATATGTGTAATAGTAGAAAACTGCTGAAGTAATAGAATAACAGAGTAATAAGTTTAAATAGTAGTATAGTGGTATTGTGTTGTAAAATTAATATAACAGTAAAATAATAGACAAAATGGTGAAATAGTAAAATAGTATTATAATAAAAAAATTCTAAAATAGCAGAATAACAGAGTAATAAACGTATATAATAATACAGTAGTGTCACTATATAATAAAATTAATAAAACAGTAAAATAACAGTAGACGTCATTGTGAGGTGGTAAGATAGTACCTCATAAAAAAAATTAAAAACTAATACTACAATAATTCAATAAAATAATAAAATACTCCACCAATAAACTAGAAGTAAACTAATAAAACACCCAAAATATAAATGCCCAAAATACCTAAAATAATAAAATACCCCAAAGTAGCAGAATAACAAATAACACATATGAATAGCTACCATATGTAAATCTTGCTCCATTAAATCCTCAAACAAATAATAAAAAACTTCCAATTTCTACCAATAAGTCCCCAAAAAGTGACCCTAGTATTTTCCATAAAATCAGTGTCAAAGAACGTGTAAACGATCGACCGATAGTTCCGATCAACATGAAACGAGAACGTTCAGGCTAATCGCTATGAAACGATACGCCCGCCGCGATAAGGCGTTCACCGAAGCCTTGACTCGAATTCTGCCAAGCCTGCTCTCAAACACGATCACAGCCACCAAACAAGCCATTTCCTCTTCTAGTTAGAAGAGCCGCTCGCGAATGCGGTATCAGGTGGGCAAACAGAGTCTCCTAAGTACCTCTTTGTTTTCCGCGAGACTTGTCAGAGTTGATATCAAAAGATCGATCTTGATGATTGATGGCATACTGCCAGGGAAAAGTTGTTGGGGAAAAATGATGAAAAGAAATGGAAGCTTATGTTAAACGGAAGAACATGTTAAGATAGCGAGAGATGAGTTTAGAAGGATATTGATGTGGTGGATGAAAATTTTTAGTGAATGGTTCGATGATAGGATGTGTAGATAATACTTTTGGGGAAGGAGAAAATATTCTTATTGATTAAAATTCAACAGACAAAAATTCAACCACTACAACTCCAAAGTCCAAATTCTTAAACTCCTAAAATTTGAAAATTAACAAACTCCAAGATCCCAACGTCCCAAAACTCCCAAAGCCCACATCTCTCAAGTTTCAAATGTCTCAAGTTCCCAATCTCCCAAGTGCCCAAACTTGCAAGCTCCCAATCTCTCAAGTTCCCAATCTCCCAAGTTCCCAATCTCCCAAGTTCCCAATCTTGCAAGTTCTATATCTCCCAAATTCCCAATCTCTCAAGTTCCAAATCTCCCAAGTTCCCAATCTCCCAAGTTTCCAATTTCCCAAATTCCCAGTCTCCCAAATTCCCAATCTCTCAAGTTCCAAATCTCCCAAGTTCCCAATCTCCCAAGTTTCCAATTTCCCTAATTCCCAATCTCTCGAGTTCCAAATCTCCCAAGTTCCCAATCTCCCAAGTTCCCAATCTTGCAAGTTCCAAATCTCCCAAGTTCCCAATCTCCCAAGTTCCCAATCTTGCAAGTTCCAAATCTCCCAAATTCCCAATCTCCCAAGTTCCAAATCTTCCAAATCCCAAATCTCCCAAATCGCAAATTTCCCAAAATCTCCTAAGCTTCCAAATTCTCAATCTTACAAAAACTAAACCCTCCGAGTTTCAAATCTAAAAACTTGTCGGACCCGAGTTACAAATTCCAAAACTTGCACCAATAACATGAATGTACGATCTCATATCTTCCGAGTCGCCTCCCCATTTCCACGTACAAATATCAATATAATTCCATCATCATAAATATTTAACTCTTCCTCCATAAATTGTCTCCACGTGCATTAATAAAGAAAGATCGCGCACTTTCACCGGTTTTGATTGAATCGATCGCAGCCAAAGGACCTCCATCGACAACAGCGGTACCAGGAAGTTATTACCGTATGAATATCGGAGCAAAACCGGCATTCGTTTGATCGCTTCATTCTCGATCGCTAGTTCGATTCTCGGAGACAATACACACACACAGGCGCAAACATACAAAAGGATGATAACGCGACCCTGCGGTTCGATGTTATTCATTTACATGAACCCTCATCGCACAAACAGAAGAGAAGTGGCTTTTGTTCTGCGCCCAACGCTGCTGTTGACAGCTTTACGATCACGAATCCTGATCGAGAAACGGCGACATAGTTTCTGGAGCACTGCAATGTTGATCGAGTTTGATTTAGGCTCCCGTGCGACAAAGATCGAAGCTGTGAGTTATGTGCAGCTTTCAGTTTTGTTTTTCGGTTTGTTTTGCCGATATTGCGACAGAAACTCGAGATACCAGCCACGCTCGAAAAGTTATCGACCTATATTTATTTCGGAGCTTTTTGTTTACGAACCATTTAGATGGACAATGTTTTCAGGGATTTAAAAATATGGAGCTTTTATAATTTACGAGAGACGTTGGAGATCGAGCTTTTTCGTGAAATATTTTTCTAGTTTGATTCTTGGGTTTGATTAATATTTTGGGAGGTAGGATTAGATGTTTAAGTTTGATAAGTTTGGTGGATATTTTGGAACTTGAGGGTTAAGTTCGAAGTTTGGAGGTTTTTTGTTACGTTGATTATTAAATTTTTGGATTTGGAAATTTCTGAGTGTTGAATGACTGAAGGAGTGAGTTAAATTTCTAAATTTCTAAATTTTCATTTCACTAAATTTTGAAATTGACGATTTTCTGTATTATTAAATCATCGACTTATTGAATTACCAAATTTTCAAATTACTAAGTTTCTAAATTACCACATTTCGTCTCATCAAATTTCTCAATTTTCAAATCACCAAATTTCCAACTCCTAAAAATTTTAACGAATCTCCTGCACTTAATAATCACACCCTTAACTTAACACATAATCTCTTCATCAAATAAATGAACCATCAGTAAAAAATGAAAATCACTCGATCCTCAAAAAAGCTATCTCTACAGTAAAATTCTGCTATATGAATAAAAGCTAATAGTATCGAAGTTTTATAATTAAAATCAGTCAATAATCTAAGGTAATTAATCATCGATGTTATCGTTCATCCCCGTTTAACAAGTGTCCAAAGCAAATAAACTCAAGAATATCGCTGTATATTGTCCAACGATACTTCCTGGCGTGGATTAATCGATACACGAAGGTTGTACTATAAAAAGTCGAATGTAGATCGCATGATAAATTAACGCGTACAATTTACTTAGTCATTACAATCAAATCGGAACGTGATCTACAGTGTACACGATTTCGTTCGATTGTCAGTTTTAATGTCTTGCTGTCTATCCGATACTATCATTACTGATGCAAAATATTGTTCCACTTGAATTTCTGACTCTTGGAGTATGTATTTTCCACTTTTGCAATGCATAATAATTTTAGTTACATTTCAACACTTGACTGCTCCTTTCGAATCTATTTTTTCGGACCTGGTTATGAGGTTAATAAATAAATCTTGTGTGCGATGTTAATAGACACATAAATCTTGTATATGCAAATGGACAAATAATAATAGACGTATAAATCTTGCATGTCATATTAATGAATTAATAAATCTTGTATATGCTGTTAATAGACAAATAAATCTAGCATGTCATATTAATGAATTAATGAATTTTGTATGTGATAGTACAAAATAAATAAAACTTATATATAATTTTGACTGACAAATAAATTTTTACTGTGACATTAATAGACAAATAAATCTTATATCTCATATTAATAGATAAATACAACTTGCATCATACATATATGTACTATTTATTTATTTTTAATAAAACTAGCACTTCATTTACCAATTATCGAATACAAGTTCAATAAACGAGTTAGATAATATTAAAAAAATTATTCTACCCTTCAATGCACAATTACAAAATATTTTCCTATTTCACCATTTCATCTCTTCACTCAAAACTTGATCACGTACATTAATAAGTCCTAACCATCTTATATAAAAATAGTTAAAATTAAAATTAAAGGAGCTTAACGAAATCTAAGAAACGACTTCTTTCACTAAGATTGAAACTGAGTAGCACGACTGAAACTACGTTGAAATGTACTATTTGTCGAACACAAGTTAGCAAGCTCTACAAGGTAATCCTTTCAAGAGCGAGAAGTTGTCAAAACAGCAGCACTTTCGACACGTTAAAATTCCAGCAAGAAATCCTGTGGCACTTTCGAGGAGGAAAAGAAAAAGGACAACGGTCGACGACATGAAATGGATCGCAATGAAAGGAACATAATGAAAGAAAATGGATCGACAATCTGGTCGTCAGACCGGTCAGGGTCCGTGAATTGTAAAGGGGGCATAGTTGCCTTCTCTCGAACGTTTGACCCTTAAACCCTTAGAAGCGTGCACAATTCAAGGTGAAACATGCCTATCTAAACCATTACGATGTTACATAATAGCTTCGAACGTTTGCAATTGTACATTCATTCAGATGTGTTGTTGTATGGGTGAATGAGTTGAGTTGAAATAGTAGGTTCTATGTGTTGATATCTTGTTGGGTTGGAAAAAATTTATGAAAAATCGATAGAATTTTGTTGAGAGGAAACAGTATTACTACTGTAAGAAATTAGTATTACTATGAGGTTTGTAGGTTATGTTCAGAAGGTTGGATAAGGGATTATAGTTCAAGTTTTAATAATTAAGGTAATAAATGTCTAATGTTATATTTTATGGACTTATAAATTTTGTTGTTTGAAAATTTGGTTTTGACATTTCTCAACTGGAAGAGTTGCAGTAATCGATATTTTTGAATTAACAAATTTGCATATTGCAACACTTAGAGGTTACGAAATTTGAATATTCCTATTCTTATAGGTTAGGAACTTAGGTGTGGACATTTTTAAAATTGAGAATTGAAATGCTTCTACATTTTTAAATTAAAAAATTGAAACATTACTACATTTTTAAATTAGAAAATTTCACAACGTTTAGTTAGTAGGTTTAATTAAAAAACTTCACAAGGTTAAATTAGAAGGTTTCACAAAAACTACAACATAAAAAAAATTCAACATTAAAAAATATAAACATTGCTACATTTTTAAGTTAGAAAATTTCATAAGGTTTAATTAAAACGTTTAATTAGAAAATTTCACTAGGTTAAGTTAGAGGGTTTCACAAAGACTATAACATGAAAAAAATTCAACATTAAAAAATATAAACATTGCTACATTTTTAAGTTAGAAAATTTCAGAAGGTTTAATTAAAAGATTTAATTAGAAAGTCTCACAAGGTTAAATTAGAAGGTTTCACAAAAACTGCAACATAAAATAAATTCTCCCAAAATAAAATTTCAAAAATCCATTATAGGAACTTTGTAATCCGAGGAACGTAACTCCATCAAAGCGTCATAAAAAATCAATTGCAGCCCATCGCACTCCACTTAAAAGATCAGAGATCCGTTGAACAACGGTGCTCCAAAAAAAGTGAGAATATTCAGCGAAAAAAGAAACGGGAACACAATTTTCCGAGCATTGTTAGAAAATCAGATACCGTGAACGATATTGAAACAAATTCTTTTCCCAGACAATCGCGTTGTGGCTTGATTTACGTCTCTTTCAAGGCTTATAGTGTATCGTTGTTACGCTTTATAGTCCAAGCCACGATATTACATTATCCGAGAGATAAGGTCTCGTAATTATTTCACGAAACACCATAGTTTTCGGGTCGTACGTGTAAGCGAACACGGCTCCCATTGTTCCCCGTTGTAGACCTACCGTTCTAATTTGATCTTGTTTTCAACGACGAATGAAAACAACGCCGCCAAGCGACGTAATTTCATCTCGTGATAACGGTTCAGTTAAAACGAGCATCTTCTAATTACCGCATTGTGTGCTGTGTAAATAAAGACCCGGTGCTCCGAACATGTATAGCATGTGGTATAACTGTATTCAAGGAAATTGTCAGATGTCGGTGTGCATACAGATGTCAACCTATGAGGTGGCGCGTGACACAAAGTTAGAGAAACTTTCCATCGTGAACACTTTCGGTTACATTCCCATAAGAATAATTTTCTCAAATTTTTGCGTTCCCAAATTTTCGTATTCTGATATTTAGACGTCCACAAATTTTCACATCTCTAAATTCCTACATTCTTAAATTTACATGTCATCAAATTTTCGCATCCACAAATACTTAGATTCTGAAATTTCTATGTCCCAAATTTCTATAATCCAAAACTTCCACAGACTATTTGCACCTCTCCAAATTTCCACGTCCCTACATTTTCACATCCCCAAATTCCCATATTGTCAAATTTCCACATCCTCCAACTCCCATATTGTCAAATTTCCACGTCCTCAAATTTCCACATCTCCAAATTCCTATATTGTCAAATTTCCACGTCCCCAAATTCCCACATCTCCAACTCCCATATTGTCAAATTTCCACGTCGTCAAATTTCCACATCTCCAAGTTCCTATATTGTCAAATTTCCACGTCCCCAAATTCCCACATCTCCAACTCCCATATTGTCAAATTTCCACATCCTCCAACTCCCATATTGTCAAATTTCCACGTCCTCAAATTTCCACATCTCGAAATTCCTATATTGTCAAATTTCCACGTCCCCAAATTCCCACATCTCCAACTCCCATATTGTCAAATTTCCACATCGTCAAATTTCCACATCTCCAAGTTCCTGTATTGTCAAATTTCCACGTTCTCAAATTACCGCATCCCCCAACTCCCATATTATCAAATTTCCACGTCGTCAAATTTCCACATCTCCAAGTTCCTATATTGTCAAATTTCTACGTCCCCAAATTGTCACATCCCCCAACTCCCACATTGTCAATTTTCCACATCTTCCAAATTCTACATTCCCAAATTTTCACATCCCTCAACTCCCATATTGTCAAATTCCTACGTCCCCAAAATTCTCAACCCTGCAAGCTCCCAAAGTCTCAACCTCTAACACATCAAAATCCTCAAATCCCAAATCATCCTTTCGCTATTTTCAAACACCTCTTTCCATAAAAAATTGCTACACAAAATTGCGTGTATGCCAAAGATAAATTAATCGACGTATCATTTGCGATAAAACTCCGTATTATGTTTACTGTAGTTTCGGTACTTATGCACGGTTCGTTAGCAGTGCGTTGCGATGTTAAACAATTAGAGAAAGAGCCGGTCGATTGAAAATCGCAGTAAGCTCGCGTGGGACGCGTGAATCAAACCGTTAGCTAGGCCCGTGCGTTCGTTATTCCTAATTAGCCAGATCTAACGTGCCAACGGACAGATACGAGACAAATCGATCGTTGGATGAATAGAAAAGGGAACGGTTCGCAAACGCATTGCTGGACGAGCGGCAAACGTGCACAGCAAATTAAATTGGTCATTACGGTACAGAAACTAGCTGCGTTTCGAATTTGACGATCGATCGTTGAATCCATGGCCGTGTACTTTGATGTTCACCTATGGGAAATTGATCTGTTAACAGATGAATCGAATTCAATGACTGGAGTGAAAGTTCAGTTGCTTTCAGATGTCCAAGTCATTTCCATGCGTTTTCAAGTGTACCTAGGTTACATTATACTGGTGACGTGTTTACTTATTTTTGTTAAAGAATTGCTTTGCTATTTTTCTTATAGTGTATCATATATTAATACATATATACATATGTGACTTACTTGTGTATTTGCTTATGCGTATTCACTTATTGCTGTCAAAGTAAAACTGTTCAGATATGTTTCTTATGATGTATCATATATGATGTATCATATATGTATATACACACATGTGACTTACTTGTATGTTTACTTATGTGTATTTACTTATTTCTGTCAAAGTAGAATTGATCTGATATTTTTCTTATAATGTACCATGTATTATTGTACACACATGTGATTTACTTATGTGTATTTAATTATTTCTGTCAAAGTAGAATTGTTCAGATATTTTTCTTATAAGGTACCATATGTTATTATATACACATGTGGCTTACTTGTGTGTATTTATTTATTTCTGTCAAACTAGAATTGTTCAGATATTATTCTTATATGCACATGTGAAGTATACATATGTGTATGTATAAAGTTATGTATATGTTAAGTTACTAGTTGATTTTGAGACTGTGGTAGTCTGAGGCAATTTGATGACATGAATGTATTACACATCAGTGCTTATGATACATCAATTTGAAGCTTGAAGTTCACTGAAAATGACTAAGTATATTTTTCATAAACTTCCTCAGTATGATTTAGTTATATATCAAACATTTTGCAAAATATCAATAACATTAACACAACTCTAGTCTCTGAATCAATCAACATACTAAAGACAGTGCTACTATGAAAAACATCGTGAAAGTGGCAATATAACGGGAGTCTAACAAAACCGAATTGAAACTCCTCGAACTTTTCCACCATTTGCATCGCATCCTATGTTTTAATTAACCAAACCTCAAACGTTCAATTCAACTTTCTACACTTCTTTCGCCGTTCGACACGGATGCAATAAGCTTCGAAACGAAAGCAAATTTGTCAACGCGCCGGCTGAATAAAGATTTTCGAAAATCTCCTGCTTTCCTTCATACATATTAACGAACTAACGCGATAAAATTCCGGAGAAAGCGACAAGTAGTCGAATTATGTGGAGGTATTTACATTCGTCGTCGCACACTCGACGCGATGAAAATATCGGAGACGTTCAATAGTCAATTTCGATAAATTAAAAATCTTTCAACGCGTTCGGATATGAAAATATCCTCGTTTATCCCTGATACTCTTTCACGGATACGTAGCCGATGTTTGCCCGCACGCAGACTCAATTTATGGTTTCTCTCAAGGTTTTTCGATGAGATTACACGCGCCTCGGTGAAAGGTTTCGTAATCGATAATACGTTTTTATAGTATACTTCCGTGTCATCCTTTTTTTACACGTTTAATCCTTAATTTTATGCATCTTTGTTATTTTTAAATGAACTGTTCAATCAAATTAACTTCTTTGTTTTCAATGTTTGCAAGCTTTGGGTGCAAGCTGTTCATTTGGAACAATTGAGAGCAAGATGGATCTAAAGATGCAGTCCTGTGAGTTAACATTAAATTCAGCATATATACTTTTAATTTGAAAGTAATCTTTTATACTGCAACTGCATGTCACACATATGATGCACACTGCAGTTGATGAACCAGACTGATAGTATCACTGCAATTGAATTTTTAGTTCAATTATATAATTATAATCCGCATCATCAAGGCAAGGATTGCTGAAGGTAAAACGTGCCTATTTGATTGTCTTGTTCACAACAAACAAAATTCACAAAATTGTCTTCACAATAGTCTTTAAGTGTAGCAATAATTAGGTAGCTGAATGACAGCCTACAAAATTATAGTTAACAATGAAATTCAAAAATAGGCAGCAAATTAACATAAAAATTAGTTCTTCATTTCGACCAGAACCTCTCAAATAACCACCTCACCAAATTGTAATTATTTGAACCTTACGAACCGGTCTTTCAGCGTTAAACTGCTATCAGATGAAAAAACTGGTCCAGAAAGATTCGTCCGTCTGGTCGATTCGTTACCGAGCATCAACGAGATAAATCGTGATCCATGGTCGATCCTTGAGTCAGGCGGATCCATTACACGAATCAACAAGGTCGCATTAATCGATGCTTCTGTTGACGACACGTTTCTGTCCTTGCACTTGGAGACCGGTCCATCGATTACCGTCTGAAATTCTCCATCTGGAGAAAAAGTCGGGGGCAAAATTCGACGCCCGGGGCGCTGACAGGGACCGCGAACGTTTCAGCGACGGATGTTCGAGCATCGATCATCGTCGATTTAACCGACGAAAAAAAGCAGCGTTCGCGCTTTCTATTCGCGAGCGGCCGTTTAATCTCGAGGATCAAGGCGTCGAGACGAGCAAAACGTCGAATCACGAATTATGCTTGCCGATCGAATCTCTCCGGGGTAACACCCTGGCCTCGCGATGCTTCTAGCTCGAGTTTAACGATCGACCGATATCGAATTCTCTCGCCGTCGGTTTAGCTCGCTAACACCAACTCTCTCTCTCTTGGTCGACGTTCTTTGCCGCCCTTTCTTCTCGTTTTTCTTTCCACCCCGTCCAGGATATATCGGGTCGGATTATCGATCCACGCTCGGAGGTCGTTCGGCGTAAAAGGACGTCGGATGCGCGTCCTTCACCAGGATACTTCTAGCTCTCGTCCTTCGGCATCGTTAAACTTAGGCTAACGACCCAGTTCCTTTCAGACACCATCTGCTCGCCGAGACTCGTTCGCAATTAGTTCCGGCACGACGCGTAAGCGGCTTTCCAGCTTTACGAATCTTTCGTCGCGACGCCGTGTGCGCGAGATTTTACGAACCAGTTTCTTATTCCCTTTCGAGAACGATTATCGCCGGATTTTTCGCGTTCCACGGAGTATGTTCGTAACTAGGTGAGAGGCGGGATGAGTTTGACCTCCATAAAATGGAAACTGGTCTCCCTTAAAGGTGCTATAACGCGCGATATACGGAGAGCCTACGTGGCGATAAACAGGTGATCTGACACGATGTGGCGATCGCGGAGTTATACGACCTGTGAATTAACGTTGGTTTATAGAGCCGAGTCCAATTTCCCTAGGGATATGTTACATACATGGCAAGTGGTATCTTGAGTTTTAAGGATTTTTGAAAAATGAAAAATTTGGGGATGGAATATGAATTTTGGAAATTTGGGCTTTGGAGATATATGGATATGAGAATATAAGGATTTGATGTAGGGACAAGCTTAGGGATATACAAGTTTAGTGATGTGGCAGTTTAGAGATTTAGAAATTTGAGAATCTCTAAATGATCGATGATCTAGAAAATTGATTGTTCAGAAATTTAGTGATCTAGAAATTTGAAGATGTAGAAGAGTTGTGATCTAACAATATGAGAATATAGAATTTTATAATACAAAAGTTTGAGGACAAATTTATTTGAAAATCTAAGAAATTCTTAAATAAATCTTTATGGAAATCTACCAGCATAACTATAAGAATTACAATGAAGTTTATGCATTTTTATGCATAGATGCAACAACTAAATGCAACATACAAGAAAATTGCAACAGTATCCCCCTCTAACTAGAAAATTATTTTATGGAACTATTTCTAAATTAATTTCGTGCATTTTTGTGCAACGGTGCGTCAATGCATCAAAAAATTCAACTGCAATAAAAAAAGATACTGAACTCATATTTTTAAGTTAAATGAATGGATTCTTTCGCAGCAATGCATCATGCAATAATGCATTTTTCTTTTTCATGAGAAATATATAAATTTTTAATGAGAATTTTTTTTAGTACTACGGGTTCTAATTTGAACTCAATTAATTTAACTGTGTTAATTATAGTTTTGTGCATTTTTGAGTAGTGTAACATCAATGCATTTTAGGAATGCAGTTGCACTTTTTGATGGGACAAAAAAATTTTGAAATTAAGTTTACAGATTTTTGAACATGAATATATTAGTACATCAGTGCAACATAAAAGTGCAACTGCACTTTTCATTTTAATGCAATTATATTACAAAATACAAAGTACAACAAATTTTTAAATGAAGTTTACAAATTTTTGTCTATAAATACATTAGTACATCAGTGCAACATAAAAGTGCAACTGCACTTTTCATTTTAATGCAATTATATTACAAAATACAAAACACAAAAAAATTTTGAAAATAAGTTTACAGATTTTTGTACATAAATACATCAATGCATCACTGCATAATAAAAGTGCAATTGCATTTCTTCTCTCACAATTAGCAAACAACCCAATAATTAACAAAGAAGTCAATATTCAACGTCTCCAAAAATAACTAAAAATCTATGCACTAAATTAAAAAAAACTCAATCAGAAGAAAATTGACCACAGGCAGAAAATAACCGAAATAGTTAATATTAAAAATTGCCGATAAAAGTGACATTTTGTGATTTCTGTTTAGCCATCGAGTCGCAGCTGTGGTTAGAATTGAACGGTTGCTTTGAAGTTTCATTTCACGGTGAAATTATTCGCCTGGTTTCAATAGACACAACGCGATATTTATATCGATACGTACGATCAAATTTCATTTGAATTTATCCGTGCAAACGTCAATGCGTAGCCTCTGGAATATCGAGATATATTTAGATTTTAATATCGCGATTTTTATATAAACGGAATATGCCGCGGGCAAAACGTATCAAATAGAAAAAAGGGGAAGACTTCTTATCTATTCTTAAATCTCTTTATGCGGCAAAATCACTGAAAAATTTGAATCCTTGCTGATGTCTAATTAAAAGTGCATTTACCCTGGTGACGGTGCACTGAACTATTCAAAGTCTGATTCTAATTCCGCGTAGACGTCATCGTTAACTCGAACCGTGTAATTATTTCCAAATAAACATGCAACATCGCTGGTTATGAGATTCGAGTTTTAATTCATGCACATATTTAATAATCGTTCCTGGAATAAACACACTTCCGCGATTAAATTATTTGCCGTTGTAAAATATTCATCCGATTAATATCAATTTTGACTAAATTGCAAAGTTACAAAATTTAACTCAAACTGTGCAATTAAATAATCTGGAAATGAAGCATGTCAAAAAAATTGGTACATTCTAAAATATCAGAACGTGCATCTCTAAATGAAATTTTTATAATTAAATCCTGGATTTACCTACTACCGAAATACGTATTAAAAGGCTCAAAAATCATTGCAGAGAGCATAAATATCCGAACCGTCTTTATTAGCATCGCAAATGAACAGTCAGCTTTGCCAGATGCAATTGGCGAGCACAGCATAATCCAAGGGATTAAATCAAAAGCTATGAAGCTGCAACAAAGGGAAGAAGAAGAGAATTTCCCAAGTGTACAAGAAGTATTCACAGCTACGATAACAATCAGAGAGACAAAAATAGTGTACAAGAGGTATACAGTGGGTAAAATTTAATGTTCTAAGGAAGCTGGGGGGTTGGAGACAGGGGATGCTAGTCAAGATAAGAGCCAGTAGTCGGCTCGAGATATGGAACGAACAGTATACTACCCCCACAGGGAGGTTAGAGTTAGGCAAGGTAATTGTCATGCAAAGTAAAGAGACAGCATTAGCATCATAAGCGAGCAAATACTCTGCATTCTGTCCTCCATTGTGCTCGCTAGTTAGTTCATTAATTCCACAGGACACGCTACTCGCACCGAAACACGTGTCTGCCTTTGCCTGGATATACGTTTCTTGTATTTTTACCATTTTGATTCGCGTTGAATTAGAGTTTGATAATCCATCAGAATGTCGAGATGTCGAACTATGAAGGCGACTATAAATTGTAGGTTGACACTGGTGTCTTTTGTGGAAGGGTAGCCATTGATCAGGACTTTTATCACTACTGTTTTAATTATCAGCACTATTTTTATTTACATATGTACATTTTAGAAAAGTAGACATTCTTGAATTTTTGATAAATATAACCTTAAAATGAGATCAGTGTACGATCAGAAGAAAGTGAAAGAAAGAGAAGACATCGTGAAGATGGATGTTAATCTGCCTTTTGCTATCATTTGTATAAATGTACTCCTTTATCATGATTTTTACTACTACTATCTTGCAACATGTACATTTTAAAAAAGTAGACACTCTTGAATTTTTGATAAATATAGTCTTACAATGAGATCAGTGTACGATCAAATGAAAGTGAAAGAAAGAGAGGACATCGTGAAAATGGATGTTAATCTGCCTTTTGCATTTGTATAAATGTACTCGTTGATCATGATTTTTACTACTACTATTTTGAAACATGTACATTTTAAAAAAGTAGACACTCTTGAATTTTTGATGAATACTACCTCAAAATGAGATCAGTGTACAACGAACGTGAAAGAAAGAGAGATCATCGTGAAAATGGAAGTTAATCTCCCATTTGGGAATCTCTGTGGTACTCTCAATACTTTGTAACGCGAGGAAATGAAGGAAGGTCGTAAATTACGGTAATTCGAAGCGCGATTACGAAGATTACCGCTTTTCACGTAAAAAAGACAACGAACCGTATAAGTCGGTAAACCGATCGCGCCCAACGATAATTATAATTCACCGGTCTGTACAATTTTATTTATTCGTCGCGGATGGAGTTTCGCTCGAGTAAATTGCACACATTTTGCATACGCGTTCCGAATCGTATATTTGCATTTTCGTCGAGAGACAACGTTCCGCCAGATAGAAAGTACAGTTTAATAGGCGGCCGCAGAGAATTAATTCCGAAATGCATCCGATAATGTTATTTAACAAATTCCTGTAACTATAACGATTATGCAACATTATTGAATCGCTGAGAACGAATTCCATATTGTACTCTTTCACCAGATTTAAAAGATAATTAAATCTAGTCACAAAGTTTTAAATACCAGAAAAAAATTTGAAACACTTGCAGGTTTAATTTTTTAATTAAGTATATGAAATTTTCATATTTCAAATTCTGTCACTTTGTAAATTGTTTTGTAAAGTCTCTTTGTAAAGTCTCTTTGTCACTTTGTTCTACTAATTTGTAAATATGTGGAGTTTTAAATATGAAAATTTGTAGGTCTGTAAATTTGTCAATTCGAGAATTTGTAGGTTTCCTAATGTGTAAATATGAAAATTTGTAGCGTTGCTAATTTATAAATGTGAAAATTTGTAGCTTCGAAAATGTGTAAATCTGCAGATTTGTAAATGTGAAAATTTGTAGGTTTAGACCTACAGATTTATTCATCATATTATTCATCATTTATTTACAGATTTATTCACATGAAAATTTGTAACTTTGCATATTTATAAATATGAGAAGTTTTCAGATTTGTACACATTAAAATTTATAAGTCTGCAGGATTACGAATATGAAAATTTATAATTTTGGTAATTTGCGAATAAGAAAATTTATAATTTGCAAGATTTACAGATGTGAGAACACGAAAACAAATTTCAATACCTACAAATTTCCATAAATTTTAAATATTTACAAAACGCCAAATAACTTCTGCTTTGCAACATACAATACACAGTATCCTTACAATAAAGGTTACTATACAATAAAATGTACATACACAATAAAGAGTACAGCCCAGTTCAAATTATCTTTCAACGTCATAGAACAGAGAAGTCCACATTAACCGTGAAATTACTGAATGTCCGAAAGTTTACAACGGATTAAAGTGGACGAGACGCGACGTTGCGAAAGCGAAAGACGAGGATGATCCCCAGAGTCGAGGATTAAAGGCGTGAGACCAGCTTCCGTAGCAGTCTTTATACTTACTTACACACGTGATCGCAAATGCTCGCGTCACTCGCGTATATATTCACATTTGTGCGTGCGTTACAGTGTACAGTGGACGGCATACGTAACCTCTCTAGCAGAAATATGTGCACGATGGAGAAAAAAATACGTCGTTGATTTTTGGGAAGTTTGGGTGATTTGATCATTTGGGGTGTGTTGAGAATTTGGAGAGGTTGAAATTTTGGGTTTTTGGGATTTGGGGAGGTTGGGATTTGGAGAGTTTGGGATTTAGGGATTTGGGATAAGGGGAGAGTGGAATTTTGGGAAGGTTGGGGGTTTGGAGAGTTTGGGACTTGGAGAGTTTGGAATTTGGGGAGAGTGGAACTTGGGGAGTTTAGGACTTGGAGAGTTTGGGACCTGGAGGGTTTGGAACTTGGGGAGTTTGGGATTTGGAAAGAGTGGAACTTGAAGAGTTTGGGGTTTGGAGAGTTTGGAATTTGGGGAGTTTGGGACTTGGAGAGTTTGGAACTTGGAGAGTTTGGGATTTGGAGAGTTTGGAATTTGAAGAGTTTGGAATTTGAGGAGTTTGAATCTTGAAAAGTTTGGAACTTGGAGAATTTGGAACTTGGGGAGTTTGGAACTTAACACTGAACAATATTTAACCATAATATTTATCCATAAATACCAAGATTTGAAAACTCGAAAAGCTAAAAATCTAAAAATCATTAAATTTAAACTATTAAAAGAAAGTAAAAATCAGTAACATAAAGATACTTGAAAATTTTGAATATAAATCTCAGAAATGTACAATATAAAAACTTTGTAACGAACCCTAACGCAAAAGGATCGTTGCACCAGAATGTACACCGACAAGCGGTTCCTTCATTCACGGCAATCCGCTTGGCGCAACCGCGAATAAATAGCGACGAGTTTATTCGTCAAAGGGAGCACTCGCGTTCAATGGCAACTCGTCGCGTCACGTTTGACGATACCGTACTCCGAGATCCGAGAAGAAATTACGTTGTATACGTCGATGGAAACGAGAGTGCCTCGTTTTACATACTTTCGCCGCACAGGTACATTCTTCGAATTCCCCAACGACCATTTGATCGTCGACGAACACGCGATTCAGATTCTTAAATCGTATGCAAAACGGTGCTTTTACGCGTGGAATACCGCAGTGAAAACGGTCATGAGTTGTTACACACGGTGTAATTGTAATTGGTTAAAGCACCGCTGTTCCATTTTTCAATTTAAACGTGTCAATAATGCACGTACGTTATCGTGTTTACTCGTATGTAGTCTTTATTGTATGATTTTATAAAGGAAACAGAGATTATACTGATACTTTGTTAGCTACTGTGTAATTATATCATAGATATTCAGAATAGTCGTAAAATTTATCTGATAATTTTGTTAGTGATAGTTATATTCATGTATGCATACATTTATATACATATACATATAGTTACTTATTAGGTTCATGTGTGGATACATTTATATCTTCATTTATTACGTTCATGTGTGATCATTTCATACATGTTCATGTATGTTCATGTATTCATTTATATACTCATTTATTACAGTCATGAATGTATACATTTATTATATTAATTTATTACTTTCGTATGTGATCATTTCATACATGTTCATGTATGTTCACATATTCATTTGTATATTCACTTATCACGTTCATATGTGTACACATTTATAGACACATTCATTACATTCACATATGATTATTTCATACATATTCATATATGTTCATGTATTAATAATACAACATTTATTATATACTTTTATATTAACACACCCTATACATATGTACACAGGGTGTTCAAAATAACATATGCAAGTATTCTCATATGGATTTCAACAAAATGAATTTCAGTAGCAATCTACATCGACTTTCTACATTTTACAAAAAACGAATATGACCAGTTTCTAACGTTAAATACTCTCAACCTTAAAAGACTACTTTATGAGCTATTGTATCAGAAAGTGTGTTGAGGTTAGAGTAGAAACCAGCGTCATAAAAACTCAGCACGTGCGTACAATTAAAACAGTAAAATCCTTGAAGTCTATAAAAACTAGAACCACAACTAAACTTTTGTCTCCATATTCCACTCTTTTTAATCCACATTTAAAAAAGTATATAACTACAACCATTTCTATATCAACCTATAAATTTCTTAACATCGAAAGCCGAATTTCATTCAGATGAAAGTTATACAAAAATGAAAAAGGATGTTTTACGAAGATATCGATTAAAACGCACAGGCATGGTGGTCAGGAAAATCAAGAAGATCCATAGGGATGGAAGAAAGCGAGGTAAGCCAATGGGTCCGTGTCCAGGGAACATGGACGCGTCCCACAGGGACGTTAAAGCTGCATTCACGTGCACACGACTCGTCCTACCGCAGAAATAAAGGACTTCCTTTGCTCGTAGATATCCGCTCGGCGGGGTCGCGAATAAATCTTGCGATGAAGGTTGGAGAGAAACGGAAAAGCAACGAACAAGCGAACCAGCGACCAAGAAGTATTCAACGAGAGAGACAGAACGCTAGGGGAAAAGAGCGCGCAGGATGGAAGGAGGTGCACACAGGAAGGGAAAGATGCTAGTGATACACCTTTTTGAACGTTTGCCGCTTAACACGTTCTGCACCGTGTGAGCTACTGGTCGTCCATCGAGATTGTTGCAAACATAACTTTAATTGCATGAGGTATAACTTGGGTGTAACTCCTAAGTGAAACTCGATGAAGCTGGAGAGAAATGTACTGCACGTGTTATTGCATATCAAATAGCGTGAGAAAAGTATGGGAAAGTTAGATCAAATGTTTGCTATTTTTTAAAGAACTGATTTATAGTCTTGCCGATAACATTGGGGAAAGAAAAATTATAGAGTTGCAAGACAAGTTTTGTATATAAGATCATTTGTTTAATATTGACATACGTTGATAACATGGTATCTTAAAATGGAGGATTGGAAAGGTTTGGAGGAATTAATTTTGCAGCAACCTAGCACCTCAGTTGTCAAAAAATTTGATATTGCAGATTTAACTGAATAATTTACCTAATAAAAGTGTTATTGAATTTGTTATTTCAGTTGCTTCTTGTATTTCCAAATAATCGGATAATTCGAGCCGGAGTTGAAGTTCACCCTGACCCTTCCTCGGGTTGCGCCAATACCTGTACACCTTTATAGCTTCGAAAGGTTAAGCTAGCGCTTCAATCGGCCATTTATTTCCCAGCAGCCTCGAAGACTATCCTTCCCAGAAACGCTTCTAACAAATGAAGACGCCACAAATCTGTTTTGTCTCGCAAACAAGCCGCATCGAGGGTTTAGCCTGTGAAAGCCGCCAAGTAGATGACCCGAATACGGGGCCAACTCTCGCATCGTGCAAGAATGTAAATGTGTGCTGCGGTCATTAAGGACGTCTCTAACCCGCAAGTCGGAGGCGTTAAATATTCAGCGAAGAAAACAGGTAGACCAGTAAGGCAATTAATAACCTTCGTTCAATTTCATCGTCGACGCAGCGAGCGTCCGTCAAACGCGGTGAAAATTCTAAAAGCACGCTGAGCCCGACCGTTAAACCGGCCTAATCTGATTAAACGGAATGAACGTATTTCGATAAACGAGCAATGGGGGATTTAGCTTGAAATTGCGCAGCCACGTTTCGTGCCGGTGAGGGCCGATTGCCAGTCGAAGGGGACATTAGCGAAATTCGAAGGCGAGCAAGAACAATGCGTTCCTCGTCAGACACCCTTTGTCTTTGCGGGTTACGTCTTCGAGATTGAGCAAAGTTGCAGCTGACGAACGGGTTCTAGAGCGAATAATTCCTGGATTCATATTTGACGGAAGCGTTTCCATTGTCTTGCTGATGTACATCTTTGTTATTAGAAACGACAGCCAATTGTTCATCTTATTTCGCTTTTATTAGCATTTACATATTGAAATTTTGGAATTGTTAAATGTAAGACTTTATGAGAACGTGACTTAAGAAGGTTCGTGTATCTGTATGTTAAAGTGAGCACTCTATATGACATTACATATGTGTTCATTAAAAATTGCTTTATACTACAGTTACCTCAATAAGAGTTGCTACATATGGTTGATCTTGAAATTTGTTACATATGAGATTTTTCAAAAATGTGTCTTAAGTAGCTGATACATATACTTGCATGTTAAAGTGAACACTCTATATGACATTATCTATATGAGCTCTTTATATGACATTACATGTGTGTTCATTAAAAATTGTTTCATACTAGAGTTACCCTAATAAGAGATGCTACATATGATTGATCTTGAAATTTGTTAATTATGAGTTTTTACGAAAATGTGTCTTAAGTAGCTGATGCATATACATGCATGTTAAAATGCACACTCTATATGACATTACATGTGTTCATTAAAAATTGTTTCATACTAAAGTTACCCTAAGAAGAGTTGCTACATATGATTGATCTTGAAATTTGTTACATATGAGATTTTACGAAAATGTGTCTTAAGTAGCTGATCTACATACTTGTATGTTAAAGTGAACACTCTATATGACATTAGTTATGTTCTCATTAAAAATTATTGCATACTAGAATGAACCTAGTAAGCGTGTATACATGTGATTGATCTGAGTGAAAATATTTTTCCTGAAAGTTTGAATATTTTCATAAGGAAGACAAATTGGTCGATCAAAAGATCAAGCAACATTTTTCAACCGATTACCGATCCATTGTCGTCTATTTTTCGTAGGAAGGAAGAAGAACGGCATTGAAGGTGCGGGGTAAACTGCTCGCAGCCAACAGTAAAGATTCGAGGATCGCTCGTAAACTTCTCCATGAATCCTGGGGAGTCCCATCACGTATCCAATTTTCCAGGGATCAACCGACTCGATCCGAGAAGCTTTGGAAATCGGCAAATTGAAAAGCGACACGCGGGTCCTTACTTCGAAACAAGTTCGACGCTTACAATGCTATGCTTTACGAGGGGCTCACGAAAATTGGGTTTGTCTCGCTTACTACGCCCCTGTGAAAATGGTTACCCGCGTTTATTTCTCCTTATCGCGTTTACAGATGTTCTTATTTATCCGAACATTGCTTCAGAGAAAATTTAACGACAGGTTGAATCATAAAAGTATAATTAATATGTGGAGTTATTTTTTGTAGTAATTCTGAGAAGCTTTAATAGTAAATATGGTTATAAAATTATGGTTGAAGATATGTATGAATATGTACATACATTTAGCTACATTTAGCATATACATGCATATGAATATTAATATAAATAGAATTTACAATTTTAATTATTATTTGCCTTTTAGTAAAATCCTGTAAATTCGTAGTACAATGTTTCATACTACATTTATCTTCCCTCAAGAAAAAGCAACCCCTATCGCTTTGCACATTAGACCCATAAATTTTCATTGAGGAGAAACATAAATCTATGCCAGCAAATATAATCTTATTCGGTAAGCCGTCTCGGCTAAAAAGATTTTCTTAAATATAGAGCGATGGAGGAACTTTAACAATGTTTATGCAACTCAGATTTAATGAAAAAGTATTTACGGTTTTAATCGATCTTTTCTGAAGTAACATCCTAGATAGATTCGTCTTAATTGTAAATAATACAAGTTGAGAACGAAGTTCTTTCATCTCGCCAAGGAAAAGAGAAATTCTATTTACATTTGCTATAATACAGTATAGTAAACTCTTTACTTTATACAATAGTAAGTAAGGCAAAGTAAATTGGATCACCAAAAAATCTAATTACGTCTCTCTGTTCTTTACCATCGCGTAATCGAGTTACTTGCTCTACTCGCATTTTGATAACACGTTCCAGAAACCTTTGCGGCAACGGCGGGAGTTTTCTTTAGCGATTTGCATCGTGTGTGACTCCAGGAAATTGCGAAAATAGAAATTGTTACTATTTCGCTTTTCTAAATTGAAAGAAAAATCAATCTAATTTATTTAAAAGGTCTTTTGAAGTTTACCTTAAAAATTTGCAAAGCTGATAACTTACAAAATTTAAGAAATAAAAAATATGCAAAATTAAAGAAGTCAAAAATTTGCAAATTCCAAAGTACAAAGCTGACAACTCACAAAATTTAAAAAATCAAAAATGTGCAAAATTAAGGAAGTCAAAAATTTACAAAATTCATAGTATAAAGCTAAAAACTTACAAATCTTAAAAAGTAAAAAATTTGTAAAATTTAAGAAGTCAGAAATTTGCAAAATTTAAGAAGTCAAAAACTCGCAAAATTTAAAAAATGAAAAATTTTTAAATATAGAAATAAAAATGATCAAACATCGAAATATCCGAAATACGTCCACGTTAAATTCGACAAAAAAAGTTCCCATGTCCACGTACCGTCAGTATCGACATGCATCGGCATTAAACGAAAGCGTTTTAAAATAGCAGCATTTAAAATCCGATAAACAAAATTTTTCCAGTAGCCTCCCTCGTGCGTCCATCACGAGGTATTACCGAGGCGATAATTCGATAAAAAGGGAAACATACGAGCGGAAACTGGGTAAAAACAATGTTTGTTTCGCTGGCACGGTTTTATCCGCCGCCAACGAAAACAATTTCCTAACGCACGAACGAAATGAAAAGCAGTGTTCTGAACGGCGATTGTGTTCCGTGAAAAATAAATCGCGTGGAAATTACTCGTTTCAAAGAATCAGCGAAATCACCTTTGATACTCTCCAAAGGTAATCAATTCGACAAACTTAGCGATAAAAGCATGTTTGATTAGGAAAATTGAATTTCCTATCGCGCCAAGCAAATTACCGTTCAATTATCCCGACCGCGCAAGTGTGGACCGGGTTATTCTGGAAAATTCACAATTAATTTTCCACGATTACTCGGGTGTCGCCATCAGCTACAAATGCTGTCTGTTAATTAATTGTTTTCTGGAATAGGCGCTGTGAGACGTCGATTAGAGAAGTTTTTCGCTGGTCGAGAAACTATTAGTCTTAAACTGTCTAATTGTGATTAATGCTGTTACAAATGCAATAGTTGCGTATTTGGAAGCTTGACGCAACTAGGCGACTGTGATCGCTAATGTCGAGTGTGTAGCGCTGTTGTACCTATGTACAACACATGGAATAATTCCTTATATTAATCATCATCCATCTGATTTCCCAACAGAAATCAAACTTTTTATTTAAATAAATTTATTTCTAAATTTGCTTTTAAACATTTCATTTAAATAAATTTATTTCTAAGTTGCTTGTAAAATTTTAGTTTAAATAAATTTATTTTTAAATTTGCTTGTAAACTTTTAATTTAAATAAATTTATTTTTAAATTTACTTTTAAACTTCTAGTTTAAATAAATTTATTTTCAAATTTACTTTTAAACCTTCAATGTAAATTAATTTATTTTTAAATTTACTTTTAAACATTTAATTTAAATAAATTTATTTTTAAAATTACTATTAAACGTTTAATTTAAATAAATTTATTTTTAAAATTACTTTTAAACATGTAATTTAAATAACTTTATTTTTGAACAAACTAATTTGACCACAAAATGTAAAAGACGTCAAAAGCGAATATATTAACAATCATTTTAATGTGAAATGTCTGGCAATTAATATACAATTAATTATGTATCGAATGACGAATTAACCAGTTCTGTTGGAAGGTTAAAGATCACGGAGTGACGTCCGCGATTAAGTTTCCACCAGAAAACAAAAAAGGGAAGAAAAGAACATATGGAAGAAAACAGCATACGAACGAGAATGCTGATCGATCGGTACGCCGTGAAATCAAACTAGCTGGCTTCGCAAAAATATGCAGGACACGCGTTCCTCCGCGTTATTCTACAAATCCGTGACGCGACACGACGCGACGCCTCGTCATGTCGCTTTGTGAATACGCGCCGCAGATTAAGATTTCACCTATTTATTGTATTCGATTAATGGACATTGACCTTTTCTGTAGATGTCCGCTAATTAGCGTGTTATTCATTCCGTGGAAGATTGAGGTAAATATCTGAAGAATTATTCAGATAAAAATTTGAACAAAACTCAAGACGTCTCGGTTATTTTGCATGTAACTTTACAAGGCTTCTTTTACAATTCAAATATACAATTTTATTTTATTTTGTAAAGAGTAAGAATTTTATTTTGTATTGAATATAGAATTTTATTTTGTGCCGAATATAGAATTTTATTTTGTGTCGAGTATAGAATTTTATTTTGCGTCAAATACAGAATTTTATTTTGTATAGAATACAGAATTTTATCTTGTATAGAATATAGAATTTTATTTCATCTCACATAGAGTATAGAACTTGATTTTATTTTATACAGAACACAAAATTTTATTTCACATAAAAGAGACAATTTTATCTTATTTTGTACAGCATACAGAATTTTATTTTGTCTTACGAAGAATACAGAATTGTATCTTGTTTTAAACAGAATTTTAAATGCTGCATTAAAAGATAACCACAGAGTACATTTTTGGTCAAAACGCAAGTTTCATAAAAAGTACAAGAAAAATATTGTAAAAATATTTGAATGAACATTTAAATGTTTTGTTAGAAATGTATAACAAAGGTGCGGAATAGAGACTGCGGTTTATTCGATAGCCTCTAGAAATAGATTGCCGGTGTACCTTCCATTTTAAAATGTCTTCTACAGGATTGACATTTATAGAAAATAGAATTAATTACTTGTGATAAATTCATGAATTCCTCAAATCGTTTTCCACGAGTAGATTTTATTTTCAGTAAATGTCAATCCTGCATTCGAGATAATGGACGTGTTGACATGGAACTAGAATAAGCTGTCAGTCTATTTCTGTGCAATCAAGGAAGCCATCTTTTATTTATCTAACTTTTTCATCGAATATTTAACCTTTGATTTGAACAACAGTAGCACTATGTTCGACTTATACTTCATCCAGTTACATTAAATTATATTTAAAGTATGTTTAAATAATATAAAACATGTTTATTACTAAATATGACACACTGTTACGATCTATCATAAATATGTAAATAATAAACTTCAAGTATTTTATCGAGGTACACACAGTCCCCATCAAGTTATATTAAATTATACTTAAAGTATGTTTAAATAATATGTAAAAATATATTTAATAATAAATGCTACGACATACAGTAACATTCTATCATAAGTATGTAAATAATAAACTCCAAGTATTTTATCGAGGTCCACACAGTCCCCTACTCACAATGGGTGTATCAACTTGCTCCCCAGCGCATTAATCATATCGAGATGAATCCGCAATCGATATAGTCCCTCCGTTACGTACAGCGGTTATCGAAAATTTTGGTGGAGAATCGCAGGAATTTCGAGGTCCGGAACGCGAAGAATGCTCGCGTGGGATGTTTGAACGTTGTTCATTCGGCCGCGCAAATTCCCAGCTGAACGACGCTTAAGATCATAACCAATGATTCAATGCGACAGCACATGGCGATTTTATACAACTCGCTAGGCTTTTCAGACGCAACTCGCCGCTATTCACCGCCACGTTCGCTATTTAAACCTTTCGGGTCGACCACGAGCTATTCAAAGATAGCAGAGCCGGACGAAAAATTAACCGTAGCATTAGATCGGTGCGTATTAACGTGCATTCAGAAATTCGTTCTTCACTTGCTTTCACACTCGAAGCTTTTACTACTGAAAACTATGAAACTTTCTGGTTGAAGTTTGCTAAATTTTTTTATAGTCACTTCTGCATTATTTTCTATTGAACTGTGTTCATAGATTATACTATGTTTATACATGTATTACATATGGTTATACATTATGTTTATATGCGTTTATACATTAAGGTTATACATATCTAGACACTATGTTAATATGTGTTTAAACATGTTTATACACTATGTATAAATTAGTAAAAAATTTTAATCCTCTGCATATGTCACACACTGGAGGTGTCAATACCTAACAACTTTGAAAACAAATGCAGTGCAAAGGTATGAACCAAAGTACATATATACAAACTTGATAGCTTTAAGATATGAAAATAATAAGATGACAAAGTTACTATTACAAAGTTAATATTAGAATAATATTGTCCCTCCAAAAGAACCTTGATCAGTAAACTTGCCGTCCAACATGAAAGATCCACAGCTTAAGGTAGCAACAATATTTACTTTAATAACAAGATTTACTTCAACACGATCCAACAACCATACAAGTAAATCTTGCAGTCCCTTTTTCATCACTATCTCTTGAAGATCCGAATGGACGTTCGAAATCCACTCCTTTCAGACAACCCTTGCTATTCTCCCTTATAGGGGAGCTATTAACGGCGTGCTAGCTTATTATCCTTTAAGGACGGTCTCGTCACGAATTGTCCATTCTCCTCACCCTTCTCGTGTCTATACCACCCTTTTCACTTTCCCTTCTCTTTCTCTTTCACCACTTTCTCGGTCTGTCTCGACGAGCTTTCACGGCGCGAATCTAGAGGGATCGTCGGGATTGAAGAGCGCGAGTGGAAAGAAGAGTGCGAGCAGCGTGAAAGGCATTCCGGAATACACGCTAAGGGAAAACAAGGGGAAATGAGAGAAGAAAATAAGGGGTACGACAACCGTAGAAGCAAATAAAAAAATTGCAATAATGGAAGAAAAGTGGACGCAAGGGTGGTCGTCTCTTTTGTACTCGTTCGGGGTGTCTGGAGAACGATGCACAGTGAACAATGCACAACATGTTTAAATCGCTATCATACGTGTATGCACATGTGGACAGCATCTGTGTATATTCTTTTCTCAACTTCAAAATTTATACATTTTAAAAATTATAAAACTAAAAATTTAGAAATTTTCACATGTGAAAACCGAGCAATTTTCAAACCTATTTCGATTAAAAAATTTGTAAATACAAAAGTTTCATAATGATAAAATTTAAAGATATAAAAATTTGAAAATCATCAAAAATTTGAAAGACTGAACTTGAAATTAAAAGTCTATTAACCTGAGGTTCAGACTCCGTTCAGAATCTTGCAGATCATGTGTACACAGTTTCCAAAGTAGTCCACATTAGTGGTATTTGGTCCAAGTCCCCCACAAAAGGCACGCAGACCGTACGCAACGTAGCGACAAAATGTTCATTTGAATAGGTGTATTGGTCCACGTCCACGCAGAGTTTACAGAAACGTGCCAGCGCGGAACGTCACAGGAAGCGGGTCGTTAATCTACGGCTACGATCTCATTTCCACTAATTGGCTGATAGGGACGCCCGATATGGACGATACCGGGCTACACACGTGCAACCGCCACAAAGAGTCGACAGGGAGGGAAAGAGCCCGAATGAAAAAAAAAGAAGTAAGAGCGTACTTAGGTACGCGCGTGCTGCACGAGATTTTCAGAGGGCGAACGAGAGCCCTCTGCTCGTCTTGACGTGCTCCTCCACCGACCCTTGTGATCGCGGATTTCTTCGAGCCACCTACTCTCCACCTATCGCTTCATTTTTCTTCTGTTGCCCTGTCGTCGAGCCCTTCGTCCGTGAATTTCAGCCTTTTCCCTCCCGCGTTGCTCGAGCGTTGATACGCACGAATTAAACGCGGAGGGATGACGAGAGGGTAAGTCGAGATTTTGATAAGTAATACTGGGGCGACGTTTAAAATTCATCTTGAAAACTTAGACACTTTGATTACAAACCAAGGTTTTGTTAAAAGTTTTATTGCATTTCATGGTATTTTAGTGGGTGCTATATCCATATTTTTATGACTAATGAATTTTATAACTTTTCGTATTTGTTGATTTTCAAACTCCTGGAAATTTTTAAACTCCACCTCCAAACTGGCCTTCAAATTCGCCTTCAAATTCATCTACTTCCTCAAATTCCTAGATCTTCGAATACGAAGTTCTCCACATACAAGCAAAGTTCTCCACATACAAGCAAAGTTCTCCACATACATGCGAAGTTCCCCACATTCATGCGAAGTTCCCTGCATATGTCTTCAAATTCCCATCACTAAATTTTGAAGTTTGACCCCAAAATATCAAAACCAGTGGAAGATCTGTTCTCTACCGTACATTGTACATATGCATGTCATTAAGGTAACGCGTTACAGCATACGTTCGCTATTTTTTCACGACGCATGTTGGGCAGTGTATTTTAGAAGCATCGTATAACGTAACACCTTCGCGGTTGGTGAATCCTCCTTGGATCTAAATGACCAGCTTGGATATTTCTAGAGTCTACGTTTCGCGAGAAAATGCGTGTAACATGCTAGACATTGCCGTGTTGGCGCGAATGATCGTTAAATATTCGAAAATAGAACGAATCGGAAGAATAGGCCGATACTGTGTGATCCCTTGTGCACGGCTGCAAAATTTTTTGAAGAAAGAGTCTGTGTATCAATGGATGGTTGGTTAATTTTTGTGAGACATTAGATGAAATACATGTATGAAATAATAAATTCAGAATATACAAAATGTCTATTGATTTGAGACGCAAGGAGAAATAAACTGCACATGATTTTAGTATTTCTTTATTTAAAAAAAGATATATAAAAATAATGCAGATGTTGTGGATGAAAGGTATAATTGGTAGAAATATTTCATAACTTGCTTTGAACAAAATTATTTAATAAAACATTCTTGTTAGGGAGCATCTAATAATTGTATAATAAATACTGTCTTACAATCCAATAATTTTTCATTCAAATTCAAAACATCAAAACACTGGATTAAATTATTGAACATGTATTTTATCATCATATCAAACTTGATATCTTAACTGCAGTGTCAAGTATACCAGCAAAATTATTTCTTGGAACAAAACAACACCGCACATATGTATGTAACATAAAACCGAAATAGCTGATAAGTCATATTACGAAAAATATTTCTAATAACCCATCTTAATTTGTAACAATCAATAAATTTAGTAAGATGGAAATAATCAATACGAAATAAAATAAGATTGCATTAAAAAGAATATATAGTGCAGACCTCATTTAAAAAATATCAAACTCATAAGCATGAATCCTCTCCACATTAGAATCTTACTAAAAATAATTCAAGTTAACATATGACAATAAACCAGCAAGATAAAAACAATCCACAAAAAACAAAATAAGATCATATTAAAAGGAATATGTAGTTGAGACAACGTCATTTGAAAAGTGTCGAGCTCATAGCGTGGATCCTCTTCGGCCAATAAGTTCACCGCAGCCAGGCGTACCAACCGCGTTTACACCGCCCCTGAGTGGTTACACGAAACTGGTTATAAACCAGCGAGAAACGGCCTAACTCTCGCGTCCCTCGATATGTATGTGCACGGCCAGGTGATTATGAACCTGCTCGATGCGTGTACCCGAAGAATGTACCTCGTGCTCTGTCTCGAGCTTTACCCTCCGCGTTATGCTCGTGTACTGCTCGTGTATACACGCTTGCTGCCTGCACTTTCTGCACCCGCCACGATATGCCACTGTACAGTCGCTGGCAAATATCATTTTCCTGGGGAAAATTTGCTGAGCGAGCTCGAAGACGATTGTTGATTCGGGGTAGTTTGGTTAAATTGGATTTTTAGATATTTGGGATATTTGGGAAAAAGGTGGAGATGTGGAAATTTGGGATATTTGGGAAATATGAGAATTTTGGGAAATCCTTTGGGCGAGTAGGTGTTTAGGAAATTAGGGATTTGGGGGAGTAGGTATTTAGGAAAATAGGAATTTGGAACATTAGAGATTTGGGAAATTGAGAATTTGGGGGCGTAGGTATTTGGGAGAATAGAAATTTGGAAAATTAGAGATTTGGGAAATTGAGAATTTGGGGGCGTAGGTATTTGGGAGAATAGAAATTTGGAAAATTAGAGATTCAGGAAATTAGGGATTTGGGAAATTAAGAATTTGGAGGCGTAGGTATTTGGGAGAATAGAAATTTGGGAAATTTAGAATTTGGGGGCGTAGGTATTTGGGAGAATAGAAATTTGGAAAATTAGAGATTCAGGAAATTAGGGATTTGGGAAATTGAGAATTTGGGGGCGTAGGTATTTGGGAGAATAGAAATTTAGAAAATTGAGAATTTGGAGGCGTAGGTATTTGGGAGAATAGAAATTTGGAAAATTAAGGATTTGGAAGAGTAGGTATTTGGAAAATATGAAACTCTAAATATATTCGAAAAATCTGATTTCCTAAAAATACCAAAATATAAAGATCCACGAATCCACAAATTAGAAATTTGTAGTAACTGAAAAATATAAAAAATGAAAAAATAAAAATTTGAAATTCTAAAATTTATTCATGCACATCGTGTAGGTTGCATGCGAGTGTACACGCAAGAGATTAAAGCCGTGGCTGGCATAGTTTTTTACCTTCCGATGTCACGATGGTCGACGCGGGAGGTCGAATGAATTTCTTGGAACGAGTAAAACTCGAAGTCAGGAAATAACGATAAGGGAAAATTGGAAATTCCGAATACTCCCCTGTTTACTGCCCTTCTGTTTTTTCAAGGTTCGACATAGCCATTCGTGCGAGATTGTCTTCCCTGTTTTTACTAGGTCATACGAGAAACTATACGATGAAACTAGAAATCACAAAAGGCGATAAAAGACATAAATGTCTAACTCTAAAGATCCAATCACACCGGAAACGTTCGATGTGTTAAACTCGTAGATAAAAGTAGAGAAGGATATCCATAAATCTAGTTTTCTTTCCAGGTCATAGATTCTGAAGGTTTCACCAATAACTCAAAATAAATGAACCTCTATCTAGATTTATTTGAACAGTTTGGATAATTAAGGTTCTATTAAATCGCAACATTCATCATTGAAGTTGCTCGAAGATAGGATTTCTTGTGCACAAGGTTGCGCTAGGGTTATTTCAAGTACAGAGACCTTGAAGTAACTCATGGTTTCTAAAGAGCGAAAGTTGTTTAAACAGACGGCAATCAATACGGCCATTATTCTGTGCCTTATTTACAGGTCTCGATCAAAGTTTACGTTGTTAGACTTAAACATAGTTGCAGCAGCATCTGCTCTCCCGTATCTTGGATCTTCGATAAATCGTTATATGTAACTTCGTTAAAATTGCCTTTTCCGTTGCACGAAGACGAGAAAACAAAGTTGATATGTGAATATTTCATGCTCTACATAACGACGACTGTGGAAAGTCTTCACGATTATGTTAATGTATGGTCGGGAGAGATAATTGAGGCTGCACTGGGAAAAATGGCGATATATTTAGAAATCTGGAAAATTGAGAGTTTGGGAATTGGTGGTTGTGGAGATTTGGGGTTTGGGGTTTGAAGATTTGGGTGTTTGGAGATTTTGGGATTTGTGGAGTTGTAGATTAGGGAATTTGGGAATTTGGGAATTTTGGGACTTTGAGAATTTGGGAATTTGGAAATTTGGGGATTTGAGAATTTGGGAATTTGGAAATTTAGAGATTTGAGAATTTGGGAATTCGAGAATATAAGGATTTGACGATTTGAGAATTTGCAAATTTGGGAATTTGACGATTTGGGGATTTGACAATTTGGGAATTTGACGATTTGGGAATTTGGAAATTTGGGAATTTGACGATTTAGGAATTTGGAAATTTGGGAATTTGAGAATTTGGGGATTTGACGATTTGGGAATTTGGAAATTTGGGGATTTGACGATTTAGGAATTTGGGAATTTGAGAATTTGGAGATTTGAGAATTTGCAAATTTGGGGCTTTGACAATTTGGAAATTTGGAAATTTGGGGATTTGAAAATTAACTTGAAAAATAAAGTACCCTCTCAAGTCCTTCCATTATATTAAATAACTTTCTCATACATCGCCATTTTCTCCACATCAGTCTAACCTAACCTTCTAAACTAAATAAATCTCCAATAAAACATATATCAACAAATTACGAGATTTCCCACCCAAATAGCAGTAGTAAAGCTGACAATGAGATAAGAGAGCAAACATTCGTGAACAGAAGAAGAAAAATACTCGATCTCAAGATTCCTTGGACGGAAACAGAGGTCTCCAAGGTGAGAAGGAATTTTGACGTATTAGATCGTCCTCACCTGTTCGACTTTCACGTGTGTTGGTGCGATCACCGCACAAAATCCAAACCAGTTTTCCTCTCCAGACAGAAGAGATGGCACTTCGGTCCCTCGACCGTTTCGTCGATCTCTGGCCTCGTACGTACATTCGTTCATGCTGCACATTGATATACACGGTGTTCAAGTACGAGAGTTGTATTGAACATTTGAAATAATTGATGTTACTCGAAAATCGATAAATTGGATACTTGGTACTTTATTTTGTGAGATTTTTATGTTTTGATTGTTGTAAAATTATAAATTGTTGTGATATATTAAACATGTATAAATTGGACGTATGTGTAATGTCTTACACATATCTGGTCTCAGTATGTTATCAACTATTCATCAATTTAAAGAAGAACACAATAATTTGTGACATTAATTATAATTCTAAATGAAGCAACTATTTTATAAAATAATTGTAATTCGATAATATATTAAACACATATAAATTGAACATATGTGTAACGTCTTACATATGTGTGATCTTCATATGTTACCTTGGATATTGTAAGATTAATTTCAATACCTTAATTCTATTTCTTCTAGAAGGATGGTAATTTTGTGAAAATATAATTTAATGACATTTATTGCATATGTGAACTGTCTACCAACTATTGACAACTAAATGAACAATCACTATCATTACACAGATTAAAATAATGAAATGAAGAATCTACAAAAGTGGACCTCCAGAGAAGATAAAACTTCTAAAGAAATTATAATTGACAAATGTGATAATTCATTATTATAGATATACATGTCACATAATAAAATATAGAAACACACTCACAGACACATAGTGAAATTTAAAAGTCCAATAAATTCAAATATTCAATAGTTTCGTGCATCTTATGACCACCCTATGGCAACGTGCATCGAGCTGTACCGATATTTGAATCTACGAATCAAGGTACGCCGTGTAAATTCCTCGAATGAAATTGGCGAAGCTATGTGACCAGTATACCGAGAAAAACGATATAACATATACAGGTATATGGAACATATTACACTATTGCATATTTGTATTCAATATCGAGAAACATTTTATTTTAAAAAAAGGAGCAAGCGAAGAAAAAAAAATAGAGCGAGTTTGCACATACAAAATATGGAAACTCGATCTTCGATACTACGAATAATCAAACACGTGTATATAGTATGTACATATGCATGAATACGCACGTATTGACTTGTTTAGATTGCATTTCAGATTCCTGAATTTAAATGTTGTGCAAATGGGGTAATAAAGTGGAGATATCGATGTAACATAAATATAGATAATGCGAATATAATGTAAGTACACATAAATAATATTAAAGTAACGTAAATATGGATAAGTGATATAAATGTAACGTTAAGGTGGATAAACCATATGTAGCGTTTTAAGGTAGAAGTTCATATGTAATTTCAGTGTTATCATATATTATTTTAATGGTTTGGTGCATTAATGGTGTAGTTAATATACATACAAATAATTACGAATACACATATTAAGATCGTTTTCAATTAATTTAGATGGATGGTACTTTAGAGTGTAATCTGTAGACTTTAGGCAATAGACTCTCGACTCTAGATCCTAAACTCTGGATTCTACTCTGTAGATTTTAACTTCTAGACCCAGACTCTGGACTGTAGACCCTAGACCTTGACTTCTAGACCCTAAACTCTGGAATCTACTCCCTAGACCTTGACTTCTAGACCCTAAACTCTGGAATCTACTCCCTAGACCTTAACTTCTAGACCCAGACTCTTAGAATTTAAATTATAGACATTAAACATTATGTTTAGAAATTAGTCCCCAAACCTCAGACTCCAGACGCCAGATCCTAAACCCAAGATCCTAGCCTCCATATTCCAAACTCTAAACTCACGAGACTCCAAACTCATCCACAATTCAGAGCACAATAACATCAAATACCAATGCATTAAACGATTTATACAATAAATTTCCATTACGTCAAATCGTCATAAATTTAGCCTCAAGATACAATGTTTATAGTAGTGCACTCAAAAGAGCGTTTCTTAATGAACGTTTAATGTATTTCACGAAAGTCATGAATATGAAGGGGCTTCTGTATTAGCATATTTCAACGTCCGAATACTTGTCGCTTTAATAACCCCATAGGTAAGTATACATCTGCCAGACGGCCAGATGCTCAAACAACGTGGATTTCTCGAACGGTAGCCGACCAACCATGACTCGTTGTAATGAGACTTAAACGTTGAAACTACATACCTATATAGCGAAGACTATTACTGAAACTCGCGAGTCAACCTAATTACTTGTGTACCGTCAGTCTGTCGCTGGGAAGAAACGAGCGAACTCGAGGATGCATTCCTGTTTCTCTGTACTCCTTTAAAGTCACCTTACAACGTCGACTGACCCATTTCTCTCTGCGAAATACTATTATCTTCTCTGTTGGAAGACGAAACGCGATACCGTCGATTGTTAATACTCTTTATAAAGCGAGATAATTTCTACTTTCTGCAAATATCGTATTCCGAGAAAAGATAAAAAATAACATAATTCAAAAATAACTGACGTCAAATTTAGAGATTTTTTAATGTTAATGAAACTTAATTTTCATTTGTATTTGTATTTTTCGTATATGGTATTTGTCACGTGTTGTATTTTCCATGTGTGGTATTCGTCATATGTTGTATTTGTCACATATGTCTAGCACATATCCTATTTTCACATATACTATATTTGCTACATATTGTGTTTTTCATATGTAATTGTCATATGTTATATTTGTTACATATCATGTTTTCCATATGTAACTGTCATGTGTCATATGTGTTACACCTTGTATTTTCCATATGTCATATTTGTCATATATAATATTTGCTACCCATTGTGTTTTTCATATGTAATATTTGTCACATACGTCTATCACATGTCCTATTCTCCACACATTACATATTACATCCACACATCACACATAACCATATGAATCCACACTTATGAAACCACATAACGAAAATATATATGTGAAACACATATGTATATACAGTGAAACATATTCGACGAATTAAAACACTCTTACAAAATAAAGTAAGCAACAATTTATCCTCCACAACAGGTTGCACCAATTGAAATTAAGAAGTTAATACGCTAAACGACGTAAGTACCAAAAACGATTATGAATAGGCATTTAATTCGTCCATTAAACGAATCTGGATACAAACAGTTCTCTTAACGACTTTGATCCCCTTGAGTGACACGGTCGAGTGGCCAGTTTAATAGATTGACCTTCGTACCCAATCACCTTTGATACAACAAAATGACAAACATGAAAGGAGCTATGCATCTGGTGCTGGTCATTTAACAGGATGGCAATTTTATTGATCCTGACGTCACTTATAGGTTTGTTATCGATGTATCAATTGTCCTTTTCGATGTTGCTCGAGGATTCTATCTTTAGATATTCTTGTTAACCTATCAACGAAAATGGTTATTTGTGTCATATGCATAGCAAGTTACATCACTTTCTTAGATAAAACTTCAAAATTATATTCGCAAAAATATCGGACAATATAATGAGTTTACTGTCTCTAACTTTATTGTATTAGTTTGTATAATTTTTTAAATATTTGCATATGCTCTAACGAATTTAATGAGCAATTTTTTCTATAATTCGATGTTGAGTTTTTTCAGCGAAAAAGATGTGCACGAAACAAATACGTTATTTTACGTGTCAGACTAACGTTATAAATAAACAATCTTTATTTTTTAGCGAGGACTTCATTCCACGTTGTATTTTGTCGTTATTTTTCACGCGGAACGCGTCTCTCCAGCGAGGCGTGCGCGAAAATAACGATGCTTTCCGCGGCGCGACGCGATAAATTCCATGGTCGACGTAATTTTGATATGCGTCGTGTTCCAATTAATTCTGCCATTAATTATGCGTCACTTCCAGCCAGAAATCGATAGTCGCTTTCCGAAATCGATGCATGCACGACGTAGTATTTGGTCGAGACTCGTGCTAATTATAATTCATTTTCCAGCCAGAAAGCGTCACACATTTTATCCGCTACCACGTTTACACACAGTATCCGCTAAAATTTCAATAACGCTGATGAAGTTATAAATAAAATGATAAATAGCGATTCCAAATGTTATTCAAAATAACTTTTTTCAAATTTAATATACATTTTGTGATAGTCCAAATTTCGTACAGTTTTTTAAAATATTATTTTATTTAAAAAGTTATTTTTCAATGTTGGAAGTCGTAGAAAAAATCAATACTCAATCTGTAAAGTGCAATAGTTTTTTAAATTTTCTGTATTTTATTTTCAATCTAGATTCACCTAACAACTCTTGTTTTAATTGGAAAATAGATAGAATATTTTTTAGGGCTTCATTTAGATGAATTGGATTGATTTTAAGGTAAAATGGAGTATTATTTAAATATGTAATATATCTTTGATCGTGTGTGTTGAAGAAATGGAATGTTCATCTCATGTGTAATAAAATTATAGAATCACGTGAAGAAGTCATAAAATGTGTGATCTGAGGAAGAACATATAAAATGCAATATCATGTACTAATATCATAAATCTTAACATTTCTTATGTGAGTAGTAAAATTACTACATATGACATATATCATGTGTAGTATTAAAATTGCTAAATATAATATGTATCATATTACAACATATGACATGTATCATCTGTAGTAATGAAATTGCTAAATATAATATGACTGAACGAGTAATAAAATAGTTAAATATAGTATGTATCACATGTGTAATAAAATTATAACATATGATATGTATCATGTGTAGTAATAAAATTGCTAAATATAATATGTATCAAGTATGTAATAAAATTATAACATATGATACGTATCATGTGTAGTATTAAAATTGCTAAATATAATATGTATCAAGTATGTAATAAAATTATAACATATGACATGTATCATGTGCAGTATTAAAATTGCTAAATATAATATGTATAAAGTGTGTAATAAAATTCCAAAATATAACATATGCCATTAGCATAATAAAATTCCAAAATACCCCATGTACCATGAAAATAATAAAATTACAAAACACAACATACGTAAAAAACAAAAAACATCACAAAGCAGAGACACGTAGAAAAAACAGCTAAAAAGATATTAAAAATGCTTATTAAAAAACCTTGAAAGAGACGCGGATAATAAAGCGCCATAACCCGAGTGTCAATAATTAAAAACTACAAGGGACTGAAATTTTGATTAAACATAGCCGACGCACAAAAAGGAAATTTTAAAAAAGAATTCGCATTGAAACTTGAAACAGCCCGTGTGTATACGTAGCTAGGAAACGCTAATTGGAAGTGTTAATTAAAAAGCCGTAAAGACGGGCACGCAGCTACGTTTTCCGCTACGAAGAACGCAACAACGTTACATTTCCCTTTTACGATTGGTTTTTGCTTTTACGTTTTCAGATCTTTGCAACGAGCCCTCTTTGCATTCCTACGTTTCTTTCTGCTTTCTTAAAGAAATGTAACGCTCGTCTCTGCATAAATTCGCATACTACGAAATTTCATCATCGGTATCGTTTTATCAGTTCGCGTACCAGGTTTCTGCAACATTGCGATAAGATTCGTTCGCTGTTTTTATGATGATACTTCAAAGCCTGGGAGAAGTAGCGAGGAATTAATCTTCTGTTGCAAAATATTAATATTTGGAATTTTGCAGAGGTTTTTTGATATTAATATTGCGATGTGGTTAATTATTTTTAGTCGAGTTTTAAGGGGAGTTTCTACATTTTATAATTACAAAATTTAAGAAGTTTGAGGTCTCAAATTTGTAAACTTTCAAATATTCAGTTCTCCAAATTCTTAAATTTTCATCTTCCTAAATTTTCCAGTTTACAAATTTCCACCTTTCTAAAATTTCCACCCTCCTAAATTTTCCAGTTTGCAAATTTCCACCCTCCTAAATTTTCCAGTTTGCAAATTTCCACCTTCTCAAATTTTCCAGCTTACAAATTTCCAACTTTCTAAATTTTCTAGTTTCTGAATTTTCCAATCACTAAACATCCCATCACCTAAATTTACCACCTTCAAACTTAAAATCCTTGAAACTCTTCAAATTCTTCAAATTCTTCAAATTCCTCAAATTTTCCAATTACCATGTTCTCAAACTAAAAAATTCCTAACTACCTTAAAATGTCCAATTATCTTATTCAAATTAGAAACTCTTAAAAATATAACGCAAAATTTATCCCAAGAACCAAATAACATAAGACAAAACGAGTAATAATTCTCATCCTATAAGGAGATGCATTTAACATTTAAAAGGAGATTTAAAACTTGCCAAATGTCCTAAATAATCAAACACCAAATGACACAAACTCAGAAACCTAATTTGAACCTTCCCTACATAACGACCCCTTTAATCTTCCCAAAGTTAACGCATTAATGGCGTTTAAAGGCTTAACAGGTGCACCATCAGATCGATCCCATCAGCACGGACATAATTCGGTTGAAAGTTTTACACGGTTCGTCAATGACGTGCTCTCGTCACGGCATTGTCTCGTTATTAGTTCAGGAACGCAATTAGTGTCCGAGGTCAGGGATCGTCATGCAGCCTTAATCTGGGTCTGCTTGTCTCTCCCGTAGATTGTTTGCTTCCTGCGACCGCGGTCGTTGAATTTCATCGATGCACCGCACAAATTCATTCCTATCGGTGCATTAACTTTTTCATTTTGGCGTTGCATCAGAACCGTCGATTCGCGTTGTAATTGCAACGCCATAATTCAATCCCCCGATCGATCGGGAATTTTGATTTAAAATCGTTGGCCGTGCAGCGATTGCCTCGAAAATCGTCAGCCCGTGGGATTTTGTTAATTTTTCGGTCCATGCACCGCGATGGAACGACGGTATTTTGGATAATGATGCGTCTGATGAATCGCGGCACTAACGAACAGGTTGTTGACGATTTTACGAACGGTAATACGTGTACGATAATATCATCCGATATGAAGTGGGACTTGATTATAAAAAGGTGGAAAACGCGATATTGTTAATGTAAGCTTGCTCACTTTTGGAGCAATATGTGTCTACATTATTAAATTCTGCTTTTATTGTTTATTGGCAGGACCATTTGACATGATGTCAATGGTTACATTAGGAAATTCAGGTAAATTAATTATTTATATGGAGTTTGTTGGAAAGATGATCATTTGACATGATGTCGATGGTTACACTAAGAAATTCATTAGAATTAATTCACTGTAAATTAATTATTTATATGTACATTATTGGGAAGATGACCATTTGACAAGATGTCAATGGTTACATTAGGAAATTCAGGTAAATTAATTATTTATATGGAGTTTGTTGGAAAGATGATCATTTGACATGATGTCGATGGTTACACCAAGAAATTCATTATAATTAATTCACTGTGAATTAATTATTTATATGTACATTATTGGGAAGATGACCATTAGACAATATGTCAATGGTTACATTAAGAAATTCATATAAATTCATTATTTATAAAGAAGAAAATGAAAGTATCATTCGAAGATCCTATTGTGACGATATATAATACATTGACGTACTGAAAGACAAACTTGAAAGAGTAGCTATTAATTTTATTTTTTGTTATAGTCCACCCACATACATAGCTCACTGTGTCAGTCATTCAATACTAACAACACTAAAATTGACCTCAAGAATCATCATCCCTCAAATTCGTAATTTTCCAAAAAATTTTCAGAGTCCCATAGAAATAGTTTCACGCAACAAATCAGATCACAAGAACATATACAACGCATTCCACGAAGCAGAGCCGTCGATCAACAGTTTCTGTATAGGGATAAAAGGACTACTTGATTTCTTCTCCATCGTTTGCAAAGGGTTTTTCGAGATGTATAACGTGCCTCCCCTTCGATCCACATTACCGTGTTTCCTTTAGGACGCGAATGAAATGTATGCCAACGCAAGAAGCTGGCTATTCTCGTTTCGCGAGTACTCCATCCTTGAGAGTTGCTTTGATCATTTTAAGATTCCTATGGAGGACATTCCTTTCGAGTGGTATTAAAGCGTAATTATCCGATCGAACTCGTAACACGATCCGTTCGGCTCGTCAGCCTGAACGATTGATGTCTTTATTCGCGTTTATTGGCTTCGGATTCGATGTTGACGCATTCTATCGGCGCACTAGCTGCCGATATTAACGCAATAAATTATTTATGACGTGAGAATTGCTAGTTTAACACGATGTTATCATTTTTTACTGGATCGAGTTATGGGGAGCTACCGTTATTTAATTAGCTGTGTAATCGTGCACTTTGAAACTTTCAAAGTTGATGTGACATAAAATTACTGTGAGATGTTAAGTGCATTGAGGTAGTAATTTAGACTTTATCTAAATAATTACTGCTGGAGAATTAAGATCTTTTAAGAGGGATTTTAAGTTATTGCGGTGATATCTTGTTAAGTGGGATTTTATTCGAATTATTTTCAGTCGTTGTCGACTCGAGTGTACTCAGATGTGGACACTAAAATCATCTCAGATTGAACCAAGTCATATTTGCACCAAATCATATTTTATCAAGAGAAATAACGATATAGATAATACAGAAACAGCTGTTACTATCAAAATTTGAACAAATCTACATAGTTCAAGAAGTAACTTAACCTACTTACTATTAACCTATTTATTATTAAATCACTCAACTATCCTGGTATTAAATTATCTGTTAAAACACAAAAAGTAGAAGTATCAATTTCGCAGGTAAATCAACGACGTTAGTCGGTCCCATCACTAACGTTTCATGAGCCATGGGTTTCGTCGTTCAGTCAAGCGTGCAAAACGTCAGAGGAACGAGAACCCGTATCTCGGCTTTATTGCGGGAATAAATCCCTGATGGTGGCCATCCCTTGGCCTTGATTTGTGGAAAATTCACGGATCGATGGGAATTCCCACGATGGACGAGCGACTGACAGCGTCTCCTCCAGAGAATCATGGCCGCTATTAAAACAATCGTCGATACGAGATAAACTGTGATTTTACGGATCGCTGCAAATATTCGTTCCCGTACGATCCTCCAAGCCACATGGCTCGCGAAATGTCCTTCCCGAACATATTTCGATGGCGATAAAAAGATTTTAGGGTGCGAAGAACCGTAAAGACTCGACGAAAGCTTTTAAAGCTTTCTGCAACTTTGATCTCGGGACTGCTACTTTTCGATACATTTCGAACCTTTACTGTTTCGGGAATTTTTATGAAATGAATATTTGCTGGAAATGTATTGAGTTGATCAAATGTGTAGATTAAATATATGAGGAGACATATAGGGAGATATAGGGACATTTATGTAGGAGATATTATACATGCATGTGTATGTATGGAGACGTTTAAATTCTTTCACTTTGGTGCATTAATTAAATATCAGATTCTTTTAATGCGTAGCAAAGATTAAACATATGCAATGTTAAATGTTTTTAGTAATTTTTATTTTTACATAAAATCGAAATAAGGTATTGATATAAAGTATATTTAGTTACGTAAGAGAATTAAATCTTTTTCGATCCGATCTATCGTAGATCGTGTCTTTTAAACTCCACAAGGTCGCGTACGTTCTAAATCCACCAAGGCTTCTTTTTAAATACGACCATATATCTAGTTCTTCGTGACGTAAACATCTAACAAAAATAGGTAAACTCTAACATTATGAACCGTGGAGCTATATAGAATCATACTTTAAAATTACAATGTACAGTCAACTGCCAGGAAACGAATGTGGATCCATTTAACGAGAATAAAACTAATGAAATTAATAGGCAGACATTAATATGTGGATGTAAAACAGCATGATTGTCAGACGACTTAAAATATATTTGGGACATTAAAAAATATATAACATTCAGTCAATGGATAATACTATAAATTCTGCACAAAATAATTACAATGATGACCAACATTCATAAAAATAAAAATAAAGAATAAATTTATTTATGATAGTAATAGATACTTGTAGTATTTAAAAAATTAATGAACAACTTCCTCTTAAGCTAATAAAAGAACCAGACCTACACAATGTCCATGCATCAAATTGCATCAAATTGCAGAAAATTTTCTTCCTTGAAAACATTAGTACATTCGAAGTGCTGTAATGGCCCCACTTTGCAACGAGATATTGCACATTAATTTTGAATAATTTTCGGATAATTCCAAGATTTCCTCCGAGAAGATTTGAATCGACAGTTTTGAAGTACTCTGATTGAGCATCGAAATTGCTTCGGAAAGTCATTGTAAAAACGTTCGCGAGATGTCCGAACCGTTATTACGTGGAGCAGCATATCGATCTCCTGGCACGACCACGCGAAAATCTGTAATTTGCAATAATTTCAGGAACGGTCCCACGACCGAATTACCCGACCATAATCTGTCCGTCATATTTCTCCCTTCCCTGTCTTCCGCAGTGTCGCGTCGCTTCTTCATGAATATTAATTCCCTGCACCCGAAAATATAATGCGGTAACGCCTTTATCGTACCGACGGTCCTACCAAGCGAATCGTCGCATTCAACATGAACTATCTCTCTTTTTCTCCTTTTCCATGTGTCCTTCTTTCTCTTCTATCACCTGCGCTCGTTCGCCCTGTCGTCCACGAGGAAGCACTTTTTATCAATATTTATGAATGGCCCGAGGTAAGGTCACTCGGAGGACGTTTCTTCGAGCCACTAAAATTCTCTGAAATATCGGGGACAGATGTTGGAGACATAACGAAACTTCGATTTCATATCGAACTCACTACTTTTTAATTTTTATCATAAAGTCTAAACTTTTTTAAACGTATTTCTACAATAGGTTTTATCATTTATATAACAAGTAATTTAGTTTGATAATAGATAATTTAGTTTGATCATCTTCATAACAGAAAGTTTGCTTCAGTCATTTTTATAAGAGAAAGTAATTAACCTTGCAACAAATTTTAGACCTAGCTGCGAAAATATATGAAATACAGGATGATCCACAAATTGTGGTGCAAATGGTACTTTCATATGCAAAACTAAGTTTTAAAATACTGTATCATATTTTGTTTGACCTCTCAGAAAATTGAATTTGAAGATATTTTAATAGGCTAAGATACAGCACTAAAAAATAATTCTACATGTTCATTCATCATTTAAACGTTTGCATAATAAATTTTATCTTAAATATTAAACTGAAGCTCACTACAAGTCTCTATAATATTCCACACTTTATTTATATTTATCACAGGTAAAATTTAATCCAATACTCCTTCAGACAAATACGAATCAGGTTGTTGACCTCCCTTGACGATCCTAAACTTAGATGTCATCCTACACGAAAACAGTTCTTCCAACGAAAGAAATTCATAAAACATTTTCTGTGCAGAATTTTCTAAGCTATAAATCTTGTACTAACCACTTTCGTTGTAGAGCTGAAATATAACAAGATATTTTCGAATAACTGTTTTATTTTTAACCACTGACTTTCACAGAACTGTTTTGCACAAGTTGGATTCGATGTGGACTTTAAATATAATCTTGAAAGTAAAGATGTATAGAAAAATAGATAACTGGGGATTATTTTGTGGAGTTCATGTTTTTGAAGGAAAGTTATAACTTGAATAGAACAGAGAGTGGAAAAATAAGAGATTTGTAGGAGAGATTTCACGCGGATGATGTCAAAGAATTGTCAGCCTTCCAAATCGCGAGGAAAGTTTAGCGTTACATACTGGGTTACGGAAAGCACAAAAATAGTCGTGGAATGCTGTAGCAGGTGTGATGCGACCTAACGTTCCCGATATCGTGAAATGTGGATTGGATACTATGCTTAGAAATGAGGATAGAAAGTATTAATAAAGATCGCTAATTTAGGTGTAATATATTCACGTTTGAGAGAAAGGATATAGACCACAATTTTTGGGAGCCTTTCTTATTCTTTCAAGTTTGGAAACTTTGGTATATTTTGAGAATTTAGGGATTTGGAGATTTGGGAAGTTGGGAAGTTGGGAATTTAGAAATTTGAGGATTTGAGAACTTAAAGATTTGGAAATTTGGGTATTTAGGGACATGGAAATTGGGGAATTTGGAGATTTAACAAGTTGGAAATTTGAGAATTTGGAAACTTGAGAGTTTGGAAATTTGAGAGTTTGGAAACTTGAGAGTTTGGAAATTTGAGAGTTTGGAAACTTGAGAGTTTGGAAATTTGAGAGTTTGGAAACTTGACAGTTTGGAAACTTGAGAGTTTGGAAACTTGAGAGTTTGGAAATTTGAGAGTTTGGAACTTTGAGAGTTTGGAAATTGGAGAGTTTGGAAATTTGAGAGTTTGGAAACTTGAGAGTTTGGAAATTTGAGAGTTTGGAAACTTGAGAGTTTGGAAATTTGAGAGTTTGGAAACTTGAGAGTTTGGAAATTTGAGAGTTTGGAAACTTGACAGTTTGGAAACTTGAGAGTTTGGAAATTTGAGAATTTGGAAATTGGAGAGTTTGGAAACTTGAGAGTTTGGAAATTTGGGAGTTTGGAAACTTGAGAATTTGAAAATTACAAAATTCAGAAATGATCCAATCTAAAAATTTGAAAACTCCTCACCTTAAGAACCAAAAAAATTTCCAAACCGTAAATTAAAAACTCCCAACTAACAGTCTACATCTTAAAAATATTCCATCCAGACATCCATAAAATCCAGCAAAGTGTAGATCAAACTTTCTACTTTACAAAAGCTGGAAAAGTTCGTACTTAAATCTATGGAACATCCTGTATGTAGGCCATTTACAGAGAGTACATTAAGTAACCAGAATGAATGTGGCAAAGATAAGTAAGAAAAAAGTTAAAAGTAGTTTTAATGTGAAAACTTGGTTGCGAAGAGGCTTCATTGCTACAGATTAATATTTTGAAACACTCTCGTAGGGTAATATTTTTGAGAACAGAAGAGCATTCCATAATAAATGTTTTACTTAGAAGACTTGATTAAATGGAAGATATATAACTGGTCTATTAACTACCTGAATTGTTAAGTAGACCACTTCTTGTTAGGAACAGAATTATTCTTTTTTGTAGGTATACTAATAGAAAGTTAATGAAATCGAATTAGTTTGCTGTGCTCGTGCAGTACGTTCTCTTACTAATGTGTTAAAAACGGAATACACTTTCGAATACAACGTAATTTTGTTCGAGATTTAATCTGAAGATTAATTGAGGGAATTATAGGGTTTTTTTGTGGGTTCTAGTAAATTAGATATTTATTTCTTTATCTAATTTGGAGAATTTGTGGAATTTGGAATTTTGGGGATTTTGGGGGTTTGGGGATTTTGGAGGTTTGGAAAGTAAGGAATTTGGAGATTTGGAAATTGGAAATTTAGGGATTTGGAAATTTGAGAGTTTGGAAATTTGAGAGTTTGAAAACTTGAGAATTTGGAAATTTGAGAATTTGGAACTTTGAGAGTTTGGAAACTTGAGAATTTGGAAATTTGAGAGTTTGGAAATTTGAGAATTTGGAAATTTGAGAGTTTGGAAATTTGAGAATTTGGAAATTTGAGAATTTGGAACTTTGAGAGTTTGGAAACTTGAGAATTTGGAACTTTGAGAGTTTGGAAATTTGAGAGTTTGGAACTTTGAGAGTTTGGAAACTTAAGAATTTGGAACCTTGAGAGTTTGGAACTTTGTGAGTTTGGAAATTTGAGAGTTTGGAAATTTGAGAGCTTGGAAATTTGAGAACTTAAAGATTTAGAGATTTGGAGATTTGGAGATTTGGTAAATGAATGATTTGGGAACTTAAAAATTTGGGAATTTGGAGATTTGAGAATTTATTTTTCTATCTAATTTACTAATTTTATCATTTATTTTTCTAGCTACTTTACTAATTTTATTATTTATTTTTCTAGCTACTTTACAAATTTTATTATTTATTTATTCGTCTAATCAGAAACCTGTTTGAGTTTTCTTTGCAAAATGTAAGTATTTTTTCACATTCACAATTTTAACTTTGTTGTCTTCTAATGATAGTCTTTGTACACTTAAACTTTTACACAACTCATAAATAACACTATTCATGTATGAATTTTAATATACATACATTTGATGTAAGTTTCATTTAGAGTAAACTACTTCTTCATCTATCTATGAAATTAGCGATCTATTAAAAAAAAAGATAGTAATCTTTCATAACTAACTACTTCATTCAGAGAAATAATTTTTTAAATGTTCAAAAGAGATTTTTCTCAAAAAATCATTTATATAACTTTTCTTTCAGAGTTGTTTACCATTCACCAAAGAATTAGTAAGTCAAAAATAAATTAATACCTTTCCTTGTATCAAATTCTCTTACATTGTCAAGTACCCAAATAAAAAGATAAAAAACTGGAAATTTACAAAGCAACAAAAGATAACAGTTCCAATGAATTATTTATCAACCACTAATTCTATGAATTCAAATATCAATTTCATATCTGTAATAACTTCGCAAAATGTCAAAGATAGTTGAAAGAGAATGAATCCTAAGTGAGAGTTTAGAAAGGTAACCGTAGAGAGCGAAACACATTTAGAGAGCGAGTAATCATTACATCTGTAACCACTGTCAGAAGTTCAATGATGTCATTACCGTCAACCAAAAGCATTATCTCACTCGTGAGATTACACTGCATGACATAATAGAGAACACGAAAATTCACTTTATTGATTCGTTTCGAAAGATATTTTTAAATCTTATATTTCAACATTCTGACTGTAGAGTGGATACATAAAAAGTATGTCAGAAATGATTTAATGGGACAAGAAATGATTTTATGTATAAAGATAAAGTTGGAGGAATTGAAAGGAGATTTATGATTAGTATGAAGATACGTGGATAATAAAATTTGATCGTGGAGATATTTTGAAATACTTTATTTTAGAAGTTAGGAATATTTTTATTGCAGTGAAAAATTTTTAAGGGGGAGATTTTAAAGATTTAGAAGTTTGGAAGTTGCAGGATGAATTTAGGGGGTTTTAGAATTGAAATACTTGGGAGGGTGGAAGATAGGAAATTTTGAAATTTTGGGAAGAGTGAAAAGTCTTATTTTGGTCAAGTTTGAAATTTGGAAATTTGGGAGCTGAGGGGGTTGATGGTTTGCAAGGTTAAATATATTAAATTATCAAGTTTATAGTAGTTATTGTAATTCAGAAAATTTAAAAATTGGGAAATTGGGAAATCGGGAAATTGGAAAATTGGAAAATTTAGAAATTGGGAAATTGGAAAATTAGAAAGTTTAGAAATTGGGAAAGTGGAAAATTGAAAAATTGGAAAATTGAGAAATTGGAAAATTGAGAGATTGGAAATTTGAGAGTTTAGAAACTTGAGAGTTTGGAAATTTGAGAGTTTGGAAACTTGAGAGTTTGGAAATTTGAGAATTTGGAACTTTGAGAGTTTGGAAATTTGAGAATTTGGAACTTTGAGAGTTTGGAAATTTTAGAATTTGGAAATTGGGAGGTTGGAAATTTGAGAGTTTGGAAACTTGAGAGTTTGGAAATTTGAGATTTTGGAACTTTGAGAGTTTAGAAATTTGAGAGTTTGGAAATTTGAGAATTTGGAAAGTCGAGAAATTGGAAAATCGAGAAATTAAGAAATCGAGAAATTGGAAAGTTGAGAAATTGAAAAATTGATAAACTGGAAAATTGAGAAATTTTCAAATTCGATACCTCAAAAGCTTGCAAAACCCCGAACCCCAAAAAAACCCTAATTTTCCAACTCATCAACCCATAAACTCTCAACTTTCCAAATCTACAATCCCAAAAACCCCATAAAAATCCTAAAAAACCACAAAAATCCTACTAATAAAAATCCCAAACCGCTTAAAATTGCAAAACATCCCCATATCCCAAAAGCAATAAAATTAAAATAAGAACCCTAATAAACTCTCCTTACATCATTTACCTTACACAAACCTCATTAAACGACTTATTTATGAAGGCACTCAACAGTAAAAAAAATTAACGATAATATATCTAAAAAAGTTAACGATAAAATAACTGTTTCCGATAGCAAAGACACAGTCGATTAATTTCCCGGTTCGCAAAATGATCTTCTTTGGTCGCATAAATTCGAACGTGCGGTGTCGCGTATATATCTTCGTGAATTAATCACACTTTGGCATTACTCATTTGAAATTACAGTTAGTTGGCCAGCCAACGTATTAACGCGTCGTTCGAATGTGATAATTGCCTCGTACGGTTAACGTTAACGAACTGCTGTATTAGCGACCGTTATATGAATTCCTGTTTGAATTAGTGTTTCAATCGCAGCTGAGGAATTTCGGGATTCGTATCAGGACATGGCTCTTAATGGCAGCCGTATGTTAAGCTACCCCTTTCAAATGATCCTCATATATTTTCTCATTGTGACTAATACGCATATACGTATATTTACAACTGCAATTTTACATTGGAAATTCATTATGCAATTTTACACTTGAAATTTACTATGAAATTTTACACTTGAAATTTGCTATGAAATTTTACACTGAAATTCATTATGCAATTTTAAATGAAATTCAATATTTTATTATTGTGATAAGGGAAATTTCTGAATTTTTCTAGGTTCATATTTTCGAACTACTAAATTTTTAGGTTTAAGAATTTTCAAATTTTTAAATTCGTGAAATTTACGAATTTTCAAAATTTTTTAGATCGCAAAATTTTTTCATTTACAAATTTTTATGTTTCTAGACTTCTGAATGTCTAGGTTTCCAAATCCCTAGATTTCCATATTTCTAGGTACGTAAATCCCTAGATTTCCAGATTTCTGGGTTCTCAAATCCCTGGGTTCCTAAATTTCTAAATTCCCAAATCCCTAGATTCCTAAATTCCCAAATTCCAAAATCCCTAGAGTTCCAAACTCCTAGAGTTCCAAATCCCCAAAATTACAAATCCTTAGACTTCCAAATTCCTAAAATTCCAAATCCCCAAAATTCCAAATCCCTAGAGTTCCAAATCCCTAAAATTCCAAATCCTTAGACTTCCAAATTCCTAAAATTCCAAATCCCTAAAATTCCAAATCCTTAGACTTCCAAATCCTTAGACTTCCAAATTCCTAAAATTCCAAATCCCTAAAATTCCAAATCCCTAAAATTCCAAATCCTTAGAGTTTCAAATCCCTAAAGTTCCAAATCCCTAAAATTCCAAATCCCTAGAGTTCTAAACTCCTAGAGTTCCAAATCCCTAAAATTCCAAATCTATAGAGTTCCAAACCCCTAAAGTTCCAAATCCCTAGAGTTCCAAATCCCTAGAGTTCTAAATTCCTAAGTCCCTAAATTCGTAAATTCTCAGGTTTCCAAATACCCAAATTTGTAAATTGCTAACTTTCAAAATCCCTAGATTGCAACATTCAAGCTTCAAAAATTCCAATTCCCTAGAAATAAAAATTTCTAAATTCCCAAATCCCTAAATTCCTATATTAGTCAATTCACAAATCTCCCTATTCCCATATCTCCAAATTCTCAAATACGTATATCCCCAATTTGCACGCCAAATTACTATACACCAAATTCCCCAAATTACCATATTCGCAAATTCTCACACCTCCAAATCCCCAGGTTCCTAAATATCGTCCTCAAATATAAATGTATTTGATTAATTATAAAAATACAAAAATTCAGTGATTCTTATATATTAAATACACCCTCACTGAATCACTTCAAACCATTACACACAAATGTATAATATACCGACCAAATCAACTTTCCTTCATCAAGTTTTAATTATTTCGAGTTTCAAAATGATTTACCGAGAGCAGACGATTAAAAACATTCGTACAACAGGAATCTTGCAGCAAGTTATATCGGTATCATAAAAATCCTCCAGGTAAATCAATTTAACCCGGAAACGCGTCGGATTCGGGCAAAGTTTGGCCAATTTCCGGGGAAATCGTTATTTACAATTTCGACGGAACTGCCCGACCGAAACAACGCTTCGCGAGATTACTTTTCTTCGTTACAACGAAAACTTGGGCCATGTCGTTTCCGGAACTTATCGCTCGTTTTACCGACGGATCTCGGCTTCCGGTGGACTCCGGAATAAGAGGAGAAACCTTGGAAAGCGAGCCGCGTGAAAAGTTATTCGCGCTTCGTACAATTTTGTTCGACAATTCACCCCTTCTTGTTCGTTTGTGTAGCCATATTTTCCTTTTGTTGCGTTTCAACTTCAGCGTTCACTGCTGCCTGCATTTTCTTCTGCAGCAATTAACCGAGGAAAAACGGGGCAAGTTGATTCGTTGACATTTTCTGGACGCTCGTTTTGGACGAAATGTTTGAAGTTGCTCAACTGCTCATTACGATGCTACGTTTGTGTACATTTATTTAACTTCTTTTATTGTAAAGAAGTGGAGTCATTGTTTAACTTGCATTTTGTGATGTTGGAACGACATTTTATGTGCTCGTTTATTTTATCTGTGTAACTCTGGATTGTATGTATGTAACATATGTAACAAGTTAATTATGCTGATTTGTAACGTATGTAATAATTTAATTATGCTCACATGTAACATATATATAATTTTGTTCTTTTAGAAAGACATTTTATGCATTCCTTTATTTTATCTACATATATGATTTTTTATTGTACATATGTAACATGTGTAACAATTTAATAATGCACATATATAACATATATAATTATATCTAATATATATATGTAACATATTAATTACATATAACATACATAACTAGTTAATTATACACAACATATATAATAAGTTGCTCATACATACATGACATATGCAACACGTTAATTATATATAACATATGTGACAAATTATTTATGTATGACATACACAACATGTTGATTATATGTAACAGATAACATATGTCATACTATAAAATTATTTGTACAATTTTATATAAAAACGAAACTATTACTTCGGTCAAAAAATATATTCAGTGTACATACATACATATACATATTACACATTGTCTTTTAACACATATGGTTTTGTACTACTTAATAACCATACTACAAAATTTTTAGAAAACATTAAAATATATGTCTGATTACATTTTCATTGATTTTATCAAACAAGACAAATGAAGAAAAATTAACCTTCTTAATTTATAAATATAACTACCATGTTAACCACATATGTGTAAATTACATATGTATTGTATGTATATGTACAAAAATAATATTGAATATGTACCTAATTTTTTTCAATATTTAATAGACAGAATTCAGACAGTGAATGATCAATGCAGTGTCAAAGTTAGTATAATTTACCCTAATAGAATTAGATTCGGCCAAAACATCATTGAACAATTAATCCCCACGAAATGTTGCGTTTAACCCGTGTTAAAGATCCATCAACCAGTCCGATTAATCTTATTGTCTCCGCAATCTCTGCTCCGAATCAATCTTTATTACCGTGCCTAATACTATCCATCCATTAACCGTACCCTCCTAAACATTATCCACACGGATATTCTAAACGGACTAACCAAACAAATGCTCCATAAATAAAATCGAAGGTGCGATATTGGTTTTAGCGTCGAAGTGTGAATCGGTAAGTCACGATATTTATTTTGACAAGGGGGGTTCGAAAGTCAAGGATGAACTTATTGTATCATACGTAGGAAGATTATGGAAATTTTTGGGAAAGTACTGGGTTATGTGGATCAGTAGAGGTGGAATTGTGAGCTGAAAGTTTGGGGATTTAGGGGTTTGACAATTTGGGAATTGAGAGTTTGAGAGTAGAGAAATTTAGAGATTTAGGGTTCAAAGATTTGGGGTTTGAGGATTTAGGAATTTTGGGATTTGGAAATTTGGAGATTTGGGGATTTGGGGATTTTGGGATTTCGATTCTTGGGAATTTGGAAATTTCAGAATTTGGGGATTTTGGAAGTTTTGGAAGTTTTAGGATTTCGATTCTTGAGGATTTGGAAATTTGGAAATTTCAAAATTTGGGGATTCGGGAATTTGGAAATTTCAGAATTTGGAGATTCGGGAATTGGAGAATTTGGTGATTTGATGATTTAAGGATTTGGGGATTTGGGGATTTGGGAATTTGGAGATTCAGAAATTTTTAAATTATAGAATTTCTCATAACCCCAATTTTTAGAACTTCAGGATTTCCAAAATCGTGGATCAGAAAATTACAATACTAATAAATTTCGCTACTGAAAAATATTAAAAGCTCCCAAAAATTTCTAAATCTAGACATCCATTCTACCCAATAAACTTTGAAATTCCCAAAGGACACCCCTTTGAATCCGCCCCAGATCACCACTATCGATCCCTTAATTACACCGTCGATTAATTTCTATTTAACGACAAATTTCGTCCCCATCCGCGTCAGAGATTCGCCCAAGAGGTCCAGTGGCGTAAGGGAAAAAAGGTGAGAGGATAAAGCAAAAAAAGAAGAAGAAACGAAAGCAGAATCCCCAGGGACGGTCGGCCCGATGCCCCAGGAGGTGATTTACGTCTCTTTCTGGTGTCGTTATTCGGTGGCACGACGGCACCGGCACTGCACTTCGCAGTCCATTGCCGTGCGGTGAGATAAGCCGGTCGGCCATAAAACCAAAATTTCGCAGCCTCCCAAGTATAACGCCGCCATAAATCGCAATCGTAACTCTCCATTACCATTCAATAGGTATGCAGTAAGAGAGAGAGAGGAGAAAAAAAATATGGATTGCTTGTAGCCAGTGTGCCGGCACTGATCTTACTGGGACGGGAACATGCTCTATTTCGGTTACTGCCCCAGAATGGGGCTGATAGAGCAACTTTTTAATGCATTTTGTTTGTACTTAAATGAAAATGTGTTAGGTTTATATGTTATGTATGATAATATGTATAATGTGTAATGTGTGTTTATATTCATATGTAAATAAGGGACATACATTTTTACAATATATCTTTGCAATATATTTTTGCATAAATTTTTGGGATGTGGGTATTCATGTATGTACCTATTCATATGTGTATTCATATGTGTATTCATACATATAGATATTCATATATGCATTCATATATGTATTCATGTACATGTACATTTTAATATGTACGTATTCATACATGTATTCATATGCTAACATACATTGATACACAATATAAATATATTCTGTCTGTTCATATTCATATTCACATATGAATACATATACACACTGGTACTCCTAAACCATTATCAGAAAAATGAATTTCAAAAGAAAGAGAAAATCTAGCTGCCACAAAAAATTTGTCTAAAACAATCAATTTTAACGTGACTTTGTACCTAACCTAACTTAACCTAACAAATGATGATCCTCACCAAGCGAGTGCTACAGATACTTCAAAAGTTCCGAATGAAGAGCATCGCAAAGAAAGATATAATCCACAGGTAAAAATCTGAAGAACTAAATCGGTAAAAGGGTTAATTTGCCTATCACAGCTCTATTTGGCATAAAATCGAACGGCGTTTCGTGACCGCGTTTCACGCGCGTATTCGCGCCGCTAAGCGCTGGAATGCGGTGCCGCTTAACGCACGATCTAATTGTGATGTTATGTAACACGCGGATAACTGGTCTCAGCGCCGTGCCGCTTGAAAAGCGCCGATCATCGCGGATACGAGATCCGCTCGTCTTGAACCACTCGAGATAGCACGTATTTTAGCAACCGTAACTCCAAAGCTCCGTTTACATTGCGAAAGGAAACGGTAAAGTTAGAATATAAAGAACGCTTCTATTTCTGCATATTCTATGATCATTTCGTTACGGAAGAGTTCATTTTTGGGATATCATTTTAGATAAATATTAAATGTTATTCGTTGTGGGATGTATAAACTTTCAGGTTAATGTATGCGGATGATGTATGTTTTTAGTAATTTTTTTTGGTGTTGAGATTCTGAAGTTTTTGGGTCTAAATGTTTCTGAGGTACTAAAGTTTTATATTATTAAATTTGTGGATTTTTAAGTGTAAAGATCTTCGAGTACTCAAATTTCCAAATTTCCTAATTTGTAAAATTCCCAAATTCCCAAATTTCCCAAAATTCAAATTCTCCAAATTCCAAATTCCCCAAATTCCAAATTTCCCAAATTCCAAATCTCTCTAATTCCAAATCCCCCAAATTCCAAATCTCCCAAATTCCAAATTTTCCAAATTCCAAATCTCCCTAATTCCAAATTTTCCAAATTCCAAATCTCCCTAATTCCAAATTTTCCAAATTCCAAATCTCCCAATTTCCAAATCCCCCAAATTCCAAATCCTCCAAATTCCAAATCTCCCAAATTCCAAATCTCCCAAATTTCAAATTCCCCAAATTCCAAATCCTCCAAATTCCATTTCCCCCAAATTCCAAATCCCCCAAATCCTAAGTTCCCAAATTCCCAAAATCCCAAACAAACAATTTGCATCAATCCTCAACACATCCACACCACTTAATCTTCCTTATCAAACTTCAATAACATAAAAACAAACTGTCTCACACGATTCATTCCACTCAATCAAAAAGTGCTAAACAAACACCCTAATGCGATAATGAGAAAGAAGTACGTTTGCGCAAAGAATATCCAAACACAAAATAAAACATTTGATTTAGCACGTAAATAAATATTTGATCCACAAACTTATATAAGAGTTCGTCATAGATATCGTGACCATAGCGATCGCGGAACGAACGATAAGCTCTTTTCCATCGTTAGAGCGGTCGCAATTATTATCAGCGGGTCGATCGAACTATTGGGACGATAAAAGTCAACGTGTCGATCACGGTGAAAGCGGAATGATGCAGCAGCTTTTCAAACAAGCGATGTAATCGTTCGCTCGTACATTATAATATTTATCGTTTCGCGTAAAAGGAAAAATGTCACGCCCGAATGAAAGAGTAAATTCGGTTCCGCGTCTCGTTACATTTTCCGAGGAACATATTCGTGAGAATGCACGCTATAAATTCCAGCTTCTGAGTATACGTGTATTCGAAACACTTTAACACACACGCGACAGAATACGTAAAGGTAAAAGGGATTTTTGTGAAACGAAATGTTGAAGACTGTTTAAAAAATTTCGTGTAGCGATGGCAAGCTATGAGAGACTGAGGTGAGACGTCAACGATACAGAATTTTTCTCAAAATAGTGTTTTTCTAGTCAATGAACGTTCCTCTGATATCTTGCAGTTACTTCGTCGCATATAAAATTAAAATAAGAGTCTTAATCGCTAAATCAAGGAACCGAATTTCAGTCTCATAAATGGGGTGTGATGCAATTGAAAGAATATTTTATTTATTTGAGACATTTTCAAACCACGTAGTAAATTAAATCACGATAGATTGGTAGAGAAAGAAGGTACCGATGTCTACCCTCGATCTGGCGCGTGAGAGGCTGAGTCGCCAATTAGGCGAAAAACAATGATAGGCACATGTCTCGAGAGTGATAATGCTACTTGCGTTCAGCAGTTGTTATTGTCACTATTTTTATTTGCCGAAATGTAACTGAAAGTGTTCACAGTGAACTTCTTTTACTTTGAGTCAAGCGCCAACTTCTGGGTTGACATCAGTACACAGATTCTCGTCATGGTCCGCCAATTTATGAAATACTTAACCTATTGGATCGGTTTGTCTCATAGCTATAATTTCCAGCCATAAATCTTCCTTTCTATTTGCACACGTGAAATATATTATAGTTTCGTTCCAGATGTTTACGAAATCAAGATGTGACTTGACAGAAAAAAGATACTTTTCTATGAGAGATATGAGCTATTTATTGAATTATAGAAAGTACATGTGAAATGTTCTATTACATTTCTCTGGATTTAAGTACTGTACTTTCGTTATTACGAAATTTAGTACTGTACTTAGCAAGTAATTACACTTTCAAGTTTCTAACTTTACAAGTTTGCACAACTTAGAAAATTACAATACTTGATAATTTAAAAATAATTAAAACATCCAAAGATTTATAAATATTTAAAATCCATAAATTAACAAATAGTTTCTTAAATGCGCAGATTTAACGGACCCGATTTCGAGGAAGCATCGTTTTTCAAGGAACAGCTGGTCCTGGTCCTTTTTCCGCGATGTAAAACGCGATTCGAAACCGTTGAAAAAACTTCCTCACGATCAAATCGTAAATTGTTGTTATTTTTTTGCCGTCCCGATCGAACCGGTCCCGCACGAAACGCATCGGGAAGCTGCGTGAAGGATACCTTTCGAAAGGGCGAGGCCGAATTTAACCACAGCAAAGGACAGGTAAAAGCGTTACACGGAAAGAACCTACCAGTGTTCGCAAGATAACCGGTACACCGGCACACGGTACCTATAGGTATATAATGCCAAGACCATAAACGTACTTTTTATTCCTTTTCCAAGAGAGCAACGCTTCCCGGTCCCGTTATGTCGGCGAACTGCCGAAGGAGGGTCCAAAGAGAACCGACCAGCATCTTGCGGAACGTTCGAAACGCTTTCAGAAGCGGTGACCATCGTCCGAAACGACTTTAAAATTAACCGCATCGTGATATTCTCTTGTTTCGTACTGTTTCTTCGATTGCCTCGTTATGGTGAAATAAGAACAAGATCTGTTGAAATAGGGACAAGCCCTTTGTACTATCTTGAATGTAGCTCTATTTCACTTGAATCTTATAAATAATTCAGATAAATAGAATATATATATTTTCATTTATTTACTGTTTGTAATGAATGAAGAATTTGTCACTCTGCACTGTTGTGATATATTTTATTGAAAACCCTTTCTTGATCTATTTCGTAAATTAAAAAGTAGGTGGAAGAAATTGAAGAATGTAAAGGACCAAAACTGTGTACCACTGTATGTAGAATTGTATGTACCTCCCTTGAACATTCTAAGTCTAAAGACACAAAGTGTGGTTCACATGCTACTGACAAACAGACAAACACACATCGTCCCAGGAGCCTGACGTTGAATACCTATCTATTATACTAACAATATCCATCAGTATTTACCTAATATCAAGACAAAATTTACCTTCTATCGTCAAAATCGTCAATATCGTAAAATATGAAACTAGAGATACATTTACCGATAGACTTAGAGGCGGAAGAAAGATAGAGCAGGGCTGTTTCAGGCGTCGCAAAACGTTGCGACAGGCTGCACCGCGTCGACGCAATTGGGTCAAAGTGGTGCAGTCACGAAGGTGGTCGGCCGAGGTTTCAGCGACACTGCAGTAATCGTGCATTTAACCGTGTACATACAGCAGGCCTCCATGAGAATAGTTGCGGCCGAAGGGCTGTTCCAGAAACGGTGCCACGAACAAAGGAACCACGTGCATGCCCGTTGCGCTTCTGCGCTCGTATCGTGTGACCTGTCTCTCTTTTCTCGCTCGTATACTCTTTATCTTCCTCTGTCGTTCTATTTTACTCTAGCCGAGTCCCTTTTGTCGCTCTACACAACTGCTATACGTATGCACGTGCCTCTTTGAACATACGATTGGCTGAATGAACCGAGCGATTGCCTGTCAAAGCAGGCCACTGGAAAGGTGTCACGGCTCTACGGAAAGCCATCTTAATTCGATCGAATAACCCTTAGGGACGGGTTTCGACCCTAGTTCTAGTACAACCTTTATCGTCAAATAGTTACATGACGTACGAGTATGAAGCGATAGTCTAATATTCAAATGAAGTCTAAGATAACGTTGCAGTCTAAACGCGGTGAGTTTATAATGATAATTGGGTAATTGATATGGACAAATTAGAAGAGTAATTTCAAGTTTACGAATGTGCAAAAATTTAATGACAATGCATTGTGTTCCTGTATGACTAATCTAAAGCCATAAAGAGACTATTGTCCAACTCTTCGTTTAAATAACCTTGAGAGACGGATCTAATAGATGATTTAAAATGGCTGTAGGAATTACTTCAGACGTACGATAGGACGTTCGATGAATTAATACGGACGGGTAAATCATGGAACTCTTAATCGAAGTTCACCTCGGGCCGAGCAATTCTTCAAAATTTGCTATTAGCGGTTCGCCGATATCGAAGTTGCATTCTTCTCGAAGTCTTCCGACCGTCTAACTATCACGGATCGATGTTATTAAGAACCCCGCCAATGCAGAAATATACTACGCCTATTACGACACGATCAGCAGATGGAGAGATCATAAATTCCATGCCAGAGTAACTATATTCGCTAATGGGTACGATCGTATGGATCCAGGGATTCGCTTTCTTCCCGAGCCGATCGTGAGCAGTTAGGTTTGTTGCATAGCTGTTACGTGTTTCATTCATTCGATCGCTCGAACGTGCTTTGCGTAAACTCCACGCACACACTCTTCACGTATGCTCGTGAATAGGCATGAGCGTTCATTAGTAATTGTTATTCATTCATTAGTCATCCATCTATTTCGAATTCGAGTTTCATACCTCCCACTAACTACAAATAAACGCAGGCTACCGGATTCGAGTTACATCTAGCTACTTCTATCTGCAATTCTCAATTTGCTGCGTTAGGAGACTTTATCGAATTGTAAATTAATAATATTATATTTCTTTGAACTTACGATACCTTTATTTTAGTAAAACGATACTTTCATTCTAATATGACGATACTTGCATTTTAACGTGGCGATGCATTTTAATATACTTCCATTCACGACGATACTTTTAATACCTTTAATTTATTAAAATACTACATTTACTACATTTGATAAAATAAAGTTTGACTAAAAGAATATTTTCGATTAATAAAAATGTAATAAATACTCCTGAGGATCGTTTCTTTCTCACACGTGTTACGCATGCGCACACGTGTCGCGCATGCACACTCGTCCTACTGGATAGCAAAGGGAATGCATGACACATTTAACTCCTATTTGAATATATGCAATATTGTTTTATTCAAGTATTTTCTACATCGAATTAAAAACAACTACATTATCATATTTAATTCATATTATACATAAATATTTATATAACTACATAAATGTGTATAAGTGACGTAGAGTATAAAATAGTTTGTAACGTGAACCTTTAAGGATTTATACATTTTTTAGAATATAATACGAAATTAATTAAGGTAGCATTAATTTAATAGTGCTTCGTATTTTTCCTGAAAATTTCATTAACTTATTATAGAAGTTAGTGCATATAAATAGATAATTTAATTTATCCCGTTTCTTCCACTTCACACGAACGCGTTAGATTAAACAGCACATATTAAAGAGATCAGGGTGTAAAGAGAAGTGATTTCGTATCAAACATGATAAGCAACGTTCGCACACGTACTAAATTATAGAAACATCGCCTGCAATCTATTGCGTCAACAGCGTTTCACAAGAGCGCAGGTAGTTAAGATGTGAAATTACGAGGCACATCGATAAAGAGATTAAAAAAGGGTAACGTGTTTCAGGTCGACAGAAAGGGTACCATTCCACGGAAACGTGAAGCGATAAAATCGAGCGTGATGCATTCCGTGTCGTCCGGCTGAAATATGAAAGAATATAATCTGACGACGGAAAAAACGTAACCGTCTAGTTATTACGCTCGAAACGACAATAGAAGTCGACGTAGCTTTCAACGGAATACCCTCGGTACTTTCTCGTTAAGTTCGCGTTTGCCAAAGAAAAAGTTAATTTGAATATTCCGCGGTGGTGGTTCTGTAGCAAGGTCGATACGCGTTATTCGACATTTTTATGCATAAATTATGCGACTCGTATCGAACCGGATTTCATAAATATTAATACGAACGGAAGAAAATTCATCCTCCGCCATTTCGTTCTCTTTTGTTCACGAATCGAAATACGTTTCCCTGGTACGATGCGTTACGACGAAACGTGAAATAAGGACAGGTAAAAAAGGGAATTCTATCCCTTGCGAGAACAGTTTCTGTGATCTTGGAGTTAAACGAGAATCATGTCTTGGTAAGAAAAATTGAGGTTCCGAAACGGCGTCTTACGGGGGGATTTGCTTGCATTATTAAACAAGCACGTGTGGTATATTTTTCCAACATGAACGAACATTTGTTCAAATACGTATTCTTCTCGTTTCTATTCGTATGTCGTTTATTGAAGGGGTCGTGAGTTATGGTTCAATCACGAGTTACGATGCTTTCAAATAATATTAATACATTAGCTCTAGAATGTTTAAGATTTTTTATGCAAACAAAATGTGCAGATATAGACGTTATATTAAAAGTCAAATACGAACGTGCATATTAGATTAAAAGTTAAACAGAAACATAGGTATGTATCTGTGTATCTACATATTTAACTATAAGTTAAATGAAAATACAGATGATATTAAATTAAAAGTTAAACCACGATGTAGGTATTAAAACAAAAATTGAATAGAAACAGATGTTGGACAAAATGTTAAATGAAGACAGGCATTGAATCAAAAGTTAAGCATAGTCATAGATATTGCATCAAAATTAAACAAGAATATCAATATTAATTTAACAGTTAAACAAAGACAGGTATCGAAGCAAAAATTCAATGAAGACAAATATTAAACTAAAGATATATGTATTCGACCAAAAATTAAATAAAGACATTGACATCGTACAAAAAATAAAAATCATGGATATTGCAGTGAAAGTTAAACAAAAAGAGGTATTGAACGAAAAGTTAAAAACAAATATTGAACCAAAAATGCAATAAAGACATATATCGAACTAACAGTTCAATAACAGGTATTAAACCAAAAATTGAATAAAGGTATTACACGAAAAAATCATAATTAAGCTAATAGTTAAACAAAGTCAGACATTAGACAAAAATATTGGTACAGAACTAGTTAACATTCATGTTAAGTTTAATAGGTAACTGAAAGTTAAAAGGTATAGGTAACAGAAATGAAAGCAAAGATAGATAGAAGCAGATATTAAAGCAAAGTTAAATAAGAAGGAATGGTATAATAGATAAAAGATAGAGGAGTATAATTAAGGTCGTATAAAAAGTGCAACGAGTTATGCTTTCGCTACATAGTACTCGATGTAGGATTAATGACGATCGGTTGATAACCGATGAATTAAAGCAAAGTAGAAGAAGAGATAGAGTAAGACTCACCCTGTGAGGCGCCCGAAGAAGTCGATGCACCGCTGCGAGCTGGTTAATTAGTGGCAAGGTCGCGCTGAAGGTGTGCACAGGAGGTCTAGGTGGCTCCGGATAGGAGCTCGCATAAGCGAACGGATCGACGTCATTCAGGTACTGAACTCGGCACGTCAGAGACATCTCGCCGGTCGTCTGTTTCTCGGCCGTTTATGGCCGATTGTTGTCCGATATAAGCCTTTTTATTTCCTTTCGTCGATCCGAATAAGGCGGCACACACACAGTGACACGCACACACCAACAACAACGACACACCGGACGAGCGTGTTTCACGCTCGCGGGCACTCGCCGGGCCGCACGACCGCTTTACGCGAACGCACGAACCAGTTCGTCGTAGCGCCGATTTATTTTCATTCGAGTTTGCCGGTTACAACCGAGAAAACGAACCTCCGAGCTGAGGCTCCTGTGCCTCTCTTTCTCGCCTCACGGTTTCACGTTCCTTCCCTTTTTACCCTCGTCTCTTTCTTCCTCTTCGCGTTCCATTCGCGTCTACCGGCCCTCACGACGGAACACAGAGGCTCACGTGAATACCTTGATCGCGGTGAACCGATATTCTCTTTCTCCGCCGGTACGTTTCCGTCGTTCGTTTTCTGTGTGAATGAGAGAAAGAGAGGGACAGGGAGCGTGAAAAGCTGCCGATTTATTTTCGTCAAAGCGTCGACGGAGGTGCGTGACGAGAAAGGGAAACGCCGATGTTTCGTCTTCGTAGTTTTTCGCGCTCTTCCATCGATCGATCGAATTTCGGTTTGCGTATCTGGAAATTGGTTTACAATCGTCAGTTCATTCGTCGACGAAAGAGGTTACTTCTTGTGGATGGACGATTTCGAAACGGAAAGTTTCGCGTGATTTGAAAGCGCAGTTAGATCCGGGGGCGTATCGAGCATTACTTATCGATCACATCGCTGAATCGGATCAACTTTATCGTTTCCAATTATAACACGATTTTTCATTATCAGAACTTGTTTGCTAAAAATTCACTCTAATTTGAAATAACGATTAAATTATATAGCAATTATGAAATAAATTCATAAGAAGTTAGAAGTGTTAATGAGAATAGATAAATTTAAATGGTATAATATGTTAATGATCGGTGTAAATTGTCGGCAATATTTCACTATAATCTGATATCATTATCGATATCACCCAGTAAGACCTTGATTAACCGGTCTAATCAGAGAACCTGAAATCTAAGATGATCTAAAACGAGCATAATTTGTGATAGAAAATGAGTTCTAATATTAGAAAGTATGCAATGTAGTTATATACATATTCATTTTCTGCATTCATTCAGTTTTAAGGAACTTTTATGTCATCATTCGAAATCGATCACTAGCTGTAACTTGAAATCATTTTAACCCTTAAAGACTCACGGATGAAATTTCATCCCTGAGGATGCATTATGGCTGCTATTAATTGCATGAGGGTTTGTGTTAATCTGTGCCATTGTATTACTCCAAGAAATTTGAAACATATTCGTGTAATAATTTTAATATAAGCAATTTTGAAGTATAAGTGCATTTAAAGAATTAGCAGAACTTGAAGAATAAACATGTTTAAATGTGACAAAGCTCGAAGTACAAATAAATTTATGTATAGCAAATATAACAAAACTTGAGGAGTAAATATGATTAAATATGTCAAAGCTTAATGCACAAATATATTTAAATATAACAAAACTTGAGGAATAAATATGTTTAAATATGTCAAAGCTCAAAGTACAAACATATTTAAATACAGCAGAACTTGAGGAATAAATATATTTAAATTTGACAATGTATATTAAGTAAATACATAAAAATAATAAAAAAAATGTGTAACAACATATTTTATATGTAATATGTAGATTGTGAAACGATGTTATATCAACTAGTACTAATATCAATAAAAATTAATGACACTAATCACATATTTACATTCAAGTCACAACTAGTAATAAAATTACAACGAAACTGACCAATTCCTCACACTACTTAAAAATTATTATAAGTACATCAATATGTATATAACTACATACTTAAGCATCATAATTGACATTTAACCGATACCTTAAAATACCGATACCTCAAATCACGTCAAACTTTCCACGTCTCGAAATTCGCCCTTTAATATAAAAGCTAACTAGTAAATATTTGATCTCGTTGCATATTTGTTCTCGTTAAGATAAAAATGATAGAAGAAGGAGCAACGAGATAAACGGTACTTGATATTTTAATATGTACGCATGAAAGTGACATTGTTGGAACCGTAACAACCTCTGACTCCGAGAGAGTCCATGTGAATAAGAAACCACGTCGTTTTCAGTCGGTCGACGACCTTTAGATTTTCCTTTCACTCGTCTCTGTTGGCCTGTCGACCGAAACTCCAAGGATCGGAAGAAGTTGTTTTCATTTATCGTCAAGGTTACGAACGCCTGAACCATAAGAACCGGGTTTTATGAACCCCAACGCAGAAAGCGGGTACTCCCAAAAAGTAAATATGTTATGGGTTGGATGATCAAGTTTAAGGGAGTTGTGTGCTTGTTAACGAATATCTTTGGAGTACTTGAGAGATATGGAGGTCATGATATTAGGAATGTTTGGGATTAGTTTGTAGGTCGGTGATTTGGTTGATGATGGAAAGGGTGTTAGTTGTTAGTGGATGGAGGAGAGATTCTTTTAGAAGTGATTGGGGATTGGAGTATTGGGATTTGGAGAATTTGGGGTTGCTGAAGATTGGAGTGGAGGAAGATTGGAATTTTGAAAATTTATGGTTTTGGAAGGATGGAATTTTGAAAGGTTGAAATTTAGGAATTTTAGGATTTGGAGAACTTGGGGTTTTAGGAGTTTGGGGTTGAGGAAAATTGGAATTTTGAGAAGTTGAAGGTTAAGAATATTGGAATTTTGAGAATTTGGGGTTTTAGAAATTTAGTGTTGAGAAAGATTGAAATTTTGAGAATTCAAGTCTTAGAAGTTGAAGTTTTAGGATTAGGGAATTTTAGGATTTGGAGAATTTAAGGCTTTGGCAATTTAGCATTCTGAGAATTTGGGTTTTGAAAGTTTGGAACTTTGGAATTTTTAGGATTTCAAGAATTAATGATTCGAGAATTTGGGCTTTGGGAATTTTTAAATTTTAAGAATTAAAAGCTTAGTAGGTTTGAAATTTTGAAAATATGGGGTTTAGGAGTTTATAAATTTCAACATTTTAGAACTTGAAGATTTTTAAATTATTGAGCTTTAAAGTCATAAAATTTTTGCACTTTGTACTTCAAGAATTTAGAACATTTTATCTTTGCAATTTTACGATTTGAAATATTTAATTTTCATCAATTAAAGCTTAAAAATTCTAAAGTTATAAGACTCTGCATTTTTATAACTTCACAAATGTAAAACTTCGAAATACGCAGGGTGTTTCATTATCAAACCGAAGGAGAGATAATTCCTCGCGAAAAGTAGGTCAAGAAGATAAACTTTCTTTGCATCGCCTATTACATACAAGACAATTGAATTTGAAAATGTTTCAAAATATCAAGTTTAATTACGCTATAAATGTAAATAGAAGTATTTACACTTATCGTAATTAAGACATATAAGTGCAAATCCCAGCATTATACTTCCAACGCTTATTACGAGTGTAAATTGAGCTGTTTAAAAGTACTTATTATAATTTAATTCCGAAACATAAATATCCAAGGTGTCTCTCGCAATTGGGTTAAAATGTAGCTTTAAAAGTAAATCAAGTCAAATGGAGTATCACATGTGTTCCGGAAGTAAGTTTCAGACATTTCAAGGTCATCTCTACTTTTTTTAATGAAAACTCGTAACATTTTTACTTGAATCAATTCTTCAGAACAAATTTAAAAAAGATACTTAAAAAAACATACTTAAAAAAAATATTTTATAAATTATACATTTTTTGAGCAAGGTAAAACATTTATATTATTTAAAACATTTTTACGTACTAATATTTATTGCCTGTATAAATATTTAAGGACGAAGATATTTTGAGCAGTCAACCTAGAATGAAATATATATTACAATTGAAAAAAATGGAAATAGTCATCAAATCAAGAGTTTGGTCAGCCAATGTTAACTTTAAAAATTTGTTAAAAAATTCTTAAAAACTTTAAGAATATTATAAATGCCTAATCCAAAATTTTTTGAAGATAACATTTTTGTGAAATTTATCAAGAGTCGAACACTAAGTAGACATAGCAATGTTTGACTCACTCACATGATACTCCATTTCCTGTAAAGAAACTGTCCCATTCGAAACAATTGTCCCATCTTCCTCCATTTTCTAGATATAGCTCAGAATACATTAATGAAACACCCTGTACAAGTACCGCTAAAACAATATCAAATGAAACGGTTACATTCAATCATCTCCATAGAAGAGGAAACAATACCGGGTTCTCCAGTTATCGTGTTTCGCGTCCGGCTAAGAGCAGCACGCTCGAATCGCGGAATCGCGAGAAAATCGTCGTTCGAGTGGAATGAATTTACAAAGTGTCAATTATCAACGCATGCCAACCCGTCTCGTCATCCTCTCGAATTCGCATTGTTCTTGGCCGTTGCACGGGCTAGCTCCTCTGCGAACCGGCTCGATGGAGCAGCGCCGAGAAAAAGGGAGGAAAGAGACGAGGATAAAGAGAGAAACGGCGAACAAGAGTGAAAGAGCGATAAAGAGGGAGCCGAAGGTAAGAGACAGAAAAGGTGAAAGAGAAAGAAGAAAACTGCGAGAAGGAAGGAGGGAAATGAGGGGGAGGGAGATAGAAGGGAAAACGAGTCTGCGCCATGCCACGAATGTAATCGTGCCTGTAGTCGACGAAAGATTCACGATCAAGATGCGATCGTAAGGTAAGATCGTGCCCAAGAGGATTTCCAAACTCGTCTGAATCAACAAATCCAACGTGGACCAATGTTTTCGCACGATTCCATTATTTTACGGAGCAAGTTTTCCAAACTACGTCCACGTCTCAACGCGTTAACTGCCGCGGTGAACATGACCATGTGCATACGCACGTTTTAATTACGTTTACTTTGCGCTTTTCGAGTTAACGGATACGCATCGAGTTCACTCTGGCGTTTGTGGTAGTGGAATGAGTGGATGTTAGGTTAATATGTGCACTGATTCATGCTATACTTTTCTAGTTATTTTAATAATAGGAGTATCAAGGCCGGGAGTTTCTACATTTTCCGATCACTTGGGATTCCTAAAGTTTTATATCTCTGCATCTATAGATCTCTATACCTCTCTATCATTATTTTTGAAAATTTCTAAATTTTCTTGTATTCAACTCCTTTCTAAATATTCTCATATTCTTACCTCTAGACCTCTACATCATTATAGCCTTCGATTCTCAAATCCCCAAGACCCACTAATCTTTGGTTCCCTTCATCCTAAGATTTCTGCATTCTCAAGTCTTCATATCCCCAGATACCGATATTCATAAATCTCTATACCCCTAGATATCTATGTCGGATCTCTATATTTTGAAATTTCTATATTTGCATTCTCCTATAACCAAACCTCCATGTTTGCAGATCACTATAACTCCAGATATCATAGATCCTTATATTTCCTTCAAATGCCTTTACCCAAATTCCTGTATCCATAAATTCTTATACCTGTATCCCTATATCTCCAGGTACCCATATTCCCATATCTATACACTCCAGACCTCACATACCCAGATATACTCCCATGACTACATCCTTAAATCTATAGATTTATACTAATATTTACAGATCTCTCAGCAGGTACCTATATGTTTTTGTTCCTATTATTTTTACATCCTTATTTTGATAGACTTCTATATTCTTAAATTAGACATTTAAAATATTTTCAATATATAACAATAGACATTTTCTATATCCTTAAATTTATACAGCATCCACAAAATCATGATATGCATTAAATTTAAGTTACCAAAGATGAAGGTAGTCATACAAGGTCAAAATATGTTAGGTTAGGTGGCCGAGAACATCTGAACTCTACATTACCTATCTACATTAAATTAAACTAGGTTTGATTAAATTAGTGCTTGACTAACTTAGTGTTAAGTTAGAAACAGATTTAGGATTAAATTAGGATGTTATAGTTAGGGGAAGTACCAAAAATGATTACAGCCAGTTAGGAACCTATATTAAATTAAGCTTGATCAAATTAAATGTAATCCTGATTAAGTTGGGTCTATTCCTATAAGGTTAGAATCTCCTATTAAATAACATCAAATCTCCATTAAGTCAAGTTAAATTAATAAAGAACAATAAATTAATCAATAATAGTAAGTCAAATTAATAATAAATTGTTGGAAAATATTTAGTATAATTCCTACAAGCTAACTCTGATAGTAATTAAATTTATACACCTCCAAAAATAGAACCTTATAAGAAAAGTCCTTAAGTAAATTAATTTTATTAACCAAAGTACATCGAGTAATAACACAGATCCGTTTAAAGTTTAAAAAACTTCGCGCCATTGTATAGAAAGCGGTCCATATCCAAATAAGAAGAGAGCGAGCGCGATTGGACTATTTTCAAGGTCGCCGGGAGAGGTACGATCGATACTGGATTCCCAGCGCCAATATTTGTACGGCAAACGCGGGAACGACGGAATCGAACTATGTACGTCAAAAGATGTCTACACAACGTGTCAGAATTCGCACATCGTTCATCGAAGCACGATAATTAATCGAACATCAAATTTACATGGAACTTTACATAACCGAGAATGACGTTACGGAAAACACGATACAAAGAGCAAGCCTCAAACCGTCGTTTTGTCCTTCAAAATGTCATGCTTACGATACAGTAATTATCGATTGTTCGTAACACGTGAAAAAAACGTGGTTCGAAAAAACGGTAACAACAGCGCCACGATGACAGTTCCCTTTAATGTCACTTTCAGACGTACGATGAAAACATTAAATTTTCGTGTTACCTGCGATTATTCAGCGTCCGGACATCGCTGGACGGTACTCGATTTTTCCGTTGCGAGAACGTGGACGCGAATGTGTATGTACAGCGAACGAATCGGAGTCTGCGCGACAAAAACTCGCGTCAAAGGAGCGCGAACGACACGCGCGCTTCCCGCGCACGGAAACGCGCGTCACCGTTGCCCGCGATCGCGCGTGACACTCGTTAGAAAAACACACACTGATGGCCACGCGAAGCGTAGCTACGCGAAACCGTGAAACGGAGAGGAAAACCGAGAGGATCGAACGAAAGGACACGGAACCGGCAACGTGCCTTACTTCCAGAGCGGTCGCCGCGACACTGAGCGCCACGGACACCTGTCGCCGGCGAGGCGACGGTGGCTCCGCCATGCGGTCAACCCCCTCCCTACTTCGCCGCGTATTCAAAGCGCACCCCGGTCGCATAAATAAACACAATATGTATTTACTCTCTTTATTACTGTAACTGCTCTTTATCGCCGCTGTAAACGTGATCGTGATAACGATAATAGCAATAATACCACTGCAACTCTATTTGGCACACGCGATAAAAAAATGATAACTGGTAGCGTTGAACTCGCGGAATTAAGGTGGGAAATTCAAAAATTTTAGACTGTAGACAATCTTGGCTGTCTTTTGAAAATTTTTGTAATTTTCAAGGCTGTTGTTAAAGATGAGTCTAATAGTTAATTATGTAGACTTTGTTGGAAGCTTGAAGTGTGAGATTTAATGGATTAAAGTTTGTGAGCGTTGAACTTAGATGTTGATTTTACTATTTCACTAAATGACGATACTAATATTCTACTATTGTATTATACATCTTATTGCTATTTTATATTTTATTTTATTTTATGACATATTTTATAACTACATATTTTTTTTATTAGCATTTCACCTATTCTTTTATACTATAATTACTGTATGTATCTATTACATGACACATTGTATAACTACGTATTTTTTTATTGATACTTCATCTATTCTTTTAAACCATTATTACTGTATGCATGTATTACATGATACATTACATAACTACATTTTTTATTAACATTTCACTATTCTTTTAAACTATAATTACTATATATATTAGATTATATCATACTACTGTTACTACAAACTTTATTTATTCTCAAGTTTATTCTCACTTCAGTCAGTTTATCCCTATAATTCTTCATTTACGTGAAACGAAGAAAAACACCAAACACGTCTCCATTAAATTTACAGCAAACGTGTCTAATTAAACACTGCGAGCCAACTAAATATTTCAGAAGCGTCCGCAGGTGGAATTAGAAAACAGCATGCATTTTCCAGCAAGATGTACCAACCCAAACCTTTATGGATTGTGGTCAACCAAAAACCGGTCAATATTGTCGTCAAACAAAATGCGGCCAGTCCGAATGACCTGTTTCTCAGGGCCCATTTCTACCTCTGTTTTTTCTCTTTTTGATTTTCCGTAAGATAAACGTTTGCCGAGAAACAGAGCCCAGCTTTGAAGGGAGGTTCCGTAGAGCCACCATGGGGAACGTCGAGGCAAATGAAACGGCAGGGATGGTAATTGTGCGGTGAAAAAATAATCAGCTGGCGCAGCACGTAGAGCGTAACCATAAGTGCGGCTGTGCTTATTGTTGCCTCGACGCTGCGAGGGTGACAAGCTCACAAAAGGGGCTGCTGGACCCATAGAAACGTGATGGGAGGTAGCTCGTGCGGGAGGGTGCCGGCGTTGCGATAAAATTCTATGGTGTGTTGGGAAACTGTCAGTGACTCGACAACTTGGAATCGGGAGCACAAAGGGTTCGTTGCGAGTAAGCTGATCCCCTTGTTTCATCGACAATTTTGGGATTACTTCGTGTACCATATGATGTCATAAATTTTGTATGAATATTATGAATAATTGTGCCTAACTGGAGTTAAACTATTTTCAAGTTTGTTCTATATAAATCACTCTTTTGTACACTGTACAAGGCATTTGAGTTGTACTGTAAAGGGTGTACTATGTTCCATATGATAGTCAAATTCAATAAATATTTTATTTCAATTAATTATATCGTAACAATAGCTTCTAGCATTCTGTCTGACAACCCGCATAACATTCCCTGTTTTCTTTACCTCCCAGCTCCGTGCAATAGTACGAAGATTCCGCCGAGACTGATTAAAGCAAATATGAAACATAATTGAAGATTCGGTCTGGTTCGAGGAAAGTTGCGAGCAGAGTGGAAGTGACTGCAGAAGATGTCTTTGTTGACAGCACTTTGCGTGCAAAACGGAAAGAAAGGAGGAGGTTGTCTGAAGCTGAGAAGGGTCTCTTTCGTACATCCCTCATGAGAAACAATAATGTCGCGCGCACTTCCACTCCTCCTGATGTCGCCAACCCCTCTTCGCGTCTTTGTTCGTCTGGCATTTTTCGAGTGTGCCCCGTCCTATCCAGTGCCACCTACACAGCCTTCCTTCAGCTACTGATCATGAAAAGAATTGCAGGCGAATAGCAAAAACAGAGGAACGCGCGACTGGTAAGGTAGAAAGGAAGCGGAAGTTTTGTCATTTGTTTCGCGTTCGCTATTTCTTGCAGCTTGTTCGCACGGCTTTTTTTATTAAAGTAATGAAACTTTTATGAAATACTACTGTACAGAAAATTGCTGTATAATTTAATTTGCAGCGGAAACGGATAATATTTATTCTCGGAATGGGGTGAAAAAATTGTAGATATAATCGCAATTATAAACTTAATGTCTTTCTACATTTTCTGAACCTGGAAGGTCTACAATCTTTATGAAGTCATCGCTGCACATACCAGTGAATTATTTGGTTAGCATTTGACTTATCACTCAGCCAAAATACAGTTGAAGTTAATGAGACATACTCTATGCAAACGTGAAAAGTAACTTACCGGAATGTAGCCATCGGGTTGTGGTCTCTCGTTGTCCCTGAAGAAAATCGTTCAATTATAAATCAAGCATCGATGAAGTCTCAGTTCCATTATCGAGGCGAAACATACCGCTGTCGTCGCTGTATCACCGGCGTCTGGGGTGTGCTGTCATGGATGATCACTTGGGTGGCATCGATCTCCTCGCACTCCGAGCTCTCCTCACCGGAATCTACATGAATAACAAAGTCGATCTAAAGTGTCAGCGCAAAGGAACCACGGCTGCACGTATCTCGTTAATTCGGTGTTCTAAGTGGTTCCATAGGGGTGGCAGCAATTAGTGAGGATCTACGGTTATGGTTCGTTATTTCTCAACGCCCAGTAACCCAAATTTCCTTTCATCAAGAGAATTACAATCGCTGAAATCTGTTCCCTAATCCCGCTCCCCTTTCAATACTCCGAATCTATGTGTATGTGTGTGTTCCCACGATTCAGCACCCATCGGTCCAGCATACCGCAATTCCCGAAAGGAACGATTCCATTGATTCTCTTCAAAGGGACACCATTCTCTCGTTAACAGACCCGGTTTCGAACTATTTCAAAGCCGATACCGTATTTCGATGCAGCTGGTAAATCGGCTAGCAGCCACCAACGCGTACACGATCGATTGTAATTCGTGTTAAATTCTCAAACTCACCCTCTTCGATGCACTCGCGTTTACGGAGGCGAGACAAGACAGGACTGGGACAGAGGTTAGTGGTGTCGCCCAAAAGGTCATCGATGTTGGTGTGCTCGCCGATGAACAACGGTAACGTGGACGGCCGTTTCCTTGGCGACGATCTGCGGGGTGCTGATGGCTGCACGTTGTCGTAAGGCGAGTCGCGTCCGCCGTAATTGTCTGGCGGATCGGGAGGATTTTCCACCTGACAAATGAACGTAACTTTACTGCAAAAATCACTTACTTTCATTTCTTACTGATCTCATTCAACTATTAGAACCGGAGTTTCAATTCTTAGGGTGACTTTACTTAATATAACAAAAAAATAGATGAATTTTTGCTTTTACAGTTTGATGTATTCGACTGAACAATTCTTAATCCACTCCCTATTTTACCATAATTACTTTATATATTTTGTTATCAATAAAAGTATACATAATACTTATAGTCCCAAAAAATAAATCGTTCTCAAGATCACTGGCTATTTTCACGATAAGCAAACAGCCCTATAAATATTGTTCAGAGTAATTCGATAAAGGAGCCTAAGGTTCTCATCGAGGTAATCGTTATTAATCAGGAATCAAGCACTTCATCAAAACGAGCAAACAGCTATATTTTCTCACCCCTCGCACGCGAACTCAAAGATTTATCACGTCGGATATTATCGGACGGAGGCATCGTATCGTCAGTTAGAGGCTATTAAATGAATAATGCAGGATATATGATCACTTTACCCCTTCGGGACTGGCGCGATCCCCGAGTGGCTCGTCGGGCGGAGGTGGCGGAAACTCGATAGGGAATCTAGAAAGGCTTCTCTTGGTGTATATCTCAGGTTCAGGGTTAACGCCAATATCGATTCTCTCGAACGACTCGGACGAGTCTGACGTGCTGTTTGAAGTTTCCACCGGAATTTTAACGACCCCATCAGGAACGTTCGACGAGCTGTCCATCCACCACGGTTTCTCTCCGGACTCGATATGTCTGACTTTATTAAATATCCTCCCGAAAGATTGGCTGTCGTCCACTTCGTCTGTATAATCACTCGTGTTTCGAGCACTGTCTGTGGCCACTGGAATCACTTCTATTCCTTCAGGTACGTTATCTGGATCGTCGCTCATCCACCAAGCTCGTTCCCCGGATTGCTGATGCTTGATCCGACTTCTTTTATCGCTGGATTGGGTGCTGCTACGACTAGATTCTCGTTTCTGTGCGGGAGAAGCAGAGGAGAACGGCTTTTTCGATTCGACAGACGGTACACCGTCGTTCCAACAAGCTCTTTCAACGGATTCTTGCCTCCACCCTGCCGAACACGACGATTTTTTCGATTCCTCCGAGGTTTGCCTGTCGTTTCCATCTAACCAACGAGCTCTGTCTCTCGCGTCGTGCATCGAGGCTGCCGAGGAAGATTGTTTCTTCGTTTCATCCGACGGCCCGCTATCGTTGGAATCTAACCACCACGATTTCTCCCCTGATTCTTGTCGCGATATCGTCGAGCACTGTTTCCTAGCGTCCTCCGACGCTACACTGTCGTTCGAGTCTAACCACCAGACTCGCTCCTCCGATTCTTGTCTCCATACTTTGTATTTAAATTTTCCTGTAAACACAATTATGGCAAGTTATTTCGTGCTGACGGTTGCATTTTTTTATGACAAGCATATGTTTTTGTTTTTGGAGATGTCGGAGAATATGAATGAACAACACTGGAACAGCAGTATTTTGGGATTTTGGTGTTGACGACTTTTGACATTGAAACATTGAAAACTTTTGGAAATAGAAATTGAAACTATTTTGGGACTTTTAACATTGACATTTTTCCACTCTTGAACTTTTCAGTTTCAATCAAAACAATTTAAATCTTATAACATTGCTTAAAAGAGATGTTACACTTTCTTCTCAAATTGTATCATTATTCACTTTCCCAATAACCATAAAATTGGCACATTAAAACGCACGTGGCTTACTATCTTTCACATCAAAACACAGATATTTATAAATGCGCGAATCTGAAAACGCTAAAGGTGACTCACCATCGTCAGGTAAAGCACCGCTGACGGTCGTTTCTTGGCTAATGTCGTCGTTACACACGCTTCCTGTTTCGACGCCTTCAGGAACGTTGTCGCAGTTCGGATCCATCCACCAAGGCTGTTCCCCGGAGTAATTGCGTCTTATCCTAGCGCCGCTCTGTTGTCTTCTGTCGTCGTTCTTCTCCGAGTTCGTGAAGCTGAAGCTCTTCGATAGACTTTTCGACAAGGACGTACCGCTCTGTTCCGACTTCTTTACGTCCGTGCACTCTTCGTTGGAATCCAGCCAACCACCTGATTTACCGGACTCGCTGGAATCCTGATGTTTATTCTTGAAGAGGTTCGTCACTGGCGCGAGAGCTCTCATGAGAAACGACTTGGCTTCCTCTGTTTTCCCTGAACGATCGCTTCTGGATCTTGGACTGGACGGTGGTCGCGGAGGTTTGTCCATGGTCAAGGACATCTCGTCGGCGGAGGAAGCTAACACGCTGGTCCTAGACGACCCGGCGCTCATTTTGCCTTTCTTGTCGCAGAACGGTGACTTGGACGATCGTTTCCTGCGACGTCTGGAGCTGGACCTCCTGTGGTTCTCGTCGTCCTCCTCGCTACTCGACGAATTCGAAGAGTTCGATTCGTTGCTGCTGGAACTCGATGTTCCTTCTTTCTGTCTCCTACTGGACGGTGATTTCGAGGTGCTTCTCGATTTCTCAGGCCTGAATGAATTGCTCGTCGAGTCACTTTTCATGATCGTCTTCGACGTACTCGACGGCATTCGTAGCCTCGACCTGTTCGACTTCGCGGAACTCGAAGAGTCCGAGGGAACAGCCTGTCGAATCGGTTCGGAATTCGGTTCGGATTGCGAATCTTGAGAGCTGACGGACACGCTTCGTTGGTTACTCTTCTTTTTCCTGCTGTACTTGGACCGCGACGGGTCTCCGTTCTCCATGTTCAGGGTCGACTTGCGGAAGTCCTTGTTCACGTATTTCACTGGCACGATGCTTTTGGACGCGGACGCGGATGCGGCGTCGCTCTTCGGGACAGGTGGTTTACCACGAGCATCCGGCGAACCGCCTTGTCTCAGATTCACTGAGGACGCGCTCGAACCGACCGACGATTTTCCTGGCGACGAAGGCGTCGGTGTCGCCTTTATTTTTGCACCCTGACTCGTCGTCGAACTGGCTGACGAGGATTTCGATCTGCCAATTGGCACATTTACAGCGGAACTGTCTGACGAGTCCGTTCGCGTCATTTGACGAGGGAGATTCTTTGACGATCCACTGCGCGACTGGGGCGTTGTTGATCGACTTTGGGATGAACTATTGTTTCATGAAAACAGAAGAAACAGTGGTATAGTGTAACTGGAATTACAGTGTGTTCAAAGTGGACTGGTCGGTCAAGAAAAATGACACTTAACATTAAAAGTACCAGATCGGTTGATTCGCAAGTTTGAAAAAATTAAGTGTACATTATTATAGGTTTAATGTTAAGTAGCTTACACTATATCATCTGTATAATATACAAATCCTCAAATCTTTAACACTTTCAAAAAAGGAAGAATATTGACATTTATGATTGTAACTTCAATATATTATAACCTTTATTATTTTGTCCATTTTGAACAAACTAGAAGAGTCTATACATTGCAAGCTTATATCAAACTTAGTAAAAAGTAAACACCAACGGGAATCTTTGAACCAAAACTAATTATAATAAAAGTTGACAGCTACCTCTGAAAGGGGTCTTTGCCACGTGCAACATTATCGTTCTTCAATGGCGGCGTTTCATTCTGTTCTTTGCAGTGTCCCTCAACAATCCTGGAAGATTCGTCCAGCTTAGACAACGAGTTAGACTCAGACTTAGGCGTTGAACCCCTCCTTTCTCGAAGTCCGTCAGACTTGGTCGACGAACTCGACGAAGACCTGACGATCTTAACATCATTCTTCGTCGTGCGACCCAGCCTGGGTATAGATGGTCTTCTTTGATTGCAACTCTCGCTCTTAGACGCGGAACTTTCTCTGGAACTTTGCGTCTCCTCTCCCTTGGACACGCTTTCCCTGGATTCTTGCGACTTCATACTGGATTGTTGTGATGAACAATCGTTGTTGAACGTCTTCGGACTCGCTAGACGACCACCTTTGGCTTCGGTCTTTCCAACGGAGCAAGTATTTGGCAATTTACCCTCCGGTTGGTCCTTTCTAGAGTTCTCCTGTCCACCATTGGCCTTCGAGAAGCCTAGACCGAACACCTTACCCTGCTCGTTCTGGTTCCTGCTGATCTCTTGACTAGAATTGGGAGACACCTTCAGGTCGTTTCTCGAAGCTCCGTTGTCTGACCTGTACGCAAAGCTGTTCACTCTGTTACCTCCACCGCTGTTGAATCCTCTCGCGTACGCGGGACTTCCGCTCGAGTTCGAAGGGGAAAATTTGTCTATGTACGTCGACCACGGAGCACCCGCTATTCGTCCACCGCCTCCGTATCGCAGAAACCTAGAGTCCTCCTTCTCGCACTGAACCTCCTGATCCTTCGACTCTTTTTTCCGAACCCTCGCTATTTCCTTCTGATTCGCGATACCCATGTCTGCTCTTCTGTTTCGTACAAAGGAGGAAGAGGCCGGTGGACTCGGTGAAGTGCCTCTGGTGATCATCGTCACAGTTACCGTCTCGCTTTCTTGAAGTCTATCGACTTCGAGTTCTTCGGATTTGGAGGCGAATGATTCTTGAACCTTCTCGGGAGGTTTTGTTACGTCCTCTTTCTTCGAGCTCGTCGGCACGGGCTTACTGCCTGTAGTTCGGAACCTGTCCGATCCGGAGTAGCTTATGGCCGCGGGAACTCGATCGTTACTTCGAGTGGAGAGGAACCGGGGGGTTGACGTGGAGCCGTATCTGGAGGAGATGGGCGTCGAGCTGGATTCGGAGGCACCTGCAAACATTTTCTACGTTAAATACGTGATAAAATGAAGTTGGGTGTTGTTGTGAAATAATATTATTTCAACTGTGTTAAGTGAGGTAATATTAAATGTCTAACTTAGTTCTCGCTAGGTTGTCATAAATAGATAATTATATACAACGCAACGTACAATTAATACAACGTATGGAGTATTCGATGGACGATAAAACTTGTAGATAATACAGTGCATAGGTAGGTGAGCAGATGATATGTGGGTGCAGCTATTCAATGTGCTATGTAGAATTTACTCTATCTCGAATTGTGGCAATATATTAGATTCTATCTCATCGAATAGCATCACGAATTATAATGCACAATATATTGTCTCTGTTATTAATGTTTCTACAAACCCTAAATTAATGAATTTGAAGTATGAACATACCTACATAAACTACTAGAATACTAAATCCTAATAGAAATATAAATTCTAATTCAGTACAGTAAAAAAGTAAAGTTATCAAATCAAACAAAGCGTTGCTAAATAAAATGACAGATGAGACCTCTCCTTTATGTCAAGAGTTGAATAGAAACGCAAGTATACTTACTGGAAGAGGCACCCGAACGGCCATAAGAGGACGCTCTCGGATACATCCTGAAGGAGTTCGATTTTCCGACGCTGACTTCCGGGCTAGGCTCACGTGAACTTCTTCCGGAGTTAGGCCGTAATCCTCTATAGGAAACCGGTGGATGGTCGGCTCTCTCTTTCTTCTCGATTCTACTTTCGTTTCCATAACTTCGAGCCAAGCCTGATCCGGGATACGTATTGGATCCGTATCGGGATACTCCTTCGGGCTCTCTGCTCTTCTCGCGAGAAGTGGCACGGTTATATCTGTCCAAGACGGAGGCTGGTCTGTCTGAAGTTTTAGCAGCTGGAAACGAGTACTTCTCGAACAGGGAGGATCTGCTGCTCGATAATGGGCTTTTCGCCCTTACGTCCTCCGTGGATGACCTGCCCGGGTGCAGTCTGCTTTTATCGGCATCTTTGGCAGCTGAAATGCAATACTCGATGAAATTTCTTCTGATTGAATAACTTTTATTCGATATTATCTTGTTTCAATTTCATTTATATCATTGATATGTAATTTACAAATAAATCAAATTTTCGATTGAAATTGTTTTCGAATAATTTGCTCGATCATGTCAAATACAAATATTCTTGTGTGATTAATTTGTTAGTGAGAATAAATGGAACTCAATTTAATGTACTTGGTTTCACTATATTGATTTATTGCTACCACAATTACTCAAATTAGCTAAAGAAGTTGTCTGTCATTTAGTTCAATTTAATTGATGAGATGAAATTCAATAAAGTTCAATACTTCAATAAATTTACTGACTGATAATATAATTAATTTAATTAACGAAGTCGAATATGATATACCTATTTAAATTAAATCAATTGATACAAAATAAACAAACAAACATTAATTTAGAACAATTAATAAATTCCAGAATTAATCGATTATATAATAACAATTATATAAAATCCTAAAAATTAAAATCCACAATGAGGAACTTACTGGAATATTTAAAGCTAGGTTTCTCCTCCGACTTGTCCTTCTTCAAAAACGCGTTTCCAAATCCGGAAACCCTGTCCTTGGCAAGAGCCCGACTGGAAGCGGAACCGATGTAGTTGTTCCTGCAGCTAGGCAGACTACTTCCTGTCGAAGAAGCCGTCCTCCCAAATGTGCCGGCAGCGATGCCGACTCTGGATCGGTAGGCGCCAGTGTCACCCTGAAAAAAACCACAAATCGAGCCGATCAGTTGGCGATTCCTGGTGATCGAGTAACATTTATCCGTGGCACCGTTACTCGGACATCGATCGGTCGAAGTTGATCGAAACGGAACGTATCGAGTGCCGGAAATGTCATTCGTTCGATCGCCGTTCCACAGACCGGGGAACGAACAATCGAACCTCGTGTCGCTCTCGAAATAGAATTACCGATCGAGATCGCCGCGCCTGCACTTCTTTTTCCGTCCAAGATTTATGCGACTCGGACCGAATATTTATTAACCGCGATAGAATCGCACGGTGCGTTTTAACCGGCGAAACGGCGTACGACAACGCGCAATGTTTAACTTTGTCTTTATTTTTTGTGAATTTTCAAATCCTCCGACCACGCAGTGGCGTAACTAGGCGGGGAACGAATTGTATGCAAAATTCTCTGTAAGAAGTACACCATCTACAATTGTATTTGGGTATTTTTTGGCTAGGTAAAGTTTGAGGACGACATGTGTGTACATATGTTACTTATAAGATGGTTAACATAAGACACATGTGACATGGGTGCTTTGTGAATAACAATATTTTCATTATAAGTACTTTATGAATTCTTTAGAAGTACCAATATTTTTATTTTTGTCTGAAGAGCCCTTCACGCAGGAAAATATCGAGTGTTTACTGTAATGAAGAAGAACTTGGCTTATGAATAGTGGACTTCTGAAAGTTTGTCATACCTTGTTTTAATAGAAATAAATTAGTATTTTATAAATTGCTTATAACTTCCTATATTTTTATTTTTCTCTGAAGAGCCCCTCTCGCAGGAAAATATAGAGTATTTACTATAATGAGGAAGAATTTGTCAGCTTATGAAAAGTGGATTTATAGACGTTTGTCATGACTTCTTTTAGTAGAAATAAATTAGCACTTTATAAATTGCTTATAACTACCTATATTTTTATTTCTCTCTGAAGAGCCCCTCACGCAGGAAAATATCAAGCGTTTACTGTAATGTGTAAGAACTTGTTAACTTATGAAAAGTGGACTTGTGGAAGTTTGTCATGTCTTGTTTCATTAGAAATAAATTAGTACTTTATAAATTGCTTATAACTACCTATATTTTCATTTCTTTCTGAAGAGCCCCTCACAAAGGAAAATATCGAGCGTTTACTATAGTAAAGAAGAACTTATTAGCCTTTGAAAAGTGGACTTACAGAAATTTATCATATCTTGCTTCAGTAAAAATAAATATTTCTCAAAGAAAAACCTCTTCACACTTAACTTTCCATATCAAAAATTTCTCGCAGTCATGAATTACAAAACATCCAACTCAAAGTACATAAAGCAAAGAAGGAAGTCGTCGATTACACATTTCATATGCACCTGGTCCAAATAAACTCCTGACGCTGCTTCAACATGTAACTGAGACGTTTAATTCGATAATTGAACCAAAGACGTTTACTTATTTCAATGGCGGCGTTTAGCAGAAATAATTGGAAGAGAGGGATGTAAAGAGGCAGGAAGATGCTTCCATATAACCCGGATGAGGATAATATACATCATCCACGGACAGCTGAGGTCTAGAAATGATAATTCGCACAATTAACATAAGTTTGGCGGATTGCCTGAAGCTCGAAATAGACGGCCCGACCTGGCAGGGAGTAATAACCTTCCTGTTTCTCTTTCATGTAACGGGTGAGACCGATGGAAGAATAATTTTTTTTTTATTTATCGATCTTTCTTTCCATTGGTCAATTTCTGTATTAACGAACACGTTGAAGGTTGGGAGGAGCCATAAATAGTCTTCTGATTTAATTTTCAAATTTTTTTTATTGTTTTATGTAGGGTGCATTTTAGGTTTGTTATTTTTTTGGTCGCTGAAGCAAATAAGTTTGGCAGTCTTTCAAATTATGACATTTTAAAGCTTCTAGTTTGGACATTTGGGAAGATTTGACTTTCTGATCTTTGAAATGTTTTAATACAGAAATTGTAAAATTGTCAAATTAAACTTGAGGAGTTCGGGAAACTTAAGAAATGTGGAAAAATTTTGAATACTGAAAAGTTTGAATATTTGGAAATTTGGAAATTCTAGCATTTGATTTGAGAATATGGGAATCTGAGGATTTCAGAATTTAGAAATTTGGAAATTTGGAAATTTGGAAGGTTGAATATTTCATGAGCCTAGAATACAAGAATGCAGAGATTTGAAAACATCTGAAAAATCTGAAGATTTGGAAATTTGAAAACTTGAATATTTGGTGACCCAAAAATTTAAAAATTTAAATACTTGAAAACTTGGAAATTTCCTAAATTTGAGAACACAAATAACTAAAACCTTAAAAATCCAAATTTGCAAACCTGAAAATTCGAATATCCAAAAATTACTAAACTTATGCCCTAAAAAATGATCAAATCTCCTCAAAAAACCCTGAAAAGGTCCTTGAACCATCGAACAATACCGAAAGCCAACTAACAAAGGCATCGAAACGTTCTTAACCGGAAATGAGTTTTCATAATCGTTCACGATCGCCCATAATACTCCGGCAAATCTACGGTTTACATTCTGCGCGGTTTACAATCCCGCGTTTTCACCAGTCGTCCAGCTTGCCGAAGGTTTATTTACCTTGAGTCGAACAGGCTTACGCAGCTTCGGCTACGCGACCATAATTTCAATTTAAATTCAATTACATTCTAAAGCTCCGGCATTTTGTGGCATAGCGTTAAGACGAGATTCTACGGTCGAGCTAAGGGAGTTGCTGCGGGGGTGTCTTCGTGCTGAAACTTTTAAAAAGTGCCGTTCGTTATTATGCTAATGCCATTCGGGGTGATAATGGAATTACGACGGACATTTCTTAAGACCGCTAAAGCGATTCCTTTCGACGGAAGTGCCGAAAAGGACCGGATGCGATGCCTCCTTTCGACTCGTTTATATCCGGCCCATTATCGCGCCTCGTCTCTTTTCACCCGCAAAACGAGCCTCTTCAATGACAACACTTAAGATTTTATTTAAGTCTTATATGCACGTGGAAATCTGGTCGCATCTGCAATTTTGCTTTTCTTTTAACTCCTTGTGTTATAACTTACATTTGTTATAATACATTATAACATGTATTTGTTAGGTGCAGAACAGACTAATTGTAGCCACATTAACCCTTTGCACTCGAGAGGTGACTCTCAGTCACCATTCTATTTAATACAATAATTTGAAATAGGCATTTATTAACTGATTCTATATGACACCTATTATGTACAAACATAATGAAATAAACAACATTATTAGTAGAGAAAGAATAACTTCAAGGGAATTCATTTAACTTTTTAACTAATTTTTGAAGTTGCTGTTTGTAAACAATCAAGTTATTTTCGAGTGCAAAGGGTTAAAACAGATAACAACAATTGAAACGTTATGTCAATATGTTATTATTCAATCGTTAACTATGCAAATTATTGGACTAGTACTCTAACTTGAAGCATATTAAAAATTTGAGTACAATTGATCACAGCCGAAGTATGATTGCATCACAACTCAGACTCGTCAAAATAATACAAGAGGTTAATTAAAACATACTGGACTCTTAAAATTATTATCAACAGATGTACGATACATAAAATCAATTATCAAATTTTTACTGTACATGAAATTTTTATATATTTTTTACTCGATATGTTCACGGAACGATTCAATATAAATTACTGTCGATACTAAAATAAATGTAAAAAATCAAGAAATGAATACAAAATTTTATTTTTGCTTTCGATATTATTTTTCTCTACCGTGTTTCAATTTTGCAATGTAATATAAGATTGCAATGAAACAGAATAAATGAAGCCATTTAGTTTCCACGAACAAGAGCATAGTGAAATAATATAAGACTGTTATTTAATACACCTATATTCCACGAACGAATCTTTTTGCCTTCTGTCCGAATTTTTCGTGAAAAGTCATATTACAATGGAACGAATGCGTACATCGAAATTAAAATTTTATAAAAATGTACGTGAGATATCGTTCTTAATTAACCGGGTTGTTAACTAGGAATTTAATAACGTATACGTCGAAAGATTTGTATCTTGGGTTACATCGTTACGCTTTAATTAGAAAAGATTCCGCTGTACAGTATATATTTCGAACAAAATAAATTAACGTCTCTTAATCTACTTTTTATCTGGCTTTTATTACGGGAGTAGAAACAGAGATTCTTGTTGAAAAATTCATGAGTTAATAGCTTTATTTCATTTTAGTTTCCATTAGGTTGATGCATGCGTTCGCTAAGTGATTATTAGACCGCCGTATTCTGTTCGGAGTTATTTATTTAATGGAAGTAATCACCGCCGATGTTATACATTCCTGCGAACAGATGTTCAAGTAACAGATTCCTGTTTTACGAAATTAATATACTCAGAGAACAGTTGTAGATGATATTAATTGATAAATATTCTTGTACTAACAATCTTTGTATTTTTAAAGAACTAATACAGGATAAATTTATATCTTCCTGATTTATTATATTAACAAATGACACGTTGAATATTTTTCCTAGTCCATGTATTTATTAGTTACACAAAATACTTCCTCTAGACGATCGACTTAACTTAAAATGGATCTCACATTAGATCCACCATTTCGAATTTCGTGCTCCTAACCTTAAAATTATAATCGAAAGCAAAACAAAAACCGTACCTACAGTTTCCTGATTAATTATAACGCTTAGAAATTCAATACGTGAAATTACAGCGTGTGGAAGTATAACGCGTAGAGTAGCCAACGCATGGAATTACAGCGCGTGGAATAACCAACGCGTGCAATTATGGGACGTGCAGTATCGGCGTGTAGAATAATTAACGCGTGAAATTACGGTGCGTGGAGTACCGGCGCGTGGAATTACGGCGCGTGGAGTATCGGCGCGTGGAATATCCAACGCGTGGAATACCCAAAGCGTGGATTTACGACGCGTGGGGTATCGGCGCGTGGAGAATCGGCGCGTGGAATATCCAACGCGTGGAATTACGGCGCGTGGAGTAGCCAACGCGTGGAATTACGGTGCGTGGAATTACGGCACGTGGAGTATCGGCGCGTGGAATATCCAACGCGTGGAATAGACAACGCGTGGAATTACGGCGTGTGGAGTGTCGGTGCGTGGAATTACGGCGCGTGGAGTAGCCAACGCGTGGAATAACCAACGCATAGAATTTCGAAGTGTGGAATAACCAAGGCGTGGAATTACGGCGCGTGGAGTATCAACGCATAAAATTACAAGGTGTGAAATATCGACGCGTGGAATAGTCAGTGCATGAAATTACAGTGCGTGGAATAACCAATGCGTGGAGTTACAGCGCATAGGAAAATTTAATAATCTACCATAACAAATCCACCATTTTATGCTTCACAATTCCAACCTCTAAATCCACCACCTCCAACTCTATAAACGACCCACAACTTTAATTCTTGTTACAAAACAATTCTCCTAAAGGCCCCAAAATACATGGAAATTAAACATAAGTATTCATGAATGTTTTCAGTTCGTTAGTTGCGTTAGAATGCTGCTTGCGTTCGTTTCCAGACCCCGGCGCTGAACTTCGATATTAGTTCAAGAAGTCACGATAAACATTTTGGCAACTAGCCTCGACGATCTTTGGCTAAATTCAGAGAGGAAAGGTTTGCCAAGAAGTCGAACGAGAACCTGTTACGACGTCCATTATCGGCTTTACAGTGGTTTACTGGATGATCGCGAGGCAAAGAGGCGAATTGCTAGCACGAAACTTTTGCCAGCCTCGGATAAAACTTTTGCTACGTTCCACGAACCGTAGGGAAATTTCTTTCCGTAATATACTTATTCTTATCCTCGACGAGAACGTACGATACATTAAGGTTTTCGGATGCTAGTATTCTCTATGTTGCCGTATCTCTACGTTTCTTGGCGATTTTATCGAACCTTAAACAACTGTAACGATTTGAAAATAAATTGACTTTTCTATATTTTTTTATATGCGAACGCAATATGATTTTTATAACTTTCTCGTATTATCTTTGATATTGCTATCGATTAATATAAATGTCTGTGTAAATATAAATGTCAGTAAATAATAATTTTGTTGAATATTAAATATTGGACTCATCAAGTCTGGACACTTCAAACATTTCAATCATCTCTTTGTGTATATCTTCACATTAGCCATGTATAGGAGTATAATTACATTTGATTATAAATAAAATAAAAATAGAAGATTTTGACTACGTATATATACAATTATATTAATTTTCAAGAAGGAAAACCTAAATAAGAAGCTACATTTTAAATATTAGTTAAGGGATGTGTTTGCAATCTTCAGCATAGACAAAAGGTTAAAATTGACAATATGTATGTATTACATATTTTGAAAGATTTGATTGATTTTCAAGAAGATAAATGTATAAGAAGCTACACTTTTAATATTATTTTGAGGGTACGTTTGCACCCCTCAACCGTGTTGCCAAAGAGCAACACTTCGGCTATCTATTTAAAAAATTGTATTAATGTCTAAGAAGATAAATAAAAATGAAAACTCACGTTTTAAAAATAATTTTGTGGGTGTGTCACACCCCTAAAAACGTCCATTACTCGAATTGAAAGGTAAAGATAAGAAATACAAGTTGAACAACAGGAAAAGAGACGAAGTCATAGAAAAAAGATTAGAAAAAGGTAAAGAATTGATACAAATGGGCTTCGTTGAGACTTTACGTGCTCGAGCAAACAGGAATCGAGAAAAACGATCGTTTCGAACCAATTTATCCGTGATCGATAAACGATCCATCGATGTTCACCAACCACCGGCTAATCCGTCAGCGTGGTTGTTCTCTTTTAGCGGAAACCGAGGGGCTTCTAGCCTCGATTTAGCGTCAGTTTCTCGATATTTCGTCGGCGTGGCGAAAAGCTTTCTATTGGGCTGGTCGAATTGAAAGCAGCTCGACCGGGAAATCTTTCGATATTGCTTCATCGTCCATAAAAATGGCTGTTTACAGCCTCACTCTCCTCCACTCTCTTTACTCTCACCCCTTGATACCGCTTTATCGATAGATAAATCGTCCGACAACCGCCGCGAGCCAGTTTATTTCTCATGCACGCTGTTCAACTGTTGTTTCACCGAGTGAAACTTGTCTGACTTTCCTGTAATTTAACGTTCGAATTGAAAACCATTGGCTTATGGGAACACCTGGTTGTCATGCAATATCAGCTGTTTCTGTCGATTCGATAATAATTCCCTTTCTGTTCTTGAGGACTCTTCAAATTTACATATAGTAAACTTATTAATTATGTTAACAGTTTGTATATATTTAGTTTATTAGGTACATTAATGGTTTTAATTTATTTGGCAAGGTCCAAGTATTTCATGATATATTGCTCTGTGCTGTATGTCACATATGTATACAAGTGATTAATGGAAATTTTTTAAATTGTATAGAGTTTACACCTTGTTATTTTCATAGGTCAAAAGACAGAAATTAATCAGTGTAAACTAGTCCACATCAAATAATTTCATTCTGAATTACATGACTGAATTTTCCTCTGAAGTTCAAAAATATGTAGCCACACACATGTGATCCACATATGAAGTCCTACAGCAGGAGATGAAGAAAACATTTTCGTATTATTTAATTAACTATTAGTAAACTTGAATATCTTTGCTGAAGTATCTCACTCCAAAGATGAACTTATATCAGAAACACAATTAGCATCTATTCATCGAAATTTAAAAACTAAATGTCTAAACAGTTTCAATTACACCCAGTTTGTTAAGCGCTTCTCATTTCATCAATTTAATGATTTCCAATGTCCCTTTGTAAATCATCCGCTACATGGATCGAAGAATCGCATTTGTATCAGACGGGTGTAATCTTCGCATTAGCGATGAGGATGTGGACGCCTGAAGCGTCTTGATACCAGCTCGAGGGAAGACCGAGTAATTGAAGAGTGTCAGTCTGATTTAACCTCCGTCGACTCGTCGTATTATTATAATTTACGACATGCCACCAGTTGTCATGAGATACGAGCAATGAGAATACCGTTCTGACTTCTTCTTGGCAGTACAACGAGTGTCGATACTCGACGATTTATAAACGGGACTAGTTCAAAAGCCAACTTCGCTTTGAATCGGACACACGAATTAATAAATGACTGACAATGGGGAAAAATGGCCGACGAAAATATCTGGCCTAGAATTTGTCGTCTATATTCGTGAATCTTGTAGGTATATTTTCCATGTCCAATTTAAAATTTTTAGATCCCCATATTTTTCTCCATTTGTAAATACGAAAGAATATAGAATTGTAAATTTTCGAACTAAAATGTCTGTCCGGCTGAAATAAATAAATCAATACAAAGCGCTCAAACACATCGTACGATTTATTTGTACAATTAAAACAACTCCTCGCTATATTTATCTATCTCCTCAAATCAAAGCTATAATTTAAATTATCAATCAGGTCGTATATTTGCCTCAAAAAAATATAACATACCAGTTTCGTTTATTTTTTATTTCGTTCGAAGAGAAAAAGAGAGAATATTCGAGTTCCGAGTTGGAATATTTATTCTACCGAGAAAATGTGACGCTTGCATTTCATCAAATAACGTCCGAACGCATCTGTGCGGCGTATTTTATATGTATCATAACGTTCGGTGCAAAGTGTAACGCCGTTAAATTGTAATTCCATTGATGGTGTTTACAAAACTGACGTTTCGAACCGGCGGCCGTGCCACTTTGTACGTCCGCTGATTTAATAAACATTTACGTTTTATTAAATTACTCGTCCGCGGGATATGAGAAGTCAAAAACGCTTGGCGTACGTCAGCGCTCGAAAGTAATTGGAAATTTAATATCGTCACGGTTACGTATTCGCGTCGTACACAAGTTGAAAGGGTTATTAGCGTTCAGGTGGTCCGTGAACTCGTGTATAAATTTAATCTATCATCTATGCCGGACAGACGCGTTTTCTTCCGCAACAAACCGTCACGTTACTCCACAACATTAGTCTACGCTTTTGTATTTATTCCTGGTGCAACGCCGAGAAACGTTCTATCCGTCTCTCTCGGTCAACCTGCTTCCAATGTAATTCATCAACCGATGCCAAGTTCAGTTCGTCTTCTCGAAATTGCATTACGTATTCCATCATGAGCTCGAATTCGATGAAATATCGCGACAAGGAAAACTTCTTCTTCGCGGGGTATAACGCGCTCTTGAATTGAAGATTATGCGAACTGGAGGCTGCAAGAAGGCCAGTTGTTGATCTTCGGTTATTCTTCGTAATACGGATGAGAGTCTACATATTCCTCGTGGTTTTTCTTCCAATTTATTTCGCATTCTTCGGTAAATGTATACTTCACCACGGTATAATGTACTTGTTCTTTATACAGGGTGTCTCACAACTAGAAATGGGGGTAGTTGACGGGATTCTTAATAAAATTTCCCTTTGCAGAAATCGGGTTTGAAGCTTCGTTTTTGAGTTATTCAGGAAAAACACCAATCATAACGCGAGGAATTAAAAATGAATAAAGTTAAAATGGAATTCATAATGTTACTTTTTTATAAAATGATTCATTTATTGAAATTCGATGAATAACTTTAATGTATTTATGAAAATTTTTCGGTGTCTCTAGTGTGGAATTTGAGCGATTTTTAAAGTTGATGTGCGAAAGGTCGCGAATTTGGTTGCCCACCTAACATTTTAATCGACGCCCTGGGGCGCCGAGACTGATTTATGGGGCCGCCGGATGCCACGAAATAATTCAATACAGAGGTTTCTAAAATGTGGCTACCGATTCACTAGTGAAGGCGTGAAAAATTACCAATAATACATTTCTAGGATGGGACTCGAATTCTATAAAATTTCAGAATTTTATTAAGGTTCAGAACTTTGAAATTTGTTGAACTTTGAGGTATTGAGGTTATGAAACGGACTTAAACTTTAACTTTACTGTATTAATTAATTTTTTTATTTCACTCTATTGACAATGTAACTTTTGTTAAATATAATCAATAGGCGTCTAGTCTTCTCAACATAAAATATTTGTTCAAATTATAATTTGTATATTTTTAATCAAATAATGTTCAGAGGTTTTGATTACTTTTCATTTTCATAAGGAAAAAAGATTTGATTAGTACAATAATTAGCCTAAAAGTTCGACTGAATACAAATAAGAAAATGTAAAAGAAAGCTTTGAATTTAGCATAAAAAGAACTGTCTTACGGGATGACCTAACACAATTCCGCAAGAGCCGTAACGAGAATAGTTTCGCATAAAAGTGATTTTATCACAGCGAAAAAAACAGCTGAGCCACGGTTCAAAATCATGTTGGATGAAATTTCATCCAGAGGATTGCGATCGTCATACGTCTGAAGAAATGAAACAGGAAACTGTCCGCGTTTCGTTTCGTTCTCCCTTTAAAAAGCCATCATCAAAATCCGCGAAACAATTTCGTCGTCGAGGCGGGATTAAAAACGAAGGAAGAACCTCGTATTTCCTTCGAACACGGGCAAATTAAATTCTCCTTCTTCCGGTCCTCGGGTTCCTGTGTCCGCTAAAGCGACGCCATTATTTCGAACGTATTAATTCGCACGACCGGAAACGCGCACGATGGAAATCCAACAGCGTTGTTTGCGTTCTTGATCCACGAGGAAAACAGTGTTCTATTAAATATACGACAAATTACGCGTTCTTCGTAGACCACCGGTGAATCTGTGTTCGGTATGGAAGTAACGGAATCGCGGTTTCAAAGGGAGAGTTACGGTTCGTTACGTTTAATGAAACGTCAGAAGCTCGACTGGGAGCTCGGACAGAGAGAAAAGTTGTAAAGGATATCGTCTTTTATTTCCATATTCAATGATTCTATTCTCGAGAGTGTGCCGCAGTGACCATTCGACTGCTAGAATTTTATTTCCTTTAAAACTCGGAAACAAAAATTAACTTCATTTTCTTTCCGTTTCTTTATAAAATTTCGCACCTACGTGATTAATATATTGAACTGCTCAATAATTAGATAAATTGTTTCTATAAAATTTATTTGTACAAAATTGTATACCAGTAATTGTTCTTTAGTTGCATTCTCTTGCTAATATATTAATATAATTTTTTTTATTTTTTGAAAGAACTCATTGTAACTTAATGCAACAAAATAAAATACAATAAAATACATAGAAGTTCAAAAATGTTTCTCCTCCCAAAATAAAAAAATCATGCAAAGTATGATTATCTAATATTTTAGTAGATGAAACAGGATGAAATTTGGTGCTGAAAGTTTATTTCCTCATTTTCACTCAAATCGATATTTACCGAATTATTAACAATTTAAATTGGCTGCGGTGTTGTTTCCCTTAAAACCAAAATGCAGTATACGATTCTCGGCGCCGGTGCCATCCAGACCACACCGTGTCCGAATGATTGATTTACGAATTCGGTTTACCTTTGTTTGAGGTTTGCTTCGTGTATCTGGTTCAGAACGTGTTGAATTAAATCCTTGTTACATTAAATCACCGATTATTACCGGACACTTCATACGAGTATTAAAAGCTACATTTATTGTACTTTTTATGATGTAAATATTATTTTATACGTATACAGAGATGTATGACAATATACACATATAGAAATTCTACATGTGTACAAATTTATGACGATATGTATATGCAAAAATTCTACATATGTAAAAATCTGTGACGATATACGTATGTGTGTGAAAATTTTACATATGTAAAAATTTATGACGATATGCATATGCAAAAATTCTACATATGTAAAAATCCTACCTGTACAAAAATCTATAACACGCAATATATCAAAATATGTTTCCTCACAAACAATGCGTTGTAGAACACAGATTGCAATCATCAAGTCTTACAACTGCCGATGAAATAAAAGTCCTATTAACAAAACGATGTCAGTCCGTGTTTACCTAACAAAATGCCGATTAGGTCGTTTCGATGATCCATTTTCACGTCTGTTATTTCACGTTTCTCACGTTGGACAACTGCCAAATTTTTTCTGTATATCGACTCAAGGAAACGATTTTAGTCGTCCGTTCACGTGACACGTGCATATCGAAAGTGAATCCCGTATGACATTTGCTAAACAAATTTTTGGCAGGTATTATGTATCTACATTTTCGATTTCGCTTCCTGTTTCGTGTGTTTTGTTGCGTAACCATTTAATTCTATTCGTGGACGAAACAATTTCGTCGATTCCGTCAGAGTTTCGCGTTTCGTCAGAGATATGTTTCGAAGGTGTGCATTTGTCGATCTTAATTGGATTAAAATTTATGTATCTTGAAATTGAAGTTTAGAGACACTCGAGTAATTTAAATTTAAATTTATGGAAATTGAAATTGAAGTTAAAAGACAGTCATGTAATTTAAATGTGAAATTGAGTTCTTAATTAAAATATAGGTAACTAGAATTTTATTATAACATTGATTACTTGTGTGGGTTTTAGAACTGTTTTGAAATTAAATGCTATTTTGTGTAATTCAACATGTTTTTTCAATTCAACATTTTTATCTGTTTTATTAGATGAAAAGTTTTGAATTCAAATATTGTGATTTACTGTTTAATAAATTTTTCGCCCAATCAACAGAACAAAAATTAAAAAAAGATTTATTGAAAACGAACGAAATATTTTGAAGAATAATTTTGTTATAGTCGAAGCGAGTTAATTGAAGGACTTAATTTGTCAGCCGAATTACTCCAAGTTAAATAAGACATCGAAGGTGTACCTAATTAATTTCAGGCGCGATAGGTCATTGTAAGCTGCAGATATTTAATGAAGTTTCCCAAGATCCCGAAACTACCACAAAAGTCGCTCGACGAAAAGCATTCTCGCCGAGAAAATGGCGGCGAGAGGGTGCCAGCAACTAAACGCTTCATCGGGAAAATAGTAACGGTTTCGACGAGTAATTGGAAAACTTCCGGTGATGTGTAAGTTGACGGAAATTGCGAACAAAGGTTCTTTCGAGTTCGATATCGGAGACATTGAACCCCTCGACGCTGTTCTTACTTCGATAAGTCGACGATAAATCATGGTTTTCACAAATTGTAGTTCCCGATAAAATTGTGTTATTGGTAATATGGTAGCACGATTGTATAATAGTGTAATATAATAATATAATGGTAGATTAATATATTAGTATATAATATAATAGTGCAATAGTAAAATAATATGACGTAATAGTATAATAATGTAATACAATTGTATAAAATTAAAATAGTATAATATAACAGTATAATAATATAATAAAATAGTTATTATGTAATACAATAAAATAGTATAATATCAGTTGTAATACATACAATAGAATACCTATTTAAATTACAGAAAATGAATCACTGTACCTCATCTTAAATTATACAGTTATTATTAGACGTATCTAACAAATTATTATTTTTAAATAATACTCTCTAGTAACATTTTCAATATAATTACATTACATTTCTCTGTCCTTATTTTTTAACAAATTTTTCAACGTCTCCAGTCATACATGAAAAATTTTTAATATCTTCAAACTTTCCTCCATTTTCAAATCTACTTTATTTTACCACAAACTAAAGTTACAAATAACAGTACATAAAATAAAGAGTTCAGTCTACGATCAGGTTAATATCTGAGAATGTTCAGCCTCGACTCGAATATTTAACATCGTTCACTTCCATTTCTCGCGCCGTTTAAATTATTTACATCTTACGAAGGAAGTTCCATCTTCTTTATGATACTTTTTACCATCTGTCTTATGACGGTTTACACAAAAGAAAAGAATTACTAGAAGAAATGAATTATGCAATTTCACTGAAAATTTTCGAATTTAAAATTTTAACGAAGTATCGTAATTTATGAACTAGCTTGATTTAGTAGAGACGGGTCCGTGCAATCTATTGCTGCGCTCTTCAGATTTTATTAATCAAGAACGAATCCATGACCATAAATTGTCCCACTCAAGTTGTAGCCACTTCAACCAACATCGCTACTGTTGCGTCGTTTTGCATCACTCGGTTAATACGTGTATATAACCGCATGTGAATCAATGCCTATTATCATCGTTTATTTTTAAAACAACACGTCATCGAATCATCACGTTATCATTCGGACTGCATTCCTTTCAGATGGAAATTTTAGACGTTCAAATTTTTACGAATATATTTTTCAATTACCGTCTTCATATTTTCTGGATTATTTCATTTAAATATTTATATTTTTAAGAGTGTATGTGTTTAGATCTATGAAGTCCTAAAGTTCTCAAACACGGTGCAAACTTCTCTAATCCTTAATTTCCTGAATTAACCAAATCCTCAAATTTTCAGGAACTTACTAAACTTCCCAAATATGTGAACTCTTTGGTAACTAAGTTCCTATGTTTCTAAAGATCTCATTTTTTGCTTCGAAAATTCTTTAGTTGGATAATCATCAAATTTCCAAATTTCTAAATCTTCAGAAAATTCTCATAAACTTCTTAAAGTTCCTGAACTTCACAAATGTTTAAATTCATAAATTTGCCAAATACCTAAATTGCCAAACTCCCAAATTTCCAAATCCTTCAGTGACCAAGCTCCTATATTTCTAAATTTCTAAGATTTAAATTTCAGAATTCCTTAACTTGTAAATTAGGAATTATCAAATTTCCAAATCTCCTAATTTTCAATTCTCTCAACTTCCAAGCTTCTCAAATCCCTAAATTCCCATATTTTCCAAATCCCCAATATCTGAATTTTACAAACACCTAAACTCACAAACTCCCCAAATACCTAAATTCCCAAACTCCTTAAACTTCCAAACCCTACAGTACCCAACTCCACATATTTCTAAAGTTCCTTAATATCTAAAAGCTAAAATTTCCCAATTTCCAAATCTATAAATCCCCAAATTCCCAAGCCTCCTCCAATTCCCAACAGAATTTTCATTTCCCTCTGACACCATGTTCTTCCATCTCTCATAATTTTTCCTCCATATTAATGTTAACTCATCCATGTCAACTTGGTCTACAAATATTCCATCATGTTCCACCTAAACGAAATCGTTCGGCTCGAGTTTCGTGCATGAGCGAGAAAGAGTATCGTGGCCATCTCAACGATTCATGGTGCTCTGCCAATTTCTCGGGCACCTTGCACACGCTTGCCTTTTAGTTCGGGCTATTTATTTTACAGAACAACGGGGCGAGAGTTTAATTAATAGTAAGAGAAAGCCCACCGGTGGAACAAGAGATTGGAACACCCTTAGCTCGGTGTCGCGGAGAATCTGTGTATAAATAGAAGCACGAGCACTATTCTCTGGAGATTCGGGACATTTTCCGTTGGAAGCGAAGGCTTAAAGTTGCCGTGTCGCTCTAAACTGCTATTTTTATTGTTCTACTCTTCTCGCTCGCCCTTTCTGCCTTACAAACCGCTTTGGAGTCTTAGAGGGCGTAATGATGTGAAAGCGAGCTGAAAATCGTGGCACGGATTTTTCTTTTGAATATTAATTCAATTATTATGGTTTTTTATTATGATAAAACGGTTTTTGTTATTTGGATAAATATTTCTGAACTAATTTTTATTTAATTGTATGCAAATATAATTATTGTATAATTATTGCAAATGTAATTATAAGTTTAAGTATTCGTGTTACTGTACTTATATGTGCATAAACAGATGAATGACTTAAATATTTAGGAAATAATTCATTTTTTGTATTAAGTCTTGTAGCAAATTACAGGACCATTTGTAATTGATTTGCTTTACCCTACCTTTTATGTAATGAAACTTTGAATTAGTTTAGTGCTTGCACTTACATAATGTGCTTCGAAATCAGTCATCGCTTGCCACAACTGGCGGCCATTTTGTATTGAGACGATTGACGAAAGAAGTAGCCATTCTCTTTAAACTTCAAGCTTCAAATTAATATACCATAAGCCTTATTTTAAATATCTGAAACCTTGATGACTTTTGTGTCATCAAATAATGTACAACCTCTTATATTTATATTATTTTAAAAAATAACTTGCGTCATTTAATATATAATACTACAATAATCCCTATCTATGTATCAACAATATAATATCGATCTACACAGATGATTTCGATCATCAACAAAATCAGCCAACAGGAGCTCAATGTTTGATTACAATCTCGATCTCCAATATCCTGTGCTATCAAAGCAGTGACATAGAAATTATTGTCAAACTCGTAATCAATCAATTACTGTTTGAGTAATTTCTATTGTAAGAGAAAGCGTCTATAGTACAACCATAATTCGCAGGAGATTCAACAGTATTGCACAATAGATCGAGTATAGCCACGGCAGTAGTGAAAATTGATTTCAATGCAGACAATTGATCCACGAGATCAGCTGTGTTTGCGGAGTCACCATTGTTGTCGTTTCTGCCGGCAAATATTGACCGTCGCTAACAAGACAGCGACATTCGAACATTTCATGAACAGACGTTCTTCCGTCACGGTTTTCAAACGTTCGTTTCAGTGGTCGATCAGTGTGCACGCTGCGAATTTGATTTCATAAAAACTCGACAGGTCGCCATTGCTTTCGTGCGCTCTGAATCGCTTTGTTTCGGTATATTAACTCTCTGTGCTGATGAAACACCGTCCATTTCATCATACTGATTTCTATGACTCTGTTTTTGCACTTCTTCTAAACATATTTAGAATAGTTTGTGCTGGAGTGACTCAGATTTAGGACACAGCAATTTAATATTATTTAAACGTGAACAAAATGTTTAAGGTGTTTGATATTGGAATTCAAATTTTAAATAGAATAATAAGTTTTAGAGTAATTTCAATTAAGAATAATTTTTTTTTAAGACAGTTAACATTGGTAGAATGTGAATATTAAATATTTAAATTAGTTTTTATAAAACTAATATGAGGCAACCATTTATATTTAGGATAATATTTCACATTGTCGACCACAATGAAAAGTGACATACTCAAACACAATATAATACAAATTATTAAAAATATACATATAGTAAATTTTTTAATTTCATCCTGAAATGTGTTAGCTGTGTGATGTGTATATTATTAGCTCAATTTTAAATTCAATTTTAAATTTCAATTTTAATTTTCTTTTTTGCTTACTTTATCTTTCATGCTACATAATTAATTAATCTTGGAAATCTACTCGAAGAGTTCCCCGAAAAGCACTATAACAACCGGAAGACATTAAGTGCACAAGATAATCGTACCCAACTATCAATAAACCTAAGCGAAACAATTTTACAAAAGTCAGCAAACATGGCTAAAGTACCCAGAACATCGTGTCACGCTTTTCTCGCTGACCTCGAGAATTCTCGCAGGCTGAAGGGCACCCAAGTTCTGCAATTTTTCCAAACAAAAAATCCAGATGCTTGTGTGTACCAACGTCGGTGGAAAAAAGAAAGTCGAAGCGATGTCTACGAGTCCGTTTAAATATAGCCGCGAGGTCTTCGTCCATGCTCCCTCTGGAGTATTCACGCGTATATTCCCTTAGACTGCACGACCAGAGAAAACCGGAGAAAGGAGCGAAAGATAAAGAAAAGTAGGAGAGAACATTTTCTGGACCGCTAGGATACTTTCGGTCAATTGGATGAAGGAAAGAAAAACGGAGCTTGTTGAAGGAAGTTTATTCGATTTGACGATTAATCGATTTCATGTACTTGGGAGTTTTTGTTGGCAGGCTTATAATAAGTCTATCTTTAAATTTTACAAAGACATTTTTAAGGAAGAAATTGTTTGTAAGGAAGTATAAGGCAGAAAGTTGATGGAGATGGGTTATTGTAAATTATTAATTTGCCAATAAGATATTAATTTTATTGGTTTATTAATATGGCGGCATGAGGATCTTTAGAATTTCACGAAGTCGAAAAGTGCATGACATTATTGGTGTTTACAACAAGGCTTTATAACATTTTCTATAATTTTAAAATTCTAGAATTCCTTGACTTCAAATTTCCAGAGATCCACCTTCTTAAAGTTACAAAATTTCAAAGTGTTCATATTCTAAAATACAAAAATTCCAAACTCTTAATGTCTCAAACTCCAAAGCCTCCAAAATGCCAAATGTGTTCAAAACCCACTCTACATCGATCCAAAAAATCAAAAACCCAAATAAAAGTTTCAAAAATTCAACCTTCCACCTTTCTAAACATTCAAACCGCCAAAGTCTCTAAAGTAAAAAAATTCCAAACTCAAAGTTCAACCCTCAAAAGTTCAAATTTGCAAAGTGACAAATAAATTCGCCAAGTGAGCAAATAAAAGCGATAAATAATTGTAGGAATTGGCTAGCTATCAGAGAACAAGCCCATCAATCCGATAAATCTTAATAACGAAGCGATACCCCCGGAATAGCCTAAGCGCAAGCTCGTTTACCCGTTTAAACAGCTTGCAACAAATTGCACGTTAATACTGGCAGTAGTGGCTCGTGATAAAAGCAACATCGCGATAATGCCCGGGCTTTTCATTGCGCTATGCCGCGACAATAAATTATGTTCGCCGAGAGGCGTGCCAGTATTTGGCCACTGCATTGTGCTCATGTTGTGGACGTCGACGATGCATAACCGACTAACGAATCGAGCCGCATCCACATTTGATGCTTCGACGCTGCCATCGGATACAGGTGTTTCCGATAGCAGAATCGTGCTTCGATCCGATCACACATTTCACCCTCTCTGGAATTTACACGAAACATGCTTAGTGCAATCATGCGGAAAATATTTCGGCTCGCGTTCAAACGATCTACCGGGTTCCAGCAGTTTAATGCGCTTACCGGTGGGACGCATCATCTTCGAGATATGGTATAATTGACTAGTGTGGCGTTATTGTGATTTGGGGCGTGAAGTTTTGGGTGAAATTTGAGACTTATGAGGGTAGGGAAATTATAAGGTAGTGTGGTTGATTGGTGGTTGGTTTTGGTTATTAGGTACAGTTTGGGTAATTGGAGATTTGGGTTTATGAGGTTTGGGAATTTGAAGGATTTAGGGGGCAAGAATTTGGCAAGAATCTTGCAGTAATTTATTTATGCAATAATACATGAATTTACAGTAAAACTCATATATTTTCAATCATAATATGCAATACATATAATATACATCTAATACATAATTTAATAATCCACTTGCACCTTGTACATAAATTTAAATCAAACAATCAACCCTGCAAATCAAATCTTCCATACAAACGTTTCCATTTAAACTTATCCACTCCAAAAATACACAAAACACATGAAATTCGAATGTCACGAGAAATTCTACGAATCTGTCGATAAAACGCTCATTCGCGTGAACGCAAATATTCCTAGACGCGTAAGGGGAGAAGATAAACGAATTTTGCAGCGAGAATATTGAAACGATGAGGGAAGCTCGTGTTCTGTCAATTTAGAAACGTCTGCAGCCGATGCATAGTAGCGTCGGAGGAAGCACGGATGCATATGCATTTCTAGTTGACGTTCCTCGAAGGGGTTGCGCGAACGTCGAGAGGGTAAGAGGAGAACGCTCAATTAAATCGCGCCGCGAAAACGTTTTGCTGTGGCAGCAACTCGTCTTGAAATATTCAGAAGAGCCGTTAAATCTTTTTCTCTATCGTTCTATCCTCGTTAGAATCCTTCTAATGCTTAATACGTAGACTGTTTCGAACAGGCAACTCGTTCATTTTGAAGGTACTTATTAACTGTTCATTAGGTTGTGCTGCAAAATTGTAAGTTTAGGTATTTTTTACAATATTGATATTATAACATAATGTAATTAACAAGATTATTGAAAATTTTGTTACTTTTTGGAATTGTAGTTTTTGCAGGAGTTTATAAAAAAAATTAGTATATTTGATTGTTCTTTGCAGTATTGTATCAAATTTAAAAAATTAAAAAATTTAAGAGATTTTAGAAATTTTAGGAATTTTAGAAATTTTACAAATTGTAGAAATTTTATTAATTGTAGAAATTGTAGAAATTTTAAAAATTCTAGGAATAAATACAATTATAACGATATATTCTCTAAATCAATTTTAATATGTAAAACACATGTTCTATCAATTTTTTGCTTAATAAAAATATCAAAATTATTTCTCATTTTTTATAGTTTCAATTTTTCCCTTCACCCCTTAAAAACATTTGAAATGTACAATAACGCAAAATTTTCGAATAAAACATGGTTATTTATTGTCACGTTATGTTACCGTTATTCATACAAATTCAGAAATATATATTTTTGTTCTCAATTGGAATAATCATACTACAAAGGATTAACGAGCGACGTGTTCATGATTTTTCCAAATATTTTCGTTCTCTTTTTTCGTTTTTTTTTTAGTAGTCGATTTTATTCGCTGATGACGGGTCTGAAATTGCTCGAAGCAAACGGGTGGATGTGATCGTGTATACTATTTTTACTGTCAGTTCTGTACTGATATTACCAGAATTTCGCGTTTTAACGCTCGAATTTCCTTGCCACCCCCTCCTCCAGAGATTCGTGAAATTTATCGCCATTCGACGGGTGAGAAGACTGTTTCTTGGAAAGCACGGTCTAAATGTGTTCTCTTTGTCATTTCTGGTACCTTGAATGCAGGGACTTTCTGCAGAGGACTCCTTTTTGAATCCCTAATAATTTATCTGTAGTAAAGAAGCATAATATACTTCATAAAAATGCAAAAACAATAAAGAAAATAAATAAATATTAATGTCTTATGAATTTAAAATTTGTACATTCATAGATTTAAAATTAAAAGTAAGTCAATTATTAAATATTCAAATAAACTTCAAACTTCAACTTCGTTTGAAAATTTATAGTTTCACAAACTTACAAACTTCTAAACTATTAAGTTTGAAAATTTTTAGACACATACATGAAAAAGTTTGTAATGTATAAAATGTGCAAACTTCTAAATTTTCAAGTTTGAATATTTCATAGACTACAAATTAAAAAATCTATAAATTCGCAAATTTCTAAATTCCTACATTTTTAACCTCAAATATTTTGCAGGACATAAATGAACAAATTTATGATTTATAAAACTACCAAACTCCAACTATATCCTCCTACTTATTTCATCTTTTATCTTCCTGCAAATGATACACATTTCCGTTGCATTCGAATGCACCCGTATATCAAATCACCCCATCTTTAATATACATTTCGTAAGTTCCGGAACGTAAGGGATTGAAATTAATTCCGTCGAATGTTTGCGGAAGTTGGCGTGGTTTCGAATTTCGAGGGATGATCCCGGAGGATGTGTCAGTTTACCGGAAGTTCACCGTCACGATGTCACGGTACGACCTTAAAGAGCAACTTGTTCGATTTCACGTCTAGGAAGTGGAACGCAAACACGTTGTGTCCTGGCTAAATTTATCGTCACCACGTCGACGTACCTAGCGTCGTTTACTTGCGTCGTTACACAGAGATGCTCTCTGTTCGACGAAATTGTCGTTATTACGTAAAATAATTCCACTGAAGTCATCGTACGCGATTAAATGTCAGCCTTAAATAAGAAAGTTGACGATCGAATCGTATGCTGTGAATAGGCACCGTTCGAATCGGGACAGGTGCCTCGAATTTCTTTCTCTGGAAATAGATTATCTATGCAAATTATATGTCTTAACCTGTTAACTATGAAAGTTGTACATATACAACCACTTACGTTCACTAATATATCCTACAGTCTCTTAAGTTACTTTTGATGTCAAAGGTTCATGTTTAAAATGAAGTGACATTTTATATGTGTATTCTTCAATCTGACATTTCATCCATCACAAATTTATTTGAACTCTTTATTGAATAATTTAACTCCTTGTGCATGATATAAAATCGTACCTACTAAACAAATGTTTGCTGTTAACAAAATTTATTGTAGAAAAATATAATGAGAATTAGTAAGAGTTTGAGAAAATACTAGCTCATTTAATTTTGACAATACTCAATAATTTATCCCTGACAAAATATATTCAGCAAGATCTGCATCTATTTTAAAAATAATCAATCAAAATTTAAATTTGAAATTCAAGTTTGAGAATATAACTTTCAAGTCTGTAAATATAATTTACAATCCATATTTGTCCCATTTTTCTAAATCATATGACAAGTGTATATCAATCTAATGGGTAAGATAATGAACTCAAACATTATTCGACACAATACATCGCACATTAAGATTCATCCGTCCACAGAAATCCTTTACGTTTCAACCGAAGCAACACAAGATACCGTACACCCGCGAACCAACCCCCAACGCAGCAGTCTCTAAAAAATCCAACTGGAGGCAAAACTGCTTGTTCCCTAGAAAGCTTTCTTAAAGCTGCTTGAAGTGGCTGGGGATATCTTTTATCAGGCTTCGTCGTGAAAATTCTACGAAAAAAACTCGACACCTGTTAAGGGGCCTCTGAAACTCGACACCCCATACGTTGACAAACTTCGTTCACCCCTTTTTGTAATTAAGCTTGTGTGATTATCGGATGGATACGACATTCAGTGGGGAAATTTAAGTAATCTTTATTTGATATGTTATGGTAGATATTTAAATATTTAATTTTGTATAGAGAGGGCAGTTAATTTTTGGAGGGTAGTTTTTTAAGAATTATAGGTTATATTTAGGTTTAAAATTATAGGTCATATTTAGGTTTAGAATTATTGGTTATATTTAGTTTTGTATGATATCAGTGTAATTATGTTAAATTAATAAATTTAGAATTTTTCAGGTTCTTCATGTTATAGTGTAATTGTGGAACAAGAATGTAGTAAAATATACAGGGTGTCTCACAACTCGTGTAACTCCCAGGGGTGGTAGAGGACGCAATTCTGAATAAGATTTTCCTTTGCGAAAATGGGGTGTAAAGCTTGGTTTTTGAATTATTAAGCAAAAACACGGACCAATCAGAGCGCGGGGGTTTCGCCCAGTCGGCCATAATGCTCGAAGGCGAGGCTCTCGCGACTGCGCGCCGCGATTGGCGCCGAATCCTCGCGCTCTGATTGGTCCGTGTTTTCCTTTAATAACTCAAAAACGAAGCTTCAAACCACATTTTTGCAAAGGGAAATCTTGCTTAGAATCGCGTCCTCTATCAGCCCTTTCCAAGAGCTACGCGAGTTGTGAGACACCCTGTATAGCATATGTATAATACTGCAGAAATACAAAACTTTACGTACACATATGTATGCCATACGTAGCATATGCATACTGAAACATATTGTGGAATTATAGAACTAGAATATTGTAGAATACATAGTAGAACCATCGACTTAAATACAGTAAAATATACAGAAAAATTGTAGAACTAAAATACAATAGAACTATAATTAAAATTCAGTAAAACTACAAAAATAATGACTATATACTAAAACTATAAAACTTGAATATGACAAAAGAATATGATATTACCTACCTAGAGCTAATACAAACCTAGAATATACTAAACTCCACGAAACTACCTGCTAAACTTTAATGAAACAAAACCGGAAAACCACAGAACTCGAAATACGAACAAAGCAAACGTCAGTACGTAACAGTCTTTCGTTGACCGAAAGAGAAATTTCACAACGCCCGTATTTTCGCAGATCCGATGATTCATATAACACCTCGGGTGGTTACAAAATTATTCCCCCTCATATTAGCAAGCATCGCAGCTCGTTATTTCAAAGCGATAGTTTGGCCCAGTTTGCGAGACACCCTGTATACACCGTGTCTGGTGGATCAGTGTGGGAGCGCATATTCGTGGCATAGGCAGAGGAAAGGTTTACACGAGCACATCGCCGCCAGGCAGACGTCGTCTGGGAAAGGCCCAGCTAATTTTGCTGGCCACGGCAAAGCGACCTGAGGCCGATGTATGAACGCGTTTCCAAGAGATGCATACCCAGAATTCGTGCTGCTGGCTGCCGAGTCCGAGCTCCTTTGGTAAATGTTTACCTCCGACCCCTCTCAAGCCTGTCGATCTATGTATTATTATCGGACCAGTTCACTGGCATTTCAACGTTCGACACTGTCTGACCATCGACCGCCCCTTATCTACTCTTCTACCTAGTTACTCTTCTCGGAACTCGGGTGGAATATTCGCGTTTAGCTCTCTTTTTGATTATACGCTATTTGTGAGCTTTCTTCGGTGGTTCTGGTGCAAGATGAAGCTGTTCGCAATTGGAGTACGATGTGTGTTAAAAAGCTCTAAATTGGGAATGTTAGAAATTAGCAATTTTTAGTTAAGGAAAGATTTTAGGATCTTTAAGATAGATGGAAATATTCTGGACTTCAAATTGGGAACTCTATATTTTTTAATTTTTCAAGTGTTAAAAGTACCATTGATAATTTTACACATTCTTGAGAAGTCAAGTATTTAAATTAGTTAACGTAGTCAAATTGTTAAATTGACAGACTGTCAAGTTTTTAAAATTTTAATTTATTGTACTGACAAGTTTTTTAAATTTTAAGTTGTGAAACCATTAACTTGTTATATTGTCAAATTTCTAAAATTGTAATTCTTCATACTGAGAAGTTTTTGAAATTTTAAATTAAGAAACCATTAAATTGTCATATTGTCAAATTATCAAAATTGTAATTTTTCATACTGACACGTTTTTTAAATTTTAAGCTAAGAAACCAGTAAATTGTCATATTATCAAATTTTCAAAATTGTAATTTTTCATAGTGACAAGTTTTTTAAATTTCAACTTGACAAACCATTAAATTGTCATATTATCAAATTTTCAAAATTTGTAATTTTTCATAGTGACAAGTTTTTTAACTTTTACGTTGGTAAACCATTAAATTGTCATATTGACAAATTTCCAAAATTGTAATTTTTCATACTGATAAGTTTTTAAAATTTCAAGTTGAGAAACCATTAAATTGTTATATTGTTAAATTTTCAAAATTGTAATTTTTCATAGTGACACGTTTTTGTAATTTTAAGTTGAGGAACCATTAAATTGTCATATTGTAAAATTTTCAAAATTGTAATTTTTCATACTGATATGTTTTTTTATATTTGAACTTGACAAACCATTAAATGGTCATATTGTCAAATTCTTTTAATTTTAATTTGTCATACTGACATGTTTTTTAAATTGCAACTCTACAAACCATTAAATTGTCACATTGTAAAATTCTTTTAATTTTAATTTGTCATACTGACATGTTTTTTAAATTGCAACTCTACAAACCATTAAATTGTTACATTGTCAAATTCTTTTAATTTTAATTTATCATACTGACATGTTTTTAAATTTCAAGTTTTAAACCACAGCAGAAGGTGTGACCATATCAGTATCACGAAGTCAATAAGTTTTCAAATAGATCGTTAAAAGCTATCAAGAACAACGAGCATTAAGGGGTTAATAATATCCACGCCATGCGTAATAGATATACGTATATCAAAGATCATCTCGCTGGTTCTTTAAACAGGTCATCGAGAAGCATGAGTACATTTAAACTCGCGATCGAGCAGCAGACTTGTCGACTTTTAAACAGGCGTAAACTATTATGTCCGAGGAGTGAACACCGTAAGATTCGTTATCGGTGTCCACTCGTTAGACGGTCATTTTTCGCGATAACGCGGAACACCGTCAGCCATTCAGCGTGCTTTTCGCATTCCAGATGCTAGATAGCCCTAGTGTTATTTTGCTGGTCGTTGCATACGAATGCAAATCGTTATGCTTCAACTTTGTGCATCTCGGCAACACGTGGTCAGAAATCGCGGCCATCTCTGAGCATTGATGCCATACAGCGAGCTGAAACTGTCTTTAATGGTGACAACGACCTTTTTAATGAGGATGTGAAAAATGAAACACGAAGTGGTAGATTTGATTCTTGGGAATTGTTTGAACATTTAAAATATTACAAATTTGTACTTAAATAATAATACAGGTTGTGTCTGTAACTTTAACTTTGTCACGATAATTAAATTACATAATTATAAGGAATTTTTCCAAAAATTCCTCCTTTGATGAACACGTGATATTAAAAGTTGCATCGTTATTGTTATTCAATCTCGCGTAAGTAGTGGAATCCTCACCTACAATTACGCCGTAAAACCAGCGCTTCCTTGATGCACCATTAATTCCATTATTTTGATATTAACGAAAATGCGGCGTTTAATGAAGGGAAGTTTCCAACAAATTTCGCCTCCTCGCGTTACACGACGGTTTGATCGTTGCACCTCTCGCTTAATCTGTACGCAAGTCCGGCTGGTGTAATTATGCAATGTAAATGAGGTCCATTAGCGTTATCGTTCGAAAGGCTGCGAGCGCACGCGAGCTTCTGTTTCATGGCGGATCGAGCTGCAGTGTTTACAAAATAGTGAGAGTTTAAGAGCACCACTCGACAAGCGACGCCGATGACGCGATTTCCCCTTGCCACATAGTTTCTTTCAACGCGGAGATCGTTCACACGTGTTACGTATATTCGTGCTCGAACGATCGAGCACACTGGCCTTGCTCAACGAAATCGTTAAGATCGTAACACGCTCGTTGTTAACCCTTTTTGAATGAAGCTAATTAGTTCGCGTTGTTGCACCTTGGTTAAGGAAGATTTATTTTACAATTTGCATACATTTTTCATTTTTAAGAGGAAAGTTATTTTACTTTAGGTTTGATATTAAGTCTGATTTTATTTTGCAGGTTATGGTCAGTTGGATCATTTTAAATCACGGTGTATGAAATTAGAGTAAGTTAGGTTACATTAGATTAATTTAGAATTGGTTAAGTTGAATTAGGTTATGTCATAAGATTATGTTGAATAAGATTACGTTTGTTATGTAAGGTTATGTTACATTAGAGTAGGTTTGGTTAAGTTAGGTTAGAATTATATCGATTCAGATGAGGTTTGGTTAAGTTACATTAAGCTAGACATATGTAATGTTTGATCAGATTAGGAAGATTATGTTAACATCAGATTATTTTATGTTAAATTTAATTCAATTCAGATTAGGTTCAGTTAAGTTACATTCAATGAAGCATATGTAATGTTTGATCAGATTAGGAAGATTATGTTAACTTCAGATTATTTTATGTTAAATTTGATTCAATTCAGATTAGGTTCAGTTAAGTTACATTCAATGAAGCATATGTTATGTTTGATCAAACTAGGAAGATTATGTCAACATCAACTTATATTATGTTAGATCAAATTAAATTAAATTTCCTCAAATTATATCAGCTCCATATTTGAGACCTCCAAATAACATAACACTAAATCGTTCCACAGAATTAAATCCCAACTCCAATTTACCTATTCAATTTTCAACACACCCAAAATGCATTTTCCCCTTTTCTACAAACTAAAAACGTGCTAAAATTCATCAGCCGTCCACTGACACCGCGAAACACCAATTATAAGTTGGCGAAGCGGCGTCGGTTTAATGAAGAACGTCGTGCCGTGTAAACAATAGTTCCGTCGTCTACCTGGACGAAACGAACGGTCCCAATTAACCAATGGAGAACGTCGTTTCAGCGTATCTCCAGCCTCTGATTGCGTGCTTGATTAAATCTTCGGTTTTCGACGTGCCTAGCGAACGAAACATCCCTAACCTCTTCCATAGACGTAACTATACATATAGAAACCAGATTGAATCTGAATTCTATTGGGTAGAGGATTTTTTGCATGTGGAGGTCTAGTGTGTGATATAATGTATGATGATATGATGGTGAGGATACATGAGGAGTATCATGCATGATGATATTAGATTGCATTTTCGTAGGGATATCTAACATGTGGAGGTATGTGTAAATATTCGAAATACTTGAGATACAATGTATGAAGATGTAGATGTGGTGAAACGTGCAGAAGTACGATGTGTGGATCTACCATGTGTGATGCTGCAATGCGTAGGTATACGTAACAGGGATAGTCCAACGTAATAGTACAACGGTTAGGGATATAATACGTAAACGTACTCAACCCGTGGAGTACCACGCGTGATAGTGCAACGTGTGGTAATTCTATGAGTGGAGAGATACTATGCGTCACTATACAGCGCATAAGAATACCCAATGCATGGAGTTACCACACGTGGATACACCACGCATAACAGTACAGCGCACAGTAATCTGACGCGTAGATACACAGTGCTTGGATAAACCACGTGTGGTAATGCAACGCACAGTAATGCAGCGCGTGACGGTACAACACATGAGAGTATGCAACGTGTGGAAATCCAGTGCGTGACAATACAAGACGTGATCTACATGGAGGTATATGAAGCTTAGAAATACCACGTGTAGCGTTACTACACAACGCGTAGTGTTCGTAACAATACAATATCCAACGCATGACAACATAATCGCAGCTGCACTAAAACTCCCAACAACTCGAACTTACGTAGCTCCTATAAGACGCCATGCTTCGAAGAGCCTCCCCACCTCGCCAGTCGAAAGGACCCTACTCGAGGGTGAGTTCCTCCAGTTGTCAGATTCAGCGACCACCATCGACCACCGACACCAGCACCAAGGACACGAAACTATCACCCACCACTATCAACAACACCAGCACCAGCACCCGATCGCGTCACGGTTCGAACCGAAAACGGGAGGAGAACGAAAGGGAGGATCCGAGTGAAAGGGAAGGGGAGGAATCAGAAAAGTCGCGAGGTCAAACGTGGTGAACCGATCGAACGACACGAACGGTTCGACGAAGCGTCGTCCCCGACGGCACGCTCTCATAAGAGAAGAAAGGAAGAGAGCGCTACGGAGGCGCTTCGTTTCGGACGAAGCTCGGACCCTGAAGAGCCGGCGACCCGCGAGGCACGCTGTGTTCTCTCCTCTTTCTTCGTCTTCGCTGTTCTCATCCGTTCGCTTCTCCGTCGATCCCGTTCTCACATCCTTGTCTGATTAATGCGAACCTAACCGCCCCTCGCGTCGCCGCCCCGCTCGCGCGTATCGGCTTCTCTCGTTCATTCGCTTCGTTCAGTCCAGCCCTATTTTAAGAATAGCTTTGCGTCCTCTCCGTTCTGCCGCACCGCGCTTCCGTGCCCGTTCGACGACCACGAACACGCGGCCTTCCTCCGGGAACTCGCGGAGACACTAGGGAATTCTGCCATGGGGAAAATCAAACCACGAGATCAGCTCTAGATATCATAACAAACTTTTCTTGCTTTTGACAACTGTCAAGTGAGCTGTAAACAATTGGATGAAGTTACCCCTGTAGACTTCTGGTAGATGTACTGGGTGGTTGAATGTGATATGTATGGTCAAGTGTTGGCCACATATGATCACATATGGTCAACTGCAGATACCTGATAGACTTGCTGAATGCGTTAGAAACTGTCAAGCTTTAGAGTTGAAAATTTGTGAATTTGAGAAGATGGATGTTTGGTAACCATCTGATATAATTTTGTATTAATTTCAAATATCTTTGATGTCGTCTTCAACATCCTAACAGTCCATCTTTCATCAAACTTACTCCATAAATAATTAAATAAAATTATAACGAGCAAGTCTATGTAAGTCAATAGTTCACAAGAAATTCTTATCAAAAGTATCTTATCGAAGAACAGATCAGACCGAGACACTGTTATCGAGTTGTCTCAAACAGAAAAGCTCGACAATGAAGCCGCATCCACAGTTTACCTTGTTTTCGGTGCGATCCAGTTCCCCGAAGATCGTGCTTTGAGTGTTACGAGAGAACTAAAGGATTTGCTTTTGTTGAAAATATCTGGTAACCAATAGATGGGAGATATTTCTTGGGAAAATGAAGAATTATTCCGTGAAAGTACATATATTTCGAAAGGGAGACTTCTCCGGGAACACTTTGAACGGAGTTGTTCGTTGAGAGGATTTGGAACGAAGTCTTTGAAAGTATTGGAGAAGTTCGACAGCGATTACATCTTTAATAGGTTTTCCAGGGAAAAAGGAGCTTTTACGATGCAGCATTGTTTATTAACGTTTCATAAACGTTCGGTGAAACGAATGATAAAAGTTTCGGTTTCATATTTGTTTTAAGGAGAAATATTTAGCGTGTTGTAAATCGATAGTGGCATTTGTGATGTAGTCATTTATTATATCATATCAAACTTTACATGGTGCAATATTAATATATTCAGCAGACAGATATTCACAGACATTCAGCAGACTATATAAAGACACTGATCCTCGAAATGAAACGCAATAAAAATTGAAACTGTACTATGAAAACTGAAAATAATGAAAAGAATTTCATGCTAAGGAATTAAAATGTCCAATGGAAGCACCGTCGACAAGGAATATTTTGTTGATATTTTCATAATAAGAAATGATGGAGGCAATTAAAATCGGTGGAATAATTGAAGAGTGCATGAATTCGGTTCCTCGAAGACACGCTACGTCCCTGTTACCTCGTTACTTCCGCCACTTTAATAATCGTTGCTCCTTCAGACTTTAATCAACCCGTATTATGCGCCAGCTAATAATGATCTCAGCTTCCTTCAGGATCATCTTCCGATCGTTTGGTAGACCGTCGGCTCCGATTTCGTATCGGAAAACACTCGAATCCTCGTTCGTAATTAGCCTTCGAAATTCACCGGAAGCTCCTCGAGGAAAGGAAACGTTCGAAAGCAAAACACGATCCACATCGATTCAATTCGTTGACTTGGAGGTCTTGGTAGCCACATCGATGTCGCTTCTCGTCGTTTTCGCTTCGTCTTTTCCCAACGTTCTCTTTATTCGTTCAACCAAGCGTACCGTGGATACCTGTTTCAAGGATTCTCTGGTCGATTTCTCGAGGGGGGAGTTTCCGTTTTCGCGGTGCAGTTCTGCGGAATCGCACAAAGACATCGTCCGGAGAATTCAGTCGCCAGAAACGGTACCGTGGCAACACTGGCCTCATTTCCTGGACAAAGAGCGTAGTTTTGCCAGTAGTTTGTCTCCTGGCTGCCGGATTCCTCCGTGAGATCCTCCGGAGAATTTCAGGACCATCGTATCCGACCCTCGACCGAATATTATACGCTTCCGCGCCTCCACTTTGGGGCGACGCGACGTAGGCTTTTGATGTGTCAACTTCACAATTTTTTTATTACAAGCTTCCAGTTTATTGGATACATGATCCGAATCTTTTGAATTCATCATAAAATCTCCTCGTTGATCTTGATGACCTTGAAATATGATATCAAGGACATATATACATACACTACCTTGTTGTGTATGTATATATCATACATACATCAATATGTATCAATACGTAACTTCATGATTATTATCATTTTCAGCTAATTAAATTTAATAAATTGTTAAACTATGCAGATACTAATAAGTATGAAGAATTTAATTCTAAATAATTGACATGAAATTTTGCTTCCAGTTGACTTGATATTAGTCTTATATGCAATTTCTTTATCACCAAGATATGTATACACATATGACTACTCTTGAATATATATATTTAAGAAAATATTAAATTTTGCTGATTTGATAATTATTAACTAGTAAATCATTTTCCAGAGTGTTACTCTCTTCCAATCATAACCTTGCAATTTCAATGAATTCTTATAATTCTTAATTCTTATAATTCTTTCGAGATATAACATTAGAAAAAAATGAAAATATTTCTCTAAATAAAAACACACCTTAATATCATACAAATCTGCTTTTCCGCAATTAAAAACCCAACTCCAATTAACAAAAGTGTCTCCAAACACTCAACTAACCCTCAACGTTTCAAATTGCATTTCGTGCTGCCAACTTTCGAGAAACCTCAGAACGAAGCGCGAGTCTTCACCAACGACAAACGATAAACCGCTGAAAATTCGTGGTTATCGGTCGAGATTCTCTCGAGCTTTCACAAGCTCCGTTTCGAAGCTCCCGTATTCGATGGCGCCACAAGAAAGGCACCGGAAGCTCCTCAAAAAAAAAAAACGCGAGAGATACAAGACATCTGCATTTCTACATCCTCCAAGTATCGTCTCCAAAAATAGCGGAGTATATTATATTTCATAGCTATTTGTTTCGATGCGTTCAACTTCTCCCTTCGTAATCCCGTCGGATCGCTCGTATTCGAGCTGATCCGGATTAGAATGGTGCAACTGGCCTGACAAATCGTGTCGAATCTCCTGGTGGCAGTGAAAATGAACCGTGCCTCGTCTGGCCAGTGTCGTCGATTAATCTCAATCAGTCCGCGTAAATCACGGAAGCCATAGGACGATGCGACCGGCATTCAGTCTCCATGGATCCACCTAGAAATATTTTTGTGCCCGATATAGAAGCACCGGGTGTATAAATACGCGGTGAACAGGCAATAAAAATATCGGCGAGCGGCACTCGAAGCGACGAGCGAGGTTCGCCGCGTACAGTTTCGATTTCATGGTGGCTCTCCACTTAAAAATGAATAGCCCTTTGTCAACTCGATCCCTCTGGCATCGAATCCAGGCCAAAATGATTTACTCGCGGGAATAGCGTATCTGGATATCTTCGCTATTTGTAGGAATATGAGACGTGTTTATTCTGGAAATGAATATCTGGTACTTTATGCAAGGATTGACAGGAAATGACGAGCATATTTTTATAGAGTTAGGGAGGTTGGGTGTTTGGGTAAGGTTTAGGTTCTGGATTTGGGAAGGTAGGAGTTGGAGAATTTTTAGGTTGGAGTTGGGATTTGGAATTTTGGAAGTTTGTGTACTTGGGAATTTGGGGATTTGGGGATGTGGAACATTGGAGGAGGAAGGATTTGGGGATTTGGAAGTTTGGAGAGTTGGAGATTTTAGGGGTTGGGACTCTGGAGAATGGGAGATTTGGGGATTTGGAGAGTTGGGAATTCGGGCATTTGGAAATTTGAGAGCTTGAGAATTTGGGAGATTGGGAATTTGAGAGCTTGGGAATTTGGGACCGTGGGAATTTGGGAATGTGGGAATTTGGGGACTTGAGAATTTGGAAGCTTGGGAATTTGAGAGCTTGGGAATTTGAAAGCTTGGGAATTTGAGAACTTGGGAATTTGGGAACGTGGGAATTTGGGAATGTGGGAATTTGAGGACTTGAGAATTTGGAAGCTTGGAAATTTGAAAGCTTAGAAATTTGAAAGCTTGGGAATTTGAGAGCTTGGGAATTTAAGAGCTTGGGAATTTGGGAACGTGGGAATTTGGGAATGTGGGAATTTGGGGACGTGAGAATTTGGAAGCTTGGGAATTTGAGAGCTTGGGAATTTGAAAGCTTGGGAGTTTGAGAGCTTGGGAATTTGGGAACGTGGGAATTTGGGAATGTGGGAATTTGAGGACTTGAGAATTTGGAAGCTTGGAAATTTGAAAGCTTAGAAATTTGAAAGCTTGGGAATTTGAGAGCTTGGGAATTTGGGAACTTGGAAATTTGGGAGCTTGGAAATTTTGAAACTTGTAAATTTCGAGAGTTGGGAATTTGGAGAGCTGGAAATTTGCTGAGCTTAGAATTTGTAAATTTAATAATCTGGTAAACTAAGAACTCTCCAACATAAATATTAGTAAATAACTAATGAACTGTGCATCACCCTATATTAAAACCAGACATAATTTCTTGTCCCTCATTAAAAATTCCCCACAAAACTCATATATCCCCCAAAAAAACGAAACCCCCATAACTGAAATATCGAATAACCGTAATATTCCTCAAGCACAAAACTGAACCTCACAAATCGATTAAACAAGACCTACAATTACCAAAAATGAATAAAAAAGATTAAAACGAAGCAACAACATGGAGAGTTTAACGTTGGTAGGGTTGATATTTCATACGTTCTAGCCCACTTTCCCATTGGATACAAGTGTATATCGTTCGGACAGGAATAGAGCAAGTTAGTCATCTTGAGTTTCTCCCAGCGATGCTGAAAAGCGTTAGCCAAAGTTTTTCGTGGCGATTTCAAACGATGAGTCATAATTTCTCTGTGTCGCGAAACGCGCATCGTATCAAGTGTTTATATCACCCTAACATCACCCGTCTTATATGTATGTATATTAACGTACGATTCTTTTATTACTCATAGTCAATGAACAAACTTTGCCAAATTTTAGATTCCACGTTCTTTGCGTCATTTCCTATAAATGTTCCCCATAAAACGAACGATCAGAGTCGTTGTCTGCGTTATTATATACGATGCAAGCCCGATCTAGGTAACTGCGTTTAAACACTCGGGAAACTGATATTTGACTGTCTGGACGCTTTCAGGCGTGAAATATTAAACGCATCCCCTAAAATATTGCGAAATTCAACATATCGGAAATAGAATACAGGTGCATTACTTTGACTTTTATGAAATCGGTGCTTAGGGAGTGAGTAGGTTTAGGCTGGAAGGGAGGTGGACGACAATAGGGTGCGAAATTGAGATTAATTGGAATTTTATGAATTTTGGGGGTTTAAGGAATTTTAGGAATTTTGGGGATTTAGGGAATTTTGGGAATTTCGGGAATATTGGGAATTTTGGGAATTTTGGGAATTTTGGGAATTTTGGGAATTTTGGGAATTTTGGGAATTTTGGTATTTGGGAATTTTGGTATCTGGGAATTTGGGAATTTTGGAATTTGGGAATCTTGGAATTTGGAAATCTTGGGATTTGAGAATCTTGGAATTCGGGAATCTTGGAATTTGGGAATCTTGGGATTTGGAAATCTTGGAATTGGGGAATCTTGGAATTTGGAAATTTTGGGATTTGATAATTTTGGAATTCGGGAATTTTAGAATTTGGGAATCTTGGAATTTGGGAATTTTGGAATTTGGGAATTTTGGAATTTGGAAATCTTGGAATTTGGGAATCTTGGAATTTGAGAATCTTGGAATTTGGGAATCTTGGGATTTGGAAATCTTGGGATTTTAGAATCTTGGAATTCGGGAATTTTGGAATTTTAGAACCCTAAAACCTTAATTCCCAGTTACTTTGGAAATTGAATATTTGGTAACCGAAGGACCTAATTAACAAAACCGAAGTACCTTAACAAAACCACCTATCTAAATTTAACATAAATAAAATATTAACACACCTAAAATTTCAAATTGCTTATAATAAACGTTTCTGTACTCGTTTTCAAATTCCTAGTAAACTACATAAATTGTATGTAGTTCTCTTTCAGCACATTGTGAGTCGTCTGTTCCTCAATAAATTGCCCTCCATCCATCATTTCAGTAATTTAGACACTCACTGCAACAATGTATTCTTTATTTCAATTAATACAGGGAATTGTTCTCATTTCGTTTCGCATTCGATGTTTCGTCTCGGATAGAATTCGGATCGTTTAAAATAACCGATTGGAAAGTAGCACGACGGTAAATTCAACCAGACAATACCAGCTAACGTTTCTTGCTTTTTTTATATTTTTACTTTGTGAAGGTTTATACAAATTTTTCGCCGAAATTCTAATACGGGATTACGAGATGCGTTTGCTACCAATGCCATTCCGAATTATAACGTTTGAGCCAGACGCCATTGTTTATTGCTGTTGAGGTATTTTCAGAAATGGATGTATTTTCTTTTGCTTTTGGTTTTGGTTTACTTTGTGATGAATTATTATCAACTTCTCAATTTTATTATCAACTTATAACAAGTTTAATAATAATAACCAGTTTATCGATAATAATATTTATTTAGTTGAATAAAAAGCAATTTATAAATAAGATTTTTTACTTTTTTTAGTTTCGTGGAAGTTTCAAATATTCATTTAATAATTTGACTGTCACAATAATTATAGCTATAGGACATATTTCAACAGGTGTCTATTCTCCACAGAATAATTTAACATAATACGCATAATTTTATTTAGTAAATAATATGTCCAATTTAATCTCTGATTATCCAATTTGGCTAACTAGTGTATGTGGTCATGACATTTCATTTTAATTAACATTTCAATAAACTGCAGCTGTTAGGGAAATGATATCATTTCAGTTCAATAAACACCACATAATAAACCATTTTAAATCAATTTATCTAATAATTAAAACAGTGCTTACTAAAGCACTATTATGCTTTACATTTATAATTCAAATACCACGTCAGCCATATTGGGCTTTTGGGAATACGAATTATTACAAAATTCACTTATTTCAGCATGCACTAAAAAATATCTTATCTAATAAAATATTTACTACAAATAATTACTTAAAAATTAGTTAAAAATTTTACTGTAATTTTTATGATTTTAAAATTGCATCCCGTTGCATTATTTTCACTCGACAATTTTTTATTAAATTTATTTGAAGAACGTATTACGTAAAACCCGTCGAATAAGACGTATCTTTTATTCAGAAGAAGATATCACAGGTGAAACGAAACAGGATAATGATCGTCGACGACCTAAATTCCGCGCGTCGATACCCTACAACCCGTGTTAACGCGTTGAAAACACTCGTTCACCGACAAGTTGTTCGATCCTGAAATAAATCGACCACGCAGGTAACTCAAAACTATACAACCAATTCAGCTGTTCGATCGTTAGTAACGGATCTCTAAAGTCCACCTGTTGCCTTCTTCCTGACTCGATCGACTGGTGTAATTATAGAGTAGCAATGGGTATAACCGCACCGCTATATTGCAATCTTAACGTTTCATTCATCGAATACCATATAAACTCCACATTTTACTATCAAAGTTTTCTATATAAACACTACTTTCCATTACATCAATTTTAATAAAAGATATATTTTAAGAGAAGATATGTTTTTCAATCAAAAGTAGTGATGGCTGTAAACGAGCAATGAGAGGTGTCTTATGTCTTAAAAATGTCTTCAAAGAAATGTGACCTGTTGCAAATGAGTAAAATTATTTAAGTTTGAAGAAAAACGTATCTAAAACTGTGAAATTAAAAACGAAGACAATTAGAAAATACAAGCAAAAATTGTACACAGTTTTAATAATATTAAAATGTAATGGAAAGAAATTTGTTTTAAGACTTAAAAATTTATTTTTCAGTTCCTGCGACTAAAATATCCTTCCAAATAAAGTAGGAGGTTCTCACCACACAGTGATGAAAATACTTGAGAAAAATATTTAAAGAACATACAATAAAGAAGTTTTTCAAATAAAAGAGCATTGCAATTTGAAATCCTAGTCCATGGAGAAACCAGAAATTCTTCTCGGACATCGATGAAAAATGATCGGAACCAATGAGTAAATATTATCAAAGATGGCCGATGGTATGTTTACAAACATTAAACTCATGATTGAGAAGTCAAGATCTTTCAATACACAGTGCCCGAGGGAATTCAGTCAAATGAGAGAGTCAGACTGAACCTATATTTAGAAAATTGGGGCAGTGTGCTTACCCGGCAACACGAGGATCATTATAGTTCTTTTACGCGAATCCACCAGGCTCTATCGATTCCATAATCGCGAACGCGAGCTTCTCTGCAAAAGAAACCATCGCGATTATCCCGCCACGGTAGATTAATTACGTGATAGATTAATTAATATCATTACGTAACCAGTCGCTCGAAAACTCGGCCAAGAAAAACGTTAATGACTCCATTCAGCGTAGCATATATTACTCGATGACAGGATCTAAAGTCGCTTCGATTCTGCGAATAATTTTGTGAAATTTGCTTAGGGAGCTATTAAACTCACCACTGGCAGAGATGAATTCATGATGGTGCGTTGACTTGAAATCTGAAGCCCCGTAACTGGGTTACATTCCACGTAAGTTTAAACTTGTTTCCGGTCATGTGAAGACTTTTTGTTTCCTACATGGAAATTGTTGCGTTTTTCGTTTGGATTACTTTCAAGGGATGAATGATATTTCAACAGGGGATGAAATTCCTGTGGGATAAGTGTGCTTACTGTAAAAGCACATTTGTCAATGTCGTTATTAAACAGAACATGTTTGCTGATATAGTACATCAAATAAATAAATGAAGCTGTGTGTCAGATCATTGTCACATACTCATCAGACAATATTCAAGTACTAAGCAAATTATTAATACATTATTAGTACAGATTTTACTAGTACAGCACATTAAATAAATAGTTGAATCTACAAGTGAGATTATTATATAATAATCAATTAGTAGTTATGAGCTGAAACAATGAATGAATGAGTTGAACCTGATGAATACAATTATGAGTTAAGCCTATAAATATGTCAAACCTAATACAATCAATGATTATAAATAAGAATTAATACGATATAAATAAGAATAGTGTCATAATATAATAAAACTACACATGAACCATAATCTGCCATAATAAACATGTCATACAAAAATTTTAATTCAAATAAAAACAAAAAAGAAATTGTACTAATGAATAACACAAGGGTACTGCAACATTGTAACACGTTATGACACTCAACAAAGCAGAGTAATTCAATTCAAAGTCATCCAATTTCATCCGAAAGCAACACAAGAAGTCATCTCTGGAGCAACCTCTCACCTCAACGACTCTACAAGCTAGCTTCAAGCAAAGAGCAAGAGAAATCCTAGAAAAACGGAAGACCTATTCACTGATAAAGTTGTCTGGAACAACCCTCGCCCTTTTTCACCCCCATTGCTCGACCTGTGTAAACAACGTGGACGGTAAACCGACCAATTGGTAGGGCGTCTCGGGACGTAGCCAAATATCCGGTAAAACGTGCTGGCGCGAATTGGAAACGCGGATAAGAGAAGATGTTTTCACGATAAGTAGGTGGTGCTGAACTTAACTGGTCTTTCTAGAGAAAAAAGGTAATATTGGAAGGAGATTCTAGTACTCTAATTCTGAGGGTGATCTCAAATTCATATGTTGCTGAACTATAAATTTTCTTGAGGAAGAAATTTAGATTTTTTTTGTTCTTTAGGGGTTTACTTTTAATCCTCAAGTGAAGGGTTGTTGGTTAAAGCTATAAGATAGGTGTAATGTAATTTTGATGGAAGGTAGAGGGATTATTTTTTAAATTTCAAGGTTTTATTATATTATTACAGAAGAATGTAAGGAGGAGAACTTTTCAAGTTTTTATGAAGTATCTCACTTTTATCAAAATTTCTGAATTACAAAACTGTGGTTTGACTTTTTAACTGAAGTCCAAGGAGGTCCTAAAGTCGAAACTCTGAAAGGTACAGGACCTCAAAGTTCTAAAGCGAGGTTCAAACTTGCAGGAGTTTTAAAGTTCCAAAGTTTCACCTTTGCAAAATTCCAAGTTCCGAAGTTCAACCTTGCAAAATTCGAAACTCTCGATGTTCCAACCTTGCAAAGTTCCACCTTGCAATATCAGAAAATCTGAAAGTTCCAAGCTTGTAAAGTTCCACCTTGCAATATCAGAAAATCTGAAATTTTCAATCTAGCAAAATTCCACAGTCCCAACATTCCAACCTTGCAAAGTTCCACCTTGTAATATCAAAAAATCTGAAAGTTCCAACCTTGCAAAGTTCCACCTTGCAATATCAGAAAATCTGAAATTTTCAATCTAGCAAAATTCCACAGTCCCAACATTCCAACCTTGCAAAGTTCCACCTTGTAATATCAAAAAATCTGAAAGTTCCAACCTTGCAAAGTTCTACCTTGCAATATCAGAAAATTTGAAAGTTTCAATCCAAAATCCCAAACTTCTAACCTTGCAAAGTTCCAAAGCTTCAAGATTCCAAACTTAAAAAATTCCAAGAACCTGAAGTTCTAACCTTGCAAAGTTCTTCTCTTCGCAGTACATATACAGTAGATCTAGTAGTCTAGCTAGGCAGCCAAATTTTTGCATTTCTCCCTTTGCACCATCCTTGCAAAAAGAGACTAAATAAGAGAAAAAGTTATTTTGTCCTCCCACCGACGAACCTTGTATAGCTTTGCGAAACGCAAAAATTTGATTACCTGACAATGTTACCAGCACCAGTAACCGCTAAGGAAGATTAGCGTGCTCGGTATACACCGTGCCGAAAGCTCGAAGCTCCGCTTGTACGCGGGGAAGAAGAGGGTGACAAAAAGTTGATAGTGGGGAAAAAGAGAGAAAGAGGCAGTTATTCTGGTCCGAGCTCTTCCGATGTGCTTTCCGATGTAGCTGGAATTCTCCACCAGAGGGAGCCACGTGCTCGACGCCGAAGAGTGGGGCAGCAAGGTGATGAAGAGGACGCCGAAGAGAAGGGGCCAATCTCAAATTACTTGGTGAGCTCCTGGCTAGGCCGACCGAGCATCTTTGCCCACCATTGCCCGGCGACCTTTTATAGACACTCGACGGGAGTGGGGCGAGGTGGGAGATCGAAGAAATTTTGGTGAAAACTGGAAGTTCGTGTAGAATGGAATCCGCATGTTTTCCTTCCATTTACGGTCTCGTGACACGCTTCGTAGTTGAAAATGGTTGGACACGATTTTATAAATTGATATCGGATTTTGGAATTCGAGGTTTTATGTTGTATATTTCGTGTTTATAAAAATGGACCGGAGGATATAAATACGGAAGGAATTCGTAGGGGGAGATAGAGGCAGTAGAACGAGACACTGCTGGGTCAGACGATTTGATGATAGATGTAGAAGAAGTATTTTTGGGACTGTAGTTCGAAAATGGGTGAAATTTGGTTAGGTTAAAACTTCAACGGAGTTTACTATTATCTGATATTTATAGGTAGAGTATTTATTATTTCTGGTAGAACTATCTATCATTTTCAGTTTCGGTTATTTGTAGTTTTGACTATTTATCATTTGCAGTCTTCGAATGAATAGTGTCCCGAATTTAAACCAGATGTTACAATATAAAATTTCGGTCACAGTCGAAATTTAAATATAACAATTCATGAAACAAAAATGAAAGAAAGATAAAATTATTTAATATGAAAATTTTAAATATGTTTATGTCACTGACTATAATTTTTTCTGAATGTAATCTTATGATTTACATGTTACCTTATGAGTTATTAATTTTTGTAATTGAAGAAATAAATATTTTCAAACATTTAAATATAATATAGTACGAATGATTGTACCGAGTCTCATTGTGATGAAGTATGCTTAATTGCAGCTATTTTGTGAAAATAAAAATGGATCGTAAGATATAAATACGGAAGGAATCCATGATGGTGGGAGGAAGACAAGAACTACGGATTGTCAGTAGAACAAGAAGCTGCTTTGTCAGACACGGCTAGTAGTACGAATAGACGAATGGGTACGGTCATACCGATGTCTCAAGTGTATACAAACACAATTATGTTAACCCTTTGATTGCTATGGGTGCTCAACCTACGGATATCTCTAGCATTAACTATTGTTAGGACTGGAAGAAGTGGATACAGTAGTTATGATATTAGAAATAATTTAGTGATATTAATATTTGCTGTTTAGTGTTTGTCAGGATTACTGGAATTATTGTTAATTGTTACTGTAGATAATTTGTATGTTTTGATATTCCCAAGTTTTCAAGCTCTTACTTTCTCAAGATTTTTAGTTCAAATTTCTAAATTTCCAAATTCCAAGATTTCCAAGTTTCCAGCTCCCCAAATTCTCAACTCTTCAAATTTTAAGATTTGTAAGTTACCAACTCACCAAACTTCCAACTCTTCAAATTTCCAACTCCCCAAATTTCCACCTCCCCAAATTTCCAACTCTCTAAATTTCCAACTCTCCAAATTTCCACCTCCCCAAATTTCCAACTCCTCAAATTTCCATCTTTCCAAATTTCCAACTTTCCACATTTCCACCTTTCTAAATTTCCAACTCTCTATATTTTCAACTCCCTAAATTTCCACCTCCCCAAATTTCCAACTCCCCAAATTCCCACCACCCCAAATTTTCAAAAACTCGCTTTCCCAAAATCTGCAATTTGCATCCCCCAAATTCCCAACCCCTCAAATATCCAACTGACCCTCTCAAAGTCAATGGCCATCACTTCAACAGGTGTACAGCGATCGAAAATCGATTGCCATCCACAGCCACGCAACCGGATGTCGTCAATTAGAATTAGAATCATCTTCGACATCCCACGCTTCTCTTTCTCGCTAAAATATTCCTCTAACATTCGGCCAGCCCAACTGCCGCTGCTGTTCGTACCGATTTAGATATACCGTACTTGAAAAGCAGCAGGGTCATCGCTTCTCGCGTAGATTGACCATCGATGACAGGAGTCGTTGACTCGTTCGAATCTATGACAACGTGGGTGTGCCAACGTCGAAAAGTATAACAATGATGCTACGTCATCCAACATTGTCATATCCAAGCCAAACGTCGATTTAGAATCGTCGAATCATCCGTGATTATTTTAATACATCCACTCACCGTGTTTGAAAGACATTTTTAAATCGCTTGGATGCAACAACGACCTTAGAACAATCGCATCCTACTTTCGTCAAATTTATTATTAGATTTTGTTATTGTAATGCTATGTTAATTTTCGTGAATCAATGTTCGATTTAAGGTTAATTTGTAGTGGGTGTTTAAATAAAGAATGATGTTGACAGATTTGTTTTTCTTCTGAGAATTTTATTTTAACCCTTCAATAGGTCATTGTCATTTTATTTTAATTTTAGAGTTTGACTATTTTGTTTTTCTTTACTTTAAATTATTTTTGTAGATGTTGTATGAAGTTTTTGTGTATTTATGTTGTTCTAAATAATTTAATTTCTGTAAATTTTAATCTTGGGTAATTTAATATTTCTTAATCTTCAACTGTGAAGACTGGACATTTCTGTTCTGAATTTCTGAGTCTACAAATTTCTAAAATTAACAATTTGATGTTCCTATAATCCCAGATCTGTCAGTCTCTAAATTTCTAAATATTATACTGACAATGAGATTTTCGTCTAGTTATTGTTATAGCCATCCTAAAATCATCATTCCATTCTAATCTAATTTCATGTTCCATTAAACTTGTGTTAACCCCACACAAAACTTAACAATCATTTCTCACTTGTCTACAGTTCAATACTTGTCAGAACAATTCAGAACAATACGATTGTGATCACTCTCTAAATAATTGTGAACCACATTATTTTGTAACTATCGCTACAGTGCAAAAAGGGATTAAGAACTTAGTACAAGCTTGTATAATTTTATGTACTCTGGCGGAATTAGGTTGATCGATAACTCAACAGGTGAAGGGAATTAATTTTGAAAAATCGCCGTCTACCAGCAGGATCTAACTAGAGAGTTCTCGTCGGTCCAGCAGTTGCAACGTCTGCAATCACGGCATTTTGATATTTACACTGTCGACATCGTTATTGTTGCGACGATACCTAGCCAGAATGCCAAAGGCGTTTTCATCGGTGTTCTACGCCTCCTACTCGACGTTCTCGAAATTTATTTCAAGTCCTGTTTACACTATAGACCACTGGTAAATTTAAAATACCTGTTTTAACGAGAATATGGTGGCAGTCTGTTTTGTCTTCTCGTTTATGATCCAAATTATTTTATGTAAATTGTTCCTGTAACTGTGATTTAACCAATTTTATTTCTTGGAGTTTCTGAGGTATTATTTTACTTTAGGAGTCTTTTGATGTGGTATTTTATTTAATATTCTGGTTGTTAGGAAAATGGACGATAGAAGGGTAGTTTTTAGTTATTAAGAAGGTTTTTAGTAATTAGTTAATTTAGTTATTGAGCAACAGGTTAATTTACAAATTTGGATTTTGTATTTGATAGCTTTTATTGGAGTGCTCAATAAAATTCTGCAATAATCAATTCTAATAATTTTATAAATTCTATTAAATTTTCCTCTCGACAAAAAATTACCTGAACCCCAACTTTATGACTATTTATATACTTTTGATTATTTATATTTTTAGTATATACAGATGACGAAGTTCACCATAAATAATCTATAGCAATATCAGAGAGATCTTAAACAGAATTCAAGAAAATTCTATACTGATCTCAAGAAGCTAGGTCCTGAAAAATTTGTAGAAGTTCCTTTTAAAGTGCATGATTGTGAAAATTTACAAAGAATTTAATGACTCATTTTTTGCTCCTCGAAAAGCATTGTTTGACATTTTCCATTTACCTTAATCACATTCTATAAAAGAAGACAATAGTAGTGAATTTTTAGAAGCATTCAATTTTAGAGAATTTCTAAGTCGCAGAAGCGGTGAAAACTTGGCAATCAGAGCAATAATACAATGTACTGTGTAGAACAGAGCACGGATTCAATCCAAAATCAAGTAGCATATAATTTTCAACTTATCGTTGTGTGAACATAGAATCTTAGATTCATCGATATAGCAACGAAGAACAGTTTGACATTCCTGTCAGCCCCGAAATATCTTTGATCTATAAAAACACAATTTTACGAACATCTTACTCGGTATGTGCAAGTGGGCGTCGAAGTCTTCATTTCCAAATGACTATTTTTGGATCTTAATCATTCGTTTTGTGCACAATCGTTAGTACCAGAACCCTCCCTCCTTTTTTTGGTATAAAAGAAAATACTGTATATTTTATTCGGTTGAAAATATTTATTTATGGAGGTAATAATCTTCAGTATACTTTAAATTATTTTCGTAAATTAGAACTTAATAAAATATGATAAAATGTGTGTAGTTTATATTTGTAGAAGATGTACATTATGAAGATATGCATTACTATATATTATATTTATTTATTGAAAATAAAGACACTATGAATCATTGTATTTTTATTTATTTATATGTGCAATTTCAAGTTAAAGAAATAACTACAGTTTTTCTACTTAATATTTACTTCTCATTCAACAAACTCATTAACAGTTAAATCTCTTTAATAGACAGTCACGTGACTATACTTGAAAATGTAGATGTTCTGACTCACTTATGTTTTCTACATTTATCATCATAAATCTGTGATTAACAAACTTTTGCTCAACTATATTTTTAGTTTCTTGCTAACACCTAAATTAGACATTTTAACATTTCTACTATTAATCTACAGTTAATACATTGTGGTTCCAAATTATTTCTAAGTAAAGAAACTTTACTGCATCCCACTATAAAAATTAATATCAGACCCACCCTGATAAATCAAAATGAAATTGTCTGTTCTTTTCTAAATTAAAAAACGCCTATATTAATAACGTTTTCAGTACAGTTATTAATATTCACTGAACAATATAATTCTATAACAAAGAATCTTCTCAGGATAAGTTCTTGCAGAGTGACTCATTTTTGGGGAAACTCGAGGAGTGACATTAACGGGCCGAATTTTCCCGTGAACATAATATCATAAGCAATTTTTCTGAGTGTCCTCATCCCGTCCTCTCTTATCTGATCCATCGTTTGGCAGCTGCGTTGTAAAACGTGGGCGTCCAAGTAACGGTGGTGGTCGTCGGCTGGTGGTTCCCCTCGACGAGGAACAACGACGATGACGAGTCTTGGATCGCGTGTTCCTGGTGGGAGGGATGGTTACGATCTATCGCGCATGCGCGCGACCGTCATTTTGACGAAGCCATGGAGCCGCCGGCGCGCCATACGAACGACGACGGGTCGCGCACTACGAGTAGGGCGCTGGTCGGCTCCGAAACCCCGAAGAACAGAAGGAAGAAGACGAAGAAGACGAGGAGGAGGAAACGGAAGAAAGTGGTAGCAGATTTTACGACGACTTGAATCGAGACGATTCAATTTAGCATCAGCCAGAACACGATCGAGGCGAAGCTTTGCTGAGAAGCCGCGAGGACAGAAATACGAGATCTCGGCCGTAAGAACGAGGTATCGTCGACGAAGCGAACTATAATCAAACGGACAGGATGTCTTCAGCTATCGCTAAAGCCTCCAAGTACACGTACCGCTCCACCGGAGGTGGTACCGCCGATGTCAGCATCGAATACAGCGCCGACCTGAGCGCTCTCTCCAGACTGGAGGTAGGTCAAATCCATCTCTTTCCCTCAAAATATCTCAACCGTATAGTCTTCTAGTTTTCAGCTTAATTTCTTAGCTCTACAAATCACTTAGTAATAAGAAAGAGAGGGAACAGGAAGATCGAATAATTCGAGTAACGTTTAATCCACATAAAAATTTCGGGGGTCCGATAAAGGTCGTCCAACAGCCCGATGACGCAACGAAGAAGAGAAGGAAGACACAAAATGGTCGTTCGGGAAGCAGCAAGTGATCGCCTGGTGAAAAACAAACGTGAAACGGATAGCAAGTGAACGATTCTCGCGGCGGGGACAGTGCGACAAAGTTCAGTGACCATAAGGGATATTAGTGCCAATCCCCAGGAGGAACGAAAGTGTAGACCGTTCTTTAGCTATCGGATTGCTCGTGTACGAAAATAGTCGTAAATATCGGCCGTAAATGACGATCGTGCCGGGGCCATCAGTGACATCTTCCACGACGTCCACGTACCAAGACCAACGACCCGATATCCATGGACCATTCGGAGCCCCCCATGGAACTAATTCGAAAGCGAGGAAAACGCTAACGTACTCGAGTAAGATTGTTTGTTGATTTGGAGGACCGTTTTGCTGGGACGAATGCACGTTTGTTCCGTTTGAAAACGACCCCGATGGACGGTCGAATCCTCCTGTTCCCTCGAGAGGAGCCCGTTTCGGGTGCTATCCGTCTTTCTGAAATACCAAGCTGCCCGCTGCCCGGGTATTTTCGTCGGTCGATTACGTAAAGCACTGACCCTCTCCAACCAGATCCGCGATAAGCTCTAATCCTTTCTTGACTCTCGTTTCAGGACAAAATCCGCCTGCTGCAGGATGACCTGGAGTCTGAGAGAGAACTGCGTCAGAGGGTGAGTTACGCTTCTTCCTTATTTGAGCTCTCAGAGAGGGAAGAACGCTTGCATGATTTCTACGCTTTATCTGCCGGAAGCCTATTAATAGACCTTGCGATAACATCGATTGGCGATTGATACTATTGATACGCATCTAGGTTAGAATGAGGGAAACTGATGACTTGTAATTTTGGATACTATTTTGGGACGCTATTGGATAAAGTATTTGAACATTAATAACTTTATTTAGCATCAATCTTTTTCTTTATCATGGGGGTGTAATCTTGCAGTATTTAAACATGCTTCAAATATGCTGCATAATAAATCTTGCTAAAGTAATAGATTAGTGACCTTTAATTTATTGATACATTTTAAACTCCACAAGTGAGACCCTTCATTTAAATTAATAATTTCATCACATATTACACAGTCGCTTTTAACATTTTTTATGACAATTGCTAAAGGAATTGGAAATTAGCAACAGAAGAGTGTATAAGTATCAGGCTAATAATTTTTTAAAAATTTATATAATCTATCGTATTAAATTTCTTAACATTGTAAGTTTTTTTCATTCTCATTTTACGAAATGTTACTCGAACAAAATAATAGTCATAGCTGTTTATTTGAAGGGTTGATTTCCGTCCTCAAGAGACCTATGACTTTTCCCATGTTAAAAAGAAGTAGTAGGTTTAAAAATGAATATCCTCCGGTTTCTAATCTTGGAATACGGAATCTGAAGCGTAGCTGAATTATGTGCAGGGGACGGTGAAATAAAAATACCGAGGCGACGAGAGATAAACATGAATTTCGAGACTTTATGTAATCCGGGCATTGTGAATTTTGAAACTGATACAAAAAAAGCGAGGCTGGCCTGCTCTCCACCATAGAGTGGGGAGCAGTAGGTCGAAATGTCCAGCTCTCGAGTCGCGTCTATTTTTGGGGATGCGCGCCTCTTCAGCGTACGAACTCGCATTCCTCTTTCGTGTTCAGTGTACATGTAACGCATCTGTGTATTAAAAAAACAAAATAATATTAACAGAGAAAAAATGAGAGCAGTCCATCAAAAAAGTGTCCCGATTAAAATTAAACGATTGGGTATTCATTTTTATTTTTGTACGAATTGTAATTTAGATTGGACGGTCTTTAACGAGGTTTTAATTGAGACGACGGAAATTCGTTTAAATAACGTTCATTGATCGATCAAATCGTTTTTGAGAGTGAAATTTATGTGATACGTGACTTGAACCGGTGCCAGCATCTTCTCCGTGCTTTGGAAAAGCAGGAACATGGAAATTATGTTCGCGTTAAATACGTATCAAGTGGAAAGATGACTCACAAAAAGAAAATGTACTCTTGTTATGTAACATTACAAATGTCTGCTTGTATGGCGTTTATATTGTCGACATTACTACTTGATATTCTTAACTCTTGCGAAGAGAATTCTCTGCTGAAAATATTCGCTTCAATTTAAAAAATAAGAAATAATATTTTCATTCGAAAGCTTGAAGTTAATACACAATTAATAGGCTTGAAATTAATACACAATTTTTAATCTGTAACTATCACACAAAGGAAAAGGGACAAATTAAGGATTCTTAGTAATTATGAAAGCAATTTTTGGTATTAAAAGTTTGTTAAAAACTTAATTTTCGTATGAGTCATCTTATGTGTCATAAATCGTATTTAAAGATACTTATGAATTTTGCAATAATTATTCATAGAATCTTTTTGTCTTTGTTACTCATTAGTGCATAAAAAGCTTCTTATTCGATTAGTCAACTTTCTGTGAATGGTATAGTGCACTCTCGTTATATGGTCACAGTCGAATCTGCAACACTAAAAAATTTTTAAAAAATTAATAATACATTCATGAAACGTTCAGGTTAGTCACAGAAGGAGACACTAATTGTTAACAAATAATTTTATTTTTATCTTGATTGATAAAAAAATCTTTGCCTCCAAATATACCAACACAGCATTTTTATAAAAAATTGTTCACATTCTTTTCATCTCTTTCATTACACATATCTTTTTCTAATCAAAAGGTCACTGGACTAATAGGTTAAAATTAAAATTTAATGAGATCAAACCAGTGAATATTACACTTGATAACAGTCACACAAATTTGGATGTGGACAATGAGAGAGACTTCCTTAAAACGAACAGTTATGGCGATGTCACGAGTCTCTCTTTTCTCGATAAACGCTTCGTTTGTAATATGAATAAAGCTCCCGATATAGAGTCGGTCTGTCCGGAATTAGATCGTTCTATTCGCGGTCCGAAGAAACCTGACGTCAAGCTTGCACCGAGCTGTTCGCGTCGTTCCTTCAGGCCTCTTTCCAAAACAATGCCGCGTCTCGATTACACTCGAATCGTATCAACATGTTCCGACAATATCGTTTAATACAACTGTCACAAAGTAGTGCATTCAGAAGCACATGTTGGGAAATATTATTAGGTACAATTTTCTCTTATCTACCCCCTTTTTGCATTCTTTCTTAATCTTTATCACTTTTCTTCCTTTTTTAGTTTATCATAATTGATCACAAAGTTTAAGATTTATATTAATAACAGGGTTTGAGATTTATATTAATAACAAGGCTTAAGATTTACATTAATAACAGGGGTTGAGGTTGAAGTTAATTAGCTACTTTCAATTATATATTATAATAATTTTCGTACTCTTGTAATCTTGTGTTATTATATACATTATTATACTAATCTTTTCTGATACTTTAATGCGTACTTTTATGCATCCATTTTGTTTCTCAGTTTAAATATTTTGAATACGAACTCATTTCTGAGACAGTTGCTTTATGAGGATTAATAATAATATTATATGTTACCGTGATGTTTTTATAAATAAATTTATTACAATTTTGTTAATTATTTTTGCAGATCGAACGCGAGCGCGCTGATTTGAGCGTGCAAGTCATCCAACTATCCGAACGTCTCGAAGAGGCGGAGGGTGGCGCCGAATCTCAAGTAAGTAACGAATTGCTTCAAATTATCAATTCACAAGTTTACTATCACTTTTGAGTAAATTGTACAAAGAAACTTTGTAAGTGAATTATTATGTAAAATAATAATGGAACTGAATTTGAACGAATATTCGCAGTTTGAGATCAACAAAAAGAGGGACACGGAACTGGCCAAGCTGCGCAAACTACTCGAAGATGTTCATCTCGAGAGCGAGGAAACCGCGCATCTTCTGCGCAAGAAACACCAGGAAGTCGTTGTTGACTTCCAGGATCAAATCGACCAACTTTCAAAAGCCCGCGCAAGGTTAGTCAAATCAATTTTTTATTAATATTTCATGATCTTCAATGACTACCTTTCTTGAAGATGTGAACATTTCTACCATTTGAGGAATTATTGTTAATACTATAGTTCCCATTGCAAGATGAAATTAATAGAAATTTAGTTGTGATAAATTCTTTAGCTTATGGGATTCTATATTTTTAGTAAGGTTATGAAATAAAATTATATTTTATTATTCTATGATATTTTTTAATTTATGTAGTCATTTAGTATTTTAGTAAATTTTTTAACATTGCACAATGAACTTGATTAGATTAACATTTCTACATTTTTAGATTCTCAATTTTTCGAGTGCATAATTTTCCAAATTTCTAAATTCACAGTCTCTCCACTTTCAATTTATTAAATTCGTAATTTCTCAAATTTCAAATTTACCACATTTCTACATTCTCACATACACAACCTCTCAAATTCCAAACTTCCCACATATCTACATTCGCAAACTCTCAAATCAACAAGTTTCTCTTAATCCAGTATCTAATCTGATAAAAGAAATTACGACGGCTGTTCTGCTGTAAGGGCTGACAAAGTGAGATGTTTGTTTGTTCGCACATACAAAAGAAGGAACGCTTTTATATTTTTACATGGTACAATGAATGGCGCTGTTTGACTTCATTTAATATTATCTACATTTTATTTAATCATTTAATTCTACCAGCACAAATTAATTTCAACTCCTTATTTTTAAACACAGTTTCTATTTATCAAATTACTAATAACAAGTCTCAAGAAATTCTATCAATTATCTAACAAAAAAAGAATATATCTGAAGCTCCCTGTCCTAAAGTACAAGTTCGTCGAGATATAAATTCCCAAGCGAATCATCGACGTGTTTCGTGTCAGCCCTTCGTTAGCCCGTTTCCAAACGACATTAAATTCCAGCAGCGAACGGAAACACGATAACATTCTGTCTGGTCGAAACCAAACAGCCGTCGAATTCGGTGCGAGATATTCGATCTGTAACATCGGAATCGGGAACACCAATAAACCGAGGTTTAATTATACACACCTGTGAAAATAAAATCGTACGCGATCCACCTCTTTGAGGTCAAAGCGCGCGAGCATCGGGGTTCGTCAATAAACAGTTCGCCGGAAGTTCGAAGTTCGTCCCTCCCGGTGCCAAAAACGCGTGGAAAAATATGACACGGGAGAAGAAACGCGGATGAATCATTGTCGTTTCGTTAATTATAGCGAGCATCACGCGGAACGAAAGTGTATTCGAAAATTGCGGGAATTATGCTCGCGGACGATATTGGCTCGTGGCCAAACAACGAACTTACTCGCACCTGAAATACACGTAAACTCGTTCCTCCGGCTCTTCTAAACATAACCGCGTCCTTTTCGACGTCCCGGCGCCCCGACGCGGTCTACAAGGACGCCTCCGTTTCGAAAATTCACCCAGCTGTCATCTAGACGCCGCCTGTTACTCAAATTGATGCCATTCAAACTAATTTTAAGATTTAATGGACCGATTTTCGACGCTATGAAGTTGCCTTCATTTTGTACATAATCGATGTGATTTATGAACTTGTACATTTTGAACAGCTGTGATTTATGAGCTTTAGGTTTTTGAACTTTGAGGTGTATTGATAATTACGTGGGAATGACGTAAATGAGGGGCGTAGTATTATTGACCTGTACTACTGAGATTTTCCTAGTACATCCAGAAGCCAAATAATGTGTTATGTAACGAGTTATTTATTTTTAATTAAGTTATGTAAGAAAGTATAGATTGAGTATACAACGGGTTATTTATAACAAAATTTTTTGGATGTACAGCTGGGTGCAATGTAGATTTTTGAGGAGGAAGTAAAATATTTTGGGTTTTGATTTTGATTATGTAAGCTTACAGAGTTTCTACACCTGGACTTCTAGATACACCTGAAACCTAAGTAAAGGAAATAACGATGAAACAATTATTAAGAAATATTTTGAGATTTTCTCTTATACACACAATGTTAAGAGACAAAATTTAAGCATCTCAATAGACTGAAAGAAAATTAAAAATAAGTTGTGTTATTAAAATATTGGTGTCTTAATGAATTATTTTGTGAAATACTCTTATTAATTCAGAATTCTAATTTACTATCTTTTTAAATGAAGAATTTAATCTGCTAGCAATAAGTAGATGTCTGATCATCAAAGCTAGTCTGACCACTGTCTGTATCTCCTTTCTTTCTTCTGCGACCATAGCCTCAATTACATAACCTAACAAAAATTTCGAAATATTTAAGTATAAAGAGACTTTCTGATAATACCATCTAAACATCAACAAGTTTAAGAAATCACTTGATTATCAATTTAAATAAATATTTAAAATTCTTGTTTCACTTCAAATGTATATTTAAAAATATTAAAGTAATTGTAGAGTCATTAGATTAATTGTACAGTTTCTCTCAGAAAGACAGAATTCTTGTGCAATATTTTTGATTAAAAAAAGAAAAGATTATTTTATAGGAATGGTAAAGCAAAATGTCTTGTATCGTTTTAAGAGAATGTGTATAGTTGATTCTGTGTACAGGAGATCAAGAATCTGGGCTGAAATCGAAACCCAAGGGATTCCGTTCTAAATATGCTTTCCAGCAAAAATAATTGCGACATTTGTGTGTCAACAACGTCGGGACTCGACAGTTAATTGCCTCTTAATACTTCAGCCATCGAAATAGTACGTTCTCGACGCCATTAACATACCTTGGGAAATAACAGATGAAGCAAGGTTGGAAAATTCTAGCTCTCGATATTTTCGTAGGCAATTTTAAGAAAACGTTCCTCAACATTTCTCTTGTAAACCATAAAGAAGGGAGTCACTAACGAGAAATAGGAAACGAATTTCTAATTTAAAAATTATTTTAATTTTCTAGATCTTAACATTTTTAGATAATCCACAATTTTTTAATATTTTTGATATAATGTTCATGGTTTGAATATTAGTACTAATTGTACTATTATAATTTTAGTATAATAGTTTCATGACTATAGGTAAAAGACATAAGATTTTAGTTATGAAGCATTATGGTGAACTATTACAGTAAACTTTCATTATATTGCCACATGTTGTACTGCAAGAGCAAACTAATTTTGAAAATATATATATGTTAAATTTTTTACAGAATATTCACTTTCAATTTAACTCAAGTAATATTGTAGTGGTTTCTGTAAATTTCTATGAAATGTACCAAATAGGATGATGCTAGTATATGTGCAACGTTAATACGATTAGTAATATAACAAAATTTTACTGTAGTTAATTTTTTTCTTGAAAGAAAGGAAGACAGTTCTTAGAAAATTCTTTAGGGAATCAAAGGAGAATTTATGACACTATTAGAAGGATATAGAAAATTTTTAAGGGCATACATAGTTCATAAAAAAACCTATGAAGTTTCTAAAGGAAAATTTTTAGGGAATCATCAAAGTGGGTTCAAGAAAAGGGTTTCAACAATTCAGGGAAATTAATAGAAAAAGCTAGGAATGTTCTACAAAATGGAACATGTAACCTTCCTCTAGTAGAATATAAAGAGATCCAAGGATAATCCACAAAGAGTCTAAACTTCTAAATTTCTAAGTTCAAATTTTCTACGTTTACTCCTAAATTTCAAAATTTCTACATTCCTAAATCCCCAAATTTCCAAATTCTCAAACTCCCAAATTTCTAAATCTTGAAATTCACATTTTTTTAACATATGAAATCACCATACGTTAATTTTCCCAGTTTCTAGGAAGATCCTAAGAAAGTTCTACAAAAAGTCTGTAACAGCCCTCACATTCCCTAAATTCTATTTCCTAAATTTTAGATAAATTCGTGGAAATTCAGATACTTCAAATATCAAAAAATTTAATTGCTTTAAAATCACTGAAGAATCTACTAATACATTTCTACCTTCTTGTTTTACAAATACAAAAAAAAACTAAATACCATCCTCCCTACTTAATCTCTCATCAAAATACGAGCTCAACTTCAAATCAAAATCCCAGTCACAAAATAAAAAAAATTATGGATCAAAATTAATCCCACATCCGCTAAGCAAGTATTAATTACGTCGACAAAAAAAAATGAAACAAGAATCCGAAGAACTTAAATACTCAACAGGAAGAAGTTTCCACCTGTTGGCGCAAAGAGGGTGTCAAAACCTTCTCTAAAATAGCGCTGTCCCATCTCTCAAGCTACTTTCTGCTCGCTTCTTTTACTACCCATCTTCCATCGCCTTCTTTTAACTCGATCGTTGGCATATTTTCTCTCTGTATCTCTTTTATATTTTTCATCGTCCAAGTGCTTTCTAACTTTCTTCGTCTCATAAATTTGCTTAACGTAATCCTTACACGATTCTCGCTTTTATCGTGTTCTTTCCTTCTCCATTTTCACGCTTGTTCTTTATTTTTATTTTAGCTTCTTCGACTTTTTTTTGGTTCATTTCATTTTTACGTTCATAACTTTTCATTCAGGACTTTCTTGCTTTTAGGGTGTTCATTTTTGTTTTTTGAATTTTTGAAATTTTGGAAGGAAACATTTTTTAAGTTAGAGATCTTGAATTGTGCCAGTTTCGTGAATTATGCAAGTTTTATATAATTTTGTAAATTACAAAAATTGACAAAAATTACACAAACTATATTAATTCTATGAATTCTATAAATTTTACAAATTCTACAAAATCAATAAATTCCACAATTTTCATAAATTTCAAAATTTTCAAATTTATAAGACTTCACATTTTTAATTCTATAATAAATTTCCAAGGTTTCAAATTCAAAAATTTTCATATTTACAGAGCTCTGATCTTTCAAATTTCAGAATTCCTAAATCTCCAAATTCTCAAACTTGCAAACTCTCATGTCTCCAAATTTCTAAATTTCCATATTTATAATTTTCCGAATTCTCAAATTTCCAAATTCCTAAATCCCGAAATTCTCAAACGCTCAAACTCTCATGCCTCCAAATTTCTAAATTTCCATATTTATAATTTTCCGAATTCTCAAATTCCAGAAATTTCAAATTCCCAAATTTTCAAACTCCCAACTTTTCAAATCCCCAATTTTTCAAATTGCCAGAATTCTCAAATCTCCCCACTCCACAAATCTCCAAATCTCCAAATTCATTCTTTCGTAATCTCACCCTCTCACCTCTCTTCTTCTACCCCCTCTCTCTTTCCCCTTCTTTTTGTTCCTCATTTTTAATTTCCCTCTCTTTTTTCTCCCCTCCTCATTTTTAATTTCTCCCTCTTCGTTTTTATTTTCTCTCCACCTCCCCTCTCTTTCCTTTTCATCCACCATCTCTTCTAGTTTTTATTCTTCACCTCCCTCTCTCTCTCTCGTTTTTATTCTCTCTGTCTCTTCCCCCACGAGAAACTTTGCTCGCACGTCCACCGTTCAGCTTATGACTATTTTTAACTACGCGAGTAGCGCGGCAATCCGCAACCCTGCGTTGCCGCGCCATATTAGTACAGGCAACCAGCCCGAATCCCCACTATCCTCGGAATCGCCCGACACCTTACACCCTCTATGTTACGTGTAGGTGGATCATCGATATCGTTGTGACTCGATCATACGTCTTCTCGTTTCGTGGCCAAGGGTGGCTACATCGAAGGACACTTCTCAAACCTGAATGATTGGCTGCTCCACTTCGAACTATATGATTGATGATTTTGTAGCTATGTCTGAGATATTCGTGTCACGTTCAGTAGCTAGGGTATATTATGACTATGTGTGAAGGTTATTTACATATACATATTACATATAAGATCAGAGTCATTCGTGTATGAAAAGGTTTAGAATTATTCATAAGAAGGTTTAGAATTGTTCATATATAGGAGGGTTTAGAACCTTTATGAACATATATGTATTATGTTACTTACTCAATAACTTAATTTCTTAGTAACAGTTGTTATGTAACTTCAATTGGTTATATTCAACAGTTAGAATTGGAATATGTAAGGTTTAGAATTAATCACATACAGGAGGGTTTAGAACCTTTATGAACATATGTGATGTCAATAACTCAATAACTCAATACCTCAATTACTTGCTAACAGTTATATCACTTCACTTGGTTATACTCGACGTTCAACCTAAGTGGACTGCAACATCATAAGTCCGTAAGGACCACCATTAACACTTTGACTTATATGATGTCATACCCTTGATGCACTTGACAGGTCACATACGACAAATCAAAATTATATTCTCAAATTATAAATTGCATAGTCAAGGATACCTAAATCCAAAATATACTGATATTGCAAATTTCTATATTTTTTTTAATATTGCTACAATAATTAGTTAGCACTGATTGATGCAACAGCTGGCTATGAGATTAAATAGTATTTAATCTTTTATGTATTAACTGTTAGTCAATAATTAAATGTTACTTATTTTATTAGTTATACTTTTATTTGTCATTCAAAGCTAGGTAAAGTAATGTTGAACGTAAATAAAATTAACAATGAAGATTTTAACTGAGCGCATACGTCAACAGTTAAAGGTTAATATACATTTCTGTCTGATTTGAATTACAGACAGCAATGTTAAATTTATTATCAGAGTGGGTTTAGTTAATAGTCATATAAACAATTAGTTCTGAGAATAGAAATATCGAACAGAAATAAAAATTGAAAGTAAAGAAAGGTAGTCACTGAAAGAAGAAGATTAAACCTGAAAGAAGTCTTTCTAAAGGTAGTAAGGTATGATGTTAAATTTTCAGAGCTGACAAGGAAAAATCGAAATTCCAACAAGAAGTATACGAACTCCTCGCTCAACTGGACAGTGTCACCAAAGAAAAGTTGATGTCCATAAAGACCGTAGAGAAGCTAGAGATACATGTAGCTGAGCTTAACGTGAAAATCGAAGAACTGAACCGCACCATCGTCGATATTACCAGCCACAAAACCAGGCTGTCGCAGGAGAATATCGAACTTACAAAGGAAGTGCAGGACCTGAAGGTATGAAACTATTTCTGTAGTACTATAAACTAAATAGAACTGTATTTATATTTATATAAATTAAATATAAGTCTATAATAATACAAAGTAAACAGAACCATGTCTATAATAATGCAAAGTAAACAGAACCATGTCTATAATAATGCAAATTAAATAGAACCATGTCTATAATAATGCAAAACCAAGTTAATCGTCACTCCTCAAGTTTATATTTTTATTTATGTATATACCAAAAATACAATAATTACATACATATTGTATATATCAAAAATAAAAAAGAAATGAGTAATTTGATGCAACTATTTTATTTTTGTAGTAATTTATTATGTTGTAATTATTATAGGTCAACATCGAGAACGTTGTTTACCTGAAGACCCAGATCGCAGGTCAGCTCGAGGATGCTCGCCGTCGTCTCGAAGATGAAGAACGCCGTCGTTCATTGGTCGAAGCTTCCTTACATCAGGTATAACTCCTTGAAAATATCTAACCTTTCAATCAAATATTTAAGAAAGCGTATTTCTGTAAATACAGACTGTATTTTCAAAGTATACAAAATGTATAGAACCTCAGTTCTGATATACATGACACCATCTTAGTTTAGCACGTGGCCATCTTTTTTGTGTAGATGGCACCAATATCTTTTGTGTTTTATCGTTAAATAAAATTCCTAATTAATCAACAGGTGGAAACGGAACTGGAATCCGTTCGCATTCAACTGGAAGAAGAATCTGAAGCTCGTTTGGACATTGAACGCCAATTGGTCAAGGCCAATGGCGAAGTACAAGTTTGGAGATCGAAATACGAAACCGAAGCCAACGCTCGCGCTGAAGAGGTAAAATCGTAATCAGATTCGTCGCGATACTATAAATATTTCTTTCATCAAATTTAATTGTGAACAAAGTGGACTAGCAATAACATAATTTTTATTGCAATATAGGTCGAAGAATTGCGTCGTAAATATGGAGCTCGCATCCAGGAACAAGAAGAGCAAATCGAAACCTTGCTCGTGAAGATTAACAACCTTGAAAAACAGAAGTCTCGCCTGCAATCTGAAGTGGAAGTCTTGATCATTGACTTAGAAAAGGTATTACTTCACTGCCTCTACAATTTTAAGTCATTGAACACACTATTAACATTCATTCATAATAACATAAAACATTTCTTTTAATAACTTCGAGGAGTATTCTCAATGGTAAGACCATTCAACCACAAAGTCGTTCTACATTTCTTTCGTTTACTTATTAATTATTTTGTACTCCAGGCTAATGGAACAGCTCGGGAACTCCAGAAACGCGTGGAACAATTGGAGAAGATCAATATTGAACTTAAGACTCGTTTGGATGAATCAATGGCGATGTACGAACAAAGCCAACGTGATCTCCGCAACAAACAACAGGAACTCCAACGCACCAATGCTGAACTCGATAAGACCCGTGAGATGAAGGACCAACTGGCTCGTGAGAACAAGAAATTGGCTGGTACGTTGTTACTAGAATTTTTTTATCATCAAAGACAAAGCAGAGTTTCTTAATGTAATATAGAACAAGATGGGATATTTGCTTAATTTATGAATACCATCTTATGTATATGGGATGTTTTTATATTAGAAGATGTTAATAGCATTATTCGATTGTTTCAGATGACCTTGGTGACGCCAAGAACCAACTGGCTGACATGAACCGCAGACTGCACGAACTGGAACTGGAACTCCGTCGTCTGGAGAACGAACGTGAAGAACTTGCTGCTGCTTACAAGGAAGCTGAAGCAGTGAGTATTGAAATATTCTTACTCATCAACTATTTGCCATTGAATTATTCAATCATTTTACTATGTTCGTGACAATGTTTTGTATTTCCCTGCGATTTCATTTAGGAGTTGAAGAAAATTATGCAGAAAGATTATAAACATAATTATCAAAACATTTATTGAAATATTTTTACTTTATTCTGATACAAAATTTATATGAATACTTTACAAGTGCAAAATTTATTGAAATATTTCTTCTTTCTACAAATGCAAAGTTTACTTCAATATTTTTATTTTCTTCAAAGTTCCATAAGAAAACATTACACGACAGAATCTTCGTGTGAAGAGCTCTAATTAATATTTAACCAGTAATTATATTCTTATAAAGTAGTTTAAAATATTTAAGTAGTCAAACAGAACTACAGTCTCTTAATACTGAATTGAAGAATATCTTCTATCTTCATAAGTACTTTAAAAAGATTCAATTCAGAACGAACGTGGATCTACTGAAGAATGATTACAGTACTTCTGTAGAATTTTAATTTTATGTTCATTCTACCCACGTATTCCTGAATGATTTCTTTAAAAATGTGAATCGATTATAGGGTCGCAAGATTGAAGAACAACGTGCTCAGAGATTGTCTGCTGAATTAACTCAACTCCGCCATGACTACGAACGTCGCTTGACTGAGAAGGATGAAGAAATTGAAGCCATTCGGTAAGTACCATTATTTTTATTTGCAACAGTAGATCTGTTCAAATTTTCTGTTCTTTATTTTCCAATAATTTAATTTGGTATATTGTGGACGTAGCATAAATTCATTGCAGAAGAAGGAACTTTGCATTCCATTTCTTCTACCTTCTTTCGTTGTAATATTTTTGGTAGAAACAGAAAATTTCATCTTGAAAGAGAAATTCTGTGAATTTTTGTTACGACGCAATAGTTACACAGGCTTACAATTTGTATTTTGCATAAAATTTCTTATTTTTTATACTTTGTTTTAAATGTGTTGAAATGTAGTGCTATTAATATTTAGTTTAATAAGGTATTTTTTAGCCAACATTAGTTTCCAGGTGATACTTAATGAAATGTACTAACAATTGCATTTATACAAATACTCAAAACAATTCTATTTTGTATTAACTTCTTACAAATTTTTAAAAATTTTCCTCAAGAATGTGTTAATCACAAAAATTTTATATTTTATTATTGAAAGGTGAAAGCCAAGTATATTTAAATATTATGCCTCAGGTATATTATGTAATATTTGTTACGGATTATTAATCAATAGGCATTTAAATCATCTGTTGTGTTATTTATACTGTGCCGTAACACTTGGCACCATTTTTCACATTGGTGCTCTAAGGTGCAGCGTAGACATTTTAAAGGTGAAGGATAAGAAGTGAAATTTAGAACAAATATTCTTCCTTCTACTCTTACCAATAATCCAACGAAAACACTGTAAGAAAACTTTTATTTACTTTCAATTTTGTTCAGAGGAAACCGTAGATTTATCGTTGAGGAAGTAGACTCCTGTTTTCGTACATAAAAGACAAAAATTGAACGAAAATGGTAGGAAACTTGTACATTCACCCTTAGTACATTCAAATTTGCTTGATTCCCTAAGTAAAAGAACTTCAAACTTAACACTAAAATTAATATTAATGTTAACGATCTCAAGTTTAAATAAGGAGTGAAATATTTGACGTACACTAACTTTAAAGTAAACATGAAATTTGATAAATAAAATAGAGTATTATCCTTCGTTTCGATAATAATGAACATTTCTACAAAAATATCCTAATATAAATACCCAATAAGGATTAATAGTATTAATAATTAATAGCATTATAATAGCATTATAATTTGATTATTATTTGAAACGTGAAAGAATTTAATGGTCATCGTTTTGACAAGTTTAATTCTCCCAACTAATAGTTGAACTAATACTTAATAGGTTATTTTCACAGCAAATATGTATCTAAAAAAAAAATATCGATACAGAGTACGAATTTTTAGCTACCTACGCAATCTATTGTATTTCCGGTACAACCACCGCGATGTACAACTATTAATAACCCAAGGTTAGCGTTGTCAGCGATCCGTCAAATAGATTAATCACGGTGGGTGTCTTCAGACGGTTCAGACGATCAAAGGAATCGCCTGACTTGATTTATTTATTTATTTATACACATAACTGTAAATACGCAAAATGTGCTGGGCGCCAACATCGAAACGTCATTGAGTGACGGTCAAGTACAATGGCTTTTTTATGGATTGGACTATTTTAGATGTTCGGTACATAGATCGTGTTATTGTGAATGAAGAACGAGAATAGAACGAGGAATTGGTTCGAAGAAGAATGTGGAAGACAAAGAGGAAATTGATGATATGTTTTCTTCTGCAAAAGGAAATTAATATAAAACATATAATACATCTGATAAAATGTATTTGATGATAACCATAAAAGAATTTAATGGTGGATGAAGAAGAATTTGATGAAAATATTCAATTAAGGGGATTTGAGATAATGAGATATGAAAGGGTGTAGAATTCAACTTGTAAAAATCAGAGATATTTTCCTAATTTCTCAATTTCCAAATTTTTTAACTTTCCACTTCTCTAATTTTCTAATTTTTTAATTTTCCAATTTCCCTACTTTTCAATTTTTTAATTTTCCATTTCTTCATTTTCTCTCTTTTCAATTTTTTACTTTTTCTATTTTCACGCTTTCCAATTTTTCAATTCTTCTCTTTTTCCATTTTTCAATTTTTCAATTTTTCTATTTTTCAATTTTACAATTTTCCAATCTTTCATTTCTTTAATTTTTCAATTTTTCAATTCTTCATTTCTTCAATTTTTCTATTTTTTAATTTTAGAATTTTCCAATTCTTCGCTTCTTTAATTTTTCCATTTTTCAATTCTTCACTTCTTCAATTTTTCTATTTTTCATTTTTTCAATTGTTCTTCAAAAATTTTTCTTTCACTCTACCTGAAAAATGTTTCAAATTTCCAAAACACTAACTTTGCAGATTCTCAAATTTTTAACTGTGAGCTTCTTAAGCGTCATAAATGAATAAATATTCCATATTTCCAAATCATCAAATCTATTCAATTTTCATTTTCATGAACTTACACACGTTTGATTACCTTATATACAATATATTACATTGTATACATTATATTACATTATTACATTGTATACATTATATTAAATTATTACATTGTATACATTATATTACATTATTACATTATATACATATGTAATACATATGTAATTGTATATGTAATAATTGCATATGATGATAAACGAATCCTGGAAAACACAAATAACCGTTTACTTAAAAACTACTTCATCGTTCAACCAAAAACCTTCGACTTTGAAAAACAAACAAGATACCCAATCGATATTTCGCACCGACTGGATTAATTTCGTCCCGATCTGACTCATCGGCACTTTTTGGATCGCTATTAGAATCACGTAGGAGTGATACTTATTCAGTGCGCAACCCTTCTATTAATAAACGTCGTTCAAAACCGATTAGTCGCGATCCAATTATTACTGGCAGGTGCTGATTGGCCGGCCTCAATGTGGCAATCGTAAGAAAAACCTACAAAAGATAGCACCGCTCGCGGTCGGCCCAATTTTTCTCGACCATTTCAAGTGTCACCTCTGATCATCTAACTATGAAATATCCGTGAGTAAAATCCGACGAATACTCCCCCAAACCCCTGTATCTAACACTCTGTTCAACGATCCCTAAAAACGTAACAAAATACTCAGTGTCTAATTTCTATTCAAGGTAAAAGTTGGATGAATTAACTATACCCACATACCCGAACCAATCCAGTAAGCTGATCAATATTAATCGATCAATAAACAAAAAGCAAGGAGTAAAAAGGTGTCAGTGATTTAAACTTGCAATAAATTTTATCGTAAAATATTTGCAACGAGATCATTTGGAAGAGTGGAAGAAAGTTCGAATTGTTAAATTGAGACGAAAATCCACATCGAGTGAAGTTCAAATATGGCAGGGTACACACCGCCCATGTACGTGCCTCCAGAGCCTAAATGGAAGCACTGGCCCACCTACATCTACGACCGGAACTACAGCGCTGGGATAAATTATTATCAGCCGATGCTCGAATACCTAGATCGTAGAGACACGTCGTCGAGGGATTATCGAGGTTCGAGATCGGAGCCACCGGAGTTACCGTGGTCCGATGGCAGGGTTCTATGGGAGGACAAACCCGTGGAACCCTATTCCAGACACGAGCTGATCAAACGAGCGATCGACGCGGAAGACGAGGCCAGGGAACACCTGTCTAACTTCAAGGTACAAAGCTGCGAACAGAGAAAGCTGACCCGAAGCGAGTAGAAAAGCGTTCCGTGACTCGACGACTGTCTGACCTTTCGAGTTTCTAAATTTGGAGTGGACCTAGCTCGGTGTCAAATGCCGCGGAGCTTCGTCAATTGACGCGAATGCAACTAGGGAATTCCTGCGGGGGAAAGTCACGGTCTCGGTTAACTTTTGGTGTTAAGGGCGGTGGGAGTCGGTTGTGGTCTTTGTTTATTGAACGAGTTTTGGTAGATAGGGCATTTTTTATAGTAATAGAACTATAGTAATTATAGTGACTCTGCTATACCAATCATAATAACTACTATACCAATCATGACAACTCTACTATACCAATTATAATAATTCTACTATCGCAGTATATTAGTACCAGCACTGTGGTAGTTACAGAAGTTTTTCCAAGATGGCCGCTGTCACATATTGACAATTTTGTCTCAACCTTTCACTACCTCGTCTGTTATTTTCTTCACCGTATATTCACCTACTCTGTCGAATACTAATTACAATTTAAAATTAGAAATCTCACAGAAATTCACAAATATAATTCATTCAGTAATGTCCAGAAATATATGTATAAAGTAATATGTGAAACAACAAGAATTTAGATACCTACAATCGTCGGCCATCAAAGTGTAAAAGTAGAACCTAACCTATCATATACTCACATTGCAAATTTAAAACAAATATAAAATACATCTTCACGAAGGTATACTCATAATGTTAAGACAAAATAATTTAAAATATTAAATTCGTCATAATGAATAATATATGTACATTACGTCTACATAGACAAATCAATATTTATGAAAAACTAGACTTATACTACTGTGATTCTCACCGTCTCAAATGGCTGACATATTGACTACTACATTAAACATATTAATTTATAGTGATGATTTTGACAATGATTTTCAAAATGTGAATTAAAAGGTCTGTAATATTTGAAGAAATTCAGAAAAAACTAGCTTCTTTATGTAAGTCATCAACAAGTAATTTGCAAACAAAAAATTTTCAGAAACACCTTTCAAAGTTTCTAAGATAAAATCATTGGTTAGTTACATAGAATATTGTTCGAATAAGCAAAACCACAAAAAATTACAAATTTTCATAAAAAAATATCATCTATAATTTTGACAATATTATACAATATTAATCACAATATTTTATCACATCTTTCATTAATAACTTCAAATATCTGATACGAATATTCCTAACTAAAAAAGTTAGAGTTACTAATAATACGAATGATAAATACTTGTAGGAATTCAAACCTTTACATACAGATATGTAGATGATGTGGTAGTCAGTGTGTAAATATATATTGTCAGCATTGTTGATGTTAATTGACAAATCGTGTTCGCTTCTCGTGTCAACAATTCATATTTATAAATACTACATTCAGTTTCGAGTTTCTGTTCAATGTCCAATCAACATACATGTATATCGATGTTCTGACTATCTTTGTTAATACTTTATTAATGTTGAGTAAGGGAAAATTTCTAGATCTTTAAAAATTGCAAAGATACTTGAAAAAATTGAAAGTTTAAAAACTTGGCAATAAACTTAAGAATGTTAAGAATTCCATAAATTAGATATTTAACAAATTTTTTAATTTAATGATTTGCTACCACAAGACTTACAAATTTAAAGATTATAGAATTCGAAAATTTTAAGATTACACATCAACAAAATTTGAAGATGAGATTTTGAAATTTGACATTTGATAACTAGGTTATTAAAAACTTTGAAAAGTCATAAATTTACAAATTTGAAAATTTAAAATCAATATTGAAATATTAATAACAGTGCTGACAATATACAGGAACTAAATCTTGCCAATATTATCGGAAGTGTCCCTGAGAACTGACAATTTCCAAAAATGGCTCACCTAACTATTAATCGCGATAGTCAACTTTGACGATCCACCGTAAATCTCGACCGCAATGAAAATCACATAGCCGTAATAAGAAGTCATATTTCCATTCGTTCCAATAACTTCGCTCCTCTGGTTCCGATTGCCGCCCCACTGTCACGAAAGTTTAATTTAAGATCGTCCCGGCGTGCGATTGCCAGCGTTCAGAATCTCTCGCGTAAGATTCGAGGAACGCAGAAAGCGGAAATCCCTGATCGGCTTATTGTTATTAATACCTCTCGCCAAGTAGCCGTCGACCCCTTCGACGTTTCGGAATCGCCATGAACCGTCCCAAATAAAAATATCGCGGAAGCGAATTCGAATCGTTGGCAGGCGATTATTTGGATCGTTCGTCGAGGAACAAAACCGAAGCAATCGAGAGGGTGTCTGCCAAGTGAGCGTGCGTGTATCAAAAAGAAAAGTCCATCTCTCGAATCCCAGCTGGGAGAAGTTAAGCTCGCAAACCAGTTGGCTCGGATTGGCAGTCGTTCTCGAGTCTCTAGAGAGGTTCGATCTCGAGTGCTACGGTCATTTTCGAGTTCCGAACCGCTGCAGCTAAGTTTAGTCTCAGCTCTGGGATCGCAGAGGGTGTACACGGCCCGTGAACAGCTTTCTCTCGTTTCGCTCGCGTCTTATCCCCTTCAGGAACTTACGTGTTTTCCCCGTGTCCAAAGATAGCGAATCGCTCGGACTTCAGCTTGTCGAAGACAGCGCAGGCCAGCCACGTGACCAGAGAGGTGTTCCCACGAAAACTCGAAGAGAACCGATTGAAACCTTTACCTCTCCTCGTGAAGAGCGCGTGGGTCAGAAACGAAGCCAGGAACATCCAACGGGAAATGGCCGACATCGAATTCCAGTCGCTCAAGGACGTGCAGAACATGGCGGACGTGCAGGACGCGTTCGATCACGGCAGAAGTCTGCGCGGCAAATCGGCCAAGGCGATCGAGTTCCATCTGAGAGCTGAGGCTCTAAAAAATCTGAGCAAGAGTCAGGAACTGGCGGACATCAGGAAGTTCCAGAGAGAGAACCTGTCCGTTTTGTGGGACGGCAGGGAACACCTCCGACTCATGGATGAAAGGACCAGGAATCTGATCGACGAGGACAGATTGACCGCTCCTTTGAACAGCCTGAGCAGAGAGCTGAAAGGATACGAGGAGAAGTCAAGCAACTACTTCCTGAACAAGAGGTACCAACGACTCTTAAGACCCAAACGATTGTACGGATGCCTGGGAATTAGACCCTCTTGATGGACGTGTCCATCCACGGTAGATTTAATGTCGTAGTTACATGTGGGTACAAAATGTGACACGAAACGATCTAATGATATATGATACAAATAAACGACACAGATTTGATTATACACGATGAGATTCGGCTGCGTTTGATTCGGGGTCATCGTAGATGTAGGAAATCATCGGGACGGGATTTCATTGATACATCATTGATTCTGGTTAGAGTAGATTTTAAATTCGTACTCTGTAGGTTCGATACCCGCTGGGCATTGCAATCGTCTTTTATGGGAGACGAGCTGCTCCGGGATGGAACGAAGAATGCTGAAATATTGTACATGCTACCTCCCTCCCTTGCAACCTTTCTGTCGTGGTAACAGGAATGGTAATGCCTTTCGATTACTTTGTGGGTAAACTAACTGTGCGTTGGAACGTCTAATGCACGACGATGGTTCTTCCTTTAATTGGATAATCGTTCTTTTTTTTTGGTATTACTTAACAGGGTGAGTTTCACTGCTATTCCATCCTTAGCTGAATGGGTGAGTCGGAGAATTAGGGAAGCTTTTTTTAGGTAGTCACTCTCCTTCTTTAGTGTACTATGCTTTTTTCATTTTTGCCATAGCATATTTTTTATAGCTTTCTGTAGTGCTATGCATTTTTTATTTAGAGTAGTTTAGAAACTTGTAACTGCAGAAATATAATAGATAGTTAATCTAATCAGTTTACAGTAAACATGTTGAGTCTCATTTAAATGATTTGAACAAAGGATTAGCTGAACATAGATGGCTGAGCATAAATCAATAATTTACCTGCTATTATCTGAACGATTAAAAATTCAGTTTATTTGAATTTGTTGAAAGATTAAATTAACGATGACGATATATTTCTTCGGTTCACCATTCTCTAACTCACCGATTCAAAGATCCTTAAACCTCCACAACCAAAGAATGCGCAAATCCCAATAATGTTGCCTGCCGATTCACTGCAACAAAATAAAAAATACGGTATGTAATCTCTGAATCCAAAAATCATTTAATCGCCTGGAAACGATAATGTGGCTAAGAAATCCAATAAAATGAACCATTGGAGCGGTATGTTCATACAAAATGAATAAATTAGCAAGCAGACCAGTATCGAGATCGAGCAGCTGAACGCCCGCGTGGTCGAAGCGGAGACGAAGCTGAAGACCGAGGTGCAACGCGTGAAGAAGAAGTTGCAGATCCAGATTACCGAGCTGGAGCTGTCGTTGGACGTCGCCAACAAGAACAACATCGATTTGCAGAAGACTATCAAGAAGCAATCGCTTACTTTGACCGTAAGGAATAATTTGCTCAATAATTTTATTACAAACTTATGACACTAACAGATGCTTTTCATTATGCCAATGAAAGCAGTCGACAATGACAGTGAAAGTAGTCAAAGTTTAACACAGAAACTATAAATATTGTTTACAACTTTCAGGAACTCCAAGCTCACTACGACGAAGTTCAACGCCAACTGCAGGTAACCTTGGATCAACTGGGTATCAGTCAACGACGCCTGCAATCGTTGACAGCCGAACTTGAGGAAGTACGCGGAAACTACGAATCTGTGAGTATTTGTCCAACTACAAACAAGTCTATTATTATCAATTGTTTAATGTATTCAAGTGAATTGATGTTCAAAGAACATTTAGGAGTAGGTACATTTAACTTTATTATCAGAATCGTCTCTTCAAGATGATGTTGCCTTATGTTCATGTCATACTTTGTAATATAAAATGAGAAAATAGGAACCAATCAGTTTGACTAGTTGATAGTTTCAGTGTTGAAGATCTGATCTCAATAATAAAACTCCATATTGTTTCTCTTCCTCTTCTGAAGAATGTCATAAGTAGATTCGTATTGGTTTGGTTCTCACGTACAAGTCCATATTTAGACCTAAACTTAAAGTTAGAACTACAGCTAGTAAATTAATTGCATTTTTACTGCAATTATTGTAAGTGTTCACATACTTAGCGTATTAGCTGCAGTACATTTGTATCAACAATATGTCATCTAAGTTCTTCTTAGTTCATTTATTTTCGTTCATTAAGAAAGATGCGTCTACAAAAGTTCACGTCTACAGTCTTGTTAACTCAACGAATTTTGTATTAATACACGAGTATTATTACAAATATATATCAATGTATGAAAACATATTATTGAATGTTTAAAAGGCCCTGCGTGCGAAGAGAACCGTCGAACAGCAATACGAGGAGTCGGTCAGCCGCATCAACGAATTGACCACCATCAACGTGAACATCGCCTCATCGAAGGCAAAACTGGAGCAAGAATTGGCTACCCTGGCTGGTGATTACGAGGAAGTTACCAAAGAACTGAGAGTGAGCGACGAGAGATATCAGCGAGTACAGAACGAATTGAAACACACCGTGGAAATCCTTCACGAAGAACAGGAACGCATCGTGAAGATCGAGGCCATCAAGAAGTCCCTGGAAATCGAAGTGAAGAACCTGTCCGTGCGATTGGAGGAAGTTGAAGCCAACGCTATTGTTGGAGGCAAACGAATCATCAGCAAACTCGAAGCTAGGGTGAGATATCTCACAGAAATATTTAAACAATCTCTTATGGATACGAGATGAACTCTTTGGTTCTCTTGAAATCTTTTGGTAAAATAGGTTAAAAATCTGTGGAACTTACAAGTTCAAATTCTTTCGAATTTCTTAAAAATTCAGAAATTTTCCAGCTAATTAAAATGTTCAAAAATACATCCAAAGCATAATACAATTAGTATTTATAACAAGAACCGTATAAAAGATTCTCTCAAAGAGCTTCTTAAGTTAAAATAACTAAAATTAATTACACAAAAAGACACAATGTTTTTGTAACAGATTCGTGATCTGGAGCTGGAGTTGGACGAGGAGAAACGTCGGCACGCGGAGACCGTGAAGATCCTGCGCAAGAAGGAGCGTAACATCAAGGAGGTGATGATCCAGGTCGAGGAGGACTCGAAAAACATTGCTTTGTTGCAAGAATCATTGGACAAGGCGAACCAGAAAGTGAGCATCTACAAGAGGCAGCTGCAAGAACAGGAAGGCATGTCCCAGCAGAGCGTGACCAGGGTTCGCCGATTCCAAAGGGAACTGGAAGCAGCCGAAGACCGTGCTGACACCGCCGAAAGCAACTTGACTTTGATCCGCGCGAAACACCGCAGCTTCGTCACCACCTCCACCGTACCCGGTTCTCAGGTGTACCTCGTCCAGGAGACGAGGAGTGACCTGTAAAAACAACACCGCCGTCGACACCCCATCCTTTGCCACTTCGAACGCCACCTCGTCGTCTTTAGAAACGTAAGCTCTCCATTTTCTACCTTCTACCTCCATCTTTTTAACACTTTACTATTGAATTCATATATGGATGATGTCAAAATTTTCATAGGAGTCAGACGTCTATATTATTAAAAATTTATTCAGTTAAATTTTCATACGAGTCAATCGATATTATTGAAAATCTGTTCATTTTATAATCGTGGAAATTTAGACACATATTTGGATTGCATTTTAGATGCACATGGGAACTTTTGTTTTATTGTAAGTTCAAGGTTATGTTGCCATATTTGCAAGGTTTTATATGTTCAGTGGTAGCAGTCTCTTGGTGCCAGTATAATGAGAATCAACTATATTGTGGATTGTAATGATGTATGATATATTTTGTAAATTTGGCAATGTACATACATGTTGTGAAATTTAGAAACTTCAGAATTTGGACTTTTGTTTTGATTTCTTGTTCTGTTATATTTTTAAGGATACTTATAGTGGTACTGTTATTGTAAAATGCAAACTTTTGTTTGGCAATATTATCTCAATTGTGGGTAATATATAACATAACACATACAAATAATGAATAATAATAAACGTAATGAATATAATAAATAATAGTGAAGATAATGAATAACAATGAACATAATGAATACAGTGAATAATAATGAATATAATGAATATTTGTGTATAAAGAATATGACAGTATTGCAATATTCGCAGGTGTAACGAGCAAACGACGAACCAAAGGAAGAGCCTCAACAAATCATCGTAAATTAAAAAACAGGTCGAGAAGAGTTTCCAACGGATCGTCACAAGCGTCGTTTCATAAAATGAAAAAAACAAAGACCGAAATTAAAGGAACGCCACCCTGTTAAAAATCAAACGACAGCCCAACGATCCGTCGCAAATTCGAGAGAACTTGACCAACGAATCGCGGTACCCGTCGCAACGAAAAAAAAAATCCAACGGCAAAGTAACGCGAACATCGAAAGCAATCATCGTATGAACTCGCAACCGTCGTTTATTGGATTAAATAAGAAAAATCAATTATACTATACATACATAATATATATGTTATTTATATCATACATACGTTAAGAATCAAGAGCAATTCGTTGTATCTTCCTTGTATCTATTATGCGAGCACCACGAAGCGTGAGGAGTGAAAATATTGTTAATAAATAAATAATTAAAAGAAAGAACCGGTTATAATAATTTAAAGAACGCGAGACGTGATGATTGTACTCCTTACGCTTCTCCGATCGTACTTGTATTTAAATGGATTAACTTTAATTCTACTTCTATTATTATCTAGATAGGTACTATTGCCCATACACACAACTCTCGCTGTACGACATACACAAATAACCTGTGTCAACGATAATTTAATAAATAAACTGAAACACGTACGTACAAAATCGATGACATCCCTTGGCACACAGGAAGTTAGACTTCTCCCGTGTACACGCGAATGCAAATCTAGTTTCCCTGGGGAAAATGAGGGCCGGATGAGGAACAACACCTGTTATAACTCCTAAACTTTGGCACGCGCTGAGCCCCGTCAACACTTTCGAAATTAATAAATAATAAGATTTTCGCAACTACGTGTCTATTTATATGAACAATTTATTGCGTTGTTTTGGGAAAACGTTTCTTGGAACTGCATCAAAATGTAGTTTTACGTACTTTAGAATTGAAGTTTACGATAGAACTGGAGTTTACAATCGAATTGAATAATGAAATTTCATAATGAAAGTACAGTGACGATTTAATGTGGAAAAGAGACAATAGTTCTTTATATAATAGTGAATTTAAAAAAATTGAAGGCACTTTCGTAGACTTATTCTTGTTTATATTTCAAAATTTATATTTTTTGGTGCACGCTCTTCTGAAACAGTACTACTAGCCTCATCTAACCATCAAGTGAAGAACTATTTAGATAAAAAATTATGTTTTTACATAAACTACAGCAATTTCATGCTTTGCTGTCTATTAGAAGTTATTCTATAAATATGACGTCAGAAAAATTAGTTTGCAGTAATCTGAAAGCTTCATATTAAAGAATTTTTCAAATTCATGGACCGTAAAATGTCTAGACATCTAGCGGTGAAACAGAAGAACTAATGAAACTAAAGACCGAGTACAATTTTTGTGTTTATTGAATTCTTCAAGCTAATAACATCATAGAAACTAGTAATAACGATTTAGTATTGGTTCTAGAAGCAATTTGCAGTATATTATTGCATAATAACCCGTAGAATCGATAAAAATTGAGTTTTATTATAAATTGTACAATTAGCGCCATCTCTCCGGCGAACAGGGTGAACTACGCACTTTTGAAACACCACTTTAATTAGTTCCCATTTTCTACCGCTAGATGGCGAAGCATTTTAAGGTCCATAAATTGCAATATTTTTTTATTTTTGATTCTCGTTTCCTACAGAAAAATATTTCGATATAATTCTATTTGATTTATTATAAATTTTGTATATCATCATCAAGTTATGCTTACAATTAGTTTATTTAAAATGCACTGAACTGTTTTTGATCAATGAGCTCATTCGAGTTTAAGATTTAAATAAATACATTTTATCTTCGAATGTAAAGCTACAAATTTATTATAAAATCATTTCCTTGACTTTTTAGTATATGCAAAACAACTTTTGATGGTTAATTAAACGTAAAAATGCATTATTTTACAGAAAAATGACTTAGAAAAAGTTAGGTTAGAAACTTTTTGATTTTCGCGCCATCTAGCAATAAAGGGTGCAAATGTCGTAATAGAAATTTCGTTTTTCTTCAAAATTAGTCCTTTTTACTTTTTAAGGACGATTACAAATTGTTCTACAAGTACCATAAAGTCGAACAAATCACTTTACAATGAATTTGGAGCTTTATATTCGAAAATAAAAAATATATATTTTATGGACCTTGAAATATTTCGCCATCTAGCGGTGAAATGCAGGAACTAATGAAAGTACTGTTTCCAGACTGTGTAGTTCACCCTGTTCGCCGGAGAGATGGCGCTGACAGTCCCATTTTGAGAAAACGCGGGAAAATATAAATTTTTAAATATATTTATAAGATATGCTTTTATATTTACAAAATAAAATTACTTTTAATATTTCTTAATATTACAACATTACATAGTACTACTTTTGCTTAATTAATTATAGATGTCCTCTCCTTTAGAAAATTTGAAAAGAATTTATCTTTGATTTTAATTTTATCTAAATCAAAAAAATATCCTTAGATTACTTGAATAATTAGTACCTCACGAATTGAGTCTTCTACTGAACAGCTATTTATTCAAACTGTACTTTCAAAAACAACAGACATAATCGTAAGAACAACTGTAATATTAAAAATACTGTTTCGTAGTGCATTATTTCTTTGTATAGTTTCATTCAACCAGTCTGGATATAAATCTAATCGAGTATACACGCCAGGAGAGTTAGGACGAGCACATCCATGTCCCCAGGATACTATTCCTACCTGTATCTTATCACAAATTAATGGTCCACCACTGTCACCCTGAAATTTCATTATTATTTCTGTGTAAATATATTTTTACTATTACTGTGTCATAATTACTTGTCTCACAAGAACGTATATACAAATAATATAATAAATGCACAATAATTACTTCTTTAGCCACGTCATATATTTCTCCAATATTTTGGAGCAATCATAATTTTTAATGTAGCATATTTGTTAAAAAATTAAAAAGCACTGATACATCATACATTAAATACGAAAGTACAGCGACAATTTCATCTTATGAGACAAGCAGTGACACTTTTTTGTTATAAAAATTAAAAGAAGTAGAATATAAATTACAAACTTGACAAGCATCTCGTCCGCCTTCCGCCCAGCCTGCACATAAATGCAGCTCTGGATTTACTCCCTTCACGGGGCATGTGTCAGTTGGAATTAGTGGAACTTTCGCAAAACGAAGATAGGTGCCAGCTTTCTAAATAAAACTTATGATATTTTAACATGCTTAGTTGAGTTAAGTATTTTTACTGTTCGTTCAATCGATAGTTGAATAGATGGAGAGAGGATAATTTTATCTTTTCAGGCTAATCCACTTTAACCCCCTAAAAATTATTTTATATAGATCTGCTTTTTTTAAAGATCTTTCAAAATTTTTCTGAAGATCTGAAACTTTTCTAATTATGTTAGAACAAAGGTATATAATAAACTTTGCATAACAAAGTGTAACAAAGAATGAACATCGAATCATGAAAGAAAAAAATTTTCAACGAAAATTAAAAAAATATAAAAATAATAGACCTTGTTTATGAAATTTCAATCATCGACTCTTGTTTCCAACACAATACATATATAAAGGAATAAATAAAAGAAAACTATAATCCTTTTTCACAAAATTGCTTTCTGTTACACCTTGCTTAAAAATATTCTTTTACACGAATTTATGAAAACTAAGAGCGAATAAACATTTCAAAATTTTCGAGAATATTTCAAGCAGATATTTTAGCGTTAAAAGTAAAAGAAATTAAACACGGACAATAACCCCAGTTTTGTAACCAGCATGAATGAAGCAAGCAAAAACCCTGAGGGAAGAAAGGTAAAGGTGAAGGTGAGGGTGGGTGAATGTGTTCATTCAACCCTCGTTGCAAAAATAATTTACCGTATAATTTCAGTTTCCCTACGGAAGGATTAATTCTCTGTAACTCGTAAATTTCATATTTTACACCCTTTCTGTATTTCACAACTGGGTAAAATATTTTAGGAATTAAAAAGCAAAGGGATATAATAAAAATCGTTAATTAAATTTTATAACATTGTAGCGTGCGTTTATTTTTTGACGAATATTTCAGTTATTATCTCTCTGTGATGTTAAAAGTTTACTTTTTAGAATACTATTTTAAATACATATCAGAAATATAATATCTCTTTTTGTCTAATCAACAATTTCATTTTTAAAATTCTGATCGTACGTAGAAAATAAAACACACTATCCTATATGAAAAATAAAACAAGCTATTCTACATAAAAAAAAAATACAGTATCCTACATAAAAAATGAAACACGCTATCCGACATAAAAAATGAGACGCACCATGCTGCATAAAAAATAAAACATTACTATACATTATTTGAAACATATTTTACCCAGCTCTGCACCTCGAATTCACCCTCAGAACCCTCGTTCCGACGCTTTGCGCGAAACTTCGTACAAAAGGGTGGTTTATAGCTTTCTACTGGATAAATGAAAGAGTTTTTGCGAATGACAATAAACTACGTACACGAGATCCAGGTGTATGAACTCCCCAGCCAACGATGGTGCAAGGGTCGGTGTACCTTTGAAAAATGTTTGCGTCATAAGCAGTTGGAATGGTGGCGTATTTCACGTACTTGTTAATCAAAAAAGGTCTCTTTAGCTGAATGCGAAACAAACAAAACCATAGTCAATCACAAAGGTCTACTTACACTTACTGTTAAATGTTAAATATCTAAATTTTGTGTATGATAAACTGTACCCATCACTACTTATGTATATATTTATACATGCATTTATCAATATTATCATTGATACTATAGGTGTATGGTATAGATGTGGTACACATGTAGCATGCATGTATGTATACATACAGACGTAATGGTATACATAAATACGTATACATATGTAGATATGTGGTATACATACAGTACACATATGTAGATGTGCGGTATACATACAGTATACATATGTAGACATATGACATACATACAGTACACATATGTAGATATGTGGTATACATACAGTACACATATGTAGATGTGCGGTATACATACAGTACACATATGTAGACATATGACATACAATATACAATACACATATGTTGATATGTGGTATACATACAGCATACATATGTACACATATGTCATACATACAATACACACATGTAGATACATGGTATACTTTCAGTATACGTATGTCCACATATGGCATACATACAGTACACATACAGTATACATACATGTATACAGGTGCAACAATATATCTAAATACATATACATACATATATGAACTAAGCAACGAAATACAAAAAATTAAATTAATGTCATACATGACAAATTTTTGAAAAAACCCTAAATCATCTAGAAATGTATGTAGACTTTTGTGGCAGACCATATGTGATGATCATCTCCGTGATACAACGTTTCCCACATCTTCCTGTCTGTTTCTTTCGTTCATTTTATTTTCCACATAAAGTTTATATATACACATAATAGTCACCCTGAACAATCCAATATCGTGTTGCATGCCCGTGTATTTAAAGTCTCTATGCGGGAATATCCCGTCGATCAGTTCCAACTGTATGGAACTCCAGGCCGGAAAGTACACGTAAGTGGCTCCAGCGATCACGTAGAATAGCCGAGGATTCTCTGCTCTCCATTTTCCACGACGCGTCGATCTAAGCAACGATAAAAGATCGTTAAGTTGCTCGACGATGGAGAATTTTTCGGTTCCTCGAACGACCAGGAGCCATTTTACGCTGGATCGATCACGGGCGGCCAGTGATTCCTTGTTTCCAAAACGTGGAGAAAAGCTGATATCTCGTGGAAATGATAAACGCGCCCTCGATGTCGATGTGCACGCGACAGTCGATTTCATACAGTTACTCGCTTTGATAACACCTTACCGACTAAATTTATGAGAAATCGCGAGAGTTTACGATGTTCGTGAATGCAATATCGTTTAGTGCGTAGATGTTGAGTTTGCGCTGGTATTCTTTAATTTGCAAAAATTAAGGTTGATGTGTTTTGAGTCAATACGTTCGCTTTAAATGGAATTTTGGGTCTGAGGACTTTGTAAGTGAGTTCTTGCATTTCTTGATTAACTTTTCAATTTTTATGTTTTTGAGTTTGGAAACTTTTGAGGTCTTTAATTTTGGTATTTTTTAATGTTCTAGCTTTCAAATTTTTCAACTTTCATATCGTAAAATTTATGAAACCTCAAATTGCTAAATTTTAAAATTTCTTAATATTGAAATTTCCATGATCCCAAGTTTCTAAATGCTTAAATGCTTAAATTTGCAAGGTTCTTAGATTCTTAGAGTTTTAAATTTTGTTATACTTGGAAATTTCTCAATTTGAGATTTTGAAGCTTGGGAACTTTTAAACTTTGAAATTCCCAAATTTTCAAATTTTGAAACTTTGAAACTTTGAAATTTAATAATTTTGTAAATGAGAAATTGATGATTTTATAATTTTAAAAGTTAGAACTTTGCAATTTCAGAAATTGAAAAGTCTGTAATATTAAAATGTTGAGATTGGTCCTCGAGACTAAGATGGCCGCTGTCATCACGTGACCATACACAGTGAACCGAACGCGAACGTGTTAACTGAAGAAAACTTACATTACACTTCTATACTTAAATTATTCGTACAATAACTTATAATAGAATTAGCTATAGCTTTGAAAATATACTTGCAAACATCTTATCACTAAACAAAATTAAATTTCGCAAAATCTCAAAACCTTACAAAACACAAAGCTATAATTCCATCGAAAGAACAATATACCTTGAGATTTATCCTAATCTCTTATCACATCACAACACGTATTAAAACCTTAACATAAGCATATTTTCATTTTCTTTAACATTAATACTTAATAACATTACAATTCACATGTTCGACTTAAATGAAACACCCCATAGTAATGTTGTTAATACAATGTGAAGACCATAATTATAAATATTTATAGTTATAAATGTAGCTATAAATCTTGTATAGTAAACCTTAACATCATAAGTGATGTCACGACATTACCAATTAAAAAACGACATTGCTTTCCGAACTTGCGACATTCCATCCCTCAACAACCGGTAAGGTGTTACTTCTGTCTCTTCCTCATCCTTATTTTTTGTTTTTGTATTTTTTTTTTGTCGTTACACGTTTAATAAGATCTAACGCCGCTAACCCTTTCACTGCTGCGATCGCTACTGTTTCCATTTCATTTAATTCTTTTTTTTTATGTACTACGTATGCTGACTCGCGATTAAAATTATTACGGGAACATGAATCTCACTGTGTGTCTTTCGTGTTCAGAAAATGTTTCTGTTTTTTCTTTTTTTTTTTATTTTGTACGTACGTGTGATAGTCTATTAGGTTTCCGCATCGATAATCGCATGGAACATTAATGTTTAACTAACAGCTTGTTTCTAAGATCGACGCTGACGTTCTACCCTAGATTGCACGTTCAGCAATCTGAAGGTTTATGGTTCTTGTTCTTTATGGTTCCTTACATCGATTTTGGATTTTGACGCAGCTATAACGTGTTTGTTATTTATCGATCGCTCGAGGCACTGTTTGCTGTCTCTCTTGTTTGAAAGCAAAATCGTGACATTTTATTTGGGTAATTAATTTAAATAATATACGTAGTTGATTCATTTAATTGCATTATCCGATTATTGCATTCCACTCATATCAAGAATACACTCGTGTCGACAAAATGGATTAATTCTTTGAGATACTCACTGCTTTTAAAGACCTAGATTTTTAGGTTATAAAATAATTAAAAATATCTGGATCTGCAAAGTTTCTCATTATAATTAATAATTAATAATTAATAGTAATTAATAAACTACACTTTTTAGTTTTTGAATTTTCAAATTTAAGAAGGTAGAAATTTAAGAACTTGGAAATTTGTGATTTGTATGTTTCTATGTTTCTAAGCTTTATATTATTTGAATTTCCCAATTGTTTGCTATATTTGAATGCTATATTGGAAAATTTTAAAGATAGTATTTTGAAATTATACTTCTAGGAAGCTAAATTTCTAGGTTTCTAGATTTCTAAATTACTGAATTTCAATATTATTGAACTTGGAAGCTCAGGAAGTTAAAATTTCTATATTTCTAAATTACTATATTCCCACGTTCCCAAATTCTCAAATCCTAAATCCCTAAAATATTAAAACTCCAAATACCCAAATTCCAAAATTCCGAAATTCCAAAATTCCCAAATCCCAAAATTTCCAAATCCCAAAATTCCAAAATTCCAAGATTCCCAAATTCCAAAAATTCCCAAATTCCAAAATTCCCAAATCCCAAAATTCCCAAATCCCAAAATTCCCAAATCCCAAAATTCCCAAATCCCAAAATTCCCAAATCCCAAAGCCTCAAAATCCCCAAAATCCCCAAATTCCCAAATCCCCAAATCCCCAAATCCTCAAATTTTATCCTAAAATCCTTAAATCACCAAATCCCCAAATTTCCAAGTTCTAAAATTTCTCCAAAAATTAAAATCAATATTTCTCCAATTACTCGTGACTACAGAAATTATTAAACAGTATAACAATAATATAGTGTACCACAATTGGCCTTGAGCGATCAATTAATTTCGTTCGAACTATAGCAGGTCACAGGTATCGCAAGATGTGCATAATCACCAAATTCGAAGTACTCAGAAGCAGCATACGTATCTACGATAGCAATGAAAGCGCTACGAGCGGAGATTTGCTCTACGACCATAAAATGGTAGCACGAAAATACGCATGAGTGAATGAATTCCATCGTTACCTAAATTCGCACACGATCGTAATAAAAAAATAATTATTACGCGCTTCGTTTCGATCAACTAATTTCCTATAGAATCATTGTCGCAAGCATTCGAAAAGAAATCGATCCTCTATATCGATTCTATTTATTTGAGCAGATTAATTTCACTGTTCGTGAAACTGTGTACTATATAAAACAGTAGAAATGCAAACACTTCAAAATATATCGTTTTCAAATTTTTTTAAACAAATAATGAGAATTTTTAAATGTAAAGTTCTATGCAATGTTTAATCGAATGTTAAACACTACAATGGAACTGTTCGTTCAATTCGCTTTAGATTTTCTACTTATTGTTCCTTGTATTTTCTATTTAGTAAGGTATTCGAAATGTGTAGAATCTAAAGATCTAAAATTTCACATCGAGAAAAGATACAATCGAAGTCTTCGAGTTGGTATATTTATAAAAATTCTGATTTTCGACTAACTACTTAGGTTTCTTTCTACGATTACAACAATGCAAAAATGATTATCTAAGCTCTCTGAATCTATCAGTAAATAGGATTTCCAGCTTACGATCTTCTTTAAAGCACCAATGTTCGTCGACTTGCAACTACGCCATTTTGCAATCGACGGGTTTATAGCAATCAGTCGTGGAACGTTTAACCTTTCACTATGAGCACCGACTATGATCTTATACAAAAATTGTACAGATATAAATTAGAAATTTTGCTCCACATCTATGCTCAAGTATTTTAACAAAGACAGTAGTCTCTCGTTATATTGCAGAGAAGTTATGTCTGCAGACATGAGTCGTACAAAAAAATTTAACAAAATTCGACAAAAATTCATAAGAAATTTAACAAATTCAAAAAGTAATAAAATTGTTGTAAAATTGTGATACTTTGTAAAAGGATCCGCCATATAACGAGAGTACTGTATTATTACAAAAACCTAGTTTCGAGACTACTGATTCTCAGCAGAATTCTAATAAGTTTTTTAAAAGTGCATAGAACACGGTCCCTTTTCTATCAGACTATCATAGCGAAAGACTTAATCAAAATTGATGGTGTGCCGTTAATTATGCTACCATTTTAAGGTGGAGAGCGAAGAGACTAATAATGTAGATTTATGTTATCTGCACTGACTGGAAACTTTTTCGTTCGGCATCGATCGAACAATTTTTAACTTCGTGCTTAATTAATCACGCACAAGGTACGTCCTTCAGGTTCAAATGTGAAAGAGAGCTGTTATGCATTTTTAAGATTGTCAAGTTTTGAAAATTGCAAGAAATGGTTTTGAAAAAGTGAAGGTTCGAAAAATAAGCACTCGTCACGATATTATAAAATTACGCAAAAACTAATTTCTATCTCGTTAAGGTGATATACTTAATTGATGACATGAAGGAAATGATTGATTTAGACGCGACAAATGGTCGTTATAGATGCGACATATGCTACATTTCCTCGAAATTCCTCGATTATCGAAGTAATTTGAAACGCGAATATGAATTGCTCGAATACTTGTAACAGAGGGTAACAGATACCATCGTAATTACATCCTATGTATAACCTCTACATATGTATACGAGTTGCAAGGTTTACCATCCTTGTTACGATTAATGTAGTCTTGAATGTACGAGGTGTATTATGTTAACCGAGATTATCGCGGATAAACAAAAGTTCAGCTAACACGAAAATTGTACTATACAATAATATAGGGAATTTAGAAATTTGAAATTTGAAAATTGAAAAAGATGAAAATTTTAAAAATTAACAATTTAACATCATACATTTGAAAAATTAAAAAATCTTGACATTGAAACATGAAGACACTATAAATTTGAAAATTGAAAATTTGATATCTGAGTATTTGGAAACTTGAAAAATGGAAAACTAAAAGTTTGAAAATTCAAAAAATTGAAAAATTGAGTAATTGAATAATTGAACAATTAAACAATTAAACAATTGAACAATTGACCAATGGAACAATAAAACAATTGAACAATTGAAAAATTGAAATATTCTATAATTGTAAATTTTAAAACTTGAAAAATAGAAAAATTGAAAGCTCAAAAATTTGAAAACTTGAAAACTAGAAAAGTAGAAAATTTGAAGAATTGAAAAATAGGATAATTAAACAATTGAAAAATTAAGAACTTGAAAGATTGTGAAATTGAAAAATTGAAAAGTTGTAAAATTAAGAACTTGAAAAATTGAAAAGTTGTAAAATTGGAAAATTGAAAAATCGAAAAATCGAAAAATCGAAAAATCGAAAAATTGAAAAATTGAAAAATTGAAAAACTGAAAAATTGAAAACTTGAAAACTCGAAATCTTGAAAAATTGAAAAATTGAAAATTACAAACTTACCCTAATGCGTACCTTCATAAATTTTATCTGAATTTAAAATTATTCTAATAAACTCCTAATAGAAACACTCGTTCCTCCACCAAAACGTGATCGATGCGAAATTACTTCAAGTCAATTACAGACAATATAAATCTACCTAAAAATATCGCAGTTTTACAGACATGTTAAAACGCACCTGACCATGCAATGAGCGGCTGACAAAACGAATCTCGGCGCTATGTAAGTACCTCCGCAGATATGATTAAAGTGTCGCCGTTGTACCGAGACCTACGAGAAATTGACATTAAAAATTCGGTTTCGTCATCCGCGAACCTCTTACAATATCATACCGATAAATCAGACACGCGTACGAATCATTCTGAATTGTTTCGAGAGATTCAGATTAATTTATAAAATCGAAATTCCCTTGCCGCGGAAGGAATCAATTAACAAATCTCGATTTTCCTTCGTCCCGTGTTGATTCGATCAATTCCATCGATAGGATACTGTGCATATACCTCTAGTTTCTACGGACACTAACAAAATAATTCGTAATCGAACGCCGTTGGGCGCGATACGCACTAGGAAAGATTATAAATTGACATAGTTTCGACACTGATTCCCTCCATGATTTTTTGTTCTGTCTCTCGAAAGTGATCAGAGCCATTCTGATACTTACAGGGTGTTTAATAAAGATCTCAGGTGTCGTGAGATAAATAGGACTCGTTAAACTGAGAAAAAGAGAAATGCTTGTTGAGAAAATTGGAGTTTTTAAGTTTTAAAGGATATTTAGGTTTTCGTACAAATTATTGGAGGTATTTTTATTTGTAGGTTATTTATTAGATTTTCAAGTTTTTAGTTTAATAATTTTGGTAGGTAGGGATTTGGGGATTTAGGGATTTGGAAATTTGGGAATTTGGGAGTTTTAGGGATTTAGCGATTTGGGGATTTGAGAATTTTGGGATCTGGGGAATTTGGAATTTGGGGAATTTGGGATTCGGAAATTTTGGAATTTGGAGATTATGGGATTTGGGGAATTTGGGATTTGGGGAATTTGGGATTTGGGGAATTTGGGATTCGGGGAATTTTGGAATTTGGGGAATTTCGGAATTCGGGAAATTTTGGAATTTGAGGAATTTGGGATTCGGGGAATTTTGGAATTCGGGAAATTTGGGATTTGGGGAATTTTGGAATTCGGAAATTTTTGGAATTTGGGGAATTTTGGAATTCGGAAATTTTGGAATTTGGGAAACTTGGGATTTTGGTGTTTTGGAATTTGGAAATTTGGAAATTTGGAAATTTTGTAATTTGTGGATTTGAAGATCTAGAGACTTTGAGAACTTGAAATTCCATAAATTTATAAATCCCAAACCTTGAAATATTGAAACTCCACAAATACAAAAAATAGAAAATTTAGAAGTCTCTCACTACTAGTCCAAATGAACCTTATAAAGTGAAAGAATCTACTCTGCAATTCTCTACTTATAACACCCATATATATTCACACAAATAAAATATCTGTTCGTCACACAAAGGCAAGCAACCATTTAATTTTTCAACAATATCAGTTTAGCGAGAGCTACTTTGTCTACAAACTCTTGAAGAATCTCCATTATTTAAACAACCTGTATAGAATTAATATAGTAAATATTTAGGAAACATCACGGGCGCATTTCACCTACGATGAACGGATACTTCCGTATGTCGGTCACTTCACCGCCGATTATCCTCATGCCTACCGACTTTGTTGAGAGGATTTTCCTGCTCCTCTTATGCTCGTTCGACGGTACTACGTCAACAGGCTGGATCAACGCTTGAAAAGAGCACAATAACAAGAACAACAACAACATCTTGATCGTTTGCGACCAGCGTGAATTGCCGCCTTTTTCGCGGCTCAACCACCTTTTGTTTCCCTGTTTGCGGTTCGCTGGTCTGTGCAGGGTGAGTCGTGAAACACGGAACGAATACCTTTATTTTATAACGGAATATGTATAAGAGATACGTTAAATTAAAACTATTCAAAATATAACTTTGAATGTTTGATAAGTGATAAGTTGATCATTTTGTGGTTTTAAAATTTTTATGTGGAGGATTGTCTTTAGAGGACAACGTATAGATTAGGTTTTTCAAATTACGAACTACCAAACTTTCAAATAGCAATTTCTGCAATTTTTAAATTTATAAATCTAAATAAATTTAGATCTTACTTCCTGATATCTAAATTCATAAATTTTCCAACTTACAAATATTAATTTACAAATATTCAAATTCTGAAATTTTATATTACCAACCCCTAAAATTGCAGCTCTTCAAATCTTCAAAGTTGTAGAGACATCAGTACAGATCAGTACACATTTTGTCATTTCCAAATATCTGAATTCATTCATTTTAAAAATCACAAATTAGAAGACCTAAGACACAGGATACAAGTCCAAGATACAACATCCACAAATAGCTTACACATCACACTCCTGACAATTACATAAAATCAGTAACAATAAAATTCACCAAATTCATAAGCTTCACAAATTTACACAGCAAAGATTCACAAAGCATCCTTGAGACTTCATCCTGTCTACAACCACACAATTTATATATGATGTTGTGTGTCAAATGTACAAGGTTGATTCCGTTGCTCACGATTCACCCAGTATAATAAAAGCAGCTAGAACCTGCTCTCGTCAGCGTATCCATTGTGTCTACATCGGGGCTATTATTGGCCGCCTCTCGAGAACAACAGGCGCGATCGAGTAACCGTGAGGATCGAAAAGATTAACTCTTTACGTGTAATTGTAACGCTAAGATATGTTGCACGATATCTCGAAAGTATCACTGACTAGAAACCACTTATAGGTAAAACACGCTCGCTCTCTCGTTTCACCCCCTCCCGTATTTTTCCCTTTTTCTCTGGCGGTTTCATGGAACGCATTACATCGGAAAAAAGGGAACGGAAGCGTTTTAGAATTGTGCACACGTGGGATGCCCTGGAAAGCTCTCGTATACACAATTTTATTGATCGACGTGGCGAGCTCGGTGCGTAGGGAAGGATATTCTATAATTACACGTTGTTTTCCTGTGTTCAGGACAGATTTCACGGGCTTGATAACGATAACAAAATAACCGCGAACTTTGTAACTTACTTGCCTCCCTTTCTCGCACTACCCCCCTGTTGTTGTATTTTTGCTAGTAAAAATAGCACCGCATTGTTACGATGACGCGGCGCTCGAGGACAGGCTACGTGTGTCCTCGATCGAAGAGACGTGAGGACGATCGTAAAATCGACGATTAAAACGATAATACGAGGGATTTACGGATTGTCGTAAACTATAACGCTGACAATTTTGTCGATGAAAGTGATCGATGAGAAAAGTGAATTTAACTTACATTAAATTATGATACATCAAGATTTTCATATTGGTGTTAAAATTGACCTGATCCACATCTACACTATTGTTTTTTATTAGCTAGAAATACGAAGATCTCGAGGTATGAGGCTCTAGAGATTTATGGATATTGAGCTGGATATTAGAATATAGATAGACAATGGTGGTGTGTGGAGACTTTAGATTAAAGGGATTTGGAAATATAAGGATTTAGAGAACTAGAGGATGAGGTCGCTGGAATATGGAAATAGAGAGTTAGAGATGTAGGACTCTAGGTGATAGGAATATAATAGCAAAGGAATAAGAATATATGGATTTTGAGAAATAGAGTACTAGAAATATAGAAATCTAAAAATAGTGAGACGTAAAAACACATATAAGAATGTATGAATATGGAGATCTAGTAATATAGGGATCTGGGAATGTAGCTATCCAATAATATAAAAAGACAGAGATCCAGTGATCTAAGTATCCACAAATATCTCAATTTGGAAATTCAGTAACATACATTTTAACGTGACACATACTCACATATGTTCACATATGCAATACTCATATTGCTACTTCACTTTGCAAAATTACTACTCTTCCTTCGCCCACTTTCGTAAACAATTTAATGGAAATTACATTAATCATTGATCCATGTTAACTCCTACAAAACATGTTCATATGGTCTTATATGAACATATGTCTTAACATGTTCACATAGTCTCATATGAACATACACCTTAACATGTTCATTTAGTCCAACATGAACATGTCTTAACATTGTCATATAATATGATATAAACATACGTCTTAACATGCTCATATAGTCTAACATGAACATACTAACATATTCATATAATCTGATATAGTCTCATATGAACATACGTCTTACTATGTCCACATCAAATTTCCTGAATTTCCTCATAAAATATAAGTTCCACGTTTCAAGCATAAGCACCTCATCTAAAACCCACTGAACGTATTTTAGAACACCCATATTTTAAAATATGAGAGTAGAGTAAATCAAATTGTGAAAGAGCTTTTAATCATCCAATACGATATTTATATCAACCAATATTAATTCAAGATCGACATCGAAAAATGATATCAGGTACCTAAAATTCTGAAATTGTTTGATCTATTTCTCATCGAGTACTTTCATTCTGAATTATTTGTATGCACATCAATATTTATCAGCGTCCAATACGATCGATAGTTGTAGAAGATCTCGGTTGCCTTTGTTTCCATCATTTGATACACTATTGAATTTACGATTGTCCTTGTATCTCTTTTACAAACAATGCAATTGCAACGGTGCCCTCTGAACGAAAATCTCCATCGAAATGAAACGCGTTCTACACAGGAAGTTTCCTTATTTAGAGATGGTGTTTTTGTATCGGTAATGATGGATGCATCTGATATTTTTCGTTCGACCCTTGCAAAGTGGAATGTATTCTTCTTTGATATTTTATGTCCATCGAATATTTGGTGTATTAGATATTTTATGTGGGATTCCAAGTTGGAGGTTTAGGATTTGAAGAAAATTCAATTTGGCAGAAAATTCAGAGAAATTCAGAAATTTGGGAATTCAAAAATTTAGAAGTTTGGGAATTTTGTGATTTGGGGATTTGGAAATATGGAATTTTGGGAAATTAGGGATTTGTGGATTTGGGGATTTGAGGATTCGGGGATTTGAGGATTTGGGGATTTGAGAATTTGGGGATTTGAGAATTTGAGAATTTGGGAATTTGAGAATTTGGGAATTTGAGAATTTGGGGATTTGAAGGTTTGAGGATTTGAAGATTTGGGAATTTTTTAATTTGGAGATTTGAAGGTTTGGAGATTTGGGAATTTGCGACATTGGGGTGATTGGAAATTTGGGATTTGGGAATTTGAGAATTGGGAAATTTAGAAATTTGTAAATCTTTGTATTGAGGATTTTAGGTATTTAGGAAATTTAAGAATATTAGAAAAATTAGGAAAATGAGGAAATTAAGAAAATTTGAAAATCCAAAATACTGTTAACTTCAAACTTTTAATTCCCTATAAACATGTTCGTATTAACTGAAATTAGCAAAGCAATACGATGAACATAAAGCATCCTCTCCTCATATTACATGTATTGCAAGGATCGAACCCGAGGAACGACGAAATCGAAAAGCAACGACACTGTATTAGCACAAACGAATAACATTGTCGATATAATAACAAGGTATAACAGTCTTAGTTTTCTGATTTGTCGATAGGATGTCTGCTTTAGACTAACATACATTCTGCGTACGCTATATTAAATACGTGTATATAAATAGATCTGAGAAACACGAAAAAACGAAATTTTCACGTGCACACGTACGAAGCTCGTATGTACTTACAACTTATCAGAATATTTTTCTTAATATATATATAATATATGTATGTATATATATATATGAAATATATAGGTACATCATAATCTGTCGATTTTACTTAAAAATTAGCTTTTCAGGACGAGCACTTAGATCGTGTTCGAACTAGGAATGTAAAAGATATTAACATAATCGATCACGATGCTCATTTTTTAGTTATACAAGATGTCTCACAACTCGTGTAGTTCCTGAAAATGGGTAATAGAGGACGCGATTCTGAGCAAGATTTCCCTTTGCGAAAATGGGATTTGAAGCTTCGTTTTTGAGTTATTAAAGAAATACACGGACCAATCAGAGCGCGAGGATTCGGCGCCAATCGCGGCGCGCAATCGCGAGAGCGTCGCCTTCGAGCATAATGGCCGACTGGGCGTAATCCTCGTGCTCTGATTGGTCCGTGTTTTTGCTTAATAATTCAAAAACGAAGCTTTACATCCCATTTTCGCAAAGGAAAATCTTATTCAGAATTACGTCCTCTACCATCCCTGGGAGTTACACGAGTTGTGAGACACCCTGTAGATGATAAAAGTATAATTACTAGAAAGTAACATTTTAAAGGTACTTCTCTGTAAAAGATTTCGATAAAAACAGTTATTTAAATATATAGGGTGTCAGGTAACTGGTGGTACAATAAAAAGATTTTTTTTGCAAAATCAATTTTAAATTTTATCTTACATGTCTTCATTTTTGAGAAATGAAATTTTTTCAAAAGTCATATTTTTATCTGTTTGAAACATTCATACTTTAATTTTGTTTAGTTAATATAATTAAAAATAAATAATGTATATTAACACGTTCGATGTTGATTTCGAAAAATGATCCGGTCATTCTGTGCCGCGTTGCTTGAATACCAGCGTTATGGCACGCGATATCGCGTGATCGGCAACGAACGTGTTTAAATTACTGTACTAGTTTTAATCCAATTTTTGAAGTCAATTTTCTGGAAAAAATTAGTTTGTATTGAAACATATCTGTACCACGAATTACGCGACATTGCTCTATACACAGTAACTTCGAAATTAGAAACACGATTAAAAACATTTATCTCGAACAACGATTACATAGCTTAATTTCGAATAAGAAATTCGACTTACGAATTGACATTCAATTACACCGTGTTTCGGTCGATGGAAACGTTCGATGCACGATCGAATCAACGAACGATCTATTCATCGAACGTTCAAGATTGCATCTTACACATATAAAGATACAGTATTACCCATTTAAGCAATAATTTAATTCTTCGTTGCATCCCACTGCACATATGTAGAATGATACATTATACAATTTTGGTGTTTTATCATACATGAATATATTCATATTTAATCGACATAATATAAATAACAAAATTGTATGATCATAATATGTAAATTGTAGTTATACAATTTAAATGTGAACATATTAACTGCATACTTCATATTTATTAAAATTATCCTTATTTCGTATTTCTATAATGTTAAAATGATATGTAAGCATGTTTTTTATTAGAATCACTTTTGGATTCAAAAAAGTGATTTTATGTTTTTGGTAGTTCGAAGGGTCATGCAACGAAGGATTAAGAAGGGATAAATTAATGAATTATTGAAAAATATTAGTTGTAAATTTTAAGTGCTGTGATGAATAAACTTTTATTAATTTTGATAAATTGAAGAGATTGATTGAAATGAGAGAGGAGGAGGATTGGTAATTATTTTAGTAACACGCTGACTGCTGTCCATAGTAGTAAATTTCATTTCTAAATTTCCATTTTACAAATTAACAAACTTGCAATTTAGATAATTAAATTTTCGAAGTTTCGAATGTACAGATTCGTAAATTTCCACGTTTTCAAATTTCTATGTCGATAAATTCTCATGTAATCAAATTTCCACTTACCCTAATTTCCACTTTCCCAAATTCCTAAACTCCCAAATTTTCACTTCTCCGATTCGCATTGCATCAAATTTCCACGTTTTCAAATTCCCATATCCTTAAATTTCCACTTACTCTAATTTCCACTTTCCCAAATTCCCACTTTTCCAAATTACTAAGTTCCCAAATTTCCAGTTCCCCAAATTTCCACTTTCCCAAATTACTAAGCTCCCAAATTTTCACTTCCCCAACTCCCATTGCCTCAAATTTCCACTCCTCCAAATTCTCACATCCCCAAATTGTCCTATCCACAAATTCTCACATCCCTAAATTCCCACATCACCGAATTCTCACACCCCCAAATTCTCACATCCCTAAATTCCCACATTTCCGAATTTCCACATCCCTAAATTCCTACGTCCTGAAATTTTCACATCCCCAAAATTCTGGACCCTCAATATTCCCCTATCTCCAAATTCCTACATTCCCAAACTCCCAAATCCTTCACTTCCTATACCCCAAAATTTCTAAATTCCCAAATTCTATCTTCTCAAACCCCCACTTCCCAAATCCCTAAATTCCCTAATTTTCCAAAATTTCCGGCATCTCACAAATCTTTCAAACCACCACAATCGCAAATTTCTAAATTTACAATTCACTCTCCGTAAGACATTCAGTAATTCAATTCGTCTATCACTGATATCAGTTACATATCGAAACGCCAATTAAGACCCGTCAAACCCACCATTCCATTTTGAACGATGCACGAGTACTAAACTCGTATTTCAACGCAGCCAGCGTGTTTTTTTTAACTTACCGTAAATTGTTGCTTGAAACAATGAAAATGGATGAAATTCCGAAACGAGAGCGCCTCTCTGCATAATAATTATCCTGGTAATACTTAGAGGGGTAACACTGTAGCCGTCTAAAAACTAGGTGAAACAGTAATTGTTATATACTCTCGCGAATACATTAAAGCTCCTCACTTTGATCGTTCACGAGTACAATAATTATTCTATGCAATAGTCTGTCAACGTCGTTAAAGGATCTGAACGGAAAACACGAATAATATACGAACGACGATAAGTGGATTAATCTTGCGGTCGACGCGACAAATGTCGGTTAGAAAATGCGCCCGTGCATGTACGTGTGTGTGATCGCGTGAGTCTGGTTGCGTATGTGTCTCTACCGTTTCCTCTTCGCCATCTTATCTGTGTTGTCTTTTTTAAAAAGAAATCGTCGGCGAATTACTATGCACTACGTTTCTCCTTTCGCCGTTGTGTGGCCACGATTCTCCCCCGGGGATTCCATATAATTCGCGAAATAGATAACGATCGATACAAGCGACAATCGAAAATAGTTGCACGAAGAAGCCGCGTCTATGATTTATAAAATTTCTGCAAGACAATAAAATCGCTGCCCCCCGTGTATTTCGGTATAATCAAGGAAGACATTGTGATTGTTCGTTCTTCGATATAATATATATATACGTGTGTGTATATAATATAATATATATATCCCTCCTTAATTCTCCCTTTTTTTTCTCCGCTTGTTACGTATATTACACCTTTCGTTTCTTTTTTTTCTCTTTTTAGTTGTTCATTTTCTTTTTTTCTTCGCTTTTTTTTCTCTTTGTTCCTTCGTTAAATTATCCTAAAGCAATTGACTTTTATTAAGGAATGATCTTGTGCATCGTGCAGAGGACGCACAGCAACGTAGCTAAGGGCCATCCACGGGCGATATTTGGTGCTGAGGATTCAGCGTTCGACGCGGTTATAATTTGCACTGGAACAACCGAACAAACGTTCTCGTTAGAGAATTAGAGTGACATTAGTAATTGTTCAGCTCTTTGAGTTAAACTGAACTAAAACGGTATCGTTTTTTAACCTCTTTGTGCTTCGACTTTTGCTCTCTCGAAATTCTGGGATATTTATTTGCAATAATATTGCCACTCAAATATAATGCAATAAAAAGTAACTACTGTATACAATTTTTACAAAAAATTCTGGGGTCTATGTTTATTTTTAGAGTGAACTTTTAGGGACAAATTTCTGTTGTTGAATTTTATTGAATTTTTATTAAAAATCTACTCGTGATTTCTACTCTTGATGTTTATTTTTGAACCTTGATTGTACCATTCTTCTGACATGAAATAATTTTTCTAAATTTTGGTTGGTATTATTATTTTGAGAGTCAAGGTAAAATTTATGTGGAATAAAGATAAAATCTGTAGCAGATGAAGATAAAATTTAGATAAACTCAAGATGAAGTCTCTGTGAAATCTAGATAAAATGTATATCATATCAAGCTGAAGTCTATATGAAATCAAAATAAAATCCATATGAAATCAAGATGAAGCCCACATAAAATCAAAATAAAGTCTATACATAAAATCAATGTAAAATCTATAACCTTCAAGACCTATCAATTAAAAAGTATATCAAATCTGAATATTCACACCATCGAATATAAATGACCTTTAAACTCATTCAGAAGTGCGTCACAACTATAAATTCATAAAGTAATGCAACTGATACAAATGTATCCTTTGTCAATGTACTTGCAGCGTGGGAGGACATATCGTGAATTAATTAGCTAATTTCAACTGTCTTAAATGCATCCTGATTGGCGTGGGACGTAAAGCATTCAGAACGATTGCAAAGAAGGAGAAAATGTCAAAAGGCACAGCTTAGTGAATATCAATTGGTCGTGCTTTTATCTTCCGAGCGTTAAGCCACTTACGTTTGAAAGATACTAATTTGGGAACATTTCGTGTTGCAATTAAAAGTTACAAAAGTTGAGAATTTAATTGTATGAGATAAAACACTGAGAGGTTTATGACGAAAGTGGAGTTACTGCAGTTTTTAAAAAATTTCTTACATTTTCATAATAAAATTTATGAGTTTATAATTTATAATTTTGACAAATTTGAAATATAGGAAATTGAATTTTTTTAGATACGGTTGCTTTGCTTTAAAGGTGAGTAAATTTTTTAAATTATTCATATTGTAAGGTTTTCTATTTTTAAACGTTTTCATATTATACGTTTTCCTATTATACATATATCATGCAGAGTAATTACGACATAAAGTGTGTTGAATCTCAAATAAAAAATAATGATATGAATCCATGTTACACAATTTTAATTGGAATTTTTTCAGAAATTTCAAACGTAGTAATCAGAACGCCTACGTGTCTCGTTCACAGAGAGAAAAAGAATCTAAAAATGGAAGTTGTATAACAATGAAATTAGATTCAAAAAATCCTTTCCTAGAGAATATGCATACGCACTGCAGATTTCCTTTAAATTTATAAAATATCGATTAGATCGAAAAAAGTTGCTACTGAAAAATGAATAAATAAAACTGGATATACACGTCTGGAACATTTCTACATAAATCAGTTAAATTGAAATTTCAAATGATTATACAAACATCCGTACATGTCCATCAATCGATCACGTCGTTTCGAAAAATAAAAATAAGTAGGTCACTCGAATGGTAGTAAAAATTCCATTAAACAATTCCCTAAAATAAAATGAATTTAGCAAAGAGGTAGTGCGTTAAAATCCCTTTGAAACGTTTAATGAAAGCAATGTTTAAAAGAGCAATGAAAAGTCGAAAATAATTTAAGCAGTTGTGAATTGAATTCAAAAGATTAATGAAGGTTTAGTAAACTGATTAAACAATTGATTAAATAATTCTCTACAATAAAGTGTTCGACAAATGAATTAATTAAAAATATAGTACGATAAAATCCCTTTGAAACGTTTAATAAAATCAATGTTTAAAAGAGCAATGAGATGTCGAAAATAATTTAAGCAGTTGTGAATTGAATTCAAAAGATTAATGAAGGTTTAGTAAACTGATTAAATAATTGATTAAATAATTCTCTACAATAAAGTGTTCGACAAATGAATTAATTAAAAATATAGTACGATAAAATCCCTTTGAAACGTTTAATGAAAGCAATGTTCGAAAATGCAGTGCGAAATTAAAAATAATAGGAACAGTTAGAAATTGAAAAGATAAGTGAACGTCTAGTAAACTAGCTAAAGATAAAGAGAAGAAAAGGACTTTATCGTTAAGCACAAATCAGGATATGTTGTTAGGTTAGGTTAAGTGTTAATCAAATTCGCAGTTTCACCGAGGAATCGTTTAAAAGGTGATTTAATAATTACCCGAAACCGTTTCCTTCCTGACATCAGCATACTGCTCGTGGTGTATGGGGTAATCCGGAATGGTGGAATAACAGCTGATCTCTAGATATCCATTTTCCCCTGCATGCAACGCGGAAACCTCTATCATTAGTTTTGCCGTCGCGGACATCAATTGGTCCTTGTGATGCGTGAGAGGATAATGATTTACCAGGCTAATATCCACCTGACGGAACAAAATATTAGCGGAATCGTTATTATCTTTATTACACGTCATTTACGCGGTGGATAAAAATCTGTTACGCTGTTGGGGTTGAATGAGGTATTCACACTTTGTGTTTAAAGGGATGTTGTATTTGGACTTTCAAAAAGCATTTGTTACTTTACACATTTTTTAATGTATGAATTTTTAAAGTCGTAAACTAATAAATTTAGAAATTTAGAAATTTAAAAATGTAGAAATTGAACTTTGATGAAAACACATATCATCAAGATATTTACATACTAGCTCCTTGTCAATAATGCAGTTATACTATAAATAATTGAGTAATATAGAAACTTGAGTATTATTTGATAGAATAAAATAGTACTTCTGGTATATCAAGTTAAAACATAAAATTGAATAAAAATAATTCAATAAATGCTAATGTTAACATTCACGAAACATATCTGACAATAAAATCTGATATCAAATTCAATATTCCTGTATCACATAACCTCAAATTGCCACATTGTAAAATTTCATATCCCGAAAATCCAATATCTACAAAAACCAATATCTCCAAATTCCAATATCCCCAAATTTGAAACTCTATGAATTACTAATACGATATATACATATAGCCAACTATTATAGAAAGCAAGAACTAGTTTGGTCGATATTGTACAATTCCCTCCACGAGGTAATAAAATTGATAGAACCGATTAGATCGAAAAAATGAATCAAATTGGTAAAATTGTTAAAATTGATAAAACCTATCAAATTGATAAAAGTGTTAAAATTAATCAAACCAATGAAATGGACAAAATTATTAAAATTGATAAAAACAATGAAATTGACAAAATTATAAAAATTGATAAAATTAATGAAATTGATAAAATGGTTCAAATTAATACAACCAATGAAACTAATAAAAGTGTTAAAATTAATAAAACCAATGAACTTGATAAAATTATAAAAATTGATAAAATTAATGAAATTGATAAAACCAATGAAATTGATAAAATTGTTAAAATTGATAAAACCAATCAAATTGATAAAAATGTTAAAATGAATAAAACCTATCAACTGTACGAAATTGTTAAAATCTTTAAAACCAATCAAATGAAATAAATTATTAAAATTAAAGAATCGATTAAATTTATAAGAACGAATTAATGGAAGATAAAATTTTAAAAAACTAATGGAGTCCGAGAAAAATTCTCTCGCATTCGATTGCATAAATTTCTAAATTTCAGTAAAAAATCTGTAATTCCCTAAACGTCAGTAAAAAGATCGAATTTCGCGGAGAAGTATATGAGATGTAAGATTGACAAGAGCTCATAAATGTTAAATTTGCTCCAGAATTTTTCCAAGAATTACGTCGGACATATTCAGGTAAATAAGGTAAATAAATTGATAGAATACTTGATAAGGTTACCAGTTAAAAATTAACACCCTGACGAAGTAGAAGGTTGATCAATTATTTGTAATATTTACTTACCTCCTTCCCGTTTATATACCAAGTCAAGTGAGGAACTGGATGCGCAGCCGAGGAGGTGCAATTCGCCTCTAAACTTTCGCCGACCACGTACATGCTTTTCTCGAATGTGATTTTCGGGTTTTCAGTCTGTGGTACTGTATAATTTCATAACACTAATTAGTACACAATTGTACGCTCTGAAAATCACGTAAGAACAATTATATTTTAAGCTTCCCTCAGAAATTCTATCGATTATCTACTTCAAATTAATTTACAGATGTTATTTCTGTCTAAAAACGATCTCTGCTTGTAAATTACATTTAAAAATACATTCCGGCCTGTGACACCAATTTCTTGTCGACAATTAGAACAAATAACATCTCTTTCTTGTCTTTAAGAAAACTCTTTACATAAAGATTTTTCTTTTCGAATATTCCTCTCACTTTGTGGTATTATAACTCCGTTACATTAATTAAAACGGATGATCTGGAAACCAGATAACTTTTTGTTCTACTGCGGAAGATGAATGACCTCTTTACATGCAAAATAATTTTCTTTAACTCCGGAAGTTTCTTCCGAAAGTTTCAATTTGTGATATTACGACTTTTATTAGTATAATTAAGATGGAATTGTTGGAGATTTTTTGCGACAAATGATACTATTATTTTGTAATTTCATAACGAGAAGATGTAAACTTTTTCGGTGCTAAATAATTTTTTGAAATATTTCTCCACAACGAATAATTAAAAATATATTCATTCTGCTTGTACAGTCTCATAACGTTAATTAACATAAATTATATAGCTTGCAAGATACCTCCTCATTTTCAGATTTCGCTAGAAAATATAAAATTCGTTTCAAACGAAATAATATTTATATTTTATTACAACATTAAAAAATATAAATTTTCCACGCATGCAACATATTCTACTAATTAAAATAAAATTACACAACGTAGACATAATTATACTTTTCCACCTTTAGATTTTATTAAGATAAATTAACTTTCTGTGGAAAATAATTTTTTCTTTCACAAATTACGTTGAAAATATGTTCCCTTCCGACTGTGCTATTATATAATTCTGCAATGGTAATTAAAATGGAAGTGTATGATTTAGAAACTTCATGTTTTATGAAGGGTAAATAAATTAACCGCGTGCGTGTAAAATAAATTTTTCCGCGACTGATCTTTAAAAAATGTACCTATATTTTTTCACTTTATGCTGATACAATTTCACGATGTTTATTACCGTAAAATTATACGGCCTGGAAATCAGATAACCTTTTTCACATTTCACTCACGAAAGATAAATTAACACTTTTCATGCAAAATGATTTTTCTCTATGTACAAATTACGTTTTAAAATATGCTCTTTCCAGTTTAAATTATATGATTTCGCAATGCGAATTTACCTTGCAAAAAATCGGATAATATTCCTCTTATAAAGTTCATTAAGGAAGAATTGCATTCGAAATAATTTTCTTCGACAAATCATATTGAAAGACTTTTCTTCAGGCTGTACTTTATTTCATAATATAAATTCTTATAGATTTTATTCGAGTTGAGCTTCATTTTATTAAGGAAAGATAAATTAATTTTTTCTGTGAGAAACAATTTCCTTCTTTTAAAACATTGCGTGCAAAATAACTTTCTTCAATAAATCTTATTTAAAGACACATTTTCTTCAGTTTGAACTTTATTTCATAATATAAATTCTTATAGATTTTATTCGAGTTGAGCTTCATTTTATTAAGGAAAGATAAATTAATTTTTTCCGTGAGAAACAATTTCCTTCTTTTGAAAGATTGCATGCAAAATAACTTTCTTCAATAAATCTTATTTAAAGACACATTTTCTTCAGTTTGAACTTTATTTCATAATATAAATTCTTATAGATTTTATTCGAGTTAAGCTTCATTTTATTAAGGAAAAATAAATTAACTTTTTCCATGAGAAACAATTTCCTTCTCTTAAAACATTGCAAAATAATTTTCTTCAAAAAATCAGATTTTCTCTCATCTATGTTTTATTCCATAATATCAATTTGTATAGGTTTTAATTCAGTTTAAAAGCTTCCTTTTATCGAGGAAAGATAAATTAACTCTTTCCATGCGAAGCAATATTCTCTGTTAAAAAAAATTACGTTTGTAAATATATTCTTCTCGTTTTTCCTCGTATCTGTTATTGCACGGGACAGCTGCGATTTATGCAGGGCGGTGGTCATATAACATTTTTCTATTCGAACGATAAATTATAATTGCAAAGACATCGTGTTTTATCGCGATTTTATTGCACGATATAGACGGGACGATTGTATAATTAGTTGACCGATCGATGAAAGGACGAAACGGAAGCAGCTTTTATTACTCGACTCTTTTTCACTCGAGATTCCAATAAATTATTTTTTCTCGATTGATAATGCATATAGACATAAAATAAATTAAACGAAGATACAATATGTAAGTCAACAAAACGAAGACAAAATAAATAACTAAATGCAACACATATAAAAGAAATAAATAAGTAAATAAATAAAATTAAGACATAATAAATAAATAACTTAATAAAACAAATATAAAATAAATAAATAAAATGAAGTCAAAATAAATAAGTAACTAAATAAAACAAATATAAAGTAAATAAATAAATAAATAAATAGAATGAAAACAAAATAAATAAATAACTAAACAAAACAAATATAAAGTAAATAAGTAAATAAATAAAATGGAGTTAAAATAAATAAGTAAATGAAACGAATATAAAATAAATAAATAAATAAATAAAATGAATATATAATATATAGATAAAGAAACAAAATGACTACAAAAGAAAATAAATCAATAAATGAACAAAATGAATACAAAATACCACAATGAACATACATAATAATTTCAGCAAATATTTAAACAGAATTAACAAGTAAATTTTGTGATATTCTATTCAATGCTTTTTTGGTAACCTCAATTCCCGACAGATTTAATATTTCCACCAAAAACGAGTGTGTACATTTTTTTCTGTTCGGTTGTACTTGTTTCAAACATATCGGTGCAAACATGGTATATCAGAACTTTATCGAACAAGCATAAACCGTGAACAAACTTTTGGAAGTTGGAATTCTTCGTAGCAGCGCAAAGTAAATCGCATAATACGAGAAACTGAATGTTCCGTGTTTATCGCGACAAAAAAGATTCTATACACTTTTGTACGGACAACTTGTGAGATCCAATAAATCCAAACTTTGAAAGTTCAGTCAATCTTCGAATTTAAATGCGACGTTAACCTGGTTTATATTGAAACAATCATTCTTATTTTATGAAGGAAATGGAGCCGAGAATAGTTTCATAATGATTGTGAATTTGGGGATATGGAGATCTCAGAATTTGATAAGATGAATATTGGAAACGTGGATGTGTTGGAGGTTGAGGATTTAGGAATTTAGATGTTTTGTGTGGAGTTTGATTTGATTTTTGCTGGGAAAAATTTGGATGTTGGAAATTTTGGGGTATAGAAATTTGCGATATGGAAATTTGGGGTATGAGATTTGGAGATTTTTAAATTTGGGGATAATGGAATTGGGAGAAATAGTAATTTGGGAATATGCAAAAATGAGAGTTTGCGAATTTAGGAATTTGGAAATTTAGGAGTTTGGAAATTTAAGAATTTGGAAATTTAGAAATTTGGAAATTTAGGAGTATAGAAATTTAGGAGTTTGGAAATTTAGAAATTTGGAAATTTAAGAGTTTGGAAATTTAGGAGTTTGGAAATTTAGAAATTTGGAAATTTAGAAATTTGGAAATTTAGGAGTTTGGAAATTTAGAAATTTGGAAATTTAGGAGTTTGGAATTTTAAAAATTTGGAAATTTAGTAATTTAGAAATTTAAGAATTTGAAAATTTAGAAATTTGAAAATTTTGGAGTTTGGGAATTTAGGAGTTTGGAAATTTAGAAATTTGGAAATTTAAGAATCTAGGAACCTAGTAATCTAAAAATCTAGAAATTTAGGAACTTCTAAATTTGGTACTTGAAAATTAAAAAATTTAGAAATCAAAAGTAACTCCAAAATGCAGCTTCATCCAATATCACATTTCCTATTAAATTACTTCAAATTATCCTACCAAATATCCATTGCAATTAATATTTCTATCGTACGAGTAACCTGATATTCAAATAGTTCCTTCATACGTAGCACCATATTACCCTTGCTAAAACACTCTACAATACCTACGTCATCACTTTCAAAGACTCATTATCAAACTCATTAATAAATATCAAAAACTGTAATTATACTATGAACCGTCTAAAATATAACTACATTTTATGTTTGCAAAAAATATAACTAAATTTACTAAAAGAATTTAACTTTATATGCTAACTTCTGACATGTGATGGAATTGCAGTATAAATAAAATTGTGCCGTGTACCTTTTAAAAGTACAGTTCTCTCCGTGAAGGCATAGAGTATTTAATAAATATAGTGAAGTGACTCACCTATAACTTTCATATGAACGGGTTCGGAAGCCTGGGTATAAATAGGAGTCGTCATCGAGACCAGACAGGAATACGATGCAGACGCCTCGTAACGGACGTCCTTTAATTTGATTGTCGTGCCATTTTCCATGTACTGTAAACAATCAACGTATCGTTTCGTAAACGTTCGATCCAGTTAACCGATTATCTAAAACATCCCTTAAATAACACGCGACTGTTACCAGGTATTCGTTCAGACCCTTCAACATTGTACTCGCCATTATTATTGCCTCTTGCATGCGAGCACGCTCGAAAGGGACGTATCGATCCTTCGAAAATAGATCAAACGGCTTGCTCCGATCGCGTAGGCGTTAGCAAAGAAAAAGATAAAAAAAGAAGGAGATCCTCGCGAATAGATTGTATCGGTGCGTTATAGGACTCGTCACGAACAATGTTTTTATTAAAAGTTGCATGTCGTGCCATTGACTACTGTCTCGACGTTCTCTATCGATACGAGCATCCGGCTACGTTAATACGGTTTCAATTTCCTTCGGTAAACCGTTTGCGTTGTCCTCCTGTCTCGTTTGCGATGGAAACCGATATATTATTTAGCTAAGCGGTTGCGAGGATAAGTTGCTTTTGAATATTCTTACTTGGGGATATCGCCATTTTGGTGCTGGGTCTTTTTGTGAAGAGTTAGGTTAGTTTTGAATGTATTATACATTTATATAGTCTGAATTTGTCTCTAATTAATACTTTAGACATATTACTGTATTTTATGTTTGAAAGTAGACTTGTTATACTTTTATTATAATGTGCTTCTGAATATTCTTAATTATTCGGGCAGGAAACCACTCTCCGCCATTTTGGTGCTTGGAGCGCCAGTTATCTAGTTTCGAATATATTATACATTTATAGAGTCTGACTTTGCACATCTGAAATTAATACTTTAGACATGCTATACACTTATTATATGTTCGAAAGAAGACATACATGTGTTATACATATACATGTAATACATTCTGTACGTTGTACATTTTAAAATACCAATTTATTTTAGACATGGAAATTCAGACAAAATGTATAATACATTAAAAACTATTAATACAACTATAATTACTGTAATATAGAATTTAATATAACTTTCTAACATCTGAAATAATAATCTCTTTCCAATATTATACTATTACCGTCCATCCACTGCTTGAAATAACTTACTAGTCTAAAAAGTGATTTCTAATCTCCTAAAAATAGCGAGGTTTGATGAAATTACATGCATAATATATGTAATTAATTCTAAAGTAAATTTATCGTAGTAGTAGATTTTAGACTTATTTTTATATAAAAAGAATTAATTATCATATATGAACTGTAATTTAAATTTTCATATTTAAGGAGAGGCAAAATGCAAATTTTCTTCTCTAGGGTATAAAGAAAACCATCTTCTTTTCCTCTGGGGAGCAAGTGCCCCTTCCTACTTTCCTCTCTCGACATGTCTGACTACGTGGAATTTGAAACATGTGTGTTCATTTCTTTGAAATGGTAAATGAGACATGTTTCAATTTTACATTTTTCGTCTTACTTCTGATTTCATTAAATTCGTCTCGAATAGCTTCTAATAGTATTGGATGTCGTTAACTATTTTTTTGGAGTGGTTACTTTTATTTCCTATAATATCCATGTCTTCCACTTGAATTATTCTAAGAACTCTTCATTGATTTTTACATTTGCATTTAATTGCAATTAATTTATATTTCATGTGTGTAATATTGTATATAACAATATTGTAACAAGTTAACAAATTAACAAATATGTGTGTATTAATAATAATTTATGTCTTCAACAATAACATTCATGACAATTCAATAATTCACTTGTGCAATTCATACAATACAAACAAACAAATATTTATCACATTCATAATAATTACCCTTATTATATCAATTTCAATATTTCTAAAAATTTTCACAGAACTCCAAAAATGTCTAACTCGACAAAAAGCTTGAAAAATTATTTACGAAGATTATCGACCTCCATAGCAAGCTGAATATGTACATTGAATCTCAGAGACGAGATTTTCCATTTTCGTCAGAATTGAAAGGTACTCGAGCAAATATGTGAGTGACTGTAAATTCCAGCGGAAGAAAAACTTGAGTTTATAGTGTTCTCGGAAGTTCTCGGAGTAAACCGAGTATGTGAGATGAGCACTTTTCAGGGTGGCTCTAGAAGATGGATTAATATAGCAAGAAATGTGGAACGAGATTGGATAACGTTGAGTAACGTTGAAGTGGAACTACATATTCTATGGAACGAATGGTACAAAATTGTTCTTATGAAGTGCATCTGGTCAAGTAGGTAATATTTTCAATTTACTGTTTAATAAGGTTGGTTACCTTAGTACAGGAACCAAGGAATACAGAAATTTTAGAATATAAGAATCTAGGAATATGGGAGTCTGAGAATGTAAGAATGTAGGATTACGTGGATCTGAGGTTATAATATGAGTTGTGTCATCGTACTTTATATCTCCACATATTGCACAGCACGTGTCTTCAAAATAAGACGTAAGGATGTGCATGAGTTGGGGCTTGAGGAGATGTTACAGTTGGTTAGAATAGAAAAATACTTCACATGTATTTTTGGCAGTATATTGGCTCAAGCGGTCGCTTAGTAAGCGAAAAACTATACGCAAACTTCCCGAGAGTGAATGTGAATTATGCTCAGCAGTTGTTACTGTTATTATGATAGTTATTTGTCGAAATGAAACTGGAAAAATTCATCCGGAGCTTCTTTTACTTCGAGTGAACGCTCCAACTGAAGGGTTAACATTAATAAACGGACTCTCGTCATGGTCCGTCAATTTTGAACCCATGTGCCTACCCGTGGGTTGACATCCCTAGATTGCTTCAATGGATCTATTTTCATCATACACTCTGCACAAACCTAACCTTGCAAATGAAAATTACCGTCACAAATATAACATCAGTACAAATAAAAAAATTGCTCAATTATTCCAACAAACTGAATATCATCGATGGTCACCCATCCATTATTCATTGAAGTGCCCTTCTGCAAGAAAAAAGTTGATTATATAGCCTCGAAGCTTTGAAAAGCAATCGAGTATTAAAGAACGTAGCATCGAATATTAAGTAATCGTAGCAAAGCGTTGTGCAAGCAACGTCTCGTAGATGAAAGCGGATAATTCTGTTTGACGTTGACTGCTCATCTTCACGGACATTCAAGCTGCCATACTTTTCAACTGCAACGTCTACTAACCGTATTATCGCAGCCGGATATACGTGGCATAGGTAGCAAGGTAAACAGAACAACCCACGCGTTTAGTGACCGATAAAGAGTATGCGTCACTTTTTCTAGGTTACGACTGACGTTTCGGGCACAATGCAGCTTATAACGCAAACTAAATCGTTCGTGCGATGCACGAATACCTACCCCTTTTCAACTTAACACTTTGTTCACGGATCACGGAAATTTTCAGTATTCCGATGATAACTGTTACGCCCCTTTATTCTTCGTGAACTCGCGTGTTTTCTGCCGCGACTATTCTTTTCTTTCTTCGTCAATGATGCAGGGTGCAACCAAGCTTAACACTTTGATGATCGCGTTTCAAAGACGTCTCTGATTATAGCCGTTTTATGCTCGCAACATTATTTTCAAATTTATTGCTTATTTTATTAATTATTTTATACGTCGACAGTTTGATACTTTAGCGTTTACAGATTATTAAATATTTATTATAAAATTCATGTTTTAACTGCAATTAATTTTTGATGAAATAAATAAAAATAAACGGTGTGGAAAATTAAAACATACAGCTAAGAATTAATTATTAAAAGGTAATTTGTAACGTTGTAATCTCTGAAAATGTTCTTTTAATTGCACTTAATATTTGAGAAGGTAAATAAAATTTGAGGAATGCTATGAAAAATTAAATTCATACATAAACAGCAGCTGTAAAAAAATACTACAGTTGCAAGGACAACAATGTTCATTTTTTAATTGCAATTAATATTCCATAAGTTGTAAATTTTAAAAATTAATATGTACAAAAGAGAAAAGAATAAAAATAATGTACAGATAACAACAGCTATCAAAAAGTTATCTTAATACATTTTTAATTTTCCATAAAAATTTAACAAGTTCTTTGTGCACTTTAAATATGCAAATACGTGTAAACAAATACAAATTACTAAATGTGATTACTCATTTCATATTTATACAGGATAATAACTCTTCGTTAATATTTTAGACGGAATTTTAAAATAAAAGTTTTGTTTCATAATTTTTCCGCGCTATTTGCCAAGTTAATTCAAGTTGGCCAGTCGTAAAATTCTAGCTCCGAAATTTTGTGAACTTTGAAGCTTCAAATTTGCAAATTAAAAGTTGAAGACGTAGAACTACGTTTTGTACACAAAATTAAGAAATCTGCAAATCTCGAAAATAAGATCTTAAATAAATAAACCCCCGAGGTTTTTGCGCTGCGGGTGTTTAGATACGGTATCTTTTACTTGTTCAAGTTCTGTTATCAGTAAATTTTCTGAGTATAAATTACAGAGAGAAAAGTAGAGCAAAGCAAAGTACATAGAATTTCCAGAGTGAACTGGGACTAAATCACGGCTAACTTTCAGCGTGGAATACATCGCGAAATGGCGACATATGGGCAACAACGAGTTTTATGAATAAACGATATTCGAAATAACCGGACGCATTACATCTCTGAATATTCATGCTCCGAGTATTAGATAGGGTTTAATAAAAAATTAATGCGGTGGCGTTACGAGAACGCAGCGTATTCGTGTTCGACGTTTCGCAATATGCATGAAACAGCTCGCGTCGAAAGAAAGATGAACGAGCTGCCGTATGCATAACGTGAAACTTTCATCGTGCGGAATTAATATTAAAATATTGCTGCCAAACGCCGTTTGAATTACGCGACAGCTTATCCCGTTATCGACGATATAATCTACTTGCCATTGATGAGAGATTATAAGATCCAATCACACGTGCGATCGATAACAAGTTAATCGGAGGCTATAATACTTCTAAATACAAACCTCCGCTTTCGGGTGCGGTCAGTGCAATTCAAATATTTATTGTTAGATTCTGTGGGCAAATATTGGTATCGAAGAATTAACGTTTAGGGAGTTGGAGATTTGGGGAGGTTTAGATTGCGAAGAGTACTGAGGACTTTTTGTGGAATATTCAATGCAGTATTTTTATATTTAATAGTTGATGTTTATAATTTCAATATTTAATTCGTATTACTGAATGTATGAATGGGATGTCTTTTTCGTTGAAAGCACACTCTGTTCAACCCTGGTAATCCCTGATTCTTTCTTCTTTTAACATTGATATTAACCTAGAAAATATCTCGTACCAACTTCACTCACTCAGGATTCTTACCAACCTCATTCATTGTATAATGCTCTTACCAACACATTTTGTTGTAAAAACAACCTGAGATAGATTACGAAATTTTGGGAAAAAGGGTGTGAAAGTCTGGGAACTTAGAAATTTGTTTAGGTGGAAATTTTGGGAGTCGAAAATTTATTCTTTGAGTATTTGAAGATTTGGGAACTTGAAAATTAGAAAATTTAGACTTCAAAACGTGTAAAATAAGAAACTTGAAAATTAGAAAAATGAGTACTGTGAACAGTAATAAAATTAGATTTGAAAACTGGGAAAATTAGAAATTTGAAAATTGGAAAAATTAGACTTGGAATCTGGAAAAATTAGAAGCTTGAAAATTGGAAAAATCAGACTTGAGAACTGGGAAAATTAGAAATTTGAAAATTGGAAAAATTAGACTTGAAAACTAGGAAAATTAAAAGCTTGAAAATTGATGTGAAAATTGGAAAATTAAAATTAAGTATTTAGAAATATTAAGCTCTGAAAATTCAACCCACAAAAATTTCTGTAATTGCCAGATCTAAATCTGAAAATTTGAAATCTCATAAATCACGCAGAACATTCGATCGTTCTGCATTCCGTATCTCATGGTTGCACCCTCCATGCACGCAACTGCCCGTGAGCTCTCCGATGAGCACTTGATCTACCCATCACTGATTTAGATAACGTAGAACTCTGCAAGAAAGGTAGATTTCGTATCTGCTCCCTCATAATAGGAAACCAAAAGTTTGATCGTGCAAGTAGAATAACACGACATTAATCAAACAAATACCTCTAATTCATTCTATTCCTTTCTAAAACACAGCAAAAGAAAAATGCTATTTAGATAGTGCAGGTTTGACAAAGGGAGTAGAAAGATAGCGTATCTGATCAAACAGTCGCAGAACGAAAACCTCGGAAGTTTGCTCGAACAAGTAGAATAGAGCGATATTAATCAAACAAATACGTTCGCTATTTGTTCTCTTTTCTTCGCTTTCCGAACGTAACCAATAAAAGCAGGAGTTCTCAAATAACGCTGAAATTGTTTGAAGAAGTAGAACTATTGTATCTGTCCAGGGACGGTACAATATTCTATAACTTTGTTTGCTCGGGTTACAATAGAATAGCATTAATCAAACGAATACCTATCTCTTCTTTTTACAGTAATGTAAGCTCTCAGGTCTGTAACTCGTATCATGTAGCTCTTACATTGATTAAAAATTGTTGAACGTAGAAAAGAACGGCGAAGGAAACATTCGGAACGAATGTAAACGAACAGTTACATATCGATGGGACAATATTAATTCAAGAATAAAACTTGTGAATTTTTCATTCTTTTTTTTATAAAACTTCTACTAACTTGTGAAACTCTCCTGATTATGATTTTCTGAACACATTCATAACTTGACTTTAGAACTTGTCGAAATATATTTACTAGTAATACCAAGCGTATATATCGACTCCTATAAGTTATCATTAAACTCCTATAACTTTTCACAGATAAATAATAACTACGTCGTGTTTGGTCTCATTTTAATCAGAAAAATGTCAGAAATCTATTGGTAAAAGTTTGACAAAGTAAAAATGTGAAATAAGAAAGTTTCATATTTGCACTAGTATTGTCACAGATATACGCGGATCAAGTTACATTCCTCGAGCTCGCGACTGTCTCGAGGAGTCCCAGTGGTGGGGGATCATGTTTTCATTTATAATCCTTAGACCGCGAACTTGACATCGCGGCCGCTAGGCGGCCACCCACGAATTGCTACTCTCGCAATTATAATGGGCCCCCAAGAATATTTATATACGACCGCGAGACAGGAACGACAGGCAGGATACCGCTCCGCGCATATGGTAGAAACCAATGTCGCAGGATGCGGACTGCCTCGCATTTTTGATGTTAGGGGATTGCAAGATGGTTTTATACCCGCACCCCTAAGCTCCCATATACGAAACTACTTTAGCAATGGTTAGGTAGGGATAAGCATTTTACCGCTGAATACCGATGAGAACATAGAACTCTACATGTTTAGGTAACCCGATGGAAGCTTCCACCCAAGACACAAACCCTGATTGCCCCTGAATACACACAGCCCTGTCGTACACTACACTGAATGCTCTAGAGCCCCTGCCCCACACACACACCACTAAATGCTCCAGACCCTAATTCCCCACACTACTGAATGACTCAGCCCCCACTGCCCAAACACCACTAAATGGACCACCACCCCTAAATACTCTCCACATCTCTAAATGCCAGCCAGCATTTAGAATATGGACTCCACACCCCTAAATGCTCTGCACATCTCTAAATGCCAGCCAGCATTTTAGAATGTGTTCCTCCACATCCCTAAATGCTCTTCAGATCTCTAAATGCCGGCGAGCATTTAGAATATGCCCCCACATCCCTAAGTGCTCCACATCTCTAAGTACACCAGACCCCTAAATACTTTACATCTCTAAATGTCCTACACTACTAAATGCCCAAGACTCTTGAATTCCACCCATGTCTCTAAGTGCTCCACATATTTAAATACACTAGACCCCTAAATAGTTTACATCTCTAAATGCTCCAGACCCCCAAATATCCCATATTTCTAAATGCTCCAGATCCCCAAATATCCCATATTTCTAAATACCTCCATACCCTTGAATGCCCCTACATCCGTAAGTGTTCCACACCTCTAAATACCCACATCCCTAAGTGCTCTGCATCTCTAAATGCCTCACATCCCTAAATGTTTGATCTCGAAATGCCCCACATTCCTAAATGATTGATCTCGAAATATCCCACATCCCTAAATGTTTGATCTCTAAATGCCCCACATTCCTAAATGTTTCACATCTCTGATGCCCCATTCCCTTGAATACCCCACACCACTAGTTATCCAAGGCACCCAGCAGAGTATACCAGATTCTTGAATACCTCACATCCCTGAATGCTCCAAATTTCTAAACACCCCGTATGTCCTACATCTCTGAATGTCCCACATCTCTAAATGCCCATACCCTTGACTGCCCCACATCCCTGAATGCGCCACACCACTAATTGTTCGAAACCCACCGGAATACAGCGCAGCGCTGTTCCAAAATACATCCATAACCTAACACCCTCCCTTGATATTTTACACTACCCCTTAAGTCCACTAGATCACTTACGACCACCGGAGCGATGTACGACAAGTTGTAAGTGTAACCAAGTTTAACTTGTAAGTAGGGTGGGAATAAATAAGGTATAAGAAACACGTCACCAACAACTCTCTATTCATTTACTGCCGAACGTAATTTACGGATAATGTAGATGTTTGCGGTGAAAGTAGAATAATACCCTGTCTGATCAGACTGTCGCAATACAAAACCTTGAAAGCTTGTTCGCTTGAGGTACTTGAATAGAATGAGATTAATCAAACGAATACTTCCCCTATTTCCTCTCTTCGCTTTATTTCCAAAACAAATAAAAAGAAGCCTTCTATACGGCGCAAAGCCTGGCCAAGAGAGTAGAACGACAGCGGACAATTGCGATAAGGAAACCTCAATAGTGCGCTCGAACAAATAGAATATAATAGAACTTCTTTTACCTTACTTACAGAGCGTAATGCATAAAAGAAAGTGACAATTTCCAGATAATACGGAGGATGGTTAACGGATTAGAATAATGGCGTATTTGAGCGGACAGTATGGAAATCTTGGAAGTTTACTCGAGCAAGTAAAACAGATCGATAATAGTCGAATGAATTTTTCTCCTTTTCTCTGTGCAAACGGCGAATGTTCTCCGATAATGCAGATATAATTAAAAAAGGAGAACAGCAGATAAACAAATGCGTTTTAGACAATACTTAGCCGAATAAACACGATAGTTTCGATGGGACAATCGCGATACGAAAACCTCGGAAAATTTAGTTGAACAAGTAAAATAGATCGATACTATTCAACGTATATCTGTGTTCGTTGTTTTACTTTAATCTCAGGACACAACAAATAAAAGAAAATGAAAATTTTCAAATAAAGCGGAGCTTGGTCACAGAAGTAGAATAACATCGTATTTGATCAGACAAGCGCAGTATGAAAACCTCGAAAATTTGTACGAGCAAGTAGAATAGAACGACACCATTGAAACGAATACGTTTTGCATTTCTCCCTTTCACTGCAGTCCTGGAATACAAGAAATAAAAGAAAATGAGAATTTCCGGATAATACAGAGGTTGGCCAAAGCAGTAGAATGATACTGTGTCTCGTCGGTTAGGTGCGATAGGGAAACTTCGAAACTTTTATCAGGCAAGTAGAATTGAACGATTTTAATCAGATAAAAAGAACCGAACGCACAGGATGAGAGGGAACAGCGAAACTAATAACGAAATTAGAACAAACAAGGAACCAGGTAATTTGTTGTTCAAGCTCCATGGCATCTGCCAAAATGTTTTTTATCCGTGTGTAATTACACGTTGGAAGAAACGAACACGAGTTCTTTTCAGCCTAAAGCTTTCATTACTTTATTACGACATTAGTCCGCGAAATGAAATTTTTTCCTTTTGCGGCCTGTATCCAAACAACTCTCTAAGAGCCATCATATTAGAGGCATTCAAACACGGGAATGTAAAATTGCAAGGCAGTCGGTGCGTTTAAAAGTTCACGAGAAATGAAAAAAAGAGAAAAGGAAACGCGATGTGTTTCTTTCATCGCCGTCGCAATCAAAGAAATAGCTACTCGAACTAATTATTTTTGTATGCAACAAGCATCTTTGGCCCGAAGAATTTGCGGTCGCTTCTAATAACAGGCAAAATTTCTTTCATTGAAAATGATAATTGAACAACAGAGTTACAAGGTTAACTTTGATTTCTTCATACACGGAAACTTATCACATGACCTGATAAATGCATCTTTACAGCCGGACGCATATATCATTTAAACGAAACTTTATCGCGAGCTGAATTTACCGCTCTTCCGTTGTCGCGACAGCCCATCAAAAGCAAAGCGACTGCAAATTAAATGATTAATCAACTTGTATTACTCAAACAGATCGATCTCCGAAAGAGCTAACCTGCAATTTTCCCGTGTCGTTCGATTTAGAGGCCAGTGAACTGTTTTCGGACCCGATGTAATAATCCTGGTAAAGAAAATTCAATTTGTGAAATTAATTTGAGTGGAATTTAGGATTCTTTGGAAGAACACGTGTGAGTGTCTTCGAATTTGAAAATGGAAAGCTTGAACATTTTTAGAACAATTCTAGAATAATAGTGTAATGTAATAAAACTGTAAAATACTAAAATAGTTGAGATGAAATGGAGAAATGATAAAATTGATGGAGTAATAAAATGATAGACCAAAAGAATAAAATAGAAGATAGTAAAATTTTTAGAATGATAAAAGAGTAAACTAGTGAAAAAAATAGTAAAGTAGTGAAGTAGTAAAGTAGTAAAGTAGCAAAGCATTAAAGTATTAAAGTATTAAAGTATTAGAGTATCAAAGTAGTAAAGTAGCAAGATTGCAACGTGGTAAAGTACTGAAATAGTGAAGTAGAGTAAAATGAAGTGGTAATATTCAACCTGTTAAAAATTTAAATAAAACACAAAAAAACAAAATGCAGTAAATAAATTTCTTTCCTCTCCAACAAAATTTTTCTCTCAAAGAATTTTACACTCAACCCTCCCATTCTATTAACCAAAAGATCAATATCAAAATCTGTACAAAAAAGTTCACACACCCTTCTGAATGAATATTTGCTAACCTACAGATTTTTATATGTTACACATTTGTTCTTAACTAACATGAAACATAACATTTTAGGTTTAATCGATCGTACTCCATTTTTCGTACTCCAATTGTTTTCGTTGAAAAAATACAAATAAATTGACTGGCCACGCAGCTATAACGGTAGAAATAAATTTCCAGTCTACCCGTTCTAATACATATATACGTTATAAAATATATTACAAAAAGTTTTCGAACAATAGGAAACACAGATATACGCGGAACCAGCGTGCAGCCCTAACACGCGATCATTTATCAAAGCATCGCGGAATCGTTAAATGCATTAGACCGATGAATTACTTTTTCATGGCACAATATTCGTGTGGAAGTATCATTAGAGGCTTGTTCAGGTAAAGTTATTAATAAGTATACGCTTGCAATTATATAGAACATCTGTGATATTGATACCGTGAAATATCTCGTATTTTATTAAAGACTTTGCGAACAGTTTGTGTACACAATGTATTATGTCAGGAAAATAGATAGAAAAATATTTTTAACGATGTAACATACGACTACACTGTTTACGATGAAATTCACTTAAAAATAAATGTAAGATGAACTTACAATTTTCAAATTATGAGGTTGAATTCTGAAAAGTTTTTCAAATTTGGAAATTTTTTAATTGTTGAACTTTCAAATTATTGAACTATAACATTTCTACATTTGCAAATTATTGGACTTCTGAGTTTTTACATTTCTAAATTATAGAACTTCTGAGTTCCTAAGTTTGAGAGTTTTCTAAATTCTAGTTTTCAATTTTTCCAAGGGGTCAAGTAGCTAGATTCCCAATTTTCCTAAGACAAATCTCTAAATTTCCAATTCTTCAAGGAGCAAATTTCCAATTTGGGAATTTTCCCATTTTCCAATTTTCCCTTTTTTTCAAGTTTCCAATTTCCCAATTTCCCAAATTTCCAATTTTCCAAATTTCCAACTTTCTGATTTCCCCATTTCCCAATTTTCCAAATTTCCAATTTCCCAATTTTCCAAATTTCTAATTTGCCAATTTCCCAATTTCCCAATTTTCCAAATTTCTAATTTGCCAATTTCCGAATTTCCCAATTTTCCAAATTTCTAATTTCTCCATTTTCCCCAAATTTCCCCTAAATTCCCCCTTCTCCTTAATTCCTCCGTAGAATCCCTCTACACCTCAATAAATCTCGTAATTTAATAATATGATTATCCCATCAAATAATCGACGATTAATCGAGCACCGTTTAATACGAAACATATTACGATATTTAAATTTACCAAAAACGATACTGAACCTAATAAATGCTGTTATAATAAACGCATTAAATTAATATTAACCGATTAATATCAATTTGGGTGATAAATTTGTCGTTTGTACGAGGTAATCAGAAGGATAAATATGACTGAACAATTGCTTAATGCCGGGATAATTGAAACGCAGCGCGTTATGGTGCAGGTTAATTGCATGAAACTCACCTCCATATTTGCACCGTCTACCCACAAGTCAAGGAACGGTGGTTTCCTATCCTTTATGTATCGTAATATCGTCTTGTCATCCTTCATGAACTCGACTTTATGCAAGGAAGCATCTGGGACACTATGATTGCAATGCAGAACCGCTGTGCTCCCGTAGGTTACGTAGCGCGGTGCTATCAGTTGTACATGCACCGTGGAAGTTGCATCTGAAAATCACCGATAATATTTACTTTTTGCCTGTTTGTTCACAGAAATGGGCCATTATGAACTAATCATAAATCACATACACATAAGTACCCACAAAATTGTTTAAGCAAGGGAACAAATATTTGTGTAACTAGTTAAACAATATTATATACACCAAGTATATTTAATATTTTAGTTTAATTTAATTTATAAATATATTTAGAATATTTAGAAAATGTATCAAATTTATTTAATGTAAGTCTTATATTATTTTAGACATTAAACTTTATATTTTATTTTAAATATTGAACTTCATATTTCATTTTAAATATTAAACTTTATATTTTATTTTAAATATTGAATTTTATATTTTATTTTAAATATTAAACTCTATATTTTATTTTAAATATTAAACTCTATATTTCATTTTAAATATTAAACTCTATATTTTATTTTAAATATTAAACTCTATATTTCATTTTAAATATTAAACTCTATATTTTATTTTAAATATTAAACTCTATATTCTATTTTAAATATTAAACTCTATATTCTATTTTAAATATTAACCTCTATATTTTATTTTAAATATCAAATTACACAACAGTAAAAGTGACCAATGTAACACAGAGAATCCAACGTAATTTGATGACACAAAAGTGGTGTCAAATGATACTTTTATATATTGAAAGCGTACAGTTTCACAAAAATGACAACATAAGCGTTTAATCGATACTTTCCATGTCAAATTAATGGTACTTCAATTGGAGCGAACAATGAATCAACCAATTTGTAGCTTAATATAACCTATCAGCGGATGTGCAATCACTACTTATTTATTCGTTGGCACGGCGAAATAATTGATAAAATGTTTATGTGGTTATTTCGATTAAATTTTGAGCTCCACTGTAAATTCTATTTTGCGTCAATTTTGTGCCATTAAAGTGTGTCACAATTTATGTACTTCGGAATCGATCGGTGTCTGCTGTAACTGGCAGTTAGTTATTTTGTATTAATATTAGAAAATTATTTTCAGGAGTATTACGTAGGTCATTGTATCAGATTTTACTGACTGATCTATTTATAATATTTTAAAACATTAATTTTGAATATTAAAAGAATTAACATTCTACTTTAATTGAGCGAAATTTGGAACAATCTCTAAAATTAGCACACAATTGTGGCAGACTTATTCAGCAAATCCGAGATTAAATTTCCTGATGTAACATTTCAATTTCCTTAATTTCCGAATTATTAAATTAAATTCCTAGTGTTAATTTCCAAGAACAACTCTCTGTAATATCAGATAATCTCGACAAACAATTCTACAATTTCGAATAATGGCGTAACAATGTGGAGCGATGCAAAGGATAGAAAATTTGCGTGTCGTACAATGTAATTATTCAGGATCGAGTTCACCGTGCATTTCAATAGGAACACCAACGCATCATTTTATTCTCATTCACAAATTAATTAATACAGAATGCATATTCGCGTTGCGCAGAAACATCGTTCTGGCCATAGTTGATGAGCCCCCGTGAATTTTCATATCCGAGAAAACGCTAAACGGGAACATGTAAAATGCTATTCAAAGGGAAACCCGCTCGCGAGGAATAAATCAAAGCATACCGCCGGAAAATGTGCGCGGTACGTGAAATCCGTAGACCACTTAAAATGGACACAAACACACGTATATAAAACCACGGCCTGGTTTCGGCGATAATAGCGTCGCACGGGAAAGACAATAATTAATTTAGCAAATCTCAGATGTCTCATCACGGCACGTTAAAAATAACGTTCAAACATTCGTGCTGAAACAGCGAGATCTGCCGCTCGAAACTTGCCTCGTTACGATTCAACAACGAAACTCCCTCGTGCAACTTCATTAACAATAAAATCATTAATTAATTTACGCACGGAATGAAACAAACGTTCCACCTCTTGCATAGATCTAATTTTATTACGTAATACATTCTACTTTCGCATAGAAGGATTCGAATTTTTAATTCCTTTTTCGGCTCTTTGTCGAGGTTCTTCGTTTTCACGGTCTTTTTGAATTGAAAAAATCGTCGTGTTTGAAGTAAGCTCAGGCTTGAGATTACTGACATTTAATGTTAACTGGACCATTTTTGTGTGTGGGTAGAAAAGCCTCCGCGGGCAATGAAGTGCAGTGTGTAAAATCATGATAAGCTGTTTAAACTCCGTGATAATTTAAGTCCTCCAGAAATTCGGTGGTTCAGAAAATTTGCCACAAATAATATATTTAGAAATATTGACAGTTTCAAATTTACTGATTTGAAAATTTGGGTAATCAGAAAATCTCAAATGTAAAATTTAGAAAGAGACATGTAAAATTTGTTAGACTTAAAATTTAGTTTAAAAATTGTTAGACTTAAATTTCGAACTTCAGACTTTTTACCCTTCGATAAAGAAATATTCTATTAATCTACTGCTAATATCTATTAATCTTGTATTATTATTCTCAAAATGATTACAAAAATAGTTGCTAATTACGAGTTACGCTAATTAAGCAAAAGGAATGAACTGCAAGTTCCTACAAAAATGATATAATTGTAAAGGAAATTTTTGGAGCGAAATCGTATAAGGAATTTATTAATAACATGATAATCGAAACGATTCGAGGCTTCGATAAGAAAATGTCTATTAGCTCGCTCGCGATGTTCATCGATATCTAGGTCGACTAGAAGGATCGTCAATTTCCTGCTAACTTTCAGCGTTAACTCGATTATTGGCTGAATATACGGCAGATAGGATCTCGTACGATTTCTTGGACGGAAAATGTGAGGAAGGTCGCGGTAACACATTCAAAAATACGTTCGATGTAATAAAACCGTACGGAAGAATGGAGAGGTTTCGGTTGACTATAACTACTTGTGGCAGTACCCTGTTGCTGGGAGGTGTTACTGTATCGATCACTGGAAAGCGCGTGTTACCAACACGGGCGCACGGTGTTCCAACCGTTCAAGACGTTCCAAAAGCACCATATTCGAGGACAACGGAATTGTAGAAACGAAATCGTTCCATTTCTGAACCGCCGTATCACTTCAGATTTAAACGCTTTTTCACTCGCGTTAAAACGTTTTCAAACGAACGAGGAACTAAAGCTCCTTTCAAAATTAGCGAACAAAGGGGAGAAAAGGCGAAGTACAAATAAAAATTTGTTTTCTCTTTGTTCGGAGATTATTCTTTAACACCAGTCGATTTAAAATTCATCCATTATGAGCCACTTTTTTAAAAATATTCCTGATCATACATTATTTTTGCGAAAGAATTTAATTTGCATCTAATTTGTATGAGTAAATATCGTAAATTTTTTATGAAGTAAAAAAGCTATTTGTAATGTAAAATTTATTTGGTAATAAACTGTGCAGAATAAATTGTCGATTTAGTGCGATGGAAATGCCAAGATAAAATTGTATCCAATATTTTTTGTCAATATTCTTGAAATATTTCGTATATTATTAAAGCAGGCAAATGTCAGCTATGCTCGTTTATAAATATAGTACACTTATTTGAAGTGTACCTAACCAAAAATATTAAATTGCAGAGCCATTTAAAAAAACCGCGTAAACACGCAATTAATCACTGATTCGCTTGAATCAATTAAATGTCTGATGCAAGACTTTGTACGAAAGATTATATGTGTTTATGAAAATTACTTCCGATAAAGCTGCTTATTGCGACGGTATAGCTTCGTGACTGAATTAAGAAAAAACAATTTGCATAAATTTCACTGTTACATGTATCACTAAAGCGTTTGTTTACCCTCGTACTCAATGAAACGCTAGCCCTTACGCAAGCCTTCATTCAAACTGTTCAGTATGCAGATTGTCACACGTTTTTGGACGTAAATTAAAGAAAAAACGACGAAGCAAACTTGCGTGCGATTTCCTTTGCGTATTAAATGGTGTGACACTCAGAACTGTGATAGAATAATAATTATTTTCACTGACGGAAAACAGAATGAACTGGCCGGGTGGGTGTTTACGATTGCGTATAACTTACATGAAAATAAGTGGAAAATATAGACGAATACGAATTTTCTCCAATGTGCTGGCTGACGCGGCATTGTCGTAAGAGTTATTTTTTCCGAATATTACTGTCTCTACGTTACTTAATAGGAAAAAAAACGTGCTTCTAGTTTGTACAGTGACGTGCCTTTAAACTACACAACTTCGAGCCGAGTCGGCGCTACAACTGACCAAGCTTTTCGATCGTTCGACCAACTCCCATAGAATATAGAACATAGAACGGAGACTCGCTGCTTTTCCGCTTGTCAAATAATTTCTAACTAAATTGTTAACTATGTACTCTACCCAATAATTAACATACCCAAAATAAGGAACAACGATTAATTTTAATTTACTACCCCTACCGTTCAAAAGATATGTTTAAACAAATTTTAATTTCTGTCATTCTTTGACACTTGGGCGTGGTAAAATAAAAGAGTGTTTTTTTGTATTATTTATTAGTTGATAAGAATAATTGAAATATAACGTGACATACTGTACTTATGCGTGTACTGGGGTTTGTTAGGGTGCGTTTACACTACGCAAGCGAGTGCTCGTTCTGCAGTAAAGATCAAACGAGCATTCTTTCGTTGCTCGAGATTGAATCTAAACGAATGCTCTTAACTACTGAACAATGTGATTCAACATAATTCAAATTGACACGAGTCAATTTGACACAATCAAATCAACGTGATTCGAACTAGTATGATTTAATTCAATAAAATTCAAGTCGGAGCAGTTCGTCACAATGTGAATCAATTTGAGATGTTATAATTCAATATGATTCGATTCAATCGTTTATAGGATTCAATTCGTCCTACTTTGATTTAATACGATTCAGCTCACTGTACTAAACATTTTGATATTCCCTAAATATTTATTCATCACTGACTGTAATGTGTCTGAGCCATTGACGAACATGAGCTCGATGGTTCTTTACCCTAAACGAGCACGAACGAATGCTCTTGCTCTTGTTCTTCCCCTTTGCTCGTTTATGAACGCACCTTTATGTTATTAGTCCTTGTTATAAAAATAAGTACTTATGTATTGCATTGTTGAAACACGCAATGTATAATTGTTCCCAACAAGCAACAAGTATAGTAAAAGAATGATTCTTTTCATATATAGTAAGTTCGAGGTATTCATGTAAACATTCTACGTGTCCTGTCATGTGCTGACACGAATGCATTTATATGAATGAAATACGCATGAGTTGTACGGTCGAAGAATTTGAAGTAAAAGCAAAAATGGAAGCGCACGAGGAAGATGATTTAGAAGAAATAAATTCAACCGTTTATACTTTTCCGCCTAATGTACAGAATGTGATCGAACAGGTTAAGTTCACAATAAAACTGTCAAACTATTTACAGCTGTCATTTATCCTTAACAAGTGGTTTATATAGTCTTAACTATTTTATTATTGTATAATTAAGTTTTATATATACTTAATTCCTAAAATCAAATTGCATTATCATTAATGTAGTTTAAATATAATTATATGATATGAAGGATCTATCTTTTCTGAGTCGAACCTTATTTATATCCTCCTCTGCAGTATCTTAATACTAATGGTATTTATGTTAACTTGTTTAATTGTTAGGTTTTACCCAGTACAGATCCATTGGACCAACCAAACTTCAATGTAGTAGATTATATAAATTCGTTATTCCCAACCGAACAATCATTGTCTAATATAGATGATGTAGTAAATAATATGGAATTAAAGATACGTACTATAGACAAAGAGATTCGTTCAGTAGTACGTGGACAAACAAATGTTGGCCAAGATGGGAGGGCAGCATTAGAAGATGCACAGAAAGTAATAAAACAATTGTTTGTGCATATTAAAGACATCAAGGATAAAGCAGAACAGTCTGAAGAAGTAGTTAAAGAAATAACAAGAGATATCAAGCAGTTAGATTTTGCTAAGAGAAATCTTACTGCCTCTATCACAGCTTTAAACCATTTACATATGCTTGTGGAAGGTGTGGATACTTTAAAGTAATGTATCTCAATTTCTATTATCAAACATATGATTCGATGTAAGTTACATACACATCATATCATTTTATTATTCTTTCAGAGTATTAACACAAAAGAAACAATATGGTGAAATTGTTTTACCATTACAAGCAGTGATGGAAGTGATGCAACATTTTAATAGTTACATGGACATACCGCAAGTGAAACAATTGTCTGATGAAGTACGTAATACTTAATTTCTACTATTTGTATTGTACTGATCAATGTAATATTGAAATATTTATTTGAAGGTGCATCAGATACACGTTGAACTAGCTCAACAAATAACAGCTGATTTTAAGCAAGCATTTTCTGGTCAAAATCCAAAGTACTTTAATCAGCTTACAGAGGGATGTCTAGTACTATCTGTATTAGATCCCAAAGTTAAGTGAGTATATTGACTATAATTTAGTAATAACGACACTCTTTTGATAACTTATTTCTTTTATAAGGAAGGATCTGCTCACCTGGTTTGTTGGTATTCAATTACAAGAATATGCACATTTGTTTGAAGAAAATCAAGATTTTGCGTGGCTAGACAAGATAGATCGACGCTATGCATGGATAAAGAAGCATTTAATTGATTTTGAATCAAAATTTGCGACAATTTTCCCACAGGATTGGGAAATATCAGAACGGATTGCCGTACAATTTTGTCATGTTACTCGGGAAGATCTTACAAAATTAATGCATAAAAGGCGTGCAGAAATAGATGTTAAATTATTACTGTACGCGATTCAAAGAACTAGTAATTTTGAGTCATTGTTAGCAAAACGATTTAGCGGTATTACATTGGAAAATACAGAAACAGTAAATAAAAAGAATACGGCAAATACAGACACGGTTGATAACAAAGTTCCAGGCAATCCATTTGAAGAAAATGAGGAGGTAACGTATTTTTCAACAATGCACATGGAAATGCTATTTCCATATTAAAAGGCCCTTTCATATTTTAGTCGCAAACTGAACAACCAAAAACATCGCCATTTGCAAATCTCATAGGAAGATGTTTCGAACCATATTTAAGTATTTATATAGAAAGTTTAGATCGCAATTTAGCCGATCTAATGGATAAATTTGTGTCGGATTCTAAGACACAACCACCTGGTGCTAAAGATTTTGAAGGTGTCGAGGGTCCTAGTAGTGTTTTATCATCTTGTGCAGATCTATTTGTATTTTACAAAAAATGTATGTTGCAATGTACGCAACTCAGTACGGGTTCAATCATGTTGAATTTAGCTGAAACCTTTCAAAAGTATCTACGCGAATACGCCCTTAAGGTGTTGCAAAATAATTTACCAAAGTAAGTAAAACATAGTTATTTTTCAAGATCAATTAGCTGCATTTTGTATGTCTTGATTTTGTATGTAACAGAATCGGAGGTAGTGCTGGAATTGCTACAAGCATGAGTAGCATAACGCGTGATTTTCGAGATCTTTCTACATCGGGTTTCATACAAAATTTTCAAAGCTTTTTGAAAGAGGGTGAAAATACTAAATTTAGCAAAGAAGAACAATCACGTATATGCTGGTAAAGGTTTGCTCATTAAGCCTCTTTTTTAGCATAATAGTTTAAAGAAAATAAATTATATAAAAATATATTTTAGCGTATTAACAACAGCTGAATATTGTTTGGAAACTACGCAGCAGTTGGAAGAAAAACTTCGAGAGAGAACGGACAAATGTTATGCCGAAAAAATTAATTTATCTCAGGAACAAGATATTTTTCACAAGTACGTAGTTTGCTTTTTTTCTGTTAAATATGTAGTAATATAATTTTAACTGGGTTATTTTTTCAGTGTTATATCAAATTGTATACAACTGCTTGTTCAAGATCTCGAATCAGCATGTGATTCAGCACTAACTGCAATGACGAAAGTTCAGTGGAGTAATATAGAAGTTGTTGGAGATCAAAGTAACTATGTAAACACTATCGTCGCACATCTCCGACAAACAATACCTACTATCAGAGATCGATTATTTTCGTGCAGAAAGTACTTCACGCAACTCTGTGTAAAATTTGCAAGGTATCACATAATTTATTATTAATTTTTCGTCTTTTAATATTGTGCTGAAAAATTAATGAGAAATTTATTTATAGTTCTTTTATAGTAAAATTGGTACAACAGTTGTACAAATGCAAACCCTTAAATACAGTGGGTGCTGAACAGTTACTATTAGATGTACACATGTTGAAGACTGCTCTGTTAGACCTTCCATCGACAGGATATCAAATTCAGAGAAAAGCACCAGCAACTTATACGAAGGTATTTGTATTATTATTCATGTGGTACTGTATTGACATGCCTTTAAATTTATATATTTTCATCATGATCAGGTAGTAGTAAAAGGAATGGCAACTGCCGAAATGATTCTTAAAATTGTAATGTCACCAATTGAATCTCCGAAAGATTTTGTAAAACAATGCAGAATGCGCTTACCAGACCTACAAGCACCGGAATTCCAAAAAATTTTAGACATGAAGGTAAAATTTAACTTTTTTAGGCGAACATCTATTTAAAATTTTCATCGCTTATATTAAAATTAATTGTCTATAGGGTTTAAAGAAGACAGAACAAGTTCTGCTACTAGAACAATTCAAACAACCGGAAAATACTGATATTTCTCAAGATAATAGGAGTCATGTCACTCAAGATACCCCGGAACACGAGGCTGGACGAATAAAAAGATTAGAAAAACTGATAAAAAAAAGAATATAAACATATTTCATAGTAAATCATTACATTATAATGTACATATCTAAATTAAATAATAGTTATATGCATATAAATTTAAAAAATTAAAATTATATACCCTTTTTACTTCATCACAATATGGTAAAAATCATTTTTGTACAGTTAAACTTGTTACCATTTCCATTATCTGTGAAGTGATAAACAACTAAGATCTTGGATTTTATACTTTATTGTTGTACAGTGTAAACAATACCAAAGTAACAGGATGATGTTAACCCTGCTTTTGCGCAAGTTCCTTCGCTTTAGCTTTTTCTAACTTAGCTATCCTAGCAGCAGATTTGCTACCTAGGAGACCACCGCCCCAATGACGTCTAATTTCGTCATATCTGTCATTGAAGTTGGTCTTAATAGCTTCAACGAGTTTCGAGAAGTTAGCTCTGTCACCGGAGTCCACCTGTAAAACAAACGAAAAAAAAATCCTTTCACAAAACAGCTAAATAACAGTAGATAAAGTAGCATCACTAAAAATGTATCAGGTATAAATTTGTTTTTTATATCACGAACAATATCATTGGATTGGCTCAAAAATTCATCATATTAATGTTTTATAAAAATATAAAAAAATGTTAGTCGTTTGTACCTGAGTCAAAGCTACTGCTGTGCACGTTTTGCGCCTAACAAGACGTCCTAAACGCGCTTTACTTTTTACAATGCAGTAGGGTACACCCATTTTACGACAGAGAGCTGGTAGGAAGAGTACAATCTGCAATACAAACAGAGCATACCATTATAGTAACACAAATCTAAAAATGAACATCATTGTAATAATTGATTGCTTTCCTCAGAGTCATATGTCATCCTTTAAATAAATTTGATTATATCAAATCAGATCAAATTTATTGTCAGGTGAAGAAATTCAAACATCATTGTAATAAATAAGCTAACTATAAGTATTATGATTAAGAGAAAAATAAAACAAATATTTACTTCTATTGGGTCAACATCATGTGCTATTACAACAAGCTGAGCCTTCCTTTGTTCAACAAGCGTAGTTACTGTGTTGGTTCCACTACGCAGCACATTAGGCTTTTTCGTTGGAGTATCCTCTTTCTTTGCAACTTTTTGTTCAGCTCTGGCTTTCAACCTCATCTTTTTCATAACTGCTGATTCAGGCCTGTACTTTTCCAACATTTTGAATAATTGTGTTGCTGCAGCAAAAAGAAAAATTAGTTTCATAATTGAACTATCGTTTCAAATTATGTCTTATAGATGAAGATTAATTTACCTGTTTGTTTATCCAATGCTTGGGTAAACTGATTAATTGGTGGTGGTACTTTCAATCTTTTTTGTAATACGGCCCTCTGTCGTTGAATGCGAATGTATTTGGGCCATTTTACGAAACGACTAAGGTCTCGTGCCGGTTGAATATCTTGGCCTAAATGTCAAATTTATCTATCGTTAATACTATAAAAATCTACTATGAAATACACTATATACTTTATCAATTCCCGTTTACTCACCAATACCAAAATTGCGTGGACGTTTTTCAAACAGAGGATTAGTTTGTTTTTTCGGCTCAACCTTCTTCACTGCAAGTGGTGCAGCTGCCACCTTCTTCCCTACCTTCTTCTTCGGCTAAATTTATATAAAATAGCATTTATTAACACGTGTTTAGTAAACGCCATGTTACAGGTTTAAATACAATAACCGTATATATATACAAATGAAACATATTTATAATGTCCAAACACGTTCAAAACATGCCGAATTCTAACCAATATCATTAACAGTAGCAAGCTATTAATACATGAAATATTATCTTCATTCAATAATACAGTGCATTTACCTTCTTTTGAACCATTGTTTTAACGAAAAATCTAACTGATTATTTATATCACAATGGATATAAAATTGTACTTCGGTCAACACGACGCGAAGTACGACCGCCGAGAACGTAAAGGAAGATTCATGCACTAGCGCCACCACAAGCGATATCAGCGCCACTTGACAAATAATTCCACGATGTACTTATTTCTAGATAAGAAACCCGATTGATTTTATATGTAGTGGAAAATTTAATGCAAATTCATTTATAAAATTAAATAGTTTTATAATATCAATTTTAAAAACAATTTGCATTTCTATGTTCTTTCAGATATGCATATGAAAATACATTATAGAAATAAAAAATTTCCTGAGGTTGCAGAGGTACATAAATCTAATTATTTTTGTAAAATTAAGGATAAAACTATTGCTTTTGTACAAATAATGCAAATACTGCAATTATATTATTAAGAAAATGTAGAGTAAAATAATATTAGCAATGAAGAACAGATATTTACTTAATGAACTTTGAGTATAATGCAAACTTATTTTACTATTGTAAGAAATTGTTACAGTTTTAAAAAAATGAATAATGAAGAATTGTGAATAAGAACAAAGTTAATTGTTGAAGAATTTATTTGAAAAATATTTTGTTAATTTGAAAATGCACCAAGATGCAATCTTTGCAGTGTGCATGCGCAGATCCAACATGTGACGTGAAGCAGCTACAGCAGGGGCCGCGCGTGCGACCTACGCGGTTCCAGTTTAGACTATTGTCCGATGAGGGACGCGTAGCATGTGAGCTCTCTTAGGCTTTGTAGCGTGTCGACGATCCGTCTACGTTTCTGTGATGAACGGTGATGTTTGGTATTCTAAAAACTATCGTTTATTAGTGTGCTCGTGACAGTACGCGGCCTGGGTGGTTAGTGATCCCTGACTTATCGTGACATTTCCTTCCGTCCTTCCGTGAATTTTCAGAAGTATCACATTTTCTATTAGGGGCGTACTTTTAGGAACGGTGGCTACAGGTAACAATACACAATTAAACATTCTTTACTAAATAATTTTTAATTAAAATAACAAATAATATTTATTACTTTACTTCTCGTTTTTAAAATCACAACTGATAAAGTAATCATTACTCGGTTTTCCGTTGAAGCCGTTGCACAGCATTTTGTTAATGATTACTCATAAAAAGTTAATATATACATGTTCTTTAATGTATAATCGGTTAAATTTACATTCAATTACAATCGATAATAAATTTCTCTAGTGGAAGTAATGCTAAACTACGATCGTTAGCAATACTTCGTTTGAATGAACGATCGAGGGTTACTTGATTTGTAGAAACAGCACTTCAGACGTGCAAATTAATTCTACTTTTCACACGAATATGAAATGCTATCGAACGGCGCGGCACTAATGCAATTTAACTATTAATGAAACATATGATCATCGTAACGAAACAATTAACGTTATTATTCTAACTTAAAATTGAAACAAAACATATATCAAATTTGTCTGTAAATTCTAATTGTTTATACATGTATTAACACTATCGTATAGTTTGACTTAGAGTCCCAAAGAGGCGAAAAAATTAGCGACGGTGTAGTATTTGTACAAGAGTGAAGGTTACAGTCTCGCTATATGGTTCCGACTTATATGGCCCATTGAATTTTCCTTTGCATTCCCAAAGAATATTCAACGCGCTAGTGGCGCCGCCATTGTAGCATACGGTTCACGCAACCACAATTTTTTTAATTTTCAAATTTCACAGAAATGAATATTTTTAAATTTAGAAATCGGAATTTGGGAGCACTGCTCGCAGCAGGCTTTTTGTAATCAAATACAAGTTCCGTTTATATTCCGAGACTCCACTATATTTATTTTATCTTGACTATGTTAAGAATTAGCGTTATATCTTTTCGTAGAAATCTCGCGCGTAACGTGTTACGAACACGTATAATTTCGTGTACGCTATTCGACTAATACAATCGTTTACCAGGTGCAATCTGAATCGTTCGAGATGACAATTAGAAAGATTTGCGGTATCGGGGCCGGATACGTGGGCGGTCCAACTTGCAGCATTATAGCCCTGATGTGTCCCGAGATTCAGGTGACCGTGGTCGACAAAAGTAAAGAGAGGATTGCACAATGGAATTCGGAGAAGTTGCCGATTTACGAGCCCGGTCTGGATGACGTGGTTCGAAAGTGTCGTGGCCGAAATTTGTACTTCTCCACCGATATCGAGACAGCGATCCAGGAAGCGGACCTGATATTTATCTCTGTGAACACGCCGACGAAAACGTTCGGTAACGGCAAAGGAAGAGCGGCAGATTTGAAGTACGTCGAAAGCGCGGCTCGGATGATCGCGGAAATTGCGACCGGGGACAAAATCGTTGTGGAGAAGAGCACGGTGCCAGTAAGAGCGGCTGAGAGTATTATGAACATTTTGCGTGCCAATCATAAACCAGGAGTATCGTATCAGGTAACGTTGGATGGAATTACGCAAACATTTGTATCGTTTCATTGAACATTTTTTGTTAAATTGTACGCCGTTGCCGCAAGTGAGACGCAACACCTGGATTTGTTATGGACATTTGGAAGGTCGAGTTTGGAAATTAAAAAATTAAGAAAAGGATGATGCGGTAGCAGGAAGAGACAATTAAAAACTACCTTCTTTATTAATAAACAAAACTTTATTATTTTATAATAATGTTTATACATTAATATTCTACATCGTTTAAACATATTTCTCGATACAAGTATTTCATAAATTATTCAGAAGTTTTTTAAAAACCTAGCTTGTAAAATTCAAATGAAAATTTCCAAATCATTAATTATTAAAATTGAACTGAGTAGCCTATAAACAATGTTTTTGCTCGTTGATTATAATCCGAAGGAAAGGCTAGTTGGAAGCTACCTGCTTTTAATACCTGTCGAGTTAATGCACAAGACGTCCTTTTGCTTCATTCACTGCGATTGTCCGCGACCTTTTTCTTTCTCCAACCGGTATTTTTATATCGTTTTTATGTCGTTAAATATATACGTTGCATACTATTATATGCGCAATGCGATGCGGCGTAATAGGAAGAGCTTTATCCTTTCAGATCCTCTCTAATCCAGAATTCTTAGCTGAGGGTACAGCAATCAAGGATTTGGTGGGTGCGGAGCGCGTGTTAATCGGTGGCGAGGACTCTCCTGAAGGACATGCTGCTATAGAAGAATTATGCAAAGTTTACGAGCATTGGATTCCAAGGAAAAAAATTCTAACTACTAACACATGGAGTTCAGAACTATCGAAGCTGGTGAGAAGTTATCTATGTTATCTGATATTTGCTAAAGATTGTAACAATATGTTACAAGTTGGAAAAAGCACAACTGTATCTACATTTGTATAACTACGATTTCCTGGAGTGTACAAAGTTTTCTAGATGTATTTCATATTTTGTACTATTATAAGTTCCATATGTGGAAATTTAGGAGTTATCAGTTTACAATAGACTTGTTCTCATTTTGAGGGTAAGGCCCTCCCTGGTTACGTCAATGGAGAACCTTGAAAAGCAAACGTTTGCGAAATCTATGATTGCTAGTAAGGTTTAGCATTTTAAGTATGTTTTGTAACGGCGTCTTGTTTGACTTAAAAAGTTATCATCGAACCAATATTTGTGGATCGGTAGAGTTCATACGAAATAGTTACGCAATATTGTACGAATTAATTGTGATTTCAGGCCGCCAATGCCTTTCTGGCACAGCGTATATCGAGCATAAATTCTCTGTCAGCGGTGTGCGAAGCCACCGGTGCAGACGTGTCCGAGGTAGCTCGAGCAGTTGGCCTTGACTCACGAATAGGATCAAAGTTCCTTCACGCATCCGTCGGGTTCGGCGGTTCTTGCTTTCAAAAGGACATCCTTAATTTAGTATATATCTGCGAATGCCTGAATTTACCTGAAGTGGCCGCCTATTGGCAACAGGTCATAGACATGAACGAATACCAGAAATCAAGGTTCTCCGCGAAAGTAATAGAATCATTGTTCAATACCGTTACGGACAAGAAGATTTCTATGCTGGGCTTCGCCTTCAAGAAAAATACCGGCGACACGCGTGAGTCACCAGCCATTCATGTTGCTAAGACCTTGCTGGATGAGGGTGCCATGCTTCACATTTACGATCCTAAGGTAATTTTTTTTTGATAAAATTGTTCCACGTATGTACAACGAATCGTTATGTAACTCTTAATATAAAAGCAAAAAATGTGTTCTGACAAATTTAGCTTTTAAGAGACCTGAACCACTTATAATTTTTTAAGGACCTAATAAAGTAAATTGAATAATTAAACGAGAAATGTTCATATTCGGTTATAGTCGTAAATATATGAGTACAAATTATATACTGTTATTGGGTATTAAATTAAATTTATTACACGATAAAAATATATTGTGTGAGAACCCCTGTCGGACAGGTCTCGACCGCCCCTGCTGCATGTGTATAAATCCGTTACTGGGAGTGGGCCATATAAACGGAACCTTTACACTTGACAGAAACTCCAAAGTACTTTTAGAAATTTCCAAGTTTCTCCCCAAATTTAAAACTTGAATTTCTCAATTTTTCAATGTATAAAAATGGTTTATTTTCATAGGTTGAAGAGAATCAAATTATTGAGGACTTAACGGATCCTAGTGTAACAAATAATCCTCAACACGTGAAAAAGAGGATCAGTATTTATAAAGACGCTTACAGTGCCATAAAAGGCACACATGCTATTGTTGTATGTACCGAATGGGACGAGTTTATTGTAAGTATTAACTGTAAACACAATAAAAATATTTTAGAAACATTTTCGTGATTGCTTCTTGTGGTTTTTCAGGAGTTGGATTACGAAAAAATTTATCTCAGTATGATGAAACCAGCGTATATTTTCGATGGACGAAAAATTTTAGACCATGACAGGTTACAGAAAATTGGTTTCATTGTTCAAACTATTGGTAAAAGAATTACTAGGACCATACTCTCGAGAGCATGGGGAAGCCAAACGCAAATATAAATAAGATTGTACAGAAAACCATCATAATTTTGAATTATTTAATCTGATAAATATTTCTGAATGCTGGAAGCATTTTAAATGTTCATTTCTTTATATATTTTTACAATTTGGAATTTAGGACTTTTGTTTTAAATTCTCTTGACGAAAATGTATTTTAGTAATACATGTTTGAATTTTACTGAAATACAAGTTATAGATCTAATAGGTTTTAGAAGCAACATAAATAAATTTTCTTTACGAAATTTAAAATATAAATGTTGGAAGATATACGTCTGTTTGAGGATATGCGTGTGTGTGTGACACATGTCAGTTATCAAGTTTTGCAATAATGAATAACATTGTATGAAATGTTTATATAACTTTTTTACATAACTTGATACATAGTAAACACAAGTATTATTTCCATAATTTCGTTTTTATTAGAGATATATTTTTAAATTGTATTTATCGTTTGTGGCATTTATGAGATTATATTAAAAGAAAAAACTGTAACGAAACGTCATGAGTTTTTTCGTTTATGTGCAATACTATAAATGCACAGAACATTTTATGAATATTATTAATACGGTACATTCCTGCAAAATGTACTTGCATATAGCCATTTGTATTTGTTAAAAGAAACTGATAAGTATTCCTATGCGATTCATTCTTATAATTTAGTTTTTATTCCGACTATTTTTAATGAATTTTCGACAAAATTTCTCATAATTTTGAATTTAGTATAAATATTAAGTTTAGATGATTTGTTCCTAATGCTTTCACTGTCATTCAAAATATAAGAAATGCTTTGAAAGTATAATGATCTGATAGAAAATATTTTAATTTCCAACATATATTTTTATTTACAGTATTAACATTAGGAACAAATAACGGTATAGCAATAATGTTAATGTTATATTTGATATATTGCATGCACATGTCATGCAAGACATGCCATTTAATAAGAACAATCTTTAAAGGTTAATGAATTATATCTTTCATAATAATGATCTACAAAATAATTTTCATTGTATGTAATTACAATGATATAAAGGATGATTTCATGCAATTCATTTTATGCAACAATACTTTTATTTTCCTGGTTACATATACAGAAAAATTTATAAATAAACGTTGATAAAAAAAAATTCTTAAAGAAGCCATTTTGTATCAAATCTGTTCATTATCCTACAATTGTATTTGCACGTGTAGTACTTTGACACTCTCCAATACTTCACTATTTTTAGACAACTATTTCAGTATTTTGTTCTTTAGCATTAATACAAGTCAAAGGAACAATTGGTTACTATAATTTATTTTTAACTTTACCTAAATTAAAAAACTAATTATAATTGGAGTATGAGAGCACAAATAAACAATTTCTCTTTCCTAGTTAACACGTTACGGTATTATTCTGGTTAATGACTTATCATAAAATTGAATGTTCAAGTTTGTGGATACAATGACCAGAGTCGTACTTAGAACTTACAGGGCCCAGCATAAATCAATATCTAATTATTAATTGACAACTAATTGTGATTTAATTCAAATACACGAATTTAATAAAATTTGCCGGGATAATAAATCTATAATAAGCGTAATATAATTTTTTATGGGTAATTAGTTAAAAAAAATGAACTTAAAAAAGAGGTACTTCATATCTCAAATTAAAAAATTTTCAAATTCATAAACTTTCAAGTTAACAAGTTTACAAATTTAGAAATTTTTTTAATTCACAAATTCCTGAATTTTTACCAAGCTTTCAAATTTTTAAATTTGTATACTCCAATTTTTTCAAAAATTTCCGAAATTTAGAAATTCAAAGAATAAATATGAACATTAAAATTAAAAAAATTAAAATAAAAAATTTTCAAGTTACACGTAAGGTTACGTGTTTAGTTACATTTTAGGTTACATGTTTGAACTCCGAAAATTAAAGGCCAATGATAGAATGCTTCCCCCACACTCATTCTCAACCGAAGTAAATCTTCGTTGGACGTACCCGAGTGTCCTGTCAACGTCACTTCATCATTTCCCAAAATTTTTTGTTCAAATTTACCCCAAATATTTCTGTCATCCTAAACTTAACCAATACATAAAAATTTGAAGTCGAAATATTTGGAGGGTTTAAAATGGACGTACACGTAATCCGTTAATAAGTTCAATTTACCGCGAAGATACTATTGCGTGTACGTACGGTCCTGTCGCAGAAGAGCGATGGCGCCGCCGAGCGAACTACTGGCTGCAAAAGCAGAGGCAGCAGCAGCAGCAGCGACGGTGACGGCAGTAGCGGCAGCAGTAGCAGCAGTGCGTGTCGCTCTGCGTTCGCCGTGAAAATTCGGCAAGTGTTCCGCGTGACAGTAGAGCGTGCAAGTTGTATCGAAGAATCGAACGATGTCGAAGTGTTGGCGTCGCGTGATTCGCTCGAGATCGCACCATTCATCGAAGTGTCAGTGAATCGTTCGGTCGGCTGTTACTTTTTTCCTTGTTGCGCGAAACCTCTCTTTTTGTCGGCCAACAGGGATAATAGGCCGGGCCTATCAGTACAGTAGGAAAATGGCGGCTCGCCTTGCGCGGCGTAGACAACGAAGGGCAACGGTGTTTTTCGTGTAACGTGAACGAACGAGGCGAAAAAAAAAGTAACCCTTCCCGGTCGTTCGTTGCGAGTGTGCATAGCGCGAGTGCGGATCGTTGGCACGGTGAGAAATAAAAAATAAAAGCCCGGAGCTCGTTGAGTGCGAGATGAGAGCGGAACGTGTAGCGCGAATGAAAAACAACACGAGAATCGAGTAACGAAGAACCACTGTGCGTACCGTTCGTACACGCGTGTGTGTTCGCATGAAAGCGAGTAGCGATCAACGGTGACAAGTGTTTCGTCGACGGGGAACTTCGTCTTTAGACCCCACGTCGACAAGAAAATGATATTCCGGGCCTCGAGACACCGTCGTGGCTACGTCGATCAGGATCCTCGTGCCGCCGTTTGCTGTCGTCGCCATTAAGCTACGGCCGCTTTCGCGAAAAGCATTTTTTTCGCGAGAGGAGAGAGAGGCCGTGGACGACGACAACAACAACGACGAAAAGCTGAGGGAAGATGAGAGGCGCGTGCGACGGCGGCATTGCGAGCTTTCTCGCTCTGGCGCTCCTCTGTTTATTCCACGCGTCATGCTTTGTGGACGGTATGTAATGTTTCTATTACGTTGCCAAATAAATTCGACAATTTTTCTTCGAAGCCTCTCGAATTCTTCACTGTTACGATTCCAACGAATTCGAGCAATCTGGCGTCCTTTTCGATGCGCGTTAAAAAAGCTCGTTACGAGTTGATTCATTAATATCCAATGTTGCGTTCGAATACATTTGTAATGATTTTGTTAACAGTACTGATTTTTAAGCATTTGTACCGATTAAACTTTTCGTTGCTAGATGTAATAAATTTTCGCAAGTGATTTAAAGATTTACACACTATTACTAAATATTGTAAATATTATGAATTTATTAAATGTCTTCCATTATTAATTATTTGACAGAGTATTTTTTAAGATTATTTTAACTATTAGTTAAATGATAGCATAAAAGTATCAGTGTGCAACAATTTCACGTTCAGTTAAAGATGTGGCATGTTTACCTTGCCGCCATATTTTAAAAATTCACACAGTTGTCAAACAATCTTAAGATTCAACTACTGTGTTCCTTAAAAAAACATGTTTAGTCAGTACTGTGTATATTTTACAAAATATTTGTATTATTCTTTAAACTGGTTTGATAATAAAGATCATTTTTTAACAGAATATTATGAGTCAGAAGTTTAGACTGTTCATTGAATTAAAGGGAACATTACCTAACCTAAATATCCAATTAGATAAACAACTTCTTTATGAACTACAACCTTGAGGTTATAGTCGGACGTTTTAAAAGATTTCAAGATTTTGTGGTAGGTTAGGTATATTACCAACTTTATATTTCTAAAAGACCCTTCAAAAGTACACTATAAAATTGTTCAGTTCCATAGCGAGAAACATCCGAGGGTCGAATGTAATTGTTAATTTAATACTTGCACAGGAATCTCGTTTTTTCTTTCTATTCATCTCTTCATTCCTCTTTTTTACTCTCTCTGTACTCTTCTCTCGTTCATATTTCTCTCTTCATTCGTATAATCGTCTACCTATCTGTCATTCTTTCTGTCTTCTATTCGACCAATACGGTGTTCCCGCTCTTTCCATCTTTCTTTCGCTTTCCAACAAGACGCGTAACGTTGCGTAAGCAACGCGGCACTGCGTACAGAAGGGCCGATTAATCTTGTTGTACGAGGTTCGTCAAGTATGCGGAAGGGTACGTTTAATCGGCACAAACTGTACGGACTTCGTCTACTAGACAATTGATATGTTCCTTTTCTTTCGACTAGACATGCCTTACAATTGTACTTATGAACCAAAACAGCACATATGTAACATATGTACGTTAATGGTGGTATTGTTCAAACAATTTTAGCGGGAAATTTTTTAAAATACACATAACTTTAAATTCAGGTTTTTGTAATTATTGTAGAAGTTTCAGTAAATAATTATTGTTACATCATGTGGACTAATATTTGCTAAGTAATCTACGTGAGGTTAGGTTTCGTTATATTGGTATTAGGTTAGGTTAGGATCAAGTTAAAGTAACATAAGGTTAGGTTAGGTTATGTATATAGTTAGGTTAGGTTAGATTAATGTAAAGTTCAACAAGTTAGGTAAGGTTAGTGTAAAATTCAGATTAGGTTAGATTATTGTTCCTCAGAGATTAAGTTGTAAGATTAGAACTAGGTTAGATTAGCATAAAGTTAAGTCGATTCACACAAGTTTATTAACTAGTTAGATCAAAGTTAGGTTAGGTCGTTGTTCAATTAGACAGAAGTCAAGTTAGATATTATTTAGATTTAATTTAATCAAGGTTGTGTTAAGTAGTTTAGTTTCATCAAAGTTTGGTTAGGTCATTATTTACTTGGACAGAAGTCAAGTTAGATATTATTTAGATTTAATTTAATCAAGGTTATGTTAAGTAAATTAGTTTGATCAAAATTTAGTTAGGTTATTGTTTAGTTTGACATAAGTCAAGTTAGATATTGTTTAATTTAATCAAAGCTATGTTAAGTAGTTTAGTTTGATCAAAGTTAGGTTAGATCATTATTCAATTAGACAGAAGTCAAATTAGTTAATGTTTAATTTAATCAAAGTTATGTTAAGTAGTTTAGTTTGAACAAAGTTAGGTTACAGTCTAATTCAATCTAAGTTAGGTTAAGTTAGATTGAAGTCATGTTCCACTACAGTATGATCAAACTTCTGTCGTGATTGGTTAAATGAAACTTACGTTTTGTCCTGTTTTTGTTAAACCGAAGTTAGGTTAGGTCGTGGCTTCACCCCGGTATCTTTCATCGACGTTGTTTTTTCTCGGACTGCACAGTCGTTAATTTCTCTCATGACCGGTTAACGATTATAATTCACGAGCAATGGACTTTATTAGTCATCGTACACGAGGGTGTACAATATTTATTGACCTTATTAACGTGCGGTCCTTAAATGCACCGTTTAAAAGGATTAGAATATCAATTAGTTAAATGACTCTATCACTGTAGGAGATAGTTCAATAGTACAGCATTTAAGCGTCAATTGCACGTAAACACCGAGTGTTTTGTGGTGCAGTTGAGTATAATTTGCTGCGAACCGCTTTCCAAGATTAGCCTAATCTTATCTGTTATTTCTCTTTTTTCGCTGGAGAAATCAATGCATGGCAATCTAAGCAAATTAACGGAATAATTAGTAACGATTAAAAATTTTACCATTACTATAAAGTTTTATTACAAATTATTACTTTATTCCTGATATTTATTGTATATAGATTTCTTGCAGTAATGATCAGTAAATATATGAGTAATATCAAGTGTGAGCTTAAAAAATTATATTTTATCAGTCTTCATTTACTGCTGATGTTACTGTATTTCATAAGTTATATAAATGAAACTAATAATTTTTTACATTACTATGTTTGTTACATTCTAGAGAGTCTTTCACAATAAAAATGTTGAAACAGAAAATCACACCACATGTTAAATAATAAATATCTTTAAGCACTCGTACTCCCAATTTTAAAAGTCCAAATTTCGAAATTAAATTCTCAAAGTACGTCACAAATTAAAGACTCGTGCATAAAAATATCTAAGCTTGCGCAATTGACAAACATTGATAAGAAAGATGTAACTAAGTAGAGATTTACATGATCATGAAGTTTAAATGAAACGTGATGCAAACGAGTTAAAAATACTCATTAGTAAATAAGTATCCACTGTAAGACAGTACTTTAGGTGTTGAACTTTTATTCTCGATTATTTTTAATTAATACACGTTACTTCCTTCGCGCGTATCTGATAAGTCCTTCATTGTTTGTAACGTCTGGTTATTACTTTGATATGTACTTGCGATCATTTCACCTGGGTCGTTAAATCATCAGATCCGTCGAACAATAGGGAACTTCGTGTTTGGCATCGTAATTTTAATTAACATGGAAATGAGGCTTCTCGAACCATTTTTATCTCGATTATCTAGGCACAATGTTTCAATAGTCAATTGTAAGAATGTCAAGTTAAGCCACAATTATCCATAATGATTGAAAAGTTATTGGTTCTCGATTGATCGGTATATTACCCTCGTTTCTTATTCAGAAACAAGAAATTAGCTAATGTAATTTAAAGTTTACATTTTACATTATTTATTAAAACTTAAAATTATTTGATAAAACTTGAAAAGCAATTTCTAATTATTTTTAACTTTAATTTAATTCGTATAAATAATTTTGCTACACTTATGCTAATTTTTGTGCCATCGTTAATAGACTCGGTTGAATTTATCGCTAATCGAATAGATAGAATTAATTGCTAATTGAATAGACTAAATTAATTGCTAATTGAAAAGATAAAATTAATTGCTAATCGAATAGATTGAATTGATTGTGGATTGAATAGATTGAATTAATAGCTAATTGAATAGATAAGGTTTATTGGTGATTGAAATATTGACTGCAATAAATAATGTGTGGTAATTAAGAAAAGAAATGTGGAAGCTTCTAACAGTTTATCACATTTTTTTTTATTTTCTTCTTGCTCCAATTTTTTGTGATATTTAAGTTACTCTCCTTCATTTAATACAGTTTGCTAGTTTAGTGCAATAAGAATTTTGCAAAATTAATTAGTTTAATAGGTTTTAATTTTGATATTTCAAAGTTCACCATTTGAGAGAAGCATCGCCTCTTCTAATCTCCGTCTCTCCGTCGTTTCTAAAGCTCGATAAACAGAGCTTTATCAAAGCATAGCTTATCGCGTTGTTTGAGTGGCCTTCTAATTTTCGTGTAATGTTGCGAATTCACGATCGGATATCGTTTACAAAATTTATCAATTTATTTTTGTCGAAGGCGCCGTGTGGTAAACAATGACTTTCAGTCTCGATCCATTACCTATACAAATTTTCCCATACTTATGTATTACTAGAGATGTTATCGATGGACGCCGATAATATCGAACTATTATTGACCATTTGATACATCAATAACGTTGAATTCCTATTTGAAATTAGATTAGATTTGAAATTTAATCACGAACGACTATATGTGCTAAATTCGATTCTACTAAATTTAATTATATTTGATTACGTTTAGTGCGCTTAGTTTAGATTTTGATAGATTTGTTTATATTTGATCCGATTAGATTAAGTTAGATATTTTGATTAGGTTAGATTAAATTTGATTAGATTAAATTATACTCTGTTAAGTTAAGTTCAATTAAGGTAATCATATTGGATTAGATCAAATTCTATTAGGCTTTGGTTTGGCTAGGTTTTAATAGATTTGATGAGATTAAGTTATGTTAGAATAGATTTCTGACTCTGTTACATTAGATTAAATTAATGTGGGGTTTGGTTAGGTTTTTCTTTACATTTATTCAGATTATATTATGTTCAGTTATATTAGGTAAAGTTCTGTTAGATCAGGTTACATTCAGTTGGGTTTGGTTAGGTTTTCCTTTACATTTATTCAAATGATATTATGTTCACTTATGTTAGATAAAATTCTGTTAGATTAGGTTACATTCAGTTGGGTTAGGTTAGGTTAAATTTTTTTACATTTATTCAAATGATATTATGTTCCTTTATGTTAGAAAAAATCCGGTAGATTAGGTTAAATTCATTTAAGTTTGGTTAGTCCAAATTTGTTCAGATTGAATTATGTTCAGTTAGTTTATCTCAAATCTTGTTAAATTTAGTTCTTTCAATTTCGATCTCGATAATTTCTATTTAAAATTGATTAAACAATAAGCATCTCACAATGCTAAAATTACACTGCTCCACACAAATCATTGATCATCTCATCGATATCACTGATACATCCTCAAATATCAACAGCACACTTTATAATTAATAACCAAACCCTGTTTTCACAATAAAGTCATCAAGTAACAACACATACCACAGTTACCACGTAACATACATTACATACACATACGTACAATTATAACAAAAATCTCCAGAACACGAAGTCGATCAATTCGATCTCCAACTCTAAATATCATTCCACAGTATCAGCAAAGAAACCAGAGTTCTATCAACCTGTCTACCCGTAGCTTTGGCGAAAATCAATTTCCCCGATGTCGATAAGAATACCACGTACAGGTTGATATCGATTTATCTGAAACGCCTCGATTTATCTCGCTCCATTGTATATTCAACGAGCCTCGATATGTTTTAATTACCGGTACGATAATATCGTGATCGTATAGTATCGAGCCGTGACACGATCCAGGCAAAAAAGCTTCTGAAAAAAGGAGAACGATTGATACGAATCGATAACGAACCTCATACAAATTGAACAGCAATATGGCTGGCCTTTCGATGTATTTAGGGCTCAACAAAATTTTATCTCGTATACTCTGAATCACTATTTTCAAACATTGTTCTTAACTTTCGCAATGTGCATACATATGGTTAAATCTGATGAATATTGCTGTTCATATTAACATATTGCTTCATACTAACTTTGTCACTTATGTATTGACTTTATACTGTCAAATCAGTTGCAATTATATGACGTCTGTAATCACTTTATAGTCTAAAGGTGACTCACCATTTGGTTTAGCATATTAATTTGAAATAAGCAGTTTTTAACTAGATTTGTAGTGTGTGTAAACTCAGTACTGATAGTACGATCAGTAACATAGAAATAAGTTCAAAAGAATTGATTGAACTGAATAAATTTTAAAATAATGGTAAGTAGAAATATCTTTGAGTGCTGCTACATTGTTATTAGCAAAACTGAATTCAACGATGAGTAATAGTGTCCATGGTCTACTGACAACATCTAATTAACAGACACCATCAGGTCTAAGGGTCTGATACTCTTTGTCAATGGAAACCATAGTAATCAGTGCAGTTCTTTTATTCTTTAGGTAAATCCCAAAATTTCTTTTTCAAGGAGCTCTCATAGAGTGTTCAAGAAGTTTAGAATCCACCTCTTACATAAAGTTCACAATTAAAAATAGAGAGGAGCCCTGTTACTTTCCCGTCATTTCCAAAAGTACAAAGAGTGATTGTAGTTGAACCCAGACCCTTAAATGTACAAATTCTCAAATCTCCACATCCCTAAATTTCTAAATCCTCAAATCTCTAATTTCTCAAATCTCCGCATTCCCAAATTTCCAAATCCTGAAATCTCCAAATTCTCAAAGTCCCAAATCCTCAAATCCCCATGCAATAAAAAGTCAATATACCAATACTGATCAATATATAATATAAATCAATGTAATAGAAAATTGTTCCACACCTCCTGAAATATTTAATACTTCAAACCTTGAAGATCCACTAATATTTAGCCAGCGAAAATTTCGCGTCAGCCCAATATTGTGTGAACGACGAATAACGCGTCAAAGGTACACCGATGCCAATCTACCAGTCGTGGTACACATATTCACGTATGTATCCGGCTCATGAATACAGAATTCGAGATCAGTCCAGTCCTCTACTTGGCTGACTGTTGAATCGTAAATTAGGTCTAAACAGAAATCGCGCAATGGCTACGCGGCCAATCACGAATCTCCGCTAGAGAATAAATTACACGGCGAGCGAGTCGCGTTACGGCATTATTGCTCGCTCGACAATTTCTCCGTAGGAGAGAGAGATAATCTCCGGAAGGTAATCGATATAGGGAATATCACCAAGGATCGACGATCTCTACTGAATTGGTACACGCTCAGTTTGCGACGTTAACACGTTGATAACTGCCGGGGGTCATCGGTGATTGACACTCACTTGCCTATTACACTCTATGGGATCATCGATGATTCTTAACGCTGTTAACGTTTCAACGATTGAATAATTTGTGATATTCATGGTATACTTCTTTTGGATACGGGTTTGCCGGTTCTGTAGGCTTCTTTGGAATAAGCATATGGATTTTCACTGTTGGTGTTTGAATTTCACTCTTGGAAAATTTATTATACTTGTGAGTTTTGTAATAATTTTTTTTTGTATGGTGTCTGCAAATTTTCAAATTCTTATACTCTCCATTTGAGAAATTTTTAAGTATTCAAATTTTCAAGTTAAGGTCCACAACTCATCCCTACATCCACAAATTCTTACATTCTCAAATTTTTAGGACCCCAATGTCCTACACCACTAAATCTCTAGATTTAGTGCAAATTATAAAACAGATACTTCAAGAACTGTCAAACTTAAGTTTTCAGAGCCTAAACCATAAATAATATCAATAACTTATCAATCACCCTCATATCAACATCAACTAATTCTTCACCAACAAACTCCCAAAATATCTATCTCCCCCAGACAATAATTCACCAGCAAAAGTTGGTAAACTCTCAGCAAAAGTTTGATTCGAATCTTAAGTTTTATCGCCGGAATGGCCGGTTTTACCCCGAAGTATTCGCAAGCATGGCGTTCAAACGATTGCGCCGGGGGAAATTAAAATAACAATGTCAGGCAACTCGTAGGAAGACGTTCGTCGTCGACGAATTCCGAGTGTAATATTTGTCTCGTCTGTCGACCACCAGGATACACGGTTTCGAGCGGTGGTACGACTTGACGAAACGAGTTTAATTCGAGTGATTACCGCACGCCCACATCGAAGTCGGTCTCGTGGTCCAAGCACGCCTCTTTCGTAGCGCGAACAGAGACCAAAGGGGTTCGAAACCCAAGGAAATACCTGTGCATGCCGCATACCGAACCCCGTATAGCGTTTTTTTGCTAGGTGGGATTTGGGCTCTTCCTGTGCGTGCATTCGTATGGAAACTACGGAACGAAGATTTAGTAAATATTAGGTTCTTGGGTTTTGAAATTTTTAGGGTTTTAAGTGGGGAAATTTTGAGGTAATTGGATTTTTAGGTTTGTTAATTTTCTGATTGGCAAATTTTTTAATTTATAGTTTCTTTATTTGGTTGTCTTCTAATCCTCAAATGTCCAAGTGCTCAAATTTATGAATTTTAACATCCTCAAATTTCTGAATCCTCGAGTTGATAAATCCTCAAATCTTTAATTTCTTAAGTATCTAAATGTTCAAATCTCTAAATGCTCAAATCTCCTAATTCTGAAATTTCCAAATCTTCAGATGTCCAAATACTCAAGTCTCCAAATATTTGAATCTCCAATTTCTAAAATCTTCAAATCTTCAAAGTCCTAAATCCTTAAATGTCCAAATCTTCAAATCTCCAAATCTTCGAATCTCCAGATCCTCAAATCTCCAGATCCTCAAATCTTCAAATCCTCAAAGCCCCAAATCCTCAAATTTTGCAATCCTCAAATCCCCAAACCCTCAAATCTCCAAACTCTCAAATCTCCAAATCCTCAAAGCCCGAAATCCTCAAATCTTTCAATCCTCAAATCTCCAAACCCTCAAATCTGCAAATCCTCAAATCTCCATCTCCCTAAACATCCACCACCTCAAATCCCCATCTCCATAAATTCCCATCTTCGCAAATTTTCCCACAAAACATTTGACACCCCAGACCCTCTATTTTCAAGTCAATAAATGATGTAAACCGGCAAAAAATAAAAGGTACGCGATCGAAATGGCGTGCGTCATCAAGAGCGTGATGAATTATTAAGAAAATAATGTAGACATCATTATTCTTAGTAAACCGCGTTGTATTCCTTGCCTGGAGCGAACTTTTTTTTTAGCACAGCTTATTAAGAGTAAGATTGCTTCACAGCTTGGACACGATATTAACCCAGTTCATTTTAATAATTGCGCAAATACATTTCGATCGCAAGATTTTTTTTATCTCATCGATACTCGTCAAATGTAACATCGATTGTGATAAAAATGATAGATTATGCATATTTATGCATTTATAAGGCAGTTCTTTTTTTGCTTGAGAAGGTCTTAATCTTTATCCGTGAAATATTGATGTAAGTACAAGAACGAACTTGTAACGAGATATCGCGGAACGGAAGCTTGTTAATCGGCTTGTTCTTTTTTTATGATTCATTAATTATGTAATTTGAGAGCTAACTACGAGTGTTCTTGGAATATGTGCATTTGAAATGTGTAAATTTATAGATTTGGAATTTTTTAATTTTTATATTTCTAATTTTAAACTGCAATTTGTTAAATTTGAAACTTTGAAATTTCTTAATTTGTTAAAATGAATTTTTTAAATGTGTGAATTTGCAAAGTGGGAATTTTTAAACTTGTAAATTTGCAAAGTGGGAATTTTTAAATTTGTAAATTTGCAAAGTGGAAATTTTTAAACTTGTATTAAAATTTGCAAAATGGAAATGTTTAAACTTGTAAATTTGCACATTCTAATTTCAAAAATTTCAACTCTAAATTTCAGAATTTCTATATATAACATTTCTACCTTTGAAAATATATATACCTGAAATTCGTACACAATTTATATTTAACCACCTCTCAATGACTATTCCATTCTTTTTTCAGGACGGCTGAAGTGTTATTGCGATATCTGCAAGGAAACCAATCACACGTGCGAAACCGATGGCTATTGTTTTGCTAGTACCAGCTTAGAGAACGATGTTATCACGTATGCTCGAAGGTAATGTATTTGCATGTGAAGTTTGCTATCAAGAATAATTTACTGATCAAAAATTTCTCTTTGGTCACGATCTGTCGATTTGCAATCGATTCAAATCCTTCCAGTGATTCGACGACATATTTAGAAAGCAGTGATGCAATATCTAGCATTTAACACTTTGACGACTGTCTATCACCATTTCAACACGTCATTTTTACTTTAGTTAGTTAGTTCACTTTATTTTCATTTATATAATAATTACGATTTTGTGACATATTTTATACAGATTTTTGTACATATATTTTTAAGTTGATCTGCATTTTTTAATTGTGATTTCACAATTTTTACTTGTATTGATTTTTTGGAACTTTCATGAAGAAGAAGTGGTATAACTTTACATAACATTATAGAACTTTATATAACTCGTATTATAACTTGTAGAAGTTATTAGAAGAAGTATTAGAAGCATTACAATATTGAGAAAATTAATAATTCATGTGATATTTTCAGTGAAAAATTTGAACCTTTAAAATATTTCAGAAATTGTTGATTTTATTAATATTGGACCTTCATGCCTTTTTAAGTACCATTTTTTCTCAAAATTGATCTCAATTATTCTTTTTTTGTCAACACATAAAATATGTTATGACTCGTTGATTTTATTAAAATTAGACCTTAATACTTTTTACGTAACATTTATTCGAAGCATATAACCCGACCCAGAGTATTGATCCCCACAAAAAAGCCCATATATACTTCTACTTAAAAAAACAGAATCGATCTTGAAATTTCCTTGAAGATCCTTAACCCACAAAAAAATTATTACTACCAAGTTATGGGTCCTTGGTATCGTACAACTTTCCCGAATAAAGTTTCTTTGTATCTCTAAAAATAACGGAGATAACCCAGGTGATCAGAGTTATTGCCCAATCCCGTGTATCGATCGGCCGAGGGTCCTTTCAGTAATCTCGTTTTTAATATCAAGACAAATATATGTACAATCGTAAGAATCGTTTCGCAAAATATGTGGTCGTCAAAGGGTTAATATTTTGAATGATCAATTTGTTACACATTTATGTAAAAATTATAGATGTTGAAAGTTATGTATTAGGGATGTTTATACCGGTGATGTGTGAATGTGGGCCCGCGAAAATTTGAATTTTTATATTTGTGAGTTTTTAGTTTTTAGGTTATGAGGTCTTTTGATATTTAAATTTGTCGATTTTTACATTTGAAGTTTGGAATATTTAATATTGTCCAAAAGTTTAAAAATTGAAACATTTAACAGTGTCCAAATGTAGAAGCTCAAAAGTTTGAACACGTGAGAATGACCATATGTTAAAGTTCAACAATTTACACATTTGACAATGTCCAAATGTAAAAGCTTAAAAGTTTGGACATGTGACAATGTCCAAATGTAGAAGTTCAACAATTTGCACATTTAACAATGTCCAAATGTAAAAGTTTAAAAATATGAACAAATGACAATGTTCAAACATAAAAGTTCAACAATTTGCACATTTAACAGAGTCCAAATGTAAAAGTCCAAAAATTTAAACAAATAACAATATTCAAATATAAAAATGCAAACAGAACATCTGACAATTTAAAACATTAAAAATTAGAAACTTTCTTGTTCATATCTCTAATACATCACTACACGAACGCCGTCCATAAGCTCTTGAACGGGCAGTTGATTTACCCATCACTGGTTTACGCTCACGGTTAAATACACCTTGATTAACATGGAAATGTGTAGTTCGAAATTGTATCGTTCAATAAATTTGGTAGTAACGTCGAATCACTGCATTACAAGGTAAACAGCATAGCTGTTCGACGAACGGTAATAAATATTGATTTAACTGTGTGCATCTCTGAAAGTTAAAACATCGTTTATTTAACGTAATCATGTTATCTGAAATAGAAGCAGCATCTGCGCAACGATTGTTGCACGAGAAGGTAAACAACGGTGTTTCCCTGCCTCGGCTATCCTGTTCGAATGATGTTTTCATTTAATTTCAGCGTTAATTGCTCGTTACTGGGCATCGATAATCATTGCTACGAGGATAAAACGAGCGATAAACGATGTAGCAACGAAACGTCTGTTTTCATTTATCTTTTGCGCCGTGAAACTCATTAAATCCTATAAATAATTACGAAAAGCAAATTCATCGATGATGGAAATTATCGTTTTTATATAATAAAAATTATCGTGTACTGATGGTTTAAATAATTATGTCGATTTTGATATGTTGGATAATTGTGGGAGAAACGGTTGTGGACTAAAGCTGGTTGAATGTGGAATTGAGTGGGTATGTGATGGGTACTGTGGCAGTCTCGTTATATGGCCCGTTGGGGGATGTTATTTTTATGCAAGTTGATAGTGATTTATAGTGATTTATAGTGATTTTTCATTTTAGTGGACTGTGGTTTATAAATTTATGGATTTGGTGGTTCATTTATTAAGTTTTAGACATTTTATAGGTATGGGTTTTTGGGTTTTGGAACCATGTATTTTTAGATTGTGGAATTTCAAGTTTTCCAATTCCAAATCACCCAAATTTCCAAATTTGCAAAATTCAAATCTCCCAAATTTCACATTTGCAAATTTCCAATTTTCAGATTCCCAAATTTGCAAAATTCAAGTTTCCCAAATTTTACACTTGCAAATTTCCAATCTTCAAATTTCCAAATTTGCAAAATTCAAATCTCTCAAATTTCACACTTGCAAATTTCCAATCTTCAAATTTCCAAATTTGCAAAATTCAAATCTCTCAAATTTCCAGTCTTCAAATTTCCAAATTTGCAAAATTTAAACCTTCCAAATTTACAATCTTCAAATGTCCAAATTTAATATACACTAGCATATCTAACCTACCTAACCGACTTAACCCACATAACTTACCTAACCTAACATACCTAACACACCTAACTTACTTAACCTACCTAACCTAACATTAGAAACTTGAGTGTTCAAAGATTTTTAAATTTGACAATTTAGTTTATAAAAATATTTATACAGTGTAGTAGATATAGAGAGGCTTCACACAGACACACATCGAAATATGACTTTTATATTTATATAGTGTACTAGATTTGCAACCTTGTAAACCAATACTTCACTACAGTTCACACCTATATTCCACTAAAATGAAATACACATTTAATTTAATTCGATAATGACTGCCTATGTGTCCCAAACGTACTCAAGTATTGTGCATAAAAAAAGTGTACAAAAAAGTTATAAGTGAGTGATATACCTTAATTCAAGCGCACGAAATAATTGAAGGATTCGAGCAGCTTTGGTTCCCGGTTGTTTCGATCGCGTTCGCGGACGGAAGTTCAACAGTCTCGTTCCGTTAGCGATCGATTCCCTCGTTGTTTCCAGGAACGTTTAGCCGCTTTTTTCGGCTGGCCCTGCAAGCCATGATTAGCGCCTGTTTCGGGAGTTCTCGACGGAAACGAATTATTGTTGTCGGCCGGTGGTCGCGTTGGTAACGCTCCGCAAGGCGCTTTTCAGATTTCTCGTCGTCGAACGAAACAGAAATCGAGAAGCTTTTATTTCTCCTAATGATCGATATCTCTTTTGATTCTCTATGAAATTTTGCTTGGTGTGGGGGTAGCCACAGATAAATCCTGACAGACGAAAAAGGTAATTTTCATTTGGGAATTATTTGTTTGTCTTTTGTTCGAGACTTTGTAATTGTGCTCGTTCGTCTAGACATCGTTAATTGATTCCGTTTTCGTTGCGGTCAATACAAAGGTCCCGGATAAACTTAGAACGAAAGCTAAAGTAAACGATCAACAGACTACCACGAAACTTTGTTCATTATCGGGCGAAAAAAAATATTCGTTTCATAGAAATAACGGTGTACCGTTATGAGCTGTTTCGACGAGTTTGCAATTTCGTTGCATTTTATCGAACGGCCAATTTCGTATCTTTTAATATAAACGATAAGCGCGTTATCGTTTCCGAGGAAAATGTTGCTCAAAACAACCGACCTAAAATTCTCGGAATAAAAGTTACGTTCGTAGTAACAGAAATAAAACAGGATTTGCATCGATCAGAATATATTATCCATTCTTCGTACGACTGTTTAACATATGAGAGACGCAGGAATGTTTCTTATAACGATATCCAGAAGATATCTTTTTCTCTTTCTGTTATGTAGATTGTCTTTTAGATCTTAAATTGGTATTGTCTTATTTCGGTAGGGGTTTTATTTGATTTGGGTGGAAAACGCATATGGTGCGTCGTGAAGTTAGAGGGTGGGCTTGGTGAGATTGGGGAAATGGCGATCGGGGGATTGGTGCTATTCTTTTGATGATAATTTTAAAGCCATTTGGTTTATTTGTAATTAGAGTGATTAGGTATTCTGTTGGGATTTTGGAAAATTTGAAATTTTAGAATTTTAGCGCTTTGGAATTTCAAAATGTTCGAATTTTGGCGCCTTGAAATTTCAGAGTGTTCGAATTTTGACGCTTTGGTATTTCAGAGTGTTTGAATTTTAGCGCTTTGGAATTTCAAAGGGTTCGAATTTTGACGCTTTGGAATTTCAGAGTGTTTGAATTTTGGCGCTTTCGAATTTCAAAGCGTTGGAATTTTGACGCTTTGAAATTTCGGAGTGTTTGAATTTTGGCGCTTTGGAACTTCGGAGTGTTCGAGTTTTGACGCTTGGGAATTTCAGAGTGTTTGAATTTTGGCGCTTTGGAATTTCAAAGGGTTCGAATTTTGACGCTTTGGAATTTCAGAGTGTTTGAATTTTGGCACTTTCGAATTTCAAAGCGTTGGAATTTTGACGCTTTGAAATTTCGGAGTGTTCGAATTTTGGCACTTTGGAACTTCGGAATGTTTGAGTTTTGACGCTTGGGAATTTCAGAGTGTTTGAATTCTGGCGCTTTGGAATTTCAGAATGTTAGAATTTTGACGTCTTGAAATTTAAGAATGTTCAAATTTTGGCGCTTTGGAATTTTAGGGTTCAAGAATTGTTAATTATTGGATTTTGTATTGGTGATAAAAACGATACACGAATTAACTTTTACATTTGTCTGCATCTACCGGTATCAATCACCATTAATTATTTCTTCTTACATTCACATGTTTCGTTTCAATTTTGTTCTCTGGTTTTCCTCACATAATTTAATTGTGTATTTTGTAATCGTTCTTGAACAAACAGTTTTCTTATTTTATATACAATTTATTACGACACTTTATTCAACCACGGATCTCCTCGCCTTCAACATTTTGAGCCTTTGGAGTTTAAATATTTTGAAAAAGTTTGCAAAACCTTGCGCCATAATTTCCAATATCCACATCAGTAACGCTATTACATTAATTGAAGAAAACTTACCCCTCGATCGCCATTTTTCCTAGGGAAATCGACCGTATACGATACTGTACATATACGTACTATAAAACGTCTACATATTACACATACGATAAATCTTAAATGTCGTGTCATATATAGAATACAATACACAATTTTGAATCGTAACAAGATCGACCTAGACGACATGCGACAGACTGAGATGTTAGACGTGCGGACGGAGCCTAAATGTTTAATGTGCCAGACGGATAATTCAGATATTCGACCGGAGATCGTATCGAAAATAGCACGGCTCAGATTACTTAATTAGTTAAGAGACGGTTTCATTAAAAATTTCATCTGTTTCGCTCGTTCTTCTTTTAAAGCCACTTAAACATGCATAATTTCTTTCAAAGTTAATGAGACTGTTTACTTTATATCTTCGAGTAATATCTATGACAGTAAAACCAATAGCGCAGTTATATTACGTTGAAGCTGGTTTAAAATGCTGTGGTTTATTAATGTAGGAGAGTTTAGAGTCAGACAACGTTGATATTAAAAATTCATAATTTATTTTACTTTGGATGTTCGATTACAAAAGTTATATTCTAGAAAGATAGAGGGTGTTATGTCCTTCGCACCCCTCTTTAGATACCTTTTGACAATTTTTTTGGGGATTAGGATCCATTTTAAAGAAGTTTTGTTTGGTCTGATGAATTGTCGTCTGGCACAGTTTGGTCTGTACATTTATATTCGTGGTCGGGGATAGGTTTTTATAGTCTTTTGACATTTCTAGAGTTTCTTTTCAAATCTTCTTTAATTCCACGATCCCTGAAAAGTCCCTAAATTCCCATACTTGTAGATCTCCAAATCCCTAGATCCCTTGATTCCAATATTTCTACAAATTTCTAAATTCCCATATTGTTAGATTTCAAACTTTCTAGATTCCTTGATTACAAGACTCAAAGGTTCCTAGGTCCAAATATTTTTAGATTTGTAGATCTTTTGATTCCAAAGTTCCCGAAAAATCCCATAATAGGTTCCCTAGATTCCATAATTTCAAGATTCCCAACATCCCCAAATTTTCAAATCACAAATCTACAAATTCCTAAACCTACAAATCCCCAGATCCTCGAGTTCCTAAATCTCTAAATCCTTCAATTCGGATTTGTCAAACTCCTCATCTTCCATCGTTAAATTCCGAGACCTAAATTCTCAAATTTCCAAATCCCTAAGCCTCCAAATTTCTCTCTTCTTACTCTTAACCCTCTCCCAAACTTTCAAATTTGGAAAAATCCCCAAAAATCAAGTGACAACTCTCACTTTCCCCAGGGAAGTCAGATTTGCTCTTGAGTGTACATCGAAACTCATTCTACTTGTCTGGAGACTAGTTTTTGTGACAAGTTCAAAGACTATCATTCCGAGACGATACAATTACAAGCAATCTACTGATACTCTGTTCGTAATGATGTATTTTATTACCGATCCTGATTATACTACGTTTCAACCAATTAACCGAATCTCAGATAGTTCTTCAAGCTTCTTTTTTGTTAACAATCACGAGATAATAGAATTCATGCAAGAGTTGCAATGTCAGAACTGAGGTTTGATCTATAACCTGACTGACACATTATGTTATTAGTTGCTGAAACGTGTGATTAACTTCAGAATAGATACTCAATGTAGAATGTTAAAAAATTAGTTATGAATCTTTTAAATGTTTTGCAAAGATTTTTTATTTAGATATGTACAGAAATGGTTGTTTTTTTGACACTTAATGGACGGGTTATTTTTTGGAAAGATAGAGGTCTGTTTGGGTTTTTGGATATTTTTTAAGAAAATTAAATAATCATGTATATGTATATTTCAAGCATTGCAATTTTATTAAATCAACACTATTCTTGATAAAATTTTACAAAGTTAATTATTTATGTAACAGTGTGATATTTCATCAAACATTCGCTCTTGTAAAGTGCAACCCTAGAATTGATTACAATCGACATATTAATAATTAAAGAATTACTAAAAAATTGCTAAAAGAAGTTACAAAATTACTCAAAAATACTACCTGAAAATGTACCTAAAAGTTACCTAAAAAAGTTTGACAATGCTGTCCTAAAAATAAAAGACCCAAAGCCCATAAAAATAAAAAACTGACCCCAATAAAAATCAGGACAAAAATATCTTCGTTGACGCGTCTTAAGAAGTGACAATAGAAAAACTGAGAACGTGGCCCGTCCGTTAAGTGTTGCAAGTAGAACAGATCGATATTAGTCGACCGAATACTTTTCCATTTTTCTTTTCTTCTGTTTTATATGTTGTGGTATTTTGAAAGTTGCTTGCGCCGAGAACAATGGTTCCCACCGGAAAAACCGTGGATCTGCAGTAGTAAGCCGAGTATCTATCGGTCCATCGAATGCTGCGATAAAGACAACTGCAATATGAATTTAAAGCCGGCCTTACTATCTTCCGATTCGCCTGACTTATCCTCAGGTATTTTCACGCTGGTTCCAGCAGTGGAACATCCACCTACGTCAGTGTTTCCCAACGTCCATATTGCCACATTGAGTGGTAATTTGGTTATTTGATATATAAGAGAGGAAGTGGATTCGTTCAGAGTTAACCTTGTCAAGCTTAAGGATTTCACTAAACATAATAATTATTAAACTCTTATTGTACAATATCGTGTCACACTTATAACACTACAGTTGGATAAGGTAGACTCGTATGTTTACTGCAAATTTTGCATTTAATTCTAATTATAATCGCTGAAGATAATAAGTACTTAACTTTGTTTAGTTGCAATACTGCATCAATTAACTAGCTGTGCATTGCCTAAAAAGTTGTAGGTTAAGAAATTGAACTCTTGTCGTACAATTTTAGAAAGGTGGCCATGTCATAAAAAAAGGTTGGGAAACACTGACCCGCTTTATTTTTGTTTCTAATATTTTTCTTGGTTTTCTAACTCACCTCTCTCCGTTTATCGCGGTTTCTTTCATTCTTTTTATTTGATCCCGTACGTTATGTCCACAGACCGTAGAACAACTCATAGTCGCGTGAGAACTGTGATGCAGTAAATGTCAGTTCAGGTACAGTATTGAGTATGGTGTAGAATTTTTTCCTTAGGGAAAATGGTAGAAAGATTCCATCATTCTATTCAATTAGGACAAATAGCACAATTTTATTCCATTAGGATTTTCATGTTTCTGATTTTGGACATTTGTGAATTACAAGCTTAATTCCAAGTTTAAAATCTTATGAATTTTGTAATTTTCAAAGTTACTTTCAATTTTGCTAAAGTTTCAAATTCATAAATTGTGATATTTTTAAAAGTGAACATTTTTGACCTTATACTCTTTCAAACATATAAATGGTTCAGACCTAAGAATGTTCAAAGTTTAAAATCTTAAAATTTATTTTAAATCTTAATACTTCTTAATTCGCACATTTATGTGCTCGTACTTCCATCTCCAATTTTATAAACTACTAAAAGAATTTGATTTGAAACGTAAATTGTAGACGGAGGTATCTGTAAATCAGCTACAATGTTTAGTAACTCTCGAAAATTATGATGGTAGAATCTTTGCCTCTACCCGGGCTTTTTCCCTAGGGAGGTCTACCTTTGCCGGGTACTGTACATCACAGAACGAGGCATGCGCAGATACAGTTCCCATACCGCGAGTTTTATAAATCGATGCCGTGAAATTACAAAATAATTCGCGTAATGTTCGTTTTGGGTGTGGTGGTTAGCGAAAATATCCCCCGCGTAATCTTTTAACTCGCGATGACGCTGCCAAGAAAAGATTGCGAATAGCCATATTCTTTTGATATTATCTTTCAACGATCTTCCACAAATTTCAAAGCATTTGAATATACCAAAACTTATAATTTAAGGTCTAACTTTTATTCAAATGCTTTGATACTTTTAGTAATTGAAAATTGAAAACGAGGGTAATTTTCTTTAACGCGATTTTAATCGAACCTGCATACAGCGTGTTTTGATGTATGTGCTGTTGCAAAAATTTCTCGCTTTGTTCGGGTTAATCGGGATATTGTTTTACTAGTTCTGCTCGTTTTATATTCGATACATGGAACATTGAAAACATTTCGTTTGCTGTTCGTTTTTGTGGGATTTATGGATTCGCTTCATCATTCGTTTTTGTTTACAAAAGTCTTTTTGTTGTTGTAACTTTGTCGGTGAAAATATTGTTCAGACCCGATATTTTTTAATTAAATTGAAAGTGACTATTATTTGTAACATCAAATATTTTTTAAATAAAATCATGTGTTCGGTATAATAGCTTACTGTTCACGTATTTCTTCCAATGCTTACAAATAACATTGATGTACAAAAACGAAAGATAAAACATTTTGTTTTAAAATTCTGCAGCTGATACCTACACACATGTACCACTGTATGTGTGCATGTACGTACACATGTATTAAAAGTCATACGAATATTGAGTTCGCAAAAAAAAACACGTCCTTGAAACAATTACCGAAAAGAAATTACATCGACAAATTGATGTTTCAAAACTCTGTTCACTTCTTGTCGATGAGTTTTTGCGGCGCGAACCGAAGTACCTCGTTCCAAAGGTTTTACTTTTATATTCGCGCAACCAAAAACAGCCGCTCTTATACAAACTTTATTCACGCGTTAAAAACAAAGAGTACATTCTTCCCGCGATATTTTGCAATTTCGGAAAAACAAGCCAGAATATTAGCGGACGCGTAAAATCAATTCGAGACGTTTCTTACGAATCCTGTTGCCGCAGGTGAACGCAAACGATTCTCGACGGGTTTTAAAAATAGAGATTTCGAAAGCGAAGAAAAACGAGCAGAACGAATTCCCGATCGATAGTTCGATCTCATCGACGGATTACATTATCTCGCTGATAACTTTCACCAGTAATTTGTATCTTTAATCGGCTTTTTACTACTCTTCTTAACCCTTTTGCTACCACACGCTTTCCAAAAATAAATTATTTATGGACGTCAGAAATATTAATTTGTGAAATGGGTCATAGAATTAGAAATTCTTTTTTTAATTTATCTCTGTAGAGTAAAATGTCTGCTAATATAATGTAGTTAATTGTAAAATACTCAACTCTCTGAATTTAGAAATTTAGAAATTTCATTATTTAGAATTGAGAAATTTAGAAAATTTAGAAATTCAAAAGTTTTGAATCATTAATTTTGATAAATTAGAAATGTGGAAATTTAGCTGAGAGGTTAAAAATTTTTAAATACCATGATATCAGATTTTTAAATTCACACATGTGATAACTCATACAAATAGTACCATGTTCAAAAAATGTAAAATAGTAAATAGAAAAATAATAAAATATAAATACATGAAAAAATAAAATAGTGCATCAGTACACCATATTATGATACTAAAATAAGAGTAAACGTCAGTGAAGTAGCTCTGACTAGCAAAGCTGACTGACCAATAACTGACGGTAGCGAAAGGGTTGCCATAAACACGCAGTTATACTTTTTTTCGTTATTTTCCGAAATATTTCTTGCACAATTTTCGAGGAAATATTTTTGCATTCGTCTACCGTCTGCACACACGACCGCCCACACCCGCTCGAAATCGTAGAGGAACGCGCGCGGGCAAAAGTCTCGCACACATCGTCTCTTCTTATAGCTAACCGTGAAAACAAGCGTAATAACGAACTTCCTAACGAGATCATTAACTGCATTTCTTGCGGTAGTCGAGTACTCGTATTTTTCTCTCTTTCATTCTCTCCTGTACAGTTTTACATTCACCTTTACTAATTTTACGAGTGTTCTCTTTGGTCGGGCAACCATTCGGTCAGTCGAGTCTCGGGGTCTGCGTCCGATTAACTCATTTTTTGCCGCAAGCCTCATTTCGGAATTTAGGTGGTTAACAAAATAATTACCAAAAGAAGGTTCCGTTGCAACGCTATGTGATTCGTTGCGGACTAAATATTCGGAAATTTGGTTAATGGGTTAGTCGAGAGATGAAATTATTTCATATATTCATAGTTCACCTCTTACCTTATTTCTTGCAAGCATGATAGATTAAATTGGAAAATATTTTTAAATATTTGAGGGTATTATAAAAATAAGATTATGCATATTTGGCACATTCTAGGATAGATACATCACATCTATTCAATTTTTTCATATAATTGTACTCAGATTTCTTTTGTATAATTTTCAAATTCAAAATGATATGATAGAGAATTAGAAATATGGAGACTAAATTTTTACAAAATCTGCAAAAATCCAGCAGCTCCCAAATATATTGAGGCCAAGTTAGGTCAAGTCTTAAAATATCCAAATTATCAGCCAACTATCGAACAGTATCCTCAGGCTAGAGAGTGCAGGCAAAGAGAAAGAAAATTATTCGCCATAAACATTTTATGAAGAAGTTAGCTTTCTAGACGCACTCGCACATTAATTACTTTCCATCACTTTGTTAAAGTTAAGTGTATTTATGTAGTAGGACATTGACTGTTTTAATTGAACACTTGATAGTAGTTACCATAATAGTTTTACACTGTGGTTGTTATAAATATTATTTATTAGAGTTTTACATTCACATTTACGTGTATATATACATTTACATTTACACTTATGTTTACATTTATATTTACATTTACATTTATGTCTACATATAAATTTGAATTTGTATCTGCAGTTACAGTTATATTTCCATTTACAGTAACATTATCACTTTCATTCACAGTCCCATATAAATTGTGATTTAAGTTACATTTACATTTATCTCGATATGGCGAGTGTTCTCTTTGAGCAGGCATTCGGTCAGTGAAGGCACGGGTTCTGCGTCCGATTAAAATTTCACCATGCAAAAATAGTTCGGTGTTGGCTTTCCTTTCTCCGGGGTCCACTTGAGCCCCTCTCGCGATTCTCGTGCTTCATATTTTACATTTGTTAACGCTCGTCGTTCAGATAGCGTGAAGCGTAAGTACACGATACGCGGCTTAGCGAGCGGTTGTTCGCTCTATCGCGAGCCGAGCCTTATGCTGCAGCTGGCCTCTTGTATCGTTTTAACCCATTTGCATCATTAGCTCCTATCGCTGAATGTTTCTTTTTCCATCTACTTCTACATCGACGTTAAATTATTAAATTTAGAGCGGAAACATTACCAAAATGGAACAATTGATTCTAACGATTGATTGCAAATATTCTTCGTTTGGTTCAAATTTAATTGCATGTGAGGAGTAGTGATATCCCAAATCTTTAGATTCCTCCTTCAAAAATTTTTACATTGCTCCACTATTAAATCTCAAGCTATAAATTTTCAAATCCATTGCAAACTATGTGATGACTTCAGTATTATAGCTAGTATTCCGTACACCGCCATTTTTCTTACAGAACATATCCGCCATTTCTGACTCCGTGCATTTAAATTTTTCATGTACTATTTTCAATTCGCGAAATATTAAAAACGATTGCACGTTGATATTAAATTTAAGCAGCAGCGTATTAAGGTATTCGTGTAACGCGAAGTGTTAACGTCCATTCAGATCCGGCGTGAAGATTAAATTCGTCGGAAACCGAAGTGAACATGATTCTCACATTCATAACATACGTACAAGTAATAAGCGTCACGAGCATCCACGTTCATTAGAGGAACAGGAAAAATGTTTCCTTTTGTTGCACCAAGCAGTTAAGCGATTGCAGCGGATCATTATCCACTTGGTAGCGCGTACACACATACACTAAACGCGATTCATGCACGCGAATCGGAGATCAATCTGAATTTTCTGGGTTATAAAGAACGAGACTAATTATCGGAAGTTATTTCTCCTCTTTCGGTACACCTTCTCTTTCTGCTTTCGCGTTCCCGCGTGCATGGAACATATGTGAATATTTCACGCGGCAACGCGCCATCATTGAGTCACGTTTCACGTGTGATCGATCATCGATCGGACGCAAATCCCTTGCAGGCTCGATTTTCAAAGAGGATACATTCATTTCGAAGATGGACACGAAACAAGACTTGGCACAGATACCTTTCACGTTTGATACCATGGAACGAGGACAGGTTTAGAACTAGATAGTTATTCACTGGGGTTTAAAACTAGGTTAGATCATATTTGAAGTTTAAACAAGAACGACTAAATCTAATTTTACGAACATAACCTGTAACTTGATTACTTGAACCTAACCTTACAATTTTCTAACCTGACCTAATTGAACCATACAGCTTGAAGATCTAACCTAATCTTATCTAAACTAAGTGTAACGTAGGCCTAACCTGACCTAACCTTTATCTAATCTAGCTATAATCTGCAACTTAATAATCTGACTAAACCTAACCTACAACTTAACAATGTAACTTAAACCTAACCTACAATTCAATGATTTAAACTAACCTAACCTACAAGTTCATAGACAAACTTAACCCTAACCTCTCAAGTTAACAACCTAATCAAATGTGACTTAATCTAACACCTCAAAATACCTCATTCATCAATTAATTTTCGTTCGTGTATTTACCTTTTCTTCTTATAATTCAATGACTTCAAACTAAATAAGTAAAAATAAAAATTTGTGAACAAATAAATAATTTGTATTCACTTTGAAATCGCCTCATTTATAAGATACTATCAGAATTAGTTTTTAAATATCGTTTGAAGCTTTCAATAAGCGGGCTAGCAAAGAGAAGAAGGAAAGACGAAACAGAAAGCACGGATCGCGTGTTTAGACTTTGTATCGTATTAATTTGAGAATGAAAGAGAAAATAAAACGTATACACCAGAGTTTAATGAGTTAAACCGGACATAAAGCAGCGTGGAACGAGCCGGAGATTATTCGTCAGAGATCTCCCGCGATATTTCATGTGTACGTGATCGCGATCGAGCGCGTTCGAATTACCGCTCGTTGTGGATCACCTTGACGCTTGTTCCACCACGAGTTTCGCGATTCGTAGCGCATTTACATTTCCTTCGGAATTTCTCAATCTCTCGTTCATATATTATCTTTTCTATCCTCCTCTATCACCGTTTTCTTTTTTTCTTGTGAAAATTGTGATTTCATTTCGATTTCGATTTGAGCCATCCCCGACTAACAACATCTCACTGCATCTGCAATAATGATGATGATGATGATGATGATGATGATAATGATGATGATGATGATCGTTTGCTCTTCTAACCGTTTCTGTGTGTGTCGAGTTCGATTTGTTATATTGTGCCTGCTTTCATTTAGCCGGATTTTAGCTTCGTTCAACAACTGGATACTCTTCTGCTCCTCGAATAAATCTCTTCATCGTTTTAATAAGGGAATAGCGACAAGCTTTTATTCGTTGATTTCGATGAAATTTTGTGGGTTTATATAGTTATGCAAGATTGGAACAATGATGTACTTTATTTGGATATAAATGTCCATATGTAATATGTTGCTTCGCGTTATATTGCCACGCGTTATATCACCATGCGTTATATCACCACGCATTATATCGCCATGCGTAGTATCACCACGCGTTATACTATCACGCATTATATCGCCACGCGTAGTATTACCACGCATTATATCACCACGCGTTATATCGCCACGCATAGTAGTACCACGCGTTATATCGCTACGCGTAGTATCACCACGCGTTATATCGCCACGCGTAGTAGTACCACGCGTTATATCGCCACGCGTAGTATCACCACGCGTTACATCGCCACGCGTAGTATTACCACGCGTTATATCACCACGCGTTATATCGCCACGCATAGTAGTACCACGCGTTATATCGCTACGCGTAGTATCACCACGCGTTATATCGCCACGCGTAGTATCACCACGCGTTACATCGCCACGCGTAGTATTACCACGCGTTATATCACCACGCGTTATATCGCCACGCGTAGTATCACCACGCGTTATATCTCCACGCGTAGTATGGCCACGCATTATATCGCCACGCGTAGTATCACCACTCGTAGTATCACTACACGTTATACCCCCACGCGTATTATCTTCACGCATAATACTGCCACGCGTTATATTGCCATACAATGTATTGCTATACGCTGCCTTACCATGCGTAATAGAACCGAACATAACATCACTACTCATATTAAATATAATTTCTTCTCGCGATAAATCACCAAATAATAAAATCCCTGCGCGTTATATCGCCATGATCCATATTTTGTGAATGAAGGATCCATTAAACTCGAATGAAACATAACTCCATTTTAATCTTCCATCACACTATAAACTCACAAAGTTTTGTTTAAATTAACCAATAAAGTAGTGCTTCTTTTCAAAATCCATTAATAGACGAATAAATAAACAATGGACTCAGGATAGTTCGTATATTGTTTTTTATTCTTTTGTATTCGTTTGTGTTTTATTCTCTGTCCATGCTCGATGAAGTGTCGAGAGAATTAACGGGATTTCAGGGACGACGATCTACTACGACTGGCTACCCCCACTGTCAGGTATCGCAAACGAGTGTTGAGTTGCACGGTGTTGAATTTTTTTTTTATTCCCACAAATCTTTTTCTGTTTTTTTTTTCTCCTTTTTTTGGTTTTTAACAGTTCTACCCTTTCTGTGTTCTCTATTTTCCGTGTTGAGTTTCTTGGTTTTTTCCTAGACAGTTTTTTTGTTTTTGTTTCTGAAGGTTTGTTGAAGTTTGTTTAGCAAACCCCACGTCGACGAAATAATCAGCGATTTTGCTCTGGCTGTTAATGATTCAGTGGTATTGTTGGATAATAAATATCGTAGCTCTTAATTTACGAGATACCGAACAGACGATAATCAAACATTCCGATTTGGAATCTTATCGTCTGTGGATATCTCGGACTTGAATCAATAATCCTAGATAAACGAATGCTTGCAATCGATGAAATTAGGATTATTTGGTTTATTGTGCAACAATGTGAACCACTTTACCACGGAACGAAGGAAACATAATTTTGATAGTGACGTTTTCTTCGATACAAATCTCATTTTTTTATATTTTTAACATTGCATGATATTTGACAGGTTCAAAGCGTCACGAAATGGTAAAAAAGAAACAAGGAATAAAATCTAATTTTCCATCAAAATACGATCAAAAACGTGGACAAATACGAGTGATGGACACTTCCCTTTAGCTAAGAGTTGGAACTTATTGAGAACATATTTCTCATAAGTAGATTTTATGCTGAAAGACATTAATTGACTTTTGGCATAATTACTTATCAGAAACGTTCTCGACAATTTCTTGCTCTCGTACCCTAATAAGAAAAAGACACCAACTATCTGATTTGAACTTTTGAAAAATATTACATAAATTTTTAATGATATATGCAAAATATCATGTGTAGAAATTCAATAATTTTAAAGATGCAAATGATTAAAAATATCTACTCTCAAGATATCAATATTATTGACGTTTCAGTAACTTCGATTAATTTAGTTCCATTTTTAATATATTTTTTATTTTAAGAATGTATCCATTTTTAATTTGCCTATTTTTTGAAATTGTTGGCTGTCTACACTTGATATACTTTTTCAATAATTCTGGCATGTATTAGTCAGAGTTATTGAGGTATATTGTTAGAAATTTGTATGTATCTTACAGAAGTTTGTCAAAATCGAAGTTGGTGTCTTTCTTTTAGAAACGAAACCCAAATGCACGCGAGCGTATCATACATGCGTTTTAATATTAACATTGTGTTAATTCAGTGATGGGTAAGAGCGGCACTCATGAGCTCCGATATGTAACATTTCACAGGAGAGAAAAATATGGTGTAACTTCAAATTTTTATTCTCAGAGTCATACATCCCTTAATTTTTAAATTTCCAAATTGTCAAATCTGCAGATTTCTAAATAACCAAATTATGGAGTCTTCAAATTCCCGAGTTAGATTATCAAATCTCCAAATTTCTAAATAATCAAATTATAAAGTTTTCAGATTCCTGACTTAAGTTTCTAAATCCCCAGATTCCCGAATTCTCAAAATTTGAAATTCTAAAATTTCCAAATCTTTCAAGCTCCCAAATTTCTAAATTATAAAGCCTCTAACTTTGCAAATTTCCAAATATTAAATTTGCAATTTCCGTAAATTTTAAGTCACCTAATTTGCAAATGACCGAATCTCCAAATTCCCAAATTGCCAGAGTACCAAATTTGCAAATGACCGACTTTCCAAATTCCCAAATTCCCAGAGCACCAAATTTGTAAATGACCGAATCTCCAAATTCCCAAATTCCCATAGTACCAAATTTCGAACCTAACCGAATCTCCAAATTCCTAAATATTTCCAAAAGACAAAATTTCGAGACTCCCAAATTGAATATCATACAAAAAAAAATTATCTTTGCCCATCAGTGAATTAACAGATCGAGTGCCACCCCCGTCCGCGCACGGTCCCCTGACGTTACGTTGGTTTGTCTTTTTTTTTCTGAAACTGTTGCAAACTCGGCTTGAAGGTGCGTGCCTAAACAGCTGTCGTCGCAGCCCGAGCCGCTCATCTTCTGCATGACGAGCGACTCGCGAAATACGACCTTTGTCATCGAGTGTTGCGACGAGGATTTTTGCAATCAGCATCTGAGACCTCCGCTGCACCCCCGCAAAACAGGTATAGTGTTAATGACCTGGAAGTAGCGAAAACTCTGCAGGTGGCTCCAGGCTTTTGCTGCAGCTATCTTTTCTTTCTCTCTCTATTTTTTATCACCTTCTTGTGCCTCTGTCTATTTCACTGTAATTTCTATCTTCTTTTTTTAATTCTTCCCGGTTCTTTGATTTTCATCGGAATATCAAGAACCTGCTGTATATAGTAGATATATTTGCCGGAGAGGAGTCTTGTTAATTAAAGTAGCAATTAAATTTTCATGCTGTTGACTCTCCACGTTTTTCCGACCGATGCTTTTCTTCGATATAATTATTCTGTCATTCCCGATTCAATCCGACGCAATTATATTTCCTCCCCACGAGAATACTTGTGCTACTCAATCTTTTCTTTTTATTATTTTTCCCCCTCTCGCTCCACACCGCGTGAGTATTATGTGTACGCAGACGCAAAGAATGATCGTTAGCGAATGTACGCGTCGTATTTTTATTATAGATGTATTTATTTATTTGTTCGCTCGCTGATTGCAATCGTTCAGTTTTCCAAATTTATTTATCTCTGTGCAGAATTGTGCATTGTGTCACGGCCTTTAAGTGATATACGTTACGTGTCTCTCTCGCGTGCATACACATTGTCTCGCCAACCTGCTGACACGCTCTGCCTGTATCTTTTACTTTTTTTTTCTTTTTGTCACTGTCGCGCGCAACTTTATTATCTGCGTCTAGATACACGTATAAATATACATTTTATGCGGTGGTTAGAATGTATGGTCGTGTACATTGTTCCCGGAGTAGAACACGAAAGCTACATCGTTGCGGATGTACACTGTGGGACACAGAAATATTTGTACTCGGAAATTTATTTTTTGAATCTCCGCATTTTTTCTGAAAACTTTCTTTGATGGAAAGAATTAACTTTCTTTGATGGAAATATTTAAAAAATTTTATATTAAATATTTTTCTTATTATTTTTCAGGTTTCTTATTGTTTTTCAATAAAATGCAATGATATCCGAAATTGCTCTAATTTATTTTTTCTTATCATTGATTTATTGTTTTGATGCAAACACGGTAAAATTTTTAAAGTGTTATTGTATACAGATTTAAATAAGCCTTGATAAAATTAAAACCATTTAAGTGTTTATATTGTTATTGGCATTGTAATTATCACTTGAACGATTATTTTATTGAACCACTTGAACTTTGAATAATGTACCGTTAATTGGTATCAATATATCGATCGAGTTCGTAATTATTGAAATATTTTATATTATATGTTGTACAAATTAATTTAGTACAAATAATTTTGTGCTTCACTGTATGTACAGGGTGTTCAAGTTAATTGAAAACTATCCTATTTTATTAAATATTGCAAAACGTGACAAAATTGTGAATTAATAAGTCATCTAGCACTTATGGTTTTCTTTGATCACATACATAAATTAATATTTTATAAATAGTGCAACATTTCCAGTTCCTTTTTTCAAGCTTACAGACTACATTTTCCAAGCTATAAGTTTGCAAAATAATTTTAAGTACAAAGACTAGAAAAATATTTGAAAAATTATTAATTAAAATATGACTCTAAAAAAATTCTCATATATACATTTTTTCAAAAAAATTTAAAAAATAATAGAATTGTCAGAAATTAGCGTGAACACCCAGTATATGGCCACGCATAATGCGTTACTCGAGCTGACACCCAGACCCGCGTTTCTCCCGTTATGACCGATAAAGCACAATACCCAGGACATTGTCACTTTTGGTACCCTAATTCGCATTTTATCACATAATGTTTACAGGAATATTTTTGATCGTGCAAAACCCAGACGATCCTTTTTAAACACAGTAATTTTCGTTGAAATCAATAAATTTTTTAATTTTATAAAATGAGTACTTTTATCAACCTTCTTTTTCCCTCTGACATCCTCCTGCTTTTCTTTATATGCAGCACAGCCGATTGTGTACATATGTACATACATGTCTTTATCTGTTTTTGCTTATTGTTAGCTTTGTATCGGTACTACTTTGGTATTACAAATTCATACAATAGAATTATAGTAAGTATTAGAGAAATGTACTATCGGTGGTTTCTGTTAAAATTCATTCCGTAGAAAGAGTTCGATGAAAAACAGTATGAAAATGTTTGCCACCTATGGATGTTCTAGTTACTTCGAGGTACTTGCCTCCTGTACACTTTTCTTTTTTTATGCTTACAAGTGCTCGGAGACCGGAAGTTCTCCTGAGTGAACTTGGAAAGCACCGGTAGCATGTTGCCATCTCTCCTCTCTGCACTCTCTAGCGAAAGTAGACACGCAATAGTGACACTGGTAAACGGATCTCTGCAAAAATGTACCTCTTTTGTAAATATTATCTTTCAATTTCTTTTAGAGCAAAGATATGTCGCAGACACGCTCCGTTCTGTCAATCTACCTTTATTTTTGTCCTGTACACAAATCCGATGGATCGCACATGTTAACCTGTCTCTTATTCGTCGATATATTTCGAAACGTTGGTGTAAGAAATTGTCCAAAAAATTTTCTCAAAACCGATGAAAACAAATTACGCTTCGAAAAATATTTGAAATGTTTTGTAAATGGAGAGTCTTTCACCAACATTTCGATTATGCCAATAGTTGTAGCTATTATTATTCTCATACCTGCACGTCCTCCGGTTCAATCCATCCGTTCCCTTCGCTGTCGTGAATTTTCTCTTTTCAGAAGAAACCGATGGAAAGCAATCAACTTGTCGTCAACAAACGAACGACTCTATAGTTCATGGAAAATTTATCTTAACTACCTGTCCTTCGCAGCTTGTAAAACTTTGTATTATACTTATGTAACTGTGTGTAATTCTCCACAGGTCCTTAAAATACTTTATTCTCGTTAACGCGTTCGATATCCAGTTCTGATCATTAAATTCTATCTTTTATGCTTAACGGTACCTTGTTGCAAACAATTTAGGACGATTACAATATTTACAATATTTACAATAATTACAGTAGGTGAAATTATCTCAAATCTGCACTTTAATCATATTAATTTGAAACGTGAAGTTAGATGAATATTATTGAAGAACATTTGCATTTTGAATTAATTTTAAATATGTTCAGAAGATGACTTACAATAAAAAATAAATATACTGTAGGTTTTTATTTTATTTTCAATTTAAAAACCTATGTCGACATTTTGTGTTGAAACTTTGGAGATCTCGGATAAAATTGATTTTCTGAAAAACTAAAAGATACGAGAGATGTTAAGTGAGTTTTTGCAGGCAAGAAAAAGAAATATATTAGCACAGATCCACTTAGGCTCCCGCCATTTTGTTCCTTTAGATCTTTTATCTCGCAGAAGCAAAATATAACTTCCGTGTCTTTTATACTTTTCGAGAGAACTATTTGGAGACCTCCAGAGTGATGTAACTGCTTATGTAACTATTTTTCTCGACACTAAAGTTCAGATTGATATGCCAAAAGTGTCGCTCTGTCATCAGATCGTATCAGAGTTCATTTCGAAACCCGTCGATATGCAGAAAGCTGATACAAGAAAACTGCAGACGAGATTCGTCAAATCAGCGTCGTTTACTCCGCAAACGTCGAGTTCAAAATGTCACTGTTTATTCTCATATCGCAGTGAAAAACTGGAAGTATGCAGATTTATTAATCAATCGCATTATCAGGTTACATAATTTACGAATCATCGAACAAACTCGTAAAATAATACGGTTTCCGCGAAGACGAAGAAACGCGAAGGTCTTTGACGTAATAACGCGTCCCTTAAAGAGCACCAGATAACGACGTTATAATACAGCCCCTGAAAGATGAAATTACCCGCAGAAGAAAGAAGAAGACGAAAAAAAAACAAGAAGCACCGTGAATTATTACCCGATCGCGAGTTATTAATGATTAATTTCCCGAACTTATCTCGGCTGCCTGTTATTTGGACGCTGGTGTGCCCTTACGAATTTATAACCTCGTAATAAGAGTAATTTATCACGTGAGGCCAACAAAGTAAAAACGCCGGCCAGCTGCGAGTTCTCCGCGTTTGTAATTTATTTGCGATGCTCGTACGAACGATGACGTGTTTCTCGATTAACCCTTTTAGCTTCGGATACTACGGAGCGTACGCTGTGAATCGAACAACTTTTTCTTCATTTCCTACACGCATGCAGTCTATGTCTCACGCGACTGAATAAAACAATAGCGTCGAAATTGCGGAAAACGGGGGAAAAAAGGAGGTATCATTAAGCGAAATTGAACGGTGCATTCCGCCGGAAGTTGTTTCGAAGATTTCAAGGCTATGCTTTCTTTAACTCTTTAAAATTCTTCGAGCGTTTGCGAAGTCGACACGTGCGAACTTCACGCACGTCCAATGCCACCGAGGACGAAGTTCTTGCTTGAGTTTTATTCTTTTATAACTAGATATTATATAGATAACTTACAGATCCTAATTTTTCTTGCACGTTATTTTAGATTTCGACGTTACTTTGACAAATTTAGAGATTTTTTGTTCATTTGTACGAATAGGGTTTAAAGCTATCACTCAGAATAGTATAAATGAAAATATAAAAATAATTCAATAAAATTCCATTAACCATTTCGATTCGCAGCTTCAAAATGGCATCTTCACATCATCTTCGATATACAAAATAGATCAATAAAAAAGTACATTTGATTGAAGACAAGGTAGCGTTATTAAAGGAACAAGGTACCGTTAAGGACACTTAAAATTTCGTCGGATTCTCGTCACGAAAACGAGACGCAGGAAGAGGTCGCGATACGCTATATTCGTCAGGTCCGGAAGTACTCGTGATGTAAATTGTTCTCAGGTGTTACGATAAGGTGCGCTTCTTCCCGGCGCCCGAGTACTCGATCTGGTGCAGCACGAATAGCACGCTACGCGGTCCAGGCAACGTGGAATTTGTGATCGCCTGTTGCGACCATTCCGACTTCTGCAATCGCGACCTAAGGCCCTCTTTTCCCTCTCGCGAGTTCAGAGGTGGGACATATTCTCGTGTCACCGACTACCTCAGACGAGGTACGGTTTCCGCGTATTTTTCTTTTTGGTAATTGTACCTGGTAGCGTTCACCTCTTTGTTTCGGGTATCTTTGAACTGCGTTATGGAGGCATATTTTGTGTATACTTAACTGTATGGTTACTCTACTTTGTTTGTTACTGTTCTGTTATTGTACTAAATTGGATTTCAATAATTATATTCACTTGAAACACTGTTAGATTAACCTTTTGCACTCGAAGGTTATTGCTAGCAGTAATTCTGAAATTTTTTGTTGACAAACTTTATGAAATCTTTTGAAATTATTACTGTGCAACAATTAGTAATAATTAGTTTCCACTGAGGTCTGTTTTGCTGCGTTTATAAATCACATGCTAGCAGTAGATTTAATTGAAAAATACCTATTTCATATTCCGTTGCGTTAAATGATGAGTATGTAACTATTGCAGTACAAAGAGTTAATGTGTTTGATATGTGGGAGCCAATTAAGAGAGTTTGATATGTTGAATTCAAATATTATTGTATTAATGTATCTCATATTTGTCTGAAATTAAATGGGAAATAGTTTGATATATTTACTTAATTGAAATACCTTGATGTATAATATTATTATATTAATGTACATATCTGGTGTTTATCTGCAGCTAAATTGGATCTAGTTTGATAGATTTACCTAATTGAAATACTGTTGTTAGATTTATATAATTTTGTTTCATTGGACTTTGGGGAAAACTTTCAATAATTTTTGCAGTATAAACAGTATGTACTTTGGGATTAATTTGAACACCTAAATTCCAAAATTTTTATGTACAGATTTGGTACAAGTATAATGGTAACTAATATTAAACAAGAGAAGAACAGAAGTAGATCTCTTTTCGGAATATAAATTTTCCCAATTTTCCAGTGATTCCCAAATTTCAAAAACCTTAAATTCCTATATTTCCAAATTTTCATATTCCCAGCTCCCAAATTGCCAAATCTATAAATTGTCAAACTCTCTAATTACTCTCCTAACTCTCAAGTTACAAATTTCCTAAATTCTCAAGACCTCAAATTTCCAAAATCCTAAATTCTCGACTTACCATCTCCCCAAACTCCCATCTCCCCAAATCTCAAAACCCCCAACTTCCATAATCTCAAAATTTCCAAACTTCCATCTTCTCAAGTTCCAAAACTTCCAAATCTACTTCAGTAATCCATAAAATATTATCACATAACTTCGAAGGTAAAACAACAGTTACGTATACACGAAATCGACAAAATTAACCTTCATAACCATGGCCACCGTAGCAGATGAGGTGTATTCTATTCGGTATAATTACCTTCTTTCCTTCCAAGGTCGACAGAATTTAGAGTTGAATCAGTACTTACGTAACCCTCATTCGAGCATCAAAATTTCAAACAGAAGCGATATATTTCACGTATTCCGATCGCAATTTTCAGTATTCGAACGGAAATATTTTCTAACCGAGTGATTCAGTATTGTAATCATGTAAAACTTCTACAAACAGTTTTAAAGGTTATTTCGTATCTCTAGAGGCGCGCCGAAGAAGGTGTTAACTTTATTTAGAAAGTTACTGGCGGATACAGCTCCTCCATTTGTAGTTCCTTGAATTGTACGTGTTTGAGATGTAATTTGCAAGATTTTAGAGCGTTGGGAACACGAATTCACACTTGCTTATTAATTTCATTTGCAAAGTTCATTAGTAGCCAAGAGCATGGCAAACATTCGAGATTTGGTTACACTTTTCGCAGTGGAGAAACATGTGTATCTTTTCGAACAAATAGAAATCAAGGATTAGAATATTTTCTGTTAGTTACCTACATTTAATTTTTAGAAGTAAAAAATAATTTAAAGTCTATTTAGTTGTAAATCGAAAAACCTCGTACTAAAGAAATGTTCATTATTCAAGATGGCGACTACCATACTGAAGCAATTGAAAGGATTAGATCATTTTAATTATAGCGAATCGTACAAAATATTTTTACAATAATTCGTTATATAATCAACAATGTTTCAAATAGCGAGTCAACAAGAGTATTTCCATCTGCGTAAAAGAATTAATATACGTGATTCGTGAATTTACGTCACATGCGGTGACGTGGCGGTCAACATGTTAATAAAGAGGGAACGAAATATTAATCCATTCTTCGACTATCGATTAATCAATTTAATACCTTATCGATACTTGTTCTCGTACAAACACGTCCCCATCCACCTCTCAGAGGAAATAACGTCTCACCCATTTTAATCACCGAAAATTGCGAACGGAAATTAATTCTTTGAAACATTATCGAGTTATTTTATTCAAAATTATATCACGAATTTAGAACATCGTATTACATTATTTGGAAGAATTTTCATGGATGCTAGAAATTGATGAACATTATTTGGAAACATTACGCAATGATATTGAACGACCTTGGAAAGATTTGCAAGATAACAAAGTGAAACAACAAAATGGATGAAAAAATGGCAGGCTTACGATCATCGATTATCGATGCTTTTTGTGAATTGTCTGGGCGATCATTTCTGTCATAAAAGTCCTTTTCTTATTTGTCCTCTGTATACGCTGTCTTTGTTCATGCGTACGCTTCTACCGAGCTGACATAATGCAGCAATATGATGTAATTATGTATCGTTTATGTCCCGTTGACTGCAGCTCGTCTGAACTCGAAATTCTTTATATCGCTATTGTAGCACAAGCCACTGTTATATTGTATAATATATGTTTACGATTTCTCACTTAGGTTTTTGATAAATGTATCACGAGATACGTGTGGGGGGTATTTTTAGATACTTGGGCTGGGTTATAATTATGTCGGGTCAAAAGTGAGTCAAGTATTTCTTAGTGGTCTCACTATTTTACTTTGATAATTATTTTATGACTTTCTTGCGAGGTGGGTGTGTTATTTTGTATGTGAAGAGTATGGAGAGTTCTGAATTTTTTAATTTTCAAATTTAGATGAAAATGAGAAGTTTGGTCCAAGTGAAAATTTCTATCAGAACATTAAATTGCATATGCACACATATGTTATCCTTTAATGATCCATTGAAACATTTAAAAATTTGTCAATGTAATAACTTGAAAATCTATAAATTTGATGCATGAGAAATTCGGTCCAAATAAAAACTTTTATAAGAACATTAAACTGTATATGTGCACATGTGTTGTCTTTTAATGATCCACATATATTATGCCATACTAGATACGTCTGTTCTAGTGTGGCGGTTAAAGTGTTATCTTGTTAAGCGAGTCATTCTTCAGTCAGAAAAGTATAATAAACAGTGAATAGCGTAGTTAAATCGTACTTAAACGATATTTTCCTCCCAATTAATAGAAGAATAATCGAGATAAAAATGTTTTACTAAATGTATTATTAGATGCTGTATCTTTCAATCAAACTAGTGAACCCGACATCCTCCGATTAACGTCTTGATACAAAAGAGTAACATAAAAATGCCTGCGAATAACAATGTTGCGAAACGTCAACATGTATTGTATCTCTCGAACTAAATAATTTTTATTGTTGCAGCTTTGTTATGATTCTAGTTGGTTGCAAGATAATTTCGCATGTATTGAGTCGTAAAAGTATTCTTATTCTGGAATTTCTTTAAAATTGACTGGAAACGTTGTAGAATTTATTTATGACGCCCCTAGAATTTTTCTGTAATTTTATAGAATTGATGTGAAATTTATTTAAAATTCACCTGAAATTACTTAGAAATTTTGTAAAATTTATTTAAAGAGTACTCCTGGAGTGTCCCTTAAATTACCTAGAAATTCTGTAGAGTGTATCTAAAATTTATCTGCCCTAGAAACTAATTGCATGCTTCTCTAACATTTATTAAATAAACTCCACATCGTTGCACTTAATGTTAATGTTACCTCCACTCGCATTCTTAGCAACAAAGTACCATACGACTTACAATATGCGTAATTTTACAATAAACCAATCCAAAAAAAATGTACTAACGTCACGGAAAAGCGTAGTTCGTCACGGATCGCCGTGGATCAAGGTCGATTTCCAGCATTTGTGACGTCGATCGAGCGAAAATTATCGAAACGTTTTATCGTGGATAGCCGCGGATCGGAGCGATGGTAGCGCACGAATCGATTGTACATATCGTATCGAATAACATGTGTCCCTCCTACGTCTCGTCGCTCGACAAGCTGGATTTCAACGAGCGTATTCCGCCGATGATAACGGACTTTATCGACGCAATTTCTACGGAGAGCCCGTAGTTCCGTGATGTCACAGTCGGCCCAAAAGATTGTTTACTATCTGTGTCCGTTTATAGAATGGGAGAGGCTCCGAAACGATAATATGCACCTTGTAAGCGCTTCACGGATAAGATAATACCGAATTTATACGATTGCACTCGGTAATCGTCTATTCGATGTGCAACTTGGCGAGTTGTTAACTCTTGGTTGCGATGAGCATTCACAATTAACTTCTCTCTTTTATTTTTCTCGTGTAGTGTAATAGTGTTTAACGCAGTAGGGTGTAATAGTTTTCAAAGTAATATAATAGTTTTCAATGTAATATAATGGTTTTCTATGCAATAGAATAGTTTTCAAATTAATAGACAATAATAGTTTTCAACGTAATATCATTTTTGTTCACAATCGATACTGAAAGAATTCACATATTAGGACAAGTGTGTACTACTTTAAAGTTTACTCTTATTTTAATAAGACAGTTACTAGAGAACTCTACTCGTTCATTATAATTGTTCACTGCTTCTTGAGCTCAAACCCATCACTACCACTTTCATTAAGCTATAAAATATGTTTCATATTATACATGTGTACAAACTATTGTGATGTTTTTATACTCTATAATGTATCTAACCTGACAGAACCATGAATTACATATTTTTTGATTTTTTATCCTCATTCATACACTGCATATTACAAAACCTTGAAATGTAGACCCATACAAACTATTACAGAAATGGCTCCTGAGAATGCATTTGCAATAAAGCTCCATACAAAAGAAAAAACACTGCAAAAATTGTTCCTAACTTAACTATTAAAGAAATGGTACTGGAAAACTACCAAATAAAAAAAATCCCAATTTATATGAACTAACACGTTTGATCAATGAGTCCCACATATAGGTTGATACACACCTCAGAGGTTGACTAAGAAAATAGTTGCAGTAACCGGGAAAAAATGTAAATCTAAAGATAAGGTTATGAAAGAAAAATGAACTGGGAGTCAAGAAACTCGGAAACGGTGATAATCGCGTGTTACGCGGCGTGTTAGGGCATTCACGTTCCAGCGCTTACATCATGCTTTACGATAGTATGCGTGTGCACATACTCGCGCGTTAAAATCATAAACATTTTCTGGTAGAGAGCCAGAGAATATCAGGCACTCCCGCCGATGTGTTTTCGCGTTTATCGCGGAGTAGGCGCCTACGTGCGATACGGCAAAGCTTAATTCCGCTTAGCGTTTATCAATAGGCAAATAGATCATAGGAGGCTCGTACGTCAAACAATCGTTCTCGAGAGGCGGATACCGAGCGGAGAAACGCGAGATCGCGGGATTACGAGAGGAATTGCCGCGGTGTTATGTCAAACAATGATCGTTGTTCGAAAGCGTTTAACCGATCTACTAATCTGACGGGGAAACGATTTTCCTTGCGGTCGCCTTGTTGCATGAGTGAAGATGAGCTAATTAACGCTTTTACCGTTCAATACATGTAAATTATATCATGGTAGAATATGCAGATGGTTAATCTGCATGTCTGGTAGGAAAATTTTTGGTCGATTAATTTGCTAACGTTTTTCTGAAAGCATACATTGTCTCGAAGCTACATTCTGTTGAAAAAATATTAATGAGGTTTTTTAAAAAAACAGTCTATGTTAACGAAGCTTTTTACCTCGGATGAATGAAGGTTTAGAAAAAAGGTGTGTCGATATTACTAAACCTTTTGAAAAAACAGTATCAATATTAATGAAGTTTTTTAATTGGTTAGACATTCCACTTTTTCAGCATCAAACTTTTTTGCAATCTTTTTTGACACTTATTTGTAACAGAAATTTAAATAAAGTCTATGCTTATGATGTGGCAAAGTACAAGTTATATTATAGAAAATATAAGTTTATGCATTTTTACATTTTTAAGAAAGTTTTGTTAAAAAATTTAAAGTTTCATAAATTAATGTGATAGATGTAATATTAAGCATGAAACGGTTAAATATGGAAATTTTAAGAATATCATAAATTGCGTTAATTTCAGAAAGATATGTACACATGAATATGTATACTACGAATTTTCATTTTGCTGCAAATTAAAAAAGTAACTACAATTATGAGTCAATATTATTAACGTAGTAAAATAAGACAAACAAATGTTTAACTGACATATCTCATTTACGATGGAAACTTTTGCAAACATCTTATCTAAGTAACTCATTTATAAAACTTATCTTTGATACATTGTACCATATGAAAAATGACTGTAATTAAAAAAGGAAAAGAAAAAGTTAATTGTTACTAGCTATAATTGTTATAACACTTAGTCCAATTGTGAGATAATAAAATAGAAGCTTGAACGTGAAAATAACCCGTTCATAAACTTAGTAATTAGAGTTTTTCTCGTAATTAGAGTTCAGTCGACAGGAGGATTCCTGCGGCGTTGTATAAAAATACAGTTTTAACAGATTATCAAATAAACCTCTCGAATCATAAACATTTGCGTTTAATGAAGACATCGAAGAGCCGTTCGGTGTGAAATTGAAAGGCAAGAGCAGTTTGACGTAAAAGCCTTGGAACGTCATTCGGTTTCATTTCATGCAACAACGGTGCATCGTCGGATGCGTCGTTATATGAATTCTTATTACGGAAACGACGTTGTAAAAACGTTGTGATATCAGTGAAACAGGAGAATCGTCTCGAGCTGAGTAGCACACACTTGTCTAAATTGAATCGTTTTCAACGTATGAAAAATATTTCACGATTTACCTGCAGTTCGATTCGGAGATTCGCTATACAAATTTCATTTAACCAGGTAATAAAAACAGGTATAAAATTCAGTTTATTCCTCTGCATTCGTGAAGTATGTGCATTTTCATTTAGTACAATCATTTGGTACAATCAGTTTAATATATGAAATTAGAGTATAAATTTCAAATTGCAAAATTTGAAGATGTGTTAGATATTGCAAGAAGATATATTGCAGATCTATATTGCAAAGTATCTTTGTACTAAATCAAAAGGAAAAGACTTTGCATAAGATGATACAGATAATAGATTTTGAATTTGAAAATAATTTTATCTTTAAAGAATTTCTATTTCATTATACCATTACAATATTATTATTAGAGACGTTCTTTATGTTCTCATTAATTATATATAAATTTATAAGTTGAGTACTATTTTTTCTTTGTACCAAAAAGTAGCTGCAACATTTAAGTTCATGCTAGCTGCACTCCTCAAGCTGCATTAATTGATAGCTGCAATACTCAAGCTGCACTTATAATATAGTTTTCAGTCACTCATACAAATTGTATTTACTGGAAGTACAAGTTCAATATTCAATAAAAAATTTCCTTTATACTCACACAAGTTAATAATGAATTTATAGAATATTTGCTTATCGAATGTTTTCGTAACCAAGATTGAAAAGCGTAGCAAATTGCACAATCTCCCAAAAATCAATTAGTTTGTTTCGACGTTGCAAAGCGAACGAGAAACGCGTTGATATTGTTGTTGGTAAACGTTGGACACATAAATACGATAGTGATGTGAAAGCAGAGAACAGGGAGGGAAACGGTATGCAGGAATAAAATGGACGACAGCTCGATGTTGTATTGAGTAACGAGGCGTATTCGCACGGTATTGACGGAGGGATGATGGAACGTATCGAAAGCGGTATCCATCGATTATACGGGCTCTGTTAAATCCGGGGGATAGATGTCTGGTTATTGATGCGTGCTTTCACTGCAACGATTTGTTTCCATACTCCTTTTAATAACGTTGATAACGAGTGCTATTTTTCAATATTCACGCTTAGTAAATGGACACTTAAGACTATTACTCATGATGCCATTACAAACTTTTATAAATACTTCACTTACTTTTACAAATTTTTAATTTAGTTCATTTTAGTAAATTTACTGTTTAAATTTAGAGAACTTCTGCTGTTTATGGATATTTTTGTAAATGAACTTCAAACATAATATGTCAGTATTATAAATAATTATAGATACTCTATTTACTGACAGAAATTTTTTACAGTTTAAATGAATAAAATAGTGACCTCTGATGTTTAGCGACATTTTTATAAACGAACTTTTAACACAAAAATTCAGCTATTTCAGTTATTTTAGCTATACTCCATTTATCTCCCAGGAATTCTATATAGGTTAAATGAAAACAGTGGCTTGTGCTATTTACAGGTATTTTTATAAACGAACAAACACATTTATAAACAGTTATATTGTCCTTTTACCTCGAAGAAATTTTATACAGTTTAACAGAACAGTGGCTCGTGCTATTACTGGATATTCCAGTAAATGGACACTTCAGACAACAATTCTTGAACAGCTATAAATGCTACGTCTACTGTTGGAACTTTTATACAATTCAAAGAGCTGCAGTCGTAAATTAATGGAACTATCAAATGTGTCGATATTTGGACTCATTTTTAAGATCTATTCTCATCGGCTATCAAGTGTTGAAATAATCCACGTTCGCGTAATGTTAGACCCAATTCACGCTATTGATCCGCTCATGGTTCGCTAGCAGTACATTTACGATTCATTTTAAATCCGATCATGATCCGCTCTCAGTTCAATTGAATATTCTATTCTACACAACCGACCTGTGGGGAGTAGATCATTCGTAATTTACCTGCTTGGAAATTCTGTTATTACAAATTTTATTATTTATAAATTTATTGAATACAGAATTTGTAGTTTCTGTGTTTGAATTTTTTGTATTTTTATATTTATAAATTTTTTGTACTTTTCAAATGTTAAAATTTTTTAGTTTGTCGATGTTCAAAATTTTATATTTCCAAATTTAGAAATTCTGTAAATGTTAGTCAGCTGGAAATTAAAGAAGTTGAGCAATTTTATAAATGATTGTAAAAGAATGATGTTGAAATTGAATGCAGTTAAAAAATGTGATTTCAAAATTAAAAAATGTAGACGTCAAAGAATTCGATTGTACAAAATTTTAATATCTTTTACTCAATGAATTCTTGATTTTTAAAATCTCCAAGTTGATCAACTTCCAAGTCAGATAATTTTCAAATTATCAAATTTAGAAGCTGTAAAAATTGGAACTTCCAAACCATAAAAATGTGCAGTGTCTAAAATAACTTTGAAGATATAAAAATTTGAACCAAATTTCCAAATTCCAAGTCGTCAAATTACTAATATTCTACTCATAACTGACGTAAACAATAAAATATTCAAACTACCAGTGGATCACAGACGAATTAAGAACAGTTTATAAGTGGATCAAGAAAGGATCACGAGTGGATCAATAACTCGTTTTATATTCTCGTGTGCAATCGCACGCTTCTCATCGAAACCCAAAAAACTGCATGACGTAAAATCATCGAATTCCGATTTCATTCACTAACATTGCAAGTCAGCAAGGTATATTCTTCCCAATTTCAATTGAATATCACCTGGACGTACAATCATTCCATCGTGACCGTCTCTCATCGAATTCCTCTTGGGGAAACAATTTGGTTGGTGTCTTATCGTGAACTGCTGTATGGATGGTTCCGTGATTGATTCGATTCCTCGGATATTTGTTTTTCACGGCAATGTCCACTCCCTCGTAATCTTTCCAATTTCCAGCGTGAGATAATTGGATCATTCGAAATTCAATTTCTTTTTTCTTTATATGCCTCGACGACAGCATCAATGGATATGTATACGTATATCACAAATAACAGCGTGTTTTTAACCCGTTAATACCTGGTGTTTGCTCTATTTATTTTGTTATAGTTATGGATAATGTTTATAGTTGTAAATTGTTGGAAAGTGGGTGACTTGAGTTAGTACTTACATATGTGGTATTATGATGTACATGTGTGGTTCTCCTATATCTCAAATTTTTAGTTTACAAATTTTTTAATTGTTGAGTTTCTAGATTTTTGAGGTTGTGAGTTTGTAAGTTTTAGAATTATAAAAATTTCAAGTTTCCAAATTTCTATATTCCCAAATTCCAAATTTCTACAAGAAATATGAAACTACTACAAGAATATGAAACTACTCCACCTAATCTACAGCACTCCCAAACAAAATCAAACTTCATACTACACCTCATACAATTCTTGTATCACAAAACCACAAGTATTACAGTACTAATTCAAATTGCACAAGAAACCTCTTTTAACGTTCCAATAATTGCATACAAAATTAATTATACAAATGAAGCACAATTCATTTCCAAGTTCCGGGAATTAACGGGTTAACGTGTGGTGTTTCGAGGAATAACCAATTAACAGCATCCGCCTGAAGGATCTCATCTTCTGCCACGCTTGACGATCAAAGCGCAGGTAAGTCAAGTTGCACTGAGATGTCTCGATCAGAAGGATCCTGAGATCACGAAAGGCCTTGTATCCTTGAGGCACGATGACTCATGCACCAGGTTGCATCAGCTGTGTACTTTCAGCTGATTGGACAGGTAACCGAGATAGCTGATTTTTCGGTGATCGATCAAATGATGGAAGAGGCTGATCATCGAGATACCGTTTTCTTTTACTCGCAAACATGTACGGTGCTTGTTTGTTTTCTTTTCCCGCGCAAAGGCGAATCGAATATTTTTGATCGTTTTGTTTAGTCATCCTTGAGGAATGATACGAAAATGATCCTCCATGGTGATTTAAACTGGACGCGACATATGGCGGCAAAATTCAAATCTTGATCAAATTCTTATCGATTTTATACGACACTTTTAGTCTGTTAAGGTAATTGGTTTAATTTCTGATAAAATGAAATAAATATTTCTTATCTCAATTTTATTACAATTTTTTTATACATGTGTTACTTTAAAATATTTCATTTCAGGTTGATCTTCAAACATAAATTAAAGCAACAATTTTTTTAAAGTCAAACTGCTGTTGTAACAAAGTCTCAGTTTTAGTACAAAAATTATTCAAAGTCATTAGGAATTAAACTGATATTAAAATTTATTCCATGACTGAATTTGACTACTTTATTAAATCGATAAGAATTTATAATAAAAACTCTCCATGAATTTTGCCATCAATTACAACAATATAGTTTAAGAAAAATTGCAAGCACGATTTCCATCATTCTGGAGCTATATTTTGAAAACTGAAAGAAGAGTTTGTCCTTGTTCCTGGTCCCACTGACCCGTTCGCACTGAACCCTAACTCGCATGTGCCTGTCGATTTGCAACGCTAATATCACGCATGTATTTCGTCTGTTTGTCATTTAGCATGTCTTTTTTTGTAAAGGTTTACACTGTGCATCTGCGTTACGCCAGCTTCGCCAGATTATTATCCTTCGATCTTCCGTCGAAGTTTCGCTTCGCTGGCTTTTCCGATCGCTCGGGGAAACGTGTTACGTTCGATCGATTCGATTTGCTCGAACTACTTCGAACACCTCGAATCTATTCCGCGTGAAATATCACCACGGTAGTTTAATTCGTTTCAGAACCGTTAATCCTTTCTCTGTTGTAAAATCGACACAGAATAGCTTATAATTCTTCGCTTCAAATTGAATCATGTCTGATCGAAATCCGATCAGAACTTTCTTACGTGCTCTTTCATTATGAATATATTTATACAAATAAATCTTGTGTATATTTGGTGATGTGTACATTTACATTTTTTAATGTGTACACATAAATGTATTATACATAATTATATTATATTTTGTTTATGTATAATGATTTATATTGGAACATGTTATCATATGTGTATACATATACACATGTGTATATTTGTATGTCTCAAAATATATGTATGGTTTGTGGAATTATTGCAATTTATATGGTTGAATTTTGTGAAACATGTCATTCATATGTTCATACATACACATATGTATATATGTGCATATGTGTATACACATATGTTTATGTGTGTCTACAAACATATGTATGGTTTGTTGCACTTTTACAATTCATATGATTGAATTTTTGAAACATGTCATCCATATGTTTATACATACACACATGTGTATATGTGTATGTGTATACACATATTATGTATGTCCCCAAACATATGTATGGTTCGTTAAATTTTTAGAATTCATATGGTTGAATGTTTGAAACATGTCAATTATACATATATATGTGTATACATATGTATAGATATGTGTGTATGTCTCAAACCATATGTATTACATGTTCCATATAATTACAGCACTGCCACTTTAAAAAGTCGAAAATCTTGTTTGTAATTTATAATTTTATCTTTGATAATGAGCATAATTTATAACTATATTCATAAAGATCTTAACAGTATAACTTGAGGCATCTGTAACTTGATTAAAGCTAATGCATGAAACGCACATGAGATTTTGAACAGTGAAAGGTAAACAAGTATATGAATAAGAGAAGCTAGTTAATACGAACGTTTCCCTGGGTGATCAGATAAATAATTGTCAGAATAAAGTGTAATGGTTGATTTGTTACCAAAAGTGCAACCGATTGGCGATGACGCGACATGGGTCACTTGGAAAATGGCCTTGACGATCGCGATGCCAATATGCGCGATCTGTGTGGTTGTCATGGTCATCTATCATGTGTACATAACCAAACCACCGACCCCACCTGATCCCGACGACTCGGATCGACCCATTCTGGATGGTGTTACCATCAGGGACATGCTGGAGAAGACAACCAGTGGAAGTGGCTCAGGTAGGTCAAAATAGAGTTCGTTATAAATTCCTTCTGGCGAACCCTTTTGTCATAAATAAACGATATTATGCGTTCTATATATGAGTCTGCGGAAATCGTGTAATCTGAATATTGCGGATTTCATAGATTACGTGATTTATTTACACTGTGCGGACCTTGATCATAAGCGTATAAATCTGTCGTGTTACAAGTAAATGAATATTACTGGTAATTTGAATTTATCTTGCGCTCTACTTTTAATAGATCATTCAGGAAGTTCTTACTGATTAATACAGATTACTCTAATTAAGATAAAGAATTTTGATCTACAAAGTCGATAAAATACACTGTAGTGACTTTTGCTCTTTTACACGCATGTGTTTAGTTTGATAATTAAATCACGTAGAAACTGGCTGGCACTTTGATTACTGGAAGAAATACGAGATAAATATCTAGAATTTCATTATTGTATAGTAGTGAGAAATTAAATGCAAATATAACTGCTAACGAATGATAATTCGTAGGAAAATAAACTGTCGGTAACACATATTTTTTTAAAAACTGTCATAAGATTGATTAATTATCAAAGACATTGAATGCTCATAATAAATACTAATATCCAAATTAAATTCAAATGTCAAATAGCAATATCCAACAACTGAAATCTCAAATAATATCTAAGAACCCAAATGCAAATGTTAAAATAGTAACATCTAAAAAATTGAATAGTGATATGTAAATTAATAATTGCAAGCTTTATGTAATATTCCTTATGAAAAAAGATAGAAACGTTACACAGTAATATTTAAGATATGCATGCAGTTTTTCTGGTCTGTCTATGCATATATTTTATAACATATAAAAAGAGGGAAACTTGTTATTCTAAGAGTTAATAAGATTCTTAATTTTCTTTACTTTATGATTGATTGCGACGTGGCAGAAGGGTTAATGAACGAGTATTCTATACGCTTTCATTTTCTTAACACATTGTGTGCAAGTTGAGTGCTTTGTGCAAAGAAATAAAAATGTTATTCAGACATGAATTTGTGTCAATTCTACCTGTATATTTAAATTCTCAAACTCCTTAACTTCTCTAAAATTAAAAAATCAAAAATCTTTACACCCTTCAGCAAATTGCATCATCAGAACATTGAATGTCCATTCGAGTAATAATATAATAAAAGACAAACAAATTTGAACAGAAGAATGAGTCTAAGTTATCGAAAAATATATCGTAAGTGTAACAAATAACCCTCTTATGTTCCATCCCTTATTTGTCCTTATACTTCACTTTTAATCTGAAAGCAGCTGATCCGTCAACCTAGTACATTATCACATTAGATTAAACACGCGATAAAATATTATAAATACCCCTATGTGAAACTTTTATATACTATATTTCTTATCTAACAGAATTTCCTTTAGACTTATAGTCCATAAAAATATGAAATTTGATCGCAAACTCAGAATTAACGAGAGTAAGCGTACAATGTGTTAAAGCGTTCTAACTCGTTCACGCCAACCACCGAGTGTTAGTTAAGTGTACAGGAGTCATCTTCAATCATACTGAAATTCGTGTTCTTCAATGCCCATCCCTCTCTCAAGTAGGCCTGCCGCTCCTGGTACAGCGGAGCATAGCCCGCCAGATTCAGCTGGTGGAGACGATCGGAAAGGGTCGCTTCGGCGAAGTCTGGCGTGGTCGTTGGAGGGGTGAAAATGTCGCTGTCAAGATCTTCAGCTCTCGGGAGGAGAGGTCTTGGTTCAGGGAGGTTGAAATTTATCAGACGGTGATGCTGAGGCACGACAATATCCTCGGGTTTATCGCTGCCGATAACAAAGGTACGTAACCGCTGCACGCACGCGTGCGCATTTTTTTATCTGACGATTAAATTCTACCCTTAGAACGCGACTTGAATTATCACAAGTTAACGTCTCGGAATCTTTTAGCGTCACCTTTGAATTCTGACAAATTGAAAACGAGGTTAAACTTCTTCCAATCATATAACACACATTTTTCATTCATACATTTTGAGCTTGAAACCCGACTTGAATTATCAAAACTTAACTTTCAAAAACTTTTTATATATTCATCGAGTGGAAACATGTTTTTCAGTCATACCTTAACCACTTGCATAAATTTTGTTCTAACATGTACAAAAATAAAATATGACGTTAATTAAATATTCAGTTAGATAATTATGGTATTATGTATAATCTGACCACATATCTCATAATTAGATCATTAGTTTGTCTTATTATTTGCTACCTATTAAAATTGTTATTTCAAGTTGTTATTCAAAGACAAATCTACCTAATAGACAAATATTAGAATACTGGTTATGCCATCGTGACACGAATCGTTATAGAATGTCCTTTTGTTCGAAGAGTGCCCTAAATAATATTAATAGGTGACTATGTTAAGCATATACGATGACCCATTTCAGTCTATAAATGTCGAGCTCGTAGGAATATATTACGGTATCGATGACATTGTTTCAGAGGTATTTCCAGTTTTGTTCTGACATTTAGTCTAGTCTTTGTGAAGACATCGGGGTATTTGTACATTAAACTTCATTGTTACTATTCTATCTACTTCCATTCATTGTATCGCACGAAATTCAAACTTGAATTTGAAAACTTTATTGCTGTGAAGTACAGGGTGGTTCAAAATAAGTGGCAATTTTTCATACCATTAACTATTCAAGAATTTTAACATTGGTTTGCATATAAACATTCTTTATATAAATAGAAATAAATTTTTTCTTATAGAAGTCAGTTACAGTATCTTTATTATCTAACTTTGTTTGTTAAATAATTTTGTTGAAGAATTTTGCATCTACACAAAGCTAATAAAAACAATTCTATAAAAATTGCAATATGAAAATTAATTCTACATTGTCAAATATTTTGAAGCACCCCATTTTCCAAATAATTCCTCACAGAAGAAAATTCAAAATCACTAGATCCAGTATGAGCAATCAACTCCATTATTGATCTCTTAATCCATTAAATCTGATACGAGGTTTTATCACGTTTACGTTCATGTTCAATATTTGTTGCATTCTATTGACAGCTTTATGTCATATTGTATACTCACTCGTTGAAACATCAAATAAAAGCAGAAAATCCATTACGAAATAGTCGATTGCGATACCTCGTGCTTTTTTTGCAACGTGCATCGATAACACATATTTCTTCGGGCTTGTGAATACCGACTACGCAGTTTGATACCTCTTTTATAATCTGACTGGCCAACGGTCATTTTCAGATTGCAAACTTTTTACTTCATTCAACAAAATATCGTTGATATTATTCAATCGACATAAACAATTTTTTTTTTGACTCTTCTTCTTCCTAGATTGTGAGAATCTAGTATGTGGAAATTTAGAAATATGGGAACATTGAGATTGAGGGGATTTGAGGTTATAAGCATCTGGGGATGTAAGGGTGTAAGAAGCAGAATATATGGGGATCAAGAGATTTGGGAATATAAGAAGTTAAAGATATAGAGATTTGGGGTATGCTGATTTAGGAATATAGGGATAGGAAAATTTTGGGAATAGGGAGAATTTATGGATCTGTGTGGAAATTTAGAGACAATGAATTTGTGAGTGTAGAGACGGGGGTGCAGGAATTTATGACTATAGGGGATGTACCAATGTAGAAATTTTGAAGTGTAGAAATCTAGAGATGTGGGTATCTCAGAATTTAGGAATCTAAGAACCTAAGAATCTAGGAGCTTAGGAATTTAGAAACCTAGGAACCTAGAAACCTGGAAGTTTAGAAATTTGGGAATCTGAGAATCTAAAAATCTAGAAATCTTCAAATCTAGGGACTTCAAATCTAGAAATCTTGAAATCTAGAAATCTTGAAAACTAAAAATCTTGAAATCTAAAAATCTTGAAATCTAAAAATCTTGAAATCTAGAAACCTTGAAATCTAAAAACCTTCAAACCTAGAAAACTTGAAATTTAAAAATCTTCAAATCTAAAAATCTAATGTCACACCTCCTATAACATACACAAACATACTTCTCTTCCACAAAAAATTTCACCTCCTCAAATTTATTTACTGACTTCATCAATTAAATTAATTCAAATTTTCCCATTTTCATTCTCGAAATAAAGAAGTCAAGAAATGTAGTCTCTCGGGTACAGTAATCGTAACACCGTTCTATTATTTTCCTGTTCTCAGATAACGGCACCTGGACCCAGTTGTGGCTGATCACGGATTATCACGAGAAAGGTTCGCTGTTCGATTATTTGAACGTATCGACTGTGGACACGAACGGTATGATCCGAATGGCCTTGTCGATCACTACGGGGTTAGCGCATCTCCACATGGAAATTGTCGGTACACAAGGCAAGCCAGCCATCGCTCACAGGGATTTGAAGTCGAAAAATATCCTCGTGAAGACGAATGGTACATGCGCCATAGGTGATCTTGGATTGGCCGTCAGGCATGACGTGAGAACAAACACCGTCGATATTCAACTGAACAATCGGGTCGGCACCAAGCGATATATGGCACCCGAGGTATTCTTTAATAAAAATACCTCTCATATAAACTCTCTTCGCATTCAATTCACACATTAAATATTTTATTGAAAACTGAAAACACATCTGTAACTTTTGCTCAAAAATCAATTTCTTGTTGTAGCATTTATAAAGTATCATTATATCTTTCTCGTCGTTTTTTCTTCTCTAAAATGATTGTAAATTTTCTAAAATGGCAATGTTATTATATTTTGAAAGTTTTCTGTGACATTTATAAAACATCATTACATCTTTCTCGTCGTTTTTTCTTCTCTAAAATGATTGTAAATTTTCAAAGATGGCAATGTCATTATATTTTGAAAGTTTTCTGTGACATTTATAAAACATCATTACATCTATCTCGTCGTTTGTTTTTCTCTAAAATGATTGTAAATTTTCAAAGATGGCAATGTTATTATATTTTGAAAGTTTTCTGTGAGACAGTCGTAAAAATCTGACAATAAGTTAAGAGATGATAGACGTTAACATTGTAGACAAGGTTAACATTGCTAGATAAAATTTGATAGTAATTGCATCTCCATTATTAATATACGATTTACGAGAGAAGAAGAAACTACAGAGGCTATATTCGTGATCTTTGAAGGAAGTTCCTCCTCGAGAACAGCCTCCTGACGAATTGTTGCTTCTGCTTTCAGGTTCTCGAAGAGACGGTAAACATGAACCACTTTGAATCCTTCAAGAGGGCTGACGTGTACGCTCTCGGGCTGATCCTCTGGGAGATCGCCAGGCGATGTAACGTCGGCGGGATTCACGACGAATATCAGTTACCGTTTTACGACCTGGTGCCTTCCGATCCAACGATCGAAGAGATGCGTAAAGTTGTATGCACCGATAGACAGAGGCCCTCGATACCGAATCGGTGGCAGTCCATCGAGGTAAAATCATACACCGTTGCAGTCAATCATTTCATTCTACTTAAAACAATCACAGACTCTTTTAATTCCTTCTACTTCAAACAGTTTTAGTTAACAAAAATGACTACCTTTCATTCATTTTTATTTACTAAATATGTGCTAAATATTTACTAAATATTTTTATATACTAAATTTTTATTTTCTTCTGGATTTGTATATAATTTTAACAAGCTTTACTGTTCATTCATTAAATGATGTCTATTTCTGTAAGAATGTGGACAATGTAGGGATGTAGGAATATAGAGATGTAGGAGTATAGAGATCTGCATATGTATACATACATGTAAGAGTCTAGAGCTTTGACAAGTGCAGAAATATAGAAATGTAGCAAAGTACAATTGCACCTGGATAATCACGAGTACGTTAAATAATAACGAAATACACTTGGATTTTTGCAGGCATTGCAAGTGATGTCAAAGGTGATGAAAGAGTGTTGGTACCACAATGCGGCAGCTAGATTAACCGCGCTTAGGATTAAAAAGTCATTGGCCAATTACGGCGCGATGGAGGACCTAAAGTGAAAAAAAAGGAGACGCTTCTGGACACGTCAGTTGTCCCGTCGGTTCGAACGAAGGAGAGAACGAAAGTGCTCGAAACACACTTGTGGACACTCAATTTACCGTAACACTTATCGCAATAAAAACTTTTTAAGTGCCGTGTTACTGCGTGCGAGAAAGAGAGCGAGTCAGAGAGCGAAAGGGAGAGGAAGCGAGTGCGATTGAGAGAGAGTGAGAGAGAGACACTGATCGAAATGAGAATTCTATAGAGAAGCAGAGAGCCTAATGAAAGACTGGTAAAAAAAAATCGAGACGACGTTCCTTTAATCGCGTTCACTTCGTCGCGTCGTAATCTAATTTTCATTATCAGCTTGTATACGGCAGAATTATTCTATGCAAGATGAGGTCGTAGTCAGCCACTCGAGGGATGTTTTTCGAAAACGTGAACGAGCTATGACTAACGTGGACAGGGTTGACGGGGATTCTTCGGATCTGATACGGTGACCGCTCGATAAATGCTTGCTGCGTTAATGTATGCTAGAGTCAAACAGGTCATATTTATTCACATACATGTATTTTACTCTTGTTACTCCGTAACGAATGAATAGAATATACGTCTGCAATAATCATTTGGTACAGTAGGAATTGTATCGAGTCAAACAATATTGAAATGAATCATGTCAGTTTGAATTTTGTTGTTTCATTGCGTTGAGTTAAACCACGAATTGTATCATTCTATTCAATTTACTAAAGATACTATTCTAGCTCAAGACACCCTGTACTCTCAGAAGAAATAAATTCCAAGCCCCGCAGGTATTTATCAAACGGTTACCGTATCAAAATTATCAGTTCGTCAATGGATCCATCAAGCTACCAAAAAAGGTATAAAAACGCGCAAAATAAGTTTGGTTAACCGAATGATCGCGCCTGATCACGCGTCACACTGCTACTGTATATTTATTGATAAGGTAATGAAGTATATAAATTTATTATATAGCGACCATTATTGAGTAATATTAACGAATATCGATAAATTTGTATATTAATATATACGTACGTACACACACACATACACACACGAGCGCGCGTATAGTTATGTATATTCGTTTTCGGGCTACAAGATTCGCTTAACCAAACTATGATGGACAGCCGTTCATCGAGACGGAATTATTTCGAGATTACTAATTATTATGATTGAATCTTGATGGATCGATC